>OX346266.1:16113819-17492775 GCA_947049275.1 Epinotia bilunana | reverse complement strand
GGCACTGATGTCGTTGGATTCAGTGGTGTCCTGGGCGGGCCATCGTTTTACGGCCAGCTTCAAGGAGCTACTCCTACTGACTGTCTAACTGAGCAATAGTCCGGGGTGCGGCACTCCGCATAATATTATTCTTTAACTAACATCCGTATCAAAATCTGAGGAAAAATGCATACATTGTAAAATAAGCATTAGGTAATTAACTTCATATTTAATGCCGAATTTGAGTAAATTTTGTAAATTTCCTTTCTTACCTTGTCTTCCAATGTCCAGTTTTCACATGGTTTTTATTAGTTTTCATGTTATTTACGTGCTTCGTTGAGTAAAATTACCTACAATTGCCGGTATTATAGCTGTCAAACTTTTTTTAAATCGAAAATCACATATTTTGGTCTATGATTTCCCAGAACGGCAACATAACATCTCTAATCTGTCAAATAACGGCCCACTAGTTAGCGGAGGCTTAGTGGAGGTTTATGAATCACACTTTTTAACAAACGTCAATTAGACTTAGCGAACGTTTTAACTACAACGTTGATCAACGGTGTTTTAAGGTTTTTTTATGAATAAGACCGTGAGTCTTTTGAATGGCCTACATTAATGCAATCCGGCCAACTGATATAATCTCAACTATATAAATGCAGCAGGATTCTGCGCTTCGGGACGGAGTTTGACTCTTCACACTAACTGATGGTGACTATCAGTTTGTATCTGCAAGTATGGTATATAATACTGTTCCAGAATACATGTCACCAGCTGGCAGCATATAGCGAGATATATACTTGGGTGTCCAAATCCACCCAATCATTAATCCTCACCAATTTGATTGGTGGATTTTAAAGCTGATGTAAATGTGGAAAACATCTCCCGCCACAGTCCTGCTAGCTGACATATGCATTCTGAAAAAAAACCCTCATTGAGAGTTAGCTGCGATCAGTTGGACTGAGCTGGAGCGAGGCCAAAGACGTCGCCGGTGACAGGAAGGCGCGGCGCGAGCTTTATGAAGGCCCTTTATGCCTCATCATGGGATGTCCTAACATAACTACAACGTCTACATTACGCAAAATGGTTCGACTTTAAAACGGAGTACGGCCTTGGTTATTGTCAAGCGCGTTGGTTATTGCCGAGTGGAGCCGAGAGCTGTTAGGCGTAGGTACATGTCTAGAAAACGCTGGCGCCTCATCAGCTGAAACACTCCTAAGCAGCGGTGGGCGACTTTCAACGAAGGACCTCATAACCATGTATTGCAGCGGGTATTCAACGGTTTTATAAAAGTGTACCCAATAAACTAAGTGGGTAAAAAAGTTTCACACAAAAGGAGGTTTTACTCAATCCCCCAATACCTGGCAAAGCGGCTATTAATAACAAAAGAATGAAGGCACAAGGAAATTGCCTCAAACTCGCTTTGTCATCGCATAGCTCATCCTAATATAATTACAATAAAGTCTTTGTTATATTCCATATTAATCGTAATAAAAAAGTATAATACAGTTTTTAATATTCGTCGAATTAATTTGCACATCTGCATACAATTATACAGCTCCATGACCATGATTTTGTTACCATGTACTCGTATTGTGGCACGGTAAGATATTTTGATTTTGGTAATTATTTACTTACTAGAACCTTATACGGCAATACCTATTAAGCTTGCATTCGTTACTGTTGGTTTTAACGACAATGTTGAGCAGGCAATGAAGTACTATCGACAAAATTGAATCCTGACCCACCATGGAACCTTGTTACAATTAACTGACATATTAACGTCATATGATCGTACGTATGTTCGTTAATTGTAACAAGGTTCTATGGTGGGTCATGATTCAGTTGGTTCGATAGTACCTAGTTGTTTCGCTCTGTTTTAATAGAGGGACTTGTAGGGGTGAAAGAATTTATATGCTTTAAATAATTGCATGTTAATTGATAACGTAACCTGAATTCCATTCAAATTTTAGATTTGTACCAATGTCTGAAAGTAAAGAGACCCGAAAAACGATAAATAAATTAAAATGTCTTTATTTTCAGACAACTGATCCAGAGATTGTTAGAAAACAAAAGAAAAAAACCTTTGATCTATGTTAGTGATAAAAACAAAAGACATGATTTAGAGCCAGACTACTGATTCACCGAGGTGCACACGTACTTAGGGCCGTCGTTGAACCTGCCGAGCACGGCGCTGTCCTGCCTTCCCACCACGACCTGCAGACTGCAGGTCGTGGTGAGAAGTAGAGACGGTTTATCCATATAGGCAAACTAGGCACGTGCCTAGGGGCGCGAGGTTCCAAAGGGGCGCGCGACGAGCAGCGCTCGTTATAATTTCTAATCTATGGCCGCTAGAGGGGCGCCAATGAGGTGCTTGCCTAGGGCGCGCTCGACATTTAATCCGCCTCTGCCTGCAGGAGTATGTGGAGGCTTCCCCTCACTCGGCGTAATAACGAGGCGACTTGGCTACGCATCAACGCAAAAAAATCGATATTAATAATCGAGGCTCGAGGACTATGAGAGGAATAAGTAAGTTAACTATCACTAACATAGCATATAATAACAAAATATGGATAAATTAGGTCTGAAATAAAGATATTTTATTTTATTTTTAATGAAGTTTATATATTCTGAATTTGTAATAGACCCCACACTATAAAATGCCAGTGCACGGCATCAAAATTAAAAAGGTACTTTGTCTCACAGAGCGACCAAAATCGCATTTTGCACACTGTTTTCACGCTGCATATCTAATATGCTTGTTCGAGCTGCTGAGGTGAAAAAAAATATGCCTAACGAATATGCCAATCAAATATGTAAAAAAAAATACGAAGCTATAACCGTTTTAATCTTGCTTGTTAGAGAGAGAGAAAATAGTGTGTGTACCCCTAATGCGAGTGCAATCACATTCCACAGTTCCTTGTTTGACTATCTCGTTATTTGCTTCTGTTTCACTCATAAAAGTAAAGTTATATCGGAGTTTTGCCTTTGGTAGACATTTTTTGCTATACGTTTAGAGCTCTAACAGTCTAACTTTACTTTTATCTAGTGCAATTGAAAAAGTTTGCAGTTACCAGTGAGAACTTTCCGTTTAGTCCTTGGCGTGTGGCGCAAATGAAAGAAAGGATTGTTATAACACCCTTACGCGCTTATTTGTCAAATGAACGTTCTGAGAATATAGGAAATCTGGGCAGAATACAGATTTAAATATATAAATACACATACATTCACGCCTTCAGGCAGATCACATGAAACTTGTGTTCCAGTACCACATTTAGTATAAATGTGGGTATAAATGATCGACAAAATGTGATATCTCAGTGACAGGTTGCTAGCCCATGATGAAATAAAGCAAGGCAATAGTCTTTAAGTTTTAACTAATTTATTATAAACAAACGGTATGACAGTTATACTATGTAACACGTACAATAGGGGCGAGAGACCTTGCGTCCTCGACAGGCACAAATACCGCGGTGGTGTACTTTGCCATGACTAAAACATCAGGCGTCCATATTTTCATCATCCTCTCCTGGACGCAGACGGTTTACAATTAACCCCATGGCTGTGGTGAAACTATCGTGCTTTGGTCGATGTAGTCCTTTTGTCAAGACATCGGCAACCATGTCTTGAGTGCATCTATATCGAACTTTGATTAGGTTAGCTACAATCTTCTCACGTACGAAATGGTAGCGGACGTCGATGTGCTTGCTGCGTGCGTGGTATACAGCATTTCCTGAAAGACTAATCGCACTTTGATTATCACAATAAAGTGTAATAGGGGTACCTTTAAGTTCAGGTTGAAATTCTTCTTCCAGCTGTTTTAACCAAAGCGCTTCCTGTACAGCGGAGGCCAATGACATATATTCAGCCTCGGTGCTTGACAAGGCTATGGTCTGTTGTTTTTTTGAATTCCAGCTGACTGCGGCACCCTGAAATAAAAATATATAGCCCGTGCAAGACCTACGATCTTCTACATCATTTGCCCAGTCTGAATCACAATAGCCAGTAATCATCTTATTCTCATTACTTTTATAAGTTAATTTCAAGTTAATTGTTGCTTTCATGTATCTCAAAAGACGTTTCAAAGCCGCCCAATGTTCAGCAGTAGGTTCATTGTTATACCTGCTCAGAGCATGAACTATATAGGTTATGTCTGGTCGAGTTCCCTGTGACAGGTACAACAAGCAGCCAATAATCTCTTGGTATGGAATGTCCTTCAAAACTTCTCGTTGGCTAGCAGCCTTTTTTAACTTAATATTTGCATCAGTAGGTGTCCATACCGGCTTGCAGTTTTGCATACCAAAACGGTTGAGTATCATTTTTATGTATAAAGATTGATCAATTGATATCTCTCCTTCATTTTGATTTTGAGTAATTTTGAAACCAATGCAGTTCTCTGCTTTTCCTAAATCTTTCATACTAAATTTCTCTTTTATCTTATCTTTCATCATTTGTGACGTTTTTTCATTGTTATAGAAATACAGCAGATCATCTACATATACTGCTATGAACAATATATCATTTTCATTTATAATTCGATAATAAACACATGGATCTATGTTTGACCTAGTCATTCCAATACTTATTAGTGCAGTGTTTAATTTCTTGTTCCATTGTCTGCTTGCTTGCTTTAATCCATATATTGATTTATTTAATTTACAGACCTTATTTTCTTCTTGATAGCCAGGTGGTAGAGACATATAAATTTCTTCATCAATTTCACCCTGTAAGAATGCTGTGACAGCGTCCATTTGGTGTATATTGAGTCTATATTTTGCAGCCAGGCCAATTAGGTATCTTATAGAACTGTAACGGACTACAGGTGCATATACTTCATGGTAATCAATGCCTTTAACTTGTTTATAGCCTTTGATTACAAGTCTAGCTTTATAGCGTGTTACACAGCCATTTCCATCCAGCTTAGTTTTGTATACCCATTTGCAAGGAATGGCTGATTTCCCTTCTGGTAAGGTAACAAGTGTCCATGTATTATTTTTTATCAATGACTCGTGTTCTTCACTCATAGCTATCTTCCACTTTTCAGCATTAGCACTATTCAGAGCTTCTTCAAAGCTTTGTGGATCACAGTTTAGTAAACTCATTGTTGATTCACCACTCATACACATGAATGATGAGGAGCTTTGTTGATTATTCTCTGCATGTCGTTCTATACGACGCTGAAGTGGCCTCAAAGTTATATTATTCACTGGTGGTGAATCACATGTTTCATCAGGTGAGTATGTTTCATCATGAACATCTTCAAAGTGATCGGAATCATCTGAAATAGAAATACTTTGAGATACATCCTGTGTTTCTCTTGTTTCATTTAACTCATCATTTATGTTTCTTTCTTCAGTTTCAATATGTTCTTCAAATAGTAAGTCGACGGTGCTCTTTTTCATTGATTGAGTACAAATTCCATTATTATCTTCATTTTTCGTAGCAATTTCTTCTGTGTTTATATTTTCTACCTTTTTAATTATATTTTCATTTTTTTTAGGTGCATCATCAACTTTGTTTCTCTTAATTGAAGCTTCTAAGAATACAACATCTCTACTTATAATGCCTCTTTTTGTTTCAGGGTCTATGAATCGGTATCCTTTCGTGCAATCACTGTAACCAACAAATATTAAGTTACGTGATTTGACATCAAGCTTGGTTCTATTCTCTTTAGGTATATGCACCATGGCGGAACATCCAAAAATTCTCATATGGCTCAGCTCCGGCTTCTTTCCTGTCCACACTTCATAGGGCGTCACGTCGGACAAAGCACTTGTGGGTGAGCGATTTACGATGTACGCAGCTGTGGACACCGCTTCTCCCCAGAAAGTGACTTGTAACTCAGCATTTAAGATCATGCACTTAGCGCGCTCTATCAAGGTCCTATTCATGCGTTCGCTGAGGCCATTTTGCTCTGGTGTATATGTATTTGATGTTTGGTGCAATATTCCATGTCTTTTTAAGTAAGCCTCAAAGTTTTTGTTTTTGTACTCAGAACCATTGTCGCTTCTTAAAATTTTAATTTTTTTGTCTAGTTCGTTCTCTACTCTGTTCTTGAATTCAACAAATTTCTCAAATACTTCACTTTTATGTTTCATAAGGTAGACATGAACTCGTCTGGAGAAATCATCAATAAAGGTTACAAAAACCTTGCCCCTCCTATTGAAACATGCTTCATCGGTCCACATACATCACTGTGGATAAGCTCTAGCAAACCTGTTGCACGGGAGCCTTCGGTGGGGAATGGTCTTCTCGTCTGCTTGCCTTCAAGACAAGTTATGCAGGTATAATTTTCCTTTTTCGGTGATAATTTCACACCTTCTGAACAGTTGGGTATTTTATTTACGCTTGTAAAATTTAAGTGACCCATTCTTTGATGCCACAAGTACGCATTATCATCAGCCTTAGCTGCCAGCATAAGTTGGATTTCATTACCACGGTAAATATTTAATTTATAGGTTTCATTTGAAAGGTTGGCCTTTGCGACTAATTTATTACTTGAATTATAAATTAGGCAGCCTGCTTCATCAAACGTTACTTTGCATCCACTTTTGATTATTTTGCTCACAGACAGCAAATTCGTTTTCAATTCTGGTACAAATAATACATTCCTTACCTGTATTGCCTCGGTACTGCCATCTTTTGCATTTACTTTAATACATACATTTCCACAGCATTCCACCTTCAATACTTTATTGTCTGCGATTGTGATGCATGGCACAGGTGAAGGAGTGACATCTGTGAGCCAATCCCGGTGCATAGTCATATGCATGGAGGCTCCGGAGTCCACATACCAGTTCTCGGAGTCATTTGTTTTAGACGCTGAAAATGCTGCTACATATCCTTTTTTTTCAGATTTCTCATGATTTGATTTTTTATGCCAACAATTTTTACTGAGGTGGCCATGTTTATTACAATTAAAGCACCTTGGGCCTTTTTTAAACATTTTCTGTTCATATTTGGGTTGCTGATTTTTTGTGTTTGTATAAAGTGCGGTAGTGTCTGATGTCTTTATTTCTTGTAGTAATTTATTTTTAACCAAGTCTGCACTAATCTTCATACCGGAACTTTCCAATCCCATAATCATTGGCCCATACATTTCTGGCAACCCTGCCAGCATTAAGGTGCCTAACCACTCATCGTCCACATTGAATTTTATATTTCTCAATTTGTGTGCGGCTGTCATTATTTTGTTTATGTAGTCTTCTACTGTTGAACTACTTTCCAAATTTGTATTAATAAGCTCTTTTAAGAGGCCAACTTTTCGAGTTAATCCACTATCCTCGAATGCCTTTGCTAAGTTGTCCCAAACCTGTTTTGCACTTTGTGCGTCTTGAATGTGTACATATAACATCGGATCAACTAGTAATATAAGCTTGGATTTGGCTTTGATGTCTTTTTTTACCTTAGTTTGGTCTTGAGTTAACGGTTCATTCTCTATGCACTCAAATAAATCTTCGTGCTGTAAGTATGCCTTAACGGCAAAACTCCAAGTTGCCCAATTGTCACGACCCGTGAGCTTCTCAATAGACATCATTGAATTACTATATGACATTTTTTCTCAACATTCAATCTATAAAAGCTGAAATATAGAAATCACTCGCGAGCGCGGTAACTAAAAGTGAGGTTATAGTACTATACTTTTACTGAGAACTTTTTAAATACTGAACAAAACACTAAAATAACGTTGTACGGCAGGTACGGGACGGCCCATAACCTGATGAAATAAAGCAAGGCAATAGTCTTTAAGTTTTAACTAATTTATTATAAACAAACGGTATGACAGTTATACTATGTAACACGTACAATAGGGGCGAGAGACCTTGCGTCCTCGACAGGCACAAATACCGCGGTGGTGTACTTTGCCATGACTAAAACATCAGGCGTCCATATTTTCATCAGCCCATCGCCCACAACACACTTCAACCCTGTTCCCTTAGTCGACTCTTACGACACCCACAGGAAGAAAGGGGGTGGTGCTATTCTAACCCGTCACCGCAAAATAGATGGAAGTGGCGTTAGGCTGAACGCCGTGATGCTGTGCCACAAATTGTGGAATGGAAATTAAAAAAAAACCATGTTCCTCACTGTCTGCTGTCTGCAGACCACTCGGCTCACTGCGCCCGGAACGTGACACTTCGAAGTCCATTATGGAGAACACAACGTCAATATTTCATTGCATGTTTGAGAAAAGTTCTGTAATACCATGGTACCAATAAAAATTTATTATTATTACCTATTATTAATGGTATATCTTCGTTTGCCCGAATTTCATTTGCCATCATATTCACAGGCCGTAATTTTGTTTACCATAATTTCATGTGCCATAACATAACTGTTATTCACCATAATATTCATAATACAGAATTATTATTTTCCATAATATCATATGCCATAATATCAATTGCCAGAACCTTAATAATACAAAATATTTATATGCAATAAAATCATTTGCCATACCTTTCAAAAGCCATACCATATGTAAAGTAACAAATTACTGGGTAAAATGGGTGATATCATGAAAAATAGCTACCAAAATCCGAATCAGCGCACCCCACTTCCACGTGGTCTTATCTGTCCTACCCCTAGAGTGTATAATAAAAGCCCGCGGAGACAGAAGCTCGCGAAGGAGGGCCTGAGTTGAACAGCGACCTCCCGAGCGGAGCCTAGGTCGAGTACGCACGTGAAACGAAGGGCCGACGAAGCTTCTGGCGGGAGCCCGGGCGGATGGAGGGCGGGAGACTTGAGTCCCAGAAACGAAAGCGGATCACAAAGCAGATTGGTTATAACGACCTCTGTCGACTACATCCAAACTACGTACGTAGTTTCCTATGATAGGATCTGTATGGATTTTACCTATATAAGCCATCTAGTGGTTCTAGTCTACAGACATAGATGGCGCTGTTCTTAACAATTACTTTTGTGTGATCGGCTACATAAAGGTGTATCCATTTCTTCCCCTTATTTCCATGTAATAAGGTGAAAAATGGCATCACTCGATTACATTTTGTATCTATAGTTGGATATAGGATGTAGGTAAGAATATGATTAAAAACCAATCTAGACTATCTGAATAAAAACCAATTATGATCATTCTTAACTTTACTGTGAAATTGCCACAATATAAAAGTTCAAAGGACAGTCCGACTCGGATGATGGATAGGCTAGAAGACGCAAGCAGCGCTCCCGCCGCCGTCTTCGTGGTTATTTTTTTTATAAAAGAGCGGAATAAAACTTCATAGAGAAAAGTTTTTAAAGTAAAAAATGCTTATTTTGACGTGTTCTGTACGTAACAATCATTCAAAATAGGTGTTATAATGACATATAAGCGCCAGAACCCAACATTCGTAACATTTGAACGGCTCGCAGAAATAAAATTATTGCATATAAAATTATGGCAAATAAAGTTTATGGCATATGAATGATTCGGGCATACAACATTATGGAAAATAATAATATGTCAAATGAATATCATAGAAAATGAAACGTTATGGAACATAAAATTCGGGCAAACGCCAGTTATTAATCGACCAAAAAAAAAATTGCGTGCAAAATCTCTAATTTTGGTTATCAAGACCTTACTTAGGGTTGAAACAAATTGCTGATCAGTATCTTAATTTGAACAGTGAGACATACCTGTAGAAAAGTCCTAGTAGACCTTCTGTGACTTAATCCGTTCGAAATGTAAATTGTTACAAAAGACAAATTGGCTTAAAGCGAGTGAGCACCCAACAGAGGTTTAATTAAAAACGGCTTGGACCTATTAACGACCAATCTCGACACGTTTTAACCCTTTAACGGGCATAAAACATCTGTGTTTTCATAAATTAACCCTAGCGCGTAGACATAAAGTTCAAAATTGCGGTGGGAATGAGAATGTATGTCCCACTGCTGTATAAAAAAGGTTAACAGGTTACGTAAGCAAATATCCATTTTAATCTTGTTGTTGGGGACCAGCCCCCGAATTCTGTAACTTGTTTTAAGCTCACTTCAACGCTCACCCACAAATATATCTTGACACCGCGACTAGTAGAACAGTAACTAAAACCGAAGATCCATTTTTATTTTAGCATACCTAGTGCAAAACAGCAATCTTATATTTTGTCGTCGACTGCAGCTACATAAGAAGCAGAGTTTGCACCAAAATGCGGCTTGGTATCAATTTATTTTGTAATATTTTAGCTCCGTACTGAAACCATTTTAATATGGACCCCTCATAATGAATATGAACCCTCTCATCGAAAATAATTGGGTTGCTTTGAATTTTCCCCTTTTTATATTCTTTTCATATCGGATAATGAAGGGCATTGTTTTCATTAATTAGTCGATGTTTTTCTTAGCAACGGATAAGTTTATAATAAGGAATATAACAAAAAGTTTACATAAAAAAATCCCTGCGGGAAGAAAGCGCAATGTTTCCAGGTCGTTGGCAAAATTCTTAAAAAAAATCATTTTTTTTATAAAGATAATTATTTGGCATTTTTTTTAGGGTTCCGTACCAAAATTGGTCCAACGGAACACTCATGCGATCACTCGGAGGCTGTCCGTCTGTCACAGCCAGTTTTCTTGAAGACCATTTGACAGAGGAAGCTGAAATTTGGTATAGATATAGAAATATATTTATACGTTACATGCAGCGCAATAATAAGTTTCGAGTAAAATCAAAATTAAAGTTTCCTTTTGATGAAGGAGCTGTTACTACTGTAGCTATATTTTCACAATGCATCTTTTTCTTCAATTTTTTTTTATTTTTGTGGATAAATATCTGTCAGACACTGGAGTGATAGATCTGTATCAGTAACACGTCTTACAAAGCTTCAGGTTACAATGTTACAAGTCTATATTGATTGGCAACACGTGTCAAATGGCCAGTTAAATTAATAAATATTTACACCTAACGAAACAACTTATTTTATTAAATATTTTTAACGTGGAAGTTACCACCAAACTATTAGGCCTTTCAAAGAAATACATAGAGGTCGCTAATAGTAGCGGCGGCGAATGTGATGGAAAAGTACGCTACGCCAGTTTATGTCTGGATAGCTCAGAGGCTAGAGCACTGTACCGGTAAAACAGAGGTCGCAAGTTCGAGTCTTGCTCTGGGTTTCAGACGAAGATGGTTATTTATATCCATTATATTTTTTTTCTGTATCATATTGTTTCAATAAATATTTGGGGACAATCTTATTCAAATCGACCTAGTCCCAAACTAAGCTAAAAGCTTGTACTAGACGATAGACACTTTAATATATATATAACTAGCTTCCGCCCGTGACTTCGTCTGCGTGGGCCCGGGATAAAAACTATCCTATATTTTGTTTAATCCAGGCTATAAAATATCTTCTTCCAAACATCCTAAACATCTAAACATCCAAACATCCAAACATCCAAACTTTCGCATTTATAATATTAGTAGGATAAATATATAATTGAATACATAGAAAACATCCATCAGGAACAAATATTCGCGCTCATCACACAAATAAATACCCTTACCGGGATTTGAACCCGGGACCTCCGGCTTCGTAGGCAAGGTCACTACCAACTGGGTAACAGAGGTCGACAATAAAGTTGTTAAGAGTCCACCCCATCTGTTGTGTCGCCTGATGTTTAGAATAGGAAAATTGTAACTTGCAGCTTCATAAAATGGGAGACAGATTGCTATTAGGAAGCTGTCGTTACTGCTGCACAAACGTTTATGTCTTAGACAACTACGTTCGTTTGTCTGTCTGGCGGCGGTGGTTTGGACTGCTTCAGCTCAAGCCAGAATGCGACTATCACCATCAAGCCGTATAATAGTATAGCTGAAACAAAAAAATACATTGATTTAAACTTTCACGTTTCTCACACATTATTCTTACTAAACGCTTAAGCCCCGCTTAAGCCGGTTCGTCCCGCGACCAAGGATGTGATGTGACACATTCGAAACGTCGGTAAGCCTCGAAGAGGTAAAAAGCCGCACAAGTGCGAGTTGGACTCGCCCACCGAGGGTTCCGTACAAAATTTTAATTTATTTACACGTGTAAAGTTTTCAGATTTTACCCTGTGAGTACTTGTAGTATATTACCTACCAAATTTCATAGTTCTAGGTTAACAGAAAGTACCCTTAAAATTTTGATGCCCTTTGAGTGTTGAAATATGCATTTTTTGTGGCAAAAACGGCCGTATCTTAGAAGTTTGATTATTTCACAGCTTCAAGGGACTGGTAGACGAGTATATGGTTTTAATTTTAACACATTCCCGAGATAAAGGGTCTTGACAGACAGACAGACGGACGGACAGCCAGAAGGACAACACATCTGCATACCTACATTTTAAATCTGCATGATGACTGAGCAAAAAAATTACTGACTGATTAAGTTCGTTTCGGCATTTATTTATGTATTTAATCTTTATTGCACAAAGAACAACTTATTGTACAAAAGGCGGACTTAATGCCGTAAGCGTTCTCTACCAGTCAATCTTTGGGCAAAGCAGACAAATTGTGGGCGGTGCAACTACAGATATATAAACACACATTAAACATACATTTATTTTTAACAGTGGTCTTCTTTTTCTGAATCGCTGGTAGAATTTTGACTTGTAAAAGTGCCATTGTGGCCTACTTTACTACTACTAAAATTAATTTATTTCATTAATGCCTTGTTCCATATAGCTATAGTCAAAAACGTTTTTATTAGGTATAGTTAGTTTTTTTTTTAAACGTCAAAAGAACACTTTAGAGCCTCTATTCCACTAAGTTCAACTAGTTGAACTAATTGGAAAAAATATTCCAGTTATTACAACTTTAATGTAATCATTCCTCGCTTTGTTAAATAGATAATTTACTTTAAAAACAAAGTTTTAACCGACTTCAATGTACTCCGCCAAGCCACGAGAACATTTCTTTTCTAATTTACCTCATGAACTGATTTCCGAGAGCAAATGCGTTGATTATTATAGAAAAATACCCAATCGCTGTATGTGACCCGATAATATTTGAGGACTTCCGTCAATTTCACAAGGATCACCCTTGGCACTTCATTAGTTGCTATTTCAACGGAATCTTATCAGAATCTGTGATATACTTTTTTTGTACTTTTAAGTACATAATTGAGGAATTCCATAAGTCATCTGTGGTCTTCATTATCAATTCCACTCCACCAATTTATGATTTCCGGATGTAAATACACGAGTTATAATAGAATATACCAAAATGACTACACGCGTGCCTAATATAATTGAGGAGTTCCCTCAATTCCTCATGGATCCCATCATCCAATTGAATTTTCAAAAAAATGGGACCCACCTGGAAGCATATACTTACAAACAAAAAAATAATTTTATGAATCGTCTCATCAATGACGGAGTTCTGAGGTAACAAACATTGAAAAAAAAAAAAAACAACCGAATTGAGAACCTCCTCCTTTTTTTTGAAGTCGGTTAATAAGGAAAGAATAACAGATATTAACCAAAGTGAGACGCTTGTACTCTATCATACCAAGTCTCGAAATATTTTACTATTGAATATATTTTACCTTCTTCATTGTGATACAATAAAGATAAAAAAATACAGTCTTTATTTTTATAACTAATAACTTGATGCTTAATTTAAAATGTAGTCAGTATAAACTGATAGTTATAATAGATTCAACTCTTATATGTAGAACCAATTATAATAATAATCTGCACCACAAATAAAGAGATTTTACAAGATCAGGCGAAATAAATTATATTTTGTTAATTACAAATTATTTTATGTTTTGGAATGATTGATTTTCTGTTTTTAGATATATGCAACGTGTTCAAATAATCATAGCAGTTCATATTTTGTGACTTCTGTAATTAAAATCGCGCTAACAAATATGACTGGTATATGCCAATCATATTTGCAAGCGCAGTTTTAATACCAAATAACTAAATCCAAAGTATATCCAATACCGAAGCCTTTCGTGTTACGCAATATTAATGCTTATTTAGAGTCTGGTACAGTCCACGTCAAAGATATGTTATACATGTTTCGCCTTATACATATCTTTGAACTCTACTATACAATCATAAACCCAAAGAACAACAAATATCAAGATTGTCGAGGTAAATATGGATTAACATATGTTATGATGGCCTTTGCATTATATGGATGGAGATGTGGATGAACTAAACATAATGTTTTGAATCGTCTCAAGTTGGTTGAATAATTTCCTCCTCATAAATAAACGCTTAGTCGCACTTGCTCATCTGATACTGTTTGCTTTATTTTTAATATACCTACATGAAAAAGTAAGCACTTTCTAACTTATAACAAAACCCAATTATCAATCAGAGCTTACCCATTTAACATGCTAAAGTCTGAACACTGTGAACACGCTTAAATACGTGAGGAACATAACAGTTTTTTTGAATTTCTTACCAATAGCTATGACTCCAAACACTAAAGTCAATATTGCCGAAGCCAAGTTGTTGCCGTCTGAGATGTACAGGCATATAAGGACGATCATAAGAACGAAGACCAGGCTTAGCCACATCGAGGAGACCACGATCCAGCTTAGCACCATTGATGACTTTTTCTAGGAAATAATTGGAACATACATTAACAAAGGAAACTAGACTCTTGTCAGTGTGCAGTCTAGACAAGAGCAGAGCGAGGTAGCGGAGCGGTGTGCGAGGGAGAAATCCTCCAATTGGAAGAAATGCGTGAGTGAGGCTACCAATTGCTATTGTTGGATTTTCCTCGCGCCTCGCTCCGCCACCTCACAGAGCTTGGATCTTCTTGCGGCAACAGAAGTAAAACATAATAAGTATTT
Source organism: Epinotia bilunana (assembly GCA_947049275.1). Taxonomy (NCBI): domain Eukaryota; kingdom Metazoa; phylum Arthropoda; class Insecta; order Lepidoptera; family Tortricidae; genus Epinotia; species Epinotia bilunana. The sequence continues at coordinate 17,478,013 of OX346266.1, read as the reverse complement.
TCTGAAAACGAACTAAAACAGATTAGTTGTGCTGATGCTTTAAGCTGACATAAGTAGGTATATCCGGAAGAATTGAGAAAATGAATACCTTATAATACTAATAAGTAGGAACACAAGATTAGTTTATCGTGGAAATCAGGTCTTATAAATGAATCAAAAAGGGGAGTGAAAAATTCCTTGGGATAAACATTTCGTATTGGATCGTGTACAGACATGCGTATTAGTCCCTCGATTGGCAATGACTATATACATTAAGTGTGATTCATAGACAATCTAGACATCGTTATGGCAGATATTTTGGGATCATTCGTTCGTTACTTCGATTATTGAAGAAAATCCTAATCTAATCCTATTACAAGTGATGTTTTTCAGTGGTTATTTGGTTGATTTCAATAGGGTGAATATCAGATTTGGTTGAGATTTTCTAATTTCTATGGTGACATTTTTTTTTAAATATGCACTTAATGAAAGAACTTACCTTGTTAAGGACTTTAATCTATGTAAACATTTGTTATTCTTCCTTAATTATCTAAAGGCGCAGATTAAAATATAGCTTTCCTTAGAAATAAGGACTGCTCCAAAGAAATTAGAAAATATACCAGATAAAGAAGAGAGATAAATTACATCAAATTGGCAACTTAGAAAATGCGACATATAAGTTATGTTATTTTCATCATCAGTCACAACGGCATCAGTCAGTGAATTGGATGAAATAAAGACCAGTGGAAACGTAATGTTATATTTAATGATGTAAACGATAAGAGGGACAACTTAAAGCTATTTTTGCACACAAAAGTAAAGTAGGCTATTTTGCGCATTTATTAATAGGTACATGTTATTTACATTCACTTATTGTTTTTTTTGTAATGAAGCACTGTTGTTGGCATTTATATTCGCAGGTCTCGTTTACTATAAAAAACAAAAAAAATTAAGCTCTAAATAAAAAAAAACCTCTAAACATCTGGATAGAAATTATATCACAACAAACACTACAATAAGAGAAACTTTTCATTAATCACTTACATACTGGTAGAACTTAACTACCTATCTGTCGATTTATTCATTTAATTATTATTTAAATCTTAGATACCGGTCGATATATTCATTTTATTATTTTTACGATATTGTTTAATCTTATGGACTATAAAAAGTAAATCAACTCTATTCAGGAAAATAAATAACGGATGTATGTCCTTAGAAAGCTTCGTCTCGAAAATTGCATTTGATCTTATTTCAATAATTTATGGCATTGCACCTAAAAACTTTGACAAAACAATTATTAACCGCTGTCTACTTTTATACAAGACATTTTTGTAAAGTTCAGCTTATCATTTTTTAAATTTATTAACATTTTGCATACTTCCATTAAAGTCAAGTAGTCTAAATATACGCCTTCCAAAAATATTTCATAAGTATCGTGGGTAAAAAATGCATTACATTAAAATACACACCTAAAACAAGGGTGGTTAGGATAATCCTCTATAATTACATAAAAAAACATTCTTTTTAACTCGATGCCAGCCAGAAATCCAAAGAAATTAGCACCAAATAAATTAGAAAACGGCACGAAACATTTTTTATACCTGTTATTAATTATTATATAATTTCATAGTTACGGCTCATTTTATAACATTAATTCGGTTATTGAAGTAATTAGGCGCCTGTATGAAAAAAATCCACAAACAGCGATATAAAAAATATCGAGCCAAATACGTCCATCTATGCACAGGTTTATACTCGTAGTTCTCGGGTGGGAAATGGTAACAAAAGGTGGCGGGGACACTAGGTAGGAATTGCTCAAATAGTAAGATAGCATTGTCCATTATGACAGGTTGATCAAGTTGGCCAAAGAAAATAGCTGTTTATTGGGTGGACAAAATTCATTTTATGATAGATATCTTAAAATTAAACGGTTCAAAAACATACGGATTAAACCAGGACATAATTCAACATTTATAAAAATAGGTAGCTACCTGGAAGGTAAATATTGAAATATAAATTTAAAAATTGCCGTTTCAAAATTGAAACATATAGTTGTGGACGCGCCAAAGAGATTTTTCGACTATGAAATTTTAATTAAATTATTGTGTGAAAATCTGCCATTCTTATTAATGGAAATATTGTTTCTTAAAATGATCTCCCAAAAAAAACTAGACCCTAATAGTTAAATATCTTCGAAGTTAACATGGGTGGATAAGTACTAAACTCATTATGATAATCACCCAATACTTGCGAGTTTCTGTACAACAACATTTTAAGTGATGATTGTTGTGTAATCCCAGAGAAAAGTATGATAATGTCTTCTAGAAGTGTTTGTTTACATGGTAGGACACGTAATGGTGAATAGACTTTAGTAATTATTTAATAAAGATAGAGATACCTTTTTAATTCCGTCCAAGAAGCACAAATTTGTGGCAATCATGAGGAGGATATAAACAAACCCGGTGATACTATAAGCGAAGCAGTTTCGCCAGGCGAAGAACTTGCATGAGTTGCAGTGCTGGATATAAACGAGCTGGACGATCATCACGATGCCGAATAGTATCAGGATACCCTGGAAAAACAATGTAACACTGAAAAACGACTCTTGCGATGTGTTGGAGCCGGTTAATGTACGGCCCGATAATACGCGTCCATCTATCGCTCTCTCTCTTTTTGCATGAGTTCAAAAGAAATAGAGATATAGTGGACGCCGATTATTGGGCCGTAAATTAACCGGCAATGATGTGTTAGTGTGAAAAGTATTGTGTTATATTATAATCAGATTGTTTAAGAGTAGGTAGGTAGCAGGTATTTGACAGCCCGTCATCCCGGTACAATAAACGCCAATGATGACATACGATGACATAAATTGTACTGGGATGACAGCTGTCAAATATTGGATGTAAGGGCATTTTCATTATGGGATACAATACTTTAATGTTAGTACCTACATTAAAAAAATTTGATGTTATGGATACTAATTTATATTAAATCCACACAATACATTCTAATATTATAAATGCGAAAGTATACCTGTCTGTCTGTCTATCCGTCTGTCTGTGTGTTACCTTTTCACGCTTAAACCACTGAACCGATTACGATGGAGTTTAGTGTGAAGATAGTTTGAATCTCGTTGAAGGACATATGATAGTTTTCATCCCGTCATCAATCATTCTCTAAGGAGGTGAAATGGGGATGAAAGTTTTTATGGAGCTGCGATATAAACGAGTTTCACGCGGACGCAGCCGCGGGCAGAAGTTAGTTATTATATTAATCAATATTCTTTTGCACGCCGCCAACCCTGATACTGTCCACTGACCAAGTGACGGCCAGTCAGTAGACACCCACGTCCCACACATACGTCCAGGCACCTATTTCACCAACTAAACAAATATCACCTGACAATGACAGTTAGACTTACATTTCTGGGTGGATAAGTAACAATGCTGTCCAGCACCCACTTTGCTTGCCGACCCAGCAATGACAAGTGACAATTTTGAAGATGATGGCTTGCACTTGTAACATTGAAATTATTTTAACGCGTTGTGTACAGTTACTCAGTTCAGTTAATTTACATCTCGTGAGCATACAGAATGACATTCGGGTCCGTATTTCTGTATCGCTTGCTCTTACACGGTCATATGCCAAAATAAACGATTTCACTCGAACCCGAATACAGTTCTAAGACCTCACGGACTGTACCACTCTGTTCCGTTTCTTTAGTCATGTGAAATTATGAAGCCGCGATTATATGGGAACGGAGGTGACAGCTTTGACATGTACTTTCGTTAAAATGTATATGAATTGACAGCTATCCCATTCTGTACTTACCTCGGTCGGATATCAGTCCAGTCATCGTCAAGCACGTATATTATTTGTCACATTTGATGTCATACTTACTAGCATTACTACGCCAACCACTAATGCACCTAAGTCCAAAGGGTATCGACAAAGGAATTTCTTTGGTATGCACCCCATTTTGTATTCAATAGTAAATGTCGAGTGCTTTGACATTGAAACCCACTAGAGTTTGAAAATAAACAAAATGAAGGCTACAAAAACACGCGTGTATTTAGGTAATTCTTACTCGGTCTAACAGTACTGTTACGGTTTTATACTTTGAACACAATTGACACACAGTTTCAGTGTTGGATTTCAGTTTTGTGGAACAAATGAGACTTAGGCAAAAACTTAGAGGTGACACGATCGTGCAGAGTTCTATCTCAGCATCAACAAACTAAATATCTTAAGGACGATTTACACTATACCGTGCAGCGCCGTGCGCTTGTACCTGCGACACTTCGGGAATGTTCATTTAGACAAATATCCGTAAATATGGTATTTTGTGACGTTTTATTCATATTTCCATCTATGAGGTTTTAAATGTTTCATTTCATTTATTCATAACAAAGAAATTGTGTAGAATATTACAGTAAACATAATAATAATACAATAAAAATCCTAATGTTAATGTCAGTACATAAAATTCAAATGACAATACAATAAATTCAAATGTTATTATCAAATGTTATTATATTGTGTGTACTTATTAATGTGCTAAAATCCCGTAATTCTAACTCAATTATTTCGTCTAATAATGATTGTATTATTGTTTGAGTTGACTGAGGTAAAAAAGGAAAATGGCGACTTAACTTTGGTTTGGATATTCTTTGAAAGATATAAGGAATCGCGTTTTGATTTTTGACAAACTACACAATATGTGAAGTAGTCAAGATATATTAGGAGGCCTTTAATAAAACTCATGGGGTCTGTCTCGTCCAAAGCCAGGCCTGTCAAGCTCTCGATTGACAGAAATCCAGATGTACTCTTTGAGTAGATAAGTAAAAAAAGCACATACAAGCCTAATTCATGGCCTTAAAAAGTTCGTGATAGTTTGTTCGGTCGTTCGCCCGCCACGGACGCGGTACGAGTGAATGTTTGGGAAACCAGGTTGATCTGCCGCAAGCCGGCAATACTTAATGCCGGTTTTAGTACGGTCTGTCAGTTACCTTAAGTATTATTTTAATCTTATCTTGGCGATCAGTATTGTCATCAGTGATCCGTGGCTATCGTAGAATACGTCCGAGACGGATTCGCCAAGGACTATCGGATCGTTTAGTATGATGCTGTAGCAAGATGCGCGTGGTTGTGAGACGAGAATGTATGCATTCGTTGGTCGCTCTTTAGTGATAAGACCGCCTGTTTTCTACCATTTCATTTCATTTCGTTTATTCAGTCACAATTTACATTGTATATGAATTTTAGGTACACAAAAATGTCATAAAGAACTATCATATTAAATACACACAAAAAAAGGATGAAATTCGAGCTTACAATTACATTTTAATATGGATAGGTATGTCAATTAATAAATTTAACAAAAAGGTGTACAATTACAGATTAAAATAAATTATAGTCAAAAACAAACAAAATTATAACAATAATAAAAATAAAAACAATAACTACTTTACTCTTACTAACTATTATGATATTCATTATTATTAGTGATCTTTATCGTTTACGAAGTCAGCTACAACGTAATAAGACTTCCTCAGGAGTAAAGCTTTGAGCCTTGCATTGAATACGCGAGAGTCTATGATTGATTTTAATTCAATTGGCTGGTTTACCATCGTTTATCTCTAAGTTACGTTTCATCTATTGTTGTCTTGGTGAGCAATTAAGAGTATTTGTATTGTATTATATTGTTGATCGGTCGAAGAATGCAAGAGGGGAGTCACAAATAGGTAGGATTCCGGAAAAGCTGGAAATTGGTATCAATACTAATGTTATAAAGAGGAAAGGCCTTTGAGATTGTAGCTTTGTAAGTTTATAAGTTTGTATGTCCTTATCCGATGTTGAATACTCAATCACCTGCATGACTTTCTGAATGGTTATAAGTGATGTGTTTTCCCGCAGGTTTGCCTGCGTTCTTTGCAATACGCGAGCCAAGCCGCTCGGGCAGCTAGGCAAATATAACCTAAGTAATTGTTATTTGTAGAAAATAGGCCCTGATATTAATCAAGACCTTCCTTCCTATCTAAGTTTCAAGATGGTAAATATAGATGAATTCTTTAGTGCCAAATAAATCTAAACAAAGGAAATTGGAGGGCTGTATTGAAATAACTGCTATATTTACTATAATCATTCCTTGGAACGAAAGACAATAATTCCAGGTAAATACATGATTGAACACGTTATTTATGAATCACAAATGTCATGTAAAATTAAGCTACGAGTAAGTCCAGTGAAAGATTTATCGCGGCAGAGCAGTCTGTTCCCAATCTGACAAGCGTGCATGAAATATGGCTGGTCGACAAAAGATTCATTAGGCACATATATGTCATACGTAACCTCTAAACTTTTACCGTCGAAAATTGAAACGATCCCTACAAGTATTCCGATTCAGATATTTTACCAATGAATAGAATATTATTTATTGAACTGCTTCTAAGCTTCTTTCAGCTGGGGTCGAAGGAACATTTTTCTAACAGGCACACAAATGAACACAATAGAAAGAAAAGCTTAGCAAAATAGGAACAGATCTGTTGGGAAACCCTGGGTTAAATAAATGTTACTATTGAATTTATTTTCTTTCACAAGTTTATGAACAGATGACGGCTATACATTACCGAAACATTACAGTTTCTGTCGGCCTAAACCAAGGAGTCATTCCCGACGATGTATCTCGCCTACGTGACACAAATATTGCCATAGTGCAAAATAACACAAAAATGTTGCCATTGACTGACATCTTTCACAAGAGCAAGGAGTTTTGTTAACGCACGATTACTATTTAAAAAAACCGGCCAAGTGCGTGTCGGGCCACGCGCAGTGTAGGGTTCCGTAGTTGCCTGGACCGGCCTCCGGACGGCCAGACGGACATGGCGAAACTATAAGGGTTCCTTGTTGACTATGGAACCCTAAAGATGGAGGGGAAAGACAATTGAGCGCTTTTCATGTTTTAGGATCGATAGTATCAACGATTCTGAATAAGAAAAAAATAACTAAACAAAAAGTTTGTGTAGATACACGTATTTAAAAGCGCTCAAATAGTAGTTCAACATAAATATTGATTGGAAGCACGTAAGTGAAGTAATGAATTTACTCGGGTAATTTTCATTCACACAGTGGCAACACACTGACAATCCGCCATTCTTAAGATGCTGATGACGTAGGCAAGATACGCCGACGCCACGAGCTGTCACGGGAATGAAGTAGGTATAGATGAATTATCGAGAACATGGAATTGCATTTGTAGTGGTTGTACCGTTTGCAACAAAAGGAGAATAATTTTCTCTTAATTTAATAAAATTACATACCATTAAGAAATGGAATAAGTAGTAGTCCTCTGTTTTTTGCTTTTAGTCGCTATCATGTTCTTCATCTGAGCTGTCACAAGTATTGATAATAAGATTGTTTGAAATTCGATCCATTGCCCCTTCCTGACATCGATATTTATAACAGTTAAAAATAATTTGCTTACTTTGACTCTCAATCGGACCAAAGTTACTCACTGCCATATTTTTTGAAAATTATGTTACTTACACTTAGTCGTACGGGCTGACACAAAATTAATCTGATAATTGTGAGAATACAATAAAATCAGACGTAAAAATATATGCACAACGTAAATAATATTCACAATTTGACACTGACATTATTTTGGTATTTACTTCTTCAATATAAGTATAACAAACCTCTTTTTATGCTGATAGTACGAGAAAATAATTTAAATATAGAATGCCTGTAAACATACATTACTACTACGTATGCAATTCCATGCTCTCGTTAATTTATCAATACCTTGTTTTATTCTCTGTCTTCTTAGTCGTGCACTCCTGACAGAGTGGTCGTGGTCATGTCACGGTCAAATTAAAATACCTTTTGATGGATCTCGTGGGATAATAGTGCATTGGTTTCCCGTTGCCTTCTGCACCAGCACTTTTGGAGGGTATTTGGTCCCCAAGGTTTATGACGCCTCTTCCGTACAGGTTGCCCCGTCGGGTGTGTATGGTTATACCGACATTGCTCGGTCGCCAGAGCCCCATTGGTTTTCTAGCAGGGAGCACCGGCAACCAGTTGGTCGCCGCCGCCATCCGGCGCTTGCAGGTGGGGTTGACAGTAGGCGTAGGTGGTATTCCGATCTCCCCTTACGAGATGTACTACGCTCTGTTTCCACTCTGTTTCCATACAAGTGACACCTAACTGTCAAGCAAGCGAGGTTTCAAATATACAAAAGCACATCTTAGCACATCTCTGGATGTGGATACGGATGGATACTCATCCATCATATGTTAGCCAGCTAAAGAAATCACTATGGTGATCAATTGATCATACTCGACTCATAATTCTTTACACATAACTCTATCGTTATTTCATTAGAATTTAAACATACGGTATGAGAAGCGTAGGTAATAAAAAATATTATATATTTAACACACACGGCCATGATGGGTAAAAAATGACCATCATTATTGTCGCAACTATGGGATACCTACGTACTACTAGTAGAGTCAGCACGTCTATCATGAGACGGCCGCGACATACTCTCGATTTTTCTCGCACTATACCTCTTGTTCTAAGTGTTCTAATAAGAGAGAGAGACGGATAGTGCGCGAAAAATCGAGAGTCTGTCGCGCCGTCCCATGAGACTGTTTTTGCTTTTAAGGAGAACTAAAGAGTGGCTCACTGCTAATATTATTCACATTGAAAAATATAGTTTCTTCTTAAATATAAAGGTGAATGAAGTTAGAGTTTTATTTCGAACAACTTTCTTCCTTCAACTTGATCATTCATTCATCAGCTTGTTTGAATTGGAGAAAATCGTTCAAGAAAGTATCATTATTATTTTATCGCGATATACACGTTGTTGCAACACCCTGTTCTTTTTTAATTTTCCGATCTTTTCTAGGCTCATCTTTCCCTGCCCAGATTATTATCTTGTACATTTTTTTCGAAATATAAAAGAAAAATTGGATAACCACAACCGGCTCTTATACCACTCGGCCACTCTAACCCACATTGTTGTTATAGCAACTTGAAATATAACAAAACAGTAAGGGCTCACCACCACTCGTTATTCAAAGAAATACAATACAAATACCTACGCAGCTTCTATTTGTCTAAGATCCTTTAATTTTAAAGGAAAGGAATGAACATCAATGCAAGTAAAACATTAGTGATGGTATTTGAAAGACGATTTTATGGCAGACTGCGAAATTATGGTAAAGAAAAGTTGCGCATGATCTAGAACCGAGCAATGTCGGCCAGTCTGTACCTAATCGTAAGTTGGTGCATTACGCCGCGTGTACTCTATTATTAGTCTATAGACTATTAATTAGTCAATCGTATATAGCTGTATAGTGAATAGCAGCTGCATAATTCCAAATACGCCTATTCAAGATCTCTAATAATCGTCAATAAGCTTCCGCGCTAAATAGCGCCTCCGGGAAACTAATTCCTATTGTCTGCATCCATCAGAGAACTATAGGCGAGCACTCACTCAGAAACGTATTTACCTAATTACGCGGTTCACTAGTTTACTGCGTTTGCGTGGATCTACATAAAATGAGATAGATATATCGGAGCGGCCAAACTGCTCACAAATATTTGAACACGTCTCTATTGTCAAGGCATTAGAGACGTGTTCAGAAATTTGTGAGCACGTTGGCCGCTCCGATATATCTGATGGCGACTGTACAAAAAGTAGTTAATATGTATGTATGTATGTAAGCACTTTATTGTGCACAAAACAGGTTAAATCTTATGTTTTTACCTGTGTTATGATATTATTATCATGATATATAAGATTAAGGTACAAAGGCGTACTTATCCCAATATAAATATAAGTATATAAGTGTATATTAAAAGTTTATCTGGGATTGAGTTTTCTTTTAAATTTAAATGCCTGCATCAGATCAGATGTTTCTGTTTAGCCCATTGTATAAAATATATATCTCGGAGAGGAGAAGTTTCATTCAGCGCCCTCTATTACATTGATCGTGACTTCGGTTGTTATGTGCTCCACTGTCAATCTACAATTGTCATCATTGAAATACATGCGAACGAGAACATATTTTTACGATGTTTTTCCTTCACCGTCAAGCTAACGGTAAATATCAGTGATTAATTCACGAAATATACATTTATGAGATGATTTTAAACATTAAAATGAGATTACATAGATCCTTTATTTATTCAGGTAATAACATTTCATTTTTAACGAATCTTGAAATCCATAGGGTCGGCAGTGCGCTTGTGATGCTGCTGGTGTCGCGAGAGTCCATAAGCGATAGTGTGATTAGCAATGATCAGCTATCGGAAGCATTTTATGTCACTTTGACATCCTACCTAATGAATAGTAATGACTAATATGGATAAGTCGGTGCTGGTTAAAATAAGACCACACATTCTTAAAAACTAACTGAATTTAATTTGTTATTGTAAATAATAATTATTTTTTCTATGTTTGATATTGTCAATCGATTCCTTTTAACATTCAGGATCCCTTTATATAAAGTGACCGAGCGTTCGACATCAACAGATGTGAGAGGTGCATAGTTGGAAACTGATGTTAAAACCTCGATAGTAACTCAATAAAAAAACATACATTTTTAGTAGGAAAAAAAAATTTACAATAAATTAATTAGTCGTAAAGTAATAATTTCGTCATCAAATTGACATAAAATGCTTTCGATGGCCGATCACTGGTGATTAGGCAGGCGGTATGCTTTTTTGCCACCGTCGTAGTATAAAAAACAAATTAAGGTGCTGGTGCTTGTACAAGGGAGATATCAGAAAGCTTGACACCTTCCACTTGCGTTGCTTACGATGCATTCTCCGCATTCGGGGGCAGGATCGTGTGACCAACATGGACGTCTTACGTAGATGTAACATGCCCGGCATGGAGGCCATACTGATGAAAAGCCAGTTGAGATGGAGTGGTCACGTTAACTGCAGACTTCCAAAATCTGTCTTCTACTCCGAGCTCAAGGATGGAAAGCGTAATCGTGGGGGGCAGTTTCTGCGCTACAAGGACGTATTAAAACGTCATCTCAAAGCCTGCGATTTACCTGCAGGGAGGAGGTGGCGTCTATGAGACCGGAATGGCGTAATAAAGTCAGGAAAGGTGTAGCTTCTTTTGAAGTAGCTCGACTTGAACACCTGGACCAAAAGCGCCATTTACGGAAGACTCGACCCAAACCATCCTATACTTATACTTACAATGGCCAGGGCCAGTTATACTGCACACAATGTGACCGGACATTTAAAACTAAGTTCGGCTTTGCGAGCTATATACGTGCTTATCAGAGAAAATTGTAAGGGTCGCCGTCGTCGGATACGACAAGGAGGACTATATATAAAAAACAAAATTTGTAATTTTTGCCTTAAAATTACTGACAAAAATAGTATATCTTCGGTGAAAAGGAGATAGGCAAACATCCATAGTGCATTGGGCTAGCGTTACATCAATGATTTAGGTCGTTTTATAGATCACCTATAAGATATTTCAGTATAAAAACTATAGGCCTCATGGAGGACCTGAGATATAGACGGTTCTCTTTATTAACTAAAGTAAGTAGATAAACAACAACTTGATAAATAAATACACACATTAAATATATTTAGCGAAGCATAAAATAGTCACGATCTTGATGTCGAGCAAATGAGATAATAACATCCGCAGTCAGCTCGATTCTCCATACAAACGTAGTTACACTCTCATTTTAAAACTACGTGTCCGACTGTAACGAAACTTTGCATGTCCAATGAAATGAGGTATATCTATGTCTGTAATTAGTTTATGTAGTAAAAAAATACAGCGAATTTAAGTGTTTCATACAAAACTTGTTTTTGCTGTATTTTGTTTGTTTTATAAACTGGAATCATATAAACTAATTACAGACATAAATATACCTCATGTCATTGTATATGCAAAGTTTCGTCACAATCCAACACGAAGTTTTAAAATGAGAGCGTAACTAAGTTTGTATGGGAAGGTGAAATTCGGACGAGCTTTACTGCGGACTCTTAATTAAAATCCAAAGGAAACTAAACAAGCAAAAGCAAGCCCAGTTTTGCCTACTTCCTTTCATATCAATTGAAATCTAAATTATGCCAAGAATATCCAATGTAGTCACTCTAAATGCGGATTTCTAAAACATAATAGTGAGCATAAATGTGTAAGGCTTGTATACCCGCTAAAGTCCTTGAGCGTATGGGCGGAGCCTCGACCCTCTCCCCGCGCAAGTCGCACAACCCGCCGTCGTTTATTAAGCGTTACATAGATTAAGTTACAGACGCGTCATCGCGCATCGTTACCAATGCAAGGGTGGACGTGGGTGGGTGACATTCGTCATGCTTAATTGAAACGTGATATTTGTCATACATAAATTACATAATTGATTAAGTTCAAAAATGATGTCCCTACTATTATAATACTATTTACTTACGATTAGTGTAGTTCCGTCAGCACGGCTAGCACGAGATGGCCGCGACAAACACTCGATTTTTCTTGCACTATCGGTCTCTCTCTTATTAGAACATTAGGAAAGAAAGGTACAGTGTGAGAATAATCGAGAGTATGTCGCGGCCGTCTCGTGCTAGCCGTGCTAGTGAAAACGAAATTCGTTCGAATAACTCTCATTGTCGCTCGAACTAGCAAAGCGCGACAGAGAGGGAGATACACGAACGAAGTTCGGTTTCGTTTCGCGGTAGGCCCTCAGCACGCCTAGCACTAGACGGCCGCGATATACTTTCGATTTTTCTCGCACTATACCTCTGCACGTCTAGCACACGACGGCCGCGACATACTCTCGATTTTTATCGCACTATACCTCTTCTTCTAAGTGTTTTAATAAGAGAGAGACGGATAGTGCGAGAAAAATCGAGAGAGCTCGCGCGCCGTCGCGTGCTAGCCGTGCTGTTACTAAATATTCTAATAAGTGAGAGACGGATAGTGCGAAAAAATATAAAGGTAATAATAATAATCCATACCTACTGTTGCCCTTAGGCCATTTTTTAATGTCGCTATTAATAGGGGCCCATCTGACAGTTAGCGAGTCACCGTCTGCCAGAGATAAAATGTCAAACAGTTTTATTGGGCAGGCGTCCGATGTTTCATCCAATAGCCCAGCTACTAGTCCATCATTTTCACCCAATAACCCGTTTTATTTAGATTCCATCAACTAGCAATAGACTCTTACACCCCAGTGGGTGCTGTTTCTGTGTGCGTCCCATGACACGGGCAGAGACAGCATCCGCTTGGTGTACTCCTTGCATTTTATTAAATTGTCAAAAGGGCCTCTACGTGTTGGCTCAGAGCTCCACGCACGCCTCCCAAAGGTCCGGGACATCATTGTCCCGTGAGCGGGAAAGACATATAATCCATACTATCCATACTCCATACTAATATTATAAATGCGAAAGTGTGTCTGTCTGTCCGTTACCTTTTGTGTAAGTGTAAGGTTGTTAAGTTTTAAACTAATTTTCGGTATATTTATTACGTCCTACTTCCTTGATTTGATGATGATGGCGTGTACAGTCAGCATCAGATAGTTAGTAGCATCCAAAGTAGCCAAATATATCGTAACACATTCCTTACTTATAGTAAGGTTAGTAGTTTGTTACTTATAGTAACAAAGACTATTTCGATGAATGTACGTTCCGATATATTTGGCTAACTTGGCTGCTACTAACTATATTATGCTGACTGTACAGAAATCGGCCTCGGGTAAATATATACTTATAGATTAGTTGTACGTTAACCATACTTTGTTTCATATCAAATAATAACTGTATCTAACTTGGAGTTGGCATGCAACCCATAGGTAGGTACTTACAATATTTGCCAAGCCCAATATTTTTATTAGAACTTATTCTATTAACACTTGACAGTCATTAATACGAGCAGATAAAACAATATTGTTTCTATAATTGTTCATGCTCCTAAGCAATAGATATTGTAAATATATTTACTAATAAAATGTTTGGTTTTAGCGATTTCCCAATTTTGATACTGTTTAGATATTTGATACTTTGATAGAATAGGTATTTACTTGTGTATTCTTTTTCCTCTTCTCTTGTCAAATTTCTTGATATTACGTATTTTCCTCCTGCGCTTATTTAACCCCAAAGACCCAAAATAATGATTGAAAAATTTGTGAGACCTAAGCTAAGACGTACTGACTCTAGTATCGTAAGTTTGTATGTTACTAACAATCTATGGGCAAACTGGCCTGAAATAAAGAATTTATTATTATTATTATTTCCCATCTTGAACTAAAAACAAAATCTAAACTATACCTACGTAAATGTTAATTAGGTACAAACGCCAACACAGTTAACTGACCATCCTGTATTTATACAAGAACCTTATTACAATGCACATAAAGTGCACGGATGGTCAGTGAGCTGTCTTGTCTATAGTACGTAGTATTATAATACTATTTACTTACGATTAGTGTAGTTCCGTCAGCACGGCTAGCACGAGAAGGCCGCGACATACACTCGATTTTTCTCGCACTATAGGTCTCTCTCTTATTAGAACATTAGGAAAGAGAGGTATAGTGTGAGAAAAATCGTGAGTATGTCGCGGCCGTCTCGTGCTAGCCGTGCTAGTGAAAACGAAATTCGTTCGAATAACTCTCATTGTCGCTCGAACTAACAAGCGCGACAGAGGGAGATACACGAACAAAGCTCGGTTTCGTTTCGCGGTAGGCCCTCAGCACGCCTAGCACTGTCTAGTGCTATGATGAGTGCGTCTGGCCGCGACATGCTTTCGATTTTTCTCGCACTATACCTCTGTTATTAAATATTCTAATAAGAGAGAGACGGATAGTGCGAAAAAAATATAAAGGTAATAATAATAATCCATACCTACTGTTGCCCTTAGGCCATTTTTTAATGTCGCTATTAATAGGGGCCCATCTAGCAGTTAGCGAGTCACCGTCTGCCAGAGATAAAATGTGAAACAGTTTTATTGGGCAGGCGTCCGATGTTTCATCCAATAGCCCAGCTACTAGTCTATCATTTTCACCCAATAACCCGTTTTATTTAGATTCCATCAACTAGCAATAGACTCTTACACCCCAGCGGGTGCTGTTTCTGTGTGCGTCCCATGACACGGGCAGAGACAGCATCCGCTTGGTGTACTTCTTGCATTTCATTAAATTGTCAAAAGGGCCTCTACGTTTTGACTCAGAGCTCCACGCACGCCTCCCAATGTTCCGGGACATTATTGTCCCGTGAGCGGGAAAGACATATAATCCATACTATCCATACTTCCATATCCATACTCTATACTAATATTATAAATGCGAAAGTGTGTCTGTCTGTCCGTTACCTTTTGTGTAAGTTGTTAAGGTTGTTAAGTTTTAAACTAATTTTCGGTATATTTATTACGTTCTACTTCCTTGATTTGATGATGATGGCGTGTACAGTCAGCATCAGATAGTTAGTAGCATCCAAAGTAGCCAAATATATCGTAACACATTCCTTACTCCTACTATTAGTAACAAAGAACGCTATTATAAATTAATGTTTTTCAAAACCGTATTTTGCCTGGAGTAAGACCTAAATGTTTGTATGTATCGAAAATGACAGTTGGATACCCCTCAGTTCACAATTAGACGATTTCACATTGATAGATTATAAACTAACGAAAAATAAAGCGTTAAATTGTGAACGGCTTTGACCGTTCACAATGTTTCGACAGCTTATGATATCGCGAGTTAGATTATAAACTGACGGTGTTCACAATCTAACAGTGACTTAAATTCTATTTATCCTTACTTTCTATTTGCCCTATCATGTTTATTTATTTATTTATTTATTTATTAAAAAAAACAGGTTACATAACATTACAGTGTAAGCACCAATGCGTCATGAACCGAACAATGTTTATTTAGACGGCGAAACGGCGTGGCCCCGTTGCGTCGACATCTCGGGTGTTGGATTTGGTAGGTTGCCCCGGAACCGACGAAACACACATGGCGATGGTTAACAAACATGGCGTCATAGTCAATGACTAGTGATTAGAAATGACGTACGTACGTAGATTGTCCACTCTATGCAACAAAATTATCTGTCACTAAAAACTAAACTATACGCAAATGTTTATTAGTTACCTACTATACGAATCACAAAACGGATTGTCCACTCTATGCAACAAATATAGTCCACAATTTCGACAAATATTTAAAAATTTCGGCGCAGCGCAAATTGACACAGGTCCGTCATGCAACGTGTCTCGTCCCGCACTGACCGTATGGACGAAAACGGGGAGGCGTAGGAACTTTGGCGGAATATTTCAGAAAACGAGATAATTTTTTAAGAAAATTAAGAAAGTAAGAAAATGATGCCCTTGTTCATTATTTTATGAAGAAAGTTATAAAATTTCATATTATTCTGATTAAAAATGGACTAGTAAAATGGTTACAAGTGAAAAAATAGGGGTGACTTTAGATTTCTTTTTCTCTCATTCTTATTGTTAAAATGGATTTCTACGAAAACTATGACCCGGCGCATATCTTGCAGATTATGATATAATTTTTCCGACAGCAAAAATGTTACGTTATAATGTATAAAACGGTTACAAAAAACTCATTTTCACGAAAATTTCGAATGTGGAGCCTTAAAAGGTTATTTTGTAAACAAAACACTGCTGTATTTACTGGCACAAAGTCCGATAATGAAGTGTTTTAGGGTTCTTAATGCAGTGTCAATATTTGAAGCTCCTTTACTCAAGTTGGGGGCCGGGCGGCCCTTCACACGCAACATAGACGTAGGAAAAACGTAGGCCACATTTACAGGGATATATTTCATCACGACGTCAAAATCATAACTAGCAGTAAAACTACATAACTTTAGAAGTCGGCAAGTGTTGCCACAAGGACGGAATGGCTCCTATGCAGCTAAATTGGCATTCATTCCGTCCTGTATTTAATTGTAAGGTGTAAACTTTAATAAATGTATTTTCTTTCTACGTTCTTTCAAAGTTTAGCCGAGAGCGTGAAAACAATTTCTTTTTTTTTTGTTCCTGGGGGCCTACAGCGAAAGGAAAACGAACTTCGTTCGTGTATCTCCCTCTCTGTCGCATTTGCTAGTTCGAGCGACAAAGACAGTTCGTTCGTTTTCGTTTCGCGGTAGGCCCTCTGTTCATTTTAATATTTCGTCATAATTGGATAAAAGTGGGTAGGTAAGAAGAGCTCCTGAGTATGTGCAATATAAATACATTAATCTATTTAATAAATACCCTAAACTTACGAAAATCCTCTACTTTTTGTTAGTCAATAGAAAAATGTTGTAGAATTGTAGGAAATTGTACGAATATTGAACAGAACAAGTAATTCAATATACGCATCAATTTTAATTTTTAACTCCTTCACGTGCAGAACGTCTGTAAACGTCGCAATATAAGGCCTAACTACGACTTAATTGAGGTACCTCACGTAAAAAAATACAACACAACAAAAATCGACGCAAATTATTCTGCCAACATATCAACTATCACCATCTTGTTAAAATCGCTCTGTATATTAACCCTTCATGGTTTCATATTCATACTTCCATACTAATAAATGCGAAAGTCTGTCTGTCCGTGTGTCTGTTACCTCTTCACGCTTAAACCGCTGAATCGAATTAGATAAAATGTGGTAGAGAGATAGTTCTAGTTTCGAGAAAGGACATAGAATAGTTTTCATCCCAGAAATCATCCCCTAAGGGAGTAAAATAGGGGGTTGACAGTTTGTATGTATGATCGAGTTCCACGCGGACGAAGTCGCGGGAAGAAGCTGGTGGTGGTGGTGGTGAGTTATAAGTATGTATAAATATACAAACTTATAACTCATGGTACCCTTCATTTCTTTAGTATCGTGGAGCTGACCTACTTTCTTTGTTACTTTACGGTTTGGACATGCGAAGCAAGTTTCATTTAACCGTGTAATTAAATTGAAGACAGTCCTGCTTAAGTTTACAGAAAGATTTTTCGAAGAATAAGTAAGTCCCCATTCATCAAGTAAAATAAGTATTTATTTTATAAGTAAAGTGGAAAAATCAAATGAAATACGGTGAAATTCAATCTATTACTTACAAATGTTATAAAGACTATCAGTACCCATATGACGAGTCGAGAATCAATTGCGCTGATGTCAAGGTCACCGCAATTGATTCCGTGGTTTCATTTTGATCTGGTTTTATTGTTCTTGAACAAAATGATGAACAAAAATTAGGGCTTTAAAGTCCAATATCTCGCAAACAAATCCCTGATTTGAAAAATGGTTTTAGAAAACACATAATTTTGAACGAGCTATCCAACGATACCCCACATCATGGGTTTAACGAGAAAAAATGACATCCCCGCTTTAGGTGTAGGGGAGGTACCCTAAAAAAAATTTTTTTTCGATTTTATTATACTGTTTTGTCGGCGTGATTGATTTATATACCCATGCGCAATTACAGTTTTCTAGTAGTAATGGTTACTGAGCTAAGCCGAAGACGGACAGACAGACAGACGGACGGACATGGCGAAACTATAAGGATTCCTTGTTGACTACGGAACCCTAAAAATTGGGAGGAAACCGGTCTAATCTAAACAACGTGGTCTTCCCTCTGGGTTGGGAGCACAGACGGCAGTTTTGTAAAACTGGCTCCTTTAACAAATCTTGGATTACAAAACGGATCCGGGCTCCTTTAGCGTACGACCGGGAAAACGCTAGAAAAATTAATCATCCTCCTAGCGCCTAGATTAAAATAACCAGATACGATGACCCAGATACCCGTAAAACACGGACAGGCAGATAGACGGACATAAATAAACTAGAAGGAACCACAAAATGACTCGCATTTGATAAAAACTACACAATCGTTCAAAGCAACGGCTCAAAGTCACCCAAAGGGCAATGGAGGGCTATGTTGGGAGTTTCTCTGCGCGATCGCATCAGAAATGAGGCTATCCGCAGCAGAACCAAGGTAACCGATATAGCCCTCCGAATCGCTAAACTTAAGTGGCAGTGGGCGGGGCACATTGCACGTAGAACCGATGGCCGTTGGGGCGGAAAAGTTCTGGAGTGGCGACCACGTACCGGAAGGCGCAGCGTGGGTAGGCCCCCACAAGGTGGACTGATGACCTGGTAAAGGTCGCGGGAGTCCGCTGGATGCGGGCGGCGCAGGACCGGTAATTGTGGCACTCTTTGGGGGAGGCCTATGTCCAGCAGTGGACGTCTTTCGGCTGATATGATGATGATGATGATGATGATGATGATGACACAATCCTTTGTTTGAATACTAACGCACACCATCTGCTCTTTGATCTAGAAAATGATGAGGAACGAGACGTTTGCTGTGGCTGCTATAGCAGACTGTGCTTCCGTGTTGCACAACGAACACTTCGAAGACTACCTCTGGCGGGAGACGGAGGTTGGCTGCATGGTGCTGTTGCTGCTACAGGAGATGCATCACTTTAAGTAAACATACACGAAACGATCGATCATTGTTATGATAGTTGACGTTGACGATTATTTTGCAAACCTGTCCCGTTGTCTGTCTGTAATCAAATCTTGCAAGTTAAATTTGACCCACTTTCCGGTGACCGATTGAGCTGAAATTTTGGGTATAAGTATAGTTTGGATGACAATACAATATTATGCTACCATCGAGCAGATCTGATGGTGGAGACGGAAGGTGATGGCCATGGGAATTCAGTACTTAACCGACGTAACCCCGTTGAGTTTGGGCTCGTTAGAATCGTCTCAATGAGTAGTTGATGATGGTATACAGAAAAGTAAAGTCGGCAATAAAAGCTTGTACCAAAAATGAAATTTGTGTGTGTGTTTGATGTGTGGCGATGGACGGTACTCCCTGCCTACGCTACGCACGTTTCGTATAGCAAAAGCACGTAACTGGCATTCGTGCGTAGCGTACGCAACTGTGAGCTTCGGCCAGGCCTGTCTCTCATACGGCTTTGGCTAAACTCAGCTCTCACGCTCCTCCGAGTTGCCAATTCGCACATAGTCGCGCGACGAAACAGCATGTGTTATGCGGTAGAGCGAGATGACACGATTTGAATTTTGTAGCTGTCGAACCTTCCGAACGAGTGCAATTGTTTATTACGTGCTTCCGTCTCATGTTTTCTATTTTATTGCAGTATCACTTACATCACAGGCTTCCAAAACGCGCTAGATTATTACGAACGGATGGGCGCTGTGTACGAGTTCGACGAGGCAGTGGACATCTATGCCAAACCAAGGTCTCTTTGGAGTAACACAATCCACAACGCGTCTCCAATAATACCCATATTTGCTTGGAAGTAAGAGCGACTGTAATTACTTTATTTTCAATAAGGGGTATATTCTGTCCCTTTTCACAAAACGCAACTTCATATGAAACGATGACGCTGGAAGATTGTGGTGTCAGCGCCTCTAATAGACGGCAACGTGCCGCGCCCATCATGTTCTGCGTCGCCGTCGACGCGGCCCCCCGGCAGCATCCCATAATGTGACGTCACACACGGTTTGCATTTTCTCTCTCTAACAAGCAATATTAAAACGGTTGTAGCTTCGTAATACTTTGAGATATCCGAATGGGATTTTCGTCACTAGATAATTTTTTTTGCCTTCTTTCTTTTGGAGTAATAATAATTTTCGAGTCTACACCCCTATTATGGAGTTGCAAACAGGTGGCGTTTGTGTTTAAGCGGAGGTCTAACTGCGATACAATATGAACGGCGCAGAGACCTCTATATCTATAGTGAAACTAGCTACAGCAGGCTCATTGATTTAAAGGAACTGGACATTGTATAGGTATTGGCAGGCTTAATGATTTTCTAGTCTCTGCAAGACTACGCAGTCTTGCAGAGACTAGAAAATCATCAAGACGCATTCTCATTAAGACGCCTTAATGAGAGCATTTGTCAAAAAAAAATGTTACTACATTTTTTATATACGTTTCTGCTCTATTTCTACTCAGAACCACGATATATTTCCATCCTAATAGAAGAAAAATGTGTCCCAAAATTACCATATATTTTTGAGCTTGCCTATGGTCTGCGTCACACAAAGTCACATTATGGGAAATTGAGGAAAAATTATTTGGTTTTTTTTGTCTGATTGTCAGTGGAAATAACATAAAACGCCTAGAATTTTTTTTTTGGGGTTGTTTTTTTTAGAAACACTTATTTCAGTCAAACCATATCGGTGCTTAGTGGTGCGTCCCACGAGACATAACAACAATATATATAATAATAATATGTATAACAATAATAACAACAATATATATATATATATATATATATATATATATATCGGTATATATATTTATATACCGATGGACGTTGGGGCGGAAAGGTTCTCGAGTGGCGAGCGCGTACCGGAAGGCGCAGCGTGGGTAGGCCTCCCACAAGGTGGACTGATGACCTGGTAAAGGTCGCGGGAGTCCGCTGGATGCGGGTGGCGCAGGACCGGTCATTGTGGCACTCTTTGGGGGAGGCCTATGTCCAGCAGTGGACGTCTTTCTGCTGATATGATGATGATGATGATGATGATGATGATGATGATGATGATGATGATATATATATAATCTACCCTCCTCTATCTAATTTGTACGGGGCGAGCGAGACAGGAGACGCTCAGTCGCGCGCGAAGCGACTTGCCAGCAAGTTGAGCTAGACGTACTGTTCTTTCAGGTTCGGCTTCATCCTCCGCAGGGCAAACCCGGACATCGACCTCTTCTACAGCCTTCCGTTCGCACCGCTAGTGTGGCAATGCATACTGGCTATGATCCTGCTGGTTTCCGTGCTGTTCCACGTCCTCAAACTAGCTGAACAGAGGCTGCTGGGGGAGAACCTGGAGTGCTACTTCTTTCATGAGCTGCTGATGGCAATTGCGACGTGCTGTCAACATTGTACGTTTCTAGTCCAAAGGGGTAATTTGAGTAACTTTTCTAACGAGCGATAGAACAACTCAACTGTAATTTATCCCTTACACACGTGTTAAGGATATACATTTAGTAAAAATAATGTGTGGGAATCGTGAAGGTTTAAGAGTCCGTATCGGCCCGGAAAAAGTTCGATTCTAGGTATAATTACCGGCCTCCGAGCGCGCCAGCGCAGGTATTGTAGTGGGGGTCGAGCGAGGCGGCTAGGTCGGCGTAGAGTATACTTTAAGGCGCCGTAGGTTGATGGTCTTCTCTCCCTCT
This sequence comes from Epinotia bilunana, assembly GCA_947049275.1. Taxonomy (NCBI): domain Eukaryota; kingdom Metazoa; phylum Arthropoda; class Insecta; order Lepidoptera; family Tortricidae; genus Epinotia; species Epinotia bilunana. Next base: position 17,455,840 of record OX346266.1, on the reverse strand, counting down.
CACTGAGCATAAGCGTGAACGAGATGGAAGTGCGCGCTCGTAAGCGCGGATATCATGTTTTTTAATTTTAATTTTTTGACCGTTTAAATAAATAAAAAAGTCATCACTGAGTTCTCTCAAAAATATTGCCGATTTTTAGAAGCAATTTTAATGTTTTTAGCTTTTTTGCATAATTTGTTCGTAACAAATTATGCAAAAAAGCTAAAAATATTTTAAGTGTATTTTAGACCTATGTTCGTGATTTTTTTCTATCGTTTCGAATCACTGATCTCGCTGCAGAAAACCCTCAATATTACTATTCGTATTTTTTTGAAACCTTATTATTATAGACAGACGCATTATATTATTTCAAAAACTCTGTTCGCTTAACTTCGCCGAACCTACGGCGCCTTAACCGTTTTATCTGACTTTTTCGTTTCTTAACATTTATATGTACCTATACGTATTTAAATAAAATATCAGGTAACTTGGAACTGTATCGTTCATTATAATGTATTTATGTAATTACTACAAATTCAGAATTCATTTAAGTCCTTGCTTGTTTGACGACCGCTTTAGCCTCGAAGCTGGATGTTCTGGGTTCGAATCCCGGTATGGGCATTTATTTCTTCCTGAGTCATGGATATTGGTTTTCTATGTATTAAGTTAATAATTTATCTATATAAGTATGTATATCGTCGTTTAGTAGCCATAGTACAAGCTTTGCTTAGTTTGAAACTAGGTCGATTTGTGTAAGATTTGTCCCCAATATTTATTATTATTTATTTTTGCTCATCTTAAAACTTAGGTTATTTATATCATTTACTAGTGGCTCTGTGAGCTGTAGACCTCGCGAGTCTGTCTTTTTGCATAACTCCGCCATTTTGAAATTTTCCCAAAAACTGGCTCGACAAAAAATTCTATATAATTAATTACCGAATCTGCTCACCAAATTTTACGAGAATCGGTTGAGGAATGCGACCTCTAGAGGAGAACAGCCGGAAATCCGGATAGACATACGAAAGCATTTTTGTCCAAGCTGAAACGGAGACCTTATTCGCTTCCGCTCACTCGGTCGATAATTAATTACTGTTAGAGTTTGCAGTTTCCAGTTTATCAAATTCCAGGTGAAAAGTTTTTATCTGACTTAGTAATACGTTTCTTGGTTTTAGTGTAGGTGTTGAAATAAAATACCAGGTAATTTAGAAATTAAGGTATAGTTTTTTTTTACAGTTAATTTTCCTGAAGTATAATAAGCTTCATGACCAGATAAATAAGAATAATTCGTTAACTTTCCCAGATTCCAGCGTTGTGCAGATTTCGTTTTACTCTGGTTTTACTGTTTTAGGGCCACAAAATATATTTTTTCTCTTTACTTTACCAAATGAACGATTTGTCTTCCTAGGCGCCATACTTGAATCTAAAATAATAAAACCGATCAATTTATCTTCTTCTTCTCGTGTCGATGGTTTCCTATTTGAGCCGTGGTTAGATTGTGCGGGACCAGAAATTAGCGATGGCTAACGCCCTGTCTGTTGCGTCACGGAGGTCTTGTCTGGAGCATGAGTACGGGCACGCCGGGCAGGAGAGCATATGCGCCATAGTTTGAGGAGTCGTCTCAGCTCGAGTCGGCTCAGACGCCCGGTGTGAGTGCGGACTCACACCGGGCGTCTGAGCCACTCAGGATACCCCATTTTATTAGATTTTCCTTGCTGCGGCCTACCTGGGAGCGTAGTCTGTTTAAGGATCTTCAGGTAGGCCATGGCTGTTTGTGTCCTGCGGGAAGCGCTTCAGCAGGACGGACAAAGTCGTCGGAAGGAGCGTGTGTCTTCTGCCAGTGTGCGAGTCTGTTCCTAGAGGGGTGAAGCTTGGCAGCGGTAGTATGCCTTATAAAACTTTTACGGGTCCTAAGACGGGACGGTGGTAGCTTGTGGCCGTAGAGGGGATGCCTGATCAATGCGGGATCAATTTATAAATATTGTATTATAGTATACTACTTCAGCGACATGAATAGTAAGAATCTGAGCAAGGAAAAGATGGGAAAAAAAAAATGGAGATAAAACATGTGACACAGATGTGTGTTGAGACCTGTCATCGAAGCAGATGTTAGGTAAAATTGCATAAATATGGTTAAAACCAGAAATTATTAGAAAGGCCACAAAAGTAGCACCAGGAAAGCAGGAAGCAGTTTATATCACACAGATAAAGGCAATAGGAATAAGATTCCGTTAATTGGAAATATTACAAACGGCTGTCAAAATTAAGAAACTGCAAAATAACATCCTGAAAAGTCCAACTAATTCAGTAGAGGACGTCTGTGCCCAGCAGTGGGACGTATATATAGGCTGATAATGATGAAAATTCGATGACGTACTTTTAGAATTATCGATTAATGTATATATAGATAAAACATAAAGACTAATTAAGAACCTCCTTCTATGGAACATAGGTCAAACATGTTAGTAGTACTATCGACAACACAGCTAACTGACCCTCGGTACACCTTAAGTGCATTGTAATAAGGTTCTATATAAACACAGGATGGTCAGTTAACAGTGTTGTCGTTTGTACAATGAAAATATTTCCATTAGTACAAATGCAATTTCATATAAAAAGTCAAAAGTAACAAAAACCATTAACAAATGATCAAGACTGCCTCGTCGCGATATAATTCCCGCTAGCCCAAGCGCCCATAGCTACGTAACCTTGAAATCGACGAGCGACGTGACCGTTCCCTTGAACCGCTTGGCGGAGACTGCACGTGCACGGCGCTCAATGCGGGCGCCGTGCACGGTGTTTTATTACGAATTTTAGGGTGATTTGAAATATTTTTTATGCCGAAATTTACTTCTACACATAAATATATTTTTATATTTTCGAATAGCACTTGAACTGGAGTTTCTTATTATGTTTTCATATTTTTGAAATAATGTGCTAAATGGCTAAAAATACTGGCGAGTCTTCGTGTGTTTTTACTAAAAAGTTGTTGGATGGAAATACGGTTTTACTCAACAATTTAATATGTAACTTATAAAATGTTTTCCACTTATTCCTAAGAAGACTATCAATCCAAGATATATTTATTTATTTCATGTCGGTTTGAAATAAAATAGTTCTTCAAAACTAAGTCGTTTTACACGTCTCCGAGCGAAAAATTAGAAAACAGCTGTTGGACTGAGCCAAAATATGTAAATTGAGAGCTAAATGTAAACAACCTTTCCACTTATTCAACTTGAATTGAAATGATCTTTCATATTACACAATAAAATCTGTAGGAAAACGAATATTTAGTGAGATATGACCTCAAAAAGTTTAGCGAATTCAGCAAACGGCTGTATACGGACTCTTAAATCACGTTCACTTATTCCTTAATATTTAAATATACGAGTACCTAGTTTTAAAACTCCAGTTTACTTCTTGCCGGTTTCCGCAGCAAATATCTAAGACACTTAACGGCCCGACTACAAGCAGCTGAGCCAGCGGCAGCGGTTTTTCTAGTTAATTGCGTGTGATCCTAACTAACCACAGTAAAGAACACTCACACTATCATTATCATCATCATATCAGCCGAAAGACGTCCACTGCTGGACTTAGGCCTCCCCCAAATAGTCCCGCAATGACCGGTCCTGCGCTACCCGCATCCAGCGGTCTACCGCGACCTTTACCAGGTCATCAGTCCACCTTGTGGGGGGCCTACCCACGCTGCACATTGCACGTAGAACCGATGGCCGTTGGGGTGGAAAGGTTCTCGAGTGGCGACCACGTACCGGAAGGCGTGAAGAACACTGATACAAGTAAAACGCTTGCCTTGTCGCAATTCGCGCAATGTCGTGGCCAGGCCGTAATTAATGCTGAGGCGCAACAAAGACAGTTCCAGTCAGATCTTTTTATTTATTTTCTCAGATCTTCCGGTCAACCCAGTGGGACTAACATCACGCCGCATTGCCTTTATCAGCTTTTTTCTGTTCTCCTTCATAATATACTCATACTATACATCCACCCTGCTCTCTGACTTGGTGCATGACAAAGATAACCAGATGGATCTCGAGACCTTAGCGGACAGCTCTTATGGACATGTTGTGTTGGACAGTATAGCTGTTATAATTAAGGTATGAATACTTCTAGTACAAGGAATACAAGCATTTTAGGTCCGGATATTTTGCTGCGGCCAAGACTGCTTTAATCTTTGCTCTCGTCTAAGGGTATAATTTGGCAAATCTGTAGTTCAAAATTAGAATGCCAGGGACATGAAACAAAGCGTGGTTCGCATTTGTCGTTAAGACGATTGGAATCGTAGCCTAGATGTCCAGACGAACGCTGGAGTTTTCGCAAAAACCATCTTCATCTACCTATATAAATACGTCCCACTGCTGCGATCCTTTATAGATTTGAGGATCTGCTGTGTTGACAGCTAGAGAAAAATATCTGTAAAGCAGTCTTTCTATTTGTTTCAGGTTCTTATTGAAAATCTTCATAGTAAAAACAATAACGTAAGTTTTCTGCATTAGGATAATTTATTGCTATTTGATCGGATGACAGTCGTTTCCGCATAAGCTAGTGCCCGCAACAAAACTTTACAATAGATATGAAGCGTACATACCCTGTACTTTTTTAAGCTTAGGTATTAATTTTACTGACACTGTAGATGATCAGACTCTACTTACCTTAACGCTTCTATCGGATAGTAAGACATTTTTTCTGAAAACTGAAACATACAACTGAGCCACTGAAAACATGATTATCATGTCGGAAATAGATATTATAGAAGAAAAATCCAATGTCCACTATTTGACCGATATTTCAGGCGAAGTTGAAAGGGCCAGTGCAGACTTCAAAACGGCTGTAATAAACATTGTCACAGGTGCGGAAAAAGCTTTCACACAGACCAGGGCCGCAATATTTGATAAAAAGACATATATCCACACTACGATTCTTATTTCGAAAGACTGAGACATGACATGAAAGTAGGAATATGACCTTTGCGTCAAATACCCGCACATGTTAAGTTAAACTTTATATGAATGACATAAAGATTTTGTCATGAATCATGATGTAATAGGTAATAGACAAGATCGAGTTTAGCAGTAACACAATAGTTTACTCCTACATAAACGCGTATTGCTTCAGCGATAGCCCTTAATTTATATTATGGACGATTCTTTTCTATCAACTCTAAGACTTATTCTGTCAGTCTGCCCATCTACAACACCAGTAATCGTTAAATAATGCAATAAGTTTCTCACGACATTTTTTAAATTATTTATGTTTTCAGATGTCTCCTCAACACGTTAAGTTCATACAGAAGAAATTAACGAATATTCGTGTTGTGAACATAAGTACTGGATTGGCAGAAGTTAAGACTGGCAACACGACTCTACTGTCTGACTATGTCTCCTTGTATAGAGCCATCAAACAAAGTATACCTATCAAGAGTTTTTTTTATTCGTCATATTAATTTATCGGCTTGCAATGTTCACTAGATTCATTACTTAAATATAATAAGTTTATACAATCTATGAATAACATTGACTCTTTTCATTAGGTTAGACTGAAATAATTCGTCCCATTTGTAATGAGAAAATACACATACACAACTAATTATACCTACCACTAGACTAAAAACCTTCAGAAACAAAGGGTAAAATGATAATAAATAAATTGTTGTATAGTAGAGGCTAGAAAGTAGGTAATAGACGGACGAGTGGGTTCGAGGTCCGAGCCGAAGGTGAGGACCTCGAAGGGGACGAGTCCATCTATTGCACTTTTGGCCGATACATAACATAGTGCTTTTCACGCCTTCTGCGAGGGAATCGCAAATAATTATAAATGTAAGTCAAAATTAAGTACCTAATTAAAGATCGTACAATATGAAACACTTCAGCGCGGGCCCACTCGCCGGCGGCGCGACGGGGAGGGCGCAACTCTACGATCGATCGAGTCGCTGTTCAAAACTGTCCAACAATAACATTGTTGGACAGTTTGAACTCATAGTTGGCCTGATCGTGCGATGTCAAACTAACCTCAGCTTTGAAGCCTGAATTATGACCATCTTTTGCCATACTTCCGAGCACTGGCGTGAAAAAATATTTTTTTCGCTTAGATAACGGTCGCCGCTTTGTGTCCAGTTCAAAACAGTGTTTAAAAAAAAATTGTTACTACAAAATTGAGAGCAAAATTATACATACACGTGTACCTCTATTACGAATGAAATCAAAAACATCAAAGTAATTTTGGACTTATAAGGCGTCGTTATGGATTGGTCTTGGCTTTTATACAGGGTGTCCCAAAAGTCAAGTCACCAACGGGTGATATAGACCGGGTCATAACTCATAACAATTATAAAAAAATAGAAAAAACACAATTCAATAAAAAAAACTCGCTTGATGGAAGATGTGCTTTGAATTTCTTATGGCGTATTACACAAAAAAACACCAGGCATCTCACACTCGTCACAAAAAAAAAACACAAAACTTCAAACATCTAGGTATACAATTTTGCAATTCGGCCTAATTAAGCCATCTTTTGCGTAGTACATTTTTGTATTTCAGTACAGTCGATTAAAGTTAGTTGGTCTAAAGATTTTAATTACATGATTTGGGAAAAAATGTAATTGTATTCAAAACGGAGGCACTTGTGTTTTAGCTTTAGTAGGTATTTAATTTACAGAAGGTTCATTTCACGGTCGGTTAAAAATAAACATAAATAAGGGTTGTACTCGTACATATTGTTTTTTTAATGCCTGTAATTTTTTTATACACTTTTTTTTGATAAATGTTATTACCTGTTTTCGGCTTGACGTTGACTTTTGGGACACGTTGTATATATTATCAGTGTCACTGGACGGTGGGCATTCGTGTTGTAGTATATAATTGATGTAATTTATGTTGCAGCGTATGACATAGACCTGGAATGTGAACTTATTAAAGTTCATTTGTTTTCGAATGTGCTCAAGTATTTTTTCACTTCGAAAAATTTCAAATACACCGAGGAATTTAGAGTCAGGTGAGATTTTAGAATAGTTATGTCATTTGTAAGTTTTGTCTGTATTTATTTTATGCATAGTACCAAAGTATTTTCTGTTTATTTGTTTAGATGCCTTAAATATGTTATTATTATCGCTCTCGAAAAAGGTCTTCATTTATATGTAACGCTTAGTTGCAGTTCTGGAAATTTATCACGCATTAAAAATGTGTTTGTTGAATCAATCTTAGCATCGGAACACATAAATTGTAGGTAGGTACCTAAGCCATTGATTTCTTTCTAAATTTACTTTAAAGTAACAGACGAACGCTTTGTCTGGTCTTGATGGCGTCATAAGCACAATCACAATTCTGGCTGATCAACTCATTCGCGAAAATCGCCCTCAGTCAATAGCACTGTAGTGGATAAGCATATTTCAGCACTTACGACTTGACTCGGCCACGACCACGACATTGCGCGAATTGCGGGGCAGCAACCGCTGTATCTGGTAATCGCAAAACGCTTTATCTGTTAAGGGGATGCCTTGATTCGAGTCGAACACGCCCCCTAGACAAAGACACGCTTATGTCTTCCGCGCACGAGAAAAAGAGATGGAACACTCTTCGGGAATGGCTTTTTTGGACTAATTTCGATAAATACCTAACTTAGAGAAGTTTTATTTAAATTTCATAAAGTGAGATTTTAGATGAGATAAAATACTATAGTATTAACTGGAATGTGTCGTAAAATAATGTATCGTTTAAGTAGGCTGAGTAAAAAAAAGGAAAATACAGACGCAACTTTGGATTTTTTTTCTGTCGAGGAAATTTTAAGCAATCATGTATTGGTAAAATCAGAAAAACAATCATATAGTCAAGAATCATATATCTGAAAATCAGACCTTATTGCTTCTTAATCTAGTCAGAACAGCGTTTCAAAGCACGCGATAATTTCCAATGCACCGCCTTAAATGAATTAGAAAAACCGCTGCCGCTGCCGCCGCCACGCAACGTCTTGGCCTGGCCTTTAGAGTGATCTGCAGCACTATAAACGCAATACAGTATCGATACCGGTGATTTTGACAGATGATTTACTAATTACCAAGGCAAGTGTCGCGCAACAGTCGCGCGTTTGTCAGGATCATCCTCCCAGCGTTATTCCCGGTTGTGCCCCAAACGAGCCCGGGGTCCGCTTTGTCACCTAATCCCAAGATTTGGCATGGACCTTCCGTCCCAGAGGGAAAACTAGACCTTATTGGGGATAGACCAGTTTCCTCATGATGTTTTCCTTCACCAAAAAACTAACGGTAAATATTCCGTACATAAGTTCCAAAAAACTTATTGGTACGAGCCGCGATTCGAACCCACGAATGCCGCTTGACAGCCGCATGCCTGAACCACTAGGCTACTGTAGCTTCTGAACTACGAGGCTCCCGTAGCTTCTGAATCACTAGATAACCGTAGCTTCTGAACCACTAGGCTACCGTAGCTTCAGAACCACCAGGCTACCGTAGCTTCTGAATCACTAGATAACCGTAGCTTCTGAACCACTAGGCTACCGTAGCTTCAGAACCACCAGGCTACCGTAGCTTCTGAATCACTAGATAACCGTAGCTTCTGAACCACTAGGCTACCGTAGCTTCTGAACCACTAGGGTATCGTAGCTTCTGAACCACTAGGGTACCGTAGCTCTACTAGATTACCGTAGCTTCTGAACCACTAGGCTACCGTAGCTTCTGAACCACTAGGGTACCGTAGCTTCCACTAGGGTACCGTAGCTTCCACTAGGCTACCCACACCCACTTTTTGCATCACTGCAAAAAGTGGGTGTGTGTAACCTCTCTAAGTCACACATATGTTAACCAAAGATATATTATGTAGGTGTACTCGTATTTCACACAGACCTTTGAACACTGTTAGCGTTAGAAATCACAGGGTACACTCAAAGGCTAATTTCCCCGACCACGAGTGTTATTTCCGTCGGGACAAAATGCACTGCTGGCATAAACTCGCAGAGTAATCGAGTGGGTCTCACGGGTCTCACAGGAAAGTGCAATTTAGTGCCCCGAGTGTTGATTTGCGATAATTACCACCGTCCCAAGAATACTAACGGCCTTAGAATGAGGTTTCAGGGAAATTTACTGGCAATCTGACAACTTTTTCTATGAGAAGAACATTAAGTTAGTAGGTATGGCACATTTCAGTATATCTTTGTCAATCAGAAGGTTGATTGGTAAAGTATAGCGTCTTTACGTCGCGTTGTCACGTCGTTTACGTGTAGTATGTATGTATAATAATGTAATTAATTGATTTGTGTTTCCACTCGAGTCTCAGTATTTAGGATCCTGCACCACAAAAGTTTCTGTTTAGCCTAATGGTTGACTGGTAGAGAATGCCTTGAGGCATTAAGTCTGCCAATTGTAATTTAGTGTAAAGTAGTGTAAATAAAGTAGTTCATAGGTCACCTCTTCGCACTGTAGTTTCCGGTGTGCCCCAGGGGAGTAAATTAGGTCCATTGTTATTTTTAGTTTTTATAAATGATCTTCCTAGGGCTACGAACGAAGCCCAAAACCATACTCTTTGCAGATGATACCACTATAATGGTTCAGGGAGAAAATCAGTGCCCATACGAGTACGACATTAATTAAGCCTTATCAGATATGAATAACTGGATACATAAGAACAACCTTCTCATTAATCTGAATAAAACACAGTATATGCAATTTCAATCATATAGATCAGTTCCCCCCGACTCCATATCAGTATTAATAACATCGTGCTACAGTAAACAAAAACAATTAAATTCTTAGGTTTACATATAGTCGGGGATAGTGCAATACCGCGTAACTAGCACTGGTAAATAGTGCGTATCTACACAACACCCATAGTGCGAAACCGCGTATCTAGCACTGGTAAATACTGCGTATCTACACAATACCCAACTTTACAGGAGAAGCTTGGTTTAATTCTAATCAGGATTTTACGTTCGTTGGCGTGAAAATCTTAGTTTGGCTATTTTTTTAGATACGCGGTATTTACCAGTGCTAGTTACGCGGTATTGCACTATCCCCGACGATATTGACTCTTATTTAAATTGGAAAGAACAGATTAACTCGTTATGCTCTAGATTAGATCGGTTCATATTTGCGCTAAAAAAAACTGAGACAGTGCGTGTCGTGTGACTCGGCCCTTACAACATACCATGGTCATGTGTCATCCATTATTCTTAGCTATGGCCTCATCCTATGTGGTAATTCAGTAGATGTTGAAAGGGTTTTCAAACTACAAAAGAGATGTGTTCCAGCAATAGTTAATGCTAGAATAGGCAGCAGTTGTAAACCCCTATTCAAACAACTTAACATATTACCCTTAGCATGCTTGTACATATTGAAACTGCTGTTTTTCCATGACCTTCCAAAAATATTTCATAAAGCGTTCCGATATGTTTTATAATAATCCAACGACGCAATATCTGTTGTTCCACCCACGCTGTACGACAGACATGTAAGTATAAAAGAAATGCCTATAACATGAGATAAGTTGCCGATCGAAATAAAGGAACTTGAGGGCAATACGTTTAACCCGTCAGGTGTCAGACCTCCCGTAGCAAAATATACCCGAAATGTCCCATATAAACAAGAAACGGCCGAATTTCCGCTGGATGGGAATTTTACCTACCCTAGAATAATCTATATATGATGCCTTATATATCGTTAGAGAGCTATATAAATTTGGAATTCGGCACAATATGTTATAATTGCTGCACTTACTTCTAGTGAGAGGTATATTTATTTATATTCCAAGATGTTCGTTTTCCGTCACATCCGTCACAAAGCATTCACAATTTTCACTCAATTTATAACCACATATCACATTTTACATACACTAAAATGATACTGGCTAGTTTATGCGTCAATTTTACGTAAATTCACTACTAAAAACCCAATAATTACTTCACAACAAATATTTATTTACGCGCACGTGCGCGCACGTTACAAACTTGTGCCGCGGCAAAATGCAACTGTCATGGCGGACAGTCGTAAGTACTGAGCACTGGTTGAACTAAATCACAAATTTATCTAAATTCACAAGACTTTACACCAATCTAATATATGAAATGAAATCCTGAGAAAATGTGCTATAAAACTATTATTTGTTCGTAAGGTTTCGAACAATTGAACATTAGGTACCGTGAAACATGCCTACTTTGCCACCAGGGGGAACTTTGCCAAAAAAGCAACTTTTAAACAAATCCGTTAATGTAGAAAAATAAAAAAGGTTGGTGGCAACACCACTATTTTTAGTAGAAAATAGGTTATATCTGTGGTAACACTACGAATCTCCTTGGCGTCTAACTCCATTCAGTAACTTGTCGGAACTCGTCGAGGAAGGTGTGGTTTTTGGCGGGCCAATTCTTGCGGAAGTGTGAGTGCCTATTGTTTAAAATGGGGAAGCCTCAAGTGAGTGAATCTTCTGCTTGTAATAAAATAAGAACTAGAGATCATTTTTATTATAATTTTATCTGGATATACTTATTGTAACAAAAGTTATGATGCTGGGCAATGTTAGGTAGTATTTTGCGAACCTAGAGTGTAAACATTGCCCAGCCTCAAAAAAGGCTTAGGGTTGTCACTTTCATCATGTTTACCTGATTGCGCTAGTAAAGGAAGGTTATGAATTTAATTTATGTAGGACGTACGGTAAATTATATTTATATTAATCTGTCGTGTTTTAGTAGTATAGGTAGTATGCATATACGTGTGGTTGTGTGATTTGACGACCGGTTTAGCCTAGAGACCCTGCCTAGGAAGCTGAAAGTTCTGGGTTCAAATCTCGGTAGGGGCATGTATGTATGTAAATCATTTAATCTAGTTACACATATCAATGAAGAAAAATATTTTGTTAGGCTACGAGGAGTAAAAAAATACCCGTTGCACTCTTATTAAATTTCGATCAAAGTGATAAATTTGTTCGCCACAAGCGCGATTTGAACCCGCGACCTCTGGAACCCGTCCATACCGTCCTACCGACCGTCCGTCCATCGTGCTCGTGGCGAATAATTTAGGTTTAGTTCAGTCACCCTTACTACTAGAAAACTGTAATTCGGCACGGGTATATAAATCAATCACGCCGACAAAACAGTAGAGTAAAATCTTGAAAAAAAACTAATTTTAGGGTACTTTCCCTACACCTAAAGAGGGGATGTATTATTTTTTCTTGTTAAACTCATAGTGTGGGGTATCGTTGGATAGCTTGTTCAAAAATATTATCTTTCGTACAAATTCGTCCGACGCAATCGCACCATTTACTTGGCGCATGTCGATGTAACAAATACAGACAGGCAACAACAGAACCTTACACTGCGCGTGGCCCGACCGACACGTATTGTATTATGTTATGCAAAAAGAACACCTGTTGGTTGGTAAGTGAGTGAGCAAAAATGAGATAGTTGGTTTTTTTTGACAACACAAAGTTGGCCCCATAGTAAAGGTTGCTCGGAATCATGGATAGATTCACATTTTGCCAACCTGGATCACGAATTTGATTGCACCCTAAAGTATAACTTTTTGCTATACTAATGAAGAGGTTGAAAATAATTTGATTAAAAGTTGATTTTTGTTAAAAGAATTTGTCTTATTTTGTGGTCGTGTGAAATAACGGCACAAAAAATCACTACTACAGATTAAGTCAAAAGTGACAACCCTAACAGTTTCAAACTGCTTGATGCGACTTGTATGGAAAAGAGCAAAATGCCTATGCAACATTGCCCAGCCATATTTCTCACGACTTTTCATAGACTAGGATGATTAAATGGAACGCCAAAATTACCCAAGATTTAGCACTGATCCTTGTCTCAGCGTCACAAGAGCTATAGTTGCGTCAATAATTCGACATGGCAATGTTGGCAAAAGTTCAGATAACTTTACCCGCGATCAAAATCGATAAAAATATGGAATAAATGTTGATTAAAAAAATATTTCTCCTCATAAACACATGCGTATTACTACGATAGCTTCGTTAACCAAAAAAAATAACATCCTACCATATTAAAAAAATGAGATATTCGTGTTTTTTCGAAAAAAGCGGGCAAAGTAGGCATGTTTCACGGTAACAAATGAATTACGACGGCCGTCATTGCGTCATTCAAACTTGAGGACTTTTTTCACGAGGAAACAATGTCGTACAGCTAAATTTAACATTAAAAACAAAAACTTTATTTAATTGCCAGTAATTTGATATAAAATACATGATATAAACAGTTATCGTTTATAATATTTCGACATATTTATGCGCGGTTCACACACAGCATTTTCTCACCAAATGCAAGTGATTTTCGACATGGCGGGCGAATTCCGCCAATGCAGAGAATAAAATTATTTACACGTCACTGTTAAGGATTTTGATTGGTTAAAAATCAAATTTGTGTGCTCTGATAGCTGTTATTGGCTAGTAAAATATCTATCAAGCTGACACCATAACGAATCGATGTACAGAAATTGGACTAATCAGCGATTTGGGCTGTAGACTAGCGTGTGTCTACTGGACACTACCGCTACAAAATTGCTGTAGATTAACGTTAGTCTACAGGACGCTTGACGGATTAAACAAACTATTAGGACTCGGCTCCTTATTCAGTGCTTTTACAACATCAGCGAATATCTAATCCACTAAGTGTAATATGATGTGGGGAAAGTGCCTCCGGCGCGCCTCACTCTAAGCTTTATATCTGCATACATCTAGCAACTATATCAAGTTTGGTATCTTTTTCGTATAATTCGAGGATGAAGAATTCATTTCTGTGACTAAATTGTCAGTCACCCATACACAAAATACGAGAAATTTAAAATAAAAAAAAAACATTACCGTTTTTTTTTCGAAAATCCTCTACAGAATTAAAACTATTAGGATTAGCTCTAGAAAAAAAATACCTGTGAATAGCCCAGTTATCCTACTATATAAAATAATAAACTTGTCATCCATGTATGCCTTATAATTGTAATTAAAAAAAATGTTTTGTGTTACAGTGGACCGTGCTAAACTCGGTATATAGTTGATCAATCAATCAATCAATCATTTATTTATTTCTTTGAATGTGGTACAATTCAGGTTATTATGTCTATGTTAGTTCAGCACATCCTGCCAGTTTAGGCGTAGAAATAGTTCAACACATAAAATATCACAAATCTTAACATCATTAAGGTGCCTCTAAGAACTCTTTTATTGAGTAATAACATTTTTCGACCAAAAATGCAACTAACTGTTTTTTAAGTTGGTGTGTCTCTAGACTTTTCATAGGGTCCGGAATTTTATTAAATACTCTTATTGCCATTCCAAAAAAACTATTCCGCATCAATGCTGTTTTCATAGGCTGGTTATACAACTGTCCCTTGTATTGCGAGCGAGTGGGGAGCTTTCGTCTTTCTGATACAAATGTAAACAAATCAAGATGGCGTTTAACAAATAGAACTACCTCTAAAATATATAATGAAGGCAATGTCAATAGTCTCAATGATTTAAATAGAGGAACACAACTGTCTCTTACGTTTCTACCGCAGATAGCTCTTACGCATCTTTTTTGGGCTATAAAGGCTGCCTCGCGGTTCACAGAGTTACCCCAGAAGATAATGCCATATCTAATTTTCGATACTACTAATCCATGGTATGCTATTAAGACTGTATCACGGTTAGGTATTTTTGATAGTTTATATAGTGCGTAGGCCGACTTATTCAGATGCTTACATATTTCATCTAGATGTTTTTTCCAACTTAGCTGACTGTCAATTGATAATCCTAGAAATTTAGTAACAGCTACATTTTCTATTGTTGTGCCTTGATAGTTAACATCGATCTTGCTATTAGTACGAGTCAATGTGTGTAGATAAAAATGCATAACATTTGTTTTATTTAAATTAATTATTAAATTATTATCATCAAGCCATTTTACTATACAATCTAATTCTTTATTAATGTCCTGTTCGTAATTTATTAAATCATTATTACAGTTTATGATTGATGTACTGTCGTCTGCGAATAACACCATGGGATAATTTAAATTGCTTGGAAAATCATTAATGTATATTAAAAACAATAATGGGCCAAGTACGCTGCCCTGTGGAACTCCAAGTTGTAGGTATTTTTCTTTAGAAATATATTTACATTGTTTCTTTGTCGCAGGGCATACTCTGGATATCTCTGTATATTGTATCCTCTTTTTAAGATAAGATGCTATAAGGTTTAATGCGTTGCCTCTTACACCATACATATTAAGTTTGTGTATGAGTCGATCATGGCATACATGATCAAAAGCCTTGGACATATCGGTATAAATTGCACAAACCGGATTTCTTCTATCAATGTTTTCTATTACAACTTTAAGCATGTCATATATAGCAATATCAATGGATATATTTTTCCTAAATCCTTTCTGCTCGTTACATAGTAGGTTAAACTTGTTCATGTATGAATACAGGCGTTGATAAATAATTTTTTCAAAGATTTTTGAAAATATAGGGATGAGGGCAATTGGCCGATAGTTATTTAAGCTATTCTTATCTCCTTTTTTATGTAACGGTTTTATAACAGTTTTCTTTAATCTATCAGGGTAAATTCCTGCAGATATGGTAAGGTTGATTAGATGGCACAAATGTTTGTCTAAAGTACTACTGGCAGACTTAATAACTAGCGTGGAGATTTCGTCATATCCCACGCTACTTGTATTTCGAAGAGAGTTTATTGTTGTTTTGACCTCTTGCGGCGTTGTGGGTGCTAAAAATATGGAGTGTGATACACTTTGTTGTTTAAGATTACTTCTGTTATTTCTGTTATTTTGTGACAGATTTGGGAAACTGTTTTCAATAAAGTAGGTATTCATTTCGTCAGCAATACAGATGGGATCTGTTATAATCTCATTGGCTTTTTTTATTGCTTGTATAGATTCTCTAGGGCCTTGAGATTTTTGAGAATTTATAACTCGCCAAGTAGCTCTTGACTTGTTTTTGGCGGTTTTGATTGAATGGTTATTTTGTGCTTTTTGCGTTAACTTGACAATTTTTTTGAACAGTTTTGAATAATTACTGAGTGATTGAATGCGTAGGCATTTAGTTTAAGCACTCATTCACTTTAAAACGTTATTCTACACTAGTGTTTAGTGTATAAATCAAGGAAAAACTAAAATATTTTGCAATTTCGGTCCAGTTTTCTAGATACACCAACTGCATATATATAATTGGACAATCTTACACAAATCGACCTAGTCCCATAGTAAGCTCAGTAAGGCTTGTGTTATGGGTACTAGACGACGATATATATAATAGTTTTAAATACTGAAATACATAGAAAACATCCAAGACTCAGAAACAAATATTCATGCTCATCACACAAATATTTGCCATTACCGGGATTCGGACCCGGGGCCTTCAGCTTCTTAGGCGCAGCGTCGCTACCCACTAGGCTAACCGGTCGACATCATCATCATATCAGCCGAAAGACGTCCACTGCTGGACATATGCCTCCCCCAAAGAGTGCCAAAGTGACGCGGTCCTGCGCCACTCGCATCCAGCGGACTCCCGCGACCTTTACCAGGTCACCAGTCCACCTTTTGGGGGGCCTACCCACGCTGCGCCATCCGGTAGTGGTCGCCACTCGATAACCTTTCCGCCCCAAAGGCCACCGGTTCTACGTGCAATATGCCGTGGCCACTGAAGTATTCTTAGGTTTACATGAAAGTTAAAATATTAGTACAGATAAGGTCGTCTCCACGTTTTTCCTTGTTCCACCGATCACATGCCGATGTGATCATAATAGTATCTTTCCATCTGAATATTGTTCTGTTCCGGTAGAGTACAATGAGATTGTATCAAATACCATTACGTTACGTACAGGCCTGACGGACATACAACATGTACGAAACGTTGAGCTGTTTACGTTAAACTGAACTGGCACTCTAGCTTGGTTCATGCGGGTGCATGTCTAGAAAGAAAGAAAGAAAGAAGACATTTATTCAGTACACAAAAGACACACAGAGACAAAGGGAGTACAAATTGTATTGTATTTGTACTCCCTTTGTCTCTGTGTGTCTTTTGTGTAGTGAATAAATGTCTTCTTTCTTTCTTTTGACACATAATGTGTGTGTCTTCGCGGCAGTGAACCGGTCGCTGTCTCAGCATTATGCCAAAGTGTCAGACAGGTGTCTGTCTGTCTACAGCGCTGATTTTCAGACAGCACCGTACGTGACCCACGGAACGCAACACAACACAACTAGTCTACATAGTTGGTACTAGAAATAAAAAACATCTGTCGCTGAAAGTTACGGATATTTCAGTTCGTTTTAATTACGTATTAATTACTTTTCGTTTGACCCGTCTTCAACAAACTACCTAGGTACTTACTTTCTAAAATAACATGTGAAGTTTAGTAGGAGTCTAGACACATAGGATAAATATTTGAATTTAGCTTTAAGTACTATCTGCTAACTGACCATCGGTGCACCTTAAGTGCATTTTAATAAGGTTCTATGTGGTTGTCCACAGGATGGTCAGTTAACAGTGTTGTCGTTTGTACTTGAACTGTTGAAACATAATTTTGACTCAGGAAGATTCCAATATTTTTGTGATGAGCATGAATTTGTTGTTTTTAGAAGCTTTTATTTAGTTTCTCCTGTCCCGTTGTCTGTCTGTCTGTCTGTCTATCTGCCTGTAATCAAATCTTGCAAGTTAAATTTGATCCACTTCCCGGTGTCCGATTGAGTTGAAATTTTGCAATGCGTTAAATATATCGTTGTCTAGTACCCAAATCAGAAACCTTATTAAGTTTACTGTGTGGCTTGCTCGATTTGTTTAAGATGTTCCCATAATATTTATTTAATAAAGGAGCCAGCGAAGCGAACGTAGAGAACGTAGAACGTTTAAATGTTGGCCAAAACTTTCGTATGTCCTGCTGACCGGCTGTCCGGCTGTTCTCCTGTACAGAGGGGTAATGACGTAACTTTTCCAATTTTTATATGGAACAATGACTTATGAATTGTTCTAACGCGCGTTGGAAACGTTACGTGATTACACCTCAGATCCCGTATCATGGTCGGCCTTATGACGCGATAAGTGACAGGATAGAGCGTCCGTCACTGCTGGCTGACACCGTTCGATAGAACGAGACGACGCTCCTATCTTGTTACTTATCACGTGATAAGGCCGACCATGATACGGGTCAGCGGGCGTAGCACGGTTGCCATTTTATCACTTATCGTTGAGGATAAGGCACCCGTCACTCTCGCACTCGCATACTTGTCAGAGCGTGATGGGCGTCTTTACCACAACGATAAGTGATAAAATGGCAACCGTGCTACGCCCATAGGTCGCATTTCTCAACCGATTGTCGTGGTTTTGATTAGACCACTATCATCATCATCAACATTATCACCTTATCTAATACCTGCCACTGCTGGGCACAGACCGCATGGATGAGAAGGAATGGGTAGTAGTGCCCACCTACCCACGCTGGCCTTACTTGCTGCCCGCTGGGCTGCCACGAACCAAACACCTTCAAACTAGTCATTCAGACTGCGTGGTTTTTTTTCTGCCTACTGCCCGCTGGACACTTCGCAAACACCTTCGAACTAGTCTTGCTTACGACGCTGTATTTTTTTCAAGTGTACGCACCGATGCATACAAACACACACGCACACACACACACACACCTCGCATTTCGATACCAAAGACAAAAACGCTTCCCAAAAATGGGGCACTTTAATTTAATTGGAATTAATATATGATTATCAAACAATATAAACAAGGATATCTTTATAATCGGCAAGTGCCCTGGGAACGCTTACCAAAAAAACCCCATTGTGTGATAATGAATGTAGGTAATAATGTTCATTAGTACAACATAAATTGCCGGAAATTTCGAATTGTCGAGTTCACTTTACGTGATTATCGCGAATGAATTGGTGTCATTATGGCCGTACGTTCTAATTGAAGGATCTGATTTCGTAAATATTTTTTTGTAAGTAGTTTTGGTCACTCGTCATTTTGCGTTCATTTCCTTATGAAAAAGCATTTTTTTCTAAAGTATAAGTGTACAAGATGATAATCAACATTAACTAAATTAAATTGAAACTCGGCAAATTTGCATCAGCGATGCAATTCAGCGAGGAAATGCCGCCAGCGTCCTCAGTATAATGCCTCGAGGGCTTTCTTTAGATTGGACTTACCTTTAATTTAATTTAGTTAATGTTAATTATCATCTTGTATATACTTTATATCCGCTGGATACGGGTGGCGCAGCACTAGGCATATGATGATTATGATATACTTTAGAAAATTAAAACTTCCGTATTAGTTTTTATGACTAGCAACCCATAAATATATCACTAATTACTGGACGGTTCAAGTCCTATTTCTAACTAAACTGTGATGATAAAGGTGATGACTTGATTTGAGTCGAACACGCCCCCTAGACAGAAACACGCTGATGCCTTCCGCGCACGAGGAAAAGAGATGTAACACTCTTCGGGAATGGCTTTTTTGGACAAATTTCGATAAATACCTAACTTAGAGACGTTTTTTTTAAATTTCATAAAGTGAGATTTTAGATGAGATAAAATAATATAGTACTAACTTGATTGTGTCGTAAAATAATGTATCGTTTGAGTAGGCTGAGTAAAAAAAGGAAAATACAGACCCAACTTTGGATTTTTTTTTATCGAGGAAATTTTAAGCAATCATGTATCTATAAAATCAGATAAAGAATCATATAGTCAAGAATCATATATCTGAAAATCAGACCTTATTGTTTCTTATTCTAGTCAGAACGGCGTTTCAAAGCACGCAATAATTTCCAATGCACAGCCTTAAGACTGTCAATGACTATAAAATGTCGCGTTCTTACTATAATTCAATGGAAAAGCTTCTCATAGTTGGCACCAATGTTTTAAGAAGAGGTTTAAGTGCAGTACGAAATGAATAGTACGTAGTCTTTATAATTTATCTAGCTTTTGCTCGAGACTCCGTCTGTGTGGGACTCGTTTATATCGTAGCCCCATACAAACTTTCACCCCCTATTTCACCCCCTTAGGGGATGATTTCTGGGAAAAATACTATCCTATATCCTTCCCCAGGATTCAAACTTTCTCCATACCAAATTTTATCCCTATCGGTTCAACGGTTTAAGCGTCAACAGGTAACATACAGACTGACAGACAGACAAATAGACAGACAGTCAGACAAACAGCCAGACAAGCTATCGCATTTATAATATTAGAATGAATTAGTAGCCTATGCTCCAACCAATGTACCCATGAGTTCTTCAGAATTTTTCATGGAACACGGTTTGTCGTTTTTATGAAGGAAAAGTACATTAATTAGGTACATCTGCGAAAAAGGTGCATTATACAGGTGATTCTGAACGGTCTTAAAGTACTTGGTTGTAAAGTCCTTCAAGTGCGCAATAAATAAGATTCTGATGTGCCCTACCTTTTTTAGTTACAAAAAACCTTATTTTTATAGCCGTAAAAATAATCTCTATATTCACTGAACCAATCTGCAATTTCATTTTCATTAATGCATTCGCTAACTGCAAGCAATTCAGCATGATGCATGTAAATATGACATTATCCGTGATAACATAATTCACCACTGCACTGCAATGTGTAATTTACAGCACAAGCCTAACATCAGAGCGCAATTGGTAGGTGTACTCCCAAACAAATTTCTAACGTAACCATATGAAATTAGGTACATTATCCATTAATAAAGTCTTCATTCATAAGTTGTTTAAGTGTGTCATGGAACATGTTCGTTGTCTGTTGCGCGTTAGAAAACAATAAAGCAGTATATTAATTTAATGAAATGTTTGATTAAGTGGTCGTTTGACGAATTACGTTACCAGTGACTCACGAGTAACACAATTGATAAAGTATATTATGATGATATGCGAGCGCACTTATTTACTTACCATAAAACTAGTGCCTATGCCAAATTTTGGGATTAGGTGTCAAAGCGGAGCCTGAGCTCCTTTAGGGTACAACCGGGAATAACGCTAGGGGATGATGATAACGCACTTATTTTCTTATATCATACGGTATAGTTTTGTATGGAGACTCGACCGACTCTAACAGTGTTTAAATTACAAAGACAAGCCGTACGAATATTGGTCCGAGTAAATCCGAGCCACTCGTATAGTTTAAAATGTTCAAATTATTATACCTATAGACGATCTTTTAGTGAATCCATTTTATTTTTGATGTAAAATAAAATAATCATGTTGTTTTCGAAAATAAATAAATTAATCTATCTATATTTTAAGTTTCTCCTAGGTAAGTATGTCCCTAATTAACATTGACCTACTTTTCTCCCATCAACCATTTCATTTCTTTCAATATTAATTTTGGCTCCATCTTCTCCTTCCAAAATCTTTATTCATTTTTGCAGTCTTACAGCTGGAACTCTTCTCCTGTCCACACCGAACTGGCGTTACATATGGCAACATATTCCAAAGAGCTCTTTTGGGAGTTCCTTGATTGTCTTGTGCATCCTTTGTTCTTGCAGTATCACATATCATCATCATCATCATATATCAGCCGAAAGACGTCCACTCCTGGCGAAGAATTTGGTCCTCACCCATATTCGACGGTTTTTCTCATTTTTTCTGTCTGAAAATAAAGTTCATCTTTACCACAAAAAGTAATTACCAAAAACATTGATTTCCCTTGAATAGTAAATTTTCTAAGTTTCATAACCGTAGATTTAAATATAACGTTTTCCCACTCAAACTTCCAACCCCTTTTTCAGCATTCTATGGGTGGAATTTTCTAAAACAGTGAAACATGATTATGTTCTTTTATATCTTTTGAAGAGTACCTATATTCCCAGTTATATGATCGTAAGTTTAAAAAACAAACTTTTTTTAATTCAGAATTCCACCCCCTTCTCGTCCCCTATAAATTTAGCCTTACCCCTAGTACAAATCATAAAAGAAACCTCTATGCCAAATTTCAGCTTTCTATGTGTAAAGGTTTGGGCGCGGCGCGCGCCGCAGGCTAAGATGATGATGATGACGAATTTTATAAAACGATTACTAACTCGAAAATATTTCATACAATCGTTACATAACCCCTAGGCAAGGGCGATATAAACATAAATCATCATCATATCAGCCGAAAGACGTCCACTGCTGGACATAGGCCTCCCCCAAAGAGTGCCACAATGACCGGTCCTGCGCCACCCGCATCTAGTGTGTGTTGCCAGTGATGACGTATGGCACGGAAACGTGGTCGCTTACTATGGGCCTCATAAGAAGGCTCAAAGTCACCCAAAGAAGGGCAATGGAGAGGGCTATGTTGGGAGTGTCTGCGCGATCGCATCAGAAATGAGGCTATCCGCAGCAGAACCAAGGTAACTGATATAGCCCTCCGAATCGCTAAACTTAAGTGGCAGTGGGACATTGCACGTAGAACCGATGGCCGTTGGGGCGGAAAGGTTGTCGAGTGGCGACCACGTACCGGAAGGCGCAGCGTGGGTAGGCCCGCCACAAGGTGGACTGATGACCTGGTAAACATAAATAATATGAATAATATCGGTGACTTAACTTTTAACTTGTCTGGCCGTACGTAGTATTATTGGATTTTTTCATCCCAAATAATTTTCGTTTATTACCCATTTCTATAAAAAGTTATATCACTTTAGTGCTTTGTGAAACAATAAAATAAATAAACTTACTTAACATGTAAAATTACTTACCAGTATCAATCAGTAGCGGACGCACTACAGCTGGTCAGGCGCGTGTCGGGTACGCTCGGTCACCGACCTTTTGGCAGCGACGAGAGCGATACGTCCGTTCTTTGGGAAGACCCGGCGCGTAATAAAATTGAACAACGCTTTCGCTCGCGGCTATATAGTGGTTTTTAAAAAATGGGCTAAATTAACTGGGTCACCCATAAGCGTAAAAAAAAATCACGTAATATTGTACAAGTCCTGTAGTTTTATAATAAAATGTTTGATTTCCAAAACATCATCAAATACGTGAATAGAAATATTTTTAAACTAACCGAATTAGACATTATGTAGTGCTATTTTTTAATAGGAAAAACCAATATTTTAGAACTAGTGCGATTGTTATGTACTAATAGAGTGTATATTCCATTGTAAAAGGCAAACATCGATACATTTTTGAAAGTTTAAAATGGAAATATTCTACCTGAAAGATAGCTCTGACGCGTATTTTTGCAAAACACTCCGACGAAAACCTGGTTATTTTAATCAATCATTTGAACGAAACTATGGCCTTTGAAAAAGCCTTAGTTTAGCTAAAATACGAACTTTTTGTTTGCTCGCACGCTCTTAAGGGTCCTTACGCCTACAGACGAGCGTATTTTGCAAAATGCTTGTTTTTTCATTCCAGATTACGACGTAACTATTGGTATTTATTCAAAAACTGATAACGTACTCAAATAATCATTTCTCAAGCTAGGGGCTAACAGTTCAAATTCTCATTTTCTCTTTCTAAACCTAAAATAAATGAGTTTTCTTGGGAGTCTTTTTCAAATTTTGCAGTGAGAAGTGTCGTTTCGGTTCTCAATTTTACAGTAAACAAGAATCATTTGGTACATTACGGATTACTTTCAATTCACATCACCAAATCTTTTACGAGGGGCTGACATGATTGAAAATCAAAGATTCATTTAAAATAATTGATAAAACACCTTCCGAGTTATCTTATTTTTTTTGGTGAAAACAGGATTACATTATATATTTTTACCGCAAATTGTACTTATATTTTGCCCTAAAAATAATATTTTAGAAAATTATAACTTTATGTTAACCCATAAAAAAATAATGATAACTATAAGACCTACGTTGCTGTAAAAATTTTTTTAAAGACGTAGAAATGACGCTGCACCGACGCCGCGCGCCGAATTTTTTATTTAAGAAATGATGATTTAAGTACGTTATCAGGTTTTTAATAAATACTAATCCTTAAGTCGTAATCTTAAATGAAAAAGGAAGCATTTTGCAAAATACGCTTCCGCTTCTGCTTATGTAGGCGTAAGGCCTCTTAACCGTTACACGGATTTCGACATATGAGGTGTCGTTGGATTTCTTGTAATCGCAGGCTATGTAAAAAAACCGGGCAAGTGCGAGTCTGACTCGCGGGCCGAGGGTTCCGTACAAACTTTCATACACAATATAGGTACCCGTCACGACCCTGCATTATTTTGAACCAATTTCGATAATTCTTTTTTTATTTGAAAGAAGGCACTTTTAGAATACTTTCATACAAATTTAAAGAATGAATATCAAACAAAAAGGTGTTAAATTGCATAATCTCAATCTTATATATTTTGTTTTATGTTTTAAACTTTTCGCTTAGTAAACTTCGGAGATAAGGGTGGGGGGGGGAATGGAAAATTCCTTTATAAATCAAAATTTTAACACTATAGAAAAAAAACGAAAAATTGTTTTAAAATGTCCAACTCAAGCGCTTTCATATGATACCCCACTTGACCTACTAACTAAACTTTGAATTCCCCCCCTCTTATTCGTATTTTCAGATGGATATTTTTTTTACACTTTGTATATTAACATTTTTCATGTTCCACATCTGGATGGATTAACTTTCTTTCAAAATATTAAAATGGATAGCATTAGTAATTCCTGAGATATTTAACTTTGTGACAGACAGACAGACGGACAGATTCGCACCATAAGGGTTCCGTTTTTACCTTATTGGTCCGGAACCCTAAAAGCAGTTGGGTTTTTCGCATAAACTTTTGATTTCACTTGTTTTCAGTTACTTTTCCGTACTCGCGTTATAGGTATTTGAAATGTTTATAATTTTTTTAATTTATTTAGTTGTTGACGTGACCACTTCTCAACGAGGAAGCTCTTTATAAAATATAGTACCTACTTATAACTAATTTTTTTTGCCACCACCTTTAATCAGCCACCTAATGACACAGTATAAAGGATACACAATGACATAGGTAATAAAATACCGTTTATACTAATAATGATGTAGACATATACATATACGTTTGAATACGTAGAAAAAAATAAAGGCTTAACGGAACAGTGAATTAGCGGCAATCATAAGCCGTAACTATAAAAATGCCAAGCGTCAGACGATTTTTTCACTACCATCCTGTTAGTCTTGAAGTACACTTGTAGTCCATTTAATTGAAATATCGTTCAGCTTTACATCATCATATCAGCCGAAAGACGTCCACTGCTGGACATAGGCCTCCCCCAAAGAGTGCCAAAGTGACCGGTCCTGCGCCACCCGCATCCAGCGGACTCCAGCAACCTTTACCAGGTCATCAGTCCACCTTGCGGGGGGTCAGTTTTACATGTTCCGTTAGATTCGTGTAAGTACTGTAATTATCACTAAGTGTACTTTTAAAAATTGTGAGTAAGTTTTCTGAATTCTACAGCATCGGGCTACAGTACAGTTGACGTCAACTGTAATGTAATTATTTCACTGGAAGAAAGTGCAAAAGTGTAGACATATCTTTGAGGTCGTACGTACGAAGTTTAAATTAAATAAAACCGGTCAGGTGCAAGTTTGACTCTCTTGCCACGCCAATTCTGGAATAATCTTAATAAGGCATAGTTTAGTTACCATCGTCAGTACTCTTTGTACGTACTTACTACGTACTTTTAGTACGTCGGCCCATGCCCAGCAGTGGACGACTTTCGGCTGATATGATGATTATGATGATGAGTACACAGCGCTATTTATCCGTGTACTTTGTTACTAACTTACGCGACCAAGGAACTCGCTATGTATGTTGGTTTTTTAGCGATTGGAATAAAAAATATAGAACTCGTTTCAATTTTTTATTCTATTTATACGAAGGTACTTTCATAATAATGTTTTAGATATTTAAAGAAAAATAATGACAAACAAAGGTGATTAAATTACAAACTTTGTTCTGAAATGATTTTTGATGATTTAAAGAAAAATAACCTAGATAGAGATTTTTTGTTGTTGTAATATTTTTGAATTTTTTCCAACATTTTTGTTCATAAACCGAAGTAAATCACTGTAAAGAAATATTGTTTTAGAATGTTTAAATGTGAAGCTACTAGACGTTGAATTGTTGCCGCCCGTCATAACCTTTATTTTTCATACGAAATAAATAGGTACATATGTATTTTTTTAAAATTTTCCAAACACGTGCATTAGGCTAGTTTATAACTATTCGAAGTTTCAAATTAATAGCTAATGCCAATACTAATTTCCTGTTTTATTTAACTATGTGACAGACAAACACTAGACGGACAGAGTGGACATAAGGGTTCCTCTTTTACCTTTTTAGTACGGAACCCTAAAAAGCCCAAGTCATTGTCTATTTTCTGAAACGGGCAACATTCTCGTTCAACGTTACCTTCAATTAATACTTGTACATCGCGATGTTTATAAATATATGGACGACCAGTTTAGTTTAGTTGGTAGTGTCCCTGCCTACGAAGCTAGAGGTCCCGGGTTCGAATCCCGGTAAGGGCATTTATTTGTGTGATGAACACGAATATTTGTTCCTGAGTCATGGATGTTTTCTATGTATTTAAGTATTTATTTATGTATATAAGTATGTTTATCGTCGTCTAGTACCCATAGTACAAGCTAGATATGGTCTGATGACCAAGCAGTACCAGGAATACCGTAGTAATGACTGCCTGGTGATGCGAAGAGGCGGCTGCCCGAAGCTGGAACTGCTGATGCTACTTACTGATGAGTCGGTGGACAATAGCGTTGTCCCTCGAAGGGATTAGCGACGCGCCGCGATTCGCGATATTGAGATTTTGTTAAATGAAATACTGAATTGAATATTAGTGATTATAATAATTCCAAGAATAATTATTACTAGTTACAAGAGGAAACTTAACTAGTGGCTAGCACGAGAGCTGAGGACAGAGTGGTCTCCAGCCACGTACCCTGATTAATATACACGGTTCATCGGTCCTGCGGGCGTAGCACGGTTGCCATTTTATCACTTATCGTTGTGGATAAGGCATCCGTCACTCTCGCACTTGTCAGAGCGTGATGGGCGTCTTTACCACAACGATAATTGATAAAATGGCAACCATGCTACGCCCTCTGGAGTGGTGAACGCTGGGTTTTCTAGAGAAATCCGTATCGATAAGGTTAAGTCCTAAAATTATGGTAAGTTAAATTTATTGCGCGGTGTGACGGACATGCCTTGTTACACTTGTGACACTGTATTAGTTAAATGATGGGAGCAGGCGCGACACGTCACCGCGATACGGTACTAAGTAAGTACAAATAACTCGTTAAACAGGACCAGTCCGTGTCTTAGGTAATAAAAACTATATCCGTCTTAAGTGCGAAAAACAAATCGACCATAAATTATCATAGGTTAATTCCGCGAGGACAAACACCGTGCCTTAGTGACATTTATGGTTCTAATTATATTAATATAATAAGTTCTATATAAATGGCCTATTATGATGGGCTTCCTGATGTTGCGCAATCCTTACATCATATTGGTTTATGGAACCAGATTCATATGGAACCATAACTAGCTTTGCTTAGTATGGGACTAGATCGATTTGTGTAAGATTGTCCGCAATTATTATTTATTTATATTTTCAGCGAGGCGCTTCCATTGTTAGGTGACGGAGGAAAATGTCGCAAATCGTGTTCAAGATTAATGGAAAACACCACCAAGGTTAGTAGCTCAATTATTAAAGTAATGCGTAACATACGGTTAAAGAAACTTTATTCTCATAAGAATTACAAATTCACTTACAGCCCTCACATATCTAATGAGTGCCTATTAATTTGTCTCAGTCATTAATCTTTAAGATGACTGACTGACCATGAGGCCAAGTGTCTGCGTACATTACAGAAATGACTACAACATAGTAGTAAACAAAACGATTTGATCGGATTTTATCTCGTATATTATGATTCAATACATCCCGCTTTTACGAGCCGTTTCCAGTGGGCGTAGCACGGTTGCCATTTTATCACTTATCGTTGTGGTAAAGACGCCCATCACGCTCTGACTAGTTTGCGAGTGCGAGAGTGACGGATGCCTTATACACTTATCGTTGTGGATAAGGCATCCGTCACTCTCGCACTCGCATACTTGTTACAACGATAAGTGATAAAATGGCAACCATGCTACGCCCACTGCACTCGTGCATATAATACCCGATAAAATCAAATAGTCCGATAGCGTAGCGATAAGACCGTTATATTTATTAAGCAAATTTTTGTAAGATGTTTCTCTCTTATCGTGGTGCAATAATAGTAGTTTATGTAACTGATACATAATCATAGGCGTCAAAACACGACTGTGGTTTTATGAAACGAGCGTCAGCGAGTTTCATAATAGAATCACACGAGTGTTTTAAGGCCAAATTATGTACAGTTTCATACACTACTTTATCTACACACATATCATAAGTACTCTAAGATGGGTTCAGAAGCCGTAGGAAATAAGCTGCTTTGCTACTATAGTGCTACCTGTAAAATATCTTTGTTGCAATCGTGGCTGCATTTACGATATCCGGCGGAGTGTGCATATCGTTCTCGGAGTCACTACTACTCATATTTTCAACTAAAATGTGAGTTACAAACAACTTTTCACAATTCTACTTTCGTTACAACAAAAAAACCAACAAAGAAATGATAACAGTAATAGCGGCAATTCGATCCTACGTCAATTTTTTTTTTAAACGAATGAAGTCCCTATATTCTCATGTCACTCGAGATCAAATATCGTGCGGTTTATGTTAAAAAACATACTGAATTGACGTTTCGCATCGATAACTGTTTTAATATCTATGAATACTAGAATAAAGACCCATATGAGTTTTGACAGCTGTTCCAAATTTAAACTCATAACCTTACAAAAATCTGTACTGTAATAACATTACAGTACAGATTTTACCTACTACCACGGACAAGAAAGTTCTCAAAGTAAAATCGGTTGTAATAATGCTGGTTATTTCCTACGGTTTATGAACGCATTTTGGAGCACTAATAATAATTATGTGCGTAGATAAAGAGTATTTATTTATTTATTACAATTTTTGATAATACTAATTAATCTATAATAATATTATAAAGAGGATAAGTCTGTATCTGTCTGTAGCTTTGTAAGTTTGTTTGTAATGGGTAATCTCCGTAACCGCTTATCCGATTTCAAAACTTCCTTTACCTGCGTATTGAATGGACTTTCTGAATGGTTATGGGGTACTTATATTGTATCTCGCGGGTTTGCCTGCGTTCTTTGCAATACGTGGGCGAAGCCGCGCGGGCAGCTAGTGAGGAATAATCGCGGAAACCGAAGACTACATAGTAGGCCTTAGTTTACTACTAAATAAGTATTAGGTAGATGTCACACTGCGCCGCATCTCCGGACGGAGGTGCGGAGCTCGTTTTATGCAAGTACCTCAGTTTCTATATAAATTCCGTGTGGTACGTACGACACACTGTGACATCCGCCTTACCTACTCTATCCGGGTTACTTGAATACTGACTGATGGACCGGATTTGCTTTGACCAGCATTCAAATTAAAGTACTATGATTTTCTTAAAAACATCACCAATATACATATAAGTATCTATACGTATAATATTTAATTAAGCTAAGTTCTCTAAAGTGAAATGTATTTCTTTGAGAAAATAAAGTTCTTTAAACCTATATATGTATAAGTGGGCGGTAGTTCACACCGGAACTTTTTTCTTCTTATTCAAAGCTTCTTTCCATACCGCAAGCTCAGGTTCGCTCATGCATGAAGTGGACTGTTCTGCCAAGTATCTTTAGTGACCTTAATTTGGTGGTGAGCTCGTAGACTCTTTGATGGCAGCACAGCAATTAAGTCCTAATTACCAGCTTGGAACACCGCCGTCGAGTCGTGCCTCTTTTACACGACTTGATTTCGGTTCGCCGTGACGTCATCGGCTTAGGAAACCATCCCATCCTGACGTAGTCACGAAGTGACTTGCTTCTTGTTTCTTTATGTGAACTGATTTACCAAAGTGCCTATATCAAGAAGCCATTTCAATAAGAAATATGTCAAATTGCAGTTGACGGCCGGTTCGGCCCAGACGTGTCTCTGAACGAGTACATACGCACGGTAGCGGACCTGCGCGGCACGAAGGCGATGTGCCACGAGGGCGGCTGCGGCGCATGCGTTGTCGCCGTGCGCGCTGCTGTGCCGCCCGCGCACGAGATGAGGACATTCGCCGTCAACTCCGTAAGTCTCCGCCAGAAACTCCTACAGAAGTTGTATGTTAAAACTCCACAATGCTACACAACTCAATCCTTATTTCGGATCAAGCTGTCTAGAGCAGTGTTTTTCAATCTTTTTCATGCCGCGGCCCCCCTAAAAAAAAAAAAAAATTCGCGACCCCCCAACCTTACGCTGTTCAAAATACTTACAGCACTTTAACTAAAAAAATATGAGTAGCCGCGACCCCCCTCTAGAGGGTTATAGCAAGAAGAAGAAGATTGAAGACCTCAAGTAGTCGCCCTAGAGGAATTGGCTTCAGAACCACAAAAATCCGTTGCCTCTCGCAGCGTGTTTATTAAAGTCTAGACATCTTGTGATTTCATCTGTCCGTCTGACTACATGAGCTTACTTGGTGGAGTTGCGAGGTAGTAGTCGGACGGACAGTTGAAATCAAAAGGTACCTTACAGTACCTTCTTTCGGAGAAGGCCACGACATCAAGTGACAGCGGCAGGAGGCGCGGTATGGTGCAACATAGTTTAGCTTACACGTATGGCGCACCGTTTTCGCTCGAAGTCATGGTCATACGCTTAAAAAGAACTACTAGCTTATTTTAAAGAAGTTCGGAATTATCTTATTTTAAAGAACTCGTATAGATTGAAAGCGCATTTTCGAAAGACTTGGCCGCATAGGATGAGTTCTGCAATCGGGCATTTTGCAAGTCGAACGAATAAGTAATGCTAAGCGTCACAAAAAAGAGTTTATTAGATTAAACGGTGAAATTATATTCAAATTAAATTCATTTTAAATTGTTCACACCAACAATTTCGTTTGCACACCATTCCGAATAGGAAGAAATGCATTTATTTAAAAATGGAAACAGTGACGAACATTGTTAATTACAATTAGTGTTGTGAATAATTGCGAATAGGGAGAAACGCTTTTGTGTATATATCATCATCATCATCATATCAGCTGAAAGACTGCTGGACATAGGTCTCCCCCAAAGAGTGCCAAAGTGACCGGTCCTGCGCCACCCGCATCCAGCGGGCTCCAGCAACCTTTACCGGGTCATCAGTCCACCTTGTGGGGGGCTTACCCACGCCGCGCCTTCCGGTACGTGGTCGCCACTCGAGAACCTTTCCGCCCCAACGGCCATCGGTTCTACGTGCGTGTCTTTTGTGTATATTCTAGCATAATTCCGTCGGAAACATGCGGCAGGAGGACCAGAATACTAAAAGCAACTTCCCAACGTTGTGTGTAGAGCACAGAATAGGAACAGTAGATAAACTTCGAACAAAGGTACATCGCACTGCTGCACACATGCGCGCGTGTTCGGTACGCACACACACATAGCCTTCGGGAATGATGGAGAATGCTTCAATCGGGGCCGCGCCGTTGCGGTGTTCGCTCGTTCTCACTCGCTACGTCAAAGGAAACTGCCTCGTAGGTATACCTACTGTATTATTCTTCTATACTGTGGTGTAGAGCGCCAGCGTTCTCTCCAATGAGCGTGAGCGCTTCGCATTTCAAACATCAATTATTCGTTTTTCGCTTCTCTTTGACCGACACATACTCGTTTTAATATGTGATTGCTTTTGTTTTGCGCACTGGCTTCCTCGCATGCCGAACACTCGCCTTAAAATTCATTGCAAAATGTTTACTGTCAGATATATCATAGTAACATAATAATAACACGTAAGCACATTAATCAAATTGCATTAGGTACAAAGTAAGAAGCAAATGATAAACTAAACAAGATAACTTTTAATAATACGAGTAATTGACTTGATAGATTATTTTCTAAGCGACAAAGTTTATTCCTCCTCCTAACAAAATTGCTCAATGTTCGAAGTAAATGTACTTATTTTAAATGCCCAGCTTATAATAAAGTTAAATTAATTACCTTGGAGAGCATCACAGGTTTTTCTTCAGTATAAATGAGCCAACATAGAAGACAAGAGTACCTACCGTAGCTAAACATAGCACTCATGGCACAGTGGTTACTTTCTGGGTGCTCGTGGATTTCAAAAGTCAATTTAAGCAGTTGATCCCGTCTGTTGTCTATGGCAGCAACCATTAAGTCGACTAAAGGTCTTGGAACTCTACTAACTACGGAGTTGATGTAGTGAGCGCATGCCCATACAAATCCATATAAAGAATACTAACCGTTCGAGGCGAGGCGGTGCGGGTCGGGTGCCGGGTGGCTCTAATGAGCTGTAAACTTAAGAGCCCAAAAGCCCAACAAGGCCTAGTTTCTCCTCTGCGTTGGAAGGCCGGATGCTTATTGCTTCTACAGAAATTATTGGCTATGCCAATATTTGGGATGAAGTAGCAAATGGACCCCGGGATCCAATAGGATACAACTGAAAATACGTTGAGATGAGGAGGTGTACGATGTACTACGCAACGCACATACGTAGATTAGAATTATTTAGGAGGCCAAAAATATATTTTTTCTTGCAATTAGTTGTACGTACAAAATTGAATTAAATTAAAATCTAAAAAAATATAATTATTGATTACACAACATTTTAACACAGATACGTAAAAAAAAAATTTTTTTAAGGATTTTTTTTATATTAACACGAATATGCTTAACTGTAATGATACCTAAAATGTCCAATTATAACAAATAAAACCACTTAAACACTACTACTCAATTGACTCAAAATATTAAAATTCTCTTATTTTCGAAAAGCTGTTTTTATAGTATTGAAAAATAAAGAAATGATTACCCGGACGGACCCTTAAGTTAGTTAAAAGACCTCTTAGAAATGGAGAAATACAAAAAACAGATTTTTTGGTAGAGCTATCTTTGACAAATGAGTAGTAAATAAAGGAAAACGAAATCAGAATAAATTACTGATTAAAAACATAGGTTCTTACCTAAACTATCGCAATACATCACTATCTTTGAAAAAAGAAGAGCTTGAAAACAAATATGCACTTTACAAAAGTTGTAAGTTTAGCAGCGCCGAGAACAGTACACTTAGGTACCATGAGTTTGACAATGACGGCTTACGCTAACGAGTATCGAGTTTTCTATCTGTGCATCCCGCTCGTACTGTCAAAGTGCAATAGAGATGCACAGATAGAAAACTCGATTCTCGTTAACGAAAAATGACAATGTCAAACTCATGGTAGCCGTACAGACACGTACACGTTATGCGACTATCGAATTCCGACTGCTCGAGGGTAGACTCTAGCGCATCGATGGACGTTGGAGGGGGTGCCTATTGTCTTCCTGGAACTGTGTACTACCTGACCTGAGTGATTAGTTAATTGCTCATTAGATATTTTTTCCGAAGACGGGTTTTGGCCGCCTAAATCACTAACACGATATCACATAGTCTGAGTCTTGTGCCACACTAGCGCGCATATATATCTTACACGGCTCCATTTCTACGTCATTAAGATGTTTCAGATATTTTGGGCCGCTCTATTATTGCATATGTTAACGCTGGTGGCTGTACCAACAATACCTACATTACAATTCAACAACACAGATTGTTTAAATCTTTGTTTCAGTGTCTGGTGTCAGTGTTGTCCTGTCACGGTTGGGAAATAACCACTGTCGAAGGCATTGGTAACAGGACCATCGGCTACCACGACATACAGAGCAGATTGGCCAAGTTCAATGGCACCCAGTGTGGCTACTGCTCCCCAGGCTGGGTCATGAACATGTACAGGTAAATCGAAATGATTCAGCCAAACTATTTAAATCTTCATCAGATACGATTGAATCTATAATCTCTTTTAATTAACGCCTTCAATTGCGACTGTTTTTGGTTTGGTTTATATCTGAGGGGTAATCGCGTAACGTTTTGAACGCGCGTTAGGTAGTGTAGAGGTTGTCTACGCAACCTCTACAGTGCTGGCTGGACAGCACTGTGCAGAGGTTCGGAGTGCAAATCAAGCTGTCTGGAAGTCAATAAATAGAAGAGGAACCGAAGATGTCAAGGATTGGCCCCCGAGGCTTTCATCTAGCAAGTTATAAAAGATAAATATAAAAATAAGTCTTTACCATCTGAGTAACAACCCCTACAGTAGATTCAACTGTCATTTATCCATATAGATACATTTCAATCTACTTAACACACATACAATGCGTTACGTGATCGACCTGCTGATGTAGATTTCAATATTTTAAAGAATATATTTACTGCCCAGATTAAAGTTATAGGTACTTAGTATGGCTTCTTTTGGCTTTGATTCGAATAGGTAGCTATTTTCTCATACTCCTTGATCTATTTCAAATTAAGAATGTTTTTTTCAGTCTTATGGAATCGAAAAATAACTCATTGACCATGAAAGATATAGAAAATTCGTTTGCCAGCAACATTTGCAGATGTACAGGTTACAGGCCTATTGCAGACGCTTTCAAATCTTTTGCAAAAGACGCCGACGAAAAACTGATCAACAAAGTATGCGATCTAGAGGACTTATCCATACTCAAATCGTGTGGAGTAAAATGTGCCAAACAATGTCCACATAAGAAGAAAAATATGGCTGAAATTAATGAAAACACAGAAAAGGATGATTGGTGTGAATTAGGCAAAAGTGATAACAAGATGTTAACAATTAAATCTAAAAGTCATAAATGGTCAAAGACATACAAGTTAGAAGATGTTTTTAAAATTATGATGCAAGATAGTGATTATAAACTTATTGCTGGTAATACAGGACAAGGTGAGTTAAAAGAAGTAGGGAGTCCTGCAAAGTTGATTCAGTTTCAGTCCTGACCCCGTAGCACGGACGGCCTTATCGTTTTCCCATTGGGAGGCCCTCAAGGCCCCCAATGAGGTTTTTACCGAACCATACCAGTAACTGGTCGCATAGCTGGCCAAACAGGGCAACTAAAAGAAAAAAAGGACGGCCTTATCACACGATAAGTGACAAGATAGAGCGTCCATCACTGGCTGACACCGTTCAATAGAACGAGACGGACGCTCTATCTTGTCACTTATCGCGTGATAAGGCCGGCCATGATACGGGGTCTGGATTCAAATCCCGGTAAGGGCTAATATATGTGTGATAAGCATGAATATTCGTTTCTGAGTTTTGGGTATTTATGTTTAGGAGATCTACATAGAGTATTCAAGTACCCATTGAGTGGTAATTTGACCAAACAAGAATACTTAGAGTTTGTTCCAAACTTAGCCCGTACAATTTTGCAGTTTAACCTCAGATTCATTTCGATAATTGTTCGAATGCGGCCTAAATTATCTAAATATCTCGTCTTCTAATACCCATAATACAAGTTTTATTGAGTTTACTATGTGACTAGTACGTTTGTTCGGTGGTCCGTTCTATTTAATTATTGATTTTAACCCTAAACGTGGCCAAAATTAAAAAAAATCGTGCGTTCAAATCGTTCGTTTTCTACTATACTGTATAGAGCGCAAAAGATCGTTCCACAAAAAAATGCAAACAAGTGACAAAAAAATGTGTGCATTTAAAGATACACTGTCAAGTTTAGGGTTGTATGCTAAATCAACAGCGAACGAAAAATCTTAGGTCTTAGAAGCGCCGCAAAATGGGCTCACAGAATGAGTGCCATTGCCATTATGCGGGGATGGGTGCGTGGTGTTAAGGCACGATGCCATGCAGCCGTTTAGTTTTAGTTGGGGCAGGGACCGGGTTTTAGGCACGTGTTTGGGTAGAAATTTGAAAGGAGCTCGCATGGTTTTTCCGTTCTCTGTTAATCAAAGTTTTAGGCACTGGTCCCACCGCCGGCTAGTAAGCTAGAACAGTTGGGCGAGTAGCATTACATTGCGGATCTGTAAAGGTCGATTGATCACACTGTGCCTGGTCAGCCGGCAATGAACCGTTACTCGCCCAACTTTTCTAGCTTACTAGCCGGCGGTGGGACCAGTGCCTTAAACAAGATAATAAATCCAAAGAGTCATTTGTTTTGGTGAGTAATCCTTTCAGACATATTGCTTTTTGGAATTATGTAGATGTAGTGAATAATCATTTCCCTTCGTATTTTCTCGGAAATGTTCGTATTTGTCTTACTACTTCATTCATACTCAGTACGCATCAAGACAACGTAGGAGACGGTCGCATTGCGAGACGAAGTATCGATATCTAGAGTGGTTAATACCACAGGACTTATTTATGGCTTTTTAAAGTCTAAATGTGTACGGCTCTATAATTTATCATTGTAACACCATATGTATACCACATTTAATGGCAAATAAATATTTCTATTTCTATTTCTATTTCTATTTCTATTTAAGTTAGAAACAGGCATGATTCACACAAATCCGCCACCTCCATCCACCTTCCGGTTTGGATGTCAGAGCATCTTCCAAACCGGAAATTGGGGTTTTTATCAGTGCTCTTAGTGAAATAAAATATCCTCGGTAACTAGTTTGATTTTTGTTTACCTAACGATGTCTTTTATATGATTGGATCGTGGTGGTTTTAACACCTCAGTGTGGTATACTTCCAACTGGTGGTTTGACATTGATGAATAAAGTACACAATTTATTTGATACAAACACGTCACTTAATAATACAATACCTAATTCATGGACACATCGGCACCATTCGGAAGTAGTCGTATGTGCCGATTTTTCACGATGGGAAAGGATTATTCACTACATCACCTACAGGGGCGGCTTTACCTATAGTACACCCGCACAGTCCTAGGGGTTGCCGAGCGCCGCTCACCGGGCGCCACTCGCCGGGCGCGCCACCACTGCGCTAGGGGGGTGGGGGTGCTAGAAGGCGCTAGGGTAATAATTGCACACGGGCTAGAGACGCCTCTGTGTAGTTATCCAAGTTGACTAACCTATTCAAAGGCGAAATAATATATGCCATACGATAAAACGATAAAAAAAATCTAACCTATTGTTTTTTTAGGAGTGTACCACGTGACAGATTATCCAAAAAATATTATAGATATATTCAACGTGGTTGAACTGAAAGGACATACGATAGATATGAACCTGATAATTGGTGCTGGAATGCCGTTGACAGAAATGATGGAGCTGTTTTGGATACTGAGCAGTGAAAATGAAGACTTTTCGTATTTAAAGCAGTTGCACGGCCACATGGATTTAGTAGCGCATATTCCAGTGAGAAATGTAGGTATTTTTTACAAACGTTATTTTATATTCACCTCTAAACGTGTGTATGGAGTATGGACCTCTTAAATGTAATGAAATCAACAATGAAGTATGTACCTATCTAGTTTTTCGGACACTCTCAAAAGGCAATAAATACTACAAAAGTCTTTGAATTAACGGTTCTATTTTATTTATATATTTTTTAGTGCCACGTAACAAAAAATAGTAAATTATTGCAAAGGCCGGGAATTGCAATTCGTGGATGAGTTGATTTTGTCGGATGGAAACATTAAAATCGATCACAATTTTAAACGTTTATCTAGGTAATTAAAATGATTAAAGATTAAATGGGATTAAAATTTAAACGCAAAAGACAAAATCATCTTATCAAGCATGGGTTGCCAACGAGGAGATCCGCTTGGGCCTGCGATTTTCAGTCTCATCATTTTCAGTTAACTGTGTTGGCGTTTGTACGAGCATTTGGCTGTTTACAGTAATTTGTCTTGGTCAAAACATATAATTAAAAGGTTAAAAAAAGATACAGTAATGGAATTTCATACACTTTCCTGGCCGCTAAAACTGTACTGTAATGAAATTTAACTTTTTAAATTTGCACTCGTCAGTAACGAGGAACTTCACGTAGGTACCTACTACTTTTGCTACACAGTAAAACTACTACTGGCACTACTTTTGGCGCACATTTCCGATTTGGAGAAAAAGATTATTTAGATTTAAATTTTGAAACCTTTGTTAATTACTTAGGTATCATTAATGACAAGAGAACACAAAACTGAAAAAACAAAAATCGAAAACAAAATCTAACGATACTAGGCTGTAATTACAATATTTTGTGTAGAAAATATGGCGGCAAGCTTATTTTAATACATATGCGAATTTCATTTTCAAAAAGTCAAACTAGTTACTTAAAGATGAAATATTGACTGTAAAACCAACTTTGCCGTCGAATATTAGGCGTTGTTTACAATGTCTGTTTTACTTGACTTTGTAGATTGGAACTATTGGTGGAAATTTATGCCTGAAGCATTCAAACAACCAATTTCAATCAGACTTGTTTTTGCTGTTCGAAACTGTTGGCGGTATGGTTACAGTGGGTGAGTCTATTCAATACTTAGTTGATTAATTTTATGCCTGTGGCTTGTGTATTTGGGGAAAGAGTTGTCTACTCCCATTAGAGATTTTAACGCCTGTTATAACTCTTTATCAAAGTCAAATAGGGCGTTTTTTGAAAAAGAAATTATATTTGCAGTTCAATGTTATGGTAAATAATACAAAAACGCGTTCTTTTATCCCTTATCGTCAGTTTTATACGAGTGAAAACTTGACTATACAGTCTGTCTGGGCAGCGGTGTCGGAGCTTTTAATCCCATGTAGAACAATCAATTGCATTGATAAATCACCACGTGTTTTTTTTTATGCCAACGGTAATTAAATGGTGGCGATTTAAAGTTTTCAAATACCTGAACGCGGGTGCACGTGGTCTTTACGTAATTACCTGTCCATTATCCATCTCAGAAACTTGAAAAAAATATCATTCAATAGCTAAATAATTAGACAATTTTTCACTATCATTTTATTTTAAATAACATGCCGTTCACATGATTAAAAAAAAATGCAATGTAAACTATTATGAAAATTTCACATATTTTTTTTAGTTTTTTAATTTTATTGTAAAAACTAGGTCCTTAACATAATGTTTTAATATTGTTTATTTGTATGACAGAATATGTGCTAGAAATCAACATCAAAGTCATATGCCAGGCTTAAGTAATTTCAAAGTTACACAAGTTTAAACATGAACCTAAAAATGTGGATTTTACCAAGAAAGGGAAAAAATAAAACAAAAAGTAAATACTATTATTTCTTTAATAAAATTAACATAAAATTTAAATGAATTGTTCAAAATGCCCCCCTCGATTTTGAAGACAAGCAGTCGCTCTTATCGCAACATGTTGTGTAGACCTACGAATCATCGCATTGTCTTCTCTTAATAAGTTACTTTGTTCAATTATTCTGCGTATTAACTCGTCTCTTGTTTCTGGTATATCAACATAAACCCTCTGTTTTAGGGTACCCCACAAAAAAAAATCTAGAGGAGTCAAGTCCGGAGAACGGGGTGGCCAAGCGATATGTCCACCGCGTCCAACCCACGGTACATAGTGTTCGTTTAAATGAATTCGCACATCTCTTGCAAAGTGTGGAGGAGCACCGTCCAGTTGTAAAATCATCCTCACTCTGTATGCTAGTGGCAACTCAATCAATGCGTCATGGAATTGTGTTTCAAGAAATTCTAAAAATCTGGGGCCATTCATTGTCCCTGGTAAAATAATTGGTCTAACCAAAATGTCGTCAATAATTCCTGCCCAAACATTGACCGAGAATTTATGCTGGAACCCACTTGGTCTCACAGCATGAGGATTTTCCAACTGCCACAAATGCTGGTTGCGGTAATTTGTAAAACCCGATTCAGTAAAAGTTGCTTCATCTGTCCACATGATGCGTTTCAGAAAAGTTTCATCCAGTCGTGTCCTTCTGGTAATCCAGGAACAAAACACTGACCTCGCAGCGTAATCTGGTTCAATTATGTTCTGCACTCGTTGAAAATGGTAGGGATGCAGTCCTTCTCTTTTCAGCACTCGCCAGACAGTCCACTTGGTTTGTTCATCCGATTCCCTATCCTTCTGATGCTCAGTCTTGGGTCTTGAGTAATCAATCTTAAAACTTCTTCCTCCTCCTGGGGTGACACAAGTCGGGCACGTTCATCGGCGGGTCTTCTTATCCCGTTTTCTGTTAGCCGCAAATGAGTTCTTACGAACGTGCGAGCATCCGGTACGGGTCTGTTAGGAAACCTCCTTGCGTACTCTCTTACAGCAGCATTAGCGTTTCCATTGCAAAACCCATAAATAAAATGGATGTCAGCAATGTGCTGATTAGAATAGCGGCCTTCTTCCATTTTAAGCAAAAATTGACAAGACGTCCAGCAAACACACGCAAAAACACTTAATACTGAAGTAAACTGAAGATAGCAAAAGGTTGTAATCACAACGCAGAGCGAGGGATGACTGACTAATCTATCTGTACCCCTTGACTTTTTGACATACACCCAAACTA
Source organism: Epinotia bilunana (assembly GCA_947049275.1). Classification (NCBI taxonomy): domain Eukaryota; kingdom Metazoa; phylum Arthropoda; class Insecta; order Lepidoptera; family Tortricidae; genus Epinotia; species Epinotia bilunana. The sequence continues at coordinate 17,415,495 of OX346266.1, read as the reverse complement.
AAGGAGTGGGGGTGGGATTATCTCAAATTATTAATAACCGTAATTAAGAGGCTCATGTTTAAACTTGTGTAACTTTGAAATTACTTAAGCCTGGCATATGACTTTGATGTTGATTTCTAGCACATATTCTGTCATACAAATAAATAATATTAAAACATTATGTTAAGGACCTAGTTTATACAATAAAATTAAAAAACTAAAAAAATATGTGAAATTTTCATAATAATTTACATTGCATATTTTTTTTTATCGTGTTAACGGCATGTTATTTAAAATAAAATGATAGTGAAAAATTGTCTAATTATTTAGCTATTGAATGATATTTTTTTCAAGTTTCTGAGATGGATAATGGACAGGTAATTACGTAAAGACCACGTGCACCCGCGTTCAGGTATTTGAAAACTTTAAATCGCCGCCATTTAATTACCGTTGGCATAAAAAAAAAACACGTGGTGATTTATCAATACAATTGATTGTTCTACATGGGATTAAAAGCTCCGACACCGCTGCCCAGACAGACTGTATAGCTTTGCCTACATACTGAAACGTGTGTGTCAATTACTCAAGTGATTGTAAATAATCTATCGACGTCACCAAACTATTTTTAATTTCTAGCTGAAACTATGGAAAAGAAAACAATATTGAGTCTGTCAGATTTTCTCAAGATCGATTTAAAGGGTAAAATATTATTAAACATAATATTGCCTCCGTTGTCGCGTTGCTGCAATGTCAAGACATTCAAGGTATGTTTCTTCTTCAAGCAAGTACTTACGATTACAACATGTTCCAACGATGAACTTCAGTAGGCAGTCACTATTTTTCTTTCCTCAGATCATGCCTCGCTCTCAAAATGCTCACGCAATTGTCAACGCTGGTTTCTTATTTCGATTCCGCCATAATTCGAATCTGTTGGAAAAGGTTTCAATAGTGTACGGTAGTATTTCACCAACATTTATACACGCCACCAACACGGAAGCAGCGCTAGTTGGGAAAGACCCATATACTGATGAAACGCTGCAATTAGCAGTCAAATCGTTGTTTGACGAGATAATACCTGAAGAAGCACCACCAGAGCCTTCTGCGGCTTTTAGAAGAATGCTGGCTGTTGCTTTATACTACAAGGTAATTAAAAAATTGTATGACCACATATTCATTGCAATACAAAGGAAATAAAAACTTGATTCGAGGTAAATATTCTTGAGCCAAGAAATTAATTAGGAAGAGGTTATTCCTATTTCGAATGTAGCGAAATTATTTTGAGCTATGGCAGCCTAGTGGTTTAGGCATGCGGCTGTCAAGCGGCGGTCGTGAGTTCGGATCCCGGCTCGTACCAATGAGTTTTTTTCGGAACGTACGGAATATTCACCGTTAGCTTTTCGGTGAAGGAAAACGTCGTGAGGAACCCGGTCTGATCCCAATAAGGTCTAGTTTTCCCTCTGGGTTGGAAGGTCAAATGGCATTCGCTTTCGTAAAACTAGTGCCTATGCCAAATCTTGGGATTAGGTGTCAAAGCGGACCCCGGGCTCGTAGGGCACAACCGGGAATAACACTAGGAGGATGACGATGTTGATTTATCTTCGTTCTTAATTAATGATTTCTGTTTTATTCTTCTTATTTCAGGGTATTTTTTCTGTGTACTTTTATTTAATACGATAATAATCATATTTTAACAAAATTTAATTAAAATTGCAGGCTATTTTGAATTTGTGCCCTGATGACAAAGTGAATCCTAAATATCGATCAGGAGGAGAACCGATGAAAAGAATGATATCCGAAGGAAACCAAATATTTGACACGGACAAGAGTGTATGGCCCTTGAATCAACCCGTACCTAAATTGGAAGCGTTAGTCCAATGCAGTGGAGAGGCCACTTTTGCTAATGATCTGCCAAGACAGGAAAATGAGGTGTACGCGGCTTTCGTCACGGCAGATATTGTACCAGGAAGTGTTATTGAAGATTTTGATGCATCTGGGGCACTTGTGAGTTATTTGCTAACTACGTACCTACTACTAAGATAAGTCAGTATTTTTTTAATATATAATATTTCTAACCTGAACCTGAAAAAATATTTATTACCATGCACTCATTCAGAAGAAAAGTTGATATGGTCCAACACTAGGCTTAGGCATATCCCGTGAAAACCGAGAACACTAATTCATGCGGCTTAGAATGAAAACAAGACCAAGCAAAATACAGTAATACCTAAACACTATTAATTAGCAAGATATGTAAGTGGGAGAATGTGTATGTACATGAAAGTGTGTCAGTGAGTTTGTATGGTATGATTTTACAGTAATCATTGTTTGTGATTGATCAGTTACAAGATAAGGTAAACGTCCGAATACTCGACGCTGTAGGTACTAGTATATGGCATGGGCACTCTATAGGTATATCAAAGCAATATGAGACAAATTCGAATTAAGCGGATTTTTCTTCATTCCAATTTAAACCATGTCACTTTGACATAGAGTGCCATGCCATATACTAGTACAGCGTCGAGCACTCGGTCGTTTACCTGAACTATTTTGGTCATATTTAGGTGACGGAAGCTTTATCGCATAAATCATATTATTATAATGATCGCATAAATCAACGTCACCATTTATTATAGTCCGACCGCTTCACTCAGTCCCCGCCGGCTTCGCCTCCCGCACGACACCCGCTCCTCGTTATACTCCCCGCGCAGCGCAGGCGACGACTGAGTGAAGCGGTTGGACTGTAGTCCCTTTAATTTTTGTTGTTTTACTGTGAATGTTTCAGGCAATGCCCGGTGTCGTGGCATTTTATTCCGCAAAAGACATACCGGGAGAAAACACTTTCACACCACTTAATATCCCATTTATGTCCGCAAAAGAGGAAATCTTATGTTCTGGTAAAGTCCAGTTTTATGGACAACCTGCAGGTATTATTGTGGCTGATAGAGAAAAGACAGCCAATAAAGCAGCCAAATTAGTAAAGATTAACTATTCCCTTGTAAACAATGCAAAGCCTTTGCTTACAATAGATGACGTACTGAAATCAGCAGAAAAAAATACAAGAGTGGTAATTAATAAGACTGTAGAGCCTTCACATACTGGTAAAAATATAAGGAGTATAATACAAGGCGAATATAAGATGGATTCTCAGTACCACTATTATATGGAACCGCAGACAACCGTAGCCAAGCTAACGGAAGATGGTATGGAGGTTTACTCGGCGACTCAGTGGCTTGATTTGACAAATGTAGCTGTAGCAGAATGCTTAAAAATCCCCGTCAATAGGTAAGCAAAGATTGATTTATTTTTGCAAATAGCTTTAACTAATATGCTTATGTTTTTTTTTCAAAACCTGCTATTTTGAAGTGAAAACTTCTTTAGCGGCGCTGTGCACTTTTTGTGATGGAGAAAAATTGTTAAAATCGCCACAGTCGTGAGATTCGAGACAGGACGTGACCGTAAGACGGACACGTAACCTGATCGAAAAACTGTTACAATGTCATTGAGTTTTCACTTCTGCTGGCACTCCCGGAGTGCAACCCGATCTTTTTTTATTTTCTTCTCGTTGCTTAATGTTTTTGCCTCGTTTCGCTATTATGTGTGTATTTATATTGTGTATGTATATGTTTGAGTCAGCGCTTGCCAAATAGAACAACAAATTATATTTCATTACCTACTACTTACTATCTGTACTCATTTTATCTTCCATCACACTGACGATATATATGCTTATTAAGAGAGCAATAATTTTATTTTTTTCTTTAATATAATTTTCAGGGCCATTACTGGCACTAGATAAGTAAGCGCGTTTAATTTTTTCTTCTCATTGCTCTTTGTATCAATGGTACAAAAAAGTGCTCCAGATTAAAATGAGGAAACATGTTTCAACAAAACGAATCATTTTCAGTGTAAACGTCATCGTCCGTCGTGTAGGCGGCGCGTATGGTGGGAAGATAAGTAGATCCTCGCAGATTGCGTGCGCGTCGGCCCTTGTGTCCCACCTTCAAGGGACCACTTGTCGGTTCATATTGCCGCTCCAGACTAATATGAAGTCGATAGGCAAACGACTACCTACCTCTTGTAACTTTGAGGTATTTATAATAACAAATAATAATAATCTAGCACTGCCAAAGATAAAATTTTGTCAAAAAAAATATTTTTGGTACAAGCTTTTATAGTGTACTTTTCTATATACCGTTATCAACTACTCAATGAGACGATTCTAACGAGCCCAAACTCAAAGGGATAATCCCATGGCCACCTTCTGTCTCCATCACCAGATTATACTTACACCCAAAATTTCAGGTCAATCGGTCACCGGGAATTGGGTCAAATTTAACTTGCAAGATTTCATTACAGACACCGGGACAGGTGAAACTAAATAAAAGCTTGTAAAAAGTGAGACGGTTTTATCAGGCAGGCGTCCGTTGTCTTATCCAAAAGGCCAATCAATACTCCATCATCTTAAACGAATAACCTTGATTCAAGGGCAGCATTCGCTCGTTGTACACCATGCATTTCATTAAGTTGTGAAAGAGCCTCTACGTATTGAATATGTGGTACTCGTTTGCTAGTTTGGTACTGCGGCTTCGCACGCCTCCCAAAGGTGGACACCTTATACATACATGAGCGAAAAAAATGCGTAGAACGTTATAGAAAACAGATGAAATTCCGAAATATTATTTTCTTTCTCAACGTAATGGATAATCAGAAAATTGAATTATTTTACATTCTCTGTATTTTTTTTTGCAGGCCGGTGTTGATAAAGAAGGCACTATACAGTATTTAAAACTCACATTCCACCAAGACTGCGGACATGTTTTCAACGAAGTTATCGCACCATTGACATGCGAGCACGTGAAAAGTTGTTACGATGCAACATGTTGGGGTATCGAGGCGTGTAGTGTCGCTACAGACACTCCTTCGAATACATGGTGCAGAGCCCCTGGTAAAGTGTAAAAAAAAACAGTCCAAGCTAAAAACCATTTCGATATTATAAGAACTTCGATTAAAAAATAAACTCAAATCGGTTCATCCGTTTTGGCCAATGTTATAATAGGTAAAATAACTACGATACCACAGACAGACACGTAGATACACATATGCACTTGCACATGTTAAACTTATAACACCCCTATTTTGCGTCGGGCTTAAAATTAAAAATACTTGTTTAAACAGTACTTGGAGTTCACGAGTAGTTGACTAAGCTGTTAATGTAGAATATATTGATCAATAACTAGTCTACTTAACTCACTTTCTACCAAACCTCATGTAAACTAGTTTAATTTAACATTTAAACACCTCCGGTAAAAAAAATAGTATAGAACCTTCTGGACAGACAAGCATTTTGATTTCAAAAACCAGACTAACATATTTGGAAGTTACAATGCTACAGACAGACACACAGATACAGCGAAACATTAAAATACACATGATAAACTATATATAACACCTCTGTCAGTTGCGTCGGCGGTACAAATATAACCAATTCATTATACAACTTTACAGGTACAGCTGAAGGTGTAGCTATGATAGAACACATAATGGAAAGAATAGCATACAATTTGGGTAAAGACCCACTTCAAGTGAGACTATTAAATATGACGAAAGGAAACCCAGTCCCAGCAATGATGGATCAATTAATAATAGACTCTAATTACAAGCAGCGACAAGAAGATGTCAAGAAGTTTAACAAAGAAAATAGATGGCGGAAAAGAGCGTTGAATATAATACCTTTATCCGTTGGTATATTTTATCTTGGAAATTATAATGCAATAGTTTCTGTATATCATGGAGATGGATCTGTCGTTATTACACATGGAGGTATAGAAATGGGACAAGGAATCAATACAAAGGCAGCTCAAGTTTGTGCTTATGTACTCGGCGTTCCACTTGAGAAAGTCAGTGTTAAACCTAGCACGAGTTTTACTTCTCCAAACAGTATCGTAACTGGCGGCAGCATTGGTAGTGAATGCGTAGGTTACGCTATTAAGAAAGCTTGTGAGATATTGAACGAAAGATTTCAGCCGATTAAGGATAAAATGGAGAAATATTCTTGGGAAGAATTAGTCAAACAGGCCTACGGGGCTTTCGTCGATTTGCAAGCATCTTACATGTTCTCCTTTAATGATGGCGTGAAGCCTTACAGTGTGTATGCGACCTGCGCTTTGGAGGTGGAAGTTGATATTCTGACTGGTAATCACGATATCAAGAGAGTAGATATTCTGGAAGATACGGGACGAAGTCTGAGCCCAGAAATTGATGTTGCACAGGTATTCATTTTAGAATTTAAGAGTATTATAATGCCAAAACGCCGACTCACCTAGCACTTGAAATTAACAATCTCAAAGACAAAATAAACTAAAGATGGAAGCGTACAGTTTTTTTGCGCTATATCAATACAAGCATATATTTTATATCTATGAGAGCAGGCCAACTAAAATAGTCCTACACACCTGGATAGTAAAATTAGGCCATCACATTTCAAGATCGCCGTTAGACATCAACTGGGTGTGAATGAAACAAGGGCTGAGGGGCTGCGGAAGATTATCAATATTTTATTCCTTTAAACGTTAACTATTATCTCAGATCGAAGGTGCCTTTGTCATGGGCTTGGGTTACTGGACATCAGAGAAGCTAGTCTACGACAAGGACACTGGAGCCCTGCTCACGGATCGCACGTGGACGTACAAACCTCCAGGCATGAAGGACATTCCTGCCGACATGAGGATATACTTCAAGAGGGACTCTAGAAACGAATTTGGTGTTTTACAATCTAAAGGTGAACTCAACATTTCAAGTAAATAGACATCTTACTCTGGTTTTGGCATGTATGGAGAATGGATGAAAGAATATTAACAAAGAGAGTGTATCAGGGAAAAGTGCATGGTAAAATCGGAGAAATCCTAAAGAAAGGTCAGGTCAAGAGTAATTTTTAGGGTACCTACTTTCCGTAGAACTACAACTATGAAATTTGGCAAGGAATATCGTCTTATGCTACAAGTACAGGGAAAAATCTGAAAACTATACTTTTGTAATTAAGCACGGAACCCTCGGTGGGCGAGCCCGACTCTCACTAATCCGGTTTGTTTTTATACAATGTCCGAATTAATTATTCCAGCGACTGGCGAACCAGCGTTATGTCTGGCGGTGGTGCTGACCCACGCTCTACGGGAATGCATACGCTATGCCCGTCTGGAGGCTGGCCATCAGGACCAATGGGTGGACATAAGTATGAACAAACGAGTATTAATGTTAAGTAACCCTCATTTTAGGCCAGTTACACTATTAGATACGTGAAATTCCGTGAGCCTCGCGTCTCGAGCGTCACGGATTTCCGCAAAAATTTTGCTACGTCGCATTTTTTAATTCTTTATATGGCATAATCGTACACCTATTACGCCCCCATACATATCGTGTTACCACAATGCCTTTTTTTTCCGCCTTTTCCTTGTGACACGAATCGCTGTTCAGACGAGTTCTAATCTTGAATTTATGTCTAAATTTTATTGATAACTGTCAGTAGTAAAAGTAGCTGTAGTAGTAGTTGTTGTTTTTGTTTATTTTAGAGTACGTTTAGTTACAAGGAAATGATAGCCAAAGTGATAAGAACGAATTTATCTCGTCCAAAAAATACACGTGAACTCACTTGCGGGAGAGTTATCAAGCCCGACAGGAATTCGCTTTCATTCATAGTTTCAGCAGCATATAACCTCTGTCTACACTTTTTCTCATTTATTGTGACTGCGTGAACCATAAATCCTAATATGTTGAACTTATTTAATATTTCAAGCGCACACGCTCATACTTCAGCCGCTTGTGAAGATCATTTCATTTTAAGTACCTAAATAAGACTAAAGGTTAACCATATACTGCCGCGAAACCCGACTTCTAAAATAAGACCGAGGTATACCTATATGATATATTGGTATGATATATCTCGCCAATATCATTGTTATAAGCAAATGCCTTTATCATCCTCCTAGCGTTATTCCCGATTCTGCCACTAAACGAGTCTGGGGTCCGCTTTAACACCTAATCCCAAGGTTTAGCATGGGCACTAGTTTGACAAAAGCGACTGCCATCTGATCTCCCAACCTAGAGGGAAAACTAGACCTTATTGGGATAAGACCGGTTTCCTCACGATGTTTTCATTCACCGAAAAGCTAACGGTAATTATTCCGTATTAGGTTCCGAAAAACTGATTGGTACGAACCGGGATTTGAACCCACGACCGCGACTTGACAGCCGCATGCCTGAACCACCAGGCTACCGTAGCTTAACTGCCATAACACCTATAAACTTTCTTGGCGCGCGCACGAACACGCAAAGGGTTTGAATATATCAATGTATATTTACATAAAATAAATTTACGTCAAACTTGGTCATGTAGTGGCAATAACTGCCGCGACGCGGGTGGAAATCCCACTTTCTGGCCAGGGCGAAACGTAAAATGATGTATTTACTACGGGCGGTAATAAAGAAAGCATCAGATACATGCGATGAGACATTCTTTGTTTTACCGGCCTAGGTGAGTGATGTGTACCATTGTACTCGTATACTTCAATAAACAAAAAAGCATCATCACTCTCGTAGCTTTTCCGTGGTTGTGCCCTAAATAAGCCAGAGGTCGGCTTTGGCATCTAATCCCAAGAATTGGCGTAGGCACTAGTTTTACATAAGTGATTACCATCTGAACTTTCAACCCAATAAACGACGAAACATAGAAGCGGTTATGGCGCTTTTTTGCCCGACTACGACAGAGCCGAAAGGAAGGGATATGATTCTAGCAGTTCATGTTTGTATTTAAGTGTGTGCCACCGTAGCGATTAATATACAGGGTGTTTTTTTAACCGTTTTAGAGCCGATGCCCACTTAATGTATAGATTACAGAGAACTTAAAAAAAGGCTTTTTTGTTGTTTTTTTTTTAATGTATTAATATTGTTTTTTTTTTATTAAAATTAATTTTAATCATCCAGCCGAGTGACTGCATATCTAGGTACGAACTCTAACCGGCTGAATGAAATTCGCACCGCGCGCCATACAGGATTTTTCAAACTTAATTACCTTTTATTACTAAAAACTTACCTAAAACATTTTTTTTTTCACGAATGATTAGTACTTTTTGTATACTTTAAGTGGGCTTCGGCTATAAGACGGTTAAATAAACACGTTGTATATTAAGTATCTTGGTCACATCGTTTCTGAAGACCTGAGCCTGACCAGGATATAGAAAGGGAGCGTAGGGCGCTATCAGTCAGACCTCTGACTGATAGCGCCCTACGCTTGCACATGCAACAACATGCTTGCCCGCAGGTTCGCTAGGTGTTCCGCAGAGGTAAAGATTGTACTTTTTAAAGACTTCTGCTAATCTATCTACGCTAGCGCCCTGTGGGTTATACCTACACAAAGCGAGGTCATTGCGCCCTTAGCGTTCAGTATAATAATGTTTTCAGGATGCTGTTAAGAAGGCCCAAATGGTGTAATTGAGTAAGGAAAGGTACTTACAGCATTCTGAAAATGATGGTTTGACTGTCCAATACTTTAGTATTGGATTGGACAGGTCAAATCTACCTCGCAATATCCTTACTAATATTATAAATGCGAAAGTGTGTGTGTTTGTTTGTTCTTCTTTCTCGTCGCAACGGAGCGTCGTATTGATGTGATTTTTTGTATGGAGATAGTTTAGAAGAGTGGAGAGTGACATAGGCTACTTTTTCCAGCGGGAAAACATCTAATTCCCACGGGAAAATTCAATATGTTACATTTTCCTATATAACCACGCGGGCGAAGCCGCGGGCATCAGCTAGTGTTAAATAAGTATGTCCTCTGTATGTCAGTTTCGGTTGTGTGTTAAATTGTTTGTAAGCTTTGTATTGTGTAACCTAACCTAATAATTATTATTAAAATTAAAATGTAACTAACACCTCTTATATAGGTCGGTGAAGACCTGAGATTAAAGATTACATTCATTCATTCATTCAATATACTGAACCGATGTTGATAAATAATATATTACACTAATATATTTCACACAAATATCACCCGGAGCATAATTTCGCTCCGGGTGATATTTGTGTGAAAATAAATTTTCCGTATTCGGGATACAGTTTATTTTAATTTTAATGCTTGTTTGATTTCAGCTAATCCGTGTACCGTGGAAAACATTTTCATGGCAGCGGGACACAAACTGGAACATTTCAAATTGAAATAAACATCTGCTAAATTATTTGTTTGTCTTATATGTTGAAAGTTTCGTTTATGAATAAATCTGATGTACTTATTGGATATCCATCGTGTTTTGTTTTCTTCTGATTATTCGTGAAAAGTTGACGAAGGAATTTTGATAGGTTAATGATTTAGGTGTACAAAAGTACTTACTGTGGAACCTTAATAAATTCAATAAATATTGATTATTACTTGTGTTTACTTTATACTGATTACTGAGAAATTCATTGCGAACTCAGGACAATTGGTATGCGAATGTCAAGCCAAGTTTGGGACAAAGTGACACAGCCAGTACCTAGTTCGCAGGTTTTCTCCACAAAAAAAAAAGTATTTGCAGCAAAGGTATATATATATAGTATATATATACACTAGAATTGTGCAAGAAAAAAATCCACCAAAAGCAAAGCTAGACTCACTTCAGCGTCTATTTCTATTCGCATACCGCTCCGCTGTCTCACACAGCTGGTGCATAGTGGCGGAGCACCCATACAAGCCAATTCTTACCGGCTTGCCTTAAATCTTTCTAGCTATATACCAAACTCATAAATCATCAAAAAATATGCAATATATCCATTACCTAAACACGTAGTATCGCAATACGATTTACTGCAGCTTCACGATAGAATTTATTTATATTATTTATTCCTGACCCCGTATCATGGTCGGCCTTATCACGCGATAAGTGACGCTCTATCTTGTCACTTATCGTGTGATAAGGCCGTCCATGCTACGGGGTCTGACCGCTAGCGTGCTGAAATCTTGTAGTATTCCACGAAGGCGAATGGATCTGACGAAATTAGACTTTAGCGTCATAATAAGAACGCGCCCACTCGACTCTGTGAATAAACTACAGGAAAGCCAGCTCCTAGTTTGCCTTGCCATTTGTTGACAAATCCCTCGCACACATCGAAATTGCACGTGCGTGCGTGCGTGTATAGTCCGTCATAGTCTGGCCAGAGAAAGATAAGCCTAGAACAGAGAGACAAATTTTAAAAAAACCAGCGTGTTGCAACACCATGTATAACGTAACGATATATTCAATTCACACAATCCAACTGATTAAGAAGAAGGAAATAAAGTTTATGAAGTAAAACTCAACTTCATTCTACTTTATATTTAAAAAGAATAATCGAAACCAATCTCAAAAATGAAAATTTTGACGAGACATATCAATTGAACTTTTTATGATGTTCTTCAATGTGCATAATGTTAGTAGTAGGTAAGCCTCCCTTTAATTGTCTTAAAAAACCAAAAATAGTCCAATTTATTATGGAACAGTAACTTACAAACCCCGGGCAAACATATCATTCTCTACAACTATGTGGTAACAGGCACGCATTTAGCTAGAGTGGACTTAGGTACGTGAAAGACCTAGGGGAACTCTTAATAGGGACCATACTTATAGTTAGCATTATTTCTAAAAAGGCATTTAGAATCCTTGGCTCCGTACTTCAGAGAGCAGCGAGCTTTAAAATATAAAAGCCATTTCAGCGCTGTATAATGCTCTTCGAGAAGCCAATTAGAGTGCAATGCTGCAATATGGACACCACATGCGAAATTTTTCATTATGAAAAGCTGCAAAGTTGTTGTTTGCCGCAAGTGCTTGTATTGAAAGCCGAGCTAGCAAAGGACTGTAAGATTGTACCATGAGCGAAGCGAATGGTTCAAAAATACAATTCTAAGCAAAGCGAGGCTTTCAAGATACGAGACGTCAAACAACTTTGCTGCCGAGCGAAACTCAACTTTTCACCTCATCGCCGCGAGGAAAATTGAAAATGTTATTATTTAGTATTGTAAGTGTGATGAAGTAATTTGGACTTTATGAATATTTATTCTTTGTTAATAAAGGTTTGCATTTCATCAAAATCAAAGCATTTAATAATTATTAAATGTAACATTAACATTATTGCATCTTTAAATAGTCGCTTACATTAAAAAACTCAAAGTATTGTTGGGTGCTCACGGGAAACTAGGGCTAAAAATATATTATTACTCCAAAAGAAAGAAGGCACAAAATATGTCTAGTGCCGAAAATCCCATTCAGATATCTCGAAAATTTACGAAGCTACAACCTTTTTAATATTAGAGACCGAAATCGTGACGTCACGATCCCCGAGCGTCATAATAAATGAAGATGATGCGTTTTGCTGAAAAGGGTCAAAACGGGGTATGTTTTAGACACTTTCTTAAAATTTTAGACACATAACTTTGGGATTATTAAATCCCCTGCTTTACTTTTTTCTCCATTTGACATAAAATTGGTTATTTTATTTGGTGTCTACCCCTATTGAAGTTTAAGCGCGCAGTAATTAAGTACTGAATTGACAGTGAGAGCTGTCAGCTTGCTGACACTGCATCGACTCGGCACCGCCATACTCGAATGTTGGCTAATTCAGTTAATTCTGAGTAAACTCCGGAAGCTCAGCGAATTTCAGCCTGCTCCAAACACCGCACATACTCATACGTCAGGCATCATCCTTTGTCTATGGGCAATTCGAAACATGCAATCCACATTTAAAGTTGATTTCATTACAGTCCGCGTCCTCTCGTCCACGCGCGCGAGGTAACGTGACAACAGAAGCGTATTGAAATACGAGATGTATGTCTCATATTGGCCCTCTGTTCGCATGCATTTCAAATTAGTGAATATCGATAAAGCAACTGAAGCGTGAATACGATGCCACTACAAATTTTAGCATATATATATCGTACCGCTTACAATGGTTACTCTGTTGGCAAACTCCAGGAATTCCCTTGTACTTACCTAAATAATTCTGATATTCGCAAATATTCATACAGTACAAACCTGTAGGTATATAAGTAATAACTTCATGATGATGTAACTATATGATGTAACGAAAAATTTACAGTTTTCGCAATTTTTCCTTTACCTGTGTTATAAGACGTTGCTTCTTACCAAATTTCAAGATTCTGAGTTCACGGGAACGGGGTACCCTGTAGGTTTTGATTCCCTTGCGAGTTTCGAAAAGCGGAAATTTGCGGCATAAACGGCTGTATCTTTTGATTGCGTTGGGTTAGGAGTTTGATTTTTTCACAGCTCCAAGGGACAGTAACCTTGCAATCTCCCTTGCGTTTCGTGATCACGAAAAACGCTCTGTTTTCCACGATACTTACAAAGTGCAGTAAAAATTAAACGAAAATTCGAAATGAAACTTTAATTTGACGACCTCTGTAGCCTAGTTGGTAGTGACCCTGCCTACGAAGCCGGAGGTCCCGGGTTCGAATCCCGGTAAGGGCATTTATTTATGTGATGAGCACGAATATTTGTTCCTGATTCATGGATGTTTTCTATGTAAGTATGTAAGTATTTATTTATCTATATGAGTATGTACACATATCGTCGTCTAGTACCCATAGTACAAGCTTTGCTTAGTTTGGGGCTAGGTCGATTTGTGTAAGATTGTCATCAAAAAGGCCAACATATCCTAACTCTTCTCAATTTATCTCTAAATTATACAGAACGGTTACCACAAGGCAGCGCGCAAGCTGTGTCGCGGCGAGATAGATTATCCGTCTCATTCTCATTAGAACACTTAGAAAGAGACAGATAGAGATCTTGCCGCGACACAGCCCGCGTGCCGTCTTGTGATACACATAATAAACATGACTATAAACGTTATTGAGCGGATTAAAAAATAGAAACAAGTGCGCATCGGACTCGCCCACCGAAGGGTCTCCGTTCTTAATTACAAAATAGTTTTCAGTCTTAGTTTTTTACCCTGTATTTGTAGTATAAAACGATATTACCCGCTTCCGGCTTCTCGCTGACGGTGTTCCAGCTGCGTTCGCGCCACTATATGTGCACTTCAGCTCGTTTGTGGTGCGCGTGCCGCGACCGCTGCAGGAGATCATCGCATGTGCTGACTTCTGGCCGAAGGGTGTCGTGTTTCGACGGTTCCGGGGCAATCTGCCGAATCCTACACCGGAGATGACGATGCAACTGGGCCACGCCGTTTCGTCGCCTAAATAGTATTATTTGTTGTTTTTAGTTTCGTGACGCATTGGTTATTACTGTAATGTCACGTAAATGTATTTGTCAATAAATAAATAAATAAATTACTTGCTTTTCATAGTTCTAGGCAAGGGTTCTAGATTAAAGAAGTACCCTATAAATTTTTATTTTCCTGACTGTCGAAAAAAATTACGTTTTAGCGGGATTTATAATCGGTCCGGCGTACTTTTCCGTAGTTGCCTTACAGTTACAGTCCTTCGAACTTTGCTTGTTAGGGGTATTTTCACTAATGTACGTACTATTCGAAAGGAAGAATTGTATATTGTCCACTAACCCTATTGTTGCTTGTGTGTTGAGCATTTTCTGTAATTGCTAGGTCGGACCGCAGCGATAAATTCGGTTATTGTGTGGTGGTGATTTGCGACCGTCGTTGTGTTAAATAATAGGGAGGGGATCTATGATCAGTGGACGCTGCGATTTGACGCGGGCTCGATTGCCAACGCCGTCGATATTATGTCGCATAGAATGAGTACTTGGAAACATTTCTAAATAAATCAATATCGTCTGAAACCATATTAAACCAAGGAATGTTTGTACTATGGGGTAGGTTCTAAACATAAAACAATACAAAACACATTGCCTTATTTCGTCACTTAATTTGTTAAAAATAATAATTGCAATATTGTTGTACTTAATCATCCAAATCTCAAAAATAAAGTTGCCGATGCAAAAATATTTGCCCTTACCGTTTCGAACACAAAACAAGCTTCCCAAGCAAAGCCAGCACCGCAACGCGAAACAGAGGGTTGAATTGAAACGTAAGTTCCGCACTCCAATTTCGCATTGACTTACCACGCCGTAGTCGCTTTCTGCTACTTACGAAGAAACCCACGTTAACAGCTTCGATCGTAGTGCGTATAGCAATTCTTGGTAGTAAATGTAGGAAACAAGGAATCAGTTTGTTTTTAAAAAAATACATTTTTGGTGCAAGGTTTTACTGTAGATTGTACTTTTTTGCACTATAATCAACGACTCGTAGATACGGTTTCAATTATACGGGTTTATCTAATGTAGTTTAGGAGTTATTATGATCGCCGTATGTGTTATCATTATCAGCGAACTTACATAAGTAGGTAAGTTTCATCCGATATCGACAAGTGGCCGAAAAAACGTTTGCAAATTTTGAAGGACAACTTACTTACACACGAATACTCGTAAGTGCAAGTTAAATAAAAGTTTGAAGATAATACGGGTCAGTGTGAGAGCTAACCGCAAGTGGAAATGTGCGCCCTCATTTCACGTGACATTACTTAGAATCTCGGCGCCCGTCGAAGTGTGCGTGTAAAGTGGCTATAGTGAATCGGAAGCATGGCACAAGAAAAAAACCTCCAGTGTGTCCACACTAGAACAGACGTTCTAAAGTAATATTAAGTGATATTGCCTACAAACTAATATGTCGATTACTTCGTTAATAACCCTCCTCTGGTAGCTATAAACTCATACAAATTCCCAAGCGTTATATCACCTTTTGTAGTCCCTAATTGATTGAAACGGGCACTGCACGTATCAAATTCATCCAATGTAAATTTAAATGTATTTTATTTTATAACTCCTAAGATTACATACAGTTGAGCGAGTGAATCGGTAAGTTTGTGTATCAAAATAATATTATGAATTACCTACGACATATTTTGGAACTAGAGGTCAATTAAAGATTTCGTAATGCATTTGAATGCTTATCAATTTGTTTCGCGCGTCCGCTTTCATGCTCCTTGCACTACGTGTTAGATCGAGCGCGACAGACACATCACAATACTTGTTATCATTTATACCCAGTATTGAAAATATCACATTTCTCACGATCTAAGATATACCTATAGCTACACATTCGAAACGCCGAGGTATATTGATACATTTAATTAAGTATAGCGACGAGGCCCGACGAGTCCCGTTTAGTAAAAATTTAGTGAGTCCCAAAATTCTTATCAATATAATTGGACACAAAAGCATATAGGTATCACTGTACTGCATCTTAAAACTGAATTCGTATATTTATCTAGACTTTTAAGTAAATGGGTACCTAAATATGTTTGAAGCCGGTTTTAGCTATAAAAAGCATGTCAATTTGAAATCATCAAGAGGACGTGAATTTGAAACCGCACGTTGATACAAACAAGAATAATACCTATGATGGAACCAAATAAATTAGTGGGTTTTGCGCATAAAAAGTTAGCGGCAAGGTCACTTTTTATCATGGCTCAAAAACTTCGACTGTACTCATATTTATAATAGTATTTTACATGCCTAACGCGTCTAACGCGATTACGGGTTTATCGCGTTACACAGGTGTTAAATAATATTATAAATATGTGTATAAAGCGCGAAAATTTTAAAGTGTTATATTCGAATATTTTTATTTCAAGAATAAATGCAAGTGATTTGTTCGGTATCTAGTTAATCACTATTTAGTAGTGAGAAAAAAACCTCAATCCTAAAACCTTCTATATGTGGTGAAATTGATTTGACTATTAAGCGTCAGGCCTTCA
The DNA here is from genome assembly GCA_947049275.1 of Epinotia bilunana. Classification (NCBI taxonomy): domain Eukaryota; kingdom Metazoa; phylum Arthropoda; class Insecta; order Lepidoptera; family Tortricidae; genus Epinotia; species Epinotia bilunana. Next base: position 17,398,772 of record OX346266.1, on the reverse strand, counting down.
TTCTCTCGCTGCGCTGTATTTATAGTTTTTTTGTTGTAGAAAAAATACCACATGACATGAGAAAATTTGGATCACAAGATTATAAAAATTACCTTGAAAAATCCCTCACTGTATAGTAAGTCAAACTCGCTGCAAAGTATGGGTTACTTTGATAACAAAAATAACACATTTTATAAACTTTTTGAGTGATTGAATGTACGCAAAAAATTTAAAACTTTAATAAGCTAATAGACTTCGAAGACATATATATAGCTTTGAATCAGACAAACCACAAAAAAACATAACTTAAAAAGTATTTAACCGATTTCTTATTTTTATTTCTGTATGCTTTTTAGTGGGTTTACTTTGCATTCACCATAAAAAAGTAGTGGTTTCAAAGTTCAAGTTCGAAGATTCACCAACAAGCGATAAGTGAGAATAGGTAGGTAGGTACCTCGCGTTTAAAATATAGGTAAAAACGTATGAGGACCTAAATATATTTTTTTGTAAGAGAAAATTACAATTGACTGGTAATACAAATACACTTTTCTCAAAAATATTGTGAAATGTTCCCATAACATCTGTGAAGATAGTATCCGAAATTGATTCATCCTGGATAATTACTAGAAGTGTCCAGGAAAACGCAAAACTGTCAAGGAAGTAAGTATGTAAATCCCATTACATATGTATATTTAAATGTAGTGCTATGTATGAAATATATATTTAAATGTAGAAAATTTTTTTCTATCAAAGATAATCTAAGGGAGTGGTTGGCAGTGAGGGTCTTTTTATATAAAAAACCGGGCAAGTGCGAGTCGGACTCGCGCACGAAGTGTTCCGTACTATAAAAACAGCAAAAAGCTATCGCTTGCTATATCTTGAGATACAGCCTGGCGACAGACAAAACGGCAAAAAAAACATGTTTGTTGTATGGGAGCCTCCCTTAAATATTTATTTTATTTTGTTTTTAGTATTTGTTGTTACAGCGGCAACAGAAATACATAATTTGCGAAAAATGTCAACTGTCTAGACAGACAGACAGACAGACGGACAGACAGCGAAGTCTTAGTAATAGGGTACCGTTTTTACCCTTTGGTTATGGAACCCTAAAAAAGGAGGTACCATAGAGGATGACGTGTCGATATTGTATTATATTGCACGCTGTAAAATGGAGTTAAATTCACTTCAATCGTGTCTATTTACTATTATTTTTGAGAAAAGCACTACACGCTTCGACCATAAGGGCCATCCCGGCCTCGTATTATAGCCGGACCTCCCCTTTGGCTCGGCCGGTCAAATCATACTCGTCCATTGTCATCGTCTTACTTACTGTGGGCCTAGCACGGTTGCCATTTTATCACGTATCGCTGTGGACATCCGTCCCGTTTTAACAGGAATGCGAGTGCAAGTGACGGATGTGTTATCCACAACGATAAAATAGCAACCATGCTACGCTAACTGATCACGGCAGTATACATAATTATACTCCAGGAAAAATACGCTTGTCAAAAACATTAATTTATAATAGCGTTTTTTTTTGTTGATTTCATTTTAAAATATTATTCTAATAAGATGCTTATTCAAGAATCCGACTAACTTTCCACACGGAAGTAATTATGTAGATTTAAATGAAGCATGATTGTCTTTTTTTGTATCATTTATCTTGAATATTATTAAGCAAATGTAAATGAACCAAAATAGAGAAAAAAAGGTTTATTAATATTTTTTCTGACTTTTCAGAAGCTAGTTTATAATTTTTTTGATGTCTGAAATTTTGTCGGATTCCGTGGCTAGGTAACTATTTAATATAATATACCCGTTACACAGAAAAATAAGCTATTATAAATTATTTCTAAAATGGTTTCCATACAAGTGGTCAGTTAATTGACTGGACTAGTAGGTAATGTACTATTACACACTTCGATTAATAACACAGTACAGAATAAAGATTGCAGTAGAGGTAGACAACAGACGGATTTCCCTAAAAACGCTTGTGAAAACTCAACTTCCATAAGTTTAGTAGCGAACCCAGTGGATTGCATAACACTTGTCATTATTTACGCCAGAATCTGTGTCATTAAATTTCCAAATAAGTAGTCACAAAACGTTTGTACGGATGTAACTGGATTATTACGGTCGGCTACCTTCGTTATGCGCTAACAAAGATAAATTACGGAGTGAGTTTAATTTTACAAAATTAATTGCAAATTTAATGACTGCCACAGAGTGAGCATTTCAAGTAGAGCATTGTCTGACCGCATTTGAAAATCGTTTAGGGTGTCGCTTTAGAAAACAACGTTTTCAGTACATTGAAAAGTGTTAGGGTGATAAATATTTTGTATTTTTATACTTCTGCCCGCGACTCCATCCGTGTGGAACTCGTTTATATCATAGCTCCATACAAACTTCCACCCACCATTTCACCTCCTAAAGGGATGATTTCCGGGATAAAAACTATCCAATGTCCTTCCCCGGGATTCCAACTATCTGAATCGGTTCCGCGGTTTAAGCTTGAAGAGGTAACAGACAGACAGACAGATAGACAGACACACTTTCGCATTTATGATATTAGTTTGGATATGGATACTACAGTGCAAAACAAGCACGGAGAGGCTGATTTAGAGTTCAGAGGACCGATTTTTGACTTTCGAGCGCTCGACTCTTTCACTCGCAAACTGCCAAAAATTATGAAATGCTATTTCTAAATGACCATAGAAAATTTAAAAACGTGCGGTATTGACCACTCGTATTCAATTCTATCGGTAGAAAGTAAGTGCCTGTGATTATGACACTACAATAGCATTTACTTTTATTTAATTTTCAAGCGCTCAAAAGTCAAAAATCGGCCCCCTGATCGCCCTAGGCTAACTATGAAATGTAAGTAAGTCTCAGATCAGTGCCGCGCCCCCCGCCGCCCTTTGCCTTGCTTGGTCCTTGCGTCCTCTGGGCTCTAGCCTTATTAGTTTGTAGGTAAATCAGGCCCTCTGACGGCCTCTGACGTTAACCAAATACCGTTGCCTATAGACGCTTGTGACACGCTGCCGACCCTTTATTAATTCGAGGACTCATTGAGTTGACAGCTAAAGTCAAATGCAAGTTCCACACTCTCAACACAGCACATCCTCGGGAGCTCAGGCCTTGCTCACCACCAGTTGTTTTTATGGCTGCTATAAGGAGGAAGTACTTCCCCAGTTGGGCTGCTCCAAATATGAGTGAGATAATATTTCATTTTGCTGTTAACGATGTATGTTTTCTTTTTTCAGTTGCTGCGCCATTAGACTGCGAACATGTCTAAAGTTACGTTCAAGATCAATGGGAAGCAGTATGAAGGTAAACATAGTGACTTAAAAAATATCATCCTACTTGGCGTTTTTTCGGTTACCGTAAAATGGGGTGAGTAGGGTTCGCGGGGAGAGTTGGGTTATGAATGGGGAGAGAAGGTATGAAAGGGGGGTGAGATGGTTTTTTAAGGCTACTGCTACAAAAATAATGTATTCCAATTTAAAATGGAGCTATAGTAATACTCATAATAATAAAAAAACGATCCAACAATCTTCCAAAATCACCTTTGTATGAAAACCCATCTCACCCCAATTACGAGGGGCTACGGGGTGAGGTGGGTTTTCCTGTTTATCGTCAAAGTTATGTAATGGAACTACCCAAAATAAAAACTAAAATACAAACGTCCGGAACACTTATTATATACACCATTCAGTTTGTATAAGTAAAACTAAAAAGTTATCGAGGTTTGAATGTCAGTTTTCACCCAACTCACCACTTTACGGTACCGATTACCTCGTTAGATAAGCCCGGGGTCCGCTATGACACCTAGTCTCAAGAGTTGGCGTACACAATAGCGACTACTAAATTTTTACAGTTTTAATAAGTACATCATTGGGGAGTTGCAGGAGATGGTCTTCATCATCAGTTCCACTTCACCACTTTTGTGATTTCCGGGGTGTCAATACACGAGTTATAATAGAAAATAACGAAATTACTACATGCGTGCCTAATATATTTGAGGAGTTCCCTCAATTCCTCATGGATCCCATCATCCAACTGGGTTTTTGAAAATAATGGGACCAATCTGGAAGCATATACTTACAAGAAAAAAAATTGTGCAAATTGGTTCATAAATTAAGTTCTGAAGTAAAAATACCGCCTGTTGTCTACCTCTACCTACATGTTATTGTATTGTTTCTCTTTTTAAATGCTTTGTTTGTGTGAGGTGTGCAATAATAGTACATTACTACAGAGGCCGGGAAGTAAAGGTTGCCGGCCGAATACATATAGACGGCCGAGCGTAGCGAGGACGGATAGTTATGAGGCCGGCAACCCCTTTTCACGCCGAGGTATGTATACTGCTTTTCTCAAACATGCAATGAAATAAATTAAAAAATTCCAAGAAATCAAACTTAAATTTTCATGGCTGAACACCGTGATCCTGTGCCACAAATTGAGGAATGGAAATTAAAAAAGACCATCTTGCCGGCCTAGGCCTCCAATTTTGTATGAAATGCCATTACGGGTCTCTCGTCTCGCTGCGCCCGAAACGTGACACTTCGAAGCCCATTATGAAGAACACAACGTCAATATTTCATTGCATGTTTGAGAAAAGAGTATTTGTATTGTATTGTATTGGAAAAATAATTTAAAAAAACAATGATAATAAAAAATATACAAGCGAATTGAGAAGATGTCGGTTAAAAAAGAGATAGATAGGTTATAAGCGGTCCAAAAGTGGTACACTAAAACTGAGTCAATTGCACGGACTTGCCTCAGTTTCGCGTCGTCAGTGGACACGTATTTATAAACGTGTCTCAGCTGACAGATGTGGTGGCCATTTTTAAACACGGAATTTCGTATATACAACGTATCTAACGTAATTAGTACTAAATAAATAATATAATGCAATTATACTCACACACACACACACACACACACACACACACACACACACACACACACACACACAACACACACAACACACACACACACACACACACACACACACACACACACACACACACACACACACACACACACACACACACCCTCCACACCCCACACGTCCTCTATAGCAAAAGTCACGTGCTTTACCGCTCGGCTATAGTGGCTAGAAAATGACTTTCGGAATTATTCGTTGGTTCTCTGAATACACTGTCGTTCCTAAGATAGCAAGGAGTGAACTAAGATTTAAATTTAATATAGCTAGGGGTGTATTCTAATGGACGTATTGGTTTGGAATCAGTTTAATCGCACGCTGTGATACGTAGGGCCGTGTTCATGGACAAGCGTTGCGTGAAGCGGCACGAGACGCGGGCTATCGTGCGTGTATGAAGATAATGCCATATGTTTGCGTTTGCACTTCTGCCGGCACTGCCCTTAACGCCGATCGCCCCCCCGTTTTTCCAAACAGGAATTTAAAAAACTTAATGACAACATTCCAAAAATGTTCACTACTTATATTAATTTGTAACTAATAGTTGCCCACGCGGCTTCACTCACGTATTACATAGAACCCAGGTGGAGCCACGGGCTAAAATATAGCCTAAATAAAATACGTCCTTGACCATCCTGAAGGTCCATTACATATGTATAATGTGTAATGTGTATAGAATTCATTTTAGGCGGCTGAAATCAGATGAGTAGCTCAGCAGGTCAATCACGTAACGCATTGTGCGTAATACGTTAGGTAAATCTAAATGTCAATTGTTATGGAAAAATGGCAGTTGGACTGTCCTAAGTCCTAACGCGCGTTCAAAACGTTACCTGACTACCCCTCTGGAGATTACCCATACATACAAACTTACAAGCACACTGACTTTTCCTCTTTATTACCTGACTGCCTCAGAAGAATCAATAAATAAATAAATAAATATTAGGGGACAATCTTACACAAATCGAGCTAGCCCCATAGTAAGCTCAATAAGGCTTGTGTTATGGGTACTAGAAGACGATATATTTAATAGATATAAATACTTAAATACATAGAAAACATCCAAGACTCAGAAACAAATAATCATGCTCATCACACAAATATTTGCCCTTACCGGGATTCGAACCCAGGACCTTCAGCTTTGTAGGCAGCGTCACTAGTTCACTACCCACTAGGCTAACCGGTCGTCAAGAAGGGTTAAATTTCTCAAGCGTATGTATGTATGGAACAGAAAATTCTATTTCACGGGCTTCGGTCTAAACCGCTTGATGGATTTTGACATATGAGGTGTTAGATTCCTCATAATACAATAGTGGGAGTGTCAAAACCTGTATAATTTTAAAAAAGCAGTTGGATTTTTAAAATCTTTTTTGATAACATTTGTAATATTAATCAGAAAGCTTGTTAAAATTCGAATAGCACGTCTTGGACTTCTTCATTGTTTCAAAGATTTAATAACTAAAATATATTTGAAATGCTCATTGTAGTATCTTCTGTAAGCAAAGGTTGTCTTGAGATCGCGCTGTATTTCACTTGCCTTCGTTATTAAAATGGACAATAAATTGGATTTGCTAATTACCTATAAGATTTATTAGTATAAAGTTAGTGTATAAAGTTTAAAATGTTGTCAATTCTTAATCAATACGAGTAGGTACCTACCTGCTGTTCAAATAGGCGTTTGTTTTGTTTACATATTTTTTTAAAATATTGTCCATGCAAACAGAGAAGCGGTTACGTGACTTTTTGAACGAGCGTCAATTCCACTGTCATTTTTTCTATACAAAAGTTGAGATTTAGATCTACCATACAGGTAAGGTAGGACAACATTTTGGTAGGACTAGGCAGATCCTCATTTCTAGTGCCTGGATAATGTTATAATTATAAATAAAGCTTAATTGATGTACATATTTTGCCTCTAAAATATGTTATTTCTCCTGTGTGTAATTTTGGTGTAAATTTTGGTAAAACTAAATAATAATCGTTGTAATAATTTGTATGTTAATATACCAAACAATAAATCACAAAACGTTCTCCATGATTTACGATTCAACTATTCAATGAATCATCCGACAAGTAAAAATACACAAATTAAAATTACTTGTAACGGCCATTCCACGAACTGAATTGTCGACGAAATGAAAATACATGAAACGTTGACTTTGAAGTGAAATTAAACGAAGTGAGTATCGACAACTTGATGATAAACCATCAATTATAGTATATCAAATTTAAGTATAGTTATCTATTATCAAACCGCTTTATGAACGAAATTAGAGGTGAAAATTTAAATACGTCAAAGTTTAAATGAGACAGCTATTTCATTCCCAAAATCATCGTTGTCAGCCAGCAGATGGATGGTAACTTTTCGAACTTATGTTAGGCAACTCAAGTGTCCTATTTTCCCATACGATTTACATTTAGATCTACCTAACGTACGTTTGAAACATTACGAAATCGATCAGCTGCTGGTACAACTGCATACAAAGTGGAGTATTATTAAAGTTAGCAGAAACCGGTCAGCTCTTGACTGCCCTAAGTGCCCGTTGAATACTTGATCGAATAAGTATTAGCCTAGCACACGATGTCAGTTAACTAAAATGTACTTACCGTTTGTCTGGGGCTCCGCTTTTATCTCGGGATTGATTTCCATAATTGAGTACCTACTCTTATTGTGTTAGAGTTAGAGCAAATGGCTTTCTTAAATATATTTCTAGTATTTACCCGCGACCTCGTCCGCTTGAACTCCTATATCAACTGCACTCCCCAATGGGATCCCTTTAGAGGATGATTATGGGGATACAAAGTATTTTATGTTTTAATCCAGACCCCGTATCATGCTTGGCCTTGTCACGCGATAAGTGACAAGAAAGAGCGTCCGTCGCGTTCTATTGAACGGTGTCAGCTAGTGACGGACGCTCTATCTTGTCACTTATCGTGTGATAAGGCCGTCCATGCTACGGGGTCTGGTTATAAACTATTATTTGCGTGATTGAGTAACAAACATCTCAATTTTCGCATTTATAATATTACTAGGATATTTGGCCAAAGCCATAAAAGTCTTAAAGACGTTGGACAATTGTTGCTGAGCTATCACGATCATGTTTCTTGAGTCCGCCGGTGTATATATGATTCGCAATTGTGCATAACACATAACAAAACAAAACAATGCAATAACGACCTTTAAGTTTTATTAAGCACTGACACCAGCCGGTGACTTAAGCCTTCACACGGCTCGTTTTGCGGTGTCAGTCAATAGTAAACTAGATAATAATTGGCCAGTGTACTATTGACTGTCACCGCCAACCGCGCCGTGATAGACGTTGATGAGCATTTACTTAAAATTTAAACCAGCGTTCGCATAACGCCCTCACGGATTTAATATAAATCTTTTCCAAGCTGCCACGTAATGAACGCTGCAACAACGCCTGTTTGTATAGCGCCGCAATAATGCGCGGGAAACTCTTTTTTTACTGGTTATTCCAGCAGCCTTAGGTTTGAGCTAGCAGGCAGCTTGTGGGTGGACGTCACTATAGCCACCAGACAGGTATTTAGCTTCAAGATTTACGAGAATTTACAGTAGTCTTCCGATAAGCGCGTAAACCAACCTTCACAATCTTTTCAGCCAACGGCAAGTTCGGCCCAGACGTATCGCTGAACGAATACATCCGCACTAAGGCGGGCCTGTGCGGCACGAAAGCGATGTGTCACGAGGGCGGCTGCGGTGCATGCGTCGTCGCCGTGCGCGCCGCCGCGCCTCCTGCACATGAGATGAGGACATTCGCTGTCAACTCTGTATGTATCATCGCATCATTTGAACTGATTATTACCAGTTTACATACCGATTGTTTCATAACCAATCGTCGAACCACGGCGTCGAGACAATCTTTTTCAAAAATGACTGCTTTGGAACAACTCAAAATCGGTGCACAAGTGTGTCGATTCGGTACCTATTGAGGTCTCCTATCTCTCTTTTCATTCCCGTTAACAGCCTGTAGAACAGAATGGCTTGAATCTTTCATCCAAAAATGTCTTTGTTGAGTAGTATTTACTACTAAATATATAGAGTAGTATTTACACATTCATTATTATTTTTGCAGTGTCTGGTCTCCATTCTCTCGTGTCATGGGTGGGAAATCACGACAGTGGAAGGCGTCGGCAATAGAACAAAGGGCTACCATGACATTCAAACCAGACTGGCCAAGTTTAATGGGACCCAATGTGGGTACTGCACCCCTGGTTGGATAATGAATATGTACAGGTGAAAAACAAACACAACATTTAAATATATTCATCAATGGTCTTTGTACAAATACTTTTTTTTTCCACAGCCTTCATACGGCAAAAAACGGCAAACTAACTACAACAGAAATTGAAAATTCTTTTGCTGGAAACATCTGCAGATGTACAGGTTATAGACCCATTGCTGATGCTTTCAAAACCTTTGCAACAGACGTTAGTAAGGATCTCGCCAGCAAACTGACAGATTTGGAAGACTTGGGAATGTTTAAGCCATGTGGAGTGTCTTGCAATAAGACATGTCCACATAAAAATAAAGATAATGAAATTCTGCTTGGTAAACTTAATTATTGCGAAGTAAAAGAGAGACCAGATGATGATTGGTGTATTGTAGAGAAAGCAGATAAGAATATAATGGCTTTAGAATATGGTGCACAAAAATGGTACAAGGCGTTTACACTTGAGCATGTGTTCGAAATTATGGGGAAGTGTAAGGAGTATAAACTGATTGCGGGAAATACAGGACAAGGTAAAATAAGATTTAAGTTAGTCAAAGAAAAATATAAGAAGTAGTCTTTTGATTTATTGCCTATAAAAAATTCTAGGTGTGTACCATGTGGAAAGCTACCCCTCAAATGTGATAGATATATTTGATGTAGCTGAATTAAAAGGATCTGTGGTCGACGTAAACTTAGTGCTAGGAGCTGGCATGACACTAACAGACATGATGGAGATTTTCTTAGAGCTGTCCGTGAAAAATGAAGACTTCGCTTACCTGAAACAATTTCATGAGCACATGGACTTGGTTGCCCATTTACCAGTGAGGAATGTGAGCATAGATGTGTAATTTATTGTTTTTCTGAACTATAATTTTAGCGGATCCATACAAACATTTTTTTGTTTATATTTTTCAGATAGGCACGATCGGAGGAAATTTGTATTTAAAATACATCAATAACGCCTTTCAATCAGATTTGTTTTTGCTCTTTGAGACTGTAGGAGGAATGATAACAATTGGTTAGTATAATTTGAATATTTTTCTTTTTAAAATATGCAACGAAGAATTTATATAAATGAAAAAAAATGCAAGCGTTACTCAATATTTATTAAATCTTACAAAATGTTGTTTACGGAAAAACTCAAAAGAATAACATGTTTTTTGCCGAAAAAGTCCACATTCCGGCGACTAGCGAGTTGACTAATGTCTATTTTGTAATATTTTACGAATAAACATCTACGGTTCTTAAATCTATGAAATTGTGATTTACAGCGAAAGGAGTGCAAAAGACGAAAGAAATAACGTTCCCGGCGTTCTTAAAAATGGACATGAAAAGAAAAATCATACTGAATATTATACTTCCTCCGTTATCAAATTCTTGTTCCGTGAAAACTTACAAGGTATTGTATCTATAATAAAACTACCAGATTGTAGCAATCCGAAAAGACGAATGAAATATATTCAAGACCGTTTTCAAGAGAACCATAAAACAAAGTATATCAATAGGTATTCGAAAGTGACTGTTAACAGAAGTGTCACCAGATGGCGCTGTTGTATCAATACTTTAAAACCCTTAAGTAGCTAATGAATGTAACCAACAACTATATATATATATATATACTACAGTAAAAAGTAATAAAAATATCTACATCTATCAAAATTCCGTTGAATCTATTTCTGTTTCTAGATCATGCCTCGCTCACAAAACGCTCATGCCGTCGTTAACGCAGGTTTTCTATTCAAATTTAAACGTGATTCAACCATCATAGAAAAAGCAGCATTGCTTTTTGGAAGCATATCCGCTGATTTCCTTCACGCGGTTAAAACAGAGACAGTATTGGCTGGAAAAGATCTGTTTACAAATGGAACTTTAAAGCTTGCTATGAAGACTTTATTTGAAGAAATAAAGCCCGAAGAGGCGCCACCTGAACCAGGAGCCAGTTATAGAAAAATGCTAGCTGTTACTCTCTTGTACAAGGTAATATAATGAAAAAATCAACAAAAAATTAAATACCATGTCTTGGTGAGATGCAAAATATATAACCATTTTTAATAAACCCATTCTTAAGTGGCTTAGTTTTGTACATAAAAACACAAACGAATTTAATTTTAGGCGATTCTATATCTATGTCCTGACGGAAAGCTAGACCCTAAGTATCGATCAGGTGGCGAAGCAATCAAAAGAAAGACTTCTCAAGGTACGCAAATCTTTGACACAGACAAAACAATATGGCCTCTTAATCAGCCTATTCCAAAATTAGAGGCTTTGGTGCAATGCAGTGGGGAAGCTACTTTTGCCAATGACTTACCGCCGATAACTGATCAAGTGTATGGTGCATTTGTTTGTGCTGATGCAAAACCTGGCAGCATTATCAGCGGATTTGATGAAACCGCAGCTATGGTGAGCAAAAACTCTGTCAATTAAAGTACTGCACACATTGTCTTAATAAAATATGTTTTTTTTTGTTTTCTGGCGTAAATTGTCAATTTAACGATAATATTTTACTTACAGAAAATTCCCGGTGTCTTAGCATTGTATACAGCTAAAGATATACCAGGAAACAATACATTTACATCTTTAAATGTCCCACTAATTGTTGCCGAAGAAGAAATTATATGTTCTAAAGACGTGAAGTTCTATGGTCAACCTGCGGCAATAATAGTAGCTAATAGAGAAAAATCCGCCAACAAAGCTGCTAAACTTGTCAAAGTAAAATATGCCAGCATTCATGAAAATCTTCCTTTATTAACTGTCCGAGATGTCTTAAAATCTCCTGAAAAATCCAAAAGATTAAAGAATGATAAGACAGTAGAGCCAGTAGATATAGGTCATGATGTACAATTAGTACTGAAAGGAGAATTTAATATGGAAACGCAATACCATTATTATATGGAGCCTCAAACGTGTGTAGTAAAACCTACTGAAGATGGGATGGAAGTATACTCGTCAACTCAATGGTTAGACTTGACCAACGTGGCCGTAGCGCAGTGTTTGAAGGTGCCGGCAAATAGGTAACGCTTTTCTACTTTTTAATACTTTAACGCAAAGGAAAATATTATATTTTAAGCATTCAGAATTATTGTCTAACTAGAGATATTCAATCTTTGTCTTCACAATCGGTAACATTTTATTTGAAATATTTAGTTGCACTTACAACTACTACTCTATTCTTGCTATCAAGGTGATCTGTGTTTTGATTGCTTATTATATTTTATGAGGAAATACATTCATTTAAACATTATATTTCTTACGGTTCTACCGATAACCGTTGGCTTTTTAACAACGCAATAAATGACAATTTCAGTATCAACGTCATCGTGCGTCGGGTAGGCGGTTCATACGGTGGTAAAATATCGCGATCCTGCCAAATCGCGTGCGCCGCGGCGATAGTCTCCCACTTGCAAGGCAAGACCTGCAGGTTCATTGTGCCCCTGCAAACTAATTTTAAAATATCAGGGAAGAGGATACCGACGTTTTCCAATTTCGATGTATGCATTTGTTTTAGTTAGTTTATTGATAATTTATGTTTAACTAGCATATTTACGCTCGTCTTCGTCCACATGATCCCGTATAAACATCTCCATCGGGCTGAAAAGTATTTTGTTTTTATTCAGGTTATAAACATTGTTTGTGCCAAATTTAATCTAAGTAAATCCATTTAGACACTTTTGCCTGATAGTTTAACTAACTTCTAAACATTCAAACTGGCATTTTAGGTATATTAAAGTTTACTTACGTAGGGCCTGGTAGTAAGGAGTAGCTATCCTATGGTCGTCGAAGGTGAACCCATCAAAAACTTTACGGCATTTTCTTTTAGGTTGGAGTGGACAAAGAAGGCGTAATACAGTATTTAAAGAATACTTTCTATCAAGACAACGGCTGTTCCCCCAATGAGACTATAAGTCCTATAACAGTAAATCATTTCCTCAGCTGCTATGATACTAAACGCTGGTATATAGAAGCAAACAGCGTTGCAACAGACACACCATCTAATACGTGGTGTAGAGCTCCTTGTAAGTAATGTTTGATTTAAAGAAAGCGTAGGAAGGCTATTTAAAAAAATCTATGTTAATAATCTAGCTTTGCAAAATTATAACTGGATACGAGAGTAAGATTATAAAGTTAACAATGTACCCAAATACAATGACAATGATATTTATACCTTTTAAACTAAAAATAAAGATAGTACAAAAAGGAACAAATACATGTATGTACGTAGAGATAAATTTCGGTAGTTATGTATAGGTAGTTATGTATGTAGCAAAGAATGTTCTAATACTAATCAAAGGAATGTACAATGTTATAGCATCAACGGAAGGCGTAGCTATGATAGAAAATATAATGGAACAAATAGCTCATAAACTGAATAAAGATCCATTAGAAGTCAGAATGAACAACATGAACAAGGAAAATAATCCTATTCCAGAATTGATTGCGCAACTTATGAAGGATGCTGATTTCGAGAATCGATCACATGAAGTTGCTGAATTCAATAAAAATAACAGGTGGCGCAAGCGTGCTCTGAACCTTGTGCCAATGACTTACGATCTATTTTACATTGGAAATTTTAATTCTATAGTATCAGTTTTACACGGTGACGCTTCGGTAGTCATAACTCATGGTGGCATCGAAATGGGACAAGGTATTAACACGAAAGTAGCTCAAGTAGCTGCGTACATTCTTGGTGTATCTTTAGAAAAAGTCAGTGTAAAACCAAGTTCAAGTTTTACTTCTCCTAACTCTATGACTACTGGCGCTAGCATTGGAAGTGAATGCGTAGCTTTCGCTACTATGAAGGCTTGTGAAATTTTGTTGACGCGATTTGAGCCTTTAAGAGCCAAAATGGGTAAACCCTCATGGGAAGATCTGGTAGAAAAGGCTTTTAAGGCAGGATTGGATCTGCAGGCATCTCACATGTACTCCAGCAATGATGGGGTGAAGCCTTACATGATCTACGGAGTTGTTGCTTTAGAACTGGAGGTTGACATTTTGACTGGCAACCATGATGTTAGGAGGGTGGATCTGCTTGAAGATACGGGGAGAAGCTTAAGTCCGGAGATTGATATTGGTCAAGTGAGTACACTATAATAACTGCAAATTCTCGAATTATTTATACGTATATGTTCATAGATTATTAGCACTGCTATGTTAACGTGCACGTCCCCCCTTTTTCCACTGCTCTTGGTTTAAAGACCTAAGAATAGAAACTTAATTTGATTTAGCTTACTCTAAACAACAAGCAATTAATGGAGGAGCGGGACTTCCTGGAACAGGTTTTTTACCTACTAGGAATTCCCAACCTTGTAGTCATCTTGTGACTTGTTTTGTTGTTTTTTCTCAAATATGTACCATATATATATATATGTATATATATATATTTTAAGCGTCATCTCGACAGATCCTACAGGTACACGATTCGAATTCAGTCTACGACTGCCTCGGGCCTTCCATGATACAATGATGTCGCAAAACCAGACTAAATTCTTGTGCTAAGAAGCAATTTCAGCAATGCAATGTTTTAGTGCAATGGTGGCGGAGAGATACCTCTGTGCGTATACACAGTGGACTAGTAATCCAAATACACCGAGTTCGATTTTTGATTTGCCACGATAGTACTGCGTGTATTTTTTTCTTTGTGCTTTGATCCTTGAATTATAGGCTTTCTGTGTAACACAGATCGAAGGGGCTTTCATCATGGGCCTCGGCTACTTCACGTCCGAGAAGACCATGTACGACCCTGCGACTGGCAAGCTCCTGACTGACCGCACTTGGACCTACAAACCCCCGGGCATTAAGGACATCCCTGCTGACTTCAGGGTATACTTCAGGAGGAATGGCACCAATAGTTGTGGAGTTCTGCAATCTAAAGGTACAGTACTTTATAGAACTTAATAAGTAATACGCTAAAGGGCTACTCAGATTCGTGTCCTGTGGCTCGCTCCATGACACTGGTTTTCAGTGAAGCCTTTCCTATTAAAGGCTTATGTACATATGTAATGCTTTCTCGGACTATTTCTCAACCAGTTTCTTTGCATCAAATAACAGTAATCCACCTACTAGCTCAAGTTTACCAATAGCCTCAAGTGCGACCCTCTCTAATGTAGAAGTAAAGCCTACCGAACTCACAAATATTTTACTTAAACTTTACCCATCCAAATCTATTGGTCCCGATAACCTACCAGCACTATTTTTAATAAACTGTGCTGAAAGTTTAATTACCCCTATTACGTTATTATTTAAGCGCTCCTCCGAATGTTATGTGCCATCTATTTGGAAATCTGCTTATATTACTCCGGTTCATAAAAAAGGACTCAAAACAGATATAGTTAATTACCGTCAAAATTATGCATTCTATCAAAAGTTCTTGAAAAAGTCGTTTATAGCCAAGTCTATGCCGCCCTTAAAAATGTTTTAGCCATAACCAGCATGGCTTCCTCCAGCGCCGATCTACAGTGTCAAACCTTGTTCTTTTAAATGACTATGTCACCGACGCCATGGACAAGGGACATCAAGTAGACGTAATATATACGGACTACAGTAAATGTTTCGACATAATTAATCATGCGACGTTGCTATCAAAATTATATGAAATAGCTATTCATGGTGACTTGCTCAGGTGGTTTTCCTCTTACGTAGATAACAGGTGTCAGGCTGTTGTCGTTAACAATTATATGTCAAGTCGGGTTAACGTCCCCAGTGGCGTCCCTCAGGGGTCGCTGCTTGGGCCATTGCTATTTAATATATTTGTTAACGACATCAGTAATTGCTTTGTCCACTCCAAACTTCTCTGCTTCGCAGATGACATGAAGATTTACAGAACAATTAGATCGACTCACGATTCGTTACTTTTCTTATTCAATCAGACCTCGTGCGTCTAGATGAATATTGCCATGATAACACTCTGGGCCTTAATCCATCTAAGTGTACTTCAATGATACTCGCGCCAACGAAATACCATCCCCTTTACTTATACACTTAAAGGACAACCCCTGAGCACAGTGAGCACGGTTAGTCACGTGAGAGACGTGGGTGTGGTTCATGATTCCAAACTATTGTTTGATAAACATATTGATAGCATAGTGAGCAACGCACTGAGAGCTCTAGGATTCTTAATGCGAAACTCCGCTCACTTTACCCAAGCTAAGACTCTTAAAGTTTTATATTGTGCCTTAGTTAGAAGTAAACTTGAATATGCTTCCCAAATTTGGAATCCTTGTTATAGTACGTATATAGACAGGATTGAACGCATTCAAAAAAAGTTCCTCAGAAACTTATGTTTTAAGCTTAAAAGTCCGTATCACTCTAAGGATTATTTAAGCACATGCAAAAAACATCATCTAATTCCATTACAAAAACGTCGTCAAATCGCGGATATAACTTACATACTCAATATCACCACTTGCAATATTGACTGTCCTGAACTCCTTTCTAAACTTTCGTTCAATACGCCCACTCGGTCTAAAAGGTTTTATCCCCCCTTTCAATTAAACGCACTTTTTTTAATTATAGGCAAAATAGCTTCCTATGTCGCGCAGCTCGTAACTTAAATAACTTGTCAGAGGATCTAGACATTGATGTTTTTAACTGCTCAATTCCTTCTATAAGGCGTAATCTAGTCAATTGGTGCATCTAAATAACCTGTTTCAGGCAGTAATATGCTATAGCGTCTGATCTGTAACTCCAATTAATTTGTGTCCGGTCCATGTTGTTCATCAAATTATTAATATTAAGTTGTTTCACTTCGGTGTACATTTGTATTTATGCATTTATCATACAACATACAACGCATCTAGAGGAATCCCGCGACCTTTAGCAGATCAATCAGTCCACCTTGTGGGGGCCTACCCACGCCGCACCTTCTGGTACATGGTCGCCACTCGAGAACCTTTCCGCACCAACGGCTATCGGTTCTGCGTGCAATGTGCCCAGTTAACTGCCACTTAAGTTGAGCGATTCGGAAGGCTATATCGGTTAACTAAAACTCTCAACATAGCCCTTTCCATTACCCTTTGGATGACTTCGAGCTTTCTTATGAGGCCTATGGTAAGCGACCACGTTTCAGTGCTATATGTCATCATTGGTAACACACACTGGTCATAGACTCTCGTCTTGGAACACTGCGGAATATTGGACAAAAAGATGTGCCGTAGCTTCCCGACGCTGCCAAGCCGAGTCGGATTCGACGATTGACCTCTTTCTCGAAGGCTCTAATGAGTAGATACCTAATGAGTACCTCACTATTATGTTTTAAGTTGTTCACTTGTTCTGTCTGCGGCCTGCTTAACGAAACTACACGATATAATGTTAGTTATAAGTTATAAGCTGGTAGGCCAGAGACGATTGACCAATAACGACTGGACAATGGACATTCGACCTGTGTATACTGCTTAGAGTCTAAGCAGTCTAAGCCTTAGACTATTGTAATTTTGATACTTATAGTTGGTTTGAATAATTATTTATTTTATAGACTATAAGGTGAAACTGTTCTGATTCAATATACAGCGTTGTGTATTTTCAAACTTTTTAAAACATATATATATTCCGATACAAGTTCCAAGCGAACCTCAGACTCCTTTAGGGCGCAACCGGGAATAACGTTAGGATAATGATGATTATATTGCGATACAAGTTAATAAATGCCAAGTACCTATTCGCAACGTACGCGTACCTCGTTGTTTCGGACGTATCAGAAAGGCTTAATGAATTTTAAAGTAATAATTTATGTTAAACAAAATAAAAGAGGCTATGATTTATGAAAAAAGTATTGTAGTTAGTCCTGGTGGCATTACATTTTGTGTCAATATCATAAACATTTTGACTGCGAAAAAATATCGTTTCTCGAATTATCTGAAAAAGAGAAGAATGATCTATTTAACTACCTATTTTTTATTTTGTATATTTTTTACATCAACTTTCAACTGATTCACAGTTAACTCAAGTCAACGCAGAACTTACTTTATTTTCCTGTGTTCGTGGTTAGGCCCATGGGAACGGTTATATAATATGATCTTCATATCTTTTCGTCATTCCTGATCATGACTCTACCTACTGTCAGTATTATATGTACGTATTAACTAATTTAAATCACGTGATTGATCCTTATTTTTTATCTTATATGGTTTCACGTACAATATCCGTAATATCTTATGCCGAAACCATATTCCAGATCAATAAATACTTAACTAATGAGGTAACGGAATTCAAAAGGTTCATTTCATACAAGACGTTTTTAGCGACGAATACGGGTGTAGACTCGAAGATAATTACTACTTCAAAAGAAAGAAGGCAAAAAATATGCCTAGTGACGAAAAGCTCATTCAGATATTTCAAAGAATTACGAAGCTACACTGTTTAAATATTACTTGTTAGAGAGAAAACGCTCGCAGTTATTGAGGTGACAATCTGCGAGCGTCATAGTAAATGACAATAGTTTCATATGAAATTGCGTTTTGCGAAAAATGGACAGAACATATACCCCTTGTTAAAACTTTGGACACTTGTAACTTCGTGATTATTTAACCTCTTGCGTTGCTTTTTTCTCCATTTGACTACATTTTTAATCCTTCTTTGAGAAAATACGATATGATTGAATGTTTTATTTAGTGTCTACTCCACTATTATGATTGCAATTATTTACTTCAGCCATTAGGGTGAATTTGAATATGCACCAGAGGCACGATAAGTTTTATCGTCACATTTTACTTAACGTTTCAGTACATTTTCGCCGCAAAGGTTACGATAAAACCTATCGTGCTAGCAGGGCAGAGATATGTTAAGACGTTTTCATTTATTTAACACCTATAGGCACCAGGTTAGAATAATACGTAAGTATATGAAAATACAGCTCCGCACGTCAGTGGTGGATATTCAGCCTAAGCCCCCTAAAGACCGTTATTCGAACAAACAGGTACAATGATTTAACCCCTCGTATAGTAAAAACAATTTGAACTCAGCTCATGAATGGCCATTGTACTACTGAGCTCATGACTACACATTGTTTGCGGTCAGCGCGTGCCAAATTTGTTTTTTTTTACCGCCACGTAAAATTTTAATTGAATAATGAACTCAACGAACTGGGCCCATCTTTCCGGATACAGCAGACGTCATGTCCAGCCCAGTCCCAACTCAGTTTGGCGGTTTTGGCACCAAAATCTTCAATGTGTAATGTACATACATGGTGTAACAAAAATGTGGTATGAACCGATCAAGGGCTTAACAGGTATCGTGTTCTGATAAGAAAAAACAGAAAAAAAAATTTTTTTTTCCGTTTTTTCTTATCAGAACACGATACCTGTTAAGCCCTTGATCGGTTCATACCACATTTTTGTTACACCCTGTATACCTATATATAAATATTTTTATCTATAGTCAGTTTAAAAACAGTCTAGTGGCTTATAAACATACATTTTAAATTGATTTGACGAGGTTTTGTAAGATCCCAGTCAAGATATATATACGGAACGTATAATGAAACGTTATTGATGTAACAACAAGAAATGTATATTAATTTAGCTACGAGTATGATAGGTTACACGCAAATGCTTGTCTATGGCCAGTGAGTCGTTCATAAAACCCATATGCGCGCGCGCGCACTCCCGCTATCCAATCATGTGTTTGTATGCTTCATTGTTGTGTGTAGATTCATCATGTATAATTAGTAAAACTTTCCGAATGGATTAACTTGTAGCACTCAGGATCCCAAGATACAGGCTCAGCCTAAGATAAGTGACAAGATAGAGCGTCCGTCTCGTTCCATCGAACGGTGTCAGCCAGTGACGGACGCTCTATCTTGTCACTTATCGCGTGATAAGGCCGACCATGATACGGGGTCTGTGTATTGTTTAGCAAATAAATATTATTATTATAACCGCTCTAAAATACAAAGTTACATACATACATTCACGCTTTAATTCCCAGAGGGAGTATGCAGAGCACTCCATGTGCCATTAGTTATGTTTCACTGGCACTTTTAGTATAAATGTGGTATAAAAGATTGATAAAATGTGATATCGCAGTGATAGGTTGCTAGCACATCGCCCACAACACACTTCAAACCTGTTCCCTGAGTACGACTCAAACGACACACAGAGGAAGAAAGGGGTTGGTGCTATTTTAACCCGACACCACACTTGCCCCGTGTGGAGTCGGGTTAGAATAGCACCACAAAGTTGATTATATAAAAAAAAAAACAGAAAAACAGATTGTATATCTATATAATATGCTCTAATAAGAATTAATAACCTTAAGAATAGAAACTTAATTTGATTTAGCTTACTCTAAACAACAAGCATGTAATTTAGAGAGCGCGAAGTACGGCGGAATGCCATCTCGTTCATATTTGGAGAAGCACACCGGCGAGGCGAGGCGGGGCGTGGATGGGCGAGAATTGAAATTAGTATGGGACTTACTACCTATTGCACTGAGCGCGCGCGCGCGCGGTGGAAATAGGTAGTAAGTCCCATACTAATTTCAATTCTCGCCCATCCACGCCCCGCCTCGCCGGTGGAAAACCACCTTTACTGGGGAAGTACCTCCAGCTTACAGAAGGCACACCTTACATAACACCACTACTAGCTTTGTAGGTATGTGTGTAGTTCCTTATGGTGTAAGGTCGCCTGAGCTCACAAGGATGTTTGTCGACAGTGCGGGGTCTCTTAGCCATCAACACAACGAATCCCTGAATGAATACCTAAAGGGTCGGCAACGCGCCTGTGATTCTTCTAGAATCTCAAGCGACAATAGGCTACCGTGCCAGCTTACTTTGCCACCGTTATGGTGTAAAAAGTTTTTTCTTGTTACAGCTACTGGCGAGCCGGCGCTCTGTTTGACGTCGGTGGTGGTGCACGCGTTGCGTCAGGCGGTGCGTGCGGCGCGTCTAGACGCTGGACTCAAGGACGACTGGATTGACATGAGTATGAACTCATATTTATTGTACATTTTAAATGCCGCCAAAAGCCTTGGAACCAACTTACGATTTCTTTCCGGTTGCTGTGGAGACAGCTGGGCCCTGGGGCGGCGAGGCTCTCGAGCTTTTCGAGGAGTTAGGCAGACGTTAGAGGGAGAGGGGTCTGGAACTCCGCTCTGGGGCATGGCTCGTCCATCAGGTCTCAACTCAACTGCTGTCCAGCGAGGCAATGCCGCAAGCATTTTGGGGATCTTTGGTTCGGGCATGACGCAGAGCGGGATTTAGTTTTACTTTATACCTTTTCTCTCTCTTCGCTTGTAGGAAGCTAGTTTAGAGCTTGTATGTATTTTAATTTAAGTAATAATTGTTTTCATTTGAAATTATACCCAACAAATATTTAGATAGGTAGTAAGGTAATCCTAAATTTATTATTTTTATTTTCCGCAAACACAATTTATTTTTTCGAAAATGTATCGTGTGTTCAAATAGTCATTTCTGTAGAAGCCAGCTTTTACGAATATCCCAAGCTTTTGGATTAGGTTAGATTAGTTTAATATTAATGCTGAAACTTTTAGATTAAACGTTCACGCACGCCCTAAAAACCCTCAATAAGTCATCATATTCATCATATCAGTCGAAAGACGTCCACTGCTAGACATAGGCCTCCCCCAAAGAGTGCTACAATATGACCAGCATCCAGCGGACTCCCGCTTAATAGGTACAAAAAGATAAAATATACAATCATATTCTTCAACTCATCTTTCATCAATAAAGGGGAAAAGTGACATTTCAAGATATCCTTCTTTTCCAGGCTTGCCGTGCACAGTGGAAAATATTTTCAACGCAGTGGGACACAAGCTGGAGGACTTTAAACTGAAATAATATGATTAGGTAAGGAAAATAATGTAAATAAAATTTAAATTAGATTTGATAGTGTTAAATTGATAAAAAAATAAGTATGGTTAATGATATATTTCAAATGGCATTATGTATTATTGGTAGCTTAAAGATATTTTGTGCCGTTAAACAATAAACAATAGACTACTCTCCATTGGTGGTTTTATTCCGATGCATCACATGGTTGTAGTAAATAGTAAGAAGTTTTACAGACTTAGGGATAAGCGGAACATTGTCCCACTCATATTTGGAGCAGCCCAACTGGGGAAGTTCCTACACCTTTCAGAAGAACACAGCCATAATAGCACCACTACTTGCTTTGTCGGTGTTGTGTTGCTGGTGGTAAGGCCGTCAGAGCTCCCGAGAATGTGCTGTGTTGCTCACAACACAGCACATTCATTCATGAGGGAACTACATCAGATAATTGTGTGCTACTAACGAGCGCTTCCAAAATCTTGCGAGGATGTTCAGACTGCCCAGAGCTGGTTGCTTTCGGTGCGTCTGCTAGTCCCCTCACCGCCGAGGATCAATTATCGTCCGCGTAACCGGCTACTGCTAGCTCCCCCAGAGGCGCGCACCATTGCGCGTAAAAACTCTCCTTTCGACCGAGCTCTACAAAGCCTTAATGCGCTTCTTGCATCAGCACCGGATGTGGAGGTCTTTGGAAGAAGTTGGGGAATTGTGTGTCGTGAATGCTTAAGGTACTTTGAGACAATGGATTGACATCATTCTTCTATTCTACATCTTCTGTATTAATCTAATTTGTAATTCACAGTGACAATGCTGTGTCATACATACATTCACGCCTCGTCCCAAAAGGGGTAGGCGGAGCACATGAAACGCATGTTCCAGCGCCACTTTTAGCATAAATGTGGGTATAAAAGATCGACAAAATGTGATATTGCAGCGATAGGTTGATAGCCCATCGCCCACAACACACTTCAGCCCTGCTCCCTTAGTCGGCTTTTACGACACCCACGGGAAGAAAGGGGGTGGGGTTTACTGGGTGCTGTGTCATTATTTAAAATAAATAAATAATAAAGTAAATAATGTAGTTCCCTCATGCACAACACAGCACAAACTCGGGAGCGCTGGTCAGCTAAGATAGCTTTTGACACAAGGAATCCACAAATCAATAAAGTTCGACAACGCGCTTGTCATTCTTCTAGACTCGCAAGCTTCTATAAGCAACGGTGTCTACTCACAAGCAAGCCATGCTTGTTTGCCACAGTCGCGGTATACAAAAGTAGGTAGCCCATCTTTCGATACATCCACCAAAACGATTACCTTGCAAAACCTTTATTCATTCTTCATAACAATACTTATTGTCGTCATATCGAGGCGTCAGATACCGCTGAGTGCACAAAACGCAATATTGCTGATTTCCGAACAAAGGCCGCCCTTATTGCTCACCGTTCGCTTGAAGCTGTCGATTTGCATAAAAATAATGGGATTCCTTTGTAGGTTTCATCGATACCTAACTAAGGCCAATTCTGCATTTGTAGGTGCACCTCAGTATTAACTTTTCACTGTCAGAGCCAGTAGAGCCAGTAAAGATACTTTACAGCGCGCTTAAATTTAATGAGTCTTAAAAGACCACATACATTTTGAACCTAAAGGTCGGTTACAGTTACACCACACCTTCTGTAATCGTAAGCAGTGTTGCGCCATATTTAACGTTGATCGGCGAGTAATCGTAAATTGGTGCAATTCGCCATAAAGGTTCAAAATGTATATATTTTAATTTTCATGTATGACGTTCGCACCCAGCGAATGGAAATACCATATAATGCGAGCTCCTTACTTTCTACCCAAACACGTGCCTAAAACACATGCGCATGTTCGAACTAGACGGCTGCCTGGAATCTTTTTCACACCCGCCCCCAACTCCGCATAATGTTAATTGCAGTTTCTGTGGGGCAATTATACTTAGACTTCTATGGTTTTTTTTTCGTACGCTGGTGGCACCTACAACCCACAACCACTCGTACAAGTCAGACACCGTGCTTCCGTAAGATTTAATATTAGGTATATGTAGAACTGAATTCTCTCTCGAACTTCTGTTAAAAAAATAAGACTTTAGGTAAAGCGCTAGACGGCACATTTTAAGTAGGCATTTGAAAATAAAAACGAACTGAACCTCCTATTTTATTTAGGTCATTTAAAAATCACACGAAAGGAGCAGAAATAAGTAATGCTATAATATCCCACAATTTCCTCAAAAAAATCCACGACAACGTTGACACAGTCAAGTGAACAACTGTAAACTTTATTTCAATTAGATAAGGTCTGTGATGGTGGCGCATTTTTCTTGCCACAGATATTATTTTTAATAAAATTTCCAATGACATTGAAACGCCGTGCTATACAGGGTGTACAATAATTCATGGCCTGACGTGGGCCTCGGTATCGCCTCCGTCCACGTATAACGAAGAGGCGTGACGGACAGTCGTATAGAAAAGTGCAATAAGTTCAAAAACTACTATAAGATATTTGTTTTACATCAGTGTGGACATTCTTCGTTTGTTCCTTAAAACCGCCGCCAAAATGCCGAAACCGAGGTTATAGTTATATGTACATCTACATATATCTATACTGGCGTGGCGTTATGGTGAAGACTGCGGGACCTTGGGGGACGGAGGCCAAAGACTTTATACGGGATTTTGGTCGGTGGCTTAGGGATAGGGGCTACGATCCTCGTTCCGGATCGTTCCTGGCTTAACAGATTTCTTTGGCCATTCGGCCTGGCAACGCCGCCAGTTTCATGGAAACTTTCGGGCCACCAAAAATTCGGGGTGGTACTTTTTGTTAGGAAGGTAGTTTAAGTTATTACGTGTTATTGACGAAGCCTGTTGCGGATATTTTTATACACGTGCCTAATCATTTTTTTTTATTTTTAAATACATTATACTTTAATTTGTATGTAACAAATATCAATATTCGACAGCAAACAAAAATACGGCAAAAACAAAAGCAGACCAATACATACGAAAAGATTTAAATCCAGTGTGGCGTATTGCCACCACAAATATATAAGCGAGCGTAGCAGCTGTGTTGAGGCGAACCGACAGCACGGGGCAGTCGCCGGCTAGCTGTCGGTGAGCGAGGTCACGTCTGTGCGCCTGAGCTAATAGCATTCAATGGTTGTTTTATTTATACGAGTACTAGCTTCCGCCCGCGACTTCGTCTGCGTGGACTCGGGATAAAAACTATCCTATATTTTAATCCAGGCTATAAACTATCTTCGTGCAAAATTTCATTCAAATCGGTTCAGCCGTTTAAGCGTGATTGAGTAACAAACATCTAAACATCTAAACTTTCGCATTTATAATATTAGTAGGATTAGTACGATACCCTGAGAGACCCCAAGGTGAGGCGTCACACCCAGTTTTAAAAGGTAATAAAGTGAATTTATGATATTTTTTCTTAATGGTGATGTTTTTTAAATTTTTTGACTACTTATATTTATTTTTCTTCGGAATTGAATTACTAAGAGTATGGAACTTATGGAATCATCGCTACTCATCATTAGTATATTGCATTAATATTGCACAAAATCACGAGCTCTTGCAACCTAACCACTTTAATCAAATTCTGTCAAAAATTAAAAAAGTAAGACAGTATAATCGGCCCATGAAAGCACTTTCGAGCTCGCGGATACCTGCACCCCGCCCATACGCTGGAAGCGTTGCAGCACGGTCAAGTATTCTGACAGCTGCCTTCAAAGACGGACTTGCACGTACGTACTCCTGACACATCCCCGAACTTAACATCTTATTACAGGTTACTCTGACAGTTTTTCAAAGTGCCTTCTAGTAAAGAGGGTGCCATAGTTATTTGTTAAAACTTGAAAAAAATATCGTATATTTATTACGTACGCAGCCTCTTTCTGACACATCCCTAAACTTGACTACTTGTTTTACGTACCGTTACTCTGATCTTTTTCAAACTGTATTCTAAAAGGAAGAGGGTTTCACTAGTGTTTGTTTAATATATTTAACGAGAAACGTTTTTTTGTGCGTATAAAAATACCGATACGGGTTAAGGACTTTTTATTTTGCACATAAATTTTTTAATCCGTATGTTTACAAAGATTTTTGTGGGTATTTCCACATTTTTTCATTTGGATTGATTGAAGTATTTCATAAAATTCCTTCGTAATTAAAATTAAAATGAAAGAGTGGTGTTTTTTAATATGAAAAGCAAATTTGTGTAGTCAACTAGTATTTAGCACGTACGAAGATATTGATATATATTTTTTGTCTTATAATAAGAAATAACTATAAGAATCTTCTTCTTCTTCGTCCTAGTGTTATTCCCGGTTGTGCCCTGAAGGAGCCTGGGGTACGCTTTGACACCTAATCCCAAGATTTGGCATAGGCACTAGTTTTACGAAAGCGACTGTTTTCCGTTTCCTCACGATGTTTTCCTTTACCGAAAAGCTAATTATAAATATTCCGTTAATAATAAATAATAAATAATAATAAATATAAAAAAACTCATTGGTACGAGCCGGGATTCGAACCCACAACCGCCGTTTCTCAGCTGTATGCCTGAACCACTAGGCTAGGTTTATTTAAGAAAAACCTATAAGTTTATACTCATAATTATTTTCTTAAAAAAGCTAGTGCTAGTGGTTATCTATTAATAATAAAACAAATATAAGCCATTATAAAAACGGAACCTGCACAGCTATCACGCGACGGCGCGCGAGCTCTCTCGATTTTTCTCGCACTATCCGTCTCTCTCTTATTAGAACACTTAGAACGAGAGGTATAGTGCGAGAAAAATCGGGAGTACGTCGCGGCTGTCCAATGATAGACGTGCTTAGTATTTGACCTTTCATATTATCTGTCCGGGGTAAATTGGTTGGCTGACAAAAATACAACTCAAGAATTTGCTGGGTTCACCCATTCCATGCGCACAGATATTTTTACATTAGGGGTCATTTCTTGCAGTAAAATATGCTTTAATCGCGATTTTACTCTTGAACCCAAGAACGAAGTAACATTAAAACTTGTAGAAAAATGTCCAAACGACATTTTAATTCAACTGGCATTGTTCGCTAATAGAAGTTAATAACTATCAACATGGTTTTCAACCATAATATAATATACTATGTCAATATACACTATATTATTGCCTTATGAAAATAAAATAAAAAAATCTGGAATAAAAGTTATAAATGATAAATATCAATAGAAGTTAATTCGCATCTCAATCGAGTTCGTCAAAAAATTCAATAACAATCGCACTACATTAATGAGGTGCGATATGAATCAGTTTGAATTTTTTGTTATGAATTTCTATTTCAACACAGGAGCCAGGCATATTATTATGCTTGCCATCGTAAGGGACGGTAAAAATCCTACGAAGCAAAATGAAGAACAGTACAACCACGAAATTCGAAGATCGGGTATTTCCATCTCTATCGCACTCACCATATTCGAGTGGCAGTCGCATGTATACGAACTTCGACTTTTGATTTTCGTGGTAGCGCCACTGGTCTTAAAACATACTAACCCGATTGTGGCAGACAAAAGTTAAATATATCTCTCTGTCACCCCTATTGCGATTTGTAATATTTGAATACAACCATCTCGCTCGGTCGCAGTGTTATTATTACCGCGAAGAGTCTTGAGTCTTTAAATACCTACATCAAATTATGAGTGGGAATGTGGGAATTCGAATGAGATGGTGTTGTCTTGTCGTTTGACCTACTCAATTTTGCCCTAATAATCGTTAGACCTAATTTTTAACCGACTTTTAAAAAAGGAGGAGGTTCTCAATTAGGTTGTATATTTTTTTTTCATAATTTTTTTTTTCAATGTTTGTTAGGTACCTCAGAACACCGTCATTGATGAGCCGATTCGTAAAATATTTTTTTGTTTGTAAGTATATGCTTCCAGGTGGGTCCCATTTGCTTCAAAAAATCAATGGGATGATGGGATCCATGCGGAATTGAGGGAACTCCTCAATTATATTAGGCACGCGTGTAGTGATTTTGGTATTTTCTATTATAACTCGTGTATTTACTTTACACCCGGAAATCATAAATTTGGTGGAGTGGAATTGATGATGAAGACCACAGATGACTTATGGAATTCCTCAATGATGTACTTAAAAGTACAAAAACAAGTATATCACAGATTCTGACAAGATTCCTTTGAAAAAGCAACTAATGAAGTGCCAAAGGTGATCCTTGTGGAATCGATGGAAGTCCTCAAATATTATCGGGTCACATACAGCGATTGGGTTTTTTTCTCTAATAATCAACGCATTTGCTCTCGGAAACCAGTTCATGTCTTAAATTGGAAAATAAATTTGGAAATGTTCTCGTGGCTTGACGGAGTACTAAATTGAAGTCGGTTAAAACTTTGTTTTTAAAGTAAATTATTCAATAGACCTAATGCATTTTTCTTCGAAACAGTGAACTTTTCGGGTTTTAACAGTAAGTATTTACAAAGGAAAAACGTCCGCTAACGAAATTCTAAATTTCGATCAAAGTGGAAAATTTTAAAATTATCCGCCATGTGCGGGATTTTCGGGTGTTCTTTGAAAATCATCAAATTGATGTTAATAAAGTAAACATTCCAGTACTCGACGCTGTCCTAGTATATGGCATGAGCACTCTATGTCAAAATGACATGGCTTAAAATCAAATGAAGAAAATCCTCTTAGTTCGAATTTAACCCATATTGCTTTGACATAGAGTGCCTATACCATATACTGGTACAGCGTCGAGCACTCGGACGTTTACCTTACTAGTAAGGTTAAGTTACGTTTGTTTTGCAATAATCTAATAAAGTTTACTGTTAAAAAAACAATGCATTAGGTCTCATGAAACATTAGTTCAAATGATGCATTTAGGACCAAAGTAGTAGGACTAACAATCGAGAACCGTTACCTCATACCTACATTAACTAACTAAGTGTTAAATAATTAGTCCAGTTACCCTTATGAATAACTTTTCAATAGACCGGCGACGGTACATACAGCGCGCCCAATCAACAGAGTGCCTTCACAAAACACGTTTATTTCCCCAATTTGTAAAACAAACATTTTGGCAGCAGACTAATTAACGTGTACCTTATTGAATACTAACCGAGCAAAACAATTTTAACACTTAGAATAGACGTAAACTTGTCGGGATTCCAGGAAACTTGGGTAAAGTAAACGCTCCAAGAGTTCTGTGGTTGGTTTGTTGAAACAAGATTGACCGAAATATCAATAAGTAGGTAGGTACCTTTTTCTTTTCTTAATGCTGAGGATTGTAATCAGTCTTTACAGGTAGGTACTAAAGGTGGTTTTCCACCGGCGAGGCGAGGCGGGGGTTGGATGAGCGAGAATTGAAATTAGTATGGGACTTACTACCTATTTCAACCGCGCGCGCGCGCGCTCAGTGCAAATACGTAGTAAGTCCCATACGAATTTCAATTCTCGCCCATCCACGCCCCGCCTCGCCTCGCCGGTGGAAAACCACCTTTATACTCGTTCTTACTCACAAATAATAAACTGACTAACTATTTTGGCTCAGGGATGCAAAAAGGGTCTTGGCGTCCGTAACGACAGCACGCCCCTTATCCCGAGTAATAAAGAGGTTGTGGAATGTGAGTTTGTAGCATTGTCAGTTTGTATGTAACTAATCTCCGATACTTTTTTTATTATTAAGTATAGGTACGCTATCCCGCCTGATGGTAAGTGATGATGAGGTTGAGGGTGTTATATGCATACCTAGATAGTGCATATTCACTGCCATCACTACTATTCCATTAATAGTACATTACGTACCTAGGGCGGTAAATTCGTGAATGGCCCAGATCGCAGGTGTTTAATAAATAAATATGCGATCTGGGGCTTTACGAATTACCGCCCGTGGTAAGTACACAATTTTACGTCTTCATCTGGCCACAATGCGAGTTTTAACGTACGCGCAGCGTGCAATAAAACTCGCATTATGGCCAGGTGTGACGTAAAAATATTTATTTTGACGTGTTTGTTGAATGCAGCTGGGATGGATATATTTACGGTTCTTACCCCTTGTCAGTACCTATATATAGCTAGTTTATCTAGGATTGTTATAGCGTTAGTGCTTACAATTTCCCAAATAAACTATGTTGATATTATTGACCGTTTCTAAGTTACAGTTCATCAAACTTTTGTAAAAAAGAACTGCATATTACAACTCTAACGGAGAATTGAAATTAGTATGGGACTTATTTCCACCGCGCGCGCGCGCGCTCCGTGCAAATAGGTAGTAAGCCCCATACGAATTTCAATTCTCGCCCATCCACGCCCCGCCTCGCCTCGCCGGTGGAAAACCACCTTTAGGGATGACTGGAATAACTGTCACCGGAAAGTCGAATTTAGCTTGAACCCTGAATAAGTAACAGTGAAATTGACAAATTATCGAGCAGAAATCGGTCATGGTAAACGTCAACAGTTACAAAGATGAATTAGGGTTGGCGCTATCATTAAACTACTAGTTGGCACTATTCGATTGTACTGCCATTATATGACAATATATTTTCTTTAGGGTTCATGGAAAACATCCACCCTGTATAAAATAATTGGAATTATATCAGATACGTACCAATACCTACTTATATTGCATATATTCGAACATATCCTTCGTCAAGAAGAGGGCTCGTTAGTAGATATCCTTTGTGATCATTTTTATCTTATCCTTTTCCGTACCCGAAATGTTAGAAACAAGTCGAAGTTTTTGTTTTACAACAAATATACCTCAGGAAAAAAAAACAAAAAAATAGAATACACACTGAACCACTACTTACCATCCAAATCCACAGCGCAGGTTTCTTCATTCCACAGATAAAGCATCCACCACAGGATTCGTCAGTAAACTATAGATACAACTCACAATCCGCAAAACAGATCGTCAACTAAAACTATAATACAATATACATGCAAACAACCTAGATCCAATCCTATCGTCCTGCGAGATACGTACCTGGCACAAACATTCCAAAAATACTCGCCAATACTAATAATACTATATTTATCATGAATTAGCCTGAACTTACAACATAATCTATTCAAAGAGTCGGAATGTAATGATTACATTTAAAACGCGAGTGTAACCCACACAATTTTGTCTCGCTTGGTCGCTAATGCTCTTCGGACACGGAAACTAGCGAAGATATGAAAAAATATTCGTTGCACAAAATAAATCATTATTTTAAATAATTTACTTTAAAAACAAAGTTTTAACCGACTTCAATTTAGTACTCCGCCAAGCCACGAGAACATTTCCACATTTCTTTTCCAATTTACCACATGAACTGATTTCCGAGAGCAAATGCGTTGATTTTTAGAGAAAAAAACCCAATCGCTGTACCTATGTGACCCGATAATATTTGAGGACTTCCGTCGATTCCACAAGGATCACCTTTGGCACTTCATTAGTTGCTATTTCAACGGAATCTTACCAGAATCTATGATATAATCGTACTTTTGTACTTTTAAGTACATAATAAAGGAATTCCATAAGTCATCTGTGGTCTTCATCATCAATTCCACTCCACCAATTTATAATTTGCGGATGTAAATACTCGAGTTATAATAGATAGAAAATACCAAAATCACTACACGCGTGCCTAATATAATTGAGGAGTTCCCTCAATTCCTCATGGATCCCATCATCCAATTAAATTTTCAAAAAAATGGGACCCACCTGGAAGCATATACTTACAAACCAAAAAAACATTTTACGAATCGGCTCATCAATGACGGAGTTCTGAGGTAACAAACATTGAAAAAAAAATGATAAAAAGAAAAAAAAATACAACCGAATTGAGAACCTCCTCCTTTTTTTGAAGTCGGTTAAAAACAAACAATTTTGAGGTTAATCTATTTTTATTATTATGCCGAAAGATTTCTCTAAATACCACCTTAGTTTCGAAGCAGTAGCGATTTAATAAAGTTAGAATCCTATCTCGTACTAGTTAATTAGGATTTCGGAACTAATGTACGGAATATCATTTGATACTTAACTAGCCTTTCAACGAAGCACTCACAAATTTATAGTATAGTAGGTGGGTATGTTATATCACCTAAAATGTCACTTAATGAAATATTAATAAAACTTCACTAAGTATTTATAGTCCAAAAACAGCCATTTCCGAAGAGAGTTTTCTCGTGTGCGGAAGGCATGAGCGTCTCTGTCAAGAGGGCGTGGTTTTCGCAAATCGACTCGTATCAAGGCATTAACCAACGTTGGTCACTTTAAGTAGTTACTACCCTCTTCCCTACTTACCGGATGTTGTCTATGACAGCATCCCCCCTATTCTGTAACTTGTTTTAAGCTCACCTCAACGCTCACCCACAAATATATCTTGACACGGCGATGCGTAGTAACTAAGCGTAGGTAGAGGTCTAGTTTCGTGACGGGTGACCGGCGGGGTGAGCAGCCCAGGGGCCGTAGACAAGGTTACAATCGACAAGCGCTAACGCCAATAGAAAATAATAAAATGTAGGGGAATGACAGATGCCGACGAAACACTTCGTTAACATCTGTCATTCCCATACATTTTATTAGTTTTCTATTGGCGTTAGCGCTTGTCGATTGTAACCTTGTCTAGGCCCCCTGTAGTCAAATCGTGCCCACTCACTTGATGATAACTTGACTCTGGGATGGAATATTAGACGGCAGTCACTTCCGCAAAAAATGTGCCTACACCAATACTTGGGATTAGGTGACAGACGGACCCCAGGCTCCTTTAACTTCCAACCGGAATAGCATTTAAATGATAACGACGTAATTTAAGTTATCAAAAAAGGTAGTCATCAAACTGCGACATTGAGAATTGTGAGAATTTCATAAGCTAGTTCATATTAAAAACAACTCGATTATATTACGGGTATCTATTTTATGATTTCCAGGACTTTTTTCCTGAGAACCGACGCATTGCAAATCTATGTATCGATTCGCGTAATCGCTCAATCATCAATTTGTGCAAGGTCTCTGTCATTATCGCTGCTCATGACTCCCCTTGAAATGGAAGCTTACAGTAATAGGGGATGATTGCGTCTTCAGCCTTGAAGTTGTTAAAGGTTACATGATGTTGAGTGTAACTGATTGACGCAGTTACAAATAATAAAGAAGCGGCCCTAAGGCGTGATTGCGTAACTTTTGGAAGGAGCGGTAGGGGACCTAACCTAACCTAACCTAACTGTCAGTTATTTATTTGTCTATATTTAAGGGGATGCCTTGATTCGAGTCGAACACACCCCCAAGACAAGGACACGCTCAAGCCGGAAGGCATAAGTTCTTGTGCGCGGAAGCGCATGAGAAAAAGAGATGGAACACTCTTCGGGAATGGCTTTTCTTGGACAAATTTCGATAAATACCTAACTTAGAGAAGTTTTATTTTAGATGAGATAACATACTATAGTATTAACTTGATTGTAAAATAATGTATCGTTTGAGAAGGTTGAGTAAAAAAAGGAAAATACAGAACCAACTTCGGAATTTTTTTCTATCGAGGAAATTTTAAGCAATCATGTATCGGTAAAATCAGACCTTACTGTTTCTTAATCTAGTCAGAACGGTGTTTCAAAGTACGCGATAATTTCCAATGCACCGCCTTAAGTATGTTTATCATCGTCTGGTACCCATAGTGCAAGTTTAGCTTAGTTTGGGATTGGGCCGATTTGTGTGTGTCAGCAAATATTAACTTTATTTTCGTACGATAGATAGATCCAAACGTATTTTTTTTAATTAGAAAATTACATTTATGTTGCCCTGACGGTCAAATACCATGTTGTGTCCACTGGTATTTTTTTTGTATTCTTTTAAAATAATTTAGAAATTTTCTATATGCTTACGCGTTTCAACTTGAATAATAAAAAAATAGGAAATGGTAGAGCCAAATTTTTTATTTTATTGTAATGTGTCATGTGTAACAAAAAAATAAGTAGACGTTACTTGCAAATAATTTTGACTTTGATAGAGCCGTACAACATTACAATTACAATAAAATAAAAAAATTAGGCTCTACCTCTTCTTTTTTTTAATTCAAGTAGAAACGCGTAAGCATATAGAAAATGTCTAAATTATTTTAAGAGAATACAAAAAAAATACCAGTGGACAAAAATTTTTTGGAGGCCGGAAAAGCTAATGATAATGACCCAACCTACCTGCCGTTTTAATTTGGCAAACGATGGAGCAAACACCCTGTATATAATTATGCACCACCAGCAGCTCGCTCACGTAACGCATTGTACGTACGTACGTTAGGTAGATGCTAAATGTCAATTTTTATATGAATAAATGGCACTTTTTGCATAATCGCAACCAACGTAAAGTAGGTATTCTACTTATGTATAAAAAAAGTAATTTTGTGAATTCAGTGGCATTATTTAAACCCAGCTGGGTTTTGTCCGCTGCCTGGGAAAAAAGCCACCGCGAAATAATTATATAAACAAAAAAAAATCGTAGTGATAAAATTCAATTGCTAAATTCGGGTCGCCACGCACCTCGACAAATCAAAATCTCGACACGGAAGATTGGTGTCTCTGTCGCAGGCTCATTGTATAGGTAATCCGCCGTTTTACATAACAGCTAGCTGTTTCACAAAACTGCGCTGTTTTGTAATACGGCGAATTAACGCGATAAGGCGGATTTTTGTTATAATTGTAAATCTACATCTCTATAACCCTGGTTTCTTCAATACTTATAAAGATACATCCTTGATACCCAGTGTTAAACTAGGTACTTGTCCTTACAAAAATAAAATGGTTTTGACACCGTGTAATATGTTGTTCATAGTGAAGAATGCAGCTGCCGAAACATCTGAAGATCGCCGCCGGGTCGGCGGGGGCGGCTTTATTTGGTGTCCTCTTTGGTTGGGTAATTTTCCCCGCCATACTCAAATCGCAACTCAAAAAGGTACGTTCATTGGAAAAGATGCCCAAACGACAACTAAACTAATATTATGATGATACTGATGATAGTATCATGTTCTAAACAGCTACAGTCTCACAGAAGTGCCTGTGAGACTGTAGCTTTGTAAGTTTGTATGTTTTGGGTAACCTCTGGAACCACTATTAGGAATCCTATTTCACAAATTCTGTCACCTGCTTGTAGGATGGACTTTATGGATGATTATAGGCTATATTTTATCCCGCAGGTTTGCCTGTGTTTTTTGCAATACGCGGCCTAGGCCGCGGGGGCAACTAATTTGGATATACAAATGGCGGGGTTATTCGTAAAACTTAACAAACAACTATTAGTAGGTATAGTACCTACCTAAAAATCAAGAGAAACGTTATTTAATGGCACTATAGCTAAAATAGGTTTGAGGAGGTTATAAATAAGACCATTATTTAATTATGCTAATATAACAACCCAGCCCACAACATCCCCCGTGTGGTGTCGGGTAAGAATAGCACCACCCCCTTTCTTCCTGTGGGTGTCGTAAGAGTCGACTAAGGGTACAGGGTTGAAGTGTGTTGTGGGCGACGAGCTAGCAACCTGTCACTACGATATCACATTTTGTCGATCGTTTAAAAGTGGCACTGGAATACAAGTTTTATGTGCTCTGCCTACCCCTTTTAGGGATAAAGGCGTGAATGTATGTATGTATGTAACAACCCAGCAAATAACGATTAGGTCTTAACATCAATCTTACGTTAACTAAATTTTGAGCCCACGAACTCATATGAAATCCTTATACTTATCTTTTGAATTACTGCGTTTTAGCTTCGCCAAGCATTTATTTCTTAACTAACAGGAAAGTTTAAAAACCATACTTAGTTAAGCTACAAGCCGGTGTGCACACAGGCGTTAGGGCGTGTGCACACTTTTACTCGGCCATTGCACGTCACAACCCAGTGGGCGCCAGTCGATTAAAAACATGCAACATCCCTTTTCATTTCAACACAGTCCTTTGGCTGACAAATGTGATTTCTTTTCCATTCGACTGTGTTAAACTGTAACAAGAAATATATGACATGGATGACTTTTATGAGACAGTACGTATGTTTAAAGGATAGCTATATAGATAAAATGGCTATGGTGATCGTTACGTGAAAATTATATTACTGAAATGAAGTGATATAAACAATTTAATAAAGACGGCTTAAATGACATGCATCCAGGCCATAAACATTTTAAAAAAAAATTAGACTTAAACACCAGCATGAACGAGGTTGGATTCTGAAGGACGCGGAATATTATTAATCAGCCAATTATCAATTTGTTTATGTCCAATCGTCATCATCCTCCTAGCGTTACTCCCGGTTGTGCCCCTAAGCCCGGGGTCCGCTTTGATACTACCTAATCCCAAGATTTGGCATACGCACTAGTTTTACGAAAGAGAATGCCATCTATCCTTCTAACCCATGGGGAAAACTAGACCTTATTGGGAATATACCGGTTTCCTCGCTATGTTTTCCATTACCGAAAAGCTAACGGTAAATATTCCTTACATAAGTTCCAAAAACTTCATTGGTACGAGCCGGGATTCGAACCCACGACCGCTGCTTGACAGCCGCATGCCTGAAACACTAGGTTACAGTATGTATGTTTAACCGATAGCTATATACTTACTTATTTTACTTATTGAAATAAAATAATTTATTCATAACAAACATACTTAGTATATAAAGCCATACAACTTAAAAACTATAATATTTTAAAAATTGGCCCGTCTTATATTAACAAAATTGAACAATTAACCTGAAAGGATGCAACAAACTTACCTACAATATATAACAACAAACCTTCATTTCATAATTAAGGTTCGTGTAAAAATTTGTTTTATCAACCCCGAAGAGACAAGAGCAGCAGTCCTTTGGAGTTTTAATTTAATAAATACAAATAGAAGAATAGGTTTCTTACCATAGTATTTCAACGAATGTATTTCGTTTTCCGATTTGATCCCTTAAATAGAACATCCAATTACACTTTTACTATGATTGGCTTCCACAAGAAACTTGGCACCTATTGAGGCTTAGCGAATCATGTTCCAGGACCTGACAACTTTTGCTAATTCAATTACTTTCGGAACTCAGGTGGTAAATTACAGGGGACAAATTAGCTTAAGGGTATGAATTAGAAAATAAAGTTTATGCATTTTCAGATATGTATGTATCTTCACATTAGAATCTGATGTTTATCAGAAGCCAAAACACGATTGCTCAAAATTTCTTGAACGCCAAAAAATTTGGGGCATTATTTTTTCAATTTTACCTCCGCTTTAGCGTCTCTCCTGTGGTCAATAATTAAGAGCTCATGTGCATATAAATAAGGTTTTTATCGAATAGTAATATAGAAGAGGAGACGCTGTTTATGCGGATTAAGAGTCCAAACCAAAATTAGGCTTCGAAGCCCTTAACTTTTATAATGTCCACAGGAAAGACGCGAACCTAAATTTGAGTATGACCCCTAACTCAAACTCGGTGAACAATTAAATAATTAATAAATAAGTATTAGGTTATCCTAGTATATACAAATTGACCAAGCCCAATAGTAAGATCGAGAAGGCTTGTGTTTATTATGGGTAATAAGATGGAGCAGAGTAACCCAAGACAGGAAAGACGGGAGAAGGCTGGAGGAGGCCCTTTCCGACTGGCAAACAGACAAAAAAGAGAAATAATATAACATTTATATCTGATAAATAATATGGGTACTAAACTACGATATATTTGAGTGACAAGTCAATATATTATCAGTAGAAAATGTCAGTCGAGTTGTCCTAACGTTCGTTCGATAAGTGTAATCACCCCTCAGCTGGCCGATTG
Organism: Epinotia bilunana; assembly: GCA_947049275.1. Classification (NCBI taxonomy): domain Eukaryota; kingdom Metazoa; phylum Arthropoda; class Insecta; order Lepidoptera; family Tortricidae; genus Epinotia; species Epinotia bilunana. Next base: position 17,361,052 of record OX346266.1, on the reverse strand, counting down.
CGTAACGTTTCGTAAGTGCGTTACGTAGATCTAAATGTCGTTTCTTGTATAGAAAGTCATTGAGTCCTAACGTTCAAATCAAATCAAATCAAATCAATTATTTATTCTGCAAATAGGCCACAAGGGCACTTTTACATGTCAAACCATAATTTACAATAAAATAATAATAATAATCTTACACAAAAATAATTTAAAATTATATATAAAAGGTTAACAAACTAAATGTCACTAAGTTAATGTAAACAAAACAAAATTGCAAAATATGACCATTTCATTCGATATAAGATCTGTATCAGAAGTTAATCATGTTAATTCAGTATTCCAGAGATGTATAAGGTCTCTGAGCGTCCAAATACAATTAATAATTATTCTAAAATTCTAAGAGATGTATACGGTCTCTAAGCGTCAAATCAAAAAAGGAACATTAATGTAATATTGTCAGAGATGTACAGGGTCAATAACAATAAAACGTGTCAAGATCAGAATGATGTCGCTCGTTCGTTCGATAAGCTACGCCATTACCCCTCAGAAATGATGTGATGATGAATAATGCTTGAAGTCGGTTTACGTAGGAAATGGCGCTGACAGCGAAGACAGACGTGCGTCAGATGTGGCAGAAGATCCCGTTCGCCCTCGACTTCAAGGTGTACCTGTTCAACTATACCAACGCTGCCGAGGTCCAGAAAGGTGCCATACCTATAGTGAAGGAAATTGGACCCTATTACTTTGAGTGAGTTTTCTATTTATGTTATTATCCTCTTAAGACCCAAGATTTAAGGATAATTGGAATTACGCCCGTGTCTTTAAAAATATTATGACTAAATATTTAAGTAGCACATTTGCTCGTAACGTTCCTCTTATTACGTCGCTTTTAGGCTCATAATCCGGGGTATTAAGCGCACGTGTTTTGTAACTTTACGGCACTCGTGTTTTATAGTTAATATCCTGGTTAAGACACGTGTGGCACCTTGCAATAAAGTGAAGTATGAACACACAATATACATTGTACAGTTTTTTTTTCTCAGCAAATGGATTCTTACTCGACGAACATATTAAATACTTTTTTGTGAATTAAATGATTAGGTATTTCTTCTTAGATATAATATTTATAGAAATGTTTTATTTAAGTCGTAAAATATTTTACTGTGATAACATTTTACTTTAATTTGTATTGAATAAAAAATATTTATTTTATTTTGTATTGGCTGTTTAGAGATTTCATTTAAGCCTGGCCTTAACATTACATAAACGCGCGCCCTGCGCGCCATTATTGGTAATTTGACTTCACAAATAGGAGTAAACATTATTGATACGTGTTTGATTATTATCGCCTATTCCACATATCCCTACTGCGATATCCCCCCCAGTGGGGACATCGCAGTAGGGATACGTGGAATAGGCGGGATTTTCCGCTAAAAAGTTTCTCAGTCGACTTTTAAAATTTAAGTCAGATGTTTCGTTTTTAGGCAGTGTTTTTGTTGGTCTTTACTTTATTGAAGGGCAGCTAACAGAACGTGCGCGTTTCTGCAGCGAAGGTCGGGCCGTACTTGGAGCAATTATTAAAGTTCAATTTTGATTTGAATGGTCGTAAATAAGATGATGTTTCCTTTCTTGACTGAAGTAACTCTCAAAACCCGCCAGCTCCCCTGGGTGCTACAGAATTGGGAAACTACTTTCATTGCGAGGGTTATGAGACGGTCATCATGCAGCGGAGTTACGCGACGAAATCCGGTTGCGAAATTCCGCCTTTATGTGGCGTGCCTTAAAGAAGAAATAGGATTTAGGCGGGACACATGATACGTCGTGTCTCGGTGCAACGTCACTCGGCGTGTGTGTTCTGCGCCTAACGTGTCGTGCTCTAAACGCCTGTAAGGTGACTAAATGCGTGTACGATGTTAGGATTTTTTAAATGGCTATCATATCCGTAATATCGAATAATAATGAATTGTTGTTTCACTGATAATTATTTATCGGCTTCCCGTAGCTCAGAGTAAAATTTGGATAGGGGTCGAACAATAACCCTGTATGTGCGTTGATTTAGAATTCAAAGGAAACCTTCCGGAAATCGCCTACGCGCTTTAAAGTCAAATATTATTTATTACAGTCGTACAGAGATTTCAATATATTATGTATATTATATCTAATATTAGTTCATGTTAACCAAAACATCTTCGGGAAAAAATCTAAATAACAGTTTGGGAATATTAGGATTTGTTTCTTTATATATTTATTTATAAGTAATATTTGTTTTTTTAAGAGACAAGAGAATGCAAGTTATCTGAAGCAAATGTCGAGGACAGAGCGAAGTGGAGAAGTAAGACGAGGAAAGCTGACCCCACCACACAGATAACCTCCAATAGATAGAGCCTATAAGCGATTTAGTTCGATGCAAAGGTCACCACAGTTGGTGGTAGGTGCGGGTTGCGGGGAGGTCGGTAACGGCGCTGTGATTGGCTATTTCTAGAGTAGCGCGCTTTGTCACATCATGGCGCCAGAAGCGTAGTGATGGGGCGCGTTGGTCGTTAACGGTTATTAGCGCCGCAATTAATTGTTGATAGAATATTTTACATGGCGTAGGTACTATCGACAACACAGCTAACTGACCATCGGTGCACCTTAAGTGCATTGTAATAAGGTTCTATATAAACACAGGATGGTCAGTTAACAGTGTTGTTGTTTGTAGCTTTAACATAGTTTAAATTTTTGAACGGCTGTCACTGTTATATTATTATCATATTTCGTTTATCGACTATTTATATCACCACGTAACATAAAAAAGTATGTTATAATCACGTCGAGTAGTCATATAAAATAGTTACTTCTAGGCATTTTACAACATTTACTGCATTATCGTGTTTCTGTCGGACAAGAAGCCTTCGTCTCGTTCGTATTTACATACTTACTAGAAAAAAACGAATGCAGTGTTAATTCCACATTAACGAATGTGCTAGCTAGGCTTATGTATGATATTTTAAGATTGGTATAGCTAGGTAAGGAAGACAAATAAAAACGATGTCATAAAAAGTACATATATTTATTCAATGTGATAAAATTATGTGGTTGATGATGGTTCCATCACTAACCACCTCCGAGATCCCTCGCACGTCGTCGAAGTCCAGCATGAGGTGCATCTTGTGACACTAGTCCTAATTGCTCTCGAAGACGATTCGAAAAAACCCAAATGCCATGGCTCCATCACTCCAACCACCTCCGAGAATATATTACCTACGTATTCATTATTAAATTCTATTTCATCGATCTCTCGATTTTCTCGCACTATCCGTCTCTTATTAGAACACTTAGAACAAGAGGTATAGTGCGCGAAAAATCGAGAGTATGTCGCGGCCGTCTCATGATAGACGTGCTGTAGGTACTACAATAATATATTCCCTTCATTAGGCTCTGGAAGCTATAAAATAGAGCGAGATAGTAATTTACTACGTCTCCCTCTACCTCATAGCTTGTAAGACGGTTGCAGTCCGCCACGCTGCCTTCTTGGTGCAGTTTAAACCTTTAGTACATCGTATACATTATCTATGATTTCTAACAAAATAATTTGTGAATTTTCGTATTAAAATAGTACACGAAAGCACGGATAAATTAACGTATTGTTTCCTTAAATGAATCTGAATCGGTAAAATTCGAAAGCATCACTAGCCCATCACTAGAGTGTCACGTGCTTTCGTGAGAAAGGAACAGTATATTGCCATTTCCATTTGATGAAAAGGGACATGGATAATTTACTACTTTTTTATGGACCAGTTTAAAATTAACTCCGCGTGACAGAATGAAATTAACATCTATATGATAAATTTTACTTACCTGTGAAATGTTATTCCGTCGGATGTGAAATTAGACGTTCGGGAATTTTTCCCACACCACTTCACACAGCAATTAATTTTTGTAGCGCAAAAACAATTTTAATTTGTTGGTTGTTTGACGCATGTCTAGATCGCGTACCTGGTCGCGTCGCAACTGACAATATGGCGCGGGGTAGCGGGGGGTTATCAGAGCTAGAGCATATATGCGTGGTGACCGCACGTCGCCCTATACGCTCTATCTATTGGCGGTTATCTGTGCCCCACCACCATGTGGGATACATAGCTAGGAAGGGAAAGAGTATTCGTTTCTTTATGTGTTGAGTTTTCGCTTCAAAGAAAATAAGTGCACGATTGTTCCTTAGAGTGCACAAAATCAGATTAGAAACTCGATATTCACATTCTTACGGTCACATACATATAAACTAGTATTTTGCGCTTAGTCACATCCCCGCGCGAATATAGGTACATTTCGAATCTGAATTTCTACTTCAAGTAGGTACAGTCGCGTTCTTTAATTTAGGACCCTTTTCAAAAAAAAAATCTTTGTATTCCTATACAATTTGACAGGATTGTCAACTTTAAGTGGGTCTCAAATTAAAGTTCGTGACTGTACCTACAAGGGAGCGCAAAATAACTATGTAATATGCACTTTTAGTGCCAGGAAACCGCTAGGTCGGTGCTCTGCTCTTAGGTGTTTTCCTCTAATACAGTGTTTTCAAACTTTTGATATTAGTACAACAAACAATATGAGTAAAGAACAGCGTAGCGTATTTTCCATACCAAGGGGGCCGCGACATTTTGACAAAAACAAACAAGATTTTAAAACACTGCTCTACTATGGGTACAGTCAGTATTATATAGTTAGTAGCAGCCAAAGTAGCCAAATATATCGTAACACGTCTTTATTACCGTAGGTGCAAGGCTGTGTTACGGTATATTTGGATACTTTGGCTGCTACTAACTATATGATGCTGACTGTATACATAATTATATAGATAAAGAAATACTTAAATACATACGAAACATCCATGACTCAGGAACAAATATTCGTGCTCATCACACAAATAAATGCCCTTACCGTGAGTCGAACCCAGGACCTCTTGCTTCGTAGGCAGGGTCACTTGGTCAACTAGGCTAAAGCGGTCGTCAAGTCAGTCAATAACCTTAAACGTGAATTGATTTAGTACTAGCTTCCGCCCGCGACTTCGTGGATCCGGGAAAAAAATTGTCCTAGATCTTGATCTAGGCTATAAACTATTTTTGTGTAAAATTTTATCCTAATTGGTTGAGCCGTTTAAGCGTGATTGAGTAGCAAACATCAAAACACCTAAACATCCAAACATCTGAACATCCAAACTTTCGCATTTATAATATTAGGATTCATTTATTTTATTTTTTATTTCCTTCTGATATGATTTCAAAAAATACAGATATTTAAAAATGCTAAATAAGTAGGTAAACTTATATAGTATTCCTCTACCAGTTACCCAAAGCTTACCTACATCGATCCAAATTTCGCGCGAAGATACGAAATTCAGAACGGAAATTCGATTATTCGTACTTTCAAATAATTCAGGATCCCAATAATTTTCTTACTCTTCGCCCTACCCTCATAAATCCATATTTCACGCAAGGACTGTTAATTACAAGTCATTATAAAACGTATCATTGCTGATAATGATACAGGTCGGCAAACAGACGAAGGTAAATATTATTGGCCGCAAACAATGTGGTGTAGCCCGGTCATTATTGTAAGTGGGTGACGCGATATTTTGAGATTAAATTGCTATATTGACGTGTGAACAATTTACGGCATGAAATTTGGTTTACAATATAACGGCCGTTTTTATGATTTTTAGAAGAGTTTATTAAAAATGGAACTGTGTCGTTAGTTAACAAAAGATGGTCTTGAGATCTTTAGTGGTTTATTTGTATAAATATTTAGTATGCTTAATATTATGTTAATCTTCGTACAAGAATGCCTGTGTTCGCTACAAGGGTTGGGTAGCAGAGAGGGCTGTCAAAGTGACAGTTTGTAGTCAATGACAAGAGTGCGTTTTGATACTACAATACAGGCACATTGTTGTACGTATAAACCCTAGGACCCCCCAATGTATTGTTTTTGTATTTAAAATTGACAGTTGAGTTGCCTTAACGCTCGTTTGAAAAGCTACACAATTACCTCTGGGGCATAGCTGTAATATGATCTAATATTTCTCCTTCAAGGAAATTCTGTAATTTTCCTTGACGAGTAATGAGTATGGCAGTGTAGTTTACATTCCTACCTACATAAGGTATTTGCATTTTCATTGGCGCGGCGCGCGTGTAAGCAAGCGTCAAGTAAATTGACGCCCTGCTGCTCGATTGCCTAACGTTTTCGGTAGATTTAAATTTAATTTTTTGTATGGGTCAATGACAGAAAGTCAGTTGTCTTAACGCTCGTACGAAAAATTTGTAGCCTAACCTGTGACACTATGTGCCAGAACCGGAGAGGTAATTGCGTAACTTTTCGGACGAGTGTTACAACAATTGAACTGTCATTTTCCCCTGCAAACATATTTTAGATCTACGCATACGGCGGTGTGGAATCGGTGCGGTAAAACTAGGACCAAAAATTTTTTCTAAACGACGCTTGCTGATCGATTATATATACTAATATACATAAGCAAATACAGCGCCTGTTCTAAATCGATATTTTAAAAACGTTTGAACCAAAGAAATCTATAATTCACGACCTTGACAAGAAAATACTGGCAGTATGAAACACCCACAATAAAGCAGCCTATCATACACACGTGTTGGAATACGTTACAGAAGTTTAAACATATAATTTTCTACACTATCCTTAACCCAATAAAAGAGTGTTTTGAATATGGAATCAACCCATTATTAGGGTTCTGTTTGGCAACACTGTCATTACACGACACTTCGCATTTTAGTTTAGTATGAATCATTGAACGCCTTTGAATGCTGAATGTGTTGGTTTGTAAAAAGAACTTTCTTGATACACCTGACATTGAGTCGTTTAATTTGAATTAACGAACTATCTAGTACCTTGTCGAGTTTATTATTAAGTTAAGTTTTATTAAACCGGATAACGCAATATTTTTAGGTAGTATTTTATACCAGTACCAAAGAATAACGTAAAACCCGCAGCTAGTGATTTAGCTGATTACGGTTTTTGACTTTGATATATTTTATGTTCATATTCAATTAACAAGCTTCTACATATTAATGATCTAAAACTAATAATAATATCCGTGATTGCGTGATTAATTTATAAACACTGTTAATTGGTAATTAATATTCAATCGGGGAACTACAAACAAGAGAGGTTTTTCGTCGTAACAAGGGAATTAGTAATTCCTAGTGATTATGAAGTATTCGACAAAAATTATAATATCTGCACATAACTATATTATATTAGGTACCTACCTAAAGGAATCGAGGATCTCGGGTGGAGAAATAATAGTAATAATAATAATATTCTTTATTGCACCACAACATAAGAAAAACATGTTACAAAAGTACATTCAATAAATAAAAGTAACAACAGGCGGTCTTATCGCTTTAGAGCGATCTCTTCCAGACAACCTTTGGGTAGCAGGAAAATTTCAAGAAGAGTTATAAACAGCTAGTGGTATAAGGCCGCTTAAGGCAGCGACAAGTAATATTGTTTCAACAGATTTATGAAAATTTAAAGCAAAGCATAACTAATAATGTTGCTGGATTCTAATTTTTTTTGTAGCTTTGCGTTTGTATAAATGATATATTAAGCTAATACTACCGCTACTATATCGTTGTTTTTTATAATGTTATAAATGTGTGAACATAACACATTTTTCACAATATTTATCGCTTATCGCTGTCATGAGACATCCGTCACGTTCTGACAAGTACGCGAGTGCGAGAGTGACTGATGTCTTAATCCACAACGATTATTGGAATAATTTACATTAACATTTCCCTTCCCCTTTACGTTAAGAGCATTGATTATTACAGAAAAAACCAAATCGCTGTTCGTGGGCCGAGCATTTTTGCGGAGTTCCGTCGATTCATTAAGAAAGGTCATTGAGGACCTTTGGCATTTCATTAGTTGCTAATTAATAGAATATATTAAGAAATGGAACCGAAACCCGTTCATAATGATTAAATTTCTTGACTCCTTGAAACCACACTAATGTTTCATTAAAAAATGCAGATTTATGATTAAAAAGTATCTAAAATACCACTTCTTTCTTTTCTGAATATTACCCTGAAGACTTGTTACGTAACACTGGGGGTCCCAGCTAAGCGTGACGGTCCTGTTACATGAGTGGAGGGGGGGGGGGGGGTTAAAAATTTAAGAATTTTGGGTTACGTAATTTGTGGACTCATATTGAATCAGTGATGTACTTTTATAGTTTTAAGTACATCATTGGATAGAAAATACCGAAATTACTACATGCGTGCCTAATATATTTGAGGAGTTCCCTCAATTCCTCATGGATCCCATCATCCAGCTATATTTTTGAAAAGAATGGGACCAATCTGGAAGCATATACTTACAGGACTGGTTATTGGACAATTGTTATTATAGTGTAAAGGAGTTCTTTGAAAGCAATTGGATATTATGATTATTAGGGAAAGTGGTTAGCCTTCATACCCTTTTTAGATTTTATTTTTTTACTTTATGATTAATTGTCGAATTTATCTAGTTTGTACCTAAGTGTAACAAATATATTGTAGTTTGTTACGAAGAAGTCCGAAACTATTATATCAAAAGGTTAAAGGGTTATAGCCATGTTTCTACGATAAGATATGTGTACGAACGTAACCCACGTTCGTACAGTAGGTGGGGTACTTTCGTACGCCATGGGGTAGAATCTACCCATACAGGTTAATTAAAAAGCCTATTAGTCGTATTTTTTATTAATTATTATAAAATATTGATTTATCAAAGAAGTAACTTAATAATATTTGACTTGACTCATAGTCGATAAATCTATCTTTAGAAAAATAACAAAAAATAAAATCGTTCATCCTTAGTCCCATTTCGCTCATATTTTAAATTCAACGCTTTCGCGTATTTGTCGGCAAGTTTCCGAATTTGTACTTACTATCGTTAAACCATAATATAATGCATTTTGCAGCAATTAATAATGGACCCGATTCTACAGTGGCCTCTAAACTTCCTAATTTTATTTAAGTGTCGCAAAAACACTTTGCTATTCTATGAGCAGCTGTCATAATCAAATGACAGCGCTAATTTGAATCTGACGTTTCTTATTTTAAGCGGTCTATACAACTTACTTAGCTGCCTAAATGCTATCTAATCTGCTGCCTAAATTATGTCTAAAAATTAGACAATTTAGTTTTAGGCTAGTTAAACCATGTGCACGTAGAATCGGGTCCAATGTAGTCATTTAAGCGTACCTCTTCTTCCAAGGAGAAGACTTGTAGACTCGTGAATTTTGAATGAAAAGTTCGTGAGGGTGTGGACCCTGGCGTTAGAGCCATCTTTAAGTTTCTTGACTGCTTTCCAACGTTGATGTTTTGATGTTGTATTTTAACGCGGCTTTTCTTTACGACTACCGTCCTTGTATTACATCATCAATGGCTAATTTCATGGACTCTTCCACTTCTTGAGTTCGCGTACCCTTTTTATATTTTCGCACCATGATTCTGCAATAAAACATTAATTATAAGGTTTACTTAATAAAAATATTCATTTTGTTAGAAGTAGAATAATTCATAAAAGGAAAAATATGTTATTGTGCTGTATGCCCGATAATTTTGAAAGGTAATACTATATTTTATTTCATAAAAATCGAATTTTGATGTACTGGTAGTTAATGAAATCTAAAGGGGAGCATTTATACGCGTGACTGTCCGAATGCACCCCATGCCTTGCACAAAATCAAAATACAACTTTGTACAAATTCTAATTTAGTTTGAGAAATATAACAATTAAAGCTCAAAATAAACAATGATAACATTAATCAACCATCACCATTTTGACAAAAACATAACAATTATACTTACATTGGGCCCGATTCTACAGTGGCTTGTAAACTTCCTAATTTTATTTAGGTGTCGCTAAAACACTGCTATTCTATGAGCAGCTGTCATAATACAATGACAGCGCTAATTTGAAACTGACGTTTCTTATTTTAGGCGGTCTATTCAACTTACTTAGCTGTCTAAATGCTATTCTAAATATGTCGTTTTTAATCTGCCGCCTAAATTATGACAAAAAATTAGACAATTTAGTTTTAGCTAGTTAAGCCATGTGCACGTAGAATCGGGTCCATTTATGAACTAAACTTAGGTAACAAATTTACTCACCGCATGCGAAAACACGTTTCGTCTTGTCAGCTGATACACCGTAGTACAACTGGCGCAAAGAGTATATGGCGTGACACTCCGCTAGCAACATGGCGGCCGGTATGTCTATGCACGCAAGCAAAGGCGTGTAAAGTTTGTGTGCATTTTAGTTTTTCTGTTATACTAACTGTACGAATGTGCCCCGCGTACGAATAGTGACCACTTTTCCTATTATTTTGACATCATTTTATTTTGTGTAGTGAAATTTTGACTTTTTGTAATTGATTATTTATATGTAATGAAATTCAAGACATTTGCATGCCTGCATGTGGGCTGAATATACTGTGCTGTGAAATCTTATAGACATCTGTATTATATACCTACTGTATTCTGGCAAATAAATGATATTGATTGATTCATTGATAAAACAAAAAAAAATTGTACGAAGCGGCTCATTAATGACGGAGTTCTAAGGTACTTAACAAACATAAAAAAAATGGCAACCATCTTAGGCCTGCTGATGTGATTGGCTCTTGGTTTTACTTATTTATTTATTTATTTAGGATAACCAACAGACAATACATCGTACAATTCAATATGTAGCTTAGGTATCATTCCTGGTTGATTTTTATGTAATTATAGGTAACCACAGCTTATTTTAGTATCTTAGAACATGCGAAAAAATGAGATAAAAAACAAGGGTAAACTACAAGTTCTGCAACGGGAGCAAAATTAAACTAAACGAAAACATTGCATGCAAAAAATCCACAAAAAGAAAAGAAAATATTTAAAAAAAACAGTTCATGAGAAACAGTGAAAAACAGGCGCATAGCAAGGTACATTCTCGAAAAATCCTGGAAGCCGAAATGCTTTAAAACCTTTCTTTTAAATCTTATTAGACTGTCATGAAGCAAGTCCGCTCCCAAGGAGTTCGGGAGATGGTTATATAGCTGGAACATTCTTGAGAGTGGAGAGTTGCGCCCCAAGTTTGTTTTTCTAAAGCGATCTTTGAACAGTTTGTAGACGCCAGGGCGAGGCAATCTTGTGGGCACGACTATATTAATCTTAGAAAGCAGTTGTGGACAATCTACTCCTTTATAATTGACCAATTTAAAAAGAAACATTAAATCAAGTGCTTTTCTTCTACCACTTAGAGATGTCATCCGGAAGAACTTCTGGCGTTTTTGATATGATCTAATTTTATGCCCATTGCGAGTTACAAACCCCAAGTAGGTCAGGAAACGCCATTGTATTTTTTGTATATACGATTCCTATGTACTTCGTAGAAATGGTGACCATACCTGAGAACAGTACTCTAAATTACTTCTCACTAATGCAAAGTAAAGTAATATTCTCGTGCCAAGGCGCTTAAACTGTTTGGAGTTTCTTATTAGAAATCCAAGCATCCTAGATAAGTTTAGTATAATACTATCAAGGTGGGCATTAAAATTCAGTTCATTCTCATGGTATCTACTTTCTGGAGTTGTTTGTTGTATATTTGGAGTCTATGATGTTTTTATTTCGTGTATAGCTCATGTGATAACACTTGCTTGCGTTTAGTGTCATTTTATTTTGAAAGCACCAGTCACACAGTCTGTCAATATCAGCTTGTAGCAGAAAACTAAGTATCTGTATCATTTCTTATAGGTCTAACAATTTTGAGGTCATCCGCGTATAGATATGGTTCTGAGTATTTACAGCAATCTACTATGCTGTTAATAAAGACTAAAAAATAGCAGAGGTCCCAGATGCGAGCCCTGAGGTACACCAGATGAAGTGAAAAACGATCCAGATTTTTCTCCATTAATAGAAACAAAGAGTTTTCGTTTGGTTATTTCCAACCTAGTCTGCCTAGTATACGTCCGTTCTGCCTTAGAAACGAAAACTGTTCAAAAATGAATACACCGACCGGTGTAGCATTAGATTAGAATAAACAGTGCAACAGACAGATGGACGTGGCTGTTTTCGTCTACAATGTTAAGGGAATGCACTGCCAAAAATTCTGAAACCTAGGCATTTCATCCAAGCAAAGTGGAGTCCTTATTTTCCTTTTTTACTTACTTCAGCCTACCCAAACTGTAGGTACATTTAATAACAAATTAAAAACGATTTCACCGGATTTTATCGCATAATATCGTGTATTGAATCGTTTTATTTCATTGGTAATATTCGCGCAAACCGAATATAATATTATTAACAAAAAGTTATAATTATGGTATTTAATACCTCACCTTAAGATTCATAGAAGGAAATATGAATGGCATAGAATAGAATAGAAATTAATTTCTTGCAAACCAATTTTTTTTTTTCTTAATTAGAAAACACTCAATACAAGTCTTAATAATTACTAACTTAAACTAAAATAACAATATACCAACAAGTTATACGAATATATATCAAGCATAAGCAAATAAGTAAGTAAGTATAAATATGAATGATCCTATTAAAAATTGTTTTAGCTGATGAGTGATGACGTCGCAAATTCAGTTCAATTTAATCCTGCTTGTATTTCAAAACTTGAAGTAATTATTTTTTATTTTTTGTTCCAAGTATGTTTTCATGTATGTTTCTCCGAAGGGAACATATTTATACATATTGTAAGGATAGTGGTTTTTTTTGGTAAGTTATTTGATAAAGTTGTTTGAATTAATGATATTTATAACATTTTTATTTTTCATTCGTGTCTGACCACTATAATTTTTTTCCCCAAACATTTCTCCAGTGGGGGTCAGTTCTTGATCAATATTCATAAATGGCGATATTCCTGGTTGTGCCCAAAAGGAACCTGGGGTCCGCTTTGCCACCACACATAAAAGTTTTTGCCCCATCACTATTTTTGAATATAGACTTAAATACGCAAAATACTTTTGTTTAAAGAAAATTCATCGAGCTTTTTTCCATACTAGGTACCTAGGTGTCCTTTCACGTTGGTGCATTGCTACGTGGAACGGCCTTAAATGGCATACATTTGGCATTTAAATAGTAATTTCATTCTCTGAGCAATATCCAAGATCATCTCGTATGCATTACATTATGCATATGGCCGCATTGCCTTTATAGCTGAGGTCCGAGGGCTTTAAATATTAATGGGTTGAATGCTCTGGAACATAAATTATGGCATTCAGAACGGTTATTCACTCCTTACATACAATACAATACAACACAAATACTCTTTATCGCACAGCTCAAAACATGAATCAAATAGATATAAAAACTTGAAAATAAAGATACACATACTGATACAATACATTTATCACATTACAGATCTTACGAACTACTCGTATGTACGAACGAACTTGGTTATGTGAAAGTGGTTGATTTCTTTTCTGATCTATTACTTCATTAATAACTATTTATTGTGTACGCCTGCAAAGGTAGGATTCAGTGCGACTTTCTTTATTCAACTTTCCTACATATATTCAGTAGGTCGATCGCGTAACGCGTTCAAAAAGTTACGTGATCAACCCTCAACTTTTCGAAAGCACGTTAGGACAACTCAACTGTAATTTCCCATACAAAAAGTGATATTAATTGGCCGACAATGTGTTACGTGATCAACCTGCTGGATTTCATAATATAAGTACGAAATAAATGATTTATTGCTTAATTTAGTTGGGGGTGACATATCGTTACTGACGATTTCCCAATAAAATTTAAGACGTTGGTGCCGTTTGAGAAGCGTTTGTTGCCCGTGTCGTCTAGATACACTACACGCCTTCCTAGAACGCACTCGAACGAAGATTCTTTGAACCGATAGCACAGAATAGATAATAGTATAGCTCAGTTGGTTAAAACTTAAAACCTACTGGCACGGTATAGCAATTTTGCTGGTTCGAATCCGGCTCTGAATAATAAAATAATTTATGAATGCCTCCAATTTTTCCCAATCTCATTCCAAAAAGATCACCAAATATTGAATCTAAACTAAACTACTTAATAATTACACTACGCCCTGCCTAACTGACTTAAATTTGTGGCACATTCATATATTTCTCAGGGAATGGAAGGAGAAGGTAGAAGTAGAAGAGAACGACGAAGAAGACACCATCAATTACAAGAAGGTGGACACTTTCCTGTTCAAGCAAGAGTTGTCTGGCCCCGGACTGACTGGAGAAGAGATCATCACCATGCCTCATCCCTTCATGCTGGTAAGTTTAACATAGAAAAAGCATTCTACTATATAGAATACGCTATAGATACTGGTAAATCGGGTCCACTACATAACTCCGAAGAACCATTTGTCCGAAAGCATATTATTCCGAATTTCATTATTCCGCTGATATTTTTTTGATCTTTCAGGATATAATAATAACCTAACCTATTTATGTATTTCATTAAATAATCTGCATCCAAATTTTCGTTAAGCGGTAAATGGCGATTGGAATTTTGGAATTTCGGAATATTGATGCTTTCGGACAAATGACTCTTCGGATTTTTTGTTCCCCAGATAAATCACAAACGCAATTAAAAGAAGTGCGTCTCCTTTACGATTTAGCCAACATAAGTTTGGACATACAATCCATAGAATGCGTTTTGTGAATGTGTTTCAAGAAGGGTAGGACTCAGTGGAATATCACTTCGCTCATATATTATTTGGAGCAGCCTAACTGGAAAAGTACCGTTTTATTATAGCAGCGATCTTCTGTGAGATGGAGGTACATCCCCAGATCATCATCATCATATCAGCCGGAAGACGTCCACTGCTGGACATAGGCCTCCCCAAAAGAGTGCCAAAGTGACCGGTCCTGCGCCACCCGCATCTAGCAGCCTCCAGCAACCTTTACCAGGTCAACAGTCCACCTTGCCTACCCACTCCGCGCCTTCCGGTTCGTGGTCGCCACTCGAGAACCTTTCCGCCCCAACGGCCATCGGTTCTGCGTGCTCCATCCCCAGATAGGCTGCTCCAAATATGACCGAGATAACATTCCGCTGTGCTGTAACTCACTAGGCGGTGCCCTACTTCTCATGCTCTAACATAAGATATTAGAGATCTTTCTACAACGTCGGTACTCTGTTAAAAATGGTAGTGGTCCTCATTGCAGGTATTCGTTGCCAGCTTTTTACCCTCAGCGCCCTGCGAGTCCAGTACAACAATGCGTTCAGGATGCTATTGGGTTTGCCACGTTACTGCAGCGCATCGGCCTTGTTTGCGGAGGCGCGTACGGATGGCTTTCACGAGTTTCACGCCATCGTGCGTAAGCGCGTTGCCTCGCTGGTGCGCAGGGCAAGAGGCAGTTCGAATGGCGTCCTTAACGCATTGACAAACCGGCCAGACTGTCCACTTACCAGGCTATGCATCAGACTTCATGCGAGATCCCAGCCCTAAATAGATATGGGAGCGTGGGATTCGCTAATTTGAATTTTATGTTTTATTTTATTTTATGTTTTATTAAATTGTGACATTTGAATGTACTTAATAATAGCTTAAGTTCACTATGTATACTAACCCATATGGACTTACGTCTGAAATAAATTATTCATTCATTCATTCGTTTTTATAACACGCTGCCGCTTCTGTTTGGTCGCCGTTTTTCTTAATCTTTACTATAATTGTGTTATTACAGCTTCAACCTAATATAACATGTTCACAGATAAAGTACAATTAATCTCAAACGCCAATTACTTTTGAATAGGGTGCGGCCACAGTCGTCCACCGCGACAAGCCAGCAATGCTCAACATGATTGGCAAAGCCCTCAACGGCATCTTCGACAACCCTCAAGACATGTTCCTGAGAGTTAAAGCTCTGGACGTCATGTTCAGAGGCCTGATTATAAACTGCGCGAGGACTGAGTTTGCCCCGAAAGCGGTCTGCACGGCGTTGAAGAAGGAAGCCCCCATCGGTCTTATATTTGAGCCGAATAATCAGTTTAGGTTTTCTTTCTTTGGTTCGGTAAGTTAAGTACTTTTTTTACCTTGTATAAATAAGGGCCAAAGGCCTACTCATCCGCTTTCATGATATTTTTCACTATTTTATTAATACGTTTTTTGTCAGATGATGATGGTGAAATTGATCTGATAATGAAGACTGAAGATGGCTATAGGAACTCCTATATTACATTACCCGCGACTTTGTCCGCAATAACTTCTGTATCAACATCCACTCCCTATTTTATCCCCTACTATTTTAAATGATAAGCTGCAGTTTGGGCTTAATAAACAAAGCGAATCGAAAGTGAATCTGAACCCATCGTGTTAGGAATTATTAAACTATATGGATGGGTAGTTGAAGACTGCAAAAAGTGTCATAGGCACTGGTCCCACCGCCGGCTAGTAAGCTAGAAAAGTTGGGCGAGTAGCATTACATTGCGGATCTGTAAAGGTCGATTGATCACACTGTGCCTGGTCAGCACGCAATGAACCGTTACTCGCCAACTTTTCTAGCTTACTAGCCGGCGGTGGGACCAGTGCCTTAGTGAGAGCTAGTTAGGAAATAAGTGCATGCTTAGTGTCTATTTGTTCTTAGTTTATAAGTTTTCTTGTACACTTGTTTCTGTTTGTTCTCCAATTAATTAATTAATAAATAAGGCAAGGTTAGCAAAGGAATAATTTCGGCTGAATGGAATACAGCGTTTTTGCGTTTACAACGCGCTTCCTGTGTCCGCGAAGTTACGAGGTAGATTGCAGCAACTACTTAGTACCTCCTATTGTCCTAGTTTTTGGGTATCAATAATTTTTTGCCTATTTTTAGGGTTCCGTAGTCAACAAGGAACCCTTATAGTTTCGCCATGTCCGTCTGGCCGTCCGTCCGTCCGTCTGCCCTTCGTCTTCGGCTTAGCTCAGCAATCATTACTACCTACTAAAAAATCGTGGCAGTAGTACATATAATGAATTTTAAAGGAAAACTATCACGGCTGAGTAGGCATAGTTACCGAGTAATAGTCGAACTACTTAGAAAGGCCAACTTTCGTACAAATTCGACCGACGCAACCATTTAGTTGGCGCGCACGTGTCGATGTAACTAAGAAAGACAGGCAACTACGGAACCCTACACTGCGCGTGGCCCGTCACGCACTTGGCCGATTTTTTATTTAATTACTGTTTTGAATTAACACGCAAACGACAGAATTAACAAAAAAATAACTTTGTCGCTGATATAATAAATATGTTATCCCCAGCGCAACGGAACCGTCGACCCCCACGTCGTGACCGTCAACCGCGGCAAGAAGAACGTGATGAACGTCGGCCGAGTGATTGCCGTCGACGGGAAGGACAAGATGGACCTCTGGAGGGACGAGTGTAACGAGTACGGTGGCACGGATGGCACGGTCTTCCCCCCGTTCCTGACGGAGTTTGATCGGCTGGAGTCGTATTCTGGAGACCTATGCAGGTATTATATTACTTCCCCATCAGCGCTGTGGAACCGTGGGTTCAAGTCGTGAACGGCAACCGAGGCAAGAAGAACGTGATGAACGTCGGACGAGTGATTGCCGTCGACGGGAAGGACAAGATGGACCTCTGGAGGGACGAGTGTAACGAGTAAGGTGGCACGGATGGCACGGTCTTCCCCCCGTTCCTGACGGAGTTTGATCGGCTGAAGTCGTATTTTTGTGATCTGTGCAAGTATAGTCCTTATCTTTAATTGGTGTTTTGACGCGTTTAGAAATCCTTCTGTCGTATCTTTTGTCGCATGACTATGACTGGATAAAACATTCGTCTCTTTCTCACTGCTTGGAGAGAGTGACGCATCCTGTAGTTTATCAAGCGATAACTAAAACCATGACATGCCATCTGATGATAAAAGTTAGGGATGAAGTCGAATATTCAGTTTTTAAAATAAACATGTACATCTGCATTTACTTATAGCGTTTTTGATGTTGATTTGACCTGCATTAAACGATTAACACCAAGTCACAAACAACAAAATCAGAATTAAAATCTCTGTAGTAACTAAGTGCCAGTATTATATTAAAATATATAAACATTTCTGATTGGCCTACCAGTTTGCACTGTATCAACATTTCTTGTGTCGTCTTCAAAACTCAAAGTTCTTCCCAACTGGCAGATCCTTCAAACCCTGGTACCAAAAGAAGACTTCCTACCGAGGAATCAAGACGAACCGCTACGTCGCCAACATCGGAGATCTGGCCAACGACCCCGCACTGAACTGCTTTTGCGATGCCCCAGACAAGTGCCCACTGAAGGGGCTCATGGATATCGCGAAGTGCGTGAGCGCACCTATGTACGTCTCGCTCCCACACTTCTTGGACAGCGACCCGTTGCTGCTGCAGAACTGCAAGGGGTTGAGCCCAGATGTCAATGCGCATGGAATCGAGATTGACTTTGAGCCGGTTAGTAACATCATTTACTTCTTAATCTATAGGAATTATAGATATTTGTAAGGGGCTCGTATTTTTTCGTGTGCTGCATACGTCCTCAAAAAAAATTTCATCGGTTTATAAAAGGGAGCTTCATGATTGACATATCATTTAACCCCGGGGCTGATGTATTTCTGAACGTAACCACAGTATAGGAACAGTAGATAAACTTCGAACAAAGGTACATCGCACGGCTGCACGCATGCGCGCGTGTTCGCTACGCACACACACATAGCCTTCGGGAATGCTTCAATCGGGGCCGCGCCGTTGCCGTGTTCGCTCGCTCTCACTCGCCACGTCAAAGGAAGCCGCCTCGTAGGTATGAAGACAGCGAGCCGCCAGTGCCACGATATCAAAAGGAGCCGAATAGGCTTGTAACTAAGCACCTACCAACCGAGTGCAGTTTAGCAACTATTATACTTACTAGGAAATATTTTAGGCATAGTAGTATAGTGGTATTAAAATATTCGATGAAGTGGGAAACTAAAAACACATTATCTATAGTATTATTACTTTGTGTATACAATATTGTCTATTAAACTGTAACAGAAATACTTTGCATACGTGACACAGCCCTGCGCATCGAGCGAAAGTAAGTAATGAACCCCTGCGCATCGAGCGAAAGTAGGTAATGAACGCTCCTAAACGGCCTCTGATTAACTACTGTATTACCTATTCTTCTATACTGTGACGTACGTAACCCTATTTTTAGAAAGACATTTTTATTTATGGCAATCTCTCTTACTTGTACTTGTCTGTATTGATATTGTAATTTTTGTGTTTATAATCTCTACATATCTCTATCTCTACATATAATAAATGTGAAAGTTCGTTGAGGTTGTCAGTGAGACATAATAAGTAGAGCATGAAGGAAATTGTATTTATACAACATACATTAAAAACTTCAATAGAAAAATAGAAAACTTCACCAATTTCCACGCATTTAGAAGGTCATTCTCCAGATTTTTGTCGGCGTCTGAACTCCAACAAACCATATTAAACGTATAAAAAAGTTAGATGGAGTTACGGTGACCCACAGGCCAAATTTGAGAATATTTGGATAAAGTCGTACTTTACGCAACAGCGCCATCTATCTGTTTATTAATACGACAGCCCAACGCAAAGGAGTGTTATGTTTTCTGTTTGTCTGTTTTTGTCCGGGTATCATGGGAAAACTATCCAATGGATTAATACGCAACTTTCACAAAAACGTTCAATGGATCTTCGGCCACGCAATAGGCTATAAAAATTATAAAGATAAGGGTGCAAAGGGGTTAAAAAATAGGGTTGAATTCAGTAAGTATGTTTTTGTATACAAATAGTTTTTTTTTAATGTAGAGTAGATACTCACACGTTTATTTTATTATGTCAAATCACAAAATTATGTGTCAAAAGTCCCCAAAAACGTTATTACTCAAAATGCCTTCAAGAAAGAGATCGAACCTGACACGAATTTCTAGAGAGGCCGCCGGAAAACGAGTGGCAAGATCTCAGGAGTCCGAAGAAGCTTCCCGGGCTTCTAGATTCCTTGAAAACAGTGAAGATAGGGAAGCACGTCTCGGCCACGATCGTGAACGCAATTGTCGCGTTGTCGCGAGCTTCCGAGACTATTACGGAACGTGAAACAAGATTAACAGCGGATTCTCGGGCTTCTGAAACATTTACACAACAAGAAGACCGCTTGACCTCTCAGAGAAGTCGCAAGTCAAGAACCATACTTACCCCCAAAAATGACCAGGCTGCTGCTGTTAACGCTCGAATTTTAACGCAAATTGAAGGCGAGAACGCTGTCTACAGCTCGATTAACACTTTCTTAGGTGAGGGAACTGCCACGACATACCCGGTGGAATTTTTAAACTCTTTGAGCGCATCAGGGTTACCAGCGCACACTTTGACCCTGAAGATCGGAGTCCCTATTATGCTGCTTCGGAACCTATCTCCGCCGAAGCTGTGTAATGGCACCCGCCTGAAGGTAGTGAGACTGCAGCGGAATCTCATCGAGGCTCAGATCCTTACGGGCTGGGGTGTTGGGGAAGCTGTAATAATACCGCGCATTCCACTGATACCGAACAACTTCCCGTTCCAGTTCAAGCGTGTGCTTCGCTATGACCATAAACAAGTCGCAGGGGCAGACTCTCCGCGCAGCCGGCGTCGACCTGCGCACGGACTGCTTCTCTCACGGGCAGCTGTACGTCGCGTGCTCGCGAGTCACCAGCTGCGAACAACTGTTTGTGCTGATGCCCACTGGGGAAACTAAAAATGTTGTATATAATGAAGTATTGTAATTATATTGATATCAATGTAGTTACATTAACTATGTACATTGATCCCAAATTAATTGTAATATTTCTTTATCGGCATTATGATGACCTTCGTGTCCTTCGAGAGATACAAGGCCGATATAAAGCACGGCGACTGGGCGAAGATCAGCCGCAGAGGGATAACACTCGTGCTATTTGGTCAAGATAAGGCAATATTCCCGAAAAGGAGACGGACCACGCCATCTGGGAAAGGTTCGCGGTACGCGGACAAAAAATTCGGGGGTTGCGTTGGGTACATAACATAGGTGTAAATAACGTGTTAATAGTTTACATTAATGTAATTAATATTTAATATGTATTAATATGAATTGTATAATTTTTTTCATGCTCCACTTAGGTGTCATTTAAGTCTGTGTAGTACTTTATAGGGCCTATGCACCGTAGACGCGCGTTTGTATCGAATCACATGTAAAGAAATCGACACAAACGCTTAAAAAACGTGGTGTGCATAGAATCTAATGTATAAAATATAATAATGAAAAAAAAAACAGTCAACGCGAATGAAGTCACGGGCAGAAGCTATTCATTATAAAAAAATATACAATTTAAGCAGAAACGTCTGTTGATGATTATATTTAAAAAAAACGGAGTTTTCAATTTAGATTTAGCAATTTAAACTAACGATCTCATCGCACCTTTCACGGATTTAGATGAAATTTTCCGTAGGTACAGATAATTTGAGACCCTTGGAAGGATATAGGATAGTTTTTTATCTGGGAAATAATCCCTTAAGATAACCATATTTGTAAGGCGATAAAAAGTTCTACGCGGACGAAGTCGCGGGCATCAGCTAGTATGCTAATAAATTTGCAGTTTTTAAAATATTAATGCTGGTTTTAAATTTATAAATCCAATGCTAAAACAGGTGCTACGTTCTTTGTAATAGGTGGGCGGAGCCGCGCAACCGGCTAGTACAGTCGGCGTCATATAGTTAGTAGCAGCCAAGGTAGCCAAATATTTCGGTACAAGTCTTTATTACTGTAAGAATAAGGGTGTGTTACGAAATATTTGGCTACCCTCCGGATAATGCAGGGTGTGTGACACTAAAATCCGCCCTGTTTTTAAATGTGGAGTAATGAGCCAGTGATCGACTCCGGCGCAATATTTGATACCTTCAAAAGCAAGTTCACAGCAAAGTGACTACGGGGTGTCAATTATTTGAATGGTGTTAAACATTGGGAAGTTTACCTTACCGTATTGAAAAAAAAAAGTCCACCAAAAACTGTTCACTGAGTAAAGTTATCCTAAATCAAATACATTATCGATCGAGCGAGCGAAGCTAACGAAGTTCTGGTGCTTCATCTTGGGCGGAAATCGTTCACACGTCCGGTGTTCGGTGTCCGTCCCGCTAGCCCGCTGTCCGGCTGTTCTCCTCTACAGGTCGAATTTCTCAACCGATTGTCGTAAAATTCTGTGAGCAGGTTCTTTATCCAAATATTCTCAAATGATAATTTATTTTTAAAGACAGGCTCGCGTTTTCTACAGCTGACAGAGCTTGTTGCCTGAACTGTATCCTTATTATGAGAAAATGATTTCGGCAGAAGGCTACAATTTGATGCTTGAGTTGAGATGTCTATAATATAGCTGTCGTTATAATTCCAGACAGAAGTAATTAGGTTCCCATGTAATTACGAATATAATGAATATAGTTATGCCCAAAACTCATTTCTGCTGCTGCTTTCAGTGTGTATCATAAATGTTATAATACACTAGGATAAGTATGCTTACACCGCAGGACCGATCACTTTGGCACTCTTTGGGGGAGGCCTCTGTCCAGCAATGGACGTCTTTCGGCTGATATAATGACATATTAGTTACGGTTTATAGAAAATGTAGATAATTAAATTGGAGTTAAACTAAAGCTACTACCGTAATGTACAGTCGACGTCAAAGGAATGTATCACTAGCTTATTCCGCCCGCGACTTCGTCTGCGTGGACCCGGGATGAAAAGTATCCTATATTTTGTCCGGGCTATGAACTCTATTCGTGCAAAATTTCATCGAGATCGGTTGGGCCGTTTGGCCGTGATAGCGAGTAACAAACATCCAAACATCTAAACATCCAAACTTTCGCATTTATAATATTAGTGCGATGTATACATTTTTCACGTTCTTACAGTGGAATTCGTTGTATTTTTGACATCGTTCGTACAATTGTTCATGATGACGATGGTGATGAAGTTGTTGAGGAAAATGATGATGATGATGGTATGTCTGTACGTGAGTTTCCTGTGCAGATAAGTGGAACGCCGATGGTGGCGCGGCAGCGTGTGCAGTTCAACATGCTGCTCCTGAAAACGGACAAGCTAGAGTTATGCAAGGACCTGCCCAACACGTACGCGCCCTTGTTCTGGATCGAGGAGGTAAGATGAACATTCAACCAGTTCAGATCAAAGACACTATAGCTAAACATACCAGCTAAGTATCACGGTAGCTCAACTATAACTTCTAAGTCATTCACTATTCGCTTTGACTGCTTGTTACGAGTAGCAGATCTGTTGCCCTGTAATGAAGAAGAAGTCAGTAATATAATAAATAACCTAGATCAGAACTGCAGTTCAGGCATCTAGACCAAATAACAACCAAGTCAATTAAATGTAGTAAACAGTTTATCGTTCCAAAACTCACGCAGTGTATTAACTATTGTTTTGCAAATGACACGTTTCCAGATGCATTAAAAGTAGCCAAAGTGACACCGATTTACAAATCTGGGAACAAAAGTGACCCTGGTAACTACCGACCGGTATCTGTGCTGCCAGTTATGTCCAAAATTTTCCAGCATCGGCATCCAGCCTATTTTGAAACGCCGTGACGAAACTGACGAAACCCTACTTTTTGCTAGGGCTGCAATAACGTCTTCGCAGTAATTACCGGCAAGAACACAAACCTCCCAACATATGCCACACCGCCAATTACCCCTATTCATACCTTGAGAATATGCACATGTTACCCTTTATAGCTTGCGCATTTTTCTTGTGATTTAAAATAGTCTTGCCCTTGCTACCATTTCCTAGTAATTTTGTCATAGGGCCTCAGGGCTGCCTTTCCTTGAGAATAACTCATCGATGTTCGAGCGTAGAAGTAAAATATTAAAACAAACCACTGCTAGTATAATGAAGGCTGCATTTAAAGGGCGGTTAGAAAAATAAGTTATTGATATCTTATTTCCTGCCATAGTTACAAACCTGCCTGCTACAGTTCCCATTATAAAGTAATGGCTCTGTGAGCTGTGGAACCCGCGAGCCCGTCTTATTTTTTTTATGTTAGTTTTGATAGTGATAAAAAAAAAATTAAGTACCTGCTCACAAAGTTTCACAAGAATCGGTCGAGAAATGCGACCTGGGGCCGTAGACAAGGTTACAATCGACAAGCGCTAACGCCAATAGAAAACTAATAAAATGTAGGGGAATGACAGATGCCGATGAAACTCTTTTCGTTAACATCTGTCATTCCTATACGTTTTATTAGTTTTCTATTGGCGTCAGCGCTTGTCGATTGTAACCTTGTCTAGGCCCCCTGGGCTGTTATTCGCTACGCGCTAAAGCGGCTCACCCCGCCGGTCACCTGTCACGAAAGTAGACCTCTACATACGCTTAGTTGCTTCGCATTGCGGTGTCAAAATATATTTGTGGGTGAGCGTTGAGGTGAGCTTAAAACAAGTTACAGAATAGGGGGGCTGTAGAGGCGAACGCCAGACAGTGGCACATCTGGACATACAAGGGTAAGGCCGCCGACATTGTTAGTTTTGGTCTGAACAAAACTTTCCAGTTCGTTTTCTCCACATGTGTAAGCACTGCCGCCGTTATTGTTAGTTCATTCTATAAAGCAATTATTGAGCTTGTTTTCCCATTTCGCCCAGTGAATAAAAGTGGTTGTTTCTATAAAATACTTGCATTTATGTTCACCAAACCCCCCTAATTTTGGTCGAAAATGCCGTGTCGCTTTTTTCCGAGTACTTTTAAACTATGAATTATTTTCATATTTGAACATTTACAAAAAAACGTTTAAATACGTTTGAAAGATTAGACACATTACTTTCTGTTAGTACAAGAACGGTGTTTAAATACTTTGATTTGCGTATTTTATAGATCTTTAGATTAGTGGGCAGAGTTTTGGCTTTCGTGACACAAAATTTTGTGTTATGCATAATTACACCTAAATATTAACAGAAAACTGGGAAAATACGTATTTTGGTTTTTTCTCAATCAATATTTAAAAAAAGAAACTGTCATTTTTAGTTTGTCTATGAGAACCGTTTAAGGTGAGTGGCATATTTTCGTCAAAATTTGTGTTTATGTATATCTCTTCTAAGTAAGCGTTTCAGAAGTTCACTTTAGTATGGTTGTTTTCGTTTATGTTTAAAGCTTACATGAAACATGTACAATTGCGTCTAGTTTAACTGAATTTGGTTTTATAACCTAAAACGTTTGTAAAAAACTGCTTTTGTGTTATATATATGGCGCTTTTGTGTTACTTTTGTGTTAATCATAACACTAATTTTGTGTTCAGTAACACAAAACAAGTGTAAAGAGTCATGCAGATTGAGAATACTGTAATAGTAAAGAAAAACATTTTATTATTATCGTAAGATTAATTCGAATTGTTACTTAAATTTGAATAGTCTTAACTAAACGTATTACTCTTGCAGTAATGGTCGTCGGGTGACAACCAAAACTCACTATTTAGTGCATTTGCAGAAAAAAACAAATATCAAGTGTGATAACGTAGTATAGGTCGAGTTTCCATGTACTTAAATAAATAAATAAATAAATAAATATAAGGGGACAATCTTACACAAATCGCACTAGCCCCATAGTAAGCTCAATAAGGCTTGTGTTACGGGTACTAGACGACGATATATTAAATAGATATAAATACTTAAATACATAGAAAACATCCAAGACTCAGAAACAAATATTCATGCTCATCACACAAATATTTGTCCTTACCGGGATTCGAACCCAGGACCTTCAGCTTCGTAGGCAGCGTGACTACCCACTAGGCTAACCGGTCGTCAAGCCTACCTACCTCGTACTTACCTATTACTTCTTATTAGATAGTTTAGGTTATCACCGGACGATGTAGGTACACCAGTGATGCCGCATTCGATCAAACTTGAATTAGGTCTTAAGGTGTAATTCCGTGAATCGCGGCTATCGCAGCCGCGCGCGATCGATCGCCTGCGACTGATACGCGCGGCATGCGACGGTTGGGGTATAATAAAAAGGTGGCCGGTTTTAGGACTTGAATTTTTTTTATAAGTATTCTAAAATTTATTTTCTTATCGTAAAAAATACGTGAAAATAAGCAAGTTTTATTCTTTAAACTTGTTCTCTCAGATCGATATTTACCGAGATATTTGGGTTCAAATGTCAATCTTTGGCAGTATGTTAGAAGATCGCCGCCGTGTTCGTGGTTATGTTTTTTTTATAAAAGAGCGGAAAAACTCCTATAAAGAAAAGTTTTTCAAGTAAAAGATGCTTATTTGGACGTGTTCTATACGTAACAAACATTTAAAATAGGTGTTGTAATGACACCACTTTAGCAAAGTGCTGAATACCGATCGATCACATATCTAAAATGTTTTCATTATATATTTATAATGAAAACATACAACCTTTTTTTTACGTATTTTAATATATTTATTAAAATACGTAAAAAAAAGGTTTTTTTTTCCTTACCCTGCATTGTAATACTAGTATGAAACAATCTTTACAAAAAAATGTGTTACTTTTGTGTTGCATTTGTGTTATGGTATCACAAAAGTGACTGTGTTATTTTTGTGTTATAAGTGACAATCTCAACGGCCTTACCCACAAACGAAATTCGACCCAAGCTGAAAAATAGAACTTTGCTCGCGTAAGTTAATTTAATTTGTCTAGGTACTAGTAGGTATTAACATTTAATTGTATTGTGTGTATTGTCACGTATTTTCTGATGCACTTAATACTTTAAAGAATGAAGATACCTAGTGGTTGATATATTTGTGTTCTTTTTGCTTTTTGTTTTTTTTTCTATTTCTTTGTGGACATTGTCTTAATAATATATCTTTATTTTTCTCTGTTTCTGACGATCGTGATAAAAAATCTTCTTTTTTGACATGTATGCAAATCTGTAATGTAATTTAATTTTTTAACATGAAATTAGATAAGATTATCTTAATTTGTTTTATTTGGCAGACGGCGTCAAAGTTCGCAACCTCGACGCCCTCGACGCCCCGTCTACCAAGTACTTCCGGCCATTTCAGGACTGACAGACTTAGCTTTACTCTCTCTACGATTAAAGAGCTAAATGATGCCACTCGTCTCGTACTGTTGTCACATTACGTAAATAATATACCAATTTTCTGTTTCTTGCTCGGTATAACTTTCTTGACCTGCACGGCTATCACAAGACGGCACGCGAGCTCTCGATTTTTCACGCAATATACCTCTCTTTCTAAGTTTTCTAATAAGAGAGAGACGGATACGGATACGGTCTTGTGATAGCCGTGCTGCTCTGCTGCCATGCGTTTTATCATGTTGTCATGAAACGTAGGTGTATTGGGAGCGGGCTTACAGTATATTTCCATTCGTTTAACAATGTTTTCTTTTCTTCTTTGAGATCTTTTCAGCTCGTTACTTTTACGCAGAACTAAATTGTTATTTATAAATAGCTGTAGCTTATAAAATAATATACTTGTATAACTGTAGGAAAACAAAACACAGATGAGATTTAATTCGTTTTTTATAGTACGGGTCAGTATAACCTTGCGGCATTCAATTTTTATTTAAGAATAGAATAGAATAGAAATGTATTCGGATAACACATCATTACACATACATTCACATAATGCACCTTAAGAACTAACAAATAGGGATGTGCTACCGAAAAGTTTTTGAGTGTCAGTGTCAGCTATGTCAGTTGACACAGCAGTGCCAACGGCGCTGGTTTTCTGTGGATCCAGTGAGGTGTGCGGGACAGCATACATATTTTCAATCTAAACTTCGCTTTAGTTCTTAGTTTAGACGTTTCTTCTAACTTGCTTATTAATGAAGTTAGCTGTCTGGCGGGAGTGAACGCTAACTTATGTACACATGAGAAAAACTACAAAAAAAAGATTTTTAAATTCCTTACAGGGTCGAGAGGAAGTTTAAAAAATACTTAGATTTCTTATCGAAATGGATTGTATTTTGTTTCGAATGATGCCATTTGTCACACCAACTTGCTAATAGTTAGAATGAAAGGTATTTATAACTGTCTCATTCCAACTATAGAATTTTTTTGGGATAAATTACTAGGCGTG
The DNA here is from genome assembly GCA_947049275.1 of Epinotia bilunana. Lineage (NCBI taxonomy): Eukaryota > Metazoa > Arthropoda > Insecta > Lepidoptera > Tortricidae > Epinotia > Epinotia bilunana. Next base: position 17,333,003 of record OX346266.1, on the reverse strand, counting down.
TAATGGCCACATTCACACTCAAAAAAACGAATAGCTAAACTAGTTTAACTACTTGAGGAATAGCCAAACCGTGCTTAGTAGTAGCCAAACTGTGCTTAGTAGTAGAGACTTAGTAGTACCAAAGTTATGCTAAATTTACAAAACGGATTTTGGCAACTAGTAGCACAATTTTGGCAACTAGTAGCACTCAACGTTTGCCAGTCCCCCGATTTATGTTACTGGTAGCTAAAACTTGAGCTACTGCTAACAATACTTTTTTTTCAGTGCACTGCCACGAATCGCTACGCGCTACGCTCGTAGCCGATCCCGTGGTTTTCCTCATATGTAGCGGAAATTGACTAGGTACGGCGCAGGCGCCCGCTGCACGCTGAGCGGGTCCCTGGCAGTGAAAGTGTTAAACTATATTCATAGTCATCTATTAGCCATGATACAAGTATTGTGTAGTTTGGGTCTCAGCCGATTTGTGTTGTAGAAATATAATTAGGAAAACATTTATTCTTATGACACACACAAGACGACAGAAAGAAAAATGTTAGAATGTATATACTTTTATGTACAATCTTAATACTGTAACTAAGGTACTTATTTATATTTGATTCTTGACTGTGGTAAATAGTAAGGCCTGAATCACACTGGCGCGGCCTGCGGTGGCGGTGGCGGTCAATAGGAAATTTTACAGCTAATCACAAGTTTACTATTGACCGCCGCAGCCAGGCCGCGCCAGCGTGTGAGAAGCTTAATAATTCGTGTGTCAAACGGTTTTAATGAAGATTTCATTACATTGGTTCATAAATTGAGGGTTACAAAGCGTCCCGTGCAAAATGTACACTTTACGGGACACTGGCCGAGCACAATACAAGTTTATTGTTAACCTAAAGTTATATTTCTTCTATAACAATAAATATATCATGTCAACAAAACCTTGACCTCATTTTAAGATTTTGTTGACTGTCTGTAAATAACAAGTGCGGTATTTGGTAATTCATTTATCTGAAATCTGACGTTAATTCCGAAATAATAAGTCGTTTTGACGACATGACTTTACTCTTTTGATCCGTGCGCGGGTGAAGAGCACAACATATCGAACTAACATTAGCGAGAGAGCGAGAAAAAATGTTAGAATCTACAGTTGCCCTAATATTATGTTTCGCGGTTAAGTTATGCTCGCGTGGAGACGCGAAACTGATTTAAAATAAAGTCAAAATCAAATTGAAACGCGTAACGGAGTTATCGAATTGACCAACTTTTATTTGGCTTCCAGAGTATGCAGTAGGTTTGAATTGAATTGGAATAATGAGTTGTTATGTATCACTTGGAGCGAATCCTATTTTATTGTGAAATAGGGAACGGAAACAAAAATGTCGGGTAAGGTAAACCGGGTCGGGGTAGGGCACTCTATAATAACAAATATGGAAAGTTCTTTTAACATTATGGATAAGTGGATTTTACAGACGATATAAATAATAATTAAACATAAAGTTGGTTAAAAAAGCCGGGCAACATCAATTCGAACTTAAGTTTACCGAGGGGTCAAAGGGATTGTTCCTTACCTGAAATGAAAATAGATGTTATGCCTAAGTCGATTTTGACTATAGTCATGGTAAAAAATATTTTTTGTTGCTAAACCTTAATAAAATAAACGATATGATACAGAGAGAAATAATGTAAAAAATAAACCATCTTCGTCTGCAGCCCCCGACAGTAACACGAAACAAAAATATTTTATAAAATAATTTGTTTCGTTAAGAAGCTTAATAAATAAAATCGATAACTTAAGTCGGTTAAGTTCAGGGTCAAGCTTCCATGGGCAAAAGGTCACATATCTAGGATATCGCTTTTTTTCATGTGGATTTTATTCTTACTAAAAAAACTGAGTCATCAAATTGGGAAATAATACATTTCGAAGATAAAAATATCGCCCTCAGCGCCCTCTATTACATTCATCGTGACTGCTGTCGAAACGTGCTTTAGGTACTGTCATTCTACAAAATATCAGCGAACGGGGATATTTTTGTAGTATACAACCGGAGGCGATATTCTTACCTCTGACATACATAATGTTATTAATGATACTGTGTGATAGACAGTCACTGACACCACTCAAAACGCGAAATTTAGTAATATTGTTTTTAGTCCCATAATTAATAGAGATGTGTCAACTCGGTTTGCCAACCCGGTCCAAACCGAGTCAAGCTAAAGTCGAACCGACCCGGTTTGTTAGTCCACTAACTCGATTCTATAACGAGCAGCGAACCGCAACATTCGAGCCCGCTCGCCGACAGCGGCCCGAGCCAACGAAACCGAACCGACGCGCGCGACTCGCGCGAGCGGGCTGGGCCGGAGCGGGCAAACCGAATGAGTAGCCGAATAAACCCGTTTTGTCCCGAACAGGTGGGCGGGTGACGACGACGACCATTAGTAGACCTTATCTCGTTGCAACAAGGTTTGTAGTATTGTTTTGCAATATAATTTTGAATGAAATATAGTGAGCAATTTATAATTACTTATTACTCTATGGCGCTAACGAGGTAACGCTCACAAATGTAACAATAACCTATAAACAGTTTAGTTTAGGTTTAAAACCTGAACAAGTAGGTGTTTAAATTCACGGATCGACTCGGACAGGTCAAACCGAATACCGCATTAATATTAATACGTTTAGGACCGTCATAGCAACTCGGTTTGATCAACCCGGGTTGAAACCGGTTTACATAGAAAGTCGAACCGTTCAATTCGGTTTGAGATATTTTCGGGTTGGCACATCTCTAATAATTAAGATATTTTGCCGTTCCCCAATTTATTATTCAAAGGGACTGTAAAGGTTGATTGAATTCATATTTCACCCTAATAGCGTCTGAGGTGATGCCAAATGTAAATGTATTATGCCTAGAAGCAATCGTACAGTATTTCGGTGAAATAAATATGAAATGTTCTTTTTTCAAGATACATTATATTAATTTTGCTTTTATAAAAGTAAGTGTTCTCCTTATCACAAAGAACTTGAAGAAATATTTCAATTGAAATATTGCAATAATCTTATCTACACACACACACAGTAACACTCGCTTGGTTCCATGAACTTCATGCTTCATTTCATTAAATTAATCATAACAAACATTTTAACTACTACTATAAACTAATTTTAGCTAGTGCATCTAAATTTATACATATTTAGTTAATTGGTTAAGCAATAAAGTATAAAACAAAATTATGTAACCTATAGGAAGAGCGGCGCCATCCAACACAGGCATTTTTTTGCCTACCGGGTGGCTCTATCGCCTTAGATTATAGACAAAGTGTATCTTACAAAATAAAGGATCTTGATTTTTTTGAATTTTGAATTTGAATTGCGTTGCATGCCAGGCCGCGCAAGACTGGTCATCGAGGCACTCTTTAGGGTGGCCTACGCCCAAGCAGTGGACCTCTTTCGATTAGATTCTTCGTGGTTTTAGAATTGTGCTTAATTATTTACAAAATTCCAGGGCCTGGCGCTGAACAAGACCTTCGTGAACATGCTGAAACACCAACTGTTTTGGCCGAAGCGCGTCGTGGGAGTCATAAAGTGGATGTTGGTGTCGTTCGGCGTGCTCGGTGCGCTCGGAGGCGCCGTGTTCCACTTCAAAGGTAGAGTGCGCGCGGTGCGTTTTCCAGTCATATTTCCATTTAGCCGCCAGGGTCTAGCACTGACGACGTTCGTGAACTGAGTGCATTGTTCTGGCCGAAGCGCGCCGTGGGCGTCATGAAGTTTTCCACTTCAAAGGTAGAGTGCGCGCGGTGCGTTCAGTAGACATACTCGTATCCCCAGTTGGTTCCCAGGAAGCTTCTGGCGCTGAAGACGTTTGGGAACATGCTGAAGCAACTTGTGGTAGGCAAACGTGCTCATCTACACTACACGTAGGTATGTGTAGATCATACGAGTAGAATATTAAGATAGATAAATGCCGTCCACCAGATAAGGTATTTCCTACCAAAGCACGTACATTAATTGAATAACTTATTGTAACCGGAGATCAGAAGACAGTAGACAGTTGTACTTGAGTGATACATAAACTGTTAGATTACTACTAAGTGTATCCTTCAAAACCCCTCATCGAATCCCCAAGACTACGCATATCACAAACTGTTCTGGCCGAAGCGCGCCGTAGGCGTCATTAAGTGGCTACTGGTGTGTCGTTCTTGTGTTCCACTTCAAAGGTAGGTTCTGCACTTGGTTCACAGGAAGCGTCTGGCGTTCATACTTCAATTTAGGTATATTACATGCATTAATGAATGTCGACAAACTACCAACGGTTCGGAACGAAAACCTCTGCCTCGAGAAGAATCGGCGTAAAATACTCTGCGAGGTACCTATATTTTTTCAAAACAGTATATATGTATACAATATAGAGGGTTTTTCAATTGACACGCTTGAACTTTGCCAGCGTATAGCGGCCATCTTGGAAAAGCGATAGCTGTCAAATTTGGCGGGAATATTTAATTAATCGTGACTTCAGCACGTCTATCATGAGACGGCCGCGACATACTCTCGATTTTTCTGCGTTGGGCCTTTCTGCGTCATCATACAGAGGTCGGTGGGGGTGAGCTATTTTTACGTCATTAATGTCATGTAGGTAGCTGTGTCTTGTAGATATTAATATGGATAAGATGTATCGATAAAGCCAAGCATCGAGTAAGTGTCCATGGGCGTCGATTATCGCTTACCATCAGGTGATTCGACTGCTCGTTTGCCTCCTATATAATAAAAAAAAGCAATATTAAAAGAAGAAAATTAATATATATATTTTATTTACTTATTTATTATCTCAAAAATGTACTTATGTGGTAGGTATACAACAAATTTCGCCAAACTGAGATCAGTTTGTTGGCGTATGATTAAACATATACAATGAAAATGCCTTATTATTATCCAAGGAAGCTTGCTTTAATACTAGTTGAAACTGTGTTCCCACTTAAGTGGATAGCTGTGCAAAACAGATTAATCACATTCCGTAGATTCTTATAAAATTCATTTGTTTTGATGGCGACGTAAAGCTCGTAGCAGAAAGGCAGCCTAAATAAAATCATTTCATTAGTTAATCATTACATATGGGGCATTTACCGTTGAATGATAAGGTATGTCCATGTTATGCAAAAACTGAAAACAGCTCACCCCCGCCGACCTCTGGTCATCGTCAACCTTGGCGAATTTTGCGTTGAGCCTTGGGTTTTCATCCATACAAAGTTTAATTAGCTCAAAAGCTAAAACCCAACGACCACAGAGTACAGACAAACCTGTGTGTTAGCTGATCGGGTTTAAGAGCATTTGGCGGTTGACCCTGATTTTGGTGAAAAAATTATCTTCAGTGACGAGGCCCGTTTCTGGTTAAAAAGTGGTTTTGTTAACAAACAAAATTTCCGGATTTGGATCGACGAAAATCCACGGGAGGTTTATCTAGTGCAAAAAGTCAGTGTAGATTTCATTTCTTCCCTTATTTCTTTGAAGATTCGCAAGGACTAGGATATAGTATGGATCTCACAAACATGTGGTTCCAACAGAACGGCGCCACTTGTCATACTGTACGGGACACATTAAATTAATTGAATGAGAATCGAACTTCTTTAATCGGGTTTCGTCATATCGTGTGGTGGCGACATCAACAGGCGCCCGAGATCGTGTGGCTAAGACACCGCTCGACTACTTTCTGTGGGGCTACGTCAAATCTCTTGTCTAGGCAGACAAACCACAGACAATTGCTGCTCTGAAGGTCAACGTAACCCACGTTCTTTACGAAATTGAGCCCCATTTATGCGAAAAGTCGCCTAAAATTGGTCCACCAGGGGGGCTAGCGCAACTGACGGCGTGCCGCGACGCGAGTCGAGAAAGATCTACGCTCTTTTTTCTAATTTGCACGGTGCAAGTGAGACAGGGGAGGCTGTCGCGCGCGAAGCGACTGAGCAGAAAGTTGTGCTAGGTGTACAGGATACCTACAGCGGAGTCGCGGCGGACATTTGGCTGGGATAATATTTCATAAATAATGTCATCAAATGTAAATACATTATACAAATAAATACATACAAAATAATAAAAAAAATGTTGCAATATCATATATCATACACAGGTTATTTTATTGCATTTCAAAGTTCGAGCACCCTTAATGAAATACCCTTTTTAATTTCAATATGAGGGTATAATAAAATTACCTACATTTGAAAGCCTATTTCTAGTGCGACTTTATCACTGCCAAACATTCATATCCATGATGTAATTGCTTATATTAATGCTTTTGAAATAAGTGGCTGATTTACGACAGATTTGAATTTAGAGTAATTAAGTTCGGTAATGTATTTTGGAATTTTATTATAGAATTTTATGCAATTTCCCAATAACGACTTTTGCGCTTTTACTAGGCTGTGAAAGTTTTGAGCTTCCCTGTGCTGCTGGTAATCTTGGGCAGTTGTATTCATTCTGTGTAACATAACATTACTATTTTATAAATTATAAAATTAAATGAACCGTCATTGAAATCAATTAAGTTAGCCTTATAGGGACATTTTTTAAATATATCCACCTGTCTTTAGGAATTTTCAGATCCTAATGAAATCGGATGGGCAAATGGAAATTCATCATGTATTTAAGAGCTACTCTTGTCAGCGAAGTAATTTCCAAACTTTTTAACAGCAACCCATTACTTCATTTTAGAGAAGTGTTTAAGGTCGTTTCTCCCTTTCCTTCCACACTGCAAATTACGAATAGAGCTGGTCTCGCTCCGTGATAGTTGAACAAGATCTCTACCAGATTCCTGTTTTCTTTCGACTACATCCTGATAACTCTGCCGCTGTGTGGTTGGGGACTGCTTAATCAATGTGTTTATTCGCCGGTAGGTAACCATCATAATCCTGTCATCTCCGACCAGACTTCCGCGAATACATACATTTTCCGTCCCGAATTCCCGTCCGCGGTAGAAGACGGTTTGTTCATTCCGCTATCCGCCAAAGCCGTAGTGGAATTTAGCAACTTCCAATTCTGGCACGATTTCATAACTTCTCCGATTAGTCCATGAATAAATTGGTATCAAAACAAGATGTTTCCCTATTAATTCATTTGATAATGTAATGTTCCACAAATTTTATGAATTAGACATTAACAAATATAATTCAACGGAATAAAACCATCTGCCACGTTCGCCTTCCTGATATAATGACCTGTACGGTCAACTCTAAAACTATGTATCCAATTTTCTACTTTATTCGACCGACATACGTTCGTAAACGTATATATATTTATAGACGTGACTGCACAAATATTTTGCCACCAACGAAAACAGACGCGGATAAGCTTTGCGTGGAAGGTCAAAACTAGGTCGTCCAGGTGGTTCGTTGTTACTTTTGTTTTGGGCATTAATGCTGAGTACAATACCCGTACAATATTGTGCAGTTAGAACTAACTGCTATAGAAAAACTTTTGTGCACGAAAATAATTGGTATTTGACGGTGCGGGTTCGGTACGGTATCAGTCATAAAATTCCAAACAACCTAAATTTTTATTTTTCAAAATTGGAAATTTAAGAAAGACCCGAAATCGTTATAATTTATAAATGTTATTATAGTGTGCAACATTTTTTTAAATGATACTGACTTATAATGTTGTAATTTATTACGCAGACCATTTTTATTAATCTTATTGAAAATTTATATTGTTCTCTCTTTGAAATTTAAATATGTATTATCCTTTGTTATTTAAAACGATTGTAGTTAATATTTCTAGTTATTCAATATGATTTGCACGACATTCTTGTATTTTGATTGATTTATTTATGCATAAACTAGCTAATGCCCGCGGCTCCGCCCGCGTGGTTATAGGTAAATGTAACATATTACATTTTCCTGGGGAATAAGATGTTTTCCCGCTGTAAAAAGAGCCTATGTCACTCTCCAGCTTTTAAACTATCTCCATACAAAAAATCACATCAATACGACACTCCGTTGCGACGTGAAAGAAGGACGAACATACACACTTTCGCATTTATAATATTAGTAAGGATTGTAATTTATGATAAACATTATAATATAATCGTACGCCTAATGGCAAAACGTGTATGTTTTACGAATAAATGATTCTGATTCTCATTTAGCCTAAAACTCTGACAGTCAAGAAAAATGATGCATAGCCTTTTAGCGGCTACGCACATGGTCACACACACTAGCTTACTGGCATAAAAATATCATAGGCTCACATGGCCCGTTTAGTAGTAACGCATATGGTAATGCACTAACTATGTAATTCGATAATCCATTATAGGCACACCTAGCCTACTAATACTAATAAGTAGTAATTAGCGGCACACATGGCCGCATACTAGACAACTGACTGCAGGCACACATGGCCCACTAGTTTCAACGCACACGGTCATTGGGTCAATTTATGCCTTTTCTACCATACCTTATGATCACTAACATTATAATCCTAAAACTAAAATTCAAAATGTACTACTGTAACTCAAATGAGAATCTAAATAACGTGCGTACCTTCTTTCAGATCTGTACATTTGAAATTGTAGTTATTTGTTACCGAATCCTATTAAATAAGTAGCCATAAAATTTACAGAAATTTTTGATCAACTGCATGCAGGTTGGATACGCATGAACTATTCTAGATTTAAGATCTTTGTTCTAAACCACGTTCAAGCACATTTAGTAGTGTTTGCAGAGTAATTACACGTTTACATTGTACAAGCATAAGTGGAATTAATCGACGGTCCCTACGTAAAGTAACTAAACTGAATATGTCAAATTTTATAAGAGAACGTTTTGAAGTTTCAAATTTATTTATAATTTTATATGCGGTATATTATACGGAATATAAAGAAAATCCTTAAAAAGATGATGTTAAGTATGTTATTTGTCACTTGTCTACTTCTACGACGGAAACTCTCCAACTACAAACAACGTAAATGGTACTTATTGCTTATTACGTCAAAGTGTTACGTTTGTTTAAATTCTTAACTGCCATATAAGAGATTGTACATGGGAAACAGTATGAAGGATATTCGAGATACAGGATTTAGGTCACTTATTTTTTTTTTGAACAAAATTTAAAATTAGATATTTAGAAATAGAAATTTTTAAAATAGAAATTTTAATATTTTCTGTATCCATTTATTATTTTGTATTATGCAGCACCAAGAATCAAAACATGTTACAAAACTTTAATATATTACTATTGATTAAATCAAATATTTGCAGTCCTGTAACTATACGTACTTCTAAAGTAAATTGTTCCACTAATAATAATAAATATGCTGTCACAACCATTGATTAAAATAACGCAATTCGCAGGCAGTGCGCAGTAACAGTAATCAGTCAAAACAAGACAAGTTATGAACTTATTTTTTAAAAATAATATAAAATAATTACTCGTATGCTTAGATTAATATCACTGATAAGTAAATACTTTGATGAACCTACTAAACAATTATAAGATAAATCTTTTAAACATCAAAAGTTAGGTAACTACTTACTTCAAAACAAATACTTTGTGCTTATGAATAATTATTGGAAAATCAGTAATAACTTTATAGCTTTCAATGAAAAGATTAAGTTTAATTAAACTTATCTTAATCGTTAGTGAGAAACAAAAATATTAATTGTAAAACCTTGAGCACCAACACAAACATATAATATAAAAAACGAATAAACCTCTAATCACTTTTCAAACACGTCAGTCTTTAAAATCGACAACATCGCTCTAAAAATATTATTATGAAACTTATAATAACAAAATTAGCACTCTAAGCATACAACCTCTTAGTTTTAGAAGCTAATCCTCTTCATCAGAGCTTGAAATGATTACGTCACCAGATACAAGAGAGTTAAAGAAACCATGATATTGTCTAGGAATTACGTTGTGTTTACAAAGGTACTTTAGGTCTGTCATTTTATCATTGGGAATTGTTAAAGGTCCACTGTAAGCCTGTGTTAACTCGTCATTAAAATTTGTTTGATTTGGACGTCTACGGTTTTGAGCCCTACGAACAATTAAGCGATGGTAGGTTTCATCAAAACGATATTTATAACTGATCACATCAGGCTCTGAAGATGATACATTAAGATCTCTAATTTTAGACCACATCATTTTTTGATTTTTCTTATTTTTGGTCCAGTTTTTACCCTTTAATAACTTTTTAACGTCTTCAGTTGCTATTTCTTTTACAATACAAGGATCCCCAGTTTCTTTGGCCCATCTTACTAATGCAAACCATTGATCAGGTGTGTAGATTTCCTTATTTTTAGCACAATGTTCTATCAAAGCATGAATACTGTCGTTTTCATTTTGCGTGTGGCCTTTTTCAAAAAACGATGTGTTATATTTACCTTAAACTCTTTGGCAGCAAGCAAGTACATCATAAAAACGATTCTGTTTCTGTTTTGGCCTCCGCAGTTGTCTGAATATAAGTTTATAATCTGTATACCTTTTGAGGATTGATCCTTGATGAAAACATAGACACAGCTAGCCACCTCATTTGCACCTCGTTTGGCGGTACCCTCATGCCACATGTAACATTTCCCGACTTTCTGACCCATCTCAAAAATAGTGAAATTGAAAACGTTTAGTTTTCTTTTATAATATAAAATGCTAGTTGCTGCATGAGGAGCCGAATGAACCTTTTGGAAGTCAAATGCAGCCGTTACAGTTGTTAGGTGATCTTATAGCAGATAGTTTATCTTCATTTTTTAAACTTCGCGCCAGGTCCTTATTTCAAAAGTGTTCATCGAATTTGTCTTGATCATCTTGATTTATGGGCTTCGGCAGGTTTTTATACTCAATACATGCATCGCATTGGTCTTTTTTAGGCCTATGAAAATCAATGTTATAGTTTTCGTTAACAATATCAGTATACTGCCTCAGTGTCTTAGCCCTGCTCGACTGTGTCTCTGTTACCCACTCTTCATGGAGCTTAAACATTTTAGACATCGTCAAGTTACTATCTAAGTATGATTTTGAGTAGTCTTTCCGAGCTTCACCGGCACCGGCACCGGCACCGGCACCGGTGCTTCTACCGGGGCGAACGATTTTACGTGCTCACAAACACTTTTAATCATTTCGTCAGTCTTGATTTTAGGATGTTTGTCATGGAATCCTCTCAAATCACCACCAGCAGTCCATCACCATCAGCAATTTTTTTCAAAGCTGTTCGTTCGACACCTTCACCAATACCAAAGGTGTTCAGAAACATCTGTTTGCACACAACAAGACGCTCCTCTTTATCTGTACCTAAAGTTTTTGGCAGATGATATTTAATAGAAAAGTTTCTTTTTGATGGGCCCTCTGTTGTAATGCGTTTCTTACCGATTCTTTCAGATCATCTAGACAATAATTCTGCATTATTACTATCTTCGACATCCATGTCATTATTTTCTTCTGCCACGATAATAGGAAGCGACGATAGTTCGGACATTGATATATTGTGTAGTGATTGAGTCGATACAGATTGTGGTTTAGATATAATATTTGATTCTAATATTTCTATAGTGTCCGGATTGGAGAAAATAGCGCCATTAGAAATAAGGGCAGTTGTAACAGGAGTCTGTATTTTCTGTGCTGTATCAGGTCCACGAATACTTACTGCGTTAATCTGAGCTGCAACTTCAATTGTATTATGAGTATTTTCTTTGTTGACATCACAAATGCTTGAAGTTCCAACAATCACCTCTTGAGTAATTGTAGATGGCGAAAGGGATGACTTTTGTTACTGTATAACGTTTATTTTATCTAGCATGTCCATCTCTACGGAGTGCCCTAGCAAGATAAACATGCAAGACCAACCGTATAAATCTCCAGAATTACTCAGTAACGATAAATACATTTTAATCACACAAATTCAGTACTAATAAAATCTAACGGTTAATTTCAAATAACCATTGCAGCTGTTATCGCCCTACGTTGCAAGCTGATAATGAGGGCTTAAAACTGAGTAGTTCCCGTTGGGCCTCGCCAAAATTTAATCGTGAAATCCATTTCTTTAATCAAATTCTCCTCTTTTAAGAAAATATATATATCGAATTGTACTTAAGTTTTCTTATTTTATTTGAGCTTGCGAGCGTAGAAAGGCTTGCTATAGCCTTATACTATCCCACTTCTGCTTTATTACGATTTAAACTCATTCACTGTTGTTAAAACACTTTTTATTAACACCTGAACAAACCACTGCTTATGCTGCACTGATATACTTAACAATAATTATTTCTTGACAGGCAGACAACTGCTCACTTCCAGCGCCATTTCTAGAATGCCCGCCTTTTGATCGACTTGGCGCGTAAAAACTACTGGACCGGAACTCGAATCGGATTGGCCAACGATTCTTACACGTGATTGGTTCATTTCAATCAACCTGTCCAAAGACTTTTTAATGTTACCAGTCCAATTTTTTTTAAAAACCATAACAGTCAAGTCAGTAAAGATTACTTACTGCGCTGCTACGTTTAAATTACTGCTTCGAGAGTTAGCAGGGGATGCGTGGAAGCGAGGCGGAGTGAATGCCGTACTGCATGCATACCGCGCCGCGTCCGCGTAACATATTACTTCTCAGGTAATATCATATTATATGAGCCTCATAAGAAGGCTCAAAGTCACCCAAAAGGCAATGGAGAGGGCTATCGCAGATCGCATCAGAATTGGGGCTATCCGCAGCAGAACCAACGTAACTCTTTGGGAGAGGCCTATGTCCATGAGTAGACGTCCTTCGGCTGATATGATGAATCCAATATTCATCCTTAATTTGTGCATAAAGAACTCTGAACTTGTCTTTGAAAGACCCTTCTGTTTCTAGGGGGAATAATGAACTTCGCCATCTCCAAGAACTCAGCGTCTGCAGTCAAGATACAGCCCCAAGAAGAAAAGAAGGAGATCAGCGTCATCGGGAGTCACGAGCCAGCCAAGGTCATGTAATGGGCGCGACGGCTCCTCACTGCCACCTGGAGTCGATATTGGATGGTGTATAGGCTGGCTAGACCTTTGTTACGTCGAGTTAGGACTTAAGGCCCACACAGTGCGCGACGCAATCGGTGACAGGTTAGCGATGCGACGTCACAAAATTGTGGGTAACTTGCATAAAACTTGACACAACACAACATCTATTTTGTAAAATTATTAGTGTCGCAGATATTTACATATGTATAAGCGCTTCGTCATTATCTGTTAGATTTCAATACAATGTACCATAGGTTAAGGACTTAATTTCATTTGTGTAAGGAAAGCAATCCTTTGAAATTTATTATACTGAGCATTATGGCGCGTGGAACCAATTAAATTGTAGACGAATAAAAAAAAAATGCTTAACAGCTCTTTCCAACATTCCAAACGTATTTAAAACATTATATAGAACAATGAAAAGCTTGTCTAGGTCTATATGTTTTACTTATTCGTACATTACCTAGACTTCTGTAGACAGAAGTTAAATTAGTTGTATTTTTGCGTTTTATAGACTCTTAATTTGATAATCGAACAAAATATGTAAAAGCAAAACAGAGAGAACCTAACAAACTCTTCATTGAGTATTATATAAGTATTTGAAAAAATAATGATTTACGAGATTTACGAGTAATTAAATAAGTTACATTTTGGAGGAGGAAATAGTTGTGAGCCTAACCTCGAATCAACCGTTTGTGCAGCAGCTACCGGGCGTCCCATTTATAATCCTTGACTCAGTACATTTTTTATCCATCTATAAACAAGGATAGAGGACAGTGCGATGCCACGCCGCGGGTGGATGGAGGTCCAATAATACAAGGATGGTTACACCACTACGCCAGCATACTAGGTATCCGTTATAATTAATTATTTACTTCTAGTATGCTGTATTATGACCTGGAAAATAATAGACTAATTTCTTACGCGAGAACTTTAAAACTATACACTTAATGGTTCTCATTTTAAAACGCCACACTGGAATGACATTTATGTTTTTATAGTAGAAAGTTTTTCATACAAAATCTCTAATCGCTTTTTTTTTATAGTAATTTATAGCAACGGAAGCTAGTTTTCAACCTAGATATGGCGGATCACAATGTGTATACAAAGTTTGTACGGAGAGTGAAGCGTCCTGGCGATTCTTAATTTATTATTGGAATGCACTTGACTTTAAGTATCACTTTGCAAAAAACAAATTATTTATCATGTGCACCTACTTAATACCTACGGTATTTGATTTCGCAACTGTTTATATAGGATGTCCCAAAAAGAACGCAAGATTTTCCATACGTTCTTTTTGGGACATCCTTTATATGTAGGATATGCTATTGATTGTATGAAACTTACTTTAACTCTCGTTATGTTCTTGAAAATTATTTAAGTAGGTATTAGTACGGCCTAGAATAATTATAAAGAACTGCTAATTGAGAATTAAAAATCTCTTAATGAAACTTTTCAACTGTAGCATCTTGCAACTTGTTTATTTTTATTTTATTCAACTATGTTTTTAATCCTCTTTTATCTTAGAATATAATAGTTATTATGAATGTTAATAGAAAGGCAAATATCTAGTCTTCTTTAATTATCCTTGCTATTAAAAGTTTCAACCAAATGTATATTAAGTATAAGTTTAGTTTTGTAGAATAAAATATTCACTGAAATGTATTTAATTAGATCGCAGTTAATAAAAATAGATTTAGAATTGTGATTTGAATAGTAAGCGACAATAAATTGGAATTCACTAATTGATCTTTTATTAACGAAAAATATTATTTTAAGAAGTGCAATGTACATTAGCGCCATCTCTCTCGTTAATCAGAAACTACCTGATGTGGTTCGATTAGAATGGGTCGAGCGCATAGCTTGCCCATTAGAGTGGTCCTAAGGCTGTGAGCCTTTCAAGAAAACAGAGAGGTCGCTACTAGTAGCGGCGAATATGATTGAACGATACGCGTCTTATGTCACTGACCTCGTAGCTCAGTGGTGAGAGCACTACTGGAAATAGAGGGGTCACAGGTTCGAGTCCTGTCTAGGGCTACGAAGACGATGATGGTTTATTAACCCCCGACGCAAAGAGAGGGGTGTTATAAGTTTAACGTGTCTGTGTATCTGTGTATCTGTCCGTGGTATCGTAGCTCCCAAACGGATGAACCGATTTACGTTTTTTTTTTTTTGGGTCACATATAATTTTATCATGAGTGTTCTTAGCCATGTTTCATGAAATTCTGTTCAGCCGCTTTTGAGATACTGGACTTTGAAATGAAAATGTCGGGGGTTTTTCAACTTTTCTAAGTTGTAGTTATTTTTCCATTATATCCGATCTCTCTATATCATATCGTTCACTAATTGATGTTTCATTTTCAGCTGTTAGGTTTAGTAAAGTGTTTTGTTCTGTAGTTAATTAACTCGTTTACGATTCTTTATCACTTTGTCCTCGTATATATTTTCGTACTCGACTGTACGTTACTCACCTTTAACGCAATAAAAAAGAGGCAGATACACACAGACACACACTAGCCTTCGACGACCAATACCCGTGGGTATTGGTCGTCGAAGGCTAGTGTGCACAGAGAGCGGGAATTGCCACTTTATGGCCTAGTGTGACGTTCCATTCCATTCGTTACGTGTTAGGTAGGTATTATATCTATAAAAAAGTAAAAATAAGTTGACGCTTGATGTTTCCCAAGTATTTTCGTAAGTTTTGTTTATTGGCAATGTAAAATAACTATATCCTACTCGTCGACTTTAATGACTGAATGAAGACTTCGTACACCAAACTATAATCACGGACTTTTTTCTATGGAGCTCCCAACTCACCTATAATAATTGTTACACAACTGTTAAGACAACGCCTTTACTGAACCATAATGAGCTTGACCAATAGAACGTCACAGAACAAAATATATATAACGAACGCTGAGCCGGTGCGCTTCATTTCAGCAGGGCTTATATCGCCTAAGTGACTGCAATAGGTACAGCCACATCTCAAGAATAAAATACATTTGAGATGTAGCTCTATTGCACAGTGCAATACGGTCACATCTCGAAAGTAAAATACATTTTGAGATGTGGCCGTATTGCAGACACTAGGCGATATTTTCAATAGATACCTACCAAAATTAAATTATTTCAGTTGAGTCGTAGAAAAAGTATTGTATACAATATAGTTAAACAATTAACTTTTAAATTCTCGTATCTTACTTACACGGTACTAAACTCAAACACGGTACTGGACTTTTAAGAGCCACTATTGTGTAACGATTCTATAAAAATATATTTTTAAAGTGAAAACTTCTTTAGCGGCGCTGTGCACTTTTTGTGATAGGAAAAAATTGTTAAACTCGCCACAGGTCACTAGACCGTAAGATGTCACGTGACCGTGAGATTCGAGAGATTGAAAATTCCTAAGACGGGCACGTGGCCTGATCGAAAAACTGTTACAATGTCATTGAGTTTTCACTTCTGCCGGCACTCCCGGAGTGCAACCCGGTCTTTTTTTCAATGTTCAAGTACTTCTTAAGCATAGCCAATTTTTTTTTTCTACGAACTCCAAATAAGACAAAGGAAACGTGAAATTTATAAACTTTCATTTAATATTTTCATTAAACTTAACTTACAAAATAAAATATTTACATAAAACAAGGCAGGTACACAACACCTTTTTTCACAATTTAGACCTTTGTCCCAGTCGTCTACGACTACGACTTAGTGACGAGCTGTCGAAGCCAAATAACATAACCATGCAACTTATTTCTATACTTACCCTATGATTTTTTGTGACAAAAAACTACCTACTACATAGTTCAAGAGTTTAACGCCTGAATCACACAGTCGCGGCCTGCGGTGCAGTCTGAGTTTTTTGAAGGGTATAATGGGTCTCTCTCTTACTTGAAGTGTCAAACTCTTAGGTATATCACATCAAGTTTTAAAGAATTGTTTGCTTAAGTGTCATCAGTATTTAAATCATAAACAAACATTCATGTTTGATAGGGTGTCTGTTGCCAGTGCTCTATTAATACCCAGTATTTGATAACAATACCTCTAGGTATTGCCCCATAAGTACTTATAATCTCTATTGGTAACTTCAATTGGTAACTATGCGGTCGTTTTCACTAGGCCACCGCGTAAGTATAAGTACTAACTTAGATCCATTCTTTAGAATGGAATTACCTATATACTATAATCTGCTCGTTTAGGTAACTAAGCAGTACCCACATGCCTGCATTCAGCCGCCAAAAATCCGATCACATTAAATTCGTATCAAGACGTAAAATAAGGTGCCGGTTAATGTACGGCCCAATAATTGGCGTCCACTACATCTCTCTCTTTTTAACTCGTGCAAAAAGAGAGAGAGAAAGATAGTTGAACGCGTATTATCGGGCCGTACATTAACCGACACCTTAAATTATGTCGAATGAAGGAAAATATCCAATATTTTTTTTCTCTTTGTTCGAAGGATTATCTTAATGCATGATGAATGGTTTCTGTTGCATTAAGATAATGACAGTCTTCGTAATTTTTGTTTTCAATGCATCAGCCTAGGTATATTTGTCCCATTGCTGGGTACAGTCAAGAGCAAATATAGATGATCATATTAGTACTTTATCGCACTTAACGTAACATTATTGCGAAGGTTGGAATGCGTCAAATAGTGAAAATGACATGGTACTAAAATGAACATCTACTTTTGCTGTTGACTACATATACAGACTTCCTTTCACGGACCATATCTAGTTTAACCTACACCAACAGATTATAACACACTCGTTTCTATATTACATATCACCATAATTCTTAGTAGTAATATTTCCCTTAAAAATTAACATGAGGCATTTCCACGCAGAGCCTAAAAAAACATCATTATAAATATCGTAATGTATGTACTTCTTTTTACCAGCTTCACCTAAAACTAGCACAACTCAGTTATTTCGGCTCATCCGATTTCGATTATATACAACGTCAGTCCACCGACCAATTTGATTTCTATTAAATCGCAATACGCTATGTCAATGAAACCTCATTTAATTCATCATTAAAATAAATCAACTTCCTATTTTGAGCTCTGGGAAATATTCAGAATTCATGAATCAACAACTGCTCCAAAGTTTTCCCTAATTTGTTTCGAATTTTAGCTCTATCAATTCTTTTATACCTATGTTACAAGAAATGTAAAAAGTTAAGTTTAACCTTTTTTGTGCCATGTTTTCCACGCCTGTTTTCCTGCCATTTTTAAAATGAGCGTGTTTTAAAACATATTGACATGCACCTTTGTTTACCAACAAGCTACCGCAAAAAAATTACGCCACGTAGCGCCATCTAGTTCAGCTGTCAGTATATCCTCCATAATTATATTGTTTGACGCTGTAAGTCTGCTACATAGGTCGACCGCTTAACTGAGACGTCACGGGAGGGACATTCCGCCCGCTTCCCTCTGACGGCTCCCCTCTTACTCCCGTCCCGTCACAGGCTCCGTCTCAGTTAAACGGTAAGCCATTTGTTTGCACTTTTAGAAAACAAGAAATAAACAATTAAAACTAAATTTGGTTTTACAAATGTTTCTTCGACATCGCTGTATGATTGATAAGTTGCTTCGACCGCTTCAACAAATCGTTGGACTTATCTAGCAACTGGTCCATCCGTCTGTTTTGTACATATTTGATTAACCGTTTGAATCCAACCCTTATGACGTAGGAAATGAGAGATGCTAATGTGAATACTGCAAGTAAGAACAAGACGGCAACATCGAGAAGGTAGTATTGGATGAAGTTTAAGTCTTTGGCTGGGGATTGGAGGTGGTATGCTCCTTTGTGTCTGATCACGTACTCTGTCCAGTAGACCGCTCGTTCTAGAGGTGTCTCTTTCTGGTCTCTTAAGAAATTCTGGCGTTTTTTGACCTCCGTTTTGTACCTTGGCTCATTAATGACCTCTTTGATTGCTTTGTGGAGTATCTCTGATGTTAAATACTGAAGGTCCAGCTTCTTCGCGTAGCCGTCGACTTCGGCTTTGGCAGCGTTAGCGTCATGGTCACAGAAGACAGGGATGGTGACGATGGGCACCCCGTGGTAGACGGTCTCGAACATGCTCAGTAGGCCTCCGTGGGTCACGAAAGCCTTGATCTTCGGGTGACCTGAAAATTGCAATTTAAAATGATTAGTAACGGTTGTAATTTCTACCACATTCACTGCCAAAAATCGCCTATTCAGTGGGTTCCCATATATGTGTAGCAGAAAGCGACTAGAGCGTAGCGGGTGGCCGCACCCACTAGGTGGGTTCCTGGCAGTGAAAGTGTTAATGGCAAACGAAAATGAATCACATTTATGATACATTTAACGTGAGCTGCGATAAGTACGTGCATTTTAAAACTACATGATCGATTGTGACGAAACTTTGTATGTACAATGACATGAAGTATATCTATGTCTGTAATTAATTTATATGGTTCCAGTTTATAAAACAAACTAAATACAGAAAATACAAGTTTTGTATGAAAACTACAATTCGCCGTATTTTTTTTACTTTGGTATCTGTAGCTACATAAACTAATTACAGACCTGGATATACCTCATGTCATTGTACATGCAATTTTTTTTTACAATCCAACACGTAGTTTTAAAATGAGAGCGTAACTACGTTTGTATGGAGTATCGAGCTTACTGCGAACTTAAAAATGTTTACAAAATATAAATATTTGCACAGCGCGCGCGCATGTGTTAAATCCCGATTTAGATGAAATCTCTAAACAGGCAATACAAATAAAATAAATATGTTCGTTTTAAAATGGTATCATTATTAATTCATGTAAAATGTTAGCAAATGTGAATAGTTTTACTAAATTAAACGTTTATATGTCATATCCAAAAAGAAATACCTAGTCAATTAATTAACAAAAAGGATTTAATTTGTTTAGTCGAGTAAGTATCCATTTGCCGAGAATGAAAAAAAAAGCTTTACATTCTGTACAATCCGGTTAATTTAAGAATGCACCGTGTTCATGCATACATCTTGCTGCAAGATGGCAATACCTAAATCTCCCACAGCGCGGAAAGGAAATACTTACGAGAAAATGGAAATACCGCTGAGTAGTGAGACATATATGCACCGACACGTATAAATAAAGCTTTCTCTAAACTTCATATAAATAAAATTACAAATATTTATTCAAACAAATATCTTTCACAAATTGACCTAGTCCCAAATTAAGCAACGCTTGTACAATATAGGTAAGTATGTCATTCATTCATTCATTTCATTTATTCATAACAAAAAAATTGAGAGGTGCGTTTTGTGTGATTGTGTGTACGTTATGTTTATATTACGTCAAAAAATTGCAAAACTTAATAACCAACTTCTCGGAGGCCAATTGAGATAACGTTTTGGACACTTTTGTAAGTTTTGTAAGATGACAATGCTATATTGTGCCACGGAACTTAGCCGATGATGCATCTCGAAGTTCACCAAAAGAACCTTTTAAACCGGTGATATAACATAAATACTTCATGCTTACAGCTGCTATATCGCGAACTATCATTATATCAAGTCGAATATTACCCCTGCGAGACGAAGTAAAAACATAAAATTACGGAGTAAACACACAAATACGTACCTACTCCTCACAAATTCACATATTATAAAAGCATTTCTCCAATAATGAATTAATACCAACATACCTATAAGAAAGCGGCTCACATCCAAATATTTTTATTTAATTTGTTCGGGCTACGGATGGCAAAAATAGCCCGAGACTATTCATCAGAAAGTGTAATATAATATCCCAAGTAAACAAAAAAATTATCAAAATCTTTTACACACAGAGGTTCGGCTGAGCGCTCGTGAAAAGGCTCGCGAAAGGGAACACAAATGTGGCAATTGTGGTAAAAATTACAATTGTCGGTCGGTTGGCCATTTTAGACAGATTTCAGACGGAACGGAACAAGTTGTTACAGCCAGCGGGTTGTGCAACGTAATTTGCGTCGTCCACTTGACACCTAATTCGCTGGTAAGCGCAACCGTCACATGACAAATCTGACAGTGACGCGCAGCGCTAACTTCATGCAGTGCAATTTAAACGAAAATAATCACGTACATTATGTAATAGACTAACAGATACATCGTTACGTCTCTTAACATTGTATTATGATATTAGACTCTTTATACATCTCCGAAGATATCATCTCGAAAATGGTAGTGGGCGGAGCATTGCACGTAGATCCGATGGCAGTTGGGGCGGAAAGGTTCTCGAGTGGCGACCACGTACCGGAAGGCGCAGCGTGGATAGGTGGACTGATGGCCTGGTAAAGGTCGCGGGAGTCGGCGCAGGACCGGTCACTGGCACTCTTAGGGGGAGGCCTATGTCTAGGGTGACCAGATGTCAGGAATGCGGCCGGAAAAGGGAAAAGGAATTTTAGGCAAATAAGTAAATGAAACAATAAAAACGTAAAAGTACAACGTCTCGGGCGTTTGCTAGATATAGTATTTAGAAGCCATCGCAAGAATATTCGGACTCGGACGGTAGAACATACGCACTAGCGCACTAATGTAGTGTGTATAAAAATCAACATAATACATTAATATGCATATTGTTGATTTTTAGTTTTGTGGCCTTCTTGCAGAATAAACATTTGATTGTGATTTGACTTCATGTAATGAATAGGTGAGGCAATCTACGCCAATCGTGTTGGATTACTAAATTCTCATTTAGTAAAGGTTGGGAATCCATCTTAATTCCTTCATCTCCATCTGTTACAACTAGCTCGCTGTCAAGATTATGGTCTGCGTGTACCTGGGATATAAACTATCCTTTATTATAATCCAGGCTATAAACTATCATCGTGCAAAATTTCACAAAATCGGTGTAGCCGTAAGAGTACATTTTATTTTATTTTTTATTTTTTTATGATATGGTAGGAGGCAAACGAGCAGTCGAATCACCTGATGGTAAGCGATAATCGACGCCCATGGACACTTACAACACCAGAAGAGTTGTAGGTGCGTTGCCGGCCTTTAAGATGGGAGTACGCTCTTTTCTTGAAGGCTTGAAGGTTATTTATAACGGTCCGGAAATACCGCAGGCGACAGTTCATTCCAGAGTTTGGCTGTGCGAGGCAGAAAGTATCGGGAGAAACGCACAGTTGAGGACTGCCAACATATGATTAACAAACATTTAAACTTTCTCATTTTTTTATATTAGTAGAATGGAATAAGTACCTACACATTTACTATTCAGCACTTATTATTATTAAAGATATGGATCGCAAGAGGTCAAGGTTTTGAGGTAAATACCAATTACCTACATAATTAATAGGTAATTATGGGAAATGCGCCGCTAATGCCGCTGCCGCTACCCGGAACACTGCACCTCAAACTCAGTTAACTCATTTTGAGGCCGCAAACTACTTAACTATGACATATTTCGACCTGAACAACCTTCTTCATACGGGACAATTTCATATGAGATTATATATTTTCAAGAAACCGGAACACAATTTGTGCTGAAGCTGCAAAGACGGAATGAAAGTCAAATAATGTGGTTGCAATACAATTCTACAACCGTTTTACTGGGAGCCCGCAGCGGTAAACTCAGTGAAATGAAAATTATGCCAAATATGTCTCATGAACAATGTAAACTTCGGTAAGTGCCTACCTACGTTTTGTATAGAAATTCTACTATGCCACAGCAAAATGATAAGGATATTGTTTTGGATTCGTACAAGTGTGTGCGAGCGTTCCGATTTATTTTGGTCCACGATTTCAACAGTCAACGGATGGTAAAACAATATCAGACATCATACAGAGTGTACCAAAAATGGGGTGTGAACCGATCAAGGGCATAACAGTTATCGTGGTCTAATAAGAAAAACTAAAATATTTTTTTTGATGCGATTATTTTAAACTTTTGTATGGAGCAGGTCGCCCCAGTCGGCCAACGCAAATATAAAAAAAAATCGCGTAAAATGTTTTTCTCTTCGTTTTTTTCTTATCAGAACACCATACCTGCTATGCCCTTGATTGGTTCACACCCCATTTTTGGTACACCCTGTACAGTGACGGCAGCTGACCCAAGATTTTGTTTTGTTGGTCTGGGGGTGCGCCCGAGGCAAAATAAATATATTAGACTGACCAAAGAGAGGAACTACATAATCCCTCCTACCGAAACAAATTATTTGATGAAATAGTGAGACAATGGACCCGATTCTACAGTGGCCTCTAAACTTCCTAATTTTATTTAGGTCTCCCTAAAACACTTTGCTATTCTATGAGCAGCTGTCATAGGTAATCAAATGACAGCGTTAATTTGAATCTGACATTTCTTATTTTAGGCGGTCTATACAACTCACTTAGCTGCCTAAATGCTATTCTAAATAAGTCGTTTTTAGTCTGCCGCCTAAATTATGTCTAAAAATTAGACAATTTCGTCTTAGGCTAGTTAAGCCATTATTTATTTTTCCATTATATTTGTTATCTGTATCATACCGTTAAATAACTTTAATGCTAGATACCATTTCTCGGCTAGTCGTATTAAAAAAAAGTGTTGATATCTCAAAAGGGTCCGTAAAGCTACCCTGATCAGACTACAAATGCACGAACTTGACAAACGTAACAAATCCCTATATAATTAATTTTCTGGACATCAAATAACGGTAACGACTGTACCTCTCGTTTGGTCCTTAGCATACCGAAGCAGCATCACAAAAGCAATTTTACATTAAGCAGTACGAACCTAACGTCTGTCAACTAACATTATACTTTTCAAATAAAAGGAAATAAATTAAAAATTTAGTTGCTCCAAGCGGAATTTGAACCACCTTCTCGCATTAAGTATCAGCCGCATACATCCTCACAGTTATATTGATATTGTCTCTTACCCAACAAATCCTGCTGCGGTAACCACTTATACAGCCTCACATTGCCCGGTATATCCGTCATGTTCTGCTCCCCGTCCTGTTTCCACAGCACCCGCTGTGGCAGCCGTCCCAGGGCGTTGATGAAGAGCCGATGCGCTGACAGCGGCATCTTGGAGGTGCGGACTGAAGAACCCATGGAGATGTATACAAAACCAGCTTCTCCGGCGCCGGAGATCCATTCTTCGATGTCCTGGAACATGACAACAATACCATCAAATTCTGAAACATTTTTCGCATCGTAAAAATCAAGTTCGGACAGCAGTCCGAACTTGATTTTTATAGTTGTTTCTTTTATATATTGATACTAGCTTCCGCCCGCAATTTTGTCTGTGTGGACCCGGGATATAAAGTATATTTTAATCCAGGCTATGAACTATCTTCGAGCAAAATTTCATCTAAATCGGTTCAGCCGTTTAAGCGTGATTGAGTAACAAACATGTGCCAAACATCTTTAAACATCCAAACTTTCGCATGAATATATTATTGTACTAGCTTCCGCCCGCGACTTCGTCTGCGTGGACCCGAGATAAAAACTATCCTATATTTGAATCCAGGTTATAAACTATCTTCGTGCAAAAATTCATCTAAATCGGTTGAGCCGTTTAAGCGTGATTGAGTAACAAACATCCAAACATCTAAACATCCAAACTTTCGCATTTATGATGTTAGTAGGATTCTCAAGCCCAAAATAATATAATTATTACTTTCCAGGAAAAACAAGTGACAAACAAGCGACAACATGTTGCCCCTGACGTTGACAGTTTAACGTCGAAAAGACATTTTTGCAGAAAAAGTATTTTTGAAGGTTTTCTCAGTACGAATTTTGTACCAATTACGAACTAAAAGGTATGACCAAAGGCTTTTAGTGTTCCGTACTGAAGTTGGTGCAACTGAACACGTAATTATATATGTATAGTTTGCACAATGTTCGATACATCATGAGTTTACAGAACTTAGGGAGAATATTAACCAGCGGTAAAATCTTGTCATAATATAGCTGTCATCTCGACTGATTGAAGTAACCAGTTATTGGTGGCCAATATGACAGACACGTCACACTATACGTGGCTGCCATATTGGATGCGATGCACGGAAGCGAGGCGCGCTTGAGAACTACAAACGCACAGCTCCGGTTCCGCGCGGGATAGTAAATAATTCTATGCGACATCAATAACTGACGTCAAAGAACAAAATATCGCATACCGATCCCGCCCCGCGAAGTGAGGAAGTCGCCTTAAATGTCTATACTTTTAATAATATTTTTATATGTTTCAACCCACGACTTATCGTGAATCATGAAAGTTGTAAATATACCGAACCCAGTGCCAACTGCGAATCAAACTTTATTCATTCAATTGGAATGATTCTAGGAAAGCGACGATGATTTAAAATTTTGCATATTCGAGGTTTGCTTTTCCGAATTATACTGACTTACATACTTCGACCTAGATTTTCTGGTTATTCTGTCGTTGTTGATATCGTTTACGAGTACTCGTTTGAATCAGAACTTTTTCATAATTCAACAGTCTTAAACTAATAGTCTAATCATTGAACTGACAACTTGTATGAAAAAAAAAAAATTTTGGAGATAATTTTATAGGTAATAGCTGTTTTTTTTCTATGTAATGGATCAATGAAATAGTTACCTAGAGACAAAATCCAATAAATTTTCAGACATCAAAAAAAAATAGCTTAACTAGCTTCTGAAAAGTGAAAACATTTATTAAAAATGTTGTATATTTATTTGGTTCTTTTACATTTGGTCTATAATATTCAAGATTAATCATACAAAGAAGACAAATGCATGCTTAATTTATATATATTTTACGATAAACTAAATTCGTTTTTTGATCGAACAACCGAAAAAACGTGTACCTAAATCTGTGAGAAATTTTCAAAACAGTGCCAAAACCAGGCGAAATCTCGGGGTTTTACGGTACTTTCGGGCGGAAAGTTTGTTGGATTCTTGAATATGTTTTATCTCTTAGAATAACATTTTAAAATGAAATCATCCTCCGAGCGTTATTCCCGGTTGTGCCCTAAAGGAGCCCGGGGTCCGCGTTGACACCTAATCCCAAGATTTGGCGTAGGCATTAACCGGATTTTTGTATTTGTATAGTAGGTACTTACCGGACTCAATCTCTTCGCTTCCTTGCAGTGGATACACGCAACCTCAGCCACATTCGGCAAGTACGGTCTAGGATAGGATACAGAATAATGCCCATTCTGGAGAATAAAGCTCACGTTCTTCGCCATATCGTATACATGAGGCACTTGGGGGCCAAAATGTCTCCTCAACACGCGTTGGAGGAACACTGCCATCACGCTGTGCATGGTGTTCGCTCCAATGTGCCAAGCTGCGTTCATGGCTCGGTCCAAAATACCCAAGTTATCCGTATAGGCTTTACCAAAGAACGGGATAACTGAGTATGGGGCAGGGCTCCCGGAATTACTCAGTGGCATTGCGTAGAATCCCACGGTGTTGATGTATATGAAGGGGACTTTGAGTTTGTAGACGATGCCCAGGGCGCATTCTGGATAAGTTCCGTCTAGGACGATGAGGTCGAATGTCCTTCCTGACCGGAGGAAGGAGCGCGTCTCGATGTCGCTCAGGAAAGCGTCACAGGCCTGGAAAACAATTAAAAATGAAAACGCCCTCAGCATCGAACATGGTTAGGAAGCAATTGACGCTAGAGTCGGGTGTTATACTCCAAGGTTAGCAGTGTTAACACTTTACAGTAAAAGCTACTTAAGTATTTGTGTTAATTTTTCAATAAAATATTTGAGGAACTTAAAATTTGTGCGCGAAGATTTGTTATAGTTTAGATGTTTTTTTTATAAAAAACCTAATTTTGATTTTAATTCAGTCATATTCTTACGTCCTCTTTACCTCACTCATTTACAGTCTTAGGGTTCATAAACTTTTCTTGCCACTACGTGGTTAACCATATGAAATGAACAAATGTTTATTAAGTACCATTTCAATCCTTGATTCAGACAAGAAATTCGATACAAGACTTCACTCAAATGGCTTCATCCTTTAAGAGCTACAATGCCACAGAAACACAATACATAGATACACATGTATTTATTTATTCATAAACTTTAACCTTCTGACTAAGTTTGATACTATTCAGTTTCGGAAAAATATGAGAATTCTGAATTCAAAATGTGCCTTCCGTTCTAAGTACTTCTCAATCATAAAATACATGATAAACTTAAAATTCACATGAAACATACTACGTCCGTGCGCAGAATTTAACTAGAGCAAGCATTATTTGTTTGCCATGCCACGCAAAACATGTCCGTTCTCGAGCAAACAGCTTACGGCTGTGCAAATAATTGGGTGCTTATCCTAAACTTGGTTGCGATTGTTTTTGCCGGAATTGTTCGGAAAGGACCAGAGTTTTTTTTAACAGGAAAAGATTCACTAAATATTGTGATATGATATGATATTAGTGTAATACAGTCTAAATAACCAAATAAATATTGAAGTGGCACGAGCAAAACAAATGTGTAAAACATTTCCTTACACAAGACGCATGATTTAAAAATATACCGAATTTAGAAAACCATGTATTTGAGTCAACACAGCGAATCTCTCCAATTTCAATCCCTTCCAAATCAATCCATCCCTTCGGACGTCCCAGGTATCGGCGGAGCAACGTCGTCGAATCAGAACTGCGATTTTCAAGCTAACATAGACATAAGTCATTTGTCGGGAAATGAGCCGTTGAAGTTGTAGGTAGGGTTATTTGTCTGTTCGTCTCAAATTAAAATGATCTTCTCGAAACAAGAGAAAAAAACCTTGGCTCAAGATAAGTCTATTCGAGATAATTTAACTTCTTCCTGATTCGACAATAGTTATCTCAAAAAACGAAGATTCTTGTGGACTACCTTTTTTAAAATCCGAAATCAAGTGAACGGTAAAACCTATGACTAAATTCCATTACCATTTACCTCATATCCGTATCGAAATATGTCCTTCACAGGAATCGGTTCCTCTCCCCTCATCCTGGCGCCCACCAGGTCCCAGGTCATGAAGTTCCTCACGTACGACACCAGGCCTTCGGGAGCTATCTCCTCTAGACCCTGGATGTGGAAGTCGGGAGGGAAGGCGCTCATGAATGTTATGTTGTGCCCTCTGAAAACAAGGAACGATAACAGTCGTTTTTAAAACTCATCCGGGTACGTTATTGTTCAGCTATAGAGAAAAATAGGTTAGTAGCACAGTATAGGAACAGTAGATAAACTTCGAACAAAGGTACATCGCACGGCTGCACACATGCGCGCGTGTTCGGTCACACACACATAGCCTTCGGGAATGATGGAGAATGCTTCAATCGGGGCCGCGCCGTTGCGGTGTTCGCTCGTTCTCACTTGCTACGTCAAAGGAAGCCGCCTCGTAGGTATGAAGACAGCGAGAGACCAGTGCCACGATATCAAAAGGAGCCGAATAGGCTTTTATAACTAAGCACCTACCAACCTAGTGCAGTTTAGCAACTGTTATACTTACTAGGAAATATTTTAGGCATAGTATAGTGGTATTAAAATATTCGATGAAGTGGGAAACTAAAAACACATACCTAACTATCTATAATATTATTACTTTGTGTATACAATATTGTCTATTAAACTGTAACAGAAATACTTTGCATACTTAAAAGCAAAATCAGTATTATAGGTATGCCAAGCCACAAACGTGAGACAGCCCTGCGCATCGAGCGAAAGTAGGTAACGAACGCTCCTAAACGGCCTCAGATTACCTACTGTATTATTCTTCTATACTGTGTTAGTAGTCAGTAGTTGGTCGCAAGCGATTCTCAAACGAAACTTTAAGACGTCGAAAGATGTATGAACGAGGACCGAAAGTAAAAATGTTACTTAACAGCGAATCATTTTATTTCTAAAATCATCACACGATGCAGTAAGAATCATTTTGTAACCAT
Organism: Epinotia bilunana; assembly: GCA_947049275.1. Taxonomy (NCBI): domain Eukaryota; kingdom Metazoa; phylum Arthropoda; class Insecta; order Lepidoptera; family Tortricidae; genus Epinotia; species Epinotia bilunana. Next base: position 17,304,207 of record OX346266.1, on the reverse strand, counting down.
ATAAAGCAATAAACGATATGATTATGTAATATCATCATCATCATATCAGCCGAAAGACGTCCACTGCTGGACATAGGCCTCCCCCAAAGAGTGCCAAAGTGACCGGTCCTGCGCCACCCGCATCCAGCAGACTCCAGCAACCTTTACCAGGTCATCAGTCCACCTTGCGGGGGGCCTACCCACGCCGCGCCTTCCGGTTCGTGGTCGCCACTCGAGAACCTTTCCGCCCCAACGGCCATCGGTTCTACGTGCTACGTGTATGATTATGTAATATGATTATAGCATATTATAAGCGAAACAAAACACAGACGTTCAACGCAGTTAATACTTAGGTATATCAATAATTCCCAGACTAGCAAACAAGGTAAATTTAGTTTTTGTGCAATATCTAAGTTATAGCCATTATAAATCGCCTTAGTGTTGACATTCATTCTTGGATAATAACATTTATACACTCGCCAGCACGTACTGAATAATAATTTTAGTTGAACAAGGTTTAAACTAAGTAACGGGTAATGTCAAACACAACTTACCTACATAAGAGGCTAACACAAGATTTATTTAATGATACACGTCGCCTATGGACCTTATACCTCGACGTCTGATGAGACCTCTGGCCAATTCCCAGACATTATTTATTTTATTAACTTGACAATATTTGCGAACAATCCTCCCAAAGTCCCAAATACTATGCACTTGGGACTTTGGGAGGTACTACTTATAGGCTAAAGTACCATGGGTACTAGACGACGATAAACGTGGTACTTACATACAAGGTGTAACAAAAATGTGGTATGAACCGATCAAAGGCTTAACAGGTATCGTGATCTGATAAGAAAAAAGAAAAAAAAAAATTTTTGACTCGATTTTTTTTTCAATTCCTATGGAGCTTGTCGCCCCAGTCGGCCAACGCTCCAATACTAAGGTTTACCTGTTAAGCCCTTGATCGGTTCATACCACATTTTTGTTACACCGTGTAGATAAATTAATACCTACTTAATAATATAGAAAACATCCATGACTCGGGAACAAATATTCGTGCGCATCACACAAATAAATGCCCTTACTGGGATTCGAACCTCTAGCTTCGTAGGCAATTGTCGTTGTCAGACGACAACTTTCGAGTTAGTGAAATTAGCGCCCGGTTTTCTATGTTATTCGACAGGGTGACCTCTGTTTAATACTACTGATTCAAGAATAAAGCTTGTCTTTTCACGGTTTCTGAGTTGGATAATGGGGCTGAATAAATGAATAAATGATAAGTCGTGGACACAAATTAAGCTGCATTCAAGCGTTATATCTTGTTGAAAGATGATTTTAAAAATAGGAACCTTGATACATTTTGAATTAAAAGAAAATCTTATTTTCAAACCCAACCCAATTGTGTTATCGGAACAATCTGTCTCGATCACCAAATCTATCAATCAGTTCCTAAGGTAAGAAGGAACTGATTGATAGATTTGGTTGCTGTATTCTGCCTTTTTCTGCTGATCAACTCTTCGGAATTATTCATCGAATTAATGAGTTATTTTTTCCTAGATATTATTGTATTACCTTCGTTACCTTACCTTCTGACTAGTCCTCTGGAGAGCTCCCAGAAAGGCATTTTATGTGACTTGGTGCCACCCATGGTCACCATAAGGATGTCGCTACCGCACACCGACGCCAGCAGGATCGGCAGGCACAGGACAGGCCACCGAGAGCCTACCTGTAGTACAAATAGGGGTCATTATTGCGTGATCGTGCACAGCTTGGTAGTTTACTTCACATCTAACTTGAGGGTCTATTTTTCTTCGTCCTCGTTTCGCATTTTAATATATTTAGGCTTCTTTCAAGGCAGATTTTGGTCAACAATACGACCAAAGCCAGCTTTTTTAGGGATCCGTACCCAAAGGGTAAAAACGGGACCCTATTACTAAGACTTCGCTGTCTATCCGTCAGTCTGTCACCAGGCTGTATCTCAAGAACCGCGATAGCTAGACAGTTGAAATTTTCACAAGTTATGTATTTCTGTTGCCGCTATAACAACAAATACTAAAAACAAAATAAAATAAATATTTAAGGGGGGCTCCCATACCACAAACGTGTTTTTTTGTTGTTTTTATAAACAATACGGAACCCTTCGTGCACGAGTCTGACTCGCACTTGGCCGGGTTTTTTTAAAATACATTGTCAAAATAAGAATAAAACGATGAGCTAACATGAAATGAAATGTGGAAAAGATGCCAAAGGGATGAACAGTATAACGTAGGAGTCGTGTACGGCAAGCCCTAATCAATATTACTGCCAAAGATGTCAAAGCGGTCTTAAATACGATGGTTAGGGGTAAGTCACCAGGACACGATGGCCTGAGCATCGAGCACCTGCAACATGCGGGGTCCCACCTGCCAAGAGTGCTCGCAATGTTCTTCACGTTCTGCATCAGGCACTCTTACCTACCAGACGAACTGATGAAAACGATCGTCGTGCCACTCGTGAAGAACAGAACCGGTGACGTAGCGGACAGTTCTAATTATAGGCCCATATCGCTGGCTACCATAATCACCAAGGTATTGGACAGTTTGCTTGACAAGTTGCTTAACAAGCACCTTGATCTGCACGATGCACAATTTGGCTTCAAAACCGGTTTATCCACAGAGTCTGCGGTGTTGTGTCTCAAGCAAACTGTCCAGTACTACACTGAAAGGAGGACGCCAGTGTATGCGTGTTTCCTAGACTTATCTAAGGCTTTCGATTTGGTAGCCTACGATGTACTCTGGAACAAGCTGGAGTGCGAGACTGATCTACCTGGCGAAGTTATTAACATGTTTAAATACTGGTACAATAACCAAACGAATTACGTCAGGTGGGCGGACTCGTACTCAGACATGTATCGCCTTAAGTGCGGGGTGAGGCAGGGGGGCTTGACATCACCCAAATTGTTCAATCTTTTTATGAACATGCTGATCGTTGAACTCAGCAGTACCGGAATCGGATGCTCGATTGACGGAATTAGTGTCAATAACATTAGTTACGCTGACGATATGGTGCCGCTGAGTCCATCGATCAGTGCTCTCAGGAAGCTGGTCAGTGTGTGCGAGGACTACGCCGAGACCCAGGGGCTCCGGTACAACGCAAAAAAGAGCGAAATGCTAGTGTTCAACCCGCATGGTAGCAAACTTGATACAGTGCCGCCCGTCGCACTGGGTGGTACGAACTTAACCCGCGCATCAAAGTTTAAGTACCTGGGCCACTGGGTTACGGAAGAGTTGTCGGATAACGTTGACGTGGAAAGGTAGCGTAGGGCGTTGGCGGTACGGTGTAACATGCTGGCACGCAGGTTTGCACGGTGTACTACAGAAGTGAAGATTACATTGTTTAAAGCCTTCTGTCAATCTTTCTACACGTGCAGCCTGTGGGTCAGCTACTCGCAGCGGACCCTCAACGCCCTGCGAGTCCAGTACAACAATGCGTTCAGGATGCTATTGGGTTTGCCACGTTACTGCAGCGCATCGGCCATGCTTGCGGAGGCGCGTACGGATGGCTTTCACGCCATCGTGCGTAAGCGCGTTGCCTCGCTGGTGCGCAGGGCAAGAGGCAGTTCGAATGGCGTCCTTAACGCATTGACAAACCGGCCAGACTGTCCACTTACCAGGCTATGCATCAGACTGCATGCGAGATCCCAGCCCTAAATAGATATGGGAGCGTGGGACTCGCTAATTTGAATTTTATTTTATTTTAGTTTATGTTTTATTAAATTGTGACATTTGAATGTACTAATAATAGCTTAAGTTCACAATGTATACTAACCCATATGGACTTACGTCTAAAATAAATGATTCATTCATTCATTCATTCATAACTATTAGATCTATAGAAGAACTATGCGTCATATAGTAGTATCCGATTCAACTGAGGTATATTTATGTAATTGGGTCAATCAACAATTTCTTTTTGTTATTTTGTCCCGTTAACCAGGAGACAAAATTACAGAGTTTCTTACAAAAATTGTTAAAACACGGACTTCTAGAAGATGGACATGCAAAAAGGGGTCGAACTTGACGAGAAACCCGCACAGTTGGTGATTTAAAACCCATAAATCGCAGTGTTAAAAAGTGACTTAGGAGACGTAACCAACTAGTAACAGAAAATAGTTGATCCACCCAATGAGGGTTTCCAGAATGTATTATGTCACCAGCTGGCAGCACCGTGGCGAGAGGTCTAGGTGTCTAAATCCACCAATCATATTTAATCATCATCAATTTGATTGGTGGATTTTGACACCTAGACCTCTCGCCACGGTGCTGCCAGCTGGTGACATAATAAATTCTGGAAACCCTCATTCCAGTGACAACGCAAAATTATGGCACCCTTGAGGCTAGTAATTGCTAATTTATAATATCTGTATTTAAGTGCGATACCACTGGTATGACTGCTATATTTCATCCAGTAACTATAATGTTGTGATAGCTCAGTGGATTAAGACATGTGCTATAAACCGCTGAGTTGGTTTTTCAAGAACGACAGAGGATCGAATCCCAGCTAACGGGAGGTGCTAATCTGACGATGGAGACAGAATAAGCGCAAACTACACAATATAAACACTGCGTTTGTAGGTACTCTTCGGAACCCTCGTAACGAGTAGATGACTGTGCAAGAAAATACAGCCTGCAATAAAAGTTTGACAGAATCGTATATTTATAGATTTTTCCATTCAAAACTGCTGATTGAAATAGGATGACGGTAAATCACAAACAGTATACTGAAAGTATGCCAACAGCTTTACAATGAATGGACTGAGATCCGGGTCTATGCCGTGGGACTCGTTTGCCATTGTTGTTTGACACTATTCGGTGTCTGCGCTAACACTGACATAACATTCGTAACATAATAATATACAATATGATGTTTAAGTCGGTATGATATGAGTTGTGGGACAGAGGCGTCTCTAGCCCATGTTGTGCCCGTTTCACGTGTGCAATCGTTAACCTCTAGCACCCTCTGGCAACCCCTTTTTAGGGTTCCGTAGTAAACAAGGAACCCCATGTTTCGCCCAAGGACCCAAGTTTCACCATGTCCGTCTGTCCGTCCGGCCGTCCGTCCGTGCTCGGCTTAGTTCAGTAACCATTACTACTAGAAAACTGTAATTCGGCATAAGTAAGGTCAGTCGGGGCAAGTGCGCCAACGGGGTAAATGCACCTATCATACAGGACCGGTCATTGTGGCACTCTTTGGCGGAGGCCTATGTCTGGACTGGAAGTCTTCTGTCTGATATTATGATAATGATGATCATCTAAGATGTCTATATTACTAAAATATCAGTAGATTTAAATATGTTTCATGACATCGCACTTACCCCTTGGCGGACTTGCCCCGTCTGACCTTATATAAATCAATCACGCCGACAAAACAGTATAATAAAATCTTGAAAATATTTTTTAGGGTACCTCCCCTACACCTAGCGGGGATTTTTTTTTTTTCTCGTTAAACCCATAGTGTGGGGTACCTTTATATAGCTCGTTCAGAATGATTATGGGTTTTTCAAGTCAGTGATGAGTTTGCGAGATATTGAGCTTTAAAGCCCTAATCTTTGTTCGAGTCATGTGTCATTTTTTTCCGCCTTCATGCAGGGGCTCCAGGATCTCATGCTGAACGCACTGGAGCCCCCCTCGCGCCTCGCCACTGGCTGGTCCTAGTACAAAGAGATGTTGTCGCCTTCCCTGGGGTTCTTAAGCGAGTGCCCCAGCCCCCGCCAGAACACTGCGACCCCGATGACCCCCTTTAGTCGCCCTCTACGACAGGTGGGGGAGACCCTACACCTATTCTTGTCCGAGCCTGCACGGTAATCTAGCACCCCTAACCCCCTAGCTCGCACTAGCCCAGAGTTGCCGCGCCCGGTGCCCCCTAAGACCTCTGCGCCCGTGTGCAACGCTCACCCTGCACCATATGGCTTTACCTAAAGACGCCCCTGGTTGACGCAGTTATAAGGTAGATAGAGACGGAAATAGATCACGAATTACATACCCTTCTTTATCTAATTTGCACACTGCGAGCGCGACAGGAGTTACTCGCGCGCGGCGCAACTTGGCAATAAGTTATGCTAACTTATACAATATTGGTCAAGTTTTCATTTCTTCAAGCGTCTTTTTAGGGTCATTGACCACCTAACTAATTAAGTACTTGAAATCTAGCCATAATTGGTAATTCATTAGCTATTAATCATGAAAAAACTATTCTTAAATTGTTAGTTCAAAAGTGCTGAGAAAGAAATCTTAAATTAAATAAAACAATCAAACAATCCCACAGTCAAACTGTGCAAACGGTTTTGCGGGACCCTGTACTTGTTTATGTTGTATTATCGTTTCTTTCTTAATAAATAAATAAATAATATTATTTAATTAAGAGTCCGCAGTAAGCTCGATTCTCCATACAAACGCAGTTACGCTCTGATTTAAAAACTACGTGTTGGATTGTAACCAAACTGCATGTACAATGACATGAGGTATATCCAGGTGTGTAATTACTTTATGTACCATCGTAAAAAAAATACAGCGAATTTAAGTTTTTCATACAAAACTTGTTTTTGCTGTATTTCGTTTGTTTTATAAACTGGAACCATATAAACTCATTAAAGACATAGATGTACCTCATGTCATTGTTGCAGTTTCATCACAATCCAACACGTAGTTTTAAAATGAGAACGAAACTTCGTTTGTATGGGAAGGTGAAATTCGGCCGAGCTTACTGCGGACTCTTAAGTTTAAACGGTCATTGTCACCGGCTTGCGATTGCGACCACTTAGTCGAACGAGCGAGTAAAATTAACGAAGTTCTAGCTTCAGCTTGGCCCGAAAATCGTTTGTCTGCCGCCGTCCAGTGTCCGGCGTCCGGAGTGAGTCTGTCCCGCTGTTCTCGTCTATAGGTCGCATTTCTCAATCGATTCTGGTGAATACATTTTTGTGAACAGGTTCGTTTGTGTTATTTTTAAACACGTGCTCGCGTTTTCTACAGGTCACAGAGCCTTGAGCTGGTAAACTAAAATATGTATTCTCGTTTCTTGAGTAGATCCTATATAATAGTAGATCCTAATAATCTTATATAGTCTACTACTAATCTAATTGCATACAACTCATTGTTTTTTAAGGTCTATAGAAATTGTATCAACAAATTTTTGGCCCGTAGTTAGCCATGCAAACTGAAGAAGTGAACCAAGTTCCGTTGTGACACAAAAATTAACCATAGAATTGTATGGTTAATTTTCGTGTCACAACAAGTAAACTTTCATAGAAAGTTTGATTGAGTTAGGTTAGGCTGGGCAAGAATTTGGTCCTTACCCTAATTCGAATTTACAACACTTTCGCATCGCATCAAATTCACTTTGCAATGTGTAAGAGGTCGTTATCTCACGTGGAAACACGTGGATTCAGTTTAGATACCAACTTAATAATCTGCAACGAACCGCCAACCGGTAGCCCGATCCAGTTTGTCGGTACACTATTTATATGGTGTCGGTATTTCGCAAAGTGAAATGGCCAAGTGATCTAATTGCGACATTACTGACCAGGCGCGGCGCAATGTTCACGCGAATGCTCGTATTTGCACACTTTTTAATAGGTTGAAACTTTTGTAATGAAGTAGTTACTTTTTCATCATTCGGTTTAAGGGCCTATGTCGTAAAATACAGCAATTGTTTTTGAGGAATTCCAATTAGATTCGAGCTTGGTTTTCGGACTATTAAGAGTCCGCAGTAAGCTCGATTCTCCATACAAACGTAGTTACGCTCTCACTTTTATACTACATGTTAGATTGTAACGAAACTTTGCATATACATTGACATGAGGTATATCTATGTCTATAATTAGTTTATGTAGCTTCAGATACCATAGTTAAAAAATACAGCGATTTTGAGATTTTCATACAAAACTTATTTTTGCTGTATTTCGTTTGTTTTATAAACTGGAACCATATAAACTAACTACAGGTACAGACACAGATATACCGCATGTCATTGTATATGCAAAGTTTCGTCACCATTCAACACGTAGTTTTAAAATGAGAGCGTAACTACGTTTGTATGGAAAGATGAAATTCGGCCGAGCTTACTGCGGACTCTTAAATAGCGTGTCGGTAAATAATATTTTAAGCAAGCAAGAGTCCTTGGCTTAGTCCTTTATCCGTCCTGAAGAATGACCGAACGAGCGAGCGAAGCGAACAAAGTTCTATGCTTCAGCTTGGGGCGAAAATCGTTCGTGTGTCCGGTGTCCGTCCCGCTGTCCCGCTCTCACGCTATGTGGCTGTTCTCCTCTACAGGTTAATTCTCAACCGATTCTCGTGAAATTTAGTGAGCAGGTTCGGTAATTATATAGATTTTTTTGGTCGTCACTCGAAATTAAAAAAGTATTTTTTTCAAAGACAGGTTCACGAGTCTTCACTACAGCTCACAGAGCATATAGTTGTGATAAGGTGCTCTGGCAAGCCAAGAATCGCGTCCAGTGGACGCGTCGCCACCATATCTCAAACTAATTGAGATACGATACGTTGCATGTGCTTTCATATCGTTGCTGTATCGAAAGAAGATAACTATAGTAAGTCGCTCGTATTTGGTTGGAGCAACCCGACTGGGAAGTACGTCCGTAGTTTACAGAACACCGCAGCTATAATAAGCAACACGACTTCTTGCTCTGAATGTATGTTGGGTTGGTTGTGTTGGTAATCCAGAGGGGTGATCTCGTAACGTTTCAAACGCACCTTAGGGCAACTCAACTGTCATTTTCCCATTCAAAAAGTGACAGTTGGATCTACCAGAGGCTCTAGTATAAGTTTTACCGAAACAAAACGTTACGATCGCGTTTGCGTTTTACCCTCAATTTGTATGGGATATGACAGCTAACGCGAACGCGGTCGTAACGTTTTGTTTCGGTAAAACTTATACTAGAGCCTCTGGAGCGCGTACAATGCGTTAAGTGAATCACCTCCTGCTGGTGAATAAGATTCGCTGAGCTTCCGCGAATCCGCTATGTTTACAGTGAGAGACTTACATTAATCTCTACGAATTTTCAAACTATCGGCACTGCTATTGACTCTGAAGTCGCAGGCGTCCATAAGCTATGGTGTCTGTTTACCACTGGGCAGGTCGTATGAACATGTTCCGCCGTTGTGATATGAAAAATATACCTAGGTATATAAATCGATCAAGTTATGTTTCAGTTTGATTTCAATGTGTCAGGTGCATTCGCTTTTGCGCTGTACTTACGAGTAAGAGCGCGAGACATGTCTATAAAAAAACCGGCCGAGTGCGAGTCGGACTCGCCCATGAAGAAGGGTTCCGTACCATTACCTATTAAAAACGGCAAAAAAATCACGATTGTTGTATGGGAGCCCCCTTAAATATGTATATCGAGGGATAGGGAGGCCGAGCAGGCGTGTGTGAAGGCGGATCCGACTTTACGGACCGTGTGTGCGTGTACTTGCAGGTATTCGCGAAATAAAAGTCACACAATATAACTCAATCACTATACTATTTAATTAAATTCACAAAAACCGAAAATATAACAGGATTGCAATAATAAATCTCGATTAAAGAGCCAATGGGTTTGCAAGCGACCATCACGGACGGGGCGCTGTCAACGAATGACGTCCCTCGCCGCCATGACACCTGCAACTCCATCCGGGGTTACCCGCTCTTAAAATAAATCAACTTGATGTCAACAATTTTATCAACTACCCGCTTAAAGCAAAAATAAACTTCTCTCAACATTATTCACGATTACTCGATTAATTGAATTCCAATACTAATCATCCAAATAATAAATCGCGCTCCGTTATGTATATTAATCTGATTTTTAGTATTTCTTCTTATAGCGGCAACAGCAATACATAGCCTGTAAAAATGCCAACTGTCTTATTGTCACGGTTCATGAGGTAGCCTGGTGACAGACGGACAGCGGAGTCTTAGTAATATTAGGGTCCCCGCTTTTACCCTAAAAACGAATTTCTTTGACAGAGGTGAACTGACGCTCTAGTATAAGTTTTACCGAAACAAAACGTTACGACCGTGTTCGCGTTTAGCTGTCAAATCCCATACAAATTGAGGGCAAAACGAAAACGCGATCGTAAAGTTTTGTTCCGGTAAAACTTATACTAGAGTGCCTCTGAACGGTGGGCTGCACCAAGCCGTTGTAATCGTAAGAGGTGTTCATTAAAATCTGATAGTATGCAAAGTTTGGCAAGTATTTAGGGTTCCGTACCCAAAGGGTAAAAACGGGACCCTATTACTAAGACTTCGCTGTCCATCCGTCTGTCTGTAACCAGGCTGTATCTCAAGAACCGCGATAGCTAGACAGTGGAAATGTTAAGAGATGATGTATTTCTGTTGCCGCTATAACAACAAATACTAAAAACAAAATAAAATAAATGTTTAAGGGGGGCTCCCATACAACAAACGTGATTTTTTCCCACCCTAATTCATCACTCCTGTGCCCTTCTATGTGTCCTTTACATCGTGGAGTGCATAAGTGAAGTTTGGTGTTCAAGTATGAGCGGACTTGGTCTGACCATCTTACTGGACGACCTCTAGAGCATTCGCTCCGGTAGTATAAAAGAGCAATCCAACTTATGGGCTCGACACAGATCACGCAAGCGTGACGTAAGAGCACCGGTTATTAAACGTCAATACAACGTAATAACAACGTAACGAAACAGGGAAATATAGTACACTAAAGTTTTAGTTTTTGGACCATCCTATACATATGTTTACAAATAAATGATTTTGACTTTGGCTTGACTTTGACTACCGACTCGGCGTCAGTACAGTTGGCGTCAATATAGTTGCGACAATATGTTATACACTGTTGAAAGATTTGAAATCAGATGAATATTTGCTTTAAAAAATATTAATTCCAGAGCTTGACCGCAACATGCGTACATACAAACCATGTACAACCATTACCTCTTTATTATATTAGTATAATATAAAAGTACAGGTACTAACTTTTTGAATTTATTATAAGATATTTTAATTATCGTATGAAATAAAAAAAAATGCCAGATGAATATTTGATTTTGATGTTTGTCCACAACTTTGTACCTACACATAAAACAAACTCACAACCCCCATTTCACTCCATAAGTTCCAGTGGCCCGGGCATTAGAATGTGGCTACGGTATTCCCAGCCAGTAGGTACAAGCGACTAAAAGGGGGTAAGTACATGGCCGCAGTAAGGGGCTGCGAAAATTTATAAAAAAAATACCGGGTTGCACTCCTGGAGTGCCGGCAGAAGTGAAAACTCAATGACATTGTAACAGTTTTTCGATCAGGTCACGTGTCAGTCTTACGAATTTCCAATCTCTCGAATCTCACGTTCACGGGACATCTTACGATCACGTGACATTCACATCTTACGCATTCACATCTTACGGTCACGCGACCTGTGGCGAGTTTAACAATTTTTCCCCATCACAAAAAGTACACAGCGCCGCTAAAGAAGTTTTCACTTCAACAAGGTAGGACCCACAGAGGAATGCCTCTGTGGGTCCTACCCTTTTTTCTAGTGTCAGGACGCTAGGGCGGCACTGGCGCGTTCCTTAGGAGATCCTTCTGATTCCTTAAGAGATCTTCCTAAGGGATTTTAGTCGGTGCGAGTCCGACTTTACCTTCGCGTTCAGCCGCATTTCCAAGACGGAGCAACAAAAATGTCAACATCCAAATATACAAAGTTTCATGTTTAATTAATCTAACTTTTGCCTGCAACTTCGCGTGGAAGTGAAACAAACTTTACCCCAGTTCATTCCCTTAGGGTTTTTCTGGACATAGGATATTTTCCTTAAGGGAAGTTTTAATGAGAATGCGATTAGCGTGCACGCAGACAGTCACAAAGGAAACGTAACGAGTATACCTAAGGGCATCTTTGTATAGACAGGCTTGGCGTGACAAGTGTTGTCAGGTGAATATGGCTAACCGCTCACGCATGGACCATTATTCTTATACCCCTGCCACACACTCGAGTGACGTGGGAACTAGCCAGGAAAGGAGGCAGAAACATAGTGTGGCCACTTTACTCGTCATGCCACTCATCTTGCTCGTCGTCATGCACACCGCTCCCTTTTGTCGGTAAAGGAGCGGCAATAAAGGCAAGTAACCTAGTGCGGAGCGTCGCTATTAATCACGTGAGTAGAGCAGTGTGTGGCTAGAGAGGGCAGCATCGCGGCAGCTAGAAGCAGAACGATGAGCAGCACCATGGAGCATAGTATGGCTGCGGCTGAAGTATTAAGCTGGGCATACACGACCGCTCTAACACGCCGATTGGAGTAGCGCCGCGCCAAAATAGGTCCATGATTGTCAAAAAAAGTTTGCAAGCTCCGTTGGATATCCAAACGGATGAGAAGTGAATGTCGAAATTCAGCTTTGGAACGCATATCGGTTCTGGAATGCGTCTGCTGGCCGATCTGGCCGCTACCAAGCGGTCACTACTTACATGAGTTAATGTGGTTAAAATAACTATTCCGAAGATTCATTTAATTCCATTCATTTGCCGCATTGACAAACGGCGCGACGCGGCACGTCGGTGAATGTCCACTTTTACGCAACGTAATATATTTGTGTTCTCGCGTGTTCCGACGCGGGCCCAGCGCCGCCTATCGCCTCGCTAATCCATGAACACAGCCTAAAGCTATCATAATCATCATCATCATATCAGCCGAAAGACGTCCACTGCTGGACATAATGCTTGCGCCACTCGCATCCAGTGGACTCCCGCAACCTTTACCAGGTCATCAGTCCACTTTATAGGGGGCTTACTCGCGCTGCGCCTTCTGGTACGTGGTCGCCACTCAAGAACTTTCAGCCCCCACGCCTCCTAAAGCTATACGTACTCATGACAAATTAAAACCTTGCATTGACATATTTGCCAATTATTTATTTAATACGACGCTATTGAACACTACAACAGGATCTCTGTTACTCAGTCATAAAACAAAATAAATAATTACCTAAAACCTAACAATGTCTGAGAATTCTTATCCAAATATTTTGTTTTGTTCCACTAAGTGTGAATGACGGATGTGTCAAATTCAACGAATAGCGGGCCGATTCGAGATTCAAAATAAGAATTCCCCGGCGTATTATCCCCACTCGACATCGGTCATATGGACATCCCCAATTCCCCACATCATGTGTCTGTTATTAAATATCAGAATGACCAAGGCGTGAAACAGAAGCGATATCCTACGGACATCACCTTCTGTCATTAAGATAGCTGGAATCGCTGCTTATTATCAGTCATTAAGACAGCGGAAGAAACATGGCAACATTTAATTTAGCATGCATTGCTACCTACGCAGGTAGGTACCTATTACAAATATTTTAGGTTAATTACTTTCGTATCAACCCTAAAAGTTTCAAGCATACGGCCTCAAATGGCAGTGAACGTAGGCACCTTTATTGATTTGATGATTTTTGTTGAGGTAGGGCACAGCGGAATGTCATCCCGCTCGAATGTGGAGCAGCCCAACTGGGGAAGTACCTCCTTGCAGGAGACCACATCAGCCATAATAACACTACTACTTGCTCTGTAAGTAGTGTTGTGTTCCTGGTGGTGAGCAAGGTCGCGAGAGCTCCCGAGGATGCGTTGTGTTGAGAGCGAGGGATTTGTTCCTTCAGCTGTCAACACGGCGAATCCTCAAACATATCAAGGGTCGGCAACGCCCATGTTGCATGCGTCTATATAGGCTGCGTTATCCGCTTACCATCAGGTGGGCCGTACGCTTGTTTGCCACCGTCGTTGAATAAAATAAAAAAAATTGAGGATCCGTTGTGTTACCTGCTAGAGACAAATTCTGGTGCGTCACCTCTCAACACAGTGCTTGCCAACACCGTGAATAGATTCATAGATAGATTCACGCCTTTATTCCCAAATGGGGTAGACAAGAGCACGTGAAACTTAGGTTCCAGTTCAACTTTTAGCATAAATACGGGTATAAAAGATCGACAAAATGTGACATCGCATTGATAGGTTGCTACCACATCCCTCACAACACACTTCAACTCTGTTTTTAGTCGACTTTTCCGACACCCACGGGAAGAAAGGGGTGGTGAAATTCTAACCGGACCACACGGGGGACGCCGTGAATCTATATATATATATATATATATATATATATGTAAACGTAAAAGTCCTGACTGACTGACTGACTGACTTTCAACGCCCAGCCCAAACCGTTGAACCTAGAAAGCTGATTTTTTCACAACAGGTAGTTTATATAACGTAAGGGGCAAACGGGCTGAAATGGGGGGTGAAAGCTTGTATGGAGCTACCATAAAAGCGAGTTCCACGCGGACGGAGTCGCGGGCAGAAGCTAGTTTAATAAATAAGGCCACAGGGACTTGTGGAGATCTAAATAAGAGAAAAAAACAATTTTGCCAATTGATATGGTCAAGCAGACTTCCCACCACGCTCGACACAAAAAGTCGACACAACTAAAATTGACATTTAGATCTACCTAACGTACGTGCAATACGTCGATGATCGACCTGCTGGTCGTCAGCCTAGACCTCCCTGCCGGAGAATGCGCTGCCAACTCGACAAATCCTCAAATTAATAAAGAGTCAGCAACGCGCTTGTTATCTAATTGTAAATAAACTATGTATATACATGTATGTAAGCACTTTATTGTACACAATAAAAGGTTACAGAATATACATGTCACACAATAGATCAGTGCAAAGGCGAACTTATCCCTATAAGGGACCTCTTCCAGCTAACCTTTGAACAATTGAGAGGAAGGTAGGTAGAACGAGAGAGGTAAACTTATACCGTGTACAAAAACGCAGAGAAAATAAAAACAAAACCTAATAGATATTAATTCTAGACAAATAAAAACATGCCAAGACATATATAAATATACAATATAATATATAGTACACACTATCATTATGTAATATATGTCGCAAACATTCAATCAATAAATAAATACTATATTCAACCAAATCACACGTCATTGGAAAGCCACAACTTCTTCAAATTAATCTTAAGTGACTATGGTGTCTGCTACTATCAGCACGGCTAGCATAAGACGGCGCGCAAGCTCTCTCTCGCTCTCACGCAATATCCATCTCTCTCTTATTAGATAAGTTAGAAAGAGACGGATAATGTGAGAGCTCGACAGAGCTCGCGTGCCGTCTTGTGCTAATCGTGCAGGTAGGTCATATTTTTGTTTACCAACGTAGTGGTATAAAAAAAAAACTTTACAAAAATTGGCTACTCCCCATCCAATTAAAGACATTGATGCAAAAACCATTAAAATTAATTGGGAATGCTTAAAACGTTGCCCTAAATGAATGAAAATGATAACTCCAACTGCTACGGGAATTAAATGTGCCCGTTGCACGCTATAGTATTTTATGCAACAGTTGTATAAGTGAGGTCAAAAAAGGCGAGTGACGTGTGTTACGATGTGAGCCGAAGGCGAACATCGTAAAGAAAGACGCCACGAGCGTTTTTTGACTTAGTTATACAACGTTGCATACAAAACTTTTTCTACGAGTAGCTACTATGAAATAAAATGCAAAATTAAACAATGAAAATTTTTATTTATGAAAATGTAGACGTAAATTTTGAATACTATTGTGAGATATGGTTATGGTTGGAATGCTGGTCGATGCTGCGGTATTAATATGTATATCAGAGTTTTGCTGGATTATTTGTGATAAAGTTGGACTTGAAATTGGCTGCGTTTCTGGTACAGTAGTTGGAGGGATATTGCATTGTGGTTCAGTTTGAGGCGTAAAAGTTGGTGAAATATTATTCTGTGCTTCTGTTTCTGGTATAAATGTTTCTGTTTTTTCTATTGATGACATCAGTAGATTGGAGACCTTCTTTCTACTGTTTATGGAGTTGTCAATGTAACTTTCAGCCACGGTTGTAGACTTCCATCCACCATGTCTTTTCAAGGCAGTAATATCGCCGCCTGCATCCACTAATAATGTTGCCGATGTTCTTCGGAAGCAATGCCCCGTAAATAACTCCGGGTTTGGAAGATTAAGATAAGCTGCAACAGTTTTGCCCATCAGGCCGAAGGTGTTTATTCCAATATTTTGTGCTATGCACTTACCTTTTATATATCTCAAGAACAAGTTGGGACTGTTACATGGATTTGGGCGGAGGTCTAAATATTTCTTGCATATTTCATAATACTTTCCCGTAACTGTAAACGTGCGATCAATTCTGTTCTTGGTGTTCATGATATGAACCACAAGTGTTCCATGGGCATCGATTATATTGTCTAGTTTTAAGTTATGTAGTTCCTGCCTGCGACATGCCCCCATAATCCCAAATATTACTGCAACCTGTAACAAGAAAAACAGAAAATTTGTGTAACGATCAATGACAACAACAACAACAAACATTGTATACATAGAAAAATCTATAAATTGGGAATTAATTTACAGAGCATAGTAGTAACATGGCTAGGTACACTATAATTACATTTTTAAACAATTACTTACCTTGCTTAAAAGATAGACCTGATCCGGTGCTTCGTCAATGAATTTTTTCAAGTCGTCAGGTGAAAATGTATGCGATTTCTTTGCTTTAAACCCTTCACACTTTCGTTTCAATAAAGCTAATAATTTCGCATACTTCGATATATCAATCTGGTGGTATATATTTAGCGTGGACTTGAGTTTGGAATATTCCACCCACAGTGACGACGGCTTGAATTTACTAATTAGGCTTTGGAAATACGCTAATAAAACGTTTTCCGAAAACGACGAAGTTTGGTGTTCCAATCTCCACGCCATAAACTTGTTATAAGCTTTGTCGTATAGCTGCCGAGATTTAGTGGGCAACAAATTTTCGGTCACTGCTTGGGCTGCCGCAAATATTTCTTCTGGTGTAGAAGCAATATTTTCATCTTCATCCATTTTTATTACTTTTGAGAGACACCAACTATTATAGCAAACACAACGGCCGCAAAGTCAAACAACAATTTATAAAATGAGCGGGAATTCGGGAAACATAAAATTGAGACAAATGTGTGTCTATGGTAAACTTTATTTTTAATTAATTTCAACTTGCCAGTACTGTCGTATTAAGAATAAGGTGTTTCTTAAGTTGGCAGCAATGCCTTTAGTACAATAGTTTCTTTGAAGTAAAAACATTCAGTGGTTTGTTAAGTACCTAATGTATTTTATGTTTCGGCATGGCCCTCTAGATTAGTCGCGTCGCGGCCTACTCGATCGTGTCTAGTAGGCCGTGGCACAATGTAGCACTGGGTAGGTTTAGAAGCGTATGGCTGCTAAGCGTATCGTTTTGGCGACAAAACAGCACGGTTGTGCCGTACTGTTATGGGGAATAGAGTATAGACTTTTCTGCAGACTTATTTTGTATGTCTTTATATTAGTGTTCGGGACTATGTAAATGACAGATAAAAGTACACGAGTAGAAAAAATAATTTAAATTACGCATTTGCTGGCTTTCATTACATTTACGATAATATTTTGGTCATTACTACGTAAACAACCGCACTGAACTTTGAGAGAAAATTAGGGCGGGAAAACAAAGATTGAGAGGTGTGCGATCTGAGATTTTCTTTAGGTGAGTACAAAATTTTACGCCTTTCCCTGGCCGAAACGTGGGGTTTTTTCCATAGCTAATTTCAATAGTTTTCATACGACACGACATTCATTAGGTATTCTATTCATAGTCTATACCTGTCGGGTGGTCGACCAAATACGACAACTACTAATGGCTCACATTGTGTGTTTGTTTACTAACATTCCTGTCAACATTTCATAGTTCAAGCGAACCCCTATTATGTTTACTATACTTACCTACTAAACTTATTCATAGTAAGATTGTTCACAAAAGGAACTGTAGGTTCTTTTCTTACCTATTTCAGTACTAAACTACAAATTGTGTCATTTATCCTGTCTTAGCGTTTTTCCCGGTAGTAAGTAGCAAACGGACATGTAAATGGTTTCAATCGATTCTCACACGTCGAAGACAATAATATGTGGAAATTCAAATAACAAATAAGCCGTATAAGCAAAATCTAAAATATGTAATACCTACAGCTTCTGCCCTCGACTTCGTCTGCTTGGACCCGGGATTAAAACTATCCTATATTTTAAATCCAGGCTATAAACTAACTTCGAGCAAAATTTCATCCAAATCGG
Organism: Epinotia bilunana; assembly: GCA_947049275.1. Lineage (NCBI taxonomy): Eukaryota > Metazoa > Arthropoda > Insecta > Lepidoptera > Tortricidae > Epinotia > Epinotia bilunana. Next base: position 17,286,057 of record OX346266.1, on the reverse strand, counting down.
TTGAGCCGTTTAAGCGTGATTGAGTAACAAACATCCAAACATCGAAACATCCAATCTTTCGCATTTACAATATTCGTAGGATTATTACTATCAAAGATAGTTCAACACATCGTATGTGCTTATAACTGCTGTGTGGGTGTTAACAGATTCCTTGCCAACCTTTAAGCCGAATCCGTGTTTTTCCGCCGTGTACCAAAAACTGGCTACGACCGGAGAACTCATCAACTAGCGGTCTCGTGGCAGCGAAATCGTTAATACCTACCTCTTAATATACCTGTAATTAAAACTAACTCATCAATATTAATCCCGTGATATGGATTGGACTTATCGCATACGCATATGATAATTGACATATAATCTCCTTTGTGCCTTCTTCTACTCCTACGTATTGTCTATTATCGTGACATGTAATATATACTACTGTCTAATGTACCTATCCTAATTTCCTTAGTTTATTAAAGCCAATGTATTTCGTGCCCCGTGTATCATGTATCAATTTAATAAACTAAGATAATGTCGGAAACGCAAAAAGATTCCAAGAGGATGATTTCAAATTCCTTAGCAAGATATCTTCGACCTGACAAATTTGACGTCGAACCTACCGATTCTGCAGCCGCTGAAAAGTGGTCGCATTGGCACCATACCTTTTCAAACTTCCTCGCTGAAGAAATTCCTGACGATGCTACAGATTCTATAAAACTCAAGTTATTAGCAAATCATTTGACTTCCAACATCTACATACATATCAAGGACTGTCAAACATACACTGCCGCTGTCAATCTCTTGAACAAAACTTATCTCAAACCGCTAAATGAAGTATTAGCGCGGCACGTACTTGGAACACGAAAACAAAGACATGATGAATCGATTTCCGATTATGGCCGTGCATTGCATCTTCTTGCGCAAAGTTGCAACTTCATGTCCGTCTCAGCTGACGAACACAAAAACAGGGCGATTCGAAGCGCGTTTATCGCCGGTATCCTTTCACCTAAAGTAAGGGAACGCTTATGTACTTGAAAAATCGTCTCTATCGCTTGACGAAGCTTTTAATCAGGCTGTTGTTCTAGAGACCGCAGAAAAAGATTCCGCAACTATAGGGGTTAATGCCGTAAATACTCTGAACGCGTTACCAGCACCAGCTCAAGAACAGGAAGTGCCGAAACCCTTCGTACCAAATCCTAACAATGCGGTATCTTCAACACAATCAACAAGGCGTTGTTTCTTTTGTGGTGGCAAAGTTCATCAAAGAATTAAGTGTCAGCTTCCATGCCTACTGTCAACTTTACTCTAGAAAAGGGCACTTTGCTTCTGTATGCCGTTCCCGTGACAATCCGTCTAGCAACGCCATCACGAGGCCTGCTACTCCTGTCGTATTCCTACCATGTCCAAGATCGTATGATGCAATAAACACCATTTACAGCAGGCAGCTCTGTCAGTTTTATCGATAGAAACGTGGCACAATTAATGAAATTAAAACTGCGACCCTACAAACATACAGTAAACTTAGCTTCACTTAATCACACATCAAGTGTTGACGGAGTCTGTTTTGCCACGCTTCAAATTAACAGGCACATATACAAACAACGACCGCTATTACTATTAGTAATCAACAATTTATGCGCGGACGTCATCGTTGGCCACGACATACTTAAGGATCATTCAAAGCTCGAATTCCAGGTTGGAGGAACCAGGGAACCCTTACATGTGTGCGTAATGGAAGCCTCAGTACCGCGAGCATCACTTCACGCATGTATCTGCCGACATTACTCCTATCGCTGTCAAATCAAGACGTCATAGCTTCGTCGAAGAGGAGTTTATCCGAGATGAAGTATCAAAACTCATGAAAGATGGGATCATTGAACCGAGCATATCTCCTTGGCGCGCTCAGGTACTTGTTGCTGGTGGTGGAACTCATCGAAAGAGGTTGGTTGTCGACTACTCTAGAGCAATCAATAAGTTTACGTATTTGGATGCATATCCAGTGCCTAATATTGAGTCGATAGTTTCGAAAGTGGCTAAATACAATCATTTTACCCAAATTGATTTGAAGAGTGCTTCCCATCAAGTACCCATTTTAGAACGAGAAAAAATATACACAGCTTTTGAAGCCTGCGGCAAATTGTGGCACTTCAACGGAATCCCGTTCGGAGTCACAAACGGAGTTGCCGCCTTTCAACGTACACTCGAACACATTATCGAAAGAGAACAGTTACAAGGAACTTTTGCTTATTTCGACGACGTCACAGTTTGTGGTAAAGACAAAGAAGACCACGACAACAACTTACATAAATTCATGGCTGCTGCAAAGAAATGTAAACTTACGTTAAATGAACAAAAGTGTAATTTCAACAAACTCATCAATATTAATCCCGTGATATGGATTGGACTTATCGCATACGCATATGATAATTGACATATAATCTCCTTTGTGCCTTCTTCTACTCCTACGTATTGTCTATTATCGTGACATGTAATATATACTACTGTCTAATGTACCTATCCTAATTTCCTTAGTTTATTAAAGCCAATGTATTTCGTGCCCCGTGTATCATGTATCAATTTAATAAACTAAGATAATGTCGGAAACGCAAAAAGATTCCAAGAGGATGATTTCAAATTCCTTAGCAAGATATCTTCGACCTGACAAATTTGACGTCGAACCTACCGATTCTGCAGCCGCTGAAAAGTGGTCGCATTGGCACCATACCTTTTCAAACTTCCTCGCTGAAGAAATTCCTGACGATGCTACAGATTCTATAAAACTCAAGTTATTAGCAAATCATTTGACTTCCAACATCTACATACATATCAAGGACTGTCAAACATACACTGCCGCTGTCAATCTCTTGAACAAAACTTATCTCAAACCGCTAAATGAAGTATTAGCGCGGCACGTACTTGGAACACGAAAACAAAGACATGATGAATCGATTTCCGATTATGGCCGTGCATTGCATCTTCTTGCGCAAAGTTGCAACTTCATGTCCGTCTCAGCTGACGAACACAAAAACAGGGCGATTCGAAGCGCGTTTATCGCCGGTATCCTTTCACCTAAAGTAAGGGAACGCTTATGTACTTGAAAAATCGTCTCTATCGCTTGACGAAGCTTTTAATCAGGCTGTTGTTCTAGAGACCGCAGAAAAAGATTCCGCAACTATAGGGGTTAATGCCGTAAATACTCTGAACGCGTTACCAGCACCAGCTCAAGAACAGGAAGTGCCGAAACCCTTCGTACCAAATCCTAACAATGCGGTATCTTCAACACAATCAACAAGGCGTTGTTTCTTTTGTGGTGGCAAAGTTCATCAAAGAATTAAGTGTCAGCTTCCATGCCTACTGTCAACTTTACTCTAGAAAAGGGCACTTTGCTTCTGTATGCCGTTCCCGTGACAATCCGTCTAGCAACGCCATCACGAGGCCTGCTACTCCTGTCGTATTCCTACCATGTCCAAGATCGTATGATGCAATAAACACCATTTACAGCAGGCAGCTCTGTCAGTTTTATCGATAGAAACGTGGCACAATTAATGAAATTAAAACTGCGACCCTACAAACATACAGTAAACTTAGCTTCACTTAATCACACATCAAGTGTTGACGGAGTCTGTTTTGCCACGCTTCAAATTAACAGGCACATATACAAACAACGACCGCTATTACTATTAGTAATCAACAATTTATGCGCGGACGTCATCGTTGGCCACGACATACTTAAGGATCATTCAAAGCTCGAATTCCAGGTTGGAGGAACCAGGGAACCCTTACATGTGTGCGTAATGGAAGCCTCAGTACCGCGAGCATCACTTCACGCATGTATCTGCCGACATTACTCCTATCGCTGTCAAATCAAGACGTCATAGCTTCGTCGAAGAGGAGTTTATCCGAGATGAAGTATCAAAACTCATGAAAGATGGGATCATTGAACCGAGCATATCTCCTTGGCGCGCTCAGGTACTTGTTGCTGGTGGTGGAACTCATCGAAAGAGGTTGGTTGTCGACTACTCTAGAGCAATCAATAAGTTTACGTATTTGGATGCATATCCAGTGCCTAATATTGAGTCGATAGTTTCGAAAGTGGCTAAATACAATCATTTTACCCAAATTGATTTGAAGAGTGCTTCCCATCAAGTACCCATTTTAGAACGAGAAAAAATATACACAGCTTTTGAAGCCTGCGGCAAATTGTGGCACTTCAACGGAATCCCGTTCGGAGTCACAAACGGAGTTGCCGCCTTTCAACGTACACTCGAACACATTATCGAAAGAGAACAGTTACAAGGAACTTTTGCTTATTTCGACGACGTCACAGTTTGTGGTAAAGACAAAGAAGACCACGACAACAACTTACATAAATTCATGGCTGCTGCAAAGAAATGTAAACTTACGTTAAATGAACAAAAGTGTAATTTCAACAAAAAATCAATTAGTCTCCTTGGATACACTGTCAATAACAACGTAATTGAACCCGACAAAGACCAGCTTGAGCCACAAAAAAATTCACACACATTGACTTAATGTAAATCCAATTTCCGCAACACCTCATTCACCCTGTTTTATTACATGTTAATTAAATATGAGATTAAAAGGCGCCCTTCTAACTAAAGCATCGAAGGTAGGAAAAAGTTTACAGCGCTCTTAAACTTCAATTGCAAAATTAATTATTTAGTGACCGACTTCCAACGACCCGTTAAATTCTGAACTTCTGAAGCGAAGCGAATTAATTTCACTGCTTTAGCTTGGGACAAAATTGTTTCGTATGGCCGTCTTTCCGGCTGTTTTCCTCTACATCAGGTCGATCACGTAACGCATTGTACGTAACGTTAGGCAGATCTAAATGTCAATTTTAAAATGGAAAAGTGACAGTTCAACTGTTAGTTAGTTTAGGTTAGAACTTCATAATGATGTTATACCCCCCGAATCGCTAAACTGTGTGCTGGGCACATTGCACGTAGTAGAACCGACGGAGCGTACGGGAAGGCGCAGCGTGGGCCCCACAAGGTGGACTGATGACCTGCAAGTCGATCACATGACGTATTGTACGTACGTTAGGTAGATCTAAATGTCAATTTTTATATGGAAAAATGACAGTTTGGCTGACCTAACGCGCGTTGGAAACGTGACGTGAGTACCGTACCCCTTTAGTAAAGGTCGCGGGAGTCCGCTGTATGCGTGTGGCGCAGGACCGGTCACTTTGGCACTCTTTGGGGGAGGCATATGTCTGGCAGTGGACGACTTTCGGCTGATATGATGAATCAGGTAATGAATTATGTTAAAGAGATCCTTCTCTTTGGTAGTCGGTTAATAACGTTGTAGCATTATTTAAAAAATCGGCCAAGTGCGTGTCGGGCCACGCGCAGTGTAGGGTTCCGTAGTTGCCTGTCTGTCTTAGTTACATTGACGTGCGGTGCGGGAATTTGTACGGAAATTGGCCTTTTCTATTACACATTATGTTGGTCGACTACTACTCGGGAACTACTTATGCCTACTTGTCCGTGATAGTTTTCCTTTGAAATTCATTATATGTACTACAACCACGATTTTTTTCACATCCCCAGTAGTAGCCATTTAGCCGGCAGGGGGGGGGGGACACAAGACTCGAACAAAAATTAGGGCTTTAAAGCCCAATATCTCGCAAACTTATCACTGATTTGAAAAATGGTTTTAGGAAACCCATAATATTTTTGAACGAGCTATCCAATGATACACCACACCATGGGTTTAACAAGAAAAAAAATTACATACCCGCTTTAGGTGTAGCCTAAAAAATTTTTTTTTAAGATTTCATTCTACGGTTTTGTCAGCGTGATTGATTTATATACCCATGCCGAAATACAGTAGTAGTAATGGTTACTGAGCTAAGCCGAGGACGGGACAGGACATGACGAAACTAGACTATACCTAAGGGTTCCTTGTTGTCTACGGAACCCTAAAACAGAACTACACCGTCACCGGAATATTGGTTTAACCATGTCATGGTTGATTAACAAGGCCCTCAACTAATTACACGTCATCGAATGCGTGTTAAGTTCCGGATATTACAAGTACCTACATAATTATACGTTATTATTTTTTCTTTTTTTTCTTTTCGCCTCACCTTAATATTTGGTCAGTAAAAGTCAGGGGGAGACCTTACATTTTAAGTGGCACCTCGAAAGGTCAGGGGTGGTCAACGAACGGAATACTTGTATTAATGAACGAAGAATATATATAATTATATTTTGATACCGTCCAGTAATGTCATCCTGAATATAAAAACACATTGACATACACGGATGAATACTTAAATCTGTTCATACAAATTCTATCCATTCGCGCCAGTTTCCGGAGTGTAGCTATAGTTAAGTAGCGGCACTTTTTGTTTACGCACTTTAGTTTTATCATCATATCATATCAGCCGAAAGACGTCCACTGCTGGACATAGGCCTGCCCCAAAGAGACCAATGACAAAATGACAATGACCGGTCCTGCGCCACCCGCATCCAGCGGACTCCCGCGACCTTTACCAGGTCATCAGTCCACCTTGTGGGGGGCCTACCCACGCTGCGCCTTCCGATACGTGGTCGCCACTCGAGAACCTTTCCGCCCCAACGGCCATCGGTTCTACGTGCAATGTGCCCCGCCCACTGCCACTTAAGTTTAGCGATTCGGAGGGCTATATCGGTTACCTCGGTTCTGCTGCGGATAGCCTCATTTCTGATGCGATCGCGCAGAGAAACTCCTAACATAGCCCTCTCCATTGCCCTTTGGGTGACTTTGAGCCTTCTTATGAGGCCCATAGTAAGCGACCACGTTTCCGTGCCATACGTCATCACTGGCAACACACACTGGTCAAAGACTCTCGTCTTAGTTTTATGGGTCATCTTAATTCCACAAAACAAATAGTTTTTTTATGTTCATTGTAATTATATATAAAAATCCCATGAATACGCATCCTTAATGAATTGTTGATTACCTCGTGATTAAAGAAAAACCGGCTCAGTGCGTGTCGGGCCACGCGCAGTGTAGGGATCCGTAGCTGCCTACCTATCTGTCTTTGTTACATCGACATGCGCGCGCCAACTTAATGTCTTTCCAAGTAGGTACCTAGTACACATTAAGTTGGTCGACTATTAACTCGGTAACAAGTTTTTTTTTCTCAGGCAACGAGGTCCTTATTTACAAATACCTTACAGACCAACACATACATATCAATATATAAAACGTATAAGTAGCACAATGTGTCAAATAACCGGCCTCGAAATCGACGGAAAACTACACCCTTCGGCCAGAGTCCCTCCTTCATGAAGGAGTTATGCCTATGCTATGATAGTACATACACACATACATATAATCACGCCTCTTTCCCAGAGGGGTAGGCAGAGATCACGGATCTCCATTTGCTACGATCCTGTCAAACCACTTTCGCTTCACTCACTTTCATAACATTTCTCATACATGCTCGTCGGTTTAGGTTACTTTTGACCTGGCCTTTTAGTAAGATTTCTCCAATTTGATCGGAAAAAGTGCGCCTAGGTCTTCCCAAACGAATCACTGAATTGAAATATGTGTGTAATATTTTTTAACAAGCTATCCATCGATATCCCCCACTATGGGTTCAAACTTTCAAAGAGAAGAAAAATACATCCCCTCTACGTATAGGGGACCTCCCCTATACGTAGAGGGGATGTTTACTACTACGCTAAAAAAATCCTACTGTTTTGTCGGCGTGATTAATTTATGCTTTCTACTATTAAAGGTCACTGGGCTAGACCGCAGACGGACAGACAGACGTGGCGAAACTATCCCAGCTCCAGATGTGGACTGTTTGGAGACCAGTCTCAATAATGCCGCAAATCAACTCACTCAGTGGTTCAGATTGAACGGTTTGGCGCTCAATTTGACAAAAACCCACTTCCTCCACTTTCACATCTGAGGCCGGGCGCCCATGTTACTGAGGGTTCATGCTGGCGGCGGGTACATAGAGCAAGTAGACACCAGCACTTTCCTAGGATTCGTGATCGACAGAAAACTGACTTGGTCGTCCCATATTGACAAGTTGTGTGCCAAGCTAAGCGGTGCTTGTTTCGCGCTGAGTCGTCTCGCACGAATTGTGCCACGGCAAGTAGTAAGAACCTGTTACTTCGCAACAGTTCATTCGCTGCTGCAGTACGGCGCAGAACTGTGGGGACGCGCAGCAGACTGGCAGCGCGCATTCCGAATGCAAAAAAGGGCCGTGCGTTCTGTGATGCAGGTAGCCCAGGACACATCCGCAAAGTCGAGTTTTGCCGAGCTGGGGGTACTGACTCTTTCGTCTATAGTCATTCAACAGATCGCCGTCTACGTTTTCATCAATAGGAGCGGATACACAAAACGCGCAGACTTAGCGCGCCCACTACGGAACCCTAACCCCCTAACCCCCTAGAACCCTGCTTCTACCGGTGAAGCGGAGACTAACGAAATCTAATAAGCTGACACGCGTGATGGGCCCTACGGGATACAACAAGCTGCCGGAGCTAGTCACATCAGCCCTTCGGTAGACTGCTTTAAAAAAAGGCTGAAAAACTGGCTTCTCGACCACACATTTTATAGCTTCGAGGAATTCTTGAGTGTCAAACCGTAGCTTGTAGTTTGACATTTATAAATTTATTATTTTTACATTTCTTATTGACTTTCCTATTGACCTTAATCTGGTTATTGAATTGACTTTATTTTTACATCATATTTTTACGTCCTATTTTTACATCAGATTATGATTATTTTCTTATGCACTATAATGATAATGACATGTGATATTATCAATATTGCGAATAAATGAATATGAATATGAATATAACTTTGTTGGCTACGGAACCCTAAAAAGTTGTCAAATAATATGCGAGTTATTTGTACTTTGATTTATCCTATACTACGAATATTATAAATGCAAAAGTTTGGATGTTTAGATGTTTTTTATACTCAATTGGATAAAATATTACGCAAACATTTACGCAACGGATTAGATTTAGATTTCTTTATTTCATAAAAATATTTAATCATTTAAGTAACGACAATTAATAAAAACGTACATAAAACTTAAACTATAGGTAAAAAAATTGTCATAAATAGCCGTCAACGGGCAAAGTGCCCAGAATTTCATAAAATAAATTAACATTATAAGTTAATTTTAATTCGTAAGCTAATTTACACGAAGTCGATCGTCAAATAATGAATGTTATTTGAATGAAATGTCACAGGTACAATACAACATTATTATGTTCATATATTACAAAATTATTAATGATAATGTAAAAATAAGGAATCTAAATATTAATATTGATATCTCGTAATGATCGTCAAAATAACACGTTCACATACACAGGACCATCTCGATTTTTGTGATACGACACAGAAATTCCCCATACAAAATGGCATTACATCTGGGGACGGATTGTCGTATTGCTCGGTTTTGAATGTTTGTGTTGCGGCAGTAACGGCCAGAGACGTAACCGCCTGTAGACATTCATGTCAAGCGAATACTAAGACCTGTGTTACGGCACTAACAGCCACAGGCGAAGCGGCGTAGTGCCGCAACACGCGGTCTGTCAATGTGTTCGTGACGGAGGTAACTTATGTGCACCAGTATGAGTGCTTGATGTGGCACTGGCGGGTTTGTGTTACAGCCAAAAACGGCACAGAGTCATAAACTCCCTATAAATACTATGACAAATATTCGGCTGTGGACGAAACGCCCCTTTTAATAAATATTAAATATAAATAAATATTAAAATAAATAATAGGGGACAATCTTACACAAATCGACCTAGTCCCAAACTAAGCAAAGCTTGTACTCTGGGTACTAGACGACGATAAACATACTTATATAGATAAATAAATACTTAAATACATGGAAAACATCCACAACTCAGGAACAAATATTCGTGCTCATCACACAAATAAATGCCCTTACCGGGATTCGAACCCAGGACCTTTACTTCGTAGGCAGGGTCACTACCAACTAGGCTAAAGCGGTCGTCGAGCAATGAAAATTAAATTCCCGTCTACAGACGTAGTGCCATATTACGAGGGTTTTAGTTTACGTCTCTCGACGTGCTGTCCGTGAACGTGATAAAAACTAGAACATTATCAAATCACAAAACAATTTAAATTAAATTAACCATGTCAAATATATTATATGTCCATATACTCACATACAGAATACAATTAAAATATATGATTGTTTTATCCCGGTCCACGCAGCCGAAGTCGCGGGATGAACCTAGTATATGATATAAGTATAACAGGCGCGGCGTTAACCTGCACGTACAGTCAAGTGGAAAAATATGCATCGATTGAATACTTTCATAAATATGTACCGACACCTCAATCCTCTGACGATGGGACTTATTTATGAATAGGTAAGTTGTATATACGCACCCATATTTTTACACTTGAACAGTCAAATGCCTCTCCGACGCATATTGCCTCTTTGCCAATCATATTTCTTATCCAACCATACTGAAATACTCCGTCATTTCATCGCTGACGCTCTTCCTACATATACATTTCCCATCTCACTTCCTGGTTAATGTTCTCACATAACTGATATTATCAGGAATGTTATTCTTTACGCGCTCATGCGCCTCACCAAACCCGTCACGCCTATCGAACTAGACCTCTACCTACGCTTAGGAACTACAAATCGCGGCATCAAGATACATTTGTGGGTGAGCGCTGAAGTGGGCTTAAAACAAGTTACAGAATAGCGGGGCTGAGTTGGGTAACGCGCTGTGACGTTACGTGATCAATGATCATCTACAAACATTGCTTGGGTTGTCAATGTGTGTACAGCATAATTCAAGTGGAGATTTTGTAGGTGTGTCTATAGGTTTATATTGAAGGTACACATACAATGTTATGCGATTAGCCAAACTTTTTCTGACGTGATACGTAACTTACCCACACGTATGTTTGCCTTTTTATGCTGCCAGCTGCTCTTTCACGAAGTGTAGCATGTACTATAAGCGGATTAAGCGGAAGTCTCCGTTTAGAAGGAGTTGAAAAGGGGATTCCGCTGGTATGACATGACAATAGAGCCTCTGCTGTAACGAAACTTAAAATAAATGCAAAATTTTCTGTCTAAAAGTAGAAAAGAGGTTTTCACTTTTAACGTTGCGTTTGATGAAATATGCCACTGAACTGATGATAACCAAAGTAAAATAGTTTGCAGTTGTATAAAAAATTAAGCTGGTATTCAAGAACGCTCTACTAAACTTAGAAGACTAAACAAAGGCATTTCATGTAACATCAATCAAAAACCCACTGTTATTACGGTTATAAAAGAAAACGAAAGTATATCTCGGCCAAAGTCACAAAACGACAATGACGAGTAATGCTGTATATGTCAGCCGACCAACATTCATTTTCTGCTGCCAAAATGAGTAAAGTCGCGAAATTATACGTGTTTTTCTTTTGCCAGTAGCAAATTTAACTTTGTTGGCCGCCGATCGCATTATTACGTAAAGTTATGTAAAAATTGTATCCGATCTGGTAATATATACGCATAAATTGGCGTATAAATTACCAGATCGGATACCATTTTTACATAATAACTTTACGTAATAATTAATAAGTTCATCGGTTTTTACGATTAAATGATGTTTATTGGCATTCCGGTTGATTCTATTAACTTAGGACATGTTAGAGGAAAAGCGTTGCGTGCGCCGACGCGAGACGCGGTCTCCCGGACGAGCATGGTAACTCCCACACCCGTACGTAAACACTTCTAGGCAACGCCATATTAACCGCCCGTAATCGCAAGGTTTTTGTTAAAATCAAAATGTATGGAAAGTTTGACAAGTTTGTATGGAATAACAGCTGCCGGCGCCATATTTGACGTTGGTCGGTTTGTAATCGTATAACAGTTGGTGTAACTCGCCTTTAATGTGATACATGAAACTTTGTATCAAATTTTGATTTGGATGAAATTTGGTATAGTGAGTCCTAGGGAAGGACATAGGATAGTTTTTATCCCGGAAATCATCCCCCAAGGGGATGAGGTGGGGGGTGAAAGTTTGTATGGAGCTACGATATAAACGAGTTCCACGCGGACGTAGTCGCGGGCAGAAGCTAGTTCTTAATATTATGTTAATTTTATTACCTAAGTGAAAAATATTGCAGCCATTACGAAGAAATCGAATGCTTTAGATGTACGTTTCAATTTCTCGCCTAGTCACTAGTCACTAGGAAATAAGGTGCAAAAATGTAAGCGCATAAATAGTAGGCGAAAAAAGTTAAATTGTACGTACTGTACCAGAACTTCTGTCACATCGCGAAAGCTATTTATCGACTTATTTCATTTTATTCCTCCCATAATTTTGGCCTTTACGCATAAATACATACAAATATCATACACCTGTCTACAGCATCAACGCGTGATAATAAATGTGTGTGTCCAATATATAAGGCTATGTTACTCCTAATCAAAGCACCTACGACACTGGTTGTTCTCACTTGACTCCATCTGTCGTCCGTACATGGCGACCCTGCCAGGATTTTTCATCATCGTCACCATTTTTTAGGCCCCCAGGGAGGTTATCCCACCGCAACGTCGCACTGGCCGCGCTACAGCCAAACAGGGTAGCCAAAAAATAATCGTACTTCATATGAGCGACACACGGCCACACAGTAAATAGAGCTTAAATCAGTTAAACAACTGTGAAAGGACAACGACCGATTCGAAACACTTACACAGACACGCGTCGCTACTATTTAAACTGAAGCGCACTTCGGCGATCTCCAGCGGTACATACGGTAATTCGGCAAATTTATATTAATTCGGTGGCAATGCAATATGGCACTCCTGGAGACAGAAAATAGCTATTGCCAAAAAGAAGAAATATCTGTGGCAAACTAAGCTTCTACAACTATACCAAATCTACTTTTTGATAGAAGCCCATTTCGTATTTACCCTTTGAATATTATTTCTTTGTCACGCATTCTGTATTGCCTATACATTTTGATGAATTAAAACAAAAATGAGTTTTTCGGCTTTATTGATGGAATGATAACATAGTGTACCTACCATAGTAAGTGTATTCTTGTTACCCATCTCATTGTGCAGCTGGGTTCATAATATTTCTTGTTTTACTTATCTATCTATCTATATATATAAAAGAAGACTTCCTGACTGATTCATCATCGCACAGCCGAAACTACTGGGACTAGAAACTTGAAATTTACACCAGGACTTGACGTAAGCAAGGGATAAGACGGGATTTTTGGAAATTCCACCCCTAAGGGGGTTAAATAGGGGTGCAAAGTTAGTGTGGAGGAAACTTTTTTTTTGAGCTAGAGACTTGAAACTGTAGAAAGATTACTTATTAAAAAAACACAAAAAGTACAGTCAGCGTTTCAGAAAATTCCACCCCTAATAGGGGTGCAATGTTTGCATAGAGAAAACATTATTTTTAGAACTAGAGACTTGAAACTTTCTAGAAAGATTACTTATTAAAATACAAAAAAGTAATTTCTGCGTTTTAGAAAATTTTGCCCCTAAGGGAGTTCAAAAGGGGTGCAAGGTTTGTATAGAAGGAACTTTATTTTTTGAGCTAGAAACTTGAAACTTTGTAGAGAGATTACTTATTAGAATACAAAAACGTAATTACTGCGTTACAGCAATTTTCACCCCTAAGGGGGTTAAAAAGGGGTGCAAGGTTTATATGGAGGGATGTTTAGTTTTTGAGCTAGAGACTTGAAACTTTGTAGAAAGATTACTTATTAAAAACACGAAAAGTACTTTCAGCGTTTCGAAAATTCCACCCCTAAGGGGGTTAAATAGGCCTGCAAAGTTTGTATGGGGAAAAAATATTTTTAGAACTAGAGACTTGAAACTTTCTAGAAAAATTACTTATTAGAATACAAAAAAGTAACTTTCTGCGTTTCAGCAATTTTCACCCCTAAGAGGGGTAATAAGGGGTACAAGGTTTGTATGTAGGGAACTTAATTTTTTGAGCTAGAGACTTGAAACTTTGTAGAAAGATAACGTATTAAATTACAAAAAGGTTATTTCAGCGTTTAAGAAAATTCTACCCCTACGGGGGTTAAAAAGGGTTGAAGGTTTTGTACGGGGAACTGGATTTTTTAGCTAAAGACTTGAAACTTTGTACAGATTACTTATTAGAATACAAATAAAGTACTTTCAGCGTTTTAGAAAATCCCACCCCTAAGGGAGTTAAAAAGAAGTGCAAGGTTTGTATGGGGAAAACTTAATTTTCTTAGATATAGACTTGAAACTTTGTAGAAAGATTACTTATTAAAAAACATAAAAGTACTTTCAGTGTTTTAGAAAATTCAACCCCTAAGGGGGTTAAATAGGGGTGCAATGATTGTAAGGGGGAAACATAATTTTTTGAACTAGAGCCTTGAAACTTTGTAGAAAGATTACTTATTAGAATATAAAAAAGTATTTTCTGCGTTTTAGAACATTCCACCCCTAAGGGGGGTTAAATAGGGGTGCAAAGTTGTATGGAGGGAACTTTATTTTTTCAGCTAGAAACTTGAAACTTTGTAGAAAGATTAATATTATTTATACATTTTATTATTATACAAAAAAAAATGGCGTTTTAGAAAATTCCACACCTAAGGGGGTTAAAATAGGGATGCAAAAGTTGTATGACGGAAACTTTTCCGTTTGAGCTAGAAACTTGAAACTTTGTAGCCAGATTACGTATTTGAATAAAAAAAGAACTTTAATTATTTTGGAAACATCCACCCCTGAGGGGGTTAAAAAGGGTTGCAAGGTTTGTGTGGGGAACACTTTTTTTTGAACTAGACTTGAAACGTAAAAAGATTACTTATTAAAAAACACGAAAAGTAAATTTCAGCGTTTCAGAAAATTCCACCCCTGAGCGGGTTAAATAGGGGTGCAATGTTTGTATGGGGAAAACATTATTTTCAGAACCAGAGACTTGAAACTTTCTAGAAAAATTACTAATTAGAATACAAAAAAGTTATTTCTGCGTTTCAGCAATCTTCACCCCTAAGGGGGTTAAAAAGGGGTGCAAGGTTTGTATGGAGGGATTTTATTTTTTGAGGTAGAGACTTGAAACTTTCTAGAAAGATAACTTATTAAAATCCAAAAAGAGTAATACATTATTATTGTCTTTAATACATTATGAAAAATATACAATTTAAGCTGAAACGTCTGTTGATGATTTTTAAGATATTTATATGTGTAAAAACAGAGTCATCGCACTGTTACCTTTTACGCTTAATCCCTGAACGGATTTAGTTGAAATTTTCCGTACAGATTATTTGAGACCCTAATTTGAGGATATAGGATAGTTTTTATCTCGGCAATCATCCCTTAAGATGGTAGAACTTTGTTAAGGGCAGCGATAATTAAGGTTCCGCCTATAATCGTTTAATAGCAATAATTTTTCTAAGACGGTAACAAGTTCTACGCGGACGAAGTCGCGGGCAACTGCTAGTTTTTTAATAAACTACTACCACGAAGTACCACAATATCTGATCGTGTCTTCACAACACATCTCAAACATGTGACTATCACCATGCCAAAATATCCCGTGATCAAAAAACGTGATTCGCCATACCGTCTAGATTAGTCGTACAAACGTAAATTTACATTTGCCAAAACATAAATCCGTCGTCGCTTCTAGTAGTTACATATCATCATATCAACTGAAAGACGTACACTTTTACACGTACAGGACTCTGCACCACCACCTCCAGCGGACTCCCGCGACCTTTACCAGGTGATCAGTCCACCTTGTCGGGGTCTACTCACGCTGCGTCTTCCGGTATGTGGTCTCCACTCGAGAACCTTTGTACCCCAACGGCCATCGGCTACGTGCAATGTGCCCCGCCCACTGCCACTTAAGTTTAGCGATTCAGAGAGCTACCTATATCGGTTAACTTGGTTCTGACGCGATCACGCAGAGAAACTTCCAGCATAGCCCTCTCCATTGCCTTTTGACTTTGCCTTCTTATGACGCCCACAGTATGCGACCATGTTTCAGTGCCAAATGTCATCACTGGCAACACACAATGGTTAAAGACTCTAGTCTTGAGAAACTGCGGAATATTGGACGAAAAGATGTTCCGTAGCTACGACGATTGACCTCTTTCTCTAAGTTGGACCTACCTAACTGGACAATCGGTCCTAGGTATACATAATCGTCTACAACGGTGTAAAGTGTTGGTACTAAGCTAACTTAGCAGTGATCATAATCAACACTTGGGAAAAAAAGTTAGATAATTTACATAGTAATGGTAGGTAATAAATTATTGATTTAAAAACAGGATTACGGAGGAACCTGTTTTAGGTTATATAACATTCAAAAAGAATGTTCATAGTTTGAAGAGCCAATAGTTTGAAGTATGCTTATGTAAGTGCAAATATGTGTTTTTAGAGTATGGTATATTCGCTCCGTTTATTTGGCAATATTAAGATTTGAAGATTCATCAAATCTTATTATACTATTCCTATGTAAGTATTTCTTCTAAAAAAACGAATGTTCCTCCTGAAGAAACACGCATGCTCATTATTATGTAAATTATCACACTTTTTATGCCTAGTATTGGTCATATAGCACTGAACCTTTAGATTAATTTTTATACAAATTTTTGACTTAAGTAGGTAATTATTTATTTTTTGTGAGGTCAGGCCAAGGTATCGCTGGAGCGATATGGTCGAAACTCCAAATCTGCAATTGGCAAGAGTTAGCGCAGAACCGTGAAATGGTGCACTCTCGTATCGGATTGGAGAGCAAGATTCATGTTAAGTTGCTGAGCCAACGAAGTAAGTTCTTTTCAAAATGGAGGCCTTAGGGTAATAAGCATGGCGCTTATGAAACATAAAATACACATGAAACTGCACTTAACTCTTGCAGTCCATCATTCAAACTGTTTATTCCCTTGAACGACTAACTTCTTAAGACCTTAGTATACATGTGTATACGTACAAACAAGGGCTCGTACTTTGTTGGTAAATCAGGTTTCAGAATTATGAATGCTCTAATTAACACTCAGTCAGTTAATTAAGTCCTCTGAGTAATCTCTTCATTAAAACTGATTAATCTGGTGAACATCGCGTTGTAAACTTTGTGACAAAGACATTGTCATGTGTTACAATATTATATGACGCAAACAAGGTTGGTAAGAGAATTTTTGTTATAGCAAACGAGAGTCTATTAGGCCGCGGTTTGGAGATTACGGCGCTCTTCACCATCACTCTTCAAGCTGTTTGGTCCCTACGTTTGGTGCTGGCCTGCAGTGTGGGCCACAGATGTTACCGTGACCGCCCAACGCATAGGCATCCGTCCTCTGGTCCTCTTCCTGGCCATGCGGCCAATGATAATCAGCTTCCCCAGACTTTGCGGTCCAGACCTGACCAGATGGCTAAAGGACACGTTAGGTACAGATGGTGGAGAGCCTCGTTTTGATGCCGAGCTCGACGAAAATAGACTCGAATAAGACTATTCTCGACTATCACGGACTCAACGTGTTCAGTTCATGATATCCAAAGCTTTCTGCGCCAGCACCACATCTTGAAATGTACGTTAGGACACCTCAACTGTCATTTTTCCCTACAAAAAGTGAGATTTATTGATGTATTGATTTATTTACTTTAGAAACAAAGTTTTAACAGACTTCAATTTAGTGCTCCGCCAAGCCACGAGAACATTTCCACATTTATTTTCCAATTTACAACATGAACTGATTTCCGAGAGCAAATGCGTTGATTATTAGGGAAAATAATAGGGCTTTAAAATTCTTTATATTGAATAATATTAAGGAACACACTAGTCGGAAAGACAATTTTTTCGAGAGTTTCCCTCAATTTCTTCAGGATTCCACCATCAGATCCTGGTTTCCTTACTATGGGACCACCCTTGGGATACTCCCTTTCCAACAAAAAAGAAAAAGAAAAATCGGTTCATAAACGAAGAAGTTATCCGCGGACACACACAAAAAAAATATATATATATACGGTCGAATTGAGAAACCTCCTTTTTTGAAGTCGGTTAAAAAGTGAGATTCATAACTACCTGACGTACGCACAATGTGTTACGCGATCGATCAGCTGGACTGTCACTAGGGTAGCTGGAATCTGCCCAGTACCAACACAATATTATAAATGCGAAACTTTGGATGTTTGGATGCTTGTTACTCATTCACGCTTAAAATTTGGTATAGAGATAGTTTGAGTCCCGGGGAAGGACATAAAATAGTTTTTATATCGGAAATCATCCCCTAATGGGATGAAATGGGGGGTGAACATTAGTATGGAGCTACGATATCCCTTCAGCTCTGTGGGCTTCATATATTTTCCTGCAAGTCGGTGGAGCCCCCCTCGGAGGGGCGCAACGACTGTGCTTACTTTCTTAGAAATAAAACCGCCATTCGTGTATTGATCTCGTTTAAATCCATTGAAACGTATAGCCAATGAAGCGGGACAGCTAGCAAGCGACAATGTCAATGGCCATTGGAGGAAAATTTTGAATTTGATCGGTAGTCTAAAACAGTCAGTGGCGCGGTTGACACGGTCGGTGTTCATGAGTGAAAATTAGTGGGTTTAGTGCTGAATTTTAGTGCCAGAAGGACAGTTCTTGTAGACATGTAAGTAATCTTTAGAATTACATATAAACAAGTGTTATTTTAACGGGTTAACTGTATTAAACCCGTGACTAACACCACATACCTACTCATGCTCAAAATTTGGCAACACGTTTTTAGCGCTTTTCTAATAATCTAATATTACTATCAATAACGGTAATATTAAAAACATGACCGTTATTTATCATACATTTGTTTAAAATGGACCCAAATGGATTAACAATGGCTCGAAAGTAAATAAATCGATTGATATTGGTAACGGTCATAACAAACCCCTCAGAGGGGTGGTTAACAGACCAGGAAAACCCCTCAGAGGGGTGCCCACATAATACCTCGTGACGTCACTATGATCCGCACTCTATACTAATAATGACCTTGAAACTAAAGAAAATTTAATTTTACCAAATCACTTCACCTTACAAACCTTGTCGGTGGAGCGTCCCTCAGAGGGTGCCACAGACGTGGGTAAGCGGCCATGTTTTTTCGCCACAGCTGAAGGGATATAAACGGGTCCCACGCGGACGGAGTCGCGAGCAGAAACTAGTCATGCATATGACACCTACGTAGGGTTGCCATGTGGAAGAATTAAATGTCTGGACATCACCCTAAAATCCTGACATTTCTTGTAACAGAGATTTGGTCCTGTACTAAAACTCTAGTAAAACTGTGTAAACTTCGTAATAAATATTTCATGTAAACTTTTTTTTGAGCTCATTCCTTAAAATCCTGACACTTGCCAAGTCCGGCCGCAATCCGGACAAAGGGTCAAAAATCCTGACATGTCCGAACAAATCCTGACGTATGGCAACCCCACACCTACGGAGTCACGAGCGGCCATAAGTTACGGCTCCCGCTCGTTTATCAAAGCTACAAGTTACATTTTTATAAGTCTATAGGCAACATAGGTCAAATGACCAGCACGGCCCGTGAGACTCAGACTATCCGCCTGTTTATAATTAGACCGCTTAGAAAGAGACGGATAGTCTATGTCGCCGCGACACAGCTCGCGGGCAGTCCTGTGATAGCCGTGCAGTGGTCACAGCACGTCTAGCACACGACGGCCGCGACATACTCTCGATTTTTATCGCACTATACCTCTTCTTCTAAGTTTTCTTATAAGAGAGAGACGGATGGTGCGAGAAAAATCGAGAGAGCTCGCGCGCCGTCGTGTGCTAGCCGTGCAGGTGTTGCCTGTTTAGGCCGAGTATCCACCAGAGCTGTGCGAGGTAGTGGAGCGATGAGCGAGAAAAAAACCAGCAATGATTTAACCTTGCTCACGCATCTCTTCCTATCGTTTGATTTTCCTCATATACCACTCAGCTGATATTCAGGCCTTTATGATCTGCCAGAGCTAGGCTAGGTAGCTACCTAGCCCAGCTCTGGCAGATCATAAAGGCCTGTATCACACCACACTAGCGCGGCGACACCAGCACGTCTAGCACACGACGGCCGCGACATACTCTCGATTTTTATCGCACTATACCTCTTCTTCTAAGTGTTCTAATAAGAGAGAGACGGATAGTGCGAGAAAAATCGAGAGCTCGCGCGCCGTCGCGTGCTAGCCGTGCAGTGGCGGTCAATAGTAAATTTGACAGCTAACGACAAATTTACTATTGACCGCCGCGGCCAGGCCAAGCCAGTCTGCGAGGGGCTTACAACTGTAACATGCATCGTGAACTGGGCCACAAAACGAACGTTTGTTGGCCAACGTTGTTAGTGGGTAAACGTCATCGCTATAACCTTAACTTATTCAATCGCTCACGTAAGATGCCCCTGGCTTTGAAGCCACTGACAATGGTAGCCTTTGTGAAACCGAGGAAGTGCATTAGACACCGAGTGAAAGGATTTAATCGGCAGAGCCATGCTATTAAGGCGCACGGCGATAGACTCGCTCATATACACTTTTGAATTATTCAAATGGCAACATTTGAGTACTAGGGCCAGTAATCTACTTACAAAACACCTCCCTGTCATGTCCTATGGATATCCCCACATTTATCCTACTATCCTACTAATATTATAAATGCGAAAGTTTAGATGTTTAAGAATAAGAATAAGAATTTATTTATTTAGCACGCAAAACACGGAAAAAATAAAATACAATAAAAAGGTAAATAATGTGCTTAATGGGAGCCTCGCTACTATCGCTAGCATGTTGTAACAGGGGCCGTGGTGCTGGTTTTCAGTGAGAGTCCCAAAAATAAATAAAACTAAAACTAAACTAGACAATCAATTTTATAATTTTTACGCACAACAAAAGATGTCCAAGGTATGTCCTGGGGATATCCCCACTTTTATGACACTTTACACTGGGTTGTTTCCGCTTGTCGACGAGTATGCTGTTCGTAAGACGCTGTCGTCTATCGAATTCGCCTGAGGACTTGAATATACAGACAAACCCAAACATGTCCAAACAAATAAATACGCCGTTTAGAACTATATTTACTTACTAAATTATCCTAAAGAAAGGTCAGGTCAAGAGTAGGTACCCTAAATAAACCGACGAGCAGGTATGAAGAATGACATGAAAGTGAATGAAGCAAGAAGCGGTTTGTGAAGATCATAGCAAGTGGAAATCCGATATCTCTGTCTACCCGTTCGGGAAATAGGCGTGATTATGTATGTATGTATGTAAATTCAATAATCAAGCAGTATCATTTCTTCTTCAGGATGAGTGTTCGCCGTGACGCCCCACGCACCTCCAGAAGAATTCGAGAGGAGAAAACTTCAGGAGGATTCGAAACATGTCGCCAGTAGCGACGGTAAATACGTCAGAGTGACCGTGTAGTAATTAGTGTAATTACAATTACAAAACGTTTTATCACGGTTAATCAAATAGGATTAGGTACAATAATATGAATAAAATACATAAAACACCATAACTTCATTCACTTCTGCCACAATGGGGGACGGAAAGGCTCCTATGCAGCTAAACTAAGAACTGATCTCAAAATGGCTGATGGCTTACCATAAAAAACCTGCTTCATTTGGGAGGGTGATGCTTTATTTGCCGCAACTGCTAAATCAGTTGCGGCAAACAAAAAAAAGTGAAACTATGACAAGGACAACGAATGATATTTCCTTTTCTGTCACACGTATTGACATTTGTAAGCTACCATCTCGCTCGGACATGGTATTATTATTACCATAGATTGTCCTAAGTATTACTGTTCCATGGACACCACGGCTAGCACAAGATCGCGGGTGAGATAGACTTACCGTCTTTTTGTAATTAGAACACTTATTAGAAAGAGATGGAGTGTCTCGCGCGCGGTATGTTCTATACCCGTGCCGACCCCGTCCGTATCATAGTCGGCTTTATCACGCGATAAGTGAGAAGATAGAGCGTCCGTCTTGTTTTATTGAACGGTGTCAGCCAGTGAGGGGGAGCGTCCGTCACTGCCTGACATCTTGTCACTTATCGTGTGATAAGGCCGTCCATGCTACGGGGTCAGATATAGATCATTCAAACCACGATAAACAGAAATACATAAATTACTAAACCCAGAACCTTTTAGGCTTTGCCCTAGTCGGGTACTAACATAAAGTACCTAGTATTTCTTGTTGAGTATTGTTCTCAAGTGTTCATTGTTTAGGTTTCTTTCTTACCAGCACAGCTATCACAAGACGGCCCGTGACCCCTCTCGATTTTTTGTCGCACTATCCGTCTCACTCTTATTAGAAAACTTAGAAATAGACGTATAGTGCGAGGAAAATCGAGACACCTCGCGCGCCGTCTTATGATAGTCCGTGCAGTTGTGGACGTTAGTGTACCCACTTATGATAGCTTCAATTTAGGTCAGTGTTGCCAGATATAGGCAACACACAGATTTCTCGGTATTTATACAAGACTTTTGACATGCTTTACCGATTTTAAAATTAATATACAGTTGTCGGTATTTATACAGACTTTTAAAATGAGGCTAACTTTTATACAGATGATTAAGCTCAAATGTTGTTTATATACAGATTATTAATTTACATCTTGGTAACACTGGTTAAAACATGTCTTCACGCAATAGAAGACGCTACACGGGCCGATATCGGCAGGACTGCATGCAGCACGGCTAGCACGCGACGGCGCGCGAGCTCTCTCGATTTTTCTCGCACTATCCGCCTCTCTCTTATTAGAACACTTAGGAGAAGAGGTATAGTGCGATAAAAATCGAGAGTATGTCGCGGCCGTCGTGTGCTAGACGTGCTGGCTGCCGCGTGATTCGGCCCGTGTGGATGGATAGGTAGTTAAGTACGTGTCGGAAGCACGGCGGCAAGGTCAAGGTCACTCCATACTAGATTTTTTTGTGTCCTTGCTTGGCAGACCTGCCGATTTCACTCGTAAAGCGTTTTCTATATGTGCATAAATAAAACTAATACTTAAGAAGTTTGGGTTAAGCACAACAATAGTAGTAAAGTAAAAATGTCAATTTACGGATTTTATAAAGTTTTTTACTTTGAAATACAGAATCAGAACTTTCAGTATCAGGCAACACTGAGTTAGGTGCACACCGAAAATCATCTCCTCAGCTTGCTAAAATGATGTTGAACATGTTACATAACATAACCTACAGGCCTACTATTAGCTAATTAAGATGCTTGCCGAACTCACGTCAAAATGTAAAACAAGAGAAGTTCAGAAGTTTCGTAGTTACGACCCCGAGTCAAACGAGTATTCAATTAGGTCCTGATATACCCACGTATAGTAGTATACATGAGGGTGCATTATGTAACGGGTATTAATTGGCCTGGTAATTACTAATTACCTCCACAGTAATTAAGGAGTATGATGGTTGCCATTTTATCATTTATCTTCCGGTTCTGCGGGCGAGCATGGTTCCCAATTTATCATTTTTTATCTTCACGTTCCGCAGGCGTAGCATAGTTCCCATTTTATCATTTTTTATCTTCACGTTCTGCGGGCGTAGCATGTTACCCATTTTATCATTTATCTTTACGTTCTGCGGGCGTAGCACGGTTGCCATTTTATCATTTATCTTTACCTTCTGCGGGCGTAGCACGGTTGCCATTTTATCATTTATCTTTACGTTCTGCGGGCGTAGCACGGTTGCCATTTTATCATTTATCTTTACGTTCTGCGGGCGTAGCACGGTTGCCATTTTATCATTTATCTTTACGTTCTGCGGGCGTAGCACGGTTGCCATTTTATCATTTATTTTCACGTGCTGCGGGCGTAAGCATGTTTGCCATTTTATAATTTATCTTCACGTTCTGCGGGTATAAGCATGGTTGCCATTTTATAATTTATCTTCACATTCTGCGGGCGTGTCATCGTTGTGGATAAGATATCCGTCAGTCTCGCACTGGCATGCTTGCCTTATCCACAGCGATAAGGCACTGGTCCCACCGCCGCCGGCTAGTAAGCTAGAAAAGTTGGGCGAGTAGCATTACATTGCGGATCTGTAAAGGTCGATTGAGCACACTGTGCCTGGTCAGCACGCAATGAACCGTTACTCGCCCAACTTTTCTAGCTTACCAGCCGGCGGTGGGACCAGTGCCTTAGTGATAAAATGGCAATCATGCTACGCCCGCTGGTACGAATGCAAATTCGAGAGTGACATATGAATTAGTTATTAGCTATAAACCATTATTGAAACAGCGAACGAAGCGACCGAAGTTCTCCGTTTCGGCTTTGGCAAAAATTATTTCGTATTTACGGATGTCCCGTTGTCCTGCTGTCCAGCTGTCCGACTGTTCTCCTAGGTCAAATTTCTCAACCGATTCTCTTGAAATTTTGTGAGCAGGTTCGATAAGTAGATTTTTTGTCGATACAGTATTCGGTTTTTTTTTAATCTAAAATGCACAGACTCGCAAGTTCTACAGCTTACAGCGCCACCAGTATAATAATATTCTGTGTAAATTTTGTATTTCAGGTACAGCTAGGTTGCTATATACCTTACCTATTTAGCGATAAGACCGCCTGTTGTTTACCTCTACTTTCAATCTTCTTTAATACAGGGTGTTTGCAAAGTTGTGCAAAGCAAGCCGAAATTAGGTGATAGTTTAGGCTATACTGAACAATTTATATTATGGGGCAAACCTCAAAAATCTTTAAAAAAAATTTTGCCCGTTCCATACATTTCGACCGTTCGAATGTCGATATTTTGTACGAAGAGGACAATTTTTTTTGAGATTTAGTGGTTGGCCCCATACTAAAAATTGTTCAGTATCGCCTAAACTATCACCTACTTTCGGCTTTGCATCCTGTTACCAAACACCCTGTATATTGTGTTATATATAATGTAATTAATGTATCGATGTAATATGAATATCGGAAGTTGATAAATGAGAAGTCCCTATGACAGCTCGAAAGTGCCACGAGAATTCCGGCCTCTGCATATCACACATGTTTTGAGTTTAGACATGAGAGAACTATCGAATTCTGTTACGTGTGTGTGCTTACCTTATTGACAAAATGTTTCACGCATCGAAGGCGATTAACCTCTGCCAAAAGTCATTGGAAATGACTTTTAAACCACCTGACTAACACCTTAACATAATATTTATCCAGGATCCACTCCTGACTGTCAAGTACCAACGATTACATCTTTAAATTGGACTACATTGAGGATCACTCCTGACTAGGGGCTCAATTCAGAAACGCGCTGGTGGCGTATTGAGGTTTGATTGGAATCGTTGTGGTGGTGCGTTCTAGATAGGTTAATACAAAACTAGCTTCTGCCCGCGACTCCGTGCGCGTGGAACTCGTTTATATCGTAACTCCATACGAACTTTTCACCCCCATTTCATCCCCTTAGGGGATGATTTCCGGGATAAAAATGCTATGTAAACTCCGGGACTCATACAATCTCTATACCAAATCTCATATATATCGGTTCAGCGGTTTAAGCGTGAAGAGGTACCTAATAGACAGACAGGCACACTTTCGTATTTATAATATCCGTATGGATGCCTCGAGAGTTTAACAACGCAACTGTGATAAATATCGAAAGTAGGTATTTTCTCGTATACCTATTCTAATTTATATTTATGCAGAACATATTCTGTTTTAACACCATTATGGTGGCCTAAAACCATGCAACCCTGGAGGACATCGAAGCCTATGTCCACCGCACCGCGCTAAAAGGCATTCGTCAAGAGGTTGATACCGTCCCTCAATTCGCCTCCAACAAATGGGAACCTAAGTATCAATCCCAGATAACCCAGAATGGCTTACAACGTTACGAGAAATGTTGTCCCTCGCGCACAGAATCTGTTTAAGTAAATCATCTCTCACGATGAATAAAAGCCTATGATGATTTCTCGTCATCTTGTTAAATAAATAAAATAAAACATCTTTATTTCGAAGAACAGACTTCATAGTTGTTAGTAACAAAAGAAAACGAAAACGAAACAAATAAATTAAACTTAAAGCTAAAGGTTAGTGCAGCACGTCTAGCACACGACGGCCCCGACATACTCTCGATTTTTATCGCACTATACCTCTTCTTCTAAGTGTTCTAATAAGAGAGAGACGGATAGTGCGAGAAAAATCGAGAGAGCTCGCGCGCCGTCGTCGCGTGCTAGCCGTGCTGGAGACATTTGATAAAGGGCCAATCAACTATTTTTTGATTCGCGTTGCCATGGTTACTTTAAGATAAGATACATTTATTGACAAAATATGATACCTAATATAAAATTCGAATAGATTTAAATCGGATATGACTTACACTTTAGGCCTGAATCCATGGACTTATAATACCAAGTCCGAGCAAGTTGGTATCATACAGATCTCAATAAGTGGGGCAGAAAGGGAAGTATCATTAGTTGTCGTTGTCATAGTTCCCTTTTTTAGGGTTCCGTACCAAAAAAGGTAAAACAAGAACCCTTAAGGTGCGACTCCGTCCGTCTGTCTGTCTGTCTGTCTGTCACAAAGTGAAATATATCACGAACTACTTAAGCTATCAATGTGAAATTTGGAATGGTTTTAAATGAGAGTTATCCACGTGCATGGAAAATGAGAAATTTAAATAAACATTTTAACTTTCTATGAAAAATTACGAATATTAGGGGGGGGCAAAAAAAATATTCAACTATTATATATTAAAAAAAATATTACATCGAAGATGACTGCGTGGATAAATTTCATGCAATTCTTGCTCATCATGCTAGCTACAGAATGAAGGTGGATATTTAAGAAAATGACCCTGAGTTAATTGATAGTTTGAGTTAATTGATAGTTTGTACGGAACCCTCGGTGCGCGAGTCAGACTCGCACTTGACCGGTTTTTTCTTACCAGTACCTTGCCCAAAATAAGTAGGTTGTTTATGGTAAGCCATCAGCCATTTTAAGAACAGTTCTTAATTTAGCTGCTTAGAAGGCTCCTATGCGTCCTTCATTTTGGCAACACGTATAGCTTGTCCTGAGCATTATAGTTCCATGCCTGAATCACACTGGCGCGGCCTGCGGTGGCGTTCAATAGTAAATTTGACAGCTAATGACAAGAGGCTTTAAGAAACTCCCTCGTTATGGTTTCCTGTTCCCGCGTTCCCGTCTTGTTGTTCTGTGGCTTACCGCGACAGATTAACAACAAGTAAATGTTGATCGACCCAGAACACGCATAAATGGACTTAATAAACTCGTATTCGCACCAATCCAGACGACTAGTGCCCTATAAACATTGCATAATGGCGACTCCGCGCGTTCGTAAACACGAACCGAAATCGCGACCGTGACCGCAACAGTGAGAGTAATATGAAGCACGAACACTTTCGCTAGTTGCATAACTTCCGAACGCACCCCGACTACTCATCGCTAATCTCAACCTTATCATCGTACCCGTACCGGTCACTGTAGCTTGGCTAGCATCTGCTTTTCTGCATCGATCCAAATTGGAATCTAATGCGTAATTTTTAGGGTAAGTTTTGGGTTGACGCAAGGTCCGTGCGCGTCGATATCAAAATTACGTTATTGTAATAAGAGGGCGTTTATTATAATAATAGATGCGGATGTTGTTTCCGTTTTGTTTTCTATGCCGTTAACGTTCGATAGAATGCAGATTTGTGATGTAAGATGATTTAAGATTAAATAAAAAGATAATCAATTTCGACGAATTTAATTTTAAATTAATTTTTATACCATACATATTACCTCTTTCAAGTATTTATGCACCATACATGTCATTAAATTGGGGGTCAATTCAACTTCACTTATTACATACCAGTATGACATAAATGTGTTGCTCGCACTCGTTCTGACACGTAGATACAAGAAACGGGTCAATTTTTGAAGAGGCCGTTTTTCGACATTTGTATGGTTTTTTTATTTTTTTGGAATATCAAATTCGTACCGACAACGTGAGGTAGGGCTTTTAAAAAGAAAAAATATGGTGCACGAGGCACCTCTCTGCTTCTAATGGTTAGCTAGATATTGACGCTTTAAAAACACCGTGCCATACCAATGTCGTCAGCGCCATACAAATGTCGTTTCTGCCATACAAATGTCGATAGCGGCATACAAATGTCGGTGAGTGCCATCAAAATGTCGATTTTGCCATACAATTGTTGAAAAACTTTAAATATTTGTACCATACCTACTAAAAAACTCACTATTTTGATATAGTATCTCCGGTTTATGGTTTATGATGATCGTTATATTTGTACTATTACTTATTCTGTGGTTATATTCCAAAATATTAAAAATCACTTAGAAAACAGATTATTTCGTTCTGCCTAAGAGAAGGTAGCAAAATGACAGCAAAGAACCGGCCAAGTGCGAGTCGGACTCGCGCACGAAGGCTTTCGTACCATTATCTACAAAAACGGCAAAAAATCACGTTTGTTGTATGGGAGCCCTTAAATATTTATTTTATTCTGTTTTTTTAGTATTTGTTGTTATAGCGGTAACAGAAATACATCATCTGTGACAATGTCAACAGTCTAACTATCACGGTTCATGAGATACAGCCTGGTGACAGACGGACAGACAGACAAACACACGAACAGACGGACGGATAGCGGAATCTTAGTAATAGGGTCCCGTAGTTTTTACCCTTTGGGTACGGAACCCTAAAAAGTAATAAGTAGGTAAGGTAGCAAACAACAAATGTGTCACGGAACCAGTGCCTAAATCGAGGCCAGTTTAATCCTTTCCAATTTCCATTAATTTCGTGCTTTACTTACATTTTGTTTTAAATCGACATTTGTATGCCACGTTCGACATTTGTACGGCCAAAAAAGCCGTACAAATTTGCCGTTTTTTGGCTGTCCTTCGTACACTATTAATTGAATTCACTAATTAGTTAAACACGAAACTCTTACCCCATATTGCTAACCTTTGTTATGAAAGACACATTTTTATTTCAATCGTATATTAATAAATAAACGCCCGTACAAATGTCGTCATAGCCGTACCAAAATACTTCGTATAAAGAAAACCTGTTTCCTCCGTCAAAAATACTGGCGCTCCCTCCCCTCCCGTTGGTGGTTGAAGCCCAACTAACCTATCTATCGTATCGTAAAGTAAATGTAGGGGTGGGACAACAGAAAACCAGAGTTTAAGGGTTTTGAGCTTGAGTCCTAATAAATGGGTCGCGCGTGGGACAACTACTAAAACACTTCACTGGTTTTAATTATTCGCGCATTAATTTTGCAAGATACTTTAATGAATACGCTAATAAATCTTCTTTATAACAGTACAAGTTGTTTATTTACACGTTGCCGAAATCTATAGTTATGAATTTTTGTTTGAGCAAAACCGCAAGTGGGACACGCGAAAAAGCGGTAGATTTTGCCGTTTTACGATATCAACAATTTTTTTTTCAGAATCTATTAATATTTAAGGTATTGTTATATATATTTTAAGTACAATATAATAAACGGAATACAAATATATATGTATCAATACTCCATGTTAAACTGACTTGAAATTATAGCCGTGGGACAGCAAAAACAGCTCGTTTGAAAATTTACCATATACATAAAGAATAATCTCGACAGACAAGATTTTAGATTTTAAAAAAAAACAAATGGTTGTTCCGTTTGGGTTTTACGACTTTACAGACAGACACACAGACGCACAAATAAACTTAAATATATACCACCCTTCGTTTTCGTCGACGGTTGAAATGTAGATATGTCTCTCTTATACAAAACCCCCCAACGGGTTAGTCGCAATTAAATTCATAGTTAATTCCGATGTTTACACGAGCGCTTAATTATACGAACATTAAATATGCAGTATCCTTATAAAGATCTTATCGTTTAACTATGGTCGGCCGAAACAGTCTTCAATTGGGTTAAAATTATAACGTAGAACATAATTCAAGGATGACTGCGTAAAAAATCCGGAATAGCCCAGTGTAATGGCACTTTTAGGCACGGTAAAGCTAGTAATTAATTGCAAAACTTGACATTGAAAGTGAGCATTTTCCAGGCGAGTCCGCCTACGAGTTGAGTTATAAGTAATACAAAAGTGCATTTTATCCCGAACACGTTTCAAAGAGCGCATAATGCAGTATAGTTGAAATTTTCTAAACTAAGCTCATGAATGGCCATTGTATTGAGCTCATGAATGCCTTTGTTTGCGGTCCGAACAAAAGCTATTAATGACGCGCGCGTACCAAATTTGCAAATAAAAATTAGCGCCGCATAAAATGTTCATTGTACCTATAATGAACTCATGAGCTTAGTTTAGAAATTTTCAACTATAGCAGAGACCGGTTGCACTTATTCGATTTTCATATTCAGTTATTGGTTTCACATCGCTCGGTGACATTTAGCGCCCTTAGTCCACCTACGCATTCGCATGCGGTAGCGTAGCGAAACGAAAGAGATGGCCGCGGCGAGGGCTAGAATCCAATCCGGCCATCTCTTTCGTATCGCTTCGCTACCGCAGGCGAATGCGTAGGTGGACTAAGGGCGTAATAGGATGCCAAACGCATATAAAAATAAGCTTTGAGGTTCCGTTCTCAAACGGTTTCCTCCTTCAATATTCAATCTATTAATACCTTGTCCTGTACATGGAAAATTATGTAAGCTCGGGTTACTTTGACGTCTTGGATTACATAAAAAAGTAACATCGCGAGTGATGTATTATTACTAAGTATTTATCATGAGCTAAGCTACGGTAGCCTAGTGGTTCAGGCATGCGGCTGTCAAGTCGCGGTCGTGGGTTCGAATCCCGGCTCGTACCAATGAGTTTTTCGGAACTTACGTACGGAATATTTACGGTTAGCTTTTCGGTGAAGGAGAATCGTGAGGAAGCCGGTATAATCCCAGAAAGGTCTAGTTTTGCCTCTGGGTTTGAAGGTCAGATGGCAGTCGCTTTCGTAAAACTAGTGCCTATGCCAAATCTTGGGATTAGAGGTCAAAGCTAACATCGGACGCCTTTAGGGCATAACGGGGGATAACGCTAGGGGAATGATTTATGATGACATTCATGAGATATTGTTGTAATTTGTTTGGCTTGTTGGGACTATGACTAACCACACCATACAAACCTCTCTAATTTTCCTGCATCATTACTAATACTACCGTGTCGACACAGTGTGTTGTAGTGTGTAGTTGCTTCCGACTTTTAGTACCCAGGAACGGTGAACCGAATTAATTAGTATGCAATCCATTTGATAACAATGATAAGTACCTATTGTGGATCGAAAACAGCAGATATAATAGGTGATAACGAGCGATTGTAAAGGAAGTGTTGTTTGTCTGGGCCATGCTAGTACAGTCAACAACAAATAATAAACGATCAACGTGCCTAAGAACATCTGGGCGCAACGCTATTGTCAAGGGTACGAGTATCAACCTTATAGGATCACCTTGTTGTCCGTCTGTGTCTATTGAGACCCTTTATCTCGGGAACGCGTGGAGGTATCGAGTTGAAATTAAGATCGTATACTCAGCGGGTCGGTCACGTATCGCATTGTACGCGCTTCAGGTAGGTCTAAATGTCACTTCGTACGGAAAAATGACAGTTGAGTTGTCTTAACGTATAATGTTTCGAACCCGTGCCCGTCACTGGCTGACACCGTTCAATAGAACGAGACGGACGCTCTATTCTGTCACTTATCGCGTGATAAGGCCGACCATGATACGAGGTCTGGTCGATCACGTAACGCATTGTACGCGCGTCACGTAGATTAAAATGTCAATTTTTATATGAAAAAACGTTCCGAACACGCGTTAGGACAATTTAACTGTCACTTTTCCATATAATTAGTGACATTTTGATCTACCTGACGCGCGTACAATGCGTTACGTGATCGACCTGCTCGTCTACAGTTCTCTGTTGGATCGCATGAAATTATTGGTCATAATAGTGTTACGCATTTTTTTTTTTGCCGAATTAGTGTTAAGCCTAATCATCTTACATAATTTTAAATTTAGCCATAAAATTAAAAAGCATAATAAGCATAATCATCACAAAGACTACCATCAGATAGCATATATACAAAAAGTCATAATAATCACTTGGCATCAATGACAACAGGCATAAAAGTATTGTCCTAAAAAAAACATTGCGACAATAATTACAAGTGCAACGCTCGACTTATAACCAGAGTAAATGCACAAAATCATGAAATCATATCCAAACAGATAAATAAAATAAAAGCAAAAAAAAAACTTTAAAAAAGTTTTTATTTAAACGCTCTAAAAAGAAGAAAATAAATTTTTCCTTTTAAATTTTAACTATGAACTTACAACCTCATTATACACAACTTTATATTTAGTTAAGTTTCCGTTGACCTAGAATTATGAAATTTGGCAAGTAACATCGTTTTATACTAGACTAGCGACCCGCCCCGGCTTCGCACGGGTACTATATTATACATATAAACCTTCCTCTTGAATCACTCTATCTATACACATTTAAAAAAACCGCATCAAAATCCGTTGCGTAGTTTTAAAGATCTAAGCATATATAGGAACAGACAGCGGGAAGCGACTGTTTTATACTATGTACGAGTAAGTAGTACAAGGAAAAATCTGAAAACATTAAGTACCCACATGTCCGGATTTTTGTTATCAACTTTACTTTTATTTATTATTAAGGATCGCCAACAGCGGCAACAACAATTACAAGCACTAATACAAAAAAAAATATAGGTTTATATTTAATTGCGCCACCAATTACAGGCGAACACAGCATGCATTAAAGAAAGCATCGACTAAAAATAATATAAAACGAAACAATACAGTAGGGGACACAAAAGTAGTTAATAATAATATACTTAGGACTAATTCAAGAATAAGAGGTCTAAAACTAATGCAAATTACTATGGCTATTGAGGCATTTCAATCGGTCATCGACAGCAATTTTGTCCTGAATCCTGCTCTGAATTGCTCACCGGGCACCGGGGGGCACCGGCGAGTGGGAGCCTAGTTTGGTGCGGCAGAGTCGTATGCTAAATAGTGGACAAGGGTATCGCGGAACGCGGGTGGGTACTCAGAGCGCTTGGGTACTTTCGATGTCTTTGCAACGATGACGTATGTACTTTTACAGTAGTTACTTACTTGCAACCTGTTTAGTGGTAAATGCATACTTAGATGTATTTATGTGTAAATTTATCATGTAATAACACATTTCCGTGTTTTAACGCCGTTTCACGCTTCTATTTAATTGGTACTTACTGGTACGAACGCATCATGATAAAGTCGTTTGTTAATTAAATTACATTTGAGGATCCTCTCTTAATAGGTCTGTGCTATCTACGATTGGATCAGGCTCTAGTATAAGTTATACCGAAAGAAAAAGTTACGATCGCGTTTGCGTTTTTACCCTCAATTTGTATGGGATTTGACAGCTATAAACGCAAACGCGGTCGTAACGTTTTGTTTCGGTAAAACGTAAACTAGAGCCTCTGTATGTTCTTCATGTGTGTAACACAAGTTAGTTTTTAAGATGCAGTCAGGTAGTTCAGTTTGTAAGATTTTCGGTTAAACTTAGCTTGACTTATATTATTGAAGCTACGTCTATCCTGTCATTTTGTGACGAAACATACCTATATGTTTGACATAGTTTAGGCCGTCATTTTCTTATTAGAATGAATATGCTGTCTCTTGGACTTGCCTGGAAGTTCTAGCTTCCGTTTATGGTGAAAATTTTGTAAAATAGAGGTACAATTAATTGAACGCATTCATCCCCTAAAAATTAACATGATAGTGTAGTCAGTCAGTAAGGCTTGCAGATTGATTATGAAGGGCAAGAGTTCGTCAGCCTTGCATTTTTTTTAATGGCTGCCGTATTAGGAACGATAATGGCAACCTTGCTATTGGACAGAACATTAGTGTGCCCCATTAATATACTAACTACGTCTAGTATTTCGTGCGAAAAAAGGCAGTCCATCATCCTCCTAGCGTTTTTTCCGCCTGTGCCCTAAAGCAGCCTGGGGTCCACTTTGGCACGCTTTGGCACCTCATTTGGGCAACACACTCTTTTTTTTTTTGTTGAACTGGACCCCGAGCGCTTTTGGGGCACAACCGCGAATAACGCTAGATGATGACTCATTATTATTTTTTTAGCTTTAGAACTCGTGCCCCCTTTAAGGCCTAAACGGCACACGGAAGAGTTTCGTTTGGCCTGCGCAGCAATAGATAATAAATAATAATAATAAATATTTGCAGACAATCTTACACAAATCGACCTAGTCCCAAACTAAGCAAAGCTTGTACTATGGGTACTAGACGACGATATACATACTTATATAGATAAATAAATACTTAATTACATAGGAAGCATCCATGACTCAGGAACAAATATTCATGCTCATCGCACAAATAAATGCCCTTACCGGGATTCGAACCCGGGACCTCCGGCTTCGTAGGCAGGGTCACTACCAACTAGGCTACAAAGGTCGTCGAGATACGAGTATAAAAATTGGAATCATATCTATGGGGTGTTTGGAAATCAGTTTGGTCCTATCGGACCTTTGTAGTATTGGTGGAGTGGAGAAATCTATAAGGAATATTTCGATTAAAGTGGAAAATGTGAAAATTATTCTCCACGAGCGAGATTTGATTGAGACTCAAAAAAAAACACGCAAAAACGGCTTAACGGATTAAAATTAACTTCGGTGTACATATAATGTATATCCTGGATCACAGAACAGATAATCCATGCAATATTATATCAATATTATACAATTTATGATTTTTTTGAGTTAGAAGATTGCTCTTGATTCTTTTTCTAATTCATTTAAATGAATTAGAAAAAAAACACCGTAAGTACAGCGTAATTGTGAACTGCATATTTAACTTGATAATTAAATAACAAAAGAAAGCTTTAAGAATTAATCATATTACTCAAATCACTTGCTAATTTAACTCTCAGCAACCATATTATCAATACCAAATACCTACAATGTGAAATAAAATAATAAACATACCATTTTGTATTCCGCGTTCCGGCCAAAAAACTAGAATCCACACACAGCACTTCACAAAAGGAACCACAATCGATATTTTCACAACACTGTCCCCGAATCGAATGAACTCACTGCCACAGCTTCTTGAATCTCGACCTGCAAAAAAATAGCGTGTTAGTGAAAGTGAATGGCTGATAGGTGTTGGTCTTAGCCAGATGCAATTTTGGCGCGAAACAACTTCACTAATATCCGCGCGTCGCATGTTTAAAAAGTAAGTATCAACTTCTGTATTGTTTATGACTAATCGCCTTTTTCTTAAGTGACCACTGGAAAAAACATTAGAAAATTGTCACGTAAGGTTTATTCATAAATAGATACGAAACGATTTCTATTTTAACTAGCATTTATAAATATAGTGTTTATACTATGTCCGCTGTCTTACGTGGGCTCAAATTGAGGTCTTTCCTAAGCCTAGGTTATTGCTTGCATAATTACACAAAATATATGGTAGAAAGCAATTAAAATTCATATGCGATATTCATATTATTCCGGTTTTTATCTATGTATATATTATTATAGCTGCATTATGTAAATTGTGACCGGAATTACCGAACTGTTTTAAAATTAACATCAGGTTGGTTATGTAAAGTTTTAATATCTTAACTGGACTAGGAGGCTTAGATGCCTCGTCTTTTGAGTAAATCAAACTCAGGAAAAAATCTGATTACTTAAATAGGATTTGGAAAGAGCTGCTTCAGCACAGCGACACAGTTTTTAATTTAATCTTGAAATTGCAATTGAATCGACTAGAAACTATAGACTCGGGTGGAATGGCGGAAAGCCTTTTCCGCTGGCCAGGTGCAATTGAAACTTTAGTCAATGTACAATGTTATAAAGATTTTAACCAAGAAATAACTTTTTAAATTTGCTATTCAGAAAACAGTAACGTTGCTCTCAAATGAGGAATCAAAGTTATACTTTTCTTCTCTGGTATTTCCTATTTAATTTAAATTTACATCATAGAAAGTG
This sequence comes from Epinotia bilunana, assembly GCA_947049275.1. Classification (NCBI taxonomy): domain Eukaryota; kingdom Metazoa; phylum Arthropoda; class Insecta; order Lepidoptera; family Tortricidae; genus Epinotia; species Epinotia bilunana. Next base: position 17,250,112 of record OX346266.1, on the reverse strand, counting down.
TAAAAAGTAATACCTATTCCATACACTTGATTCCACAGTTAAGCTCAAGATTCAATATACCGTACACATATATATGATTTTGCTTCCTTATGGACACAATCTACTATACTCAGTTCATCAGTTGAGCATTACACTTATTTGACAGTTTTATTGACACGCCATTGATATAAAAAGCAATATTTTTAAGCAGCTTCTATGGACGAAGAGTTCATAGAACCCGCTTCCTTTTAACCATGATCCCATGGTTGATGAATAAATGAATTATTATCATTATTAAACGGCCCACGTTGAAACGGAGAACTTCTTTCGATTCGCTCGCTCGTTCAATTAAGAAAAGGTAAGCCATGTTTGAAGCGCCACACGGATGTTATTATGGACCGGACTCCTCCAAAATATACCACCGGCATGTCGATCACGTAACGCATGGATATATTTCGCTACTGAATAAGGATTCTTACAGTAATAAAGACATGTACCGAAATATTTGGCTACCTCGGCTGCTACTAACTATATGACGCTGACTGTACGTACGTTAGGTAGATCTAAATGTCAAATTTTATATTGAAAAATAACAGAAAGTTACTGTCCTAAAGCGCGTTCGAAACGTTATGTGATTACACCACTATGTCTCAAGTACCTTGACGTTTAATTAACCTAACCACCCACCAATTCAAATTCCTTTCCAAGCCGTTTTCCTCTTGGAAGGTAGCCTAAACAGTGGGACACACAAACGAGACGTGACGATGGCCTAAAACCTTAAGTGTGCTATTTATTATTCAATACATGGATAAGAAGTTACGAGCAATTTTGATCGAAATACAAGGTGTAACGAAAGAGGGTAAAGGACCAAATTGTTGGCCAGCTTAACTCAATCAATTAAATTTTCAATGAAAGTTTTCCGTTGCTACTCGAAAATTAACCATACAATTCTATGGTATTTTTTTGTGTCACAACGGAACTTTGTCCACTTCTTCAGTTTGTTTGGCTAACTATCGACTAACCAGGGTAACTACTGGCCAAGAATTTGGTCCTCACCCAGTGGCGATTCGTTTAAGGCGATATTTGGTATCGTATTGTTACTAGATATAAGTAGGTTAACAATTTAACTGAAGCGAAAATAAATGCCTCAAGCGGATTGCTTCCATTTTAGTAACACACTGTATATATTAATATAATCTAAGTGTAGTCTGGCTTTTACCTCGCCCAGAGGATCAGCATTGCCATTCAACGTGGCAAGCCAGCCTTCTGGGCACATTACTGCATGGTATACCTAGCGACCTGGGGCCAATTTTTTACCTTTAATTTAATTTTAATTAACTTAGCTTAGTAGGTATGTTATTATTATTTTTGTCGAAAATTTAATATCTCGATGTTATTGATATTTGTAATCTAAGTGTTTAATTAATTGTAAAACATACAACTGATTGCGATCTCAATCCAATACACCACAGCATTGCAAAGCCAAATCGTGAACAGCCAATGATTAATTCAGTTTTTATAGGAGCATTAAAAGATCACCCAATCAATGACCACGTGCCTGCAATTCTCATCATAATTAAACGTTTAATCCAAGGAATTTTCCTCTCATGTCGAAACTGCGAATATGAAACACGGTCAAGGAATGGTAGAGGTATAAATTTTACCCGCCACTGTGACCTCAGCGTTGATTTTTGCCAAATCGAGTTTCTTGACAAAGGTTCTCGATGAAGCGGTTATATCACCCATGGGCTGCGATACATAAGACACTCGAATTTAAACTTTCGTGAGAGATGTCTTAAATACTACTAATAAATCGACGGTTAAACTCACGTATTTTAATACCGCCTTTTAATCGCCTGTCGTGACATTTATGTCACGATAGGCGACATGTTTCGAACTCTTCGGGAGTTCTTCTTTAGGATGAGTGTTTTCGCGGCAATGTGGCTTGAAGAACGACACGTTGTCGTAAAATTTAATACGTGAGTGTAAGGCCTGAGTGGACGGCCCGCTCAGAGCGGGGCGACGAGCGTCCATATAAATTGCTTTTGTTTTATATGGACGCTGCAATCTGACGAGCGTAATATTATCTAGTCAAATAAGTTTGCCGTCGTAACTATCATAAGCTTCAAAAGATATAAAGCTGGTGTTTAACCAATTTGGCCTGGATACAAACAATGTGATCTTCTAATGCTTCTGTTTACATTTTTAGTAAACTCGTTCGTTCTATTAGTCAAAATTGTTAAAATATTGGTCAGCTACCTTGATAAATAGGTAAGTCCCAACCTAGTTCAAAACATTAAGCCCTTTAAAATAGTCAAACAGAAACGTATTTATTGGCGACAACAACGTACGGTGATATATTTCAGAACTAGAAGCCCTAGAAGGAGTCAGATTGTATAGGATTCTATGCATGTCTTAACCCTTTTGTTGGCTCTGATGTATGACAGACAGACATTAAATCTAAACACATGTTTCTCTATTCTCTCCACCAGGAGGAGGAAACCAAGTAAGTGCATAAATGCGCTGTGCATTGCAAATAGATTTTGTATCAGTACATTGTGAAGGAACCCATTAAGCAACAAATTCTAAGAATATTTACACACATAGACAATTGATAAATATTTAGTTTCAAATGGCCGTTAAAATGTGTGTCCGTAAAAGATTGCTAAAACGTCCACTTAAATACCTTTAAAGTCAACTTATCCTGGAGATATGCTAAGCCTGAAAGATAAGAATCAAGCGCTAAAAGTTGGATGAGGATAAAGTACAGTGAAGTGATAATATCTTGCGCAAATAGTCCGGTTAACAAAGAGAAAGAAAATAGTCCGCCTAATAAAAAGAGGGATAAAGTGTTAGAAAAGTGGGGTTACCGAATTATCGAAGTTATCTTAAAGCATTTCCAATGCCTAAATTAACAGTTTCGGATCCGTAACGCTACCTACTTCTTTCAAGCCGTCCTTACTTGGGGTTTATTCGTTAAAAGTTGACAGTAAAATTATGGTAAGTCTGACCTTTTCCCGCGCCAAGCCGTGAATTATCACAAACTTTACACGATAATGAAGTGACGAAAGTTTGTGAAGAATTGCAAATAAGAAGGAATCCTTTTGTGTAAAGCCCAACATTATTCCAGTCCAGGTGTCTAGTATTAATTTTAATATGAGATAGCTCTATTTCGGGTAAAATAAGTAACAATTTCTGAGGTTCATATTTACGTACCAATGTACCTTTCTAAGTGGTGATGCCATGCCATGTCATAAGCCTTATGATATTTAACACCGATTTACCCTGTCTGGTAAATAGTAGCAAATATGTAGTTAGTCAGATAAAGGTTCGTCGGATCTCATTACATTACGTAACTGAATAATGGGAAGGGGTAGGTGCATAAGCACACATACGTTCTTTTTAAGCTGTGTCAGATGTCCTCACAATCCATTCAGTGCCTGGCGTAAACCTTGTTTGCCAAAAACATTACAAAATGGTTTCATCACAGCAATTTGTGTTCTATGGTAATAAATGTATTACTTAATTAATTGACTCCGACGAAATGTGCACCCAATGTTATGCAAAAGTTCTGGGACGAGGAAAGTGTGGCAATACCTATTTGCGATTACATTGCTTTTATTCAGCACTATAGTTGCCCGCTCGGCTTCGCCCGTGGATTGCAAAAAAGGCAGGCGTGCCCGCGGAATAAAATAAAGCAAATGTTCATCTAGAAAGTCCATTCTAATAAACCGGTTAAAATATAAGTGGTAGCGTAGATTACCCTCTACATAGGTACAAACCTCATAGACGTTTCCTCTGTATAATTTGTACACCTAATACATACAAAAGTTTTAAAAAAACGTTTTTTTCGCTCTTACATACTTGCTCACGAAAGTTATACTTTATGTCCGTATAAGTACGAGTAAATATGACATATGAGCGGAATTTTATCGACACTTCTAAATAGTAGGTACAGACTTAGTTACTTCTTGAAATCATGAATCGCACTGTCCCTGATTTATAATAGTATTTTATGCAATCGTTATATAAAGACTTAAAAAGGTAATTATATAACTATTGTATACAATACTTTTTCTACGAGTCAACTGAACTAATTAAACAAACTTGGTATCTATTGAAAACGAAGTGCCACCAACGGCTTTTTCTTTTTTGTGCGTTGATGTCTATTTACCTTTGGACTTTCTCATGATAGCGTCCTATTGGTCAAATACATTATAGTTCAGTAAAGGCGCCACGTGATTGGTCAATTTCATTTTAGTTTTCTCAACAGTAATGAAATGTTAAGTTGGAAGCTCCATAGTAAAAAGTAAGTGATTTAAGTTTGGTGTACGAAGTCCTAATATAAAAATCCTTTTTTATTAGCTCCTTGTATGATTAAACAGTAGAAATATATCCTTCTCAAACTTCAAGCAACTGTCAAAGTATAACAAGAACCTACAACAAAGAGAAGAATTGGTTTGAAATGAAGAATACATTTTTCCAAATAAGTAATACCTCCAAGAAATCGCAAGTGAAATTGAAATAAATAATACAACCGTTTGGAATACATATCATGCGTGAATATTTTTCCACTCAATTTCTGATTTGAAATTTCAAATACATACAAAACTAACGTTATTGGTTATTGATGTGCCCCTCAAAGGCGCAGTGTTTTGTTTTGAAAGTGGAAAATGCAACGAAATATGTTATAACAGGGAAAATCGGAAAGCAGTCTGCATTCCGAGTGGCTGCTTAGAATAATCCTAAGCTATGTTAGGATTTGGAATGTAAAATATTATATTTACGAGTATTTTAGCTCTTGGTAGGTTAGGTTAGGTTAGGACCAGCCCCCCGATTCTCTAACTTGTTTTAAGCTCACCTCAACGCTCACTTACAAATATATTTTGACACCGCAATACGAAGTAACTAAGCGTAGAGGTCTAGTTTCGTGACGGGTGACCGGCGGGGGTCTTTAGCGCTTAGCGAATAACAGCCCAGGGCCGCAAAATGCCAAAACAATATTGCTATTCCACTCATGAACGTGCCGGTCTATTAGCGATAATGAGATGAACCTACTTGCGTATTTTTAGGGTTCCGTAGCCAAATGGCAAAAAACGGAACCCTTATGGATTCGTCATGTCTGTCTGTCTGTCTGTCTCTGTCTGTCCGTCCGTATGTCACAGGCATTTTACTCGAAAATTATAAGATGTATTTGAATAAAATGTTTAGGATAGGTGTATTTTGTTAGCCGCTAGTTTTGTAATTAAATTTGTAAAAAAATTTTTTTTAGGGGTGCAGTATATAAAACTGAATGTCAAAATTTTTTTGTTTGATTTTTGTGATGTTGATTAAGTGAATAGAGTCGGAGATAATCGCCCCGAAAGTCACTAAATTTGTGTCCCCCCCCTCTAATTTTTGAACAGTGTATTTTAACAATATGAAAAAAATCATGGACACAGGGCTTATTAAATTCTTTCAGAGAAAATTGTTTTGAACAAGATCGGTTTTCGAGATATTTCTAAAAAACTGCCTTCCTTAAAGAAAAGAACTTAAGTGCCATAAGATTTCAGTAACGATACGACCTTTTTAATAGGCACGGAACCCTTCGTTGTGCGTGGTCCGACACGCACTTGGCCGCTTTTTTTTCTGCTGGGCAATATCGGTCCATATTGTAATGAAATGAATCATCTAAAATAGATTTTTTTTGTAAGTACGTACAATAGATAGGTGGATGATAAATCTTGGGATAATCTCGTATTTTCAGTACGAAAATGTTTAAAACCTACGTAAATACAGAGCTACCAAGTAACAACAAATAATATCTAAAGAGGACCATTCTCTCTTCGACCGTATCACTATAAATTTACGATTGAAATTACCACACAGGTATGGGCATTGGTTTTTAGGGTTCCGTAGCCAAATGGCAAAAAACGGAGCCCTTATGGATTCGTCATGTCTGTCTGTCTGTCCGTCCGTATATCACAGCCACTTTTTTCCGAAACTATAAGAACTATACCGTTGAAGCTTGGTAAGTAGATGTATTCTGTGAACCGCATTAAGATTTTCACACAAAATAGAAAAAAAACAAAAAAAATTTGGGGTTCCCCATACGTAGAACGGAAACTCGACATTTTTTTTCATCATACCCATACGTGTGGGGTATCTATGGATAGATCTTCAAAAATGATATTGAGGTTCTGAAATATTTTTTTTCTAAACTGAAAAGTTTGCGCGACAGATACTTCCAAAATGGTAAAATGTGTGTCCGCCCCTGTAACTTCTAAAATAAGAGAATGATGAAACTAAAAAAAATATATGATGTACATTACCATGCAAACTTCCACCGAAAATTAGTTTGAACGAGATCTAGTAAGTAGTTTTTTTTTTAATACGTCATAAATCGTAAACCGCAATTTACCATTCATTCAACGGATAATCGTACGGAATCCTTTGTGCGCGAGTCCGACTCGCACTTGGCCGGTTTTGTAATTGTATAAATAACATCGTCAAGTCGAGCACTGGAACGTATTAATTGGCCAATTAATGCAAAATAATTCTCGAATAATACATAAACAATACCTACATTGAATGATAATGATAAAATTGGGCGAATTATCGAAATGCACACATCGTTTACCAATAATTTTGTTTATTTGTTAATATACTCGGCTACTTTAACAACAAATAGGGTATACAGATTATGTGATTTTACCCCAATTTGTCAGTACAACATGTCGAAGTCACAATTGCATGCACATGTGGTCGGATTGTTACATAACAATCCTACCACATGTGCATGCAATTTCTCAGTACAATTCGTTTGGCAGTTGGATCAGCAGCGCAACATGACTAGACAATAGCAATTAGTCAGCTTCTGATAAATTGGGACTGACAAATCATGACATGACATAGACCCCATAAAATAACGTTGTTTGGAAGCTTATTTTTCATTGTCAAGCTTAGCATTTCAGCATGTTTCGCGCATCAAAAGTAGCTACGCACTCCAAAGTCTTTATTAAAAGGGGATAAGAGCGTTTGACGTCTTGGATTGCGTAGTTACTTTTGATGCTGAATGTATAACTCATATGTTTCTTCGGGTGGAATCTTGCAAGTCATTTTTGAAGCAGATATATTTAACCGATCGAGCTGAAATTTTGGGTTGAAATATAGTTAGGATGACAATTCAATATAATGGTACCATTGAGCTGATCTGATGATGGAGACAGAAGGTGGCCATGGAAATTCAGGAATTAACAGACGTAACCTCGTTGAGTTTGGGCTCCTTAGAATCGTCTCGACGAGTAGTTGATGACGGTATACAGAAAAGCCCAGTTGGCCATGAAAGCCTGTACCAAAAATGATTTTTTTGACAGAAATTTATTTACTTAGTTTATTGACTTAGTTTAGTTTTCCTTTTGTTGAGGGTGCAAAGAGTACTTGGGTATTGTTATTACTGGAAAAACTTGAAACATAGGGTAAAACCGCCATTCACGGTTCCTAAGATAAAATATTTATAAGGGTAGTGACCTCCACGGCTGTGAGAGCGTGCATAAAACTGACACGAGTTCAAATGAACTAAGTTGGTTCTAGTAAAGTAGTAACTGGCTGTTGGGTAACAATCTAGAGGTGTGTGAATACCCCATCACATAATGTGCGTCAAGCGGTGTTTAGATTCTCGACGTTCTTGTGATTAGCAATGATTTATGAACACAAGATGTCTGACGCTCATTAGAAGACGCAGCGTATTTCCTAACTCTCAGAAGGTACAGGTTGTCGCCTTATTACAAAACTAGCTACCCGCACGGCTTCGCCCGCGTATTTCAAAGAGCAGGCAACCCCGCGGGATAAAAAATAAAGCCTATAACCATCCAGAAAGTTCATTCTACACGCTTCTCTTCAATTTTTGAAAGCGGATAAGCGGTTCCCGACGTTACACATTATATACAAACTTACAGTTTTCAAAGCTACAATCTCGCAGATTTTTCCTCTACAATATTAGTATCTATTGGTGCTATGATGTAAAAATGTCTTTGACAGTAGTGAATGAATATGATCAAATACTAAAAACTCATAAAGATTTATATTATAATTAAACATCAATCAACATTTATTTGGGGAACCAGCCGAGTGAATCCTGAGTAAAAAAATATAGCATCATCTGGATATTTTGTGCAACATTATGTTTGATTTGGGGAACCAGCCGAGTGAATCTTGAGTAAAAGAATATAGCATCATCTGGATATTTTGTGCAACATTATGTTTGATTTGGGGAACCAGCCGAGTGAATCCCGAGTAAAAAAATATAGTATCATCTGGATATTTTGTGCAACATTATGTTTGATTTGGGGAACCAGCCGAGTGAATCCCGAGTAACAAAATATAGCATCATCAGGATATTTTGTGCAACATTATGTTTGATTTCGGGAACCAGCCGAGTGAATCCCGAGTAAAAAAATATAGCATCATCAGGATATTTTGTGCAACATTATGTTTGATTTGGCGAACCAGCCGAGTGAATCCTGAGTAAAAAAATATAGCATCACCTGGATATTTTGTGCAACATTATGTTTGTCAAGACAGTGAACCTATAAGAATAAGAAGAAAAATTCATTAAAAAAAAACTTATTGCTACTGGTACAGTGGTGCTTGCATTGTTACATGTTAGGTGAATTGATTCGGACTAGGAAACTAGGAACTATGAAAGTATTCCAGGTATTATCTAACCTTTTTTTGATAAGCATCGTTTTTTTGTAATTAGCTACGTACATAACCGTACCGGAAGGCGCAGCGTGGGTAGGCCCCCCACAAGGTGGACTGATGACCTGGTAAAGGTCGCGGGAGTCCGCTGGATGCGGGTGGCGCAGGACCGGTCATTGTGGCACTCTTTGGGGGAGGCCTATGTGCAGCAGTGGACGTCTTTCGGCTGATATGATGATGATGATGATGATTGATGATGATGAAAACCGTCTCAGTTGAACCATTGTTATAAAACCATGGATTCTAGAAGACCACAGCATTTAGTTATTTACACGACCCTAAAGGCTTGTCCAACTAAAATAAACAAATGAACAAGATTAGATGCCATAAAACACCATTACTTACAGTTGCGGTCGCGGTAGACCTAAAACTAAAGCCACCGTAATGATAGCCACAAATGTTGGACGATCGTAACTCATGGACAAAGATGGTTTACGTCATGTCAAGATCTTTAGAATCCCTGCAAAAACTTATTTAAGTTATTTATTCTCAAAAGATAACTATCTCAAATTACATAATCGAGAAAGTACTCGTTGAAAATAAACCGCGATGTTTTAAAGCACTTTCGAGAATATCGGTCACCGAGTCTTAATCGAGACTTATCGGCGCAGTAACAGGATTTAATGAGGCTGTTATGCGACCAAAATATCGTGATGTGTTTAATTATTATGTAAACGGTATGTAAAGCAGCTTATGAAGCTGTTTAGGTCGCCAGACGACATGCAGACCCCGTAGCATGGACGGCCTTATCACACGATAAGTGACAAGATAGAGCATCCGTCACTGGCTGACACCGTTAAATAGAACAAGACGGACGCTCTATCCTGTCACTTAACGCGTGATAAGGCGTCGGCCTTATCACGCGATAAGTGACAGGATAGAAATAGAAAGTTTCATGTTATTCCACCCTTATCATGGTCGATGATAAGGGTTGGAATAACATGAAACTTTTTATACACAATGGGATCCGCTTAATATATTCGGGTAATAGTTTCTGCTGCCAAAAATTAATACAGAAAATAGAAACTAGTTCTTAAAATGAGAACCAAACTAAGTGCAGAGTAATAGAAAAAGAAAAGAAAGAAAGAAAATACATTTATTGAACGTCAACTTAGGTACACAATAAAAAAAGAACAAGTAAACGATAAGGCTTAAATACGAGGACGTTAAACAAGATTCCCACTCAGCATAAAGCCACTGCAAGACACGGCAAGCAGAGACTCTGATTTTCGGTGGGGACCTGACTTGAAACTATTATAAGTGACGGCACGAACGTCAATAACTCGTAATAACTAAGGAAAACGAAAACAAAATAAACACTTAACATACGTAACAGAATAAAAAATAAAACATTTAATAAAAATATATATAAGTTACATGTATAGGGTACTATAACATTGTGCAATAGAGAGTAAACTTGAGTCGAACGTGCTAGGGGCTATTTTAAGATATAAGGTACAAAAAAGTATGTCGGGTGAATATTCGTCTGAAAAAGCCGGATTCAATCTTCATGTATTTCCCTTAGCTGTCAAGAGATGTCACTTGTTATGTAAACACATATTCGCACATCTGTGATGGACATTCACCCTTAGGTGTAAAATTCCTCAGGGCCACAATTCCATCTCAGATAGTCGACATCCCTAGGATATCGATTTAGTTTATTGTCCCTGCCATTCTGACTTTGAAAGACGGGAACATAAAAGTCAAGTGAAGTGAGAAAAGTTGTTCCCTGTCAAAGCCTTTATTTATGACATTGGCATTAAATTAATATAAGATAGATATCACCTGGCGTGTGGTAAAAGTTTTTGAAGTGAAAACTTCTTTAGCGGCGCTGTGCACTTTTGTAATGGGGCAAAATTGTTAAACTCGCCACAGGTCACGTGACCGTAAGATTCTAGAGATTGAAAATTCGTAAGACGGACACGTGACCTGATCGAAAAACTGTTACAATGTCATTGAGTTTTCACTTCTGCCGGCACTCGCAGAGTGCAACCCGGTCTTTTTTAGGGTTCCGTAGTCGACTAGGAACCCTTTTAGTTTCGCTTTGTCTGTCCGTCCGTCCGCGGATAATCTCAGTAACCGTTAGCACTAGAAAGCTGAAATTTGGTACTAATATGTATATCAATCACGCCGACAGTGGTAAAATAAAAGTGTTTTTTTTTTATTACCGTACCTCCCTATACGTAACGTGGGGCTTTTTTTTTCATTTCAACCCTAACGTGTGATATATTTTTGGATAGGTATTTAAATATGAATAGGGGTAAAAAAAATCGCTCCGGAAGTTTAAAAATATGTGTCCCCCCCCCTCTAACTTTTGTACCATAAGTTTGAAAAATATGAAAAAAATCTCAAAAGTAGAACTTTATAAAAAAAAACGGGTTTTTTTTTTTAATTGATAGGTTTAATCATTTTTGAAAAAAAATACAAAATCATTTCTGAACTAAGTTTGTAATTTAACCGTATAAGCAGGTGTCTATTGTACCTGTAATTTCTACAAAATCACAATGACATGACATGCTTTCAAATAAAGTAAAATAACGGTGAAAATCGGTTCACGCAATAAAGAATTATCTCATAAAAATCATCTTCCATACTTTAAGCTCGCGCGCAATAGTTTACTTAATTTGCCGATAGATGTCGCTGTATGTCGGGTTTTAGGTGTTTGTACTTAATATGTCAACTAAATGTAACAAATAGCCCATTTTTTTAACACTTAAGTGGGGACACTTACTGTGACGGACGAAAAACTACGGAACCCTACACTGAGCGTGGCCCGACACGCTCTTGGCCGGTTTTTTTTACTATACATGTACGCATCGAATCAAAACGACCTCAGGCAGAGAATACTTTTATGGTCGTATTTTATGGCCTAAACGGGTGTTAAAATATTTATTGCTTTATCTAACAGGAACTGTCATACCTACAATACAATGAACATTTCTAATATGGACATAAAACGTAATATTTACGTCATCTGATGTGCTAACATGGTCGCTTTTGGGACGTAAATTTATGTAGGTCACGCGAGACCCTGGCTTCTTGACACTGTGTAACGACTAAGGGGTCATCTTTACCCCATTCACATGTGGCATGTCCAAAAAAAAAAAAATAGGGGGACAATTTTGGGCCATTTTACGGAAAGTTGTACACTAGACTTTTTTTTAATTTTGATAGAATCGGGTTTTTTCTACTCAGAATCGAGAGCAGTTTTGAACCTAATAGGAGAAAAAAAGTGTCCCAAGATTTTTTATTCCACTCCGTTACCGTTTCCATACTAAGCTTGTATGGTGGTAACGGAACGGAAAACCGAATATTATATGTAACATTTGTTGTAGACCTGCAGAAAAGTACTATTATTTATTCTGTGGAAATGTCCGAATGTGGATTTTGAGGTGGCTACGTAATCGAAAGTCGTGTTAGGTATGTCGTAGCTGAGGTGAGATAACTGCTTGCTAAGGTTACGTCTTATAATATGAAGAGCGGAGTCATAATAAATTTACATACATATTAAATATATTGTGGTCAAGTACTCAAAACACAAGGCTTGGTTCGATTTGTGTAAGATTGTCCCTATTATTTATTTATTTATACACATACGGCCGTATTCATAAACGTACTACAAGCCTGTGTTAACTAAAATGGCGTTAAAATTCGTTTGTCCTTATCTGTTAATTTGACATTTGTGTTCGTAAGAAAGGGACAAAGCACATTTTATTTAGCAGAGGCATTTTAAGTTTTATGAATAAGGGGGTTAGTCTTTCGGCTGATACTATGTAATAAATAATATTCTCATAAGCTCACCGAGAGAACGTTCGGCAGGAAAATCGCTTGCTCTTATACGCAGCAATGTTCTCACCCATCGGGCGACTCGCTAATTTAGCCAGCTCCTTGTTAATTCGGCATCTTTTACCTATTACAAAACGGAGAAGTTCGTGTCAAGCACCTTTCCGTACTAACCTTCAGGTGTTGTCTTCTAATAAAGGTAGGTTTTTTTACTTTATGTGCTAACAAAGTTATCATGAGTCGAGGCGAATGTAGAGCCATTCGGGTCAAGAGTATCATACTTTATTTTCTCGGGTCCTAATTACGTACAAAAATTGCCATTCCCAAACTAACAGTTTATAAAATACTTAAATAATCTCATCTTTTTTCATTATTCAGGCAAGTCTATGTTTAAAATTGAATAGCTTTTTCCCTACATGCGTTTAAAGTAGAATATTCCCTATGCGTACTTTTGACCATACATGCGGCTAAAATTACGCAAATCGTGGGGTTTTAAAGTACGCGTGCTGGGTAACCATACACATTCAAAATTACATAAATGGATATTATCAATAATATTCAGATTTAAAGTATAATCAACAACAACAACTAATTTTGCTGCATTCTTCAATAATAAGAAATATTTAACAATTCTAAAATAATTTATTTTGAGCTGGGTTATAGGTACGCATTGTGGCTACAGATTACACGTGTGTACTTTTGAAGTCGCACTCTTACCCTACATTAAAAAAAAACAATCCGTCTTAAGTTGTACTAATTATTATTAGTTAGGTAGGTACAGAAATGTTTAATCGTACGAGTATGTAAAAATAAATCGGCGGTTGCATTATTTGGCGACCTGTCTCGACTTGGACTTCCTTTGCGTTTGCGCACAGCGTGGCTCCCTAATGGCTAATGGCGGTGCAAACTGCAAACGACACTGAATTATGCTATGACGCAGCTCTGCCTCCTCGCCCATGTCGGAGAACAGGGCACTGCGAACTTATACCCACAGTGTGCTCTTACCCCGAATGCCTGATCCTTTAAATTTTGTCCCGCTATTATTAGCACAATATGCTGTGCTTGCGAACGTACTTAGTAAACACTAGCTAGCTACCTGCGCGGCTCCACCCACGTAGTACAAAGAACCCAGGCAGAGCCACGGGATAAAACATGGTCTATGCCCATCCTGGAGACCTAGGTATTTTAATATAATCGTAAAAGATTTTTTTTAACCGGCGATTAATTTCGGAGATTACCCCCTACTACAAACTAGCTGCAAACTTTACCTCATTAAATAATAATTAGTAAAGATTAGTATATAGAGTAGTTAGTATAGAAGTATAGGTGAACCACTTTGTAACTAAAGTTTGTACTCGTTGACATTTCGGGTTGAAATGATAATAAATTCCAATTTAAGTCGTAAAAGACAGGTTAGTCAGCTTCCAGTACCAATAGTATATATATATGTATATATATACAATGTTCTTGTACTTAATAATAATAAGATGTACGAGTAAGTTAGGTACAATGATGAATAGAACGTACAGACCCCGTATCATGGTCGGCCATCACGCGATAAGTGACAAGATAGAGCGTCCGTCTCGTTCTATTGAACGGTGTCAGCCAGTGACGGTGGCTCTATCTTGTCACTTATCGTGTGATAAGGCCGTCCATGCTACGGGGTCAGAAGTTTCAAGAGTAAGTCACTTCTGACCCCGTATCATGGTCGGCCTTATCACGCGATAAGTGACAAGATAAGAGCGTCGTCTCGTTCTATCGGACGGTGTCAGCCAATGACGGACGCTCTATCTTGTCACTTATCGCGTGATAAGGCCGACCATGATACGGGGTCTGGCCGACTTTAATTAATCAGTCTGTCCAAGGACAGACTGATTAATTAAAGTTTGTAACTTACTGTTTTGTAACTTACTTCATCCAAGTGAAATTTCATAGCGAACGGAAAAGAACATTGAAATATTTTTATATTGGAAATCTCTACAAAAATCTCGTAATGTTTAAAACCCACAAACGCATTGCTGCCTAGACTCAAGTCACACTTAAGTATTAAGTTTTTTTTTAATAGGTAATGTGGAGAACGGTATGTGAGCAGAGATTAAGTAGCTCTTTATGGAAGTTTTAAGACAACCTGTAGGTACCTTCAGCGTCATATACAGTGGTTCACTAATGTTAGACCAAACAACTTTTGGCCAAATGTTCCATTTGACAAAAGTTTCATTTGACCTTATGCATTTTTTTCTTAAATATAAAGCCTTATAGGATTATTATAAAACAATCCTAACCTAAGCTAATGACTTCTTTTTGCTGATATTCAAAAAATACCCGAAAATACCACTGTTTTGATGAAATATGCATTCATCATCATCATCATATCAGCCGAAAGACGTCCACTGCTGGACATAGGCCTCCCCCAAAGAGTGCCAAAGTGACCGGTCCTGCGCCACCCGCATCCAGCGGACTCCAGCAACCTTTACCAGGTCATCAGTCCACCTTGCGGGGGGCCTACCCACGCCGCGCCTTCCGGTTCGTGGTCGCCATTAGAGAACCTTTCCGCCCCAACGGCCATCGGTTCTACGTGCTATGTGTCCCGCCCACTGCCACTTAAGTTTATATGCTGAAATATGCATTAGGTCAAATGAAACATTTGTCAAATGATACATTTGGCTAAAAGTTGTTTGGTCAAGAGACAGGAGCCCAGCCAGAGTACCCAAATATTTCGTAACACGCCAATATTCTTACAGTAATAAAGACGTATACGGAAATATTTGGCTACCTTGGCTGCTACTAACTACTCGTATGTGACGCGAACTGTACCTGAATTTAGCGTTTTTATTGTCTTTTAGTTGCCAATTTTCGATTTCATTCTATGATACCAGTGACTACAAATAACACGATTATATGATTTTCCACATCCAGCTCATTATTTCGAAGAGAAGCGGAATAAACAAACACACACACACATCACATTATTTACATTTACTTAGTCGACTAAGGGAGCAGGGTTGAAGTGTGTTGTGGGCGATGGGCTAGCAACCTATCACTGCAATATCACATTTTATCGATCTTTTATACCCACAGTTATGCTAAAAGTGGCGCGGGAACATACGTTTCATGTGCTCTGCCTACCCCTTTTGGGAATAAAGGCGTGAATGTATGTATGTATGTATTATTTACATTTCTCTCGTTCTGTAAACGCATACCTAACGTTCATCCAACAGCCATACAAGAATAGCTCGTCTGCTGTTGTAATAAAGTCGTCGGCATAATAAAGGTCTAACATTACATCATAGGGAAAGAAGTTTAACAGGTTAATATAGGTGAATAGGCTGCAGCAAATACAACTTTATATTTGCTGTTAAAAGTGGCGCTTTTCATTGATCGTACCTCGAAGGTAGTACTGAATTGTTTTGGTTAGAAATTTCGCCACCCTCTTAGATACGTGTGTAGACTTTGTAGTCACGTAAGTGGTTCGTAGTACCTACAGCCAGTTAGGTTTCCTGTAAGATGGTGCCATACCGAATTATACTGAGGATGTTGAAACATATTTGGAGGAACGCATTTACTTGTGCTCTTGTGCTTGTCTAGATTTAATATGATTTAAGGATCCGCAGTAAGCTCGATTCTCCATACAAACGTAGTTACGCTTTCACTTTAAAACTACATGTTAGATTGTAACGAAACTTTGCATATACATTGACATGAGGTATATCTATGTACTTATACACAGTTTATGTAGCTTCAGATACCATAGTAAAAGAATACAGCGATTTTAAGTTTTTCATACAAAACTTGTTTTTGCTGTATTTCGTTTGTTTTATAAACTGGAACCATATAAACTAATTACAGACATAGATATACCTCATGTCATTGTATATGCAAAGTTTCGTCACAATACAGTAACACGTAGTTTTAAAATGAGAGCGTAACTACGTTTGTATGGGAAGGTGAAATTCGGCCGAGCTTACTGCGGACTCTTAATCAATCGAGACAAGCATTTTCTGGATAAGCGTGATCCATCTTGGGCCTTGCCTTAACTTTCCACCGGGTTAGACGAAGATCAAACGCAAACCAAGAGCTTAAAAAATCTGTAGCAAAAAAAATAGGTTCTAAGCTTAATACCTACAACTAAACGCTATATTTTATTCCGTCGCTTTGCCTGGGTTCTTTGTAATACGGAGGGCGGACAGCTAGTACTATAATTTGTAAAAAAAATACAAAGAAATCGGAAAGTCTGTCCTTGGTGCAGTTTCGCGTGGTTTATTATTTACTTTCGGATATAATAATAACTAAGGAAAAAAAACGTAAATATATCATGTGCGTGTTGCCTTTACTAAATTAAATATTACTAACCCAACTAATTATACAAATTCAATTTCATTTTATAACTTTACGCATATTAAATTATTTGTTACGCGCAACTACACTAGCGTGGAAAATGGTTTCTCTCTAGCACCGACGATCGGTTAGCCTAGTGGGTAGCTACGAAGCTGAAGGTCCTGGGTTCGAATCCCATAAAATATATTCCATGTAAAAAGAGCCCAAGTTTAGAAACTCTTCCACGGTAAAAAGTGGTGAGAATTTCGTAGTGCCAAGTCTCAGGCATTCTTATTAATCTTTATTTGCTAGCTAAATGAAATTCTGCAACTTGCCAATCACACAACTTTACAGCATTTATGAATTATTGCATACCTACCTAAAACGATGTAGTAGGTAGGTATTATTTTTGCAGTGGTGGGTATCTAGAATACTGGACCCGAAATTGCAAAATATTTTACTTTTCCCTTGATTTATACACTAAACACTAATTGCATTCTAAATTTGGAGCTTCTATGTCTGCTAGAGAGTTTTAATGATCGGTCAGTGACACAATTAAGAAACTTTGACTAGTTATACTTCTTAAACTACTGGTTCAAATTGAATTAAATCTGAAATATACCCTGTTTAAAGTATGCCTGCTTGACTGAAAATTCAGGCTTCTAGTTTTGTCCACAACGAAGTTATAGGGGGGTCGAAAATGGCCTGAACTGCCTCGAGAAAAGGATGGTACGGCCGTGCCGCTGTTTCGGTCGACTTGGCGGGGGCACCGCCGGGCCCCCAGATATTCGTGTGATGAGCATGAATATTTGTTTCTGAATCATGGATGTTTTCTATGTATTTAAGTATTTATATAAATTAAATTTATCGTCGTCTAGTAGCCATAATACAAGACTTATTGAGCTTACTATGGGACTTGGTCGATTTGTGTAAGATTGCCTTTCATTTATTTATAAATGTATGATTTTATTTTAAAAAAGTTACTCGACTCGCGACTTTAGGATTTTCCGCCTTTGTAACAATGGCTGCTAAATGCACACAGCCACAACCCGTGCATGCTACATCGTAGAATGTGATAGTAATATACATGACCTTGGAATCCATATTCCTCACTTTATATCATAGAATTGCAGCCCCACCATTTGGATGCGCCTTAACTATTGATAAATAAAGCCATTCACCGTTCTAAGGGCGGGTTACACAAACTGACAGACCGACCGATCAACGTTAAATATGGCACTGGCAGCTATCATTCCATAGAAACTTGTCAAACTTTCCATACATCTGAATGTATGGAAAGTTTGACAAGTTTCCAAGAGGTGTTCGTTAAAATCTGAATTTGAACGAACACCTCTTTAACGATTACAGACGGTTTGGTGCAAAGAAGCCGAATGGAGTACCACCACCACCGCACCCAAAGCGGTCCGTGGATTTCAAAACTGTAGTCCTTGAAAATAGTAAGCGCCGCCCGTTGGAAATCCAAATGGATGGAAAGCCAGAGGAACGACCGTGAGTGTCAAAATTCACCGTAGGAACACACCACGCCGCGCCAAACCAATTAGCGTCGTCGTGAATGCGCCCGCGGCAGATCCAATTAGGTACAGTCAGCTTCATATAAGGGCTATGTTGGGAGTTTCTTTCTCTGCGCGATCGCATCAGAAATGAGGCTATCCGCAGCAGAACCAAGGTAACCGATATAGCCCTCCGAATCGCTAAACTTAAGTGGCAGTGGGCGGGGCACATAGCACGTAGAACCGATGGCCGTTGGGGCGGAAAGGTTCTCGAGTGGCGATCACGAACCGGAAGGCGCGGCGTGGGTAGGCCCCCCGCAAGGTGGACTGATGACCTGGTAAGGTTGCTGGAGTCAGCTGGATGCGGGTGGGTGGCGCAGGACCGGTCACTGTGGCACTCTTTGGGGGAGGCCTATGTCCAGCAGTGGACGTCTTTCGGCTGATATGATGATGATGATGAGCATCATATAAGTAGTAGCAGCCAAAGTAGCCAAATATATCGTAACACATCCTTACTTATAGTAATAAAGCCGTGTTCCGATATAGTTTGGCTGCTACTCACTGCTGTTAACTGTACCGTCACCAGTGTTAAAATCTACCACAACGAAGGGCGCATAAATATCTGATACGGCTTTATTAATTGAGCCCTAAGCACGTGTCAGATATTTTTACGCGCTTTGTCATGGCAGAAATTGTGGTCAAAATATTACGTCCAGTCCATCCATCTATCGCAGATACACAGAACACGTTAGTGTTGCCGAGTTTTTTTTATTCTTTACTAGCTTCTGCCCGCGACTTCGTCCGTTGTATCGTAGCTCCATAAAAACTATCCTATGTCCTTCCCGGGGACTCAAACTACCAAACTACCCGGGGACCAAATTTCAACTAAATCGGTTCAGCGGCTTAAGCATGAAGAGGTTACAGGCAGACACACATTCGCATTTATAATTATGGAAGTATGGATTTGGGGACTTTTGTCAAACTGACGATGGCAGCTCCAGCAGGCCAAGCAACTACTAAGGCCAGCTTAAGGGGCTCCCATACGCCAATGACCTTCGATCTGAATCCCTTAGTTTTCTAATGTTTTCTGTAGCTTATTATATTAACAACAACGGCTTTAAGCAATATAGTATACCATATTTACTTCAAAGTTCATTGTTTTCGAGATATTTGGCATCAAAGTTGAGCAATTTTAGGCCATAAAACTGGTTTTCTGACCATAACTTTTGTGTTAATAATTAGTTTAAATGAAAACCCTAGGCCAATTTTTAAAGACGTCATAGACGACCCCAAATATGTAGATTTCGTATATGTTAGATCTTTCACGTCAATCGATATACAAAATAAGTGTTTTGTTAGACAATGTTTAAAAAAAACATACAAAATTAAGTATTCGTTTCTTTCAAAATCCTGTAGACCGAAATGAAGATAAAAGATTGAAGAACAAATAGCCGTTTGACTTATAATTCTATCTGCAGTGCAAAAGTAGGAGATACGATTCAAAACTTGTCAAAAATCGATGAAAATCTGAGTAGCCCCTGAACATAATTAACAACTAAAAAGTTGAAAAACTGCCGATATTTTCATTTCAAAGTTAAATATCTCAAAACCGGCTAATCCGATTTTGTTGAAACATAGCTAAGAACCATCGCGATCACGTCAGCTTTGGGGCAAAAATTCAAATCGTTCTATTCGTTTAAGAGCTACGATGCCACAGACAGACACACCGACACGTCAAACATATAACACCCCTCTTTTTGTGGTGGCCGTTATAAAGCAGAACGAGCGCGCGGAATTGCAGTTACACATCGAACAATACAAGACATAAACGAAATAAAATATACGCAACGGAATTCTATGCTAAAATTCACCAAGCTTAATAGCTAGCAGCTCGCGACTGACAATAGGTACTTTGTATATGAAATCTCCATTTCGGGAGAATACGTTTTCCACTTACTAAATCTTAACAAATCTATTTGATTTTGATGTCGATCGATACAGCTTAATAATATCTAGGTTAATAGGTTTCGCTTTCTTTTGTGCCTATAAATTTTAATTTACTGCAAATTTTGAAAAAAGGAATACTTATAAACAGTCTTTCATTGTGTCAATAACGTACAAAAAATTATTGAGATTGGAAAATATTTAAAAGTGGAAAAACGTTTTCTCTTTTTGTATGGAACTTCCCGTCGTTCCCTCTTAAGATCGCATAAGTATTTCGTAATAAACAGACAAAAGTTAGCTCCTAATTATCATCGTTTTATGCAAATGCATTTGCATTAAATTATTGTAAGTAGTTGTGTAGTAACCAATTTAACTTATAGTAAACTGCATCGCATGCCAACGGTCATCATTAGTTATTTCAGTCGGATGGAGTTTTCCGAAAATTTTATATTATTATTCAACCGCGATCGGTTTGGGAACATAATACTATAGAAGATGTGATGATCTATACTTATAATAAATCTTCGCGATTGAACTAGGGAAACGAAGCAGCTGAATTATTTATCTTACGCAAGCATTGTGCACTGTCACCCCTAAAAAAGGTCTAATTATTTACCATGACAGGACATGACAGGAGGCAAGTCACCAGGATATGACGGACTCAGTATTGAGCACATTCTCCATGCTGGCCCGCTAATTACTACTAAACTGTATAGCTTATTTAATATGTGTATTCGGTATAATTATATACCAACTGCACTTATGAAAACAGCTGTAGTGCCAATAGTTAAGAATAAGACAGGGTATCTTGGGTCCGCTGGCAACTACCGACCTATATCTTTGGGCACTGTGATTGGTAAGGTATTCGAGGGGCTGCTGCAACCTATGATACAGGAGCGTTGTAAAATAGATGATGCGCAGTTTGGTTTTCGTCCTGGACTCTCAACGGATTCAGCCATACTGAGTCTGAAGCACACGGTTAACTATTACACTAACCGGGAAACATCAGTGTACGCATGTTTTCTTGATCTCAGTAAGGCTTTTGACTTAGTGGCGGTTTTTATTGCCTGAAATAAATGTTTTATTATTATTGTTATTTGTATGTTTTTCCATATCTCAGGACCATGGAGTCCCGGACTTTTGGAAGGCATGCGTGGGGCCGAAGCCAACAGCGCAGAGGCCCTTTAAAACAAATATAATATAAAGCTAGGGATACACAATGCGGATACCATCTCCGAGCGCACAACATGATACACCCGGTGATAGTCCCCGCCAGGTGCAAAGACTATTGCAGTGCAACACTGTGCTGCGATGGAAACTAAGGTCATGGGTTATTGGGTTGAATGGTGGGTGGTCTGGAAAATGGGTTATGGGAGGAGACTAGCGGACACCTGCCGTGACAATTAGTCTCAAAATTGTGAAAAGGCAGGCGGTGACTTGCCAACTCGCTAAGTGGGCCCCACAAACAGTCGCACGCACAGTGCGACAATGGAGCAACACGTCTGAGCGGCTGTGAGGTTTGTCGAGAGGTGAGTCTGCGGTGAGCCAGATCCCGGTAATCCGTTCAAGGGCCGCCGGCGTTATGACATTTTACACTTCCAACCTGGAGCATAGGTTCCGCTCTTGCGACTTCACTCTGGCCGGCCGGTTAAGGCAAGCACAGAGGCGAGGGCCAGATCACTCGGGCCCTCTGGAGGTTAGCGGTCAGGTGTCGCCACTCACCGTCAGCTCGCCACAAGCTGGCCCCGCGGGCTTATTATTCATATTATTATCTTACGGAAGCATTGTGCACTGGCGCCCCTAAAAAGCTCTAATTTGGTACTATTATTTCTATTATTTTCCGGTTAGGGTCATTTCGCCGGTTAGCGACCACCTAATTTCATGTGCCAGTTGGCGATCACTTAGCTGAGTTGGTGAACTGAAAGGATATTTTCTCGGTTTTTTAGTAGATTTCTATTCTAAAACACCAAAAAATCTCAATAGGGTCTGTAGAATTGATGTTAACTTCAATAGAAAAAACCTTCTCCTTCAGGTGGTCGCGTAACCAGCGTATTGCCCGCAGCGTATACCCTACATACCTTTTTTAATGACCAGGGACCCTTTCACAAATAAGCCTTTTTCAAATAGGTTTGTATGTTGTTAAATCTTATTTAACCTAATAAAAGGTAAATTGTTTTAGGTCTCATATTTTTAGGGGGCAATCTTACACTAATCGAACTAGGCATAAGGAAGCTCAATAAGGCGAGTGTTGGGTTATGGGCTTATTTATGGGTACTAGACGACAATAGAAATATATTTAATAGATAAAAATACTTAAGTACTTACATAGAAAACATCCAAGACTCAGAAACAAATATTTATAATAAGATCTATAATATCTTTAGGTACATTTATTTGCACTTTCTGTGATTGGCATTTCCTAGATTCCTGGATTTGTAAAAATTAACACAGATTTTTCCAAATCTGACATGATAGCGGATTGATACGCAAAATGGAACGTACAGTTTAAAAATCATGCAATTATCCCATATTATAAACTTATCTAATGCAATTTACTTGCGTAACTGATTTCTAGATCTGCGAGTTTTGCAGAACCTAACTGAAATGTCCGGTAAAAAATGTCGCCACTCACTTTTAAGTCTAGGTTTATTTTCCAATTATAAACGTAACAGATTATTTATTATTTAATCCTCAACTAGATTATATGCTTTATATTTCCGTTTTTATTTGGTTACGTAAGCTTTTTCCTTACACGCGTTTATTTAATTCGTTTAACCGATCCAATTTTACCCGAAATTCCAAATATGTCATAGATAGATACGCATAATGAAACTAACAGTTCAAAAAGCGTACAATTATCCCATATTTCACCAGATACTTATCTAGTGCAATTTACTTGCGTAACTGATTTCTAGATCTGCGAGTTTTGCAAAACCTAACTGAAATGTCCGGTAAAAAATGTCACCGCTCACTTTTAAGTCTAGGTTTATTTTCCAATTATAAACTTGACCGATTATTACCTAATCCTGAACTAGATTATATGGTTTATTTTTCGATTTTATTTGGCTACGCAAGTTTTTTCTTTACGCGCGTTTATTTAATTCGTTTAACCGATCCAATTTTGACCGAAATTCACAAAACCTTTTTGATAACACTGGCAACCTCACTAAATAAAATAATAAACAGATGCCTGATAATAATTTAAAACAAACACTCACCTAACGAATTCCGAGTTCGAAATTTGAATTAAGAATCGAACGTTAGCGAGCGCGCGTTTCCCGCGCTGCGCGACACCACAATAGCCCTACCACTAGCCGGTTACCACTACTAGCGACTTCAATGAATGGTTTGGTGGTACGTGACCAGGTGATAGGTATGTGTGAGATTTATTTGACTAGGGGCCATTGCGTAGTAAACACTGAAATTATTGAATGAGAAAGAAACATACCTACTGGTCAAGCATTCCCGCGAAATTTTGCTGACAAGCAAGGTCATCTGGATGGATGATAATTGAGACACTCTTTCCAACTTTTTAGTAGATCGCAATAACTTACTAATTAATTAAGGTTTTTTTTTGTCAGATAGCAATTTGCGTCTGCGATATCACTTTTGACACAATTTAACTGGTGTTCTATGTATTATATTTTACATCAAGTGTAATAAGTTTCCCTTTTAATTCAACATCGCTTCTTATTGTTTCCAAATAGTGTTAACGTTTCCGAGGCCACCCTATACGAGTATATTGACCCGAGAAATCGCGTTTAATTTTAATTCTATGTATCAGCTTTCTAAATTACTTTACATCCTAAACACCTAACTTCATAGTGCACCTCTCTGACTCAAGAAAGGTCTACGAGTAGAGCTCTTACATTAGACAAAGCGTCTCCGGGTTTAGTAGTCGGTCGAAATATTGTAGCGACCGACCTGTAGGAATAGGAAAAGGACTCGTCTGAAAATCAGCGCTGGGTATTAATTATATCTACATATCCAGCGAATGGCTGAAACGGGTACCCGTTGCCCTTTTGTTTTTTTTTGTATTCCTTATGTTTTTTTATTAAGTTATGTTTAAGTCTTCCACTGTTATTATTAGTTTTTATTTAAAACTCAAATGTGGCAATAAACTTCTTTTTATTATTTTTTATTTTTATTTTAGTAGCCGACAACACTGGGCAAAACCCATTTGTCGCCAATCACGACGCACATGCGTTAGAGCGCTACGGGCGATTTTCGCCTCATATGGAGCTTAAACTGCCCCCCTAGCACACTAGGTTTTATGTCCGACGTAAAGCATTCGTCCCTCTTGCACTCGCATATTTGCCAGAATGGGACGAATGCTTTATGTCCGACATAAAACTTAGCGTACTAGCCCCCCTGCTATGGACTACTGCCAGCCTACTACCAGCGAGATTGGGTAACAAACATGGTATTGATACATGAGTATATGAGCGTTTTTTTCTCTAACAAGCAATATTAAAACGGTTGTAGCTTCGTAATTCTTTCAGCTGAATGGGATTTTCATCAATAGGCATATTTTTTTGACTTCTTTCTTTTGGAGTAATAATACATTTTGTGTCTACACCCGTATTTTGTCAATGGCTTGACAACGCACAGCGCGAGGCTTGATACATGGATCTTCTGTATTTTTTATCGAATTACGGGTTAGTTGGTAATTAACACGTTCGCGGACCCGAATGTCAATACAGCATTCGAATGCCTAGTTAAAATTGAAACCATAATTAGATTCCAAAAAAATTGATAGCTAGTCTTACTATACTTCCTAATGTACCAACATCATTTGGAAGAGTGTAAGTTTGCCAGTGTCGGTTTTTATTTTTATTTTAATGGCAAGTTTAAGGTTATTTTTTTGGAATCTAATTATAGTTTCAAGTATAATCTTTTGTTTTGTACGGAGTATGACATGCACACATGAAATACATTTATCGTCGCTATATTATTGTTTTCAATTAAGTGAGGATGATTGCTAATTATTTCCAGCAGGCGTTTTATTTATATAAACGATTGCATAAAGCACAGAAACATACAAATGGCGGAGTTAATGCCGAGACAGTTAAATTAAATCTGATAGGAGTGTAGACAGAAAGTTTATTATTACTTTAAAAGAAAGAAGGCAAACAAATGTGCCAAATAAAATGACGACAATTCCATTCAAATATCTCAAAAAATTACGAAGTTGCAACCGTTTCAATGTTGCTTGTTAGTAGTCCTAGCGGTACGCCAAAATAAACTGCAATTGGTGTTAAAAGCATGAAAATTGGAAGATTGAGCTTTAGGCCATACCAATCAATAGTATAATACATTTTTGATATATCGTTTAATGGATATCCATACTAATAGGTATTATAAATGCGAAAGTGTCTGTCTGCCTGTCTGTTACCTGTTCACGCTTAAACCGCTGAACCGATTAAGATGAAATATGGTATGGAGATAGTTTGAATCCCGGGGAAGGACATAGGATAGTTTTTATCCCGGAAATCATCCCCTGAGGGGGTGAAATGGGGGATGGAAGTTTGTATCGAGCTACGATATAAACGAGTTCCACGCGGACGGAGTCGCGGGCAGAAGCTAGTAATGTACATATATTGGATATAAGTATTAGTGGTAAAATGATATGTGAGATTAAAAAACACACACACGTTAATTATTTTAACCTAACCTAAACTTATCCTAACCGCCAGCGTGTCGACGTCACCCCGCTTTGCGGGGTGCCTATTTCCGCTCTAAGGGACACAAGCCTAACCTACAAATAATACCATTTTTATCAGTGGCTATTATACTGTTGTGTGTCAGTGGTTACTCGCCGTACCTACACCAATCTGTCTTTGAGTAAAATAGGTAAGAAATAATAATAGTAAGTATTCCGGATTATGCCAATAGTACATTATACCAACTGAGTTTTATATCGAACAAAGTTATATCCCATGTATGTTATACGTTATCACAGTTAGATTAATAGTTGTTATATGACAAGTTCACTATATCTGTTGATAATTATATTACATGAGAATATATCAAATGTTGTTTTATCAAAAGTGCATTATATCCTTTAATCGTTATATCCAGTGAAAATATATCAAAAGTTTTTATATTGATCGTTACGCACCCCCAAAGGTATTGTTCAAATGTGTTATCCGTTGGTGGTTTTTAAATAAATAATTAAAATAAAATACCATGATTATTTTATTTATTTTCTACAGGCGCCCTATTCTGCAAAGCGTTACACACGAATTAAGATCATGGTCGATGGACTGCTTTGCGTATATATAAATAAATAATAAATAAATATAAATAATAACGCATTTACCTAAAAATGTATATATACCATTGACAATTGTTTCTTATCTTTATCTTTGGACGATTATAACTTTAAGTAAGTAGTGGTTGCTAGAAAGAAATGTTAAACTTGATGTATTCTAGACTTTTTTTGATCCTGTTATAAAACGCAAGCCGAAAACTACTGTATTGTAATAGGTACAACAAGGTAGTTTTTTGCTTGCGTTCCTGTTTTTAACCCCCGACGCAAAGAGATAAGTTTAACGTGACTGTGTGTCTGTGTATCTGTCTGTGGTATCGTAGCTCCCAAACTGATGGACCGATTTGACTGCGGTTTTTTTATTCGAAAGCTGATATGATCCCGAGTGTTCTTAGCCCTGTTTCATGAAAATCTGAACAGCCGTTTTTGAGATACTGAACTTTGAAATGAAAATGTCGGGGGTTTTTCAACTTTTCTAAGTTATAGTTATATCTAAGGGTGTTTGGAATAAAAATACAACTTCGAACTAAAATAAAATAATGTATTTTCTAAATATTTTCTTTGTACACAAACTAAATGCTAAATAAATATTTGTACCCAAAATCCTTTAAACGATGAAACTAACTAAATAACATGAAAAGCCTCATACATGTAATCACTTATTTTAAAATACTCATCTTACAAAATAATAGCGCCATTTTAGTCGAATAGTTATCATAATTATAAGAAGAGTATTGTAGTTTTCGACCATTGACTCTCTTATACTATATATAAAGATAGGCATTACGACAATACGAACAATACGACAATAGAACATATCGCTTTCAGCGTATCAGTATCTAAATTAAACATAAATAGGCTCAACCAATAACTAAAGATATAAACAAATTTCGTCGCCACTTAAATAGGTTTGATTTAAGTTCATTTTTTTTAACCTTTTCAACGCGCTTGCAAATCCATTTTTGGCGTTGAAAAGGCTAATTAAGAGTATACGGCTACTTTAAGCTCTTCAACACACAATAGCGGTGAAGTTTAGTGATAATATATATATATATGTATATACAACATTGAACCATACTGACTATAGACTTAAATCACTAGCATTAAAGTCTTTTTCAACATGAGCCATAGTTGCAGTCGTCTCTCTCACACTGCCCTAAATTGAAAGAGACGGATATTGTCGCTAGTCCACCTACTTAGGACGGCCGAAACAATTTCATTCTATTCGAAACCACCAATTTATTTAACACATTTTACAAAACATTTTTGTACTGTATTTAAAATTATTAAAACTTACTTAATTTAAGTAAAGCCAATGTCTTAGTCTAGTGAGATTCTTAATAAGGCAATTTATCACTGCCGTGTATATGAAGGCAGCACTTAATTAGTGTCAATAATTTAATGACAACTTGACTTTTCGAATTTCGAACATTCGCAGCAAGAAGCGTTTTGACGAGATATATCTCGTCAAAACTCTTCTGGCTCTTCGTATTTTGATTCTCGTGGCTATAGCTCTGAATAACATATCGACATAGAGTATCATATCATATCATAACAGTAGAACTAGTCACTGACTAAGTACTGTCAAAGTTGTAACAAAGTATATGGTCGAGGCCCTCTGGGGTCACAAGTGTCTATGAACACGGCTATAACTAAGCGAATAACCAGTTCGTTTTTAGGAGTTTTTTTTCGTCATTGTCGTCCCCAGAAAATACGAGACGAATAATCAGAGTCCTTTTGATCAAGACGTAAGCCAATACCGGTACCGAGTCTTTTGTAGGGTTCCGTAGTCAACACACATGTGTCCACAGTCATGTCCGTCTGTCCGTCTGCGGCTTTGCTCAACAAAGCTGTAACTCGGCATATTTATACAAATCAATCACACCGACAAAACAGGATAATTCAATTTTGCGAAAAAAAATCATGGTACCTTCCCTATACTTAAAGTAGGGATGTATTTTTTTTCTTTAAACCCATGGTGTGGGATATCGTTAGATAGCTTGTTACGATGGGTTTTTGAAGAACATTTTCCAACGCGGTGATTCGTTTGCTTGATATTGGGCTTTAAAGCCCTAATTTTGTGTACTTGGAAAGGCCAACTGACGCGCGTGTCGATGTAACAAAGACAGACAGGCAACTACGGAACCCTACACTGCGCGTGCACAGCACTTGGCTGGTTTTTTGATTAAAGTGACCGCGGTATGTTTTACCTCTGTTGAAATAATCTTGAGCCGACAATGAATTTAGAACCGAGCGGTTAAAACACTAGGAGATTCGCCCAACTGCTTACCATAGGTCAGCCTGTTTGTTTGCCACCGTCGTGTTAAAAAAAATGAAGCCGTTCAGTGCCATGGAGTTCTGCTGTTAAAATAACTATTTGTCCATGACATCGAGGATCACAGGCAAATTTGAACCTTATATAATAAACGAACTAAGGTCGTTATTGATATGACGTCGATAATATATTTTTCGTGAATATTTTCGTTCGGAATACACAAAGTATTTTAAGTGTTTTCGTCTCATGATCATGAGTTTTTAATGTTCTAGGAATGTGGAATTTTTGGAATGGGCTTACTCATTAGTATTACTTTCTAGCAGGATCGCTTTTATCACCAACATAATGCATTTGCTAGTAAGGGATGCATGCTTTATCTTCTATATAAGGTGCTTCCAAATGAAATGCCAATACTATAAGAGATTTTTTTTTTTAAATAAAATTCTGTTTTAATGCCGAATTTCCATTTCGACAAATTGAAACTTTGACTTTCTTTTAGTCGTCACTTACACTTGGTAAAAATGTGTAATTAATCGAAGTTTCCAGTACAGAGATAGTTATGACATCATGTATTTTTGACGTTGACTGTACCTAAAGACTGTGAAATGTATGTTTGTAGCTTTGTGAGTTTGTATACAGGGGACAATCTCCGAAACTACACAAGCGATCGTAATAAATGTTTCACCAGTATTTTTGATTATTTGACTTGGCAATTCGGCCTAGTTCAAAGTAGTTATTGAAAAAGCAACTTTACCGTCCAGGTAGAAGATTCCAATTCCAATGACAGTTTTATGTACGATTCCCACCGGAAGGGTCGCGCCGGGTCGCGTGGCGCCGCATCGCAACGCATTCCGACCGCATTTTAAGCCAATTTGAAGCCGGTCAGACGCGACAACAGCCGAGCGCAGCCGTCCGCGTCCGCGCGGAGCCTACCGGCCGCAATTCCATTCAAATATGGAATGTAACGTCGGTATTAAAGTATTAAAATCCTTTAGCAACTTGTAAAATGTGCTCACGCGCCGGGGCCCGCTCGGTGAGAATCGTACATTATAAGAAGTCGGCCACTACCTACTATACTATACATATATACAAGCTTCTGCCCGCGACTCCGTCCGCGTGCAACTCGTTTATATCGGAGCTCCATACAAACTTTCACCCCCACTTCATCCCCTTGGGGGATGATTTACGGGATAAAAACTATCCTATGTCCTTCCCCAGGACCCAAACTATCTCTATACCAAATTTCATCCTAATCGGTTCAACGGTTTAAGCGTGAAGAGGTAACAGACACACTTTCGCATCTATAATAATATTAGTACGGGTACTATATAGTCGATCACGACTATATAATAGAAAGGTTTGGTGTAGGATGAACATAGACTATGTTTTATCCAGCGGTTTATTAATACTATGTAATAACTTAATAAGCGATGAATTATACTATGTGAGCCGCGAGGACTTAGTGCCCTAATAGTGGTCTAATACATGTCACTTTCAATCTTATGTCAAAACAACAGCGGTAAAAAATAGGTGTCAACTATTAGGCATTAAGGTGTCGAACATTGGGACATTTACCTTATTAGCAGCATATTACTATTCCGAAGTCACATGAATACCGTTGCCACATTTTAGGCACGAAACGTAGCTTGTCTTCTAGAAGGATGTATCCTTCTAGAAGACAAGCTACGTTTCCCAAATACGTGTCCCAAAAACGTGAAACCAATCACATACCCTATGTCTGCGGTGTGATATCAATACGTAACGCAAACACATGTGCTGCTTCAATGTTCATTTCGACAGCATTGGACCTGCATTCTGGAGTGACTGTTTTGGTGCAAGTAAGAATTCCAAGCCAGTAAGTCAACCACTGCCTGGATGGGTAGCGTTTTCATAGCTGTTCCCCTGCTCTCTGGCCCTGCGATGAGTGCTTATGTCTGCGGTGTGATATCAATAGTAATATTCCCATGCAACCCGTCCTTGTCCATACCGTTGCTGCTGAAGGTGATAGTGATAGAGCCCTGAGTATCTTTTTCTTCCTCCGTCGGTTTCAGCACGAGGACTGGGGCGGGCACCTTGGTTTGTATGACGGGGATTTCCCCGTCAGGGATGTAGTGGGTAGGGTAGTGCTGTTTCAGTTCGCTTAGCAGGCGGAAACGCATGTCGCATTGTGTGCATCTGTGGAACATGAAAAGATTCAGTCATTAGAACAAGCTTATGAATGTCAACCGCCTCGAAAGAGGAAACATACTGGGCTGGGGAAACGAACCAGGTGCTGCAATTCAACAACTCAGATCTTTGTCCAATGTGTATAGGTATGTATTTGCATCTCACATTTTGCTTAAATAATGTGAGACGCACTGCTCATTGGGCAAAGATCTTGGACAAGTGGAATGACACCCTCAGACACCGTCAAGACATAGTAGAAAGAGTGGAAAGTAGGTTATCTTCATACAAACGTACCGCGCGCGGCTTGTATGTGTGCGCCATAGTATCTAGATGCATCGCCGTACACACACTCGAACAAAATCTCGTCTGGCGCACTGAGAAACGGGTCGAGATTTTGTTTGAGTGTGCGTGCGGCGATGCATAGATACTATGGCGCACACATACAAGCCGCGCGCGGTGCGTTTGTAGAAGATAACATACTTTGCACTCTTTCTACTATGGCCAAGAAGGCTTGTGGCATAAAGCACCTCACTTGGTCCTTGAGCGCATCGTACGGAAGGACACCTAAGTCATCAGCGAACGACGAAGAACATAAATGTTATTATTGTTTAGAGCCTGTGATGTGGTGTCCCACTGCTGGGCAAAGGCCCTCCGTTTCCAGACTTCGCGTTCCAGAGTTTCTGGCCACTTGTTTAAAAATTCTAGGTTGTCCCGCCATCGCCGACGAGGTCTGCCGCGTCTCCATTTTGAACCGTCGGACTGCCAGGCAGATCGAGTCAATTCTACGTTTAATTTGACCGAATAATAATAAACGATCGTAGAAGCGATGGCCGTTTGGGCGGAAAGGTTCTCGAGTAGCGACCACGTACCGGAAGGCGCAGCGCGGGTAGACGAAGGTGAACTGATGACCTGCTAAAGGTCGCGGGAGTTCGCTAGACGCGGGTGGCACAGGACCGGTCATTGTGGCACTCTTTGGGGGAGGCTTATGTCCAGCAGTGGACGTCTTTCGGCTAATGATGATGATGATGAATAATCGTCCCTATTATCTGGACTGTGCGTCCTTTACCGTTTCCAGAAAGGGCGATCGATCGTCACCAAATGCAGCGAGCAGGAGACAAGGTTACTATCGACAAGCGCTAACGCCAATAGAAAACGAATAAAATGTATGGGAATGACGGATGTTAACGAAAAGTGTTTCGTCGGCATCTGTCATTCACCTACATTTTATTATTTTCTATTGGCGTTAGCGCTTGTCGATTGTAATCTTGTCTACGGCCCCTGGTTTCGGTGAAGGGAACTGCTGGACACTCTTGTAGTCTCCGGTAGGGACTCCCACAGGTAGTGTTACTGCTGGCAGATGTTCTATCCGACGGGGTTTGGCGACGTCGTTACTTTGTGTGAAGGCTTAGTCGCAGGTATTAACGGCAGTACTCCAGTGGTGTCGGGTACTCACTGGTAGATGTTCTGTCCGACGTGCATGCGCATGTGTTTGGCGAGGACGTTGCTCTGAGTGAACGCTCGGTCGCAGCACTTGCAGCGGTAGTACCGGGCCTTGGTCGGGTAGTTACTCACTGGTAGATGTTCTGTCCGACGTGCATGCGCATGTGTTTGGCGAGGTCGTTGCTCTGCGTGAACGCTCGGTCGCAGCACTTGCAGCGGTATGTACCGGGCCTTGGTCGGGTAGTTACTCACTGGTAGATGTTCTGTCCGACGTGCATGCGCATGTGTTTGGCGAAGTCGTTGCTCTGCGTGAACGCTCGGTCGCAGCACTTGCAGCGGTATGTAACGGGCCTTGGTCGTGTAGTTACTCACTGGTAGATGTTCTGTCCGACGTGCATGCGCATGTGTTTGGCGAAGTCGTTGCTCTGCGTGAACGCTCGGTCGCAGCACTTGCAGCGGTATGTACCGGGCCTTGGTCGGGTAGTTACTCACTGGTAGATGTTCTGTCCGACGTGCATGCGCATGTGTTTGGCGAAGTCGTTGCTCTGCGTGAACGCTCGGTCGCAGCACTTGCAGCGGTATGTAACGGGCCTTGGTCGTGTAGTTACTCACTGGTAGATGTTCTGTCCGACGTGCATGCGCATGTGTTTGGCGAAGTCGTTGCTCTGCGTGAACGCTCGGTCGCAGCACTTGCAGCGGTATGTACCGGGCCTTGGTCGGGTAGTTACTCACTGGTAGATGTTCTGTCCGACGTGCATGCGCATGTGTTTGGCGAGGTCGTTGCTCTGCGTGAACGCTCGGTCGCAGTACTTGCAGCGATACGGTTTTTCCCCGGTGTGGATGCGGTAGTGACGCTTAAGATGGTCTTTGCACGAGAATCTGAAGGAAAATAAAGTCAATGAATACTTTTAATTGTTAATTTTGTTTTATTTTTTGATTGGTTGGGTCTACACTGCCTTTATCGAAGACTAGCGGCCTATTCTTACGAAACATACAATTCACAAACTTCACTTCTTTATAATATCAATATAGTTTGGTGCGTAACTGTCATCTTATTACAATTTATCACTTAAATTGATGAACACACACAAAGTATTGATGAAAATGTATCGATGACTAGCTTCCGCCCGCGACTTCATATGTCTGGACCCGGGATAAAAAAACTACCCTATAATTTAATCCGGGCTATAATCTATCTTCGTGCAAAGTTTCATCCAAATAGGTTGACCCGTTTTTGAGTAACAAACATCAAAACATTCTAAAATGCAAACTTTCGCATTTATAGTATTAGTAGGATAAAAGAACATGATGAAATGATAATTTGGTAAACAGAAAGAGAACATCGCTGGATAATATGGTGAAAAGAAAGCATGTAAAAAGTAAGGGGAGAAGAGAACATCTGATATGATCAGAAAACAATCCTACTAATCTTGTCTCTTATTTTCTATCTTCTTTAATTCCATCACCGATAATTCCGTTCTATCTTCATATTTATACACAGTCCGAGCTTGGTCATTTCCCTTCTGCCATAGCAAACACTAAGGTACAGACAGACGTGCTCATTACTAGCACGAAAGCATGCCACTATTGAGCAATTACTCATTCGTAGCACGTGTGTAACAACATTGCTAGTAATGAGCATGCTTATTTAGAGCGTGCTCAAAAATCTACCGACGTTTGATTTTCGAGCATGCTACCTGAGGCGCGGGTGGAAGGGGGCGTGCTCCGAGCGCGTCTGAACTCCGTACGAGTCCGTTGAGTCCGTACGTTTGCTTTGAGCATGCTTATTTATGAGTATTCTTAAAACAAGCATGCTTATTGCTGGCAAATGTGATTGCAGAGTATGCTAATTTTAAGCAAGCTTATAAGCATGCTTTTTTTGAGCACGTCTGTCTGTAAGGTACTGTTACCCATGCTCTTTAGTAGCACGAAAGCATGCTAGTTTCGAGCAAATAGCATGTGTACATATAAAGTTGCTAGTAAGTAGCATGCTATTGGCATGTATAAAAATTGAGCATGCTCAAACAAGCATGTGTACCCAGTACCTGTAGCTTAATGATGACTTGATACGCGTTCTTAAATGGAGTCAACGATATGGTCGGATTGTGAACCCAGCGAAGACCCAAGTCATTGTTATTGGCAGCAACAATCTGATTTTTAGAGTTGATTTTGCAAATCTCCCTCCCCCTCCAATACTTTTTGATGGGATTCAGACTGCTTACTCGATGCAAGTGAAAATCTCGGTATAATTATGGATCGCTCCTTGTCTTGGATGCCTCAAGTGAGTGAAGTGAGCAGGAAAGTATTTGCTGCACTGGGGTCAGGCGGCTTTGTAATTTTCTACCTACTACAACTAAAATTGCGTTCGTTCAAACGTTACTTCTTCCTATTGCCCTTGTATCATAGGATACATCAGCATATGTTTTTTTTTTCTTTTTTTTATGGTGCACTATTCTGTATTCAATTAGCAGTGTACATATGCCTAGTGCGATATTGTGTGCTAAGTGTGTCAAACATTTTTCTTTTTTCTATGCCATTTCTATCTGTGAGTTCCTTTAATTGGCTTTGTATTACTATGTAAGACTTATATCATGTTTTTGCAGCTGTTGGTACTCCTTAAGTATAAATAAATAAATAATCTCGACCTTTCTGAGGAGCAACGTAATAAGCTGGAGCGTCTCCAAAATGTCTGCTATCGGTTCATATTTGGGTTGCGTAAATGACCATGTTTAAATTCTAGTTTGCGTTCCAAACTCGAGTGGCTCCCTATACGCTATCGCCGTAACTCACACATTATTTCGCTTCTGTTTTGTGTCCCTTTTAAACCTGCAATTCCCCGCTATCTCAAAGAGCTTTTTAGTTATTATAAGTCTGATATATCTTTTAACAATTTGCTATGAAGTGTGCCTTCGTCATCTTCTCAATTTTACAATAGTTCGTTCACTTTTAAGGCTATTTGACTGTGGAACTCTCTCCCTTTTGACATAAGACTAGCTAAATCTATTGGCAACTTCAAATTCCTTCTCAAAGAACATTATTTGTCTCTCCCCTTGCCCTGATTGTCTTATTATTATATTTTTTGGCTGGCTCTTTATGTATTATATATTTGTATTTGTGATGTTTGTATATATGTAGGAATGTGTATGAATGTGTTTACATAATTATTTAGATTTTTGGTTAATTACAATCTCTGCACCACCTACTGCATAATCTAGTTTTACCTCTTTCTCAGATATCCAAAGGTTCTTTGGAAAAGATCGCTCTTCAGCGATAAGACCGCGTGTTGTCTACCTCTGCCTACATGTTATTGTATTGTTTGTCTTTCTAACTGCTTTGTTTGTGTGAGGTGTGCAAGAAAGAGTATTTGTATTGTATTGTATCCCGAGTTAAGTCCACGCAGACGAAGTTGCGGGCGAAACCTAAAATAAAAAATACGTACCGCATGGAGCATGTATCGCAGGCGAATGGTTTGATTCCCAAATGTATGAGCTTGTGTTTCTTGAGCGAGTTGGGCTTCGTGAAGGCGGCTCCGCACTCGTCGCACTTGTACGGGTGCACGCCCGTGTGCGTGCCAAGGTGGCAGGTCATCTGACCTGGAAACAGTCACGTTTCTTTGTATCGGAATTTTCGCTACTATTCGACAATATTATATATTATGACATTTACGGCTGTTAGTTCCTTTTTTCGGTTTTTTAACATATCTGTTTGGAGTCGAGCTCTATTTCATATGCATGAACGCCAGGGCGTCCCTAAGGGACGTCCCGGGGAGAGTCACTATAGTTAGTAATTTATATTGAACATAAATATGTAAATTGTAATTAAATTCAAACTATAAACTGTAGTTTTTATAGAAGAAAATATTACACTGGTTTATTTTACCAACTTCACAATAGGTAAACAATACCATTGTATGAATAGAAAGACTTGTCTTGTGATAAGACCAAAAGCTCGCTTCAAAAACCAGCAACTATACCCCCCCCAGTGCGTGTGCGATGTCTTCTTTAGGCTACGACTTATTAGCTGTTAGCTGACATATTAGCTGTTAAAAGTAAGATACAAAATGTACGAATACCTTTTTTAAGTTTAGCACCCCTCTGGTTTACTTCTAAACTGACCTTTAGTGGAAAACCTTTTAGGACACAGGTTACAGGCGAAGGGCTTCAGTCCGGTGTGCCGCATCATATGCTGGCGTAGATTGGAGCTGTTGTTAAAGCCCTTGCCGCACTCCGAGCAGAGGTACGGAGTCTCCCCGGTGTGTGTCCGGATGTGGTCTTTGAGGCTGCACAGCTGGGTGAATGCTGGAAGGTAGGATTTATTTATATATCATTAACTTGTTATTGTCTTATTTAGATTTTGCACATTAATATGTTTGTTAGCTGTAAGGCACTTTTTGTAGATATCTACAACTTGGTGCTGATGCAAATAAATAAAATCTACTTCTTTCTCTTCATGTCGTTCGTCACATGCCAAAGAGAGATTGAACAGAGTATGATGAAAATAAAGAAGATACAATATTCAGGAAAAGATCAAAAATCATACAGACCCTGGCTGGGTCAGAAATTTAAATTTTAATGTGATGGCCATGTTGCCAGGCTCCAGGACGAGAGGTGGTACAAGTTTTTTTTTTTACCCAAAAATAATTGGCTTTTTTATTTTATAAGTTACAAGTCTAGCTAGACTCAAGTTAGACTATATAGGTACTAAAGTCTCTTTCTCATAGAGTGTGCCACAGTACCATGGAACACACTTTGAAAGGCCCTTGAGAGTCATTGCAAGGGCAAATTTGAAACAAAACCCACTACTTAATTATATTATACCAAATTTTTTCTAATATATAAAGACTAGCTGGTGCCCGCGGCTTCGACCGCGTGGTTATAGGAAAATGTAACATATTGAATTTTCCCGTGGGAATTAGATGTTTTCCCGCTGGAAAAAGTAGCCTATGTCACTCTCCAGCCTCTAAACTATCTCCATACAAAAAACCACATTAATGTGATGGTCCGTCGCGACGTGAAAGAAGGACAAACAAACACACACTTTCGCATTTATAACATTAGTCAGGATTCACATGTGAAACTTTCAGAACGGGTATGTTCTGAAAGATTCACATGTGAAACTTTCAGAACGGGTATGTTCTGAAAGTTTCACATGTGAATTTAATGAGTTATTGTTTAATACTTGATCATCATACATCATTAAAATTATGTTTGTGGACTAACCATCCATGTATATTTCGTTGTCATTTCATATTGACACTTACCCTTACGAATCGGATAAAGCTAAGAAAAAGAATTAAGTGTATGTGTAAAAATGATGAAGTTTATTAGCAAAAAAATACCTTTACTACAGTGTGGGCAAACATTTGGTTTAATCCCATTATGCCTGTTCATATGCTCCTGGAACTGGTCATTTCTTGAGTAACTTTTGTTGCACTGTTGGCACTGATATGGTCGCTCTTCACTATGCAACTTCATGTGCCTACGTAGCAATGTCTTAAACGCAAACTGCTTCCCACAGACATCGCAGTGGAAAGCCTTTTCCTTATCCGTTTTATCAGCTTTACGATGCTTCTTCATATGCATCGCTAATGATCTATGTTTTGTATACACTACATCACACTCAGTGCATTTGTACAGAGTATCCTCTTGTTCAGTCTTAATTTCAACGCCTACATGCTCATTTATATGCTCTAATAGTAACTTTTCAGACTCAAAGTGGTTAAGGCAAATAGTGCATTTGAAATGTTTTGCTACATGGCGGTCTAGGGTGGACTGTTTATGAAAAGTTTTGTTACAAACTGGGCATGGTAATTCCGGTTCTTCATGAGTTTTCAAATGATTAACAAACCTTTTCTCATTTGTATAATGTTTGTTACATACATTACACTCATACCCTTTATCTTCAGTCTCATGTTTAGGAAAGTCGTCAAGTAAAAAGTCATCGTAACAGAAATCATAATCAAATTGATTTTCGGTCTTGAGTTCAACATCAATTTCTTCATTTTTAACATTTGCTTGTGTTTCAATTATTTTTCTGAACGCCTCATAGGAATTGAGTACTTGCATTCGAAACGAGTGCATAAATTGAAGAGCTTTGACGCAATCTTCGCATAATTTTTGCGGAAACCCATCTTCTTTGGACACCTGAATGTATTCAAAAATTTAATTAGTATCTTACATAACTAAGCATTGCTGACGAAGCGCAAATGTTATATTATTTATTATAATACCTGTGTAGCTGTGCATGCTTCCAAAATCTCTGAAAGCGTCAGACATTTATCATTCTCCGTCTTCCGTGGATCGTAAAGGTCCACCAATACTTCACAGTTTTTCATACAGGTTCGGCAAGTATTCTCTACGTTGAGCATTTTAAAACCTAGACTAACAACTAGCTCACACAAAACGTTACATCAAACTACAACCTTTAGAATACATTTACATTTTAATTAAATTAGTTCACACAAAAAAGAAGCAAAACGAAAAACTCAAATATTTTCTCGTCATCAAACAATTAGGTTGGATTGGATTGGTTGGACATTGGACAAAAGTTGATTTCTTTTTCTTTTTTGGTATGCGTTTAGTGCCATGATACAAACAAACTTAACAAAATTATTCAGCATTGCTACAAAATAAAATCGTTACTGTAAATAGATTTAATATAATACACGTTTACCAGAAGTTCACGTTACAAATATTTTATACTACTCTTTATCTGCGAGAACAAAAATCCACTTCTTATTTTAAAAAAAATTAAAATGTTGTTTGTCCGAGAAAACTGCGTAAACAGAAACGAGTATTCAAAAA
Source organism: Epinotia bilunana (assembly GCA_947049275.1). NCBI lineage: Eukaryota > Metazoa > Arthropoda > Insecta > Lepidoptera > Tortricidae > Epinotia > Epinotia bilunana. The sequence goes on along the minus strand of OX346266.1, from coordinate 17,210,887 downwards.
CAACTTTAATTTTGCAGTTGAAAAACCTTCATTTCTGGGAATTTATGTTAATATGGCTCATAATTGTCTGGAATGTCGATTACCCGAAAGGTAAATCTGACACATCAGCTGGCTGACGTCTTAACACTGGAATGGAAATATAAGTTTGTTATGCTAAGTTTATTTTTGTGGCATCGGTGTCATTAAGGTGTTTAATAGAACAAGACTCGTAGTTGTGTAGAATTAGTCATTAAATATATTGTTCTTCTGTTTGCTGTTCTGTTATATCCGTAGAGGTAGTAGTTCATACCTCATACCGGCTTAACCCAGTTTATAAATATGTCTAATTAATTTCAGCAAGAATAATATTTTGAATGAACACGAAGAATGGCTAGTGCCCTATAAAGGACCTCCACCGATTCGTATAGTTTATCAGTTTTGATGATACCAGAGTTATTTTTGCTCCGTAAAAGTAGCGAGGACCTATTTTTATTCCGAAACAGTATGTTACTTGTGCGCTAGTTCATGCTTCCTGCCATTAAAATCTGCGACTGAAAATGAACGATTTAATTTTTATTGGTGATTGGACAAAGGACCGTGTTTTGGGATCCGGAAGTTTCGGTGTCGTTGTCCTGTGGAGGCACAACAGAACTGATGAAAAGTTAGCTATAAAAACTTGCAAATGGAGCGACGAACTAACCGAGAAGCACAGGGAACGATGGACGAAAGAAGTCGAAATGTTGCAGAAATCAAACAACGCGAATATTGTGAGTACGAAAGAATTGCCACCGGAATTTATAAGTGGGTTAGAAAAAATTAATCCTTCGCGGCTGCCTGTCCTATGCATGGAATACTGCAGCGGCGGTGACCTCCGCCAACTTCTCAACAAATCAGAATTCTGCTCCGGTCTGAAGGAGGCACAAGTAAGACAGATACTCAGTGACATTAGGAATGCTATGCAGTTTCTTCATGGCAACAAGATCACACACAGGGACTTGAAACCTGAAAACATAGTCATGCAAGTCATTGATAGTCCAGGGAAGCAAAACATTGGCCCGCAGACCCAAAAGAAGGTAGTCTACAAACTCATAGATCTTGGGTATGCTAAAGAAATAGATTCAAACTCTGTGTGTGCAAGTTTTGTAGGCACCTTGCAGTATCTCGCTCCAGAGTTATTCTCCAGCAAAACATACAGCAATTCCGTTGATTTTTGGTCCTTAGGTCTAATTGCATTTGAAGTTATCTGTGGTGTAAGACCTTTTCTGCCATATTTGGCACCAGTTCAATGGATACCGCATGTTAAAAAGAAGGCACATGATAACATTTGTGTGTATGAAACATATCATGGAGACATTGAATATTCAAATGAATTATTTCCTGAAAATTTCATTTCAAAACCCCTTAGGCAGCTGTTAGAAAAGTGGTTACGGGTAGCACTGGAATGGGAACCGAGACTGAGGGGCAGAGATGCCCCATCAAAAGTAACATTCAACATCCCGGCTGAACAAGGGCCAACAAGTAGTAAAATAGTGATATTCGATCTACTCGAAGATATACTATCCAAAAAAATAGTAAAGGTATTTTCGGTGTCTACACTGTCCCAACATGGATATGAAATTGACGAAAAAACAAATGTATTAACACTAAAAAAATACCTAGAAGATGACACTAACATTTCGAAAGAAAATCAAATTTTGATCTCATCAAAAAGTTATCTTGACGTTCCCGATGATGAACTTGCTGCAAATTATTGGAATGAATCTTGTAATAATATGCTTTATTTATATGATAAAACTATTATGATAAGAGATGTAATTGAACCTGTGGTGCCAAAGTCGGTACAGAGGGCTCTCAAAGAAAATCAAAAGGCAATGTACAATTTCAAGAACAGTCAGAATTTGTACCGAAATAGTGTTTACTTCGTAATGTCTCAAGTTGAAATGTATGAATCTTTAATTCATGGACTTTTTGTCAGAGCAGAATCTTTTAAACACGGAAGTAAAATATTGCTTTTGAATCATAATAAAGTTGACAAATGTATCGGGAAGCTAGCAGACAAGCTGGAAGTGGTGACAAGAATGACAGAAACTGGTAAAAAACACATTGAACAGCTAAGAGAAACTGGAACTGGTGTCAATTATCTGGGAGGTTTTGACAAGATATTCAAAGATGTAGATGACAGGTCTGAGAAAATAACAAAATTGCAACTAGCATGGAACCAGCTCTCCATAAGACTCCAGTCTGCAACAAGACGCAGTAATGAAGTCCTAACCACAGACATCAACAGCTTTGTTTCTAAAAACAACTTCCAACCAATGGTTACAGACGCTTTGAAGAGTTATGTTCTCTTCAGAAAGGGTGAATTCTTCACCAACCAAAGATGCAAAGAGAAGCAGTGTACTGATATCATAAAGCTTTCCTATGAATGCTTAAAACTTAGATGTAAAATCTTACATGAAATGCGCCATCAACCATTTGTGTTGAAACTTGTTGATCTGAACACAGAACTTGCAAAAATCTCAGATATTATTTCTAATGCAGCCGACACTACAGACAAACTGAATTTAGACTTGGCAACAGCCATAGATGAGCTGACAAACTGCATGTGGAACACGATAAGCCTTCTTAGCAGTGATGCTGATGACCTGGCTAATTTACCCTACAGTGTGGTATCATTCCAAAAGAGAGACTTCAAAATTGGTGAGACAGTATCTAGCCGCTGTATCCATGTAGCAAACAAAATAGAAGATGATGAAAGACTCAAATTGCTGATTGAAGAAAGTCTAAAGCTAAGGAAAAATCATTCATATATAACTGACCAGTTGAACAAGCAGAAAGAATTGTTGAAACAATCAAACTTTGACTACAGTTTCCTGGCAGAATAACATCTTAATATACTGAAAGTTGAATAACTGAGTCTGTGACCTATAACAACAAAAAAAAAGGGGTAGGCTTTCTTTAACTGGTATATCATTTAATATGGTGTTTGAAAATGTAAGCCTAATTAAAGTAATATTAACGTCCATTGTATGTAATAAGTTATTAGATATTGATTTTTACTTTCTATTAACTCTTTGTTAACAATGCTAAATCTGTGATTGGTATAACTTTTGTGCAATAGTGTTAAAAATATATTACTTTATGTGGAATGTAATGCTTAGCAAATTATAAAGTCTGCCAATATATACAGTAGTTGGCTTTATATGTATATGCGGGCCGCAGTAGGTATTATAACACGAGCGAAATCTTTGACATTGTCAGTCTTTTATAATTTAACGTAGTCTCTTCTTCTAGTGGAGTGTTGGTAACACAAAATCTAAATCTTTTATGCGAAGCACTTATCAAATAGTACTGAATAGTTTATCATTTTTTTGATTTCACTAATACTACTCTAATACCATGACTATTCAGTAATATTTTATCAATTGTTTAATTTTTTTGTATTGTGTAATTTTAATGGATATGGTGCTAATACTAAATAAGAAATATAAGTTTTCCATTGAAAATATTTTTTTATTATATGGCACAAAAAAAAACCAGACAGTCAGAACACAACAAGATAAAACAAAACATGTACTCAGTATCGCTTTTTATGCATACCTAAAAAAATATCAGTCAGTATAGGACCTAGAATTGTAATCTAAACTATAAAACAAACAGCCTTGGCTAATAAGGAAAATATTACAAAATATCCTACATGCTGCACGTAAACTGTTCAAGCCAATTCTTAAAACCTTCTATTGTTTTCGACAACTTTTTCACATCGGCAGGAGGTCGCAAATACTCATCAGGTGCAATCCTCGGCTCAGGGCAGCCACTGATGTGAAGCCAGATCGCAAATACTGCGTCGTTAATATTAGCTACAGCCCTACCACATAACCTGGCTGAAGTCAGACATGTCAGTACCAAAGCACCCATGTTGCCAACGGACACCCCTTTCGGCATCTCGCGACGAGCCGCTAACATATAGTTTCTCAAAAGCCTCTCTGTTTGATAATCCAAGGACAGTTTTGCTCCCGCCACCATATCCAAATAAGAAGCTAAGTCTTTATGAGCCTTTATTTCTTCATCACTTACTGGTTCTGGCTCTACAGTTCTTTGGAGCATCATGTCAAAAACTTCCTCAGTGTATTGCCCTAAATCGCCTCGACATAGCGTCCCAAAGACATTGGCTACATTGAAGAGCACTATTTTCTTGAAATCCATTCCCTGCGCCCATACCGCGCTTCGTAATTGAGCTTTGTAGGTGTCTGTTGATATTTCTCCACTTTCAATCGCAGTTAGGATTGCGGAGGTTTGTTTTTGGTTGTACGAGTGTAGCGGTAAAGGCATTACACAGACTCCTCCAGAGCTGGCTATTAAAGTTGTTGAAACAGCCGCGTTGGATGTGCCCAAAAAGACTGACCTCTCTGCAAGTTTTGCTGCCTGCGTCATGATTTCCCCAACATATCTGGTGTCAAAACTCGCTACCAGAACATGAATAATCTTCGACGCTTTTAATTCACTGGCTTTGACACTAGCCAGACTCAGGAGGAGGTTGATCTTCAGTTCCATAAATGTGTTTAAAGGGCAAATATTTAGCCCTATACTTGAAGCAAGGCAGTATATGAAAGACCATGGTATCCCATTGCAAGCTCTGTACAATTCCGCGATGTCTGAAGGAATCGAACTAGTAACTGGAGCAGGTAAAGTCATAACTTCTTCTATTGCCCATATCGATGTAACCTTTTTCAATATTACGCCGTAAATTTCATATTTTGATCCTAATATTAGTTTTGGAATCAAATCATCTGCTATCAGAAATTTCTTAGTCAGCATTTGTCTTTTTAAAAGAAACATAACAGTCAGTTGTTCGCCACATCGCTTCAAGCCGCTGTTCTCGAAGAGAACGCTTCTACAGATGTGGCATTTAGGTGGTCCCTTTGGCATGTATTGTAAGATTACCTCGCTTCCTTCGCATTCTTCAGGGCACGACCAAACTGTGTGGTAAGCATAACTCACAGGTTTAGAAACTGCAACTAGAAGTCCTCTGAAATGCACTAAGCCTGAGAAATGACGTGGATTAGTGCGTAATGAAACTGACGGTACACTTTTTAATCTCAAAGTAACCGCAACTTGCGCAAATTCTATAGCATGGGTATAATTATTAACATTTTGCAAACAAGCAAATAGAATTTCATTGCATTTTTGCTCTAACTTTAACGGCTCCTCCAAAAGAAGATTTCCAATATCAGGAACCAAATCAATAACATCCATTACATCGATTTCAAGCAAGTACCGAAATGGCGGGAAACGGGCTGATTTGTCATTCAACTCTTTGAAAAAGTTTTCACATGCGTCCTTTATGTTCGGTAAAATGCGCCTTTTGTCCAAGTATAGCAACAGTTGGCAGCTCAAATCCATTGCTGTGAGGTTCACGTAAGAACTTATTTATTTATTCGATCAAATCCTTTAGTTAGAAATTCCCAAACTATTTTTTTTTCTTTATTTTTTTTCTTAGAAGATATGGATTAATCTCATTCAGCCAATTTAGAAGAAAAACGGCTAGTCCTGGTCAAAAGCGTTCTATATACAACCTAAACCTATCAGCGAATGATTTTATTGTTTGCTATCTCTTTCGTTCTTTTTGTTTCGTCTAAGTATAATAAATAGATGGTTGTGAATAATAGCCTTTATCTATAGGTAACTAACTTTTTTTGACATTAGATTGTTAAGGACTTGCGGCCATTCCCAATAATCAATCCACGGATAGTTTTCCTTACCAGCAGTTACATTTTGACACATTTTCTAAGCTACGTTAGCCTAGTGGTTCATGCGGCGGTCGTGGGTTCGCATCTCGGCTTGTACCAATGAGTTTTTTGGAACTTATGTACGGAATATTTACCGCTAGCTTTTCGGTGAAGGGAAACATCGTGAGGAAACCGGCCTAATCCCAATAAGGTCTAGTTTTCCCTGTGGGTTGGAAGGTATCTCGCCAAATTTTGGGATTAGGCGTCAAAGCGGACCCCGGGTTCCTTTAGGGCAAAACCGGGAATAACGCTAGGAGGATGATGAGGTTGCTAAGGACTTGAGTCATTTCTTAAATGACGCTAGGTACAAAATTATTATTGTATCTCACAAATCATTTCAACTATCTTTTCCTTATGCGCACTATCAAACAGACAAAATCATGAGGTTAATTTCTGAAAGTGCCTATATTACATAAGCACAGCACTAAAAGCCTACGCGCAACATTTACTAGCCCACGCGACGAAACAGAAGTAGCAAGGTCGGCGCACAATCAGCGGAGGCTGTAAACGGAAATGCTGGATCAATATATTAATCTGATCTGCAATATTTGCCTTACTTAATGCCTGCTTGTGGTCGTTCATTCATTGTAACCGAGTACACTCGGGTGCTAAAGCGCCAACGTCACGCTCATCGATGGCTGGTGCGTATTCATAAGGCTTACTGACGATGACAAATTACTTTAATAAGTCTGAACTCTGATTACGTATGGATGTTACGAATCTCAGTGTCAAGTTACACTCGGGACGAGAAGCGGTTATTCGATTCAAGTTGAGAATCGCTTTGCGGATGGTGACGCATCAATTTGTCACGATTTTACGCATGTTATGACTGTACGGACTGTTATGAGTAAGTTATTAAATGTCTAAATATATTTCGTTTGTAATATTGACCCGGAAGATATTTTAATAAGTGTATGCTAAGAAGACTTACTTCATTCAATAATCTGGAAGGTTATATCAGACGTTAAAGCATCAGTATAATTTTATCAAGGATATGAATTGCACAATGCTGATGCAAGACGAAATTCTAGAAGATAGTGATAAATCGCGCTCATTCAGCGTTTAAGCAATTATCCGAGCGATTGTACTTGAACGGAGCGGGGCGAGTAGGCGGAGTGAGCGTATTTTTCGAGCGGAATTCGGGCGCGGGCGGCGCTCGGCTCACTCCATGCCCGACCACGACAAGTACCAGCTGCGGCCGCGCGCCGCGCGCAGCCGCGAACCGCGCGCGCGCCGGGCGCCGCAACCCCTCAGCAAGTACAGGAGAAAAACGGCAAACGCGCGAGAGCGAAGCCGCATGCGAGAAATCAACCGAGCGTTCGAGACGCTCAGGCAAGCTGTTCCCGCAGCCGCCATCACTGGGACTCCCGTGCCCTGCGAGAAGTTGACGAAGATCACAACCCTGCGGCTGGCTATGCGGTACATCACTGCTCTGTCAACGGCGCTGCGGGACAATGAAGAGCCGACAACTTCGGACCCCTGGGCTTCTCCGCTGTGTTCAGACCTCTCCGAGTTCTCCACGGAGATGGAGAGCCGCGAGGAGTCGGAGTGTGCGGACGACTCCCTCTCTCCCTTCGAGTCTTTCCTCGCGGAGTTTGACTACGACACGTATATGGAGAGGACGTTCGCGTGACGTGATGTGTTTGTGATGGACTGCTTTCAGATTAGGTATAAGTTTTATTGCCATATTAATTAATATATTTTTATACGAGATTCTTCTTTTGAGATTTATTTATTTTGTAATTGTAATAAATTTTAATTGTTATCGTTATGTTTACAATTTTATTTTGTCTGAATACTTTCTAGTCAAGTCTACTCCTAAGTTTCACCTTCTTTCTTTCCTCATTACTTCACAACGTATAAGAATGCGTTGATAAGTGATTGTTCAATAATGCATTCAATGAACGTCCTTATTAAAATGTTTCGTAAAAAATACTGCAATCAATTAAGGCGTTAAACAAATCTTAAACTTCCAAGCATAGTAAGGCATGCCCAATCATTTGCACTTAAAGGTTAATAAAATTTAACGACGCATTTATTTACCAAATTGGGAGAACATTACTTTTAATGAAATCCTGACCAAATACAAACAATAAATATTCCTTCTCGAAGGTTTCAAAAACTTCCATGAAACCGATTTTGCTTGTGATTTATCTTATGGTGGCCCTGGAATTATCTCTACATATCTTATCTGTTTATATCTTCACCTAAAAAAGTTTAACATGTCCCAATCGTTCTGAGTTAGCGAATCTTCAGTGACGCGTAAAGATGGAAGATTGTGTAAAACTCCGGAAGCGTAGGCCGGATAAACCCACAAAGTCCCAGCCTAGAAGGGACCTTCGTCGAGTTAGAACCTTATGGAAGTAACGGCTGTGGAGCCGCCCATGTGCCCACGCGTCGATCTCTCTCATTGTTCCTTGGCCATTGGAAATGGATACGAAGACGAATGTAATGCAACGGATGATTAATTCTGCTTGTTAGTCGCGTTGACCTGTATTTTTTTATATTGTACTAGCTTCTCAAGTTATTTTTCCGAGTACTAAGGTTATCAATGTTATCATTAATTTTCCAGTAATATACATAGACTAAAAATGTATCCTGTTTTAAAGTTACGGCCGCTAGAATACTTGGCCCGCGAAAATACACCGTATTTAGAATGAGACCTGCATTTGTTTCTAACTGCGAAATGTGAAAGTAGCTAAAAGGTAGAGAAAAATCATCGAAGCATTGGTAACGCGCATGTGACTCCTCTGGGCTACAGGATCTACTTACCAAGCGGGCTGTACGCTTGTTTGCTATCAATCAGGTTTAAATTAGTATTCGCAAAGCCCACTACGTAGATTTGGCGTGTACAAAAATGTGGTTCCATGTATACCTACGTCGTCCTTATAACTACCAGGAAAAACAAATGAACAGGAAACACAAAACAAAACCAAAACGATATAATCCACCCACATGGTAACATAATGAACCCGTCTCTTTTTATTAAACCGTATTCGCTATGGTGATGCGTTAGATTTGCAACGATTGTAAATCAGTCGCAAGTTCGCAACGTGTTCGAGTACTGCGCGACTCTAAAGACGTTGCGTATTTATGTTTTTGAGTATTTTCCTCAAGATCCGCATCCGCGGATGCGAGCCTAGAAATATTCGCATCCGCGGATGTCTAAAAAGTCGCATCCGCGGCATCCCTGCTAAGAACCATATCGTCAGAGAAGACCTATAAAAAACCGTTGGGTTATAGCTACGATATATGTCGCAAGCACAGCTACACATGTGGCAGGGGTAGAGAGGATACCGCTGATATTCGCTGTCCGCAGTAAGCTCGGCCGAATTTAATTTCACCTTCCCATACAAACGTAGTTACGCTCTCATTTTAAAACTACGTTTGGATTGTGACGTAACTTTGCATATACAATGACATGAGGTATATCTATATCTGTAATTAGTTTATATGGTTCCAGTTTATAAAACAAACGAAATACAGCAAAAACAAGTGAATGTATGAAAAACCTTAATTCGCTGTATTTTTTGACATGCAAAGTTTCGTTACACTTCAACACGTAGTTTTAAAATGAGAGCGTAACTACGTTTGTATGGAGAATCGAGCTTATTGGGGACTCTTAAACAGATAGCCAATTCGCTTACGTGACCACATCGACCCTGTATCCGTAGTTGATGCGACTCCACTCAGGGCTTTATTCTCTACGCGTTCATGCGCATCACCTTACCCGTCACGCTGTGTTGCTGGACGGCCAGCCAAAAAAGTTTAGGAGCCAGTCCAACCAGCATCCCTCCGGTCGGAACAGCCTGACTACTGCCCCCCTATTCTGTAACTTGTTTTAGGTTCACCTCAACGCTCACCCACAAATATATCTTGACACCGCGATGCGTAGTAACCAAGCGTAGGCGTAGCCGTATTGCCGTATTAGCGCTTAACGAATAACAACCCAGGACACCCCAGGACCATGCACTCAGCTAGGTTGGGTCGCTACTTCCCAACAGCCCACCACAAACTGCCCTGCACTCGTTGCAAATGCACTGGAGAACCAGAGGGCGATACAGTTGTCAGATTCCTATGCCTATTCTTCATTCTACACTTATGATAAATCTCTGAATTTAAATAATTTACTTTAAAAACAAAATTTTAACCGTTTTAAACTTTCACGATTCTCACACATTATTTATACTAAACGGTTTTTATTTTAGTTGTCCCGTGACCATGGATGTTGCAACACATCCGAAACGTCGGGAGACCTCAGTGAGGTAAATAAATAATTTAATTATACGCGATTAAGGCCCGTTTAGTATAAATAAAGTTTTAACCGACTTCAATTTAGTACTCCGCCAAGCCACGAGAACATTTCCACATTTCTTTTCCAATTTACCACATTAACTGATTTCCAAGAGCAAATGCGTTGATTATTACAGAAAAAACTCAATCGCTGTACCTATGTGGGCCGATAATATTTGAGGACTTCCGGCGATTCCACAAGGATCACCTTTGGTACTTCATTAGTTGCTATTATAACGAAATCTTATCAGAATCTGCGACGTAGCTACTTTTGTACTGTTAAGTACCTAATTGAGGAATTCCATAAGTCAACTGTGATCTTCATCATCAATTCCACTCCACCAAATTATGATTTCCGTGTGTAAATACATGACTTATAATAGAAAATACCAAAATCACTACACGCGTTCCTAATATAATTGAGGAGTTCCCTTAATTTCTCATGGATCCCATATATTACTTACCTACAAACAAAAAAGAATTTACAAATCGGCTCATCAATGACGCAGTTCTAAGGTAACAAACATTGAAAAAAAAACCGAATTGAGAACCTTCTTTTTTTTTGAAGTCGCTTAAAAAGAATCAGCCAGTATCAAACATTTGTCACAATAATATGTAGATAATAGTACTATCGACAAGACAGTTAACTGACCATCGGTGCACCTTAAGTGTATTGTAATAAGGTTCTATATAAACACAGGATGGTCAGTTAACAGTGTTGTCGTTTGTACAAGTATTTCTGTCACGAATGATCTCAGCTTCCCATGAACGGAAGGAAATACATGACACTTTTTAGGGTTCTGTAGCCAAATGGCAAAAAACGGGACCCTTATCGATTCGTCATGTCTGTCTGTCTGTCTGTCCGTCTGTATGTCACAGTCACTTTTTTCCGAAACTATAAGAACTATATGTACTGTTGAAACTTGGTAAGTAGATGTATTCAGTGAACCGCATTAAGATTTTTACACAAAAATAGAAAAAAATACAATAAATTTTGGGGGTTCCCCATACTTAGAACTGAAACTAATTTTATTTTTTCATTAAACCCATACGTGTGGCGTATCTATGGATAGGCCTTCTAAAATGATATTGAGGTTTCTATTTTTTTTTTTCTAAACTGAATAGTTTGCGCGAGAGACACCAAAATAGTAAAATGTGTCCCCCCCCCTCTGTAACTTCTAAATGAGAATGATAAAACTAAAAAAATATATGATGTACATTATTAGTTATTACCATACAAACTTCGACCGAACATTTGTTTGAACGAGATCTAGTAAGTAGGCGTTTTTTTTAATACATCATACATCTTAAAACGCAATTTACTTTTCATTCAACGGATAATGGTACGGAACCCTTTGTGCGCGAGTCCGACTCGCACTTGGCCGCTTTTTTCATTTATGTACGAATTTACCGATCGATGGGCAACGACAATATTTCGGACGTAGGTAGGTATTGCTACTTACTACAAATATGTAGAACGTATCCAACAGTCATTATCATCATCTTCATCGTATCAGCCGAAAGACGTCCACTCCCCCAAAGAGTGCCACAATGGCCGGTCCTGCGCCACCCGCATTCAGCGGAATCCCGGGACCTTTACCAGGTCATCAGTCCACCTTGTGGCCTACCCACGCTGCGCCTTATCCGGTACGTGGTCGCCACTCGAGAACCTTTCCGCTCCAACGGCCATCGGTTCTACGTGCAATATGTACCGCCCACTGCCACTGAAGTTTACCGATTCGGAGGGCTATATCAGTTACCTTGGTCTTGCTGCGGATAGCCTCATTTTCTGATGCGATCGCACAGAAAAGCTTCCAGCATAGCCCTCTCCATTGCCCTTTGTGTGACTTTGAGCCTTCTTATGAGGCCCATAGTAAGCGAACACGTTTCCGTGCCATACGTCATCACTGGCAACACACAAACTGGTCTAAGACTCGTCTTGAAACACTGCGGAATTAAATATTGGACGAAAAGATGTGCCGTAGCTTCCCGAACGCTGCCCAGCCGAGTCGGATTCGACGTTTGACCTCTTTCTCAAAGTTGGGCCTACCTAAATGGACAGTCTATCCTAAGTAAAATATATTAATTGTCTACAACTTCGAGCGTAAAGTAGGCTATCCAAAAGTAGGGAACAATAAATCCTTACTATGGAATAAACCCATTAATAACCGTATTATTAACTTGCGGATTCAAACCTACTGGCTGTATACATTTTCATAGCGTTCGGCCGGCAGAAAAAACTAATTACCACTAACACTCTTCTCTTTTCCGTGTTTTCAGTTTGCAGTGGGTAGAGAGAGCGGGTGTAGCAACTCGTGCGATTATCCCGTACAAGTCTACCTTCCTAATATCTATAAACTTACTAAATAGGTAGCTTGTTTACTCTTTGACTCGTGCCAGACTATATAAAGTAGAGTATCTACACGAACTTGCAGAAAAATTATGAATTAAATAATCATACATCCGAATGTAAACAAGCCACAAACTTACAATTAACCTGTTTATAATATTACTATCCTACTAATATTATAAATGCGAAAGTTTGGATGTTTGGATTTTTGGATGTTTAGATGTTTGGATGTTTGTTACTCAATCACGCCTAAACGGCTAAACCGATTTGGATAAAATTTTGCACGAAGATAGTTTATAGCCTGGATTAAAATATAGGACAGTTTTTATCCCGGGCCCACGCAGACGAAGTCGCGGGCGGAAGCTAGTAGAATAATAAGGATATAGTCCAGTAAATGAACTGACAACTCGTATGGAAAAAATGTCAATTTTGGAAATAATTTATAATAGCTTACTTTTTATGTGTAACGGATATATTATCAATTAAATAGTTACCCAGCGACAAAATCCGACAAAATTTTAGACATCAAAAAAATGATAAATTAACTAACTTCTGAAAAGTCAGAAAAAATATTAATAAATATTTTTGTCTTTATTTTGGTTTATTTACATTTGCTCTATAATATTCAAGATAAATCGTATAAAAAAAGACAATGCATGCTTCATTGAAATCTACATAATTACTTCCGGGTGGAAAGTTTGTCGGATTCTTGAATATATCATCTTAGAATAACATTTTCAAATGAAATCAACAAAAAAAACGCTATTATAAATTAATGTTTTTCATAACCGTATTTTGCCTGGAGTAATATAGCATACGTTCTGATACGGAGCTTTTGGGCTCTTAATATTGGGGGTATAAGATAAGTATGCATAAGAAAGAAAGACAGAAAGAAGAACGTTTATTTAGCATCTCAAAGTCACACAGATATTAAGAATCATACATTGCGATAGGTGCTTAATTAATTATTGTATTCGTAGGAACATAAAGTTGTTAACATGCCCGATAAAACAAGGATAAACAAACACGTTATTTTTATTATCGCTCCAGTAACCAAATCAAGAAAAATATCTTAAAACGGCATACTCATGAGCTCATGACGTGAGCAAATACATTTATACGTTAGGATAAAAATGCAAAACTTATGCAACGCGGTGTCATGCAATAAAGAACCAAAGAGTGGTCCCGGCCCATGTCCATTTTGGCTTAAGCGTATTGCTTTCCCGCCAAATACGGCAGCCATGACAGTTCTCTGAATTATGTGATTAAATGACATGACACATTACTAAAACGGCCGCGAAACTTGTTCATTTTATTTTGATTTTGCTCACGTTGACAGTTATGCTTATGCATAATGCCGTCCGTCAGGGCTTTGATTATACTATAGACGTCGCCAAATTGAGAGCGATTGTTCGCCAAAAAAGGATGCTGTGTTGAAACAGTTGATTGCGGGTAGACGAGTTTGACATGTAGGTACATACATACATTCGCACATGCGTACAAAGCGTACTCATGTCGTGTACCATATTAGCAGTATTAGCATAAAGGCCACCAACAGAGCCCATATTTACCAATTCACTAAATATCAAATACTCCATAGCTGTTATAAAAACCGCAAAAAATAAGTTTTATCATTGTATGAGGCTATTATATTTATTCAGTGCCGTAAAATGGGGTACTAAGGGATTGAGGGGGCAGATGGGACGCGAATATTTTCAGTGCTACTTTGATTTCCTGGCTCAGGTTGCTCTAAAAGTAATTTTATTGTACTTCTAGACATATTTTCTTATCTTGTGGCAACACGGAGTAGCCAAATTATATTATAAAAAAAGTGGAGTCTCTAGAAGTGAGAGGTGAAAGATATGTGGCCAGGAGTGGAACCAGGGTTGTGGGGGGCGATCATGCGGAAGAGGAACGATAAATATGAGCGGAGAGTGGGACGGGAAAGCGTATCGAGGCAAGCTAATCTGAAATTCAGATTATGATAGTTTTTCCCCATACATTTTCCCAGCAATTTTCCATTGCTATCCCCTCTAACTCCACTTCGGGGTGAGGTGGGATTTTCCACTACTTTTGTGTTTATAGTTAAAATTATCAAATTAAACTACAGATTAAAAAACTAAAATTCATACGGTCGGAACATTTTTATGTATAAAAATCAACGTGCCACATGTTAGAATACGTTCTTTCGTGGTTTGGTTTGACACAACTCACCCCATTTTACGGTATATCTTTTATTTCAAATTCTACTTAAAGACATATACATGTCCCGTAAACCGAGGATTATCCGTGGACAGTTGATAAGGCTGCTAAATATATACCTCTCAGCTCAGAATATGCAATTTTATATTTAGTAAAAAAAATGCCTTATTCTTCGAGATAGTGGCATTAATTCGTCTCTAATCAAATCTCTGATCTAATGAATGACACATGACGTTTTTTTAGTTAAAAAGTTAGACGCGGTCGGGTTTGCGGAGATAGCTCACAATTTTATTATTTACCTAAAGTAGAGACAATTTTTTTCAAAAACCGCAGGTGAACGAGGAAACATCGATAAAGAGCACAAACACGTAGGTGAGTTTGTTGAACTCAAACGACTTATTTTTATGTCGTCTTGTTTTCTAAGGGTTAATTTTGTCAAACGCGAGAGGCGAGCTATAAGGAGCTTCTGCACCTTGGGGGGGATAGCTCGTAGAAGTATAATTTTAGACACAAAGACATGCATATACTTAGTAAAGTGTGGTAGAGGAATGACCAGATGTGTCCATTTTTACAAGTTTTAATTTCCTTAAGTAGTTTACTTTCTTTCACCTACCAATGAGTTTTTCGGAACTTGTGTACGGAATATCATTTGATATTTACCGTTAGCTTTTCTGTGAAGGAAAAACATCGTGAGGGAGCCTGCATACATCTGCGATTAAATTCAAAGGTGTATGTGGAGTCCAAAATCCGTAGACTGGACCTGCGTGGGCCTGCCCGTTCCCTTTCATCAATGATTGTCTATTAGGTCTGGCTTCAGTTTCCGCGAGTACTTAAATATTACTCATTTAATTTCGAGCCCTTTCTGTAACTTGTTTTAAGGCTCCACATTCGAAATTTTCGTGAAAATGAGTTGTTTTGTAACCGTTTTATACATTATAACGTAACATTTTTGCTGTCGGAAAAAATATATCATAATTCGCAAGATATGCGACGGGTCATAGTTTTCGTAGAAATCCATTTTAACAATAAAAATTAGAGAAAAAGAAATCTAAAGTCACCCCTATTTTTTCACTTGTAACCATTTTACTGCTCCATTTTTTATCAGAATAATATGAAATTTTATAACTTTCTTCATAACATAATGAACGAGGGCATCATTTTCTTACTTTCTTTATTTTCTTCAAAAATTATCTCGTTTTCTGAAATATTCCGCCAAAGTTCCTACGCCTCCCCGTTTTCGTCCATACGGTCAGTGCGGGACGAGACACGTTTCATGACGGACCTGTGTCAATTTGCGCTGCGCCGAAATTTTTAAATATTTGTGGAAATTGTGAACTATATTTGTTGCATAGAGTGGACAATCCGTTTTGTGATTCGTATAGTAGGTAACTAATAAATATTTGCGTATAGTTTAGTTTTTAGTGACAGATAATTTTGTTGCATAGAGTGGACAATCTATTTCGTGGTTTGTAAAGTAGTAGGTACTATAGACAAGACAGCTGACTGACCATCCGTGCACTTTATGTGCATTGTAATAAGGTTCTTGTATAAATACAGGATGGTCAGTTAACTGTGTTGGCGTTTGTACCTAATTAACATTTACGTAGGTATAGTTTAGATTTTGTTTTTAGTTCAAGATGGGAAATAATAATAATAATAATAATAAGATACAGAAGGCGGTACTCCTGGATACTGCGCGGATAGTCAGGAGGTTCCTGTCTCTGTCGCCCTGACCGCCGGTAGCTTAGGCCCCGTCTCGCTGCCGGCTGCACCCTAGGTTAGGTTTTTATAATGATTTTATGTTTTGTATGTATAGTTCTATATTTTACTTTTTATAAATTTATTGTACAAACCTAACTTAAGTAGAAATAAGAATAAAGAGATAATAATAATAATAAATTCTTTATTTCAGGCCAGTTGGCCCATAGATTGTTAGTAACATACAAACTTACGATACTAGAATCAGTACGTCTTAGCTTAGGTCTCACAAATTTTTCAATAATTATTTTGGGTCTTTGGGGCTAAATAAGCGTAGGAGGAAAATACGTAATATCAAGAAATTTTACAAGAGAAGAGGAAAAAGAATACACAAGTAAATACCTATTCTATCAAAGTATCAAATATCTAAACAGTATCAAAATTGGGAAATCGCTAAAACCAGACATTTTATTATTAAATATATTTACAATATCTATTGCTTAGGAGCATGCACAATTATAGAAACAATATTGTTTTATCTGCTCGTATTAATGACTGTCAAGTGTTAATAGAATAAGTTCTAATAAAAATAGTGGGCTTGGCAAATATTGTAAGTACCTACCTATGGGTTGCATGCCAACTCCAAGTTGGATACAGAGTTATTATTTGATATGAAACAAAGTATGGTTAACGCACAACTAATCTATAAGTATATATTTACCCGAGGCCGATTTCTGTACAGTCAGCATAATATAGTTAGTAGCAGCCAAGTTTGCCAAATATATGGGAACGTACATTCATCGAAATCGTCTTTGTTACTATAAGTAGGAGTAAGGAATGTGTTACGATATATATGGCTACTTTGGATGCTACTAACTATCTGATGCTGACTGTACACGCCATCATCATCAAATCAAGGAAGTAGAACGTAATAAATATACCGAAAATTAGTTTAAAACTTAACAACCTTACACTTACACAAAAGGTAACGGACAGACAGACCCACTTTCGCATTTATAATATTAGTATGGAGTATGGATATGGAAGTATGGATAGTATGGATTATATGTCTTTCCCGCTCACGGGACAATGATGTCCCGGACCTTTGGGAGGCGTGCGTGGAGCTCTGAGCCAACACGTAGAGGCCCTTTTGACAATAATAATAATGAAATGCAAGGAGTACACCAAGCGGTTGCTGTCTCTGCCCGTGTCATGGGACGCACACAGAAACAGCACCCGCTGGGGTGTAAGAGTCTATTAATAGCGACATTAAAAAATGGCCTAAGGGCAACAGTAGGTATGGATTATTATTATTACCTTTATATTTTTTCGCACTATCCGTCTCTCTCTTATTAGAATATTTAGTAACAGAGGTATAGTGCGAGAAAAATCGAAAGTATGTCGCGGCCGTCTAGTGCTAGGCGTGCTGAGGGCCTACCGCGAAACGAAACCGAACTTCGTTCGTGTATCTCCCTCTCTGTCGCGCTTGCTAGTTCGAGCGACAATGAGAGTTATTCGAACGAATTTCGTTTTCACTAGCACGGCTAGCACGAGACGGCCGCGACATACTCGATTTTTCTCACACTATACCTCTCTTTCCTAATGTTCTAATAAGAGAGAGAGACCGATCGCGGCCGTCTCGTAATAGCCGTGCTGACGGAACTACACTAATCGTAAGTAAATAGTATTATAATAGTAAGGACATAATTTTTGAACTTAATCAATTATGTAATTTATGTATGACAAATATCACGTTTCAATTAAGCATGACGAATGTCACCCACCCACGTCCACCCTTGCATTGGTAACGATGCGCGATGACGCGTCTGTAACTTAATCTATGTAACGCTTAATAAACGACGGCGGGTTGTGCGACTTGCGCGGGGAGAGGGTCGAGGCTCCGCCCATACGCTCAAGGACTTTAGCGGGTATACAAGCCTTAAGCTCACCTTAACGTTCACCCACAAATACCTATATCTTGACACCCGCGATGCGTAATAACTAAGCGTAGGTAGAGCTCTAGTTTCGTGACGGGCGACCGGCGGGGTGAGACGCATTAACGCGTAGTATTTGTGGGTGAGCGTTGACGTGAGTTTAAAACAAGTTACAGAATAGGGGAAGACCCGTCTACCCGTTCCGCGTCCGGAACAGCACAGTCACATATTTCGCCTATATTGGCGCACGGGAGAGTTTATGGAAAACTCGGTGATTGAGTGCCGGCCGCACTCGGAACGATCACAGAACGGTGTATACTGTGTATCCTCTCGGCTCTACGTCTGTTGGTCGTAGTCATAATCATAGTTGGCCTAATCGGAACTTCGGGAGCAACGTCTTAGGGTGAGTTTCCACCAGAGCTGTGCGTGGTTGCAATAGGCGGTGAGCGAGGAAAAATGGACCAATTGGAAGCAATACGCTAGCCAGCTACGTTTTTGGTGGACTTCTTCCTCGTTCACTGTTTCGCAAGCTTTGGTGGATACACACCCCTAACTTGACTTTCAATGCGAAAGCGCGGAAGCTTTGCGATAGTAGGTACCTAACCATCACTGTCGATCCAAGACTGAACCGGCACAACCAAAGAAACTAGAGATTAAAAACAATAGTCATCAAATGACTCAGAATTGTACATCGCTGATTCACTAAGAAGGCCGTTTATCTCCGCGTGGGCAGGTGAAGAAATTATGACAATTATTGATTACTTAGTATAATGTTAGTTGAATCTTTACCTATAGTTAATAATTTTTAAAGAGTTAAGTTCGTAGGTAGACACTTGAAGATTTCACCGAGTTCTGTATTACTTAT
Source organism: Epinotia bilunana (assembly GCA_947049275.1). Classification (NCBI taxonomy): domain Eukaryota; kingdom Metazoa; phylum Arthropoda; class Insecta; order Lepidoptera; family Tortricidae; genus Epinotia; species Epinotia bilunana. The sequence continues at coordinate 17,191,777 of OX346266.1, read as the reverse complement.
TATGGTTTATTATGGCTACTATGTATCATCATCCCTCCTAGCGTTATCCCGGTTTCTTTCTACCCTAAAGGATCCACTTGAACCGCTTTGGCACCTAGTTCCAAGAATTGGTGTTGGTGTAGGCACTAGTTTTACGAAAGTGACTGCCATCTGATCTTCCAACCCGAGGAAAAACTAGACCTTGATAGGATTAAACCGGTTCCCCTCACGATGTTTTCCTTCACCGAAAAGCTACTGCTAAATACTTACCCCTTATTCATAAAACTTAAAATGCCTCTGTTAAATAAAATGTGCTTTGTCCCTGTCTTACGAACACAAATGTCAAAGTGAAAGATAAGGACAAACGAATTTTAACGCCATTTTAGTTAAAACAGGCTTGAAGAACGTTTATGAATACGGCCGTAACGTAATATCAATTTATTTCTCAGTTTTTTTTTGTTTAAACATAAATTGATAGTCGCGTGCCGTATTTAGCGACAAATAAGGCCTGAATCACACTGGCGCGTCCTGCGGTGGCGGTCGATATTAAATCCATACTAATATTATAAATGCGAAAGTGAGTCTGTCTGTCTGTCTGTCTGTCTGTTACCTCTTCACGCTTAAACCGCTGAACCGATTGAGATGAAAATAGGTATGCAGATAGTTTGAATCCCGGGGAAGGACATAGGATAGTTTTCATCCCGGAAATCATCCCCTGAGGGGGTGAAACGGGGGATGAATGTTTGTATCGAGCTACGATATAAACGAGTTCCACGCGGATGGAGTCGCGGGCAGAAGCTAGTTTGACATAATAACAAGCTAGGTCAGGCAAAACTTAACGGTTGCGGTCGTGAAACGTGTGTTTTTCGACATTCTTTATTTGTGGGTTGTGGGACAGAACCCTTCCTAAACAAATCCGACTTGCACAAGACCGATTTTTTTTAGTGTAACTACTTAAATCTGCCTTTTATTTTTCAGATGGTCTATAAGGAAAATAAGACTGATGAATATATAAGCGCTTTAAAAGGCAATATTTATGCATTTCTAAGAAGTTAGTTGAGGTTATTTTATTCGTGACAAAATTAAAATAGACTGCATACGATAATAAATACTGTGCTATCCTACTATAATATTATAAATGCGAAAGTTTAGATGTTTGGATGTTTGTTACTCAATCACGCTTAAACGGCTGAACCGATTTGAATGAAATTTTCCACGAAGATAGTTTATAGCCTGGATTAAAATATAGTATAGTTTTTATCCCGGGTCCACGCGGACGAAGTCGCGGGCGGAAGCTAGTTTGAAATAAAATAAAAAATGAGTAATTCCGGCACTGTGAATCATATTATGCATATTTATTTATAAACATAGTTTACTCAGTTCGAAAGGTGAGCGACCACTTTGTTAATAAACTGCATCCATCTTCATTTCTTATTTAACTACTCAACTCATAGATGCAACTACACTATAGGTACTACCTGTAAATTACTTAATTTCTGCTCTGAAATTGTAGGCTAAAGGAGTAAAATACAGCTTATGTCGTTCGGTTTGAGTTGTGTCCAATCTACTTAAAGGAACAATGCCTTTGTTGACTGAAACCGCAAAGCACCAAAAATACCATATTGTAAAAAGTCGTTACAGCCACCTAGAAAATTCAATTGAATATCGACTCTATGTCCCTAAGTAATAGGTTACGAGTGCACTAATAGGAAAATGGCGGTCCAGGTGCCTTTGTACTTGTTCGATTCTCAGTGCTCAGGTAGACGTCAGAAACGTCACATTTCTATTAAAGCAATTTAAACTTTTGGCAAAGGCCCTAGAGTGGAAAATCCAGTAAAATGTTAATGCATAAAGTTTTTATCTACGTGTGCTTATCTTTTATGACGGACCATAATGAGGTAGAAATTGCACTCCCCTGGCCATACCCACATTAAACGGGCCAGTCGCAAGGGTCAACAACTAGAATGCGTCAAGCGAACCTTCCTCTCTGGAAGCGACGTAGTTGGACAATCGTTGGACGTGACCTGGGTAGTCTGTGCATTTTGCCCTTCTGCCCATAGACCCGTCCTGTCCGGGACGACGGTGCGTCAAGGCATTCCCCCAACGCAAAACAAGCTGTTGGGTGTAGGGTCAAGAGTGCCAGGGTTCAAAGAATTCTCTTGATTAGAGAAACTGGTAGAGTCTTTGCCAGTGCACCATTGGGGACTCATTTATTGAACTATTCGATATTACTGGCCGTAGTGCCGCTCAAAGGGCTTTTCAAATACATGAGGACTGATATGGAAAATGCAATCAATTCGACCCAAATCCGTTCCAGAAAATCGCCGACCTGACGAACATTTTTGCCAACAATGTTTTCTTTAGTGCTAATTCGAATCATTGTGGCTGAATGAATCAGTGAAATCACAAAAATCCAGTACCCTCGTCATAGTTCGTTATACTATAAGTACCGTAAAATGGGGTGAGTAGGGTGAAAACTGTCATTCAAACCTCGATAACATTTTATTTTTACTTATACAAACTGAATGGTGTATATAATAAGTGTTCCGGACGTTTGTATTTTAGTTTTTATTTTATTTTGGGTAGTTTCATTTCATAACTTTGACGATAAACAGGAAAACCCACCTCACCCCGTAGTCCCTCGTAATTGGGGTGAGATGGGTTTTCATACAAAGGTGATTTTGGAAGATTGTTGGATCGTTTTTTTTTATTATGAGTATCACTATAGCTCCATTTTAAATTGGAATACATTATTTTTGTAGCAGTAGCCTTAAAAAACCATCTCACCCCCCTTTCATACCTTCTCTCCCCATTCATAACCCAACTCTCCCCGCGAACCCTACTCACCCCATTTTACGGTACCCAAAAGTCCAAAATGGCTAAATATGAACGCACCCATACTGTCCATTCTATATAGAGGCATTTTTCACCGGACAACCGTGTGGGAGTTTTCCCTAAACGCAAGCAGCAAGGTCGTGTGACGTCACGCACCAGTTCCATAGAATAAAGATGCGACCACACCGCTGCTCAAAATACGCTAACGCACCGTAAAACGCAGCAAAATGTATGAAGAATACGTGACGCATACGACACGTCAACGCGTATACGCAGCGTTAAGCACCGGTGTGGTCGCTCCCTAAGGTGATAAATACTCATGGAGCCCATACATGGCTGTTTCGTTTTTCTTTAGTGTGACAACTGCGGGCGGACGACGAGCAGTACGTAGGTCGGCCTTTATGCCAAACCTGAGGCGATTGGGGTTCCGCTGTTAAATATATTTTATTTACTATGGCGACACTGCTCTAATATAATAATAATTCTGACTTAAGCCTCACAACAATTATTCGGAGTTTTATGAAAATTTTTAGGCTCGCTACATACTTAGGTACAGGCTGAATTCTGCGACCGAGTTCAGCCGCCGAATTCCGCTGGAATGATTTTGACAGCTACACCATACGGACCCACCACATTCATGATTCGTTCTCGTCCATCTCTTCCATCGTCTATACAGAAGGACGAATCTAAATTGTCTACATTTACCATTTGGGTTTATTAGGCTAGCCCCACGACTGGACTATAAGGGGAATGGGTTAATATTACATCGTAAGTATTTACGCTTTGACGCGTGGAAAATAAGTTCCGTTGGGCCAATCTTAGTATGGAACACCAAAAAGTGACGAACCTATAGACGACTATGACGACTATATAAAATGGAGGCATGCGGGGGGAACCCGCGGCGCACGAGTCGATTCGTGCTTGTTTTATTTGACGTACATCCCACGCAGTGATTTTAGGACGTCATAAATATGGAAGGGACACCGCAAAAATGTCGTGGGCAGTGCATCGGCGCGTGCAGTCCGAATTCGAGTTAGACCGATCAATAGGGTAGGTTGACCCTATGCACATTTGCACGATAGAGCTGTCAGTGTCCCTGTGACTTTACAAGGGGGATGACGTAAGTTCAAAGAGGTTTTGGATCCTCATCATATTTTTATTGATCACTGATAAACGTACCAATGTGTATGACTAAAAAATACGACTAGTTTTAGGTACTTATTTCTGACTCTCGTATCTAGTTTTTTTTAATTCCATGCTCTGACTATCATCAGACCAGCTTGATGATCCCATGACATTGCAATGTCACGGAATTTACATAAATATGCGAAATTCCAGGTCAATTGGATACAATCAAGTGGTTGAAAAATGCATCGCATATTTAGAAGCGGACAATTAAACTATTTACACCTACATATATCTAATTGGGTACCCATATATGAACATTGCAAAGTAATATAAATCAATTGATTTAAACTTTCACGATTCTCACACATTATTTATACTAAACCGGACTTAATCGCGTATAATTAAATTATTTATTGACAGTTGTCCCGTGAACATGGATGTTGCCACACATCCGAAACGTCGGGAGACCTCAGGGAGGTAAATAAATAATTTAATTATACGCGATAAGTCCCATTTAGTATAAATAATACAAATCATATACAAAGAATAAGAATTTATTTATTTATCCCACAAAACACGGAAAAAAAGAAAATACAATAAAAAGGTTACGCATTATAAATAATGTGCTAAATGAGAGCCTCATAAAATTGTACGCGTTTTTTTTAAATCTAGTCTTGTCAGTCGAGATGGTGGCCAATGATGTAATATAAACAAGAGGTATACGTTGTCTATACGAAATTCCGTGCTTAAAAATGGCCACCATATCTGACAGCATACGTTTCCATTGACGACGCGAAACGGAAGCAAGTTGGTGCAATTGATTCAGTTTTAGTGTGCCACTTTTGGAGCGCTTATAACTTATCTACCCCTTTTTTATATTACATAATTGTTCTTAGCTATGTTTGTTGTGTCGCTTTTTTTTATTTTTTTATTTCTGTAGCGGAAGTCCGGGAAAGATGAACCCCATTTTACTTAAAGGCGCTTAAAATTTCCGGTGTGAGCTGGAGACTTGATTTTGCGCCCATATGTGAGAAATTAATTAGGTAGCATTTGATATCATAAGATTGTTGATTAAGGTAATATTTTAATAAAATAGCAGAAATAATTCAAATCTGTCACCCCTACGGGAGAGATGAACAATGCACGGCTGGGAGACTTGACCATAGATCTCTCTAGTCGAAACCAGTAAAGAAAGAGTTAATAATTTATTTCGGAACATGTCCATAGTTGTTAGTAAAAAAACATACGAAAACCTTAATTCTAGTGTAGTAGTTAATGATAATAAATAAGTCATTTAAAGCAAATCTTTAATTGTAAAAGTCTTTTACAATTCAAATGCAATCAAAATCAAACATACTTAATCAAGCCGATTTTGAGCATTTAAGACTGTTTTACCATTTTTCATTATTAATGATTCATTTGAAATCACTTGTTAAATCATGCAAGCATTTTATACCATAACTAGTGTATTAAATACCTATATATTGGTCTGTTAAACTACGTGCACGAATATTTTGCAGTCAATAAATATTCAAAACAAAACATTATTCTAACAAAGTAATCAAGGTTACCTACCCATTAAAATAAAAAACCGCCCAAGTGCGAGTCGGACTCGCGCACCGAGGGTTCCGTTCAAACCTGTAGGTATGTAAGTAATAACCTTAAAATTATTAAAAATATTTTTATTATATGTTGTAACTAAAAATTTACGGTTTTCGCAATTTATCCTTTATCTGTGCTATAAGACGTTGCTTCGTACCAAATTTCAAGATTCTGAGTTCACGGGAAGTACCGTGTAGGTTTTGATTCCTTTGCGTTAGCGAGTTTCAAAAATTTTCGGATATTTGCAGCATAAACGGCTGTATCTTTTGATTGCGTTGGCTTAGAAAATTGATTTTTTCACAGCTCCAAGGTACTGTAGACCTGAGTATTTGGTATAAATTTTAGCTTTGTACCTCCACGCGTTCCTGAGAAAAAGGGTCTTGACATACGGACGAACGGACAACAAAGTGATCCTATAAGGGTTCCGTTTTTTCCTTTTGAGGTACGGAACCCTAAAAAAGATTTGCGTCACTGCCACTGCCTCCTGCGTCCTGCTAACGGAGTGATCAAGTCTCCCACTACCTCCCTTGCCTTACAAAGTTGATGTTTTCATTAAATTGCTGTAACGGATGATTAGTACATTTACACCCAATAAAACTACATTAAATTATAAATAAAATTTGATAAGAAAACAGTTCTCACCTTAAAAGCTGTGGAGATAGCATTAGAATGCAAATAAATATTTTATTTCAACTTTCAACGCGCGAAAACATCTTTACGCGCTCAACGCCAAACCGTATACTACTGATACTGACTGCCAATATGGCGACGTTGCAGCCACCGTCTTTGTGCGAGTGTCCTTTTATATTGTTTTTTTTTTGCCTACTAATCTAATTTAGATTTAAGTCGCCTGTTACTAACATACTATGGATCAACCGGTCTGAAATAAAGATTTTTCATTTTTATATTATTATTTATTTACCTGGCAACGGCGCCGATAGCGCGAAATTTGAACAGAAATATTTGAGGTGGTTTAAGTCTGCTACATGGTCAAGTCTCCCGGTTTTCCCCTAGTCAACAATTGGGGAATGTTAAAAACACTAGGGGGGTTATTAGGGTGGTCCTTAAAAATCAAAAAGTTTAAATTTCCTCTTATATTGTTCTGATACGTGAAAAAATAAGGTATTCTTTATTTTTATTTTGGGATTAGATTTTTGGGGTCGCGACCGAATTTTTTAACTTTGTAAGGCTTGCGTTTCTTCATACTAAGATTTTAGAAGTGATAAAAAAATGGCATCCTATAAATTTTTCATTATATGAATGTGGCCGGCCCCTCCAGCCAGGTATCTATCCTCCAAGTTCCAGAGTTAGGAAGAGTTCGATACACAAAAATCTTACATTAATATTACATGAATATACATACGCTTCATGTAACAGAATTATCAGTTTGTCAGTTTAACTTGACATTAAAATAAAATGTTTGAAAATTACTTGCAAGTTTTCTTTACGTTATCGAGGAGGTGATAAAAGTTTCATTTCATAATCCAATCACACTTGCTTGTTCATAAAGAGCCAATTGTATGTACCACCCCTACCAGCATTAAGGTCAGTAATTTAAATTAACTACATGAAGCTGTAGATGTAGAAGCCGTCAGCGCGTAATATGTTTGGTGACTCCCCGACATGCTACTGCTGCTTTCCGAGGAAGTTTCCGCTATGCAGCCACGAAGTGCTGGAACAATGTCCCGCCGCCGCTCAAAAGGCTGTCGGACGTTAATAGATTTAGAATTAATCTCAAAAAATTCATGCAAGAACATCAACATAAACAGGAGAATCTCTGTCTTGTAACTAGCTGCATTTAACACTCCCTCACCTGTTGGTTATGCCCCTTCTGCAATTCATTCATTTCATTGCCATACGGTTGCTGGACAACGTAATTTAATGTGTAATTTGTCAACGTAGTTTAATTTATAATTAAGTATTGTTTTTGTAAGCCCAATTTCATGTCCATGCTGTTTTGTTTGACGTTTAGAGTTTAGTTTGTCTTGTCTTCTCTTCACTGGCGCTAGTGGTACTGTTCATGTATGGGCTGCGTTCATCTTTACCATTAAGGCCCATACGCACGTAGTGGTTTGTTGGGATGAAACTACTGACAGGCCAACAAACATTTATTATTTAATATTATTAAAAAAAAACCGTTAATTGCTTTTTTGTGTATTTTATTTTTTATGTTTGTATTTTAGTTAAGTATATAGGTATTTCCTTTTAATTGTTTTGTTTGTTACTCTCCGTGCTCTCACCGAATGGACCCTGCGGAAGACCAGCGCTGGCTGCAAAGCTAGCAACATGCTGAGCTGGGTCCATTTCGTGACAAAAAGGAAATGTGCTTTTTTTATTATTATCTGCGTTGTGTTTGTCACGAATAAATGTTTTGATTGATTGATTGATTGACATGAGTCATGAATAAATATAAAACTTTGCATACATAGACAGAAATGGGCATACCACTATTCTGAATCAAGACAAGTCTCCGATAAAAAGTGAATTGCTTGCAAATTAGACATTTAACAAATTCTCAAGTCTTTAGCAAGGAAAGATTGAGTAGCGGACGAAATTGATACGGCGCCAATAAAACACATAAATACGACGTCTTTGACTGGTCTACGGCAATCAAGGGGCTTGGGTCGGATAATCATTCTGCCGGACATTTTTTGCACTGGGATAAAGACTGAGAACTTGAAGATACAACCTCTGCAATACTTGCTAGGCCTATAGGTAGGTACAGTCAGCATCAGAAGTAACTGCGCAAACGAAGACGTCAAAAGTCTTTATTAAAAGGGAATAAGAGCTTTTGACGTCTTCGATTGCGCAGCTACTTTTGATGCTGACTGTACCTACACAGCATTTATTCTCAAGTAGTCCCTGGGCAACCGACTGCTCATCTAAAATTACGGAGAAAACAATTTTTCCCAGAACTGAGACCTAGTTACTAGGTAGATCGATTTTACGCCCCCATAAACCAAATTTCATCGAAATCGGTAGAGCCGTTTTCGAGAACGTGATAACAAAGATTGGTATATCGTACTAATATTATAAATGCGAAAGTTTAGATGTTTGGATGTTTGTTAATCAATCACGCTTAAACGGCTGAACCGATTTGAATGAAATTTTCCACGAAGATAGTTTATAGCCTGGATTAAAATATAGGATAGCTTTTATCCCGAGCCCACGCAGACGAAGTCGCGGGCGGAAGCTAGTATTTATATACGATGTTCCCGGGAATTTCCGTTAACTTCGGCATATTGCAGAGTATATTCACAGAAACAAATTAGCATTATTATTTCTTGAATAATAATGATTATTATTTAGCATTAACGGTTATTGTCTTATTGTACCCTTGTACAGTAAGACAATAACAACACGTGAAATAAAAAATATGTACCTCTGAGTCAGTTCGTGCCTAATATCGAACGAACTCACTTTTTAAACCTTCTTGTAGCTAGTGTATAGGATAGGAACCCTACAAAATTTAAAAAGCTGTTATGACGTCACAGTTAAGAGCGATTTACACTGGTTAAATCTGCAAAACTGATTGAATTATGATAACAGTAAGAGTTAAAGATACTACTGTCTTGGAGAAATTAACTTTGTTAGATCTAAACAATGCCCCCTAGCAATAAACGGAAATTGTCAAAAACACGTACAACATTGCTCGTTTAATATAATAGGATTATGAACCCAGAGCTGTCTAGAAGCTTAAAAACATAAGAAAATAGAAAACGTGAAGCAGTCGCCCTCGAGGCTAAGCCCCGGCTAAGAAACTGTAGCTATCGCGTGGCTCTCGCTATAGAGTGAATAAAACACCCTTTGAACGCCAAAAACACGTAAAGGTGTCGTGTGTTGTCGTGTCGGCAGGCCAGTAGGACATCCGCTGTCAAAGCTTCAGTCTTTCATATAATAAGGTTTGTATTTGCTCTCTTGTTTCTTTTGGAAAAAGCTAAAAGTCTATCGTCCTCGTCATTCTACTACTACTGAGCTCTCCTCCTTTAGGTAGAGTAGGTATCAATATTCTACTACTACTGAGCTCTCCTCCTTTAGGTACAGTAGGTATCAAGATCTACCTACACTAAAATATTTGTAAAATTGTAACTTGTAGCTAATGAAACGGAACACAGGAGTGAGAACATGCATTTACATTCAAATATGGCCCAAGGATATACCTTGTTTTACCGACAATTGTTCGATCAAATGTATGTTTCGCAAAATTCACATTTCATAGAAAACCTATTTTTTTTAACTTGTCAGGAATTTTATAAGACAAACCTATGGGTTTGAATGTAATAATAGGTTCTACAGAATTGCCTTTTCTGTATCTAAAACGTTGACGGTTTCTGAGTAACAGAAATTCGATGAAACGAAAATTCGGCGAAACCATGCATTCGGTGAAACATTTGTCGGTGAAATAAAGGGGACACCATGGCCCAGTTACCTACTTTAGTGAAGTGTCGGTTAATAAAACAAACGCACGTTTAATAACATACGTTAATACAAAGTACTAATGACACGGGTGGCGACTTGGCGAGTACGGTATGGACTAAAGGGCGAGTTTTTGCCGGCCGGAATCCCGCGGCGATCCGTGGCCGATAATGTTTGATGTTGCACTTATGAAATACCGTCAACTGCATTTGTAAAGGTGTATTTCATCATGAGCCGACCGAAAGTGTAAATTTGCGAAACTTTTCCACTAGAAAGACCTCTAGGTTCTCGAGTGGCGACCACGTACCGGAAGGCGCGGCGTGGGTAGGCCCCCCACAAGGTGGACTGATGACCTGGTAAAGGTTGCTGGAGTCCGCTGGATGCGGGTGGCGCAGGACCGGTCACTTTGGCACTCTTTGGGGGAGGCCTATGTCCAGCAGTGGACGTCTTTCGGCTGATATAATGATGATGATGATGAGAAAGACCTTGGCAGTTTCTTAGAAATGGAAACTTTCTTGAACTTCTATAAAAAAACACAAATTTCGTAATTTTTAATGGCAACTCCATAACTTGCACATCTGTATTTTCAACGAACTAGTCAAGCCACCATCTTCGTATCTACTACTATTAAGTATACTCCTGATCCTAGCGTTATCCTAGTTGCATCCTAGCCTATGGAGCCTGGAGTCGGTCCGTCATCACTGTGGTTTGTCATCACTGGAACCCGTAAGAAGCACAATCTGCCTCCATCCATTTTGATCTGAACTTCACTGGGTTACCCCACCGCGTTGGCCCTGTCGCAGGGAAATGGCCAAAACAGAGATTTCAACAAAACTCTAAGGGATAAAACGAGTTGACTCTGCGTGTTTGTTTCGTCAACTCACTAACGCGTTTCAGGGGTTTTATCAAATCACTAAACAAATCTAGTGAAATGAAAAAAACGAGTTGCCTTTTTTTGCCGATTTCGTCATTTCACTAAACAGATTAAGAGATTTGATCAAATTACTGATTTTTTCTAAGCAAATGTTAAAATGGATTCGCCATTTTAACATCCTGCGTGATTTGATCATATCCCTTAGAGTTTTGTTCAAATCTCTGTTTTGGCCATTTCCCTGCGACAGCCCCATGGTCCTTCCTTAGGTATACCTACGGTAATGCTAGTAAAATAACAATGATCAGTTTTTTAAGGTTGTAAGTGTGACCACCGCAGGCCGCGCCAGTGTGATCCAGGCTTTAGCGAGGAGCAACGCCGCGGGCGGCGTCGCGTTGAGTGTGAGAAAAATGTCCTAACCCTCACCTAGATTCGCGGCGCCGCTGGCGCGGGCGCACAGGCCTGGGCTACCATTCATAACTAGGTACACATAGGGTTAACCAGTATAAGGCTGGCCTCCTTGTATGCATAGTTGTTTTTAATCTCTGTGTCAGGTTATACTAGAGACGGGTGTATACCATTTGAATTTTAGGCATTTTTATACAAGGTATTAATAAACGCATGCTGAAAATTTATCTATTTTTAACCGACTTAAAAAAAGGAGGAGGTTCTCAATTCGGTTGTAAGTATATTTTTTTTATCATTATTTGTTACCATTTTTTTTAGGTTTTTATATCAACTTTATTCCGGTAAGTACTTCTAATAGTTATATTATACACTTACTTACAACTTATAATAATGATATTTATGATGAGTATTTGAAATTTAAAAAAAACATCTTTAAGCGTGCCTTAGGTAATTGATGTACCTAAAGTACTTACACATTTTTATTAAGGTAGAAATATTATTATTATTTATTATCTGTGCTCTTATAGGGAATACTATTTTGTACACTATACTCGTACGGTGCCTCACGATTTATGCAATAAAGGCGATGTTAGTATGTAAGGTATTTGTAAATATGGGCCTTGTTGCCTAACTCAAATAAATAAATAAATAAAACAACTCATTTCTGAAACAACATATCTACTTACATTGATTGGTCCATAAACATCAGTGATCGGAATTAGGTGAGCCAAAATACCTATTCTTCGCAAGAGCACATAATATAAAGTGGTTGCAACCGGGTAGGAAAACAGAATTTTCTCTTAAATACCGGGTATTCGTTATTTTTCCGGGTACCAGTCGTAATGTTCAACATATATGTTTTTACTTATAGAACGGGATGTTTAATGTTAATCTAAAAGTTATAACCATTTCATACTTTTTCCTTCCCTTTTTACTACAAACTAACATAAACAATCCCGTACTATAAGTAAAAATATGTATGTTTAACATTACGACTACTTATAGTACCCGGACAAATATCGATTACCCGGTGTTAAAGAAATAAAATATTTTTCTACCCAGTTGTATCCACTCTACATTATGTCCTGTTGCGAATAATAGGTATTTTGGCTCACCTAATTCCGATCACTGATAAACATACACGTACGCAGCAATTAGAACATTTCTTATAATGCTTTTGTTCTTTGAAAACGTATTTTAGCCTGGTGATGGGACTGATGAAGAGTTGATGACATTATTTTAAACAGGAGCTCATTCGTTTTAACATAACTTCATTTAAGAGTTTTTCCATTACCACACAGCCGTACCCATTGCGGTTGTTCTTGATTGAACTTACTCGTAGATGCTCTGAGGCTCTAGTATAAGTTTTACCGAAACAAAACGCTACGACCGCGTTTGCGTTTAGCTGTCTTATCCCATACAAATTGAGGGTAAAACGCAAACGCGATCGTAAAGTTTTGTTTCGGTATCAATCAATCAATTATTTATTCTGCAAATAGGCCACAAGGGCACTTTCGCATGTCAAACGGTAATTTACAATAAAATAATAATAATCTTACACAATAATAGTTTAAAATATATCTATCAAAGGTTAACAAACTAAATGTCACTAAGTTAATGTAAACAAAACAAAATTGCAAAATATGACCATTACATTCGATATAAGACCTGTATCAGCATTAACAAGAAGTTAATGATATTAATTCAGTATTTCAGAGATGTTTAAGGTCTCTGAGCGTCCAAGTACAATTAATTATTCTAATATTCTAAGAGATGTATACCGTCTCTAAGCGTCAAAACAAAAAAGGAACATTAATGTAATATTGTCAGAGATGTACAGGGTCAATACCAATAAAACGTGTCAAGATCAGAATTATGTCTCTCTAAAAATTATGCTAGAGATAAAACTTATACTAGAGCCTCTGATGGGAGAGAAATACCGCTGGTAGGTAGTTAGCTACCTATATGATCGGTGTGTGAAATATTGAAATATGTATTGATTTCACTTCACACATTTGAAGCAAGGTGTAGGTACAAAAGCCGCGTTCCAGAATCCTCGTAATCGGGTCTAGGCCTGTTTCCCAATCACAGACGAACGTTCACAACTCCTAATACGACGATACAGGTGGACAAACCCTGTATCAATACCAACTTAACTTCACAGCCCAGTAACTTGAAGCCATTCATAAATAGCCCTTACGCGCTCGAATTTAGCGGTGTAGGGATTTTTGAAGGGGTGTAACAGTGCGAGTAATTGCATGACACGTCGTGTAGCAAAGCTCACGATCAATAGATCATATTGTATTTCTTTATAAATGTTCGAACGCATGACCATATCGCTCATAATGGTTGTTGGCACATATAGTTTTGCTCAATTAGAAATCTATTTCGTGGTCGTGGGAAACCAACTCACCTACCTCAACTGGATATATAGCTTAACTGTTAAAACCCATCCTGCCCGCGAAAAGCGAAACTCTGCTTTAATATTACATCAGTAAATATTTAAGTTTTCCAGTTTTTCGCTCGACCCTGTACAGTACGATTACTGTTAGTTAAGACCTGACAGATGGATTGCCTTCATTTAATTTTCAACTTTAATCTTATACAAATAAAATAGTTATTACTAAATCGGTAGATGTGGGTAACAGTATTCTGAAAAATGCTTTATCTATATGAAATTAAATGAAGGCAATCCATCTGTCAGGTCTTAACTAACAGTGATTACTGTTAGTTAAGACGATTGTACTGTACTACAGTGAATGTGTAAATTTCTGACAGAACCCTAAATAGGAAAGGTGTCCACTTTGGCACCTACTCCCAAGATTTGGCGTAGGCAGGCACTAGTTTTACGAAAGTTACACTGTCATCTAACTGTTTTACGAAATCTACAGCTGACTTCCTCGCGATGTTTTCCTTCGCCAAAAAACGATTATTAAATATGAAACATAGAGTACCCATAGATTTCACTCTAAGATATCTAATGATATTTCTTACATAAAGTTTGAAAAACCAAGTCACAGTAAGAATCCACGAGCATTTAAAAAGTAGCGTTCATCATCACTTGCTGTACCTAAATATATTAAATTACAGGTGGACTGTACTAGTTTAAATACTTTAAATCTACCTACGGTTTCGTCATTTTCAATTATAAGTAGGTAACTAGGTAGGTACACCAAGAATCTCGTCTAGACAGCAGTGACTAAATACTTTAACGACGTAATGACGAAGAATTTAACTTAATCAAGATATTAACGCAACCACTTAGAAAATAACCGATGTTTACACTAGTTTATGCCTAAAAAACTCAATTTATCACATATTGTGTTTAATTTTTAGGTCCGCTCTACACATTGAAGTTCGTCGAGATATGTTTTCACGTGGGTTCTATCAATATAGGCCTAATCTCAGCGACTGTAATCGACATGCTACCATAACCCTGTCTTCTTCTCTCTCTTTGTCGCACTTAGGTACTTACAAACTTGCGCTAGTAATGGACGAATGCTTTATGTACGACATAAACGCCATCATGCTAGCTAGGCTGATAGTGTATACCTACTCATTTTAAACTCTTGAAATAAAGCTTTACATTACGCTGCTTTTGCTGCTAGTCAGATAAAAATGATTAAATTACATAAGCAGGTATTACTTAGAACGAGAACTACAAATCCTTCAAAATATTATTAAAGATTATGCGATAATACTCTTATGTGACTCAACTCAATACACGATCACACAGTAGCGAGTTTTATAACAAATTTATATTTCCCGTTGAAACGGCCGCCATTTCTAACATTAATTTTATTAGATGTATTTACAGTAACTGCACGGTTAAGTTTGTCGTGTGATACACCATATATGGTTGTAGCTGGCGACGTGAAATATAGACGATTTGTACAGATTAACCGTGTTTATGGATCGTTATCTTAAAAAGCTGTGATGTGTTTATTAAAATAAGGTTATAAGACTTATAAGCTGAGTGCTGTCATAGCTTGTTAGCGCAAATAGTAGCTAACGATAAAGTACCTTAGACCTACCTAACAAACTTGACACCTATACCCTATTCCAAATAATATAAGATGAGAAAAATCCTCCGTTAATCGTCATGCGATTTCAAGGGAAACCATTTAGATACGCAAAAAATGAGTAATGTTATGTTTGGAAAGCACTTAGGTAATGATAGAAATAAATATAACTAGTACAATATTTCCCTTTTATATCTATTCTTCACATGTAACTGAACGTTTAATAACTAATGTTATACAGAATGGGTTATACCAGTCTATCATACGAGGTCTGACCCCGTAGCATGGCCTTATCACACAATAACTGACAAGATAGAGCGTCCGTCACTGGCTGACACCGTTCAATAGAACAAGACGGACGCTCTATCTTATCACTTATCGCGTGATAAGGCCGACCATGATACGGGGTCTGAACTTATGAGTATCGGCCGTATTCATAAACGTACTACAAGCCTGTTTTAACTAAAATGGCGTTAAAATTCGTTTGTCCTTATCTGTCACTTTGACATTTGTGTTCGTAAGAAAGGGACAGAGCACATTTTATTTAGCAGAGGCATTTTTAACCGACTTCAAAAAAAAGGAGGTTCTCAATTCGGTTGTTTTTTTTTTTCTATGTTTGTTACCTCAGAACTCCGTCATTGATGAGCCGATTCATAATTATTTTTTTTTGTTTGTAAGTATATGCTTCCAGGTGGGTCCCATTTTTTTGAAAATTCAATTGGATGATGGGATCCATGAGGAATTGAGGGAACTCCTCAATTATATTAGGCACGTGTGTAGTGATTTTGGTATATTCTATTATAACTCGTGTATTTACATCCGGAAATTATAAATTGGTGGAGTGGAATTGATGATGAAGACCACAGATGACTTATGGAATTCCTCAATTATGTACTTAAAAGTACAAAAGTATATCACAGATTCTGATAAGATTCCGTTGAAATAGCAACTAATGAAGTGCCAAGGGTGATCCTTGTGAAATTGACGGAAGTCCTCAAATATTATCGGGTCACATACAGCGATTGGGTTTTTTCTATAATAATCAACGCATTTGCTCTCGGAAATATATTCATGAGGTAAATTGGAAAAGAAATGTTCTCGTGGCTTGGCGGAGTACTAAACTGAAGTCGGTTAAAACTTTGTTTTTAAAGTAAATTATATAATGTCATTTTTCAAAACGCCTACTTTCATGTATAATGTTTTAGTTGGCATAACATACATTTGGTTGTTTATAAGTTATATGAATAAGGGGGTAAGTAAGTAAGTATATTGAAAACACGTCTTCGCAAGTTCACCCATCAAATACCTCCTATAGTACCTATTAAAAAAAACAGCAATTTTTTTATAATTATTTATTTAATATATGATTTATTTTCTAAAGTATACAACTGACTGACATTAACTAAATGTGCATCAGCCATTTTCATTTCAGTTTCAGAGATCCAACCGCGAAACGAAAACGAATTTCGTTCGTGTATCTCCCTCCCCTCTATTGTCGCACTTGCTGGTTTGAGCGGCAGAGACGGAGATACTCGAACGAAGTTCGTTTTCAACTTTTCGCTTCGCAGTTACTCCTTTTGTTTAGTCACGATTGAGAAGCTTCCCATGAACAGAAGAACATGAAACATGTTTTATAGGTAGATTATTACAAGCTTTTATTTACTTTCACCTGTCCCGTTGTCTGTCTGTCTGTCTGTAATCAAATCTTGCAAGTAAAATTTTATCTACTTCCCGGTTTCCGATTGAGCTGAAATTTTGCACGAATATGCAAATTGCGTGATAATGCAATATTATGATGACGTGGAGCTGATCTGATGATGGAGCTGGAAGATGGCCATAGGAACTCTGTAATAAAACCACATAACCCCATCGAGTTTGGGCTCGTTAGAATCGTCTCAATGAGTAGTTGATGACAGTAAAGAAAAGTACAGTCGGCAATAAAAGCTTGTACCAAAAATGTAATTTTTGACAGAAACTTATTATTCTGGCTTCTGACGAAATAGTACATTACTTACCAAGGGCTGTACATAATAGTACAATACTGTAATAGTACATTGTGATACAAGTGAGGTATGTTGATAATTACATCAGAGGCGCAATTATCACGCGAGTCGCAGGTGAGCGTGATAAGAGAGCCGAGGATGTAATTATCAAAGCTCACGCGTTTCATACGACGTTTCAACACATTTTGCGAGGAAAAAGTCCTTTTCATAGGATAATTTTTTTAAGTATAGGCCTGCTAAGTTATTTTCTTTACTTATTTATGGCAACAGGTTTTTACTCACATCGCCAAGAATTTCCAGTGGCGTCCATTCTTTTTATCACTTTTCTAGTCACCACGAGTCAACATTTCAGTAATAAACATTAACAATGTTTACAAATATCTGTGAAATAACGTATAACGGCGCGCCACAGTTTTTTTTCGTGAAGTTTGCGCAGTGCGCGCGCATTAGATGAAATCTCTAAACAGCCAATACAAAATAAAAAACATATTTTCGTTTTAAAATGTTATCTTTATTAATTCATGTAAAATGTTATCAAACGTGAATAGTTTTACTAAATTAAACGTTTTTTATCATATCCAAAAAGAAATAGTCAATTAATTAACAAAAAGGATTTAATTTGTTTAGCCGAGTAAGAATCCATTTGCCGAGAATTTAAAAAAAAGCTGTACATTCTGTACAACGCGGTTAATTTAAGAGTGCACCATGTGCAAGCATACTTCTTGCTGCAAGGTGCCAACGTGACTTAATCGGGATATAACCATAACACACAAGTGTCGTAATGTTATAAAACATGCGTGTTTAATATCCAGGATTATGAGCCTAAAAGCGACACAATAAGAGGTACGTTACGAGCAATTGTGTTGAAAAACTATCGCATATCCCTCTATCTCATATTTACAACCCTCGCCTGCGGCTCGGGTCACAAATACCTGCGATTTCGGGCTTTATTTTTTACTGCACGCCCTCACCTGGCCCCAATGCGCTGCGCGTACGGTAAAACTCACCATTATGTGTGTGTGACGTAAAGGTACCTTATGCTGCCGTCATTCTTAAAAAGGCAGTCATCTACAAGTAAATTGTATGAAGAAGACTGCCTTTACTTACGGCCGTATGGCGGTAGTTTCGGAGATATTGAATGTTTTGTAGAATAATGGTTTTTCGTCGGGGATGCGGTCAGCGGTGGACGCCTTTGCTTCTTAAGCGGAGCTTCTGACGCCGATTGCATTATTGACGACTGACCAAACTACCGAACAACGTCGCTCTATAAGCAAACTTAACATTGGCGTAATTATCCTTACTTAGATGGAAGCCATTTGTTAAAATTAGAAGAAGATAATGTTTTGTTAAAGTGGGTTAACTATTAAATGTAAAGTACCTAACATTTATTGACGTAGTTTTATTTTTAGTATATGGAAATCACAAGTTTTATTTGTCAATTTGGTGTGTTGTGAGTTTGGTCCTACGCCGGTTCAGTTGAAAAGTTATTACGGCCGTGTGATATATAAATGTGAACTACTTCTGACTGCCTGTCTGTTACCTTTTCACGCTTAAACCAATTGAGATGAAATGTGGTATAGAGATACTTACTTTGAATTACGGGCAACGACAAAGAATTATTTTTATCCCAAAATTCATCACCTACGGGGGTGATAAGGGGGGCGAAAGTTTGTATGGTGCTATGATATAAACGAGTTCCTCGCGGACGCAGTCACCGCCAAAAGTTAGTTAACGATAAAGTTCTTTTAGGGTGAATTCCACTTGAGATGTGTGAAGCTGAGCTCATATATTTTGCACCTCGCTGTCAAGCATGCGAGGTGTTAAATATTTGAAAACACATATTCGCACATCGTTGATTTGGACAAGCAACATTAGAATTAGGGCCGAACATATTATTTTGTAATATATGTTCGGCCCTAATCTATATAACTAGCTTCCGCCCACGACTTCGTCCGCGTGGACCCGGGATAAAAACTATCCTATATTTTAATCCAGGCTATAAACTATCTCCGTGCAAAATTTCATTCAATTCGGTTCAGCTGTTTAAGCGTGATTGAGTAACAAACATCCATACATCCAAACATCTAAACTTTCGCATTTATAATATTAGTAGGATTGTGCACTCTTTCGGTAGTACTTATCCCAGTTATTTGGGGTCGGCGCTGCATGTCTTTTGCTGAGATGGAACCATTCCGTTCCGTGGCAATACTTACTACTAGTAGGTATTGACACAGTATAGGAACAGTAGATAAACTTCGAACAAAGGTACATCGCACGGCTGCATACATGTGCGCGTGTTCGGTACGCACACACACATAGCCTTCGGGAATGATGGAGAATGCTTCAATCGGGGCCGCGCCGTTGCGATGTTCGCTCATTCTCACTCGCTACGTCAAAGGAAGCCGCCTCGTAGGTATGAAGACAGCGAGCCGCCAGTGCCACGATATCAAAAGGAGCCGAATAGGCTTGTAACTAAGCACCTACCAACCTAGTGCAGTTTAGCAACTATTATACTTACTAGGAAATATTTTAGGCATAGTATAGTGGTATTAAAATATTCCATGAAGTGGGAAACTAAAAACACATACCCAACTATCTATAATATTATTAATTTGTGTATACATTATTGTCTATTAAACTGTAACAGAAGTACTTTGCATACTTAAAAGCAAAATTAGTATTATAGGTATGCCAAGCCACAAACTTGACACAGCCCTGCGCATCGAGCGAAAGTAGGTAACGAACGCTCCTAAACGGCCACAGATTACCTACTGTATTATTCTTCTATACTGTGGTATTGATCTGAACATAACGATGTATATATTGTTGTCATTAATAAATGCTTATTCTATTCTATTCTTTATCTTCCATAGATACTTACCTCTCTACCGCCCGTCACCTCGTCATTTACATTAGTCCTTCGTTTCGCCTCTCACGCTGTCCATCCACCTTTTTCTTGGCCTACCTCTTCTCTCGAAACTACAGGGTGAAACATACAAGCCCTCTTTTGCTGGAAAATTTGCTTCGAGTTTTTTTTTATTGGAATTACATTTGCCATAAAAATGCAGGTACCTAAGTATAGGTTTTTTTTAATTAAAATGTTTCTTTAACATTGATTATTTGCAATTTTCTCTTACGATTGTCGAGTCGAGAGAAATATATTATTTAATTGGGTAGTAGGTACTTATTACTAGAACTACCTACTCATTGAAGCCTCGAATAAACTTTCAAAATAACGGCACTCCAAAGGCCTTGTTTAAATAAATAAACAAAACCTTTCTAGGCCGTCAATCATTACTCATTCTAGTGCATATTATTGAGGCCTAGCTCCCCTACACGCATTTGAATGAAGCAGATTTCCCATATAAAGGATGGTTCCAACCTGTGAAAAACCACGATAACATTACCATCAAATCCTACCCTGCACTCAAATATAAACTTTAACTACTAGATTTAAAGTTTACTCGATAAATATTGAATGAAATTATAAAGTAGTTACGTCGTGCGGACCCTGTTTTAGCTAAGAAACTGCTCACATCAAAATTAACGATTTAAGTAAATCTATTCAGTTTTCAATGCTATTTTCTTAGTAATAGAGTACACAATTGTAAAATAATGCAGCATAAGTATTAGTTTCACACACAAATTTTACAGGGCCGAGTTACTTTGTAAATCTTAGACAAAATAGGTAAACCTACTAGCAAAAGAATGAATAAGGTATACGAGAAGTAAAATAGTTCGTTACAATAAAAACAGTTTGTATTTTGTGTCCTTATTAACATTTAACTCACCCGTAGGCGAGAGTTAGATGTCTATTACTAAAATTATGATGATACGATCTCATCCTGTATTTGTAACCAGTAGGTGTAATTTCATAAATCTGGTGGAAGCATTTGACGGAAATATTAAAAATGTATTCCCTCAGCAGAATCCAAACAACGCATCCACAAAACGGTAATGAACTTAAGGATGGATGTGAGCCATGCACGCTAGTTAACACTTAATTAAGAATATAGGCTCCTGGTAGGCCTGGTAGCCATGAAAGACATCCTAGGTCTGATGAAGAGAGAGTCCGGAATAATGCCGAATTGAGGATCTCGTGGCTGCGCAGAACATTATCGGGGAGAGGAAAGCACAGCGGGCTCGGCCATGTCAAAAGGATGGGGGGAGATGGTGACGCCAAAGGGCATATCTAGGCAATCCAATAGGGCAGTTAACGGTCGGACGTCCCGAACGACGACGTCAAATCATGATCTTTAAGCCAGAAGCTGGCGGGAAATTAAATGAAAAGTCATGTCGGAGGACAAAACTCACTTTGAGTCTGTGAACCAGTAGTTAGTCGGTTAACTAATCTCATTTTTATGTTGAATTAATTTAACCGCACACTCGGGCATAAAATAAATCATAATAGGTACCTACAGCAAACGTTTTAAATACGCTAACACCACGTTTTCTTGAATGTATAGACCGTCTATCCAAGATAATGATCTCTAAGATCCACTACTACCTAATTAACTACAAAACTACTGAGCAATACTAATGGGAAATAACTACATAAAATTCCCAATGACCTAAGTCTTTGTATCAAAGAAAACAAGCAAAAACTTAAGAACTTGTGTTCCGATTGACTTCATTCATGAGTTCATTCACCACAAACCAGTTGCGAAAGAAATAACAGAAACTCTCTTCATTGAAGAAAACCTAGTGTTTGCGCTAATTGGACATTAACTGAAGGAGTAACGACGTAACCATGTGAACTTTACACTTAAACTAAATAACCCTCCACGTAAACACGTTCAGCTTAAGGTTCACTCTTGTGTGTAATTCTGTTTTTGATTGACACGGCTAACTTTGTTTGGTGTAGAGTTATTTGTAATTCAAAAAATTTCAACAAAAACCTGGCCTGTGAGTGCTTAGCGCATTCCCTGGGAGCCCTAATGGTAATAATGTCATATTTTCTAGGGTATAATGAATGACATATATCATTACAGTTTTTATCGTAGATAGGTAGGTATAAAACGTTCTTCTTCGTTCCTTCTTAGTGGTTAAAAGGTAAGTTAAATAAATGTGTAGGTCAATTGTATGCATAACTTGCGATAAAATTAAATATGTACATACCGAGTTAAATAACGATTCTTAGCGATAAATTCTCGAGCAATACTCCACCCTGTATAGTAAATCCCCGGAATGCCCGAATCGCGGAATGTGGAAAAATGGTATCGGAAAAATAATTGTATTTAGATGGATCTTCATTATTAAATACTTAGGTAACTAGTCATTTATGTACAGCAAGTACTTGGTACTCTTCTCTCTCAGCGTTTATATTGTTTTTCCGGAAAAAAAGAGTTTCCCGGAAACGCGACCTTTAAGTTAGGTCCCCGCAAACCCCTTTATTGCAAATCTCATCGAAATCGTTAAGCAAATAATTTTCAAACGTTTCTCGTTGATATTGGACGGAGAGCTAGCGACCAAATCGGCCATGTATTGAAACTCCGTTAGCTTCCCTGAACAACCTTTTCCGATAATCTTCGCGCTGGCAGCCCGCGCCGCGGGCGGTGGGAGCGGGTGTAGCGGGGTGGGAAAAAAAATGTGGGCTCAGCGACTTTAATTTTTTTTTCAAACAGGATCTCTGTACTCCCTGTGCAGCCAAAAAAAAATTTAAATCGATCGGGTGGTGGGAAGGGATTGCCAGCGTTAATTAAAAATACCAAAATAATAATAATTTTCATGTGGGCTCAGCTGTATTGGCTTTTTTTCTGACGCGAGATTAATTAATATGTAAGCCCCAAAAAATAGCCATGCAAAAATATCGGTTTTTTTCGATACCTTTCCACGGAAAAAAAACCGATATTTTTGCATGGCTATTTTTACAGGCGGATTACAGGCGTTCAAAGGGTACGATGTCCGCTGAGGAACTGATTTCGGTTACGGTTTACCGGTATGAAACCGATATTCCATTACGGTACTGTAATGGTGTAAAGGTTACGCGCGCCGCGCCAATATAACGGTACCGTAACCGTTTTGAAATATCGGTTACCCGTAATTGATTTAAAGGTAACCGAAACCTTTATAATCCCGGTTCGAAACCGGTATAATAACGGTTACCGAAAAAAATAAGCGAGCTGACATCGCCTGCCGCCGCGGCCGCCGTGCCGCGCCGGTTCATTCATTGCGTGTTCATCACTGCGTACTGCTTATAGTGCGTACTGCGTAGGTAGGTATTTTGTTAGCGATAATCACGTCACGTGATAAAGACAATTAAAAATGGAATAATTTTTATGTTTCATATGGCAAATTAATTAATCGATTACGGGTTCGATTCCCGTTCTGCTCCGCTGGTGTGCGCGTAATTTTTTTTATTCGTGTTTTGAGCTTTGGTATAAAATGTATCAATGTTGTCCGTCGGTCGATACTTTATAATTTCCAACACAAGGTGTAACTAAACTATAAGAGAACTAGCTGTTGCCCGCGACTTCGTCCGCGTAGAACTACTTGCTGTCTTAGAAAAATGATTGCTATTCAATTATGTAAGGGGTAGGCTTAATAATCGCTGTCCCAAATCCGCTCAGAATCAGACCGGCCAGCATATACGAAACAAAATCCCCAGACAGGCAGATGCAGCGTTCAAATTCTAACAGACCAAATTGTTTTTCACTGTGTTCAAGTTATTTTATCAGACCATTTAAAAGGGATCGCCACAGCAATTTAATATCCTTTCCCATAGTTTTCTCAATTGTAGTGTCCTTAATTAAATAATTATAGTGGCATTTGATTGGGCAATTATAGGACAAGTCTGAACTAATCCATTAGCAGTAAACTAAGTTTTACGATGTAAACTGCCTTATGGATATTGTCCGACTGTATTTGTAACTACCTATACCTATATATAGAAATCACTGTATTTTATGTATGTGGTACAAATAAATAAATTAACAGCCAAGAGCCGTCAACAGACAAGACTTAATTATTTTAAAAATACGCACTTACTTCGGTTCATCTGTTTGGGAGCTACGATGCCACACATACAGACAGGTAGGTACACATGTTAAGCGAATATTCCCTTTTGCGAAAAAAGTTGAACCCCTACACCTGCATACAAACTTACAAAATCATACACCTACCTCCTATAAGTATCTTTTGTATCTCTTTATTTCTATACATACTAGGTGCCCGCATAACGCAGGCAAACCCGCGGGATAAAATATACCATCCAGAGAGTCCATTCTACGCGCAGTTGAAAGAATTTTTAAAATCGGGTAAGCGGTTACGAACATTACCCAAGACATTGAAACTTTTACAAAGCTACAAACTCACATACTTTCCTCTTTATCGAACAAGCGAGCGAAGCGAACACAGTTCTATGCATCAGCTTGGACCTAAAATCGTTTGTTTGTCCGGATGTCCCGCTTTCCCGCTGTTCTCCTCTACAGGTCGCATTTCTCAACCAATTCTCGTGAAATTTTTTGAGCAAGTTCGTGAATTATCTAGTTTTTTTGTCGCGTCACTTTTTCGTAATTCATCATCATCATCATCATCATCATCATATCAGCCGAAAGACGTCCACTGCTGGACATAGGCCTCCCTCAAAGAGTGCCAAAGTGACCGGCCCTGCGCCACCCGCATCCAGAGGACTCCAGCAACCTTTACCAGGTCATCAGTCCACCTTGTGGGGGGCCTACCCATGTCGCGAATTGTGACAGTGGATGATATCGCGATGTCTTTAACTCGGTCGGAGTGTGTAAGAGCGCCTTAAGAAATTGTTTAGCCTGGCAAGTAGTGTATGTGTCAGGTCAGAAGTAGAAAGTTTTCCCGCCCGCCGTTATATTGATATCATTTGTATTACCGGCGATGGTGAAGTACGTTTAAAGTGTTTTATCATCGAGATCTAGGGAGCTGCGCAGAGGATCCCTTACAAAAGCTACGTGTCTTGGTTTCTTAGTACTATATGAGTTATTAGTGCCGCTATAATTATGAGCTATAATCTATAACATACATATTCAAGATGGTTCCAAGAGTAGTATTCCAAGATTCCACTGTAATGTAATGTTGAGGATAACGCTACCAGTAGCCTGAGCACGAGTGTAGACTCAGCGTGGTAGCACATAGACGTAATGTGTGTATAGCATTAACAATTTACCCCCTAAGAGAATACGACACTTAAAGACAATGAAATGAGATACAATGACAAGAGTACTTGTACATAGCGACTGACTGATACCAGTATGACAGAGTTAAGACTGTTGGTATGTAGATACAGACGATGAGAGACAAGATAGAGAGAAGGCCCAACTATAGGGGGTCGGCCGATAGGCTAAACCCTCAGACAAGTATGTGAGTGCACGCGCCTTTGTGGCTGCCTCCCAGAGTGTAAGAATGTCGGTATGAATTGAGATGTGCGAGACGATTAGTATGTTTACATAAAGTAGTACGATTCCAGTCGTTTGGTAGTTAGAACTTGTATGTGCTAAGTTACTAAGGCCTCGTGATGGTGCTTCATGTCACCTTCTAATTTTAGGTGGGGCAGACAAGACTATCAGAGAGTGAAGAAGAATTCTATGGTATTTAAGGTAGGATTCAAACGATCTCTCCTCAAATCATATTTAAACTTGTCGTGACGTCCTCAAGCTTACAGTACGATTACTGTTAGTTAAGACCTGACAGATGGATTGCCTTCATTTAATTTTCAACTTTAATCTTATACAAATAAAATAGTTATTACTAAATCGGTAGATGTGGGTAACAGTATTCTGAAAAATGCTTATCTATATGAAATTAAAGTTGAAAATTAAATGAAGGCAATCCATCTGTCAGGTCTTAACTAACAGTAATCGTACTGTAACGCAGTCTGATTGTATTATACAAGAGTTAATAACATATAATTTAAGAGTAACAATCCAATATGAGAGGACGTGGCGATAACCCACGCCGCGCCTTCCGGTATGTGGTTGCCACTCGAGAACCTTTCCGTCCCAACGGCCATCGGTTCTACGTGCTATGTGCCCCGCCCACTGCCACTTAAGTTTAGCGATTCGGAAGGCTATATCGGTTACCTTGGTTCTGCTGCGGATAGCCTCATTTCTGAAGCGATCACGCAGAGAAACTCCCAACATAGCCCTCTCCATAGCCCTTTGGGTGACTTTGAGCCTTCTTATGAGGCCCATAGTAAGCAAACACGTTTCAGTGCCATATGTCATCACTGGCAACACACACACTGGTCAAATAAAGGTCAAGAAAAGTTTCGTAATTATAAAAAGATATTTTTTTTATAAAAAGAATTCTACAGCTTACGAGTACAAAACCACTAGTAATAGATTAACTATACTTAGATCAGTATTAGGTACCTCTGCCTACTAAAGAATTATCTAATTAAAATATTATTTAAAGTGTATTATAGTTTTTTTTTAATAAAAATCTAAGAAACTGAATGAAATCATCAAAAATAATCTATTCACGTTGCGATTATTTTTTCCGCTATTGATCAACTTAACCGCAATTCAATATCTGACCATTAAACCGCTTTTTAGATCAACTCGTTAAATATTGAACACAGACTTACCAATCCAAACATGCAAATAATAATAATACCACTACCTAATGAGACGGCAAGTTAAAGTTACGTTAAAGTGAAATATATATCCTTATTTCAAAAAAGTGACAAGGAGAGATATAATAATTTAATCTCTTGTCTTGATCATAGTTTTTCCTTTTTCGTTTGCCGCAATACAGGCCAGGTGAAATTCAATCTTAGGTGTGTGTTGGGACAAAGATATAGAATGTCATATCTTTTCCACCCTAGGACGAGCCAAATGTGGCGATAGGGCTCCAGTGCGTACAGAATGAGACCCCGAGGGCCTACCGCGAAATGAAAACGAACTTTGGTCGTATATCTCCGTTTTTGTCGCTTGAACTAGCTAGTGCGACAGAGAGGGAGATACACAAACGAAGTTTGTTTTCGTTTCGCGGTAGGCCCTCTGGGCTGTTTAAATTCGCTACGCGCTAAATGCGGTCACCCGTCACGAAACTAGACCTCTACCTGCGCTTAGTTACTACGCATCGCGGTGTCAAGAACTCAAGATGTATTTGCGGGTGAGGGTTGAGGTGAGCTTAAAACAAGTTACAGAATAGGGGGGCTGGGCTGATTCTTTGCGCGCTCATGCGGCTCACTCCACCCGCCACGCCTAACAAAACTAGATCTCTACCTACGCTTAGTTACTACGAATCGCGGCGTCAAGATAATTAATTATATTTGTGGTTGAGCGTTGAGGTGAATTTGAAACAAGTTGCACAATAGCGGGGCTGGTGTCCCCCGCATGAGAGCGCAGATGCCGGCCGCCGTAGTTTTTAGTAGATAGAAATACCACATAACGCAATCACCCCCCGACGACCTGGTTGGCAGGTTTTCTCCAAAAAAAGGTAAATGTCATGAAGACTTTACCGGGGAAAAACTTTTCTCACACTACGAGGCTGTGGCATTACCCGACGCAATTAAATAGGTTGTTTATATGGTAAGTCGCTAGCCATTCTAAAACAAGTTCTCAATTTAGCTGCCTTTTCGTCCCTTACGGGCGCGGGCGTAGGTAGACGAAATCGTATAGCGGTTCTATGTAATTCTCCCTTTTAGATTAACCGATGTCGTCATCAACTAGAGCTACTGATAATTATTTGTACGCTTTTTATAGGAATTTAAAGTATCTTTGGCGCCAAATAGCCGGTGCTGCTGGCCAATTAGTGGGCTCTATGTTATATGTCACTGTCGCGTAGACTAGCTAAGTAGGCACTTCGAGAAGGTTTACGTTTGACCTTTTCAGACAAGTTACTTATTAGCACGACCTGTCGATCTTGTTTATGTCAAACGTAAAGAAAGGAACAGTAAAAGTTTCTGATAAAAAATTCATTTTTGGTACAAGCTTTTATTGCCGACTTTACTTTTCTGTATACCATCATCAACAACTCATTGAGACGATTCTAACGAGCCCAAACTCGATGGGGTTATGTAGATTTATTACGGAGTTCCTATGGCCACCTTCCAGCTCCATCATCAGATCAGCTCCACGTCATCAAAATATTGTATTGTCACGCGATTTGCATATTCGTGCAAAATTTCAACTCAATCGGAAACCGGGAAGTGGATCAAATGTAACTTGCTAGATTTGATTACAGACAGACAGACAACGGGACAGGTGAAACTAAATAAAAGCTTGTAAAAACGTCTCTTGGGAGCCTGTTTCTTGAATTTACCTAATGTCATTTTTATCTAAACTCGTCGTGTCGTCCTCTTCCCCTCCTAAGAACAAATATCTCTTATTTTCAGACCCCGTATCATGGTCGGCCTTATCACGCGATAAGTGACAAGATAGAGCGTCCGTCTCGTTCTATTGGACGGTGTCAGCCAGTGACGGACGCTCTATCTTGTCCCTTATCGTGTGATAAGGCCGTCCATGCTACGGAGTCAGATTTGCCCTCACTGCTGAGCTGTCCTATTTGCATAGTACATCCTGTGGGCGTAGCATGGTTGCCACTTTATCACTTATCGATGTGGTAATGACGCCCATCACGCTCTAACAAGTATGCGAGTGCGAGAGTGACGGATGCCTTATCCACAACGATAAGTGATAAAATGGCAAGCGTGCTACGCCCGCTGTATACGATAGCTATCTACATCTCGATCTGCAACATCTGACCCCGTATCATGGTCGGCCTTATCACGCGATAAGTGACAAGATAGAGCGTCCGTCTCGTTCTATTGAACGGTGTCAGCCAGTGACGGACGCTGTATCTTGTCACTTATCGTGTGATAGGCCGTCCATACTACGGGGTCTGAACAATCCCAAAAGTCCAGTCATATTTGCAATGTATACCTAGTCAAAACTGACATTAGTGCCGTTGTGGCTTTAGCTGTTAAGCTGCAAATAAATAAAGTTGCGTAATAAATTAATAATAAATAAATTAGTACCTGCCAGTACCTACAATCATCAGTAAAGCCTCGTTTGAACAAGCAAACGAGTTCGTACATGGAACTCGAACTAAAGTGACAACTTAAAGCCTCACTTACACGGGTAAAGTTTAGCGCCACAATCACTAACGTGTGCGGTTTGTAATATTTTTGTCGAATTGATAATTTTGTATGATACAAAGTTAGTAGGTATGTAGCAAAAATGCTGCCATGGTATCTGGGTACTCCTTTTATAGAAAGATATTTATTAATTTGAACACGATCTCAGAGTCGTCTCTAGTCTCTAGCCAATATGGCCTGCCTATATTCTAAACTAAATAGTATCTTAGTTTCATATACACCGACGCCGACGTCTCGCTCCGGTAAGCCCGAGCATCGAACTTTGGGCATACCAGAAGCAATCACTAGACCGAATAGTCCATAAATTAGTACAGTAAAATGAGATACATTCACGTGTGCATAGCAACTGTATTATGGCCAATCATATTAGGCTCATCACACACTGCCGCCGCATCCCGCGTACGATTTTCGCCGGACCACAGATTAAAGAATGGACCGAGCAGAGGTGCGGACAGAGGTGTGAAGTACCGTTTATAAGACGGCGCGCGAGCTTTCTCGCACTATCCGTCTCTCTCTTATTTGAAAACTTTAGAAAGAGACGGATAGTGCCAGATAGCCCGACGGAGCTGGCGCCCCTTCTTGTGCTAACCGTGCTGAGGTACTGGCATACAACGTTGCGAATCTTCGATCCACGCGCGGCAGCGGGATGCGGCCCACTGCCTGATGACTACAGCCCCCCTATTCTCTAACTTGTTTTAAGCTCACCTCAACGCTCACACACATATATATCTTGACACCGTGATGCGTAGTAACTAAGCGTCGGTTAGAGGTCTAGTTTCGTGACAAGTGACCGGCGGGGTGAGCCGTATTAGCGCTTAGCGAATAACAGCCCTGATGACCGCCTTAGTGGCATCATTAAACGAGCTGAGCTTTCTTACGCAAGCAGTTTTACTCCAAAGAAACTCTTTCTTTGGAGTAAAACTGAGTTTATGTTTTCAGCTTCTATACAGATTATTATTACCTACCTGGGAGGGTAC
The DNA here is from genome assembly GCA_947049275.1 of Epinotia bilunana. Lineage (NCBI taxonomy): Eukaryota > Metazoa > Arthropoda > Insecta > Lepidoptera > Tortricidae > Epinotia > Epinotia bilunana. The sequence goes on along the minus strand of OX346266.1, from coordinate 17,161,463 downwards.
TAAATATTTCAAATAAAAAATAAATATTTCTTCAAGCCTTCAAGAAAAGAGCGTACTCCCATCTTAAAGGCCGGCAACGCACCTACAACTCTTCTGGTGTTGTAAGTGTCCATGGGCGTCGATTATCGCTTACCATCAGGTGATTCGACTGCTCGTTTGCCTCCTATATCATAAAAAAAAAAAAAAAAAAAATTGATGACCGTTACTTAGCCTGGTAACGACTTGCTAGTACAAACCAACTCAAAATCACACATGCCGCACATGAGACCTTTACATAATACGAGTATAGTTATGTGAGTTATGTCTACCTGTACATAGGCACACAAGGTAAACTTCCTAGTCTTCGAAGTTGCTCTAGTATAAGACATTGACATGGGTACTTATACGTATCTCGAAGTGGCGTGGCTTAAATTAGGTACTCGAGTTTACCCCCTTATTGCATTGGCGCAAAGTTCTCAAGTCATACACTAGTCACTAGAGTATGACATGAGCACTTTGCGACGTTGCACTAGTGACCTAGGGCAACGTCGACTAAGGTGGTCCAAAACGCCGTTAAATCATGAATGCCCCATTTGAGTGCCCCATCCTTTTAAGTAAAAATGATGCCATCTAACTTTACATATTACCATGTAAAATAATACTTGTACTTATTAACATTTCTTAGTAATGTAATCGCCTATGTGCCTATGTGCCTGTAGAAACAAATACTCAATTGCTATCGGATCTTCCAATCAAAACATACCCCCTGACTGCGTTATTCATAAAACTTCACAAACCTCTGTTATCTGAAATGGTTTTGTCCTTTTCTCACAAACTCAACACAGTGGCGGATAAAGACAATCAAACTTTAAGGGCATTTTGGTAGAGGTTTTATGAACGATTACACATAAATACCATAAGTGTCAACGTTGAAAATTGTGTAAAGTTGCAATTAAGGTAACCTAGAACATGTAGCCAATTAACAGTGGAAAAACAGTGTTTAGAGCCGCACATGAGACCTTTACATAGTATATTTAGTTATGTCCACCTGTACATAGGCACACTTTAGTCACGCCACACAATCATTAAAGTGTGTTCTGTCCTCTGATTCCTATGTGTGTTAATTGCGTCGTATTTTGACACCCAACCCAATCCATTACAAGTTCAGCTTGTAAGACGTTTGAGCACCTTTACAACCCGATCGGATTAACTAACCTAACCTAACCTGGCGCTCATTGAAATCTACTAGCGCCAAGTACGTAGGTATAGTTAACCCGACCAGGCCCCGTATCAGGGTCGGCCTTATCACGTGATAAGTGACAAGATGGAGCGTCCGTCACTGGCTGACACCGTCCGATAGAACGAGAATGACGCTCTATCTTGTCACTTATCGCGTGAAAGGCCGACCATGATACGGGGCCTGGTTGTACAGTTTGTACATTCAAGTTATGATGAAAATAAGCCAAATTTATTCCCTAACGCTTAGAAGAGTACTTGAAGTGTCGTCTTTATCTTTATTATACCTTGGCTGGCTTGGGTACAGGAGACGTGTCATACCGGTCACCGGGCCCATTCATCTGCATCTGCGCATGCGCGGTTGACCTGCGCATGAGTCACGCGACCTGCCACCCACAGAAACTATGGACTTGGGCGCCTTTACGAAATTGTGAAGTGTTTTCTCAAATCTGTTTGTTTTTGTTTTTATTGTAACTACAGACTCAGTTCGGGTATGCCTACGCCTCCATGAAAATCTGTCATCAAGGCCGTCACACAATCTGTAGTCGTAGTAGATAGAGTCTTTATAGCGTCTTATAAGTGGGGCAGAGCTCTGTCTTGAGCTTCACATTTGATTTCGCTCCAAATCTTCCCAATGCCCTTCACTTCTGCCAGGATTGAGCGTCTCCGAGTCAGCTGTATGGGCCGGCCATGTTTTCCCTTGCTTTGTGGGTTCCAGACCACAGCTCGTCTTGGAGTGTGCTCGGTTGTGTGGCCGATCCAGTGCCTTGGTCTACTGATCGCTTGAGTCGCTATATATATCGCTACGATATCGCTTTACTGTTCTTTGCAACACGCGGGTGAAGATGCGCGGGCAGCTAATAGTAATAAATAAAGACGTCCAAAGTTTTAGAGGTCGCAGCCGCGACCGGCGCCAGATACGCAGATTTCATCTTATATCACAGATCGTGCCTCACCTTTTTGGGTTGCACTTTACGCCTTAAACGTTTTTTTTTTGCCAAAAGCGGTTATCTTTCGGTCAAACCGTCCATTGTTTTTGGGCCACCTCGCTACTGATCATTTGGCACTTTCTCGAAGTAAGGTCGAGTAATGCTACATTTTAAGATTAACCAAGTGGTTATAAAGTGACAGGGTGCTAAACTGATCAGCGAATTTTTAGGGGGATTGCAAGTTTGTGCAAGAATTTCCTCAATACGGTAGCGCCTTCTATGCATGGTATGTGTAATATATTATGTTTACCTAGCTATTTATATAGGTGCTTAAAGTTAATGTATGGTGCATATAAACTTATGAGAATTACTCCTTAACCTTAAGGTTAAGACATTGTGATTGTCATATAGATATTATTACTGCCGTGCCGCAAATAAATATTTAGATACAGTAAAATAAGTTTAATTCAACATACGAGTACCTTCTTCAAATAAACCGTTAGGCCTGGGTTACATTTGTAGAGTAAGAGGCATCGCTGGGAATGTGCCATACATGACCCCCACGCGAGTCCAGTGCGGGTTGGAAACATGGCAATGAACATGTTCTTTTGTGAATTTCGCTGATGCGGCATTTTGCGAAATAATTGCTATAATTTTCTGTTTAGGTAGTTTTTAACACTTTAACTAGTGATGAGCGCGAGTTCATACAATAGCTACTTGCACTTGCAGCCAATGTATGAACTTGCAGTAATTACCGACTAATCAAAATGTAAACAGACCTACAGGGCCTGCTCACGCCTAGACAAATTAAATGCTGGTCCAAGTATTTTCTAGTTGCGCAGTTATAGTGTCAACTTGAACCGCGTAAACGGGCCCTTATGCAAAAAAGGAAATTCAGTTTTCACTCACCAAAACTAAAAACCTTCCATAATTAATTACAAATGGGTGTACCCGACGCAATTTGAGAGTTAAGCCGCATCACGTCCTTCCATTTTTGGAGGTCGTCGGCCGCAGTGCCTTTTTGGGAGGTATTTTTTGGCTTTCGAAACACTCGTGCCGGATCGTGCGATGCTGCTAGCTAAAATATAGGTATATGTGTGAATAAATTTGTTCGGGGGTCCCTTGGGTAATGGTTGGAACAAATTATAAAGTCGTCGAAAACTGTCATGGACCTTGATATTTATTGTGTTTTGCAATATAAATAATAATTAAATAAATATTATAATCATATAATCATAATCATATTTTTATTCATAATAATTCAGTATTAAGTACATGTCAAAATTGTTAATAATTATAATTAGTCCATATCATATAACAATAAAATAAAATAATTACAATTAAACAGAGAAAAATAAAAAATACTTAACAGTACTTATTGTGTACTTAAGTCGTACTCAGCAAATTCAGTAAAACTGTAGAAGGTATGCTCGATAAGCCATCGTTTTAGCTTCGATTTAAAACTGACCAGTGACGGTGTTTCTGTGACATGGGCCGGCAGTCGGTTGTACACCTTTGGGCCCATGACGTGGGTAAGTTTGGCGGATTTCACCAGACGATGCCTGACGCCGACTAGCTTTTGAGAGTTGCGCAGGTTTCGACCATGGATCTCTGCTCCACTCGAATATTCTTCCAGGTGACTGTGTACATAAGTGGCCACCTGAAATATAACCACGGACGGCAGGGTAAGTATCCCAAGGGACTTAAAGTAGGGCCGTGCGGAAGTTCTCTGGTCCACCTGTACAATCGCTCGTATGGCTTTCTTTTGCATACGGAAGACCCGCTATTAGAGCTATTAGAGGACAATCTTACCTACACAAAACGAACTAGCCCCATAGTAAGCTCAATAAGGCTTGTGTTATGGGTACTAGACGACGTTATACTTATAGATATAATTACTTCGCTAAATACATAGAAACATCCAAGTCTCAAAAACAAATATACTCATGCTCATCACACAAATGTTACCTACACACATAACAAAAAACGTATATAAGACCATGATAAGACCGGGTCTTAGGGCTAAAAAGCGGTCTCTTTGAGGCAGACTGAGCCGTGGCAACCTTTAGTTAGAGCTGTGTAAATTTATGACAAAAATGTTTGGCTTATTCCAATCTAACCCGTGCGGCACTGACGAACCGTGATGGCCGCTCCACACAATGGGCCATCCTGACCCATCATACAGGATGCAACTATGCGTTAAAGGGAGTAAGACATATTTATGTCTCGTTCTACCGCTAATATAAATGTAGGTATAATTCAAACATCTACGCTTTCAATTTTATTTTATCAATAAATAACTATAAACTAGTTAAAATACCAGTATCTCATGCCTAAATAAAATCTAAAAAATAAAATTAACAGCCATTGTAGGTATATTGTGTAACAGAACTAACAAAAAAATCTTTTAATAAATAAACGTAAAGCTCGGATTACAAGCACCTGAAATCCCATGGAACCGCTAAAAACCCATTTTTCACACGGACACATTTAGAAGTGGGCTAGGTAATTATATGAGCCAGCCAGTTTACCAGTTTATACTTACTCAGTTTAAATAAAGGAACCCAAAGTAAAAGCTTCAATATAATCTTTTGGGACAGGCAATGGATCGCGGATGCGCCCAGGTCAACATCCGCCACTCGAAACGAAATTGCAGTTATTTTTATACTCGTCGACTACCTACAATCTTTAAATTAGAACCTCGCAAACCATAACGCAATTGAATACTTTTATTCTGATGCAGAAGTTTATGCTCTATGGACAATCGAAATAATAATTATTCAATTGTACACAGAAATGTAATGAATTTTGACCAATCACGAGGCTCGATTTACGGTAAGACATCAACGCGTTTTAAAAAAAGCGGTTGGCTGCACTTCGCTTCAACAGGGCGATTTTCAATAGATACCAAGTTTGTTTAATAAATTAATGTTTCCGTTGACTTGTAGAAAAAGTATTGTATACAATAGTTATATAATTCGATTTTTAAGTCTCGTACCTTAATTAGGCCACTCAGCAAGCTTCGTGGCCTAAACGTGGTTGGTGCTCGACTGAAAAAGCATACATTACCTATATAACGATTGCATAAAATATTATTATGTAATACGAAATAATGTGATATAAGTAGGTACCTAAGTGATATATACTAGTACATTACTGCAGAGGCCGTTAAGTAAGGGATTGCTGGGGGGCTAGTACGCTAAGTTTTATGTCGCGTAAGCATTCGTCTCATTCTGGCAAATACGCGAGTGCAAGAGGGACAAATGCTTTAAGTCGGACATAAAACCTAGTGTGCTAGGGGGCTGGACGAGTTCGGAGTAGACGGCCGAGTCGTAGACGAGGCCGGATACAACGAGTCCAGCAATCCCTGTTCCGGCCGAGGATTGTATAAGGAGTGCTTTTCTCAAACAATGTGAGAAAATATTAAAATTAAAATAAATACAAGGTAATCGGTTAAATAATAGGTAATTTGCCGCCTTTTTCCGCCGTTTGAACACCATGTTTAACCGCACATAATTGGGTAAGGCCGTTGAGATTGTCACTTATAACACAAAAATAACACAGTCACTTTTGTGATACCATAACACAAATGCAACACAAAAGTAACACATTTTTTTGTAAAGATTGTTTCATACTAGTATTAAAATACAGGGTAAGGAAAAAAATCTTTTCAACGAACACGGCGACGATCTTCTAACATACCGCCAAAGATGACATTTGAACCCAAATATCTCGGTAAATATCGATCTGAGAGAAAAAGTTTAAAGAATAAAACATGCTTATTTTTACGCATTTTTTACGATAAGAAAAGAAAATGTAAAATACTTCAAAAAAATTCAAATCCTAAAACGACCACCTTTTTATTATACCCCAACCGTCGCATGCCGCGCGTGTCAGTCGCAGGCGATCGATCGCGAGCGGCTGCGATAGCCGCGATTCACGGAATTACACCTTAAGACCTAATTCAAGTTTGATCGAATGCGGCATCACTGGTGTACCTACATCGTCCGGTGATAACCTAAACTATCTAATAAGAAGTAATAGGTAAGTACATAAAAACTCGACCTATACTACGTTAACACACTTGATATTTGTTTTTTTCTGCAAATGCACTAAATAGTGAGTTTTGACCGTTTGAGACCCGACGACCATTACTGCAAGAGTAATACGTTTAGTTAGACTATTCAAAGTTAAGTAACAATTCGAATCAATCTTACGATAATAATAAAATGTTTTTCTTTACTATTACAGTATCCTCAATCTGCATGACTCTTTACACTTGTTTTGTGTTACTGAACACAAAATTAGTGTTATGGTTAACACAAAAGTAACACAAAAGCGCCATATATATAACACAAAAGCAGTTTTTTACATACGTTTTAGGTTATAAAACCAAATTCAGTTAAACTAGACGCAATTGTACATGTTTCATGTAAGCTTTAAACATACACGAAAACAACCATACTAAAGTGAACTTCTGAAACGCTTACTTACTAGAGATATACATAAACACAAATTTTGACGAAAATATGCCACTCACCTTAAACGGTTCTCATAGACAAACTAAAAATGACAGTTTCTTTTTTTAAATATTGATTGAGAAAAAACCAAAATACGTATTTTTCCCAGTTTTCTGTTAATATTTAGGGGTATGCATAACACAAAATTTTGTGTCACGAAAGCCAAAACTCTGCCCACTAATCTAAAGATCTATAAACCACCGTTGCTTGTTTCTTGTTCTTGTACTAACAGAAAGTAATGTGTCTAATCTTTCAAACGTATTTAAACGTTTTTTTGTAAATGTTCAAATATGAAAATAATTCATAGTTTAAAAGTACTCGGAAAAAAGCGACACGGCATTTTCGACCAAAATTAGGGGGGTTTGGTGAACATAAATGCAAGTATTTTATAGAAACAACCACTTTTATTCACTGGGCGAAATGGGGAAACAAGCTCAATAATTGCTTTATAGAATGAACTAACAATAACGGCGGTAGTGCTTACACATGTGGAGAAAACGAACTGGAAAGTTTTGTTCAGACCAAAACTAACAATGTCGGCGGCCTTACCCGATTATACTCGTGCTTCGTCCTCGAGATTAGTATCCTGGAATATTTGAGATATGTAGTAACACGATAGTGACACCACCCTGACACTATAGTTTAGTTTTTTTTTGTGGGTAGCTATGCCTGCATCGTCCCACCCTTGACCGTAGACGTCATTTTGTTTAGAGTAATTAAAACGTCATTGATGACATTCTCTGTATGTGGGCGTTACCTTGTTAAGGGTGGGAGGGTGATACTAATCTCTTCGGACGAAGCACTTCGTATAATTATGATAGAATTTCGCTTACAGGTAAGTTCGTTTAATATTCTGTAAATATCTTTAAGGGAAGTTGGGAAATGAATCATCTAAAGGCTGATTTATTAATCCAGTGTCTGGCGCAATGTATTCACTAGCACAGCCATTGGCTTACTATTATATAACTTAATGAGCACAGCACAAAGTAATCACACACCTACCCAGCGAACTTTCTGAACGAGAAGCCTGTGTCTGATACTGGCTCATATGAATACGGACTGTCATGTATAAAAATGTGTATGTAAATGTATTTATTAAAATAGTTAGTCGTAATTATCACTGTTTGCATATTGTTGTTAGAATGCTTCGTTTGTTGGTTTATTGTTATCTTTAATAAACAAACATTTTTATTATAATATATAATTACAACAATTGTAAAATGATTGTCTTTTTTTCATAATTTTTTTTTAGTTGAACTTACTTTCTTGACAGGAAATATAGGTATTTTTCTTTAGTTTACTACAGGGGGGGGGGGGACAGTGACATACCCGTTGACGTTTGATATAGATAGATCTACCATCTTCTGGTGCATCCATAAACCTACTATTGCGCAAAGTCGATTTTCGGTTACTTAAATAATGTCACAGGAAGTCGCTACAAAATACCTATATACTTACTTTACTCTTTGGTTTACTAGATATTCCTAATTTTTCATAAAGACTCCATAGAAAGTTAAACAAAAATAAAGAATAGTCTATCAGTTTCTCTTTCAAATTGACTGAAAATAAGTTTCCTATGATACAATTAAACACAGAACAAATTTAAAATAAAAAAATTGAAAACATATATTTTTGAATTTTATTTGGATTAAAAAATAAGTGCACCCAGGGGAGCAATTCCAATAATAACGAAAAATTATAAATAATTGTTACTATACGCATATGCAAGGATATTTGTGTTAAACGTGCCCTTTCAGAGCTTCACCTGTTTTACCTTTATTCTTCATACATATTTTTACGTCACACCTGGCCATAATGCGAGTTTTACTGCACGCTGCGCGTACGGTAAAACTCGCATTGTGGCCAGGTGAAGACGTAAAATTGTGTACTCACCACGGACGGTAATTCGTAAAGCCCCAGATCGCATATTTATGGCCCTCACCTTCGGTTCTGGCCACAAACACCTGCGCCATACACGAATTCACCGCCCTAGGTACGTAATGTACTATTATTAAGATGTCTATAAAAAAATAACAACAAGTCCAAATTACCCCAGGCTCATTTTGTAGTATGATCATGACATTCATGACTACCTATTCGATTTCGGTTTCTATTTTTATGAAAGCCGATTTTCAGCCCACAGTGCGACGGCGCGCGAGCTCTCTCGATTTTTCTCGCACTATCCGTCTCTCTCTTATTAGACCACTTGGAACAAGAGGTATAGTGCGAGAAAAATCGAGAGTATGTCGCGGCCGTCCCATGATAGACGTGCAGCACGGCTATCATGCGACGGCGCGCGAGCTCTCTCGATTTTTCTCGCACTATCCGTCTCCTTATAAGAACACTTAGAACAAGAGATATCGAGAGTATGTCGCGGTCAAACTGGTGCCGGTTAATGTACCTACAGCCATGATAATGCACGACCTAAATAATGTACAGCCCAATAATCCGCGTCCATTTTGTATTTAGATATCGGGCCGTGCATTATCACTCTTGCAAACTTGGTCCGGGCAATAATTGGAAGCCAATTTCGATTTTCGTGGTAGTGCCGCTGTGCGGACTGATAATCTCCTGGTGTCTATTTCTGGTCTGAGGGACAAAAGTGAACTCTAACCTAACCGACCTAAGACAGAGTTCGCTTATGACAAGCCATTTTTGTCCGCCCTGATAATGCACGACCCAATAATCCGCGTTCAAAATAGTGGACACGGATTATTGGGCTGTAAATTATTGGGCCGTGCATTATCACCCTGAGCAAACAGTCCGGGGCAATAATTGGAAGCCACTTTTATCCGGGCTGATAATGCACGACCCAATAATACGAGTCCACAAAAAGTAGACGCGGATTAATTATTGGGCCGTGCATTATTGGCTCCCGCCAAACGGCCCGCGCGCGCGCCGTAGTTTAACAAAGCAGCGGGGCTACCCCGAAACGAAAACGAACTTCGTTTGTGTATCTTCGTCTTTGTCGCTCGAACAAGAAAGTGCGACAGACAGAGAAGGAGATACACGAACAAAGTCAGTTTTCGTTCCGCGGTAGGCCCTCAGGTCATGCCACGGTCATGCTCATGCCAGTTTGCTCAGTCACTTTGTGGTCACTTTTTTATTAATTTATGTTAGATGTAGGAACCATTAGGTCCGGCTATGGCCGTAATGGTAATTCAATAACGAACGATGCGATTGCGCACAAGTTACGGTCATCAAGTCGCACCATTTTTTGCAGTAACTTTTTAAGCATCCTACTAAAAAATGGGAAACGAAACGTTACTTCCAACGATGACAAGAAACGTCATAGAGCACTGTCAAATGTCAGTGTCAACACACCTTCGTCAAAGTGGTATGCCACTCGACCGATATTTGAAATAGGTCGCATTAATTCCTTATCACAGACGGAACTAATAAAATAATAAACACTTGGCCATAAAATGAGGTGACGTGGATCATTAAGTAAAGCCTCTACACATTCCAGTTTAAATTAAAACGTGCATGTATTTATATATGAAGATGGCTGGTACCCCGATGAAGTGGGGTTCTGTTGTTTCTCTCTGTGTTGTGTTATATGCATTGTATTGCCGTAAGAATGACATCGGAGACGACCGGCTGCATCCGATGAGAGAGCAGCTGTTGATTCTCGAAAGCCAGAACAAAGTGGGGCTTGGGAATTTTCAGCCGAGAGTGGCGCTTGGTTACGGAGGATGTCACGACCTTTTTGTGAATGCAACATCGCTATTGGATCATAAAGAACTTAAAGGGGACCCAGAACACCATAGTGAGATAAGGAATAAGGATGAGCTGTTGAAAAGTTTCGCGTATTTCTTCAAGCACGGCGCCGCGGCCGAGTAAGTGCCGACTCATGTATTTCTAATACGAACTTTGCATCCTCAATTAACATAATGTGATGCATGTTTTTCTCCATATCATCGAGTTTCTTTTATTAACTACTGTCAAAATATAATTTAACTTTACCAAACATTTTCCAACTCAGAAGATCATCATCAACTCATTATCATAGCAACATCAACAGCGTTTTATAGAAAAAGCTTCTGCCCACGACTCTGTCTGCGTTGAACTCGTATACATATAATACCAAACTTTCACCTTCCATTTCAACCCCTTATGCCCTTCCCCAGGACTCAAACTATCTCTATACCAAAGTCCTTCTAAATTTGTTAAGCGGTTTAATCATGAAGAGGTAACAGAAAGAAAGAGACACTTTTATAATATTAGTTTAGATACTCATTAGTCATTATAGTTAAACTATTTTTCAGACGATTTGTGTCCAACAGCAAGCTCTATGATGACCTAGTCGAAAAAGCCTTACAACTCACAGACTCTAGATGGTCCATTGGCGGCAATGCTCCACTCATGGCAAAGCGTTTCCACACAGAAGGCTGGAAAGTCCTTCTGGCCGGCAAAATGAGTCCAAAACTCAAATCATACATTCCAAAAGAAATAAAAGTAGTTGGTGCAGAGGAAAATGAGGAATTAAAGGATGATGTCCACATGATTCTAGAATACAAGGCTGATGAAAAGTTTGGGCGCCTAAAAGCCTCTCGGGCTAATAGATATATTCTGCACAATGACGAGAATAATCCCTTATTGAGCTCATTGGAGAAGTTTGGACATCACCTTCCTCAGTTCAATCCCGATCTGCTGGTTATCAGCGGCCTTCAGATGATGGACAACTTTCCTTTTAAGAAAACTGACACTCAAGGTAAATAAAAGGATATCTCAGGTGTTTAATCATTTTTACGGACTCATCATTATCAGCCTATATGTGTCCCACTGTTGGGCGCAGGCCTCCTCTGACGAATGAGGGATTGGGCAGTAGTCCCCACCCTGGGCTAGTGTGGATTGAGGGCTTCACATACTCGTACATCTTTGAACTTCTTCTCAGATGTATGCAGGTTTCCTCACGAAGTTTTTCATTCATCAAAAAGCTAACGGTCAATAACATCTCCATACATCTTAGCTGAATACGCTATTTGACAAAAGTCAAATCAGCTTCTTTTTATGAAACGTCAGAAACGCTCCGTTAGTATGGAATTTGTAGGGATTACAGGCTTGTGACGTCACAATCAAACAACGTCCTTGCGTCTTAGTTTTTATAAATTTCAAAAACTTAAAATTGACAACAAATGAGAGATTGATAGTTTCCCAGTATTTTCGTCATTTTTATCTGTTGCTAATGAAAAAAACAATTTATTTTCACTGTTGTCAAATAGCGTATTCTGTGTGCGTGTGGGGGCGTATTTGTTCATATAATTTATAAAAGTTTCTTTGTCTAGTATTCTTGCTACTGTTGCCATCTGAGCAAACAAATTACTCAAAAACATAATTCTTGTTACACGTCAAAGCTGCTGGTGGTTTTAGTGCAGGTTAACTTTACAACGTATTTATGCCATTCAAATTAAAAGTACAGTCGAGGTCAAAGATATATTTACACTTTTGCACCTTATTACAAGGCAATAAGGTGCAAAAGTGTAAACATATCTTTGACCTCGACTGTACAAAGCCATAACTTAGTTTTAAAATTGTCCCCTTCATCATCCTCCTAGCGTTATTCCGGGTTGTGCCCTAGAGGAGCCCAGGGTCCGCTTTGACACCTAATCCCAAGATTTGGCAGAAGCACTAGTTTTACGAGCGACTGCCATTTAACCTTCCAACCCAGAGGGAAAACTAGACCTTATTGGGATTAGACCGGTTTTCTCATGATGTTAAAATTGTCCCCTTATGGTTACAATATCCTTAAAGCATGTGCTACACGGTTGCCAACACGCCCCTCCGACCGAGCGACCGACCGACCGTAGTTTGCAACAAAATTTCATACTACAGCGGTTGGTGCCGACTGCCGACCAAGGTCGCTCGGTCGGACGGGAGTGTTGGCAACCGTGTAGCAGACACTTAGATTAGACCACTTAGTTTGCTCAATTATTTACGATTTTTTCCGAAACACGAATTTACCTGTAACTTAGCATGTTTAAACAATGTAATTAAATCCTGCTCGACTCACAAAAGAAGACGCCCAGTATTGTGCAAAGTGGAGGAAAGCGGACTCTGGCAAAGGCCGGGATAACGCTAGGTAGAAGAAGAATTAAATCCTGCAATTCGATTTTCCTCCATTACTCTTATTGATGTATTTATTTTATAGACGACACAATACTTTGTTCCCATCAAATTGGATGAAACCAGTTGGTGATCAAGTAACAGTAATTTTACTTTTATTTTACAGATCTCAGGGCTGATAGATTGGAACTAGTCAAACAACAAATCCTATCACAGCCCCCGCAGACACTGACCCATTTCGAAATGGCGAGCTACGTAGACCTAGAACTACTTCTACACCTAGAGTCCAAAGTCCTACCTTACGTAGACTCCATGGGCATGAACGAACAAGAGCTGACCAATATACACAACTTGCTACTATACGGCAACGTCAGCTATGCAGCTGATTCCAACCCGCGGGTAGCTACAGCACTGGACCAGATGAGAAAAACATTCCAATTAATCAGGCTGAAAAACCAAGAACATAATAGCAATAGAAAACTGACACGTATCCATGTTCACACGCTAGCCTATCAAGCTATTTTGTCAGTCAAAGGCTCTCCATGGAAGAGGACTGCTGCCGCCACTGCAAAGGCATCCCTGACCGCACATAGGTATGTGTGTGATGCCCCAACGATTCGTCTAGAGAAGTCAAAGTTGCTGCTGGATGATAGTTTCTCTACTAGCACTGACAACGATAATAATAGTAGAGTCGTTATAGAGCCAACGAACCCAGTGGCGTGTTGGGATGAGACGCTGGATGGTGATAAAGTGGAGATATGTGTGGCGCCAGTGCTGATATGCACAGAGGCGCAGCTGACGGCCGGCGCGGGTGATAACATATCAGCGGCCGGATTAGTTCTGCAGATAGAGAAGTGAACTTTAGTCACTTTCAGTCCTTCTCAAAATACATTTATGAACAACTGAATTGTCGCATTGCCGTTTTGTTCACGAAGAGTGAAATTAATGTTTTTAAGGATTGTACTTTTTACGATTATTTCGTTTTTAAGATTATGATTATAACTTATCACAGCTATATTGGGTGAAGGAAAACAGTGACGATGCACATTTTTACTACCCTTCTTGAAGATATTTACATACATACATGATAGTACAAACATACATGTCGTCATAATGATGAATATTTCAGGCATCCAGATGGAAATTAATGTTCCCATACCAGTATAGTCTTCTCTTGCAGCATCTGTAAAAATGCGTTATTTTGGGAAGGAGCTCACTTTGAACAACTTTACTTAAATAATTAAGCGGGGAAAAAGTGACTTAGTATTTTAATGTTGGTTGTAATTGTGCCATTTGACTTGTGTTTTGAAATTGACACCAATCTTTGATCAAACTGACTTGTTCCTGTGTAGTACATATTAATTACTTAACACATTAATGAACACTAATTGCCGGAGGCCCTAGTTAGTATTATTGTCCGGCAGTGTCCATCAATGTATTATGTTGTATTTAAATTATTTTTAATTAATTATATTATTTGCTTGAGGTCTTATGGGTATTATAGAAAACTGAACATTCTTGGTGATATTTACTATGTTATAGCCAGATATTTATTATAATTTTAGCCATTGCTTGTCATAATTATTAAACATTCCCAAAATATTGAAGAACTTTTTGATCTGATATAAATGTTGTTTGAATAAAAATGTTCTCTATGTAAAGTTGTTTTATTGTAAATAAGGCTTAAAAATAAAATATGGTGAACATTAATTTGTAACAAAATGTTCATTATAATGCTCCTTTAATAACAATGCAGCACGGTTACCACACAACGGTGCACAAGCTATATTGCTATCTGTCGGTTACTAATTAGAACACTTAGAAAGAGATGGATAGTCTATCTCACCGCGAGAAAGCTCACGAGCTGTCTTGTGCTAACAGTGCAGGTGGAGATGGAGAAAACTTTGTATTATTAAATAAAAAGTGGCCAAGACTGAACATTAACATTTGAACAGCATGTCATGTCACTTTATCGTAGGCAGATCAATACTGTTGCTTATAAGGCAGTGTTATACAGATATTTGGGATAAAATAAAGCCTATGTCCATACCACACTTAAATGTATAATGGTGAAATCATTTTAGGAATTGGGTGGTGGTTCCAGAGATTACCCCCTACACACAAACTACCTCTTTAAAATATTAGTTTAGATGATAATAACACCCCTCTCTTTGCGTCCGGGTTAAAAACAATTAAACAGTGTAGACAGATGATCATTGAGATCTATCTTTTGAAACCATCACTTGCATTCCAAAAAGACAGTCAATATTGCTTGTAATTGCTAAAATTGCTCACATGCATATACCAACCTAGCAACTATCATAATCATAACATACAAAATGTACATAAAACACCAAAATCTTATGGCATTAGTTGGTCACACCATTAAAACATTACAGGGTGTTCATGGTTATGATTATTAAGTAAATTAATTAATAATAACAACTACAAACCAATTTGTAATACCTGTCTTCCACTTTTAAATGATTTTTCAGGAGTAAATCACTTTATTTGGTTCACAAATATTTTTCTATTTACTAAATTGCCACTACATGGGAAAATTTTGAGCACTGCATGGAGATATATGTGAACTATTGGTGAAGTTGTGACAATAATATATGATCACCTAGAATTACCAAACAATTTTAAACTTCACCCATATAGCAGCATCTTAAAAATAACACTCAAATTTTCAAATACCTGAACAAATGAAACACAATCTACACAAAGAAATTGTTACTAAACCTTGTTTGGTTAAATTCACACAATATTTTTCATGACAAACAAAATGCCATAACATAACGAAAGACGAAGACAAAACAATTGTGACTTAAATAAGTTTAAACATATATACGAATAACATACATGGTGCATTCCCTTAATTAAAAAATTAAATAACCATTCATCAGAAGCTTACAACTAGGCTTATATATGAATAATCAACACTCAGTCTTGCGTATTATGTCTACAATTGATGAACGAATAAAGTTTAATCGTCACTGAATCGTGTCTTTTTGTTAGGTGGCTGCCCCGTCGCTTTATAAGGGTCGTAAAGACCACTCCTAACAAACCGTTTAGCTGCTTCAATGTCCACAGTTGGCCGTTTATCTCGATCCTTTACTTCCTGCCACTTAACCATAGTAGCTTTAATTCTCAGTAGCTCGTCCCTGATTGGGTGTTTTGTAGGATCGACGCCTTGTATTCTCAAGTGAATCCAATGCAGCGAATTTAGAGTGAAAGCAAGGAATAGGTCCAGTTCAATCTGCGCCGGTAGCGTCAGCTTATCATAATGTTCTTTCAGAGGTAGCAGCTGATCTAATACGCCTTGTACCTCCATCAAATTTTGCTTGAGGTCCTCACAGTTATTCACGAAGTCCTTGTCCTTCGCCAACTCTCCATATTCCAGGTCCCAATTCATTGTCATTGTTTGATGAATGTATGAGGATTATCTTTTATTATGTGCAGGCAATCGTTTTGAATAGAACTATCGCCCCACGTTTTATTTATAACCTACGACCCTGACCTGAGTATATAGACCACCGCTGCACAGCACAACCCCTCACGCCAACGCCATAAAAGTGACATTTATATTTTATGACAGCGAAGCGAATGACAATGGAGGATGGGACGTTCGAGACAAATAGAAAACCGCGTCTCATTTTATGTATTTAAATAATCAAATTTTTCAAATCACACAAAACTTGAAAAAAAAATAGAACCATTGCTATTCACACATAATTACTTTTCAATCTTTCTTTACATTTGCTTTACATATAATAGGCAGTCATTGCGCCGGTTACGCGGCCAGCTTTAGTCACTAGCACCGCTAGCACGGCTATCACACGGCGGCGCGCGAGCTCTCTCGATTTTTCTCGCACTATCCGTCTCTCTCTTATTAGAACAAGAGTATAGTGCAGCCCCGGCAGTTTTCCATCAGCTTCGACGTTTAGAGGTTAAGGCCAAGAGAGCCGCCTGGTTATCAGAGTGGATATAAATAGTACGATTGAGGTAGGTGCTTTGCAGATTGGCTGTCGCACTCTAGGATGACGCTGCCTGGAATATAGAAGCGTCCTTTCCCAGGTTCACGCTGATCGCTGTCCTGGGTGCTTCTCCATATTCCGCAGTCGGCCTCCGATCTGGATTTGGAGCCATCATTCCAATCTATGGGGCGGTTTAATGAGATGAATGAGAGGCGGCATAAAGGTCGATTTAGACGAAGACTATTTACAGCCGCCTAAAAAAAGGCACCGTATAAACACTTTCGGCGCCATTTTTTCGCGGCATGCCAGCGCTGGCACGGAATAGAACAATCTATTTTTCGGCGCCAGTGACCTCCGCCCGCATCTCTCGCTGCCCCCGCGCCTATTTTTCGGACTCGTGTAAACACTACGCTGCCAGTCGCTAGCACGCCTCCGTGCCGTAAAGCAAATAGGGTGTACATTCTTCGGGTAAAATGGCGCCGAAACCAGCGAAAACGAAGTCCAGCTTTTTCTTTGCCGGTAAAGCATCTCTCATCATAGTGCCTTGACGCTGAACAGAGTTTTCGATGAGAAAAAGTAGTGCGTCAAAATGTTCAGTAGTTAGTCGTAACGCCCACCTGTACTCTGAGGGATCTTCCAATCAATTGTTTTAAAATCAAAGCTGAGGCTCCAGTAGCATATCTGTCACTGATCCATTTTCTTACCCAAAATTCGTCTCTTCATGTATTTCTTCCTCCAACATATTAATCAGCTCCTCTCGTAATAACGCGGATAGTTTGGTTATACATTGCCTTTTCAATTTCATCTCCTGAATTCATTTTAAATGATGGTGATCTTAGCGTAGAAAGACTGGCGCAAAAACTAGGACGTCGGTTGTGGCAGCGTGCTAATGACTGGGACTGAAAAGGCACCGTGTAAACTGTTTGCTGTTCACTGGCGGCGAGATTTAGGCGGCTGAAGATAGTCATTGTCTAAACGGTCTGAAGATATGACGGTGCCTTTTTTAGGCGCCGTAATTTAGGCGGCTGTAAATAGTCTTCGTCTAAATCGACCGTAACGATCTTTATAGATCATCAGATCTTTATAGATGCGACAGTACTCAACATTCTTATAGCTATAGAAAACAGGTAATGGAAACCAACGGTCAAAGTTATAATTTTTAATTCACAGAATCACAATAATTTTAGTAAATAAAGGTGTACTTGGACAATTCTATATTAGTAATCATAACTTCAATACATTTCACAGTGATTTAAAATAGTCCTATTAGCTAATTGTGAACATTAATCGAAGAGGTATCAGTCGTCCAAATACTCGAAAGGTTCTGGAGGCTCAGGTTCTTTCTCTTCTTCAGTCTTGGGCCCGAAAGCGGCGACTGGTTCGACCAGGACTTGTTCACCATCTCCAGAGTGGTTCAGCATCACAATGCCGCCAATAGATATGTCTTTCAATGGGTTAAATCCGGACCCATCAACTATGGAGATGCTCTTGAGTTGCTGCCGCATTATCCTGGCGGGGTTGTTTAGGATCTCGAAGGTCGGTTCCGGCTCTTTCTTCTCCTTGGCCTCCTTCTCTTCTTCTTTTTCTTCCTTCTTCGCCTCCTTGGAATCCTTCTCGTTCTTCACGACATGGACCGTGATGTTCGGGTTTGGGGACTTGGACGACTTTTTTTCTTTCTCTTCCTCGTCGACCTCCATTTTTAGGCTGGAGGGGGTGCCGCTGCTCGAGGTGCTGGCGGAGTCTCCGCCGTGCGCCCGGCGGCGCGCGCGGGCCGCGGCGATGCTCAGCACTGCGGTGGTCACGCGCTCGCGCTCCTCGCGTTTCTTTTCTTCTAGCGGAGCAGGATAAGCGTAGAGAGATGGCTTAGAGTTCGATTTGATGTCCATCTGTGGCATCTTCAAGTCTGAGTTCAGAGCGATCAGGCAAGTCGGCGTGAAAGCGAGGGAAAGGCAGTGGGCGAGTGGGAACCAGTACCAGTATTGAGTAAATACTAACATTCCCACTACGGCAAGCATGTTCATGTGTCCGGTTC
The DNA here is from genome assembly GCA_947049275.1 of Epinotia bilunana. Taxonomy (NCBI): domain Eukaryota; kingdom Metazoa; phylum Arthropoda; class Insecta; order Lepidoptera; family Tortricidae; genus Epinotia; species Epinotia bilunana. The sequence continues at coordinate 17,142,721 of OX346266.1, read as the reverse complement.
TGTTCTGGAGCGACACTGTCATGTTTCGGCCACCAGCGTCGATGATACCCTGAGCTAGAATAGCGCCAAACTTGGCCATGACGTCCTCGTGCTTATTCGAGATGACTTGCGCATACAGCTGTCTGAAGTATGTTACTTTCGGGCAGAGTGCCTCAGTCTGCTGGATTAGAATCATAGCGGACGCGATCAAAGCGCCCTGTCGGACGAAGTTTACAGGGTCGAATTTGACCATTGGTTCTAGTAAGCCAATGGCCTCGCGGTTGCCGGTGCCGGCGCAAGCGATACCGAGCGCCATCGCGGCTCCGTAACGGACGTGAGGGTTGTAGGACTCCGCTAGAAGGGATACCACTGAAGGACACTGCTCGGGGGTCCTGAAGAGTAGGAAGCCGAGGGCTGTGACCGCCGCGCGGCGGACGTCGTCGTTCACGTCAGAGACAGCTACGTGGAGCAGTGTGCGGATTGAGTCGTTGTTACCAGTTCCACAATAAGCGGTTGCGATAGTGTAGCAACCAGCTCGGCGCAGCAGCGGGTCCTTGTCTCTCAGCAGTTGTTGGACCAGTGCATCAGCCTCCTCAAGCCTTCCGTACATGGTAAAGGAGATACCGACGGCCAGACCACGCAGAATCTTCTCATGCTGAGTCTCCTGAGCGTACGCCACCATGTCCTCAATGGCTGCAGCATGCCTTGAGCCTAACATGACCATACCCATGGCAATACCGGCGGCTTCACCTGTGACGGCATCATCTTGGTAAAGATTGAATTTAAGCTGCTCATAGACATCCTGTCTATGGCTTCCCATCGCGGCTAAACCCAGGCCAAGGCATCCACCGTGACGCACCATTTCATTCTGTGCATCTTTTAACTGCGTTAAAAGATAGTCAATGATGTTCGCGCCGTGATTTGCATGGATCAAACCTAAGGCATACAGGCCACCGCCTTCAGAGTAACCCGATGATGGTCCAGCCTCTTTGGGTAGGTAAGACTGCATGAGGGCCAAGGATTCACCTTCATGTCCCCTATGGATGACTCCTAGAGAAGCTGTAACTGTTAGTTTCGCCCAGTTTGTAGCTCTAGCCAACCACTCTAGGTTGTCTCTTAGGAACTGATCACTGGTGGTACCTGCATGCATGAAAGCATTAGCTATGACAGTGGCAGTGTGACAAATTGAGACTCTGATGGCATCTTTCGTGTTCTTCAATATAAGCATGTCTGCATGATTGGACCTAATCAAGAACTGCAACTGTAAACCTATAGAAACATCACCTCCTAAGATAGAAATAAGTTTCTCTACTCTCTTTTGATGTTCCTTTTCTTCATCATTCAAGCTTTCAATATCCCTAACTGGTTTCTTAGACTCTTCAGCTGGCGTGTCGACTTCCATAGCATTGGAAGCCTCAGGGAAGGGGCCTCCTTGAGGCTGAGGTTTACCTCCTAAAGCACTGGGAATTGGGGCTGTACTTCTTAAAGCCTGTAATACCCTGCCCAAGAACTGTTGTGTTGCAGAGTCATACAAATCAAAACCAATCTGATATGCCATGAGAACTGATTCTGTGGGGCCATGTGTTAGCTTGTCAAGGATTTCAGCTACAGAGAGAGGGTCTTCGAGGAATATGAGACATTGACACATGTTTACATAGTCAGGGATGTTCAGACCTCTGTAGAGCCCGACAAGAGAGCGGAGGACTGTGCTGCGGAAACCTCTGTTCTGAAGAAGGCTCATTGCCACTTGGAAGGCGTATTGGAGCAAGCCTGGAAATCGAAAAGAAAATGTGATTTAAATCTCAATAAGATTATTTAAAAAGTATATGCATTAATTTTGGTAAAGGTACTATCTTTTCTCTTAGTCTGTAGCCATATTGAATATTGTGCTGTCTAGTGACAAATATTAACTGTGTAACTTTCATAAATTTATCTTACATCATGATATGTCTCCTTTTCAAGACAAATTTAGTTTAATGGGTGAAATTAAAGTGTCCCGATTTTGTGCCATTGCACTGCATGCCCTTTTCATACATTTAATATGCCCAGGGCCAGTCCTTTTCCAGGGATTGTCCACAAATGCAATTACCAATCTTTAGCCGGCCTCACACAGATGGAATCACTGAATTCGGCACCAGCACCGAGCACCGGCCTGGCTCTTTTTCATTGGGCAGTGCTGTAATAAATGTACACCCTATCTAGAAATTCTGCACAAGGTGTACCCGTTTCATTTGCTCTTGAGTGACTGAATTCTGTTGATGTGAGGCATCCTCGGTATGTAATTGCCAGCAGAGTGAAATCCGCAATTAACAAAAAACTTGGATGCATTTGTAATTTTATTTTTCATATTTTGTTTTTGTATTGTGTATTTGAAACCAATATTGATGGTATTGAGAAGAAAATAAATTATAAATTGTATCCTTGTGGTGTTAAGTTTTCATTTACTTTTGCAGCGGTCGGCAACAGGCAGCCCGCGAACCACTTGTTTGTGGCCTGCGAGCCTCCCTGACTGTTTTATGTACAGGTACTTTGCCTGATATAGTCGCAAATTATTAACTAGTGCGGCCTGCATCTTTTTCGCTAGCTGCTGAAGCGGCCCTTCGCTGCTAAGATTGCCGACCCCTGCTTTAGAGTGAATGCTAATTATGTAAAAGCTTTTCTAAATTCTTTTAACCTAACCAAACATTCCCACCGTGAATTTGTTTTTTTTTATCAAGGCCGGGACTATAAAAGAATCTTCTATCTTATAAGAGGATACCACATCAGAACTGACCCATAAAAAAACAAATAGTTGGAGCAGGTTGGCTCAGTAACTTTAAGTTTCTAACAAGGAAAAATAGGCAAGTATGATAATGTTGACAATGACAAACAAAACCAAACCTGCAATGTCATCAGACTTCATGATGGATTCTTCGAAAACGTCCATGCGTCTCGTCTCAAGCGCGAGACCTAGGGCCTGCCTATACTGGCCATCATCAACACATCTTTGGAACATCCGGTTTACGATGGCCTCCAGCCGAGGATCAATGTTCTCCCCTGCACTGTCCACGAACAAAACCTTCCTCTTTTGAGTATAAAAATCAATCGCCTTCGCGATTGTCGTGTCCACATACTCGTTCCTGGCATTGACATCAAACAAATCACCAGCCCCCAATGCGTACGTCAATGAATCTTCAAACGCTCCCAAATGATAATACACCTTACTCGCCACCAAAGCCGCTAGCTGGTGCTGAGAGAACACTTTATCTTCATGAAGAATTTCGATCTTCTCAATGGACTCTGAGATTTCAGGCCAAAATTCATCGACGATGTTGTCCAACCTTTTCAACGCGAACTCTTTCACCTCTGGCATCGGCTCGTCGAGCAGGGATATTATCCCCGCAGCGGAAGTAATATTCATCTTGCTTTTTTTAAGCTTACTTTTAACTAAAACTAATATGTCTCGGGTTTATTTCATTAAACACTTTCTTTGTAATAAAAATGAGAACGCGACTCGGGATGAATTGACAAATTTCTTATTTCATAAACAATCTAGACTAGAGGTTTTTAGTTGCACTACTCAAAAGATAATTCTTTGATTTGGAAGAATATTCATTAACCTTAGAAAAAGAATAACTTTATAAAACGGATAATAATATTAATTAAGGGACATGAACTTAATGTATTCAGGTTTATTTACTTTCAAGTGTATTCTTAGTCATTCATTAGGCAAAATTCGGTAAATTTAAAGATAAGAATAAATTACAGTGATAGATAATTAATTTAAAATGCAGCAACACCGTGCCCTGACCCATAGACAATATCTAAGCCTGTACATTCGAAAACCAATATTAATATCCGAAGAAGTAAAATGTTACAAATATTTGAATTACTGCATAATTGCTTTATAAGAATAGTAAACAAAAATATAAAATAAATATCTAATTTAGAAAGTGGTGCGTAATTTACAAAAAACACTGCACATCAACACCTGCGAACCGTGTACGAAGCCTTTCGAACACGTAGTGAGTTGTCAATTTTCTGTCAATGTGTCATTGTCAATTCGCAAAGTTCGTAGCACGTAGTAACATCTGTTCATTAACGCTGTTTTCAAATAATTATACAAAATGTTGGATCTGTTCAGCATCTTCAGTAAAGGAGGAATAGTGCTATGGTGTTTTCAGGGTACGAGTGAAATATTTTCACCGTCGGTGAATGCACTAATTCGCAGCGTTATACTGCAAGTAAGTGATAGTTTACGACATTCGTTCGTGCAGACCTTGATCTTAATCTAATTAAATGTATTCGCGTACACGTGGACAAACATCCCTTAAAACGCACTAATTATATATTAAGAAATAGGGCTCGGTATAATCTATGTACATTATTCATTCTCATTACAATATGGACTTTACGTCGCTGGGGAAATTTCCGTATTTTCCTGTTTATTGAATGCGTAGTAGTTTTATCCTTATCTTGAGCTATATTACTTAATTCACGACCTTTATCGTGCTGTCTACTCAAACATTATTTAGTACAATCTTTCAAAAACTGCTCATTAATGCATATGTTATAATAATGTTTTATTCAAAACATGAAATGTAATCAAAGTTTGACACATTTGCGCAACTGAATACGTAACCAGTCAGTAATTGTGACTTCTGTATTTATCAGAGCATATGGACAAAATAATGATTATTCCCATTATTTTGGTCCAAAACTTGTAATACCTATAAACAAAAAAAAAATGGTTTGTAGACCACACTTGAAGGCTGTCTTATCAAATATGGATATGAATTCATTCAGTATGAAGGTCTTGTGATTTATTACATTAGTAATTTATCTGGCTGAAGGAAAAATATAAATTGAATGAATTAGATTCAGTAAACTAAACTTTTGTTAGTTACTTTACTTGCAAAATATAAGAATGTTCACTGAAATTTCAAACCCTTTGTTGCCACTGTGTGTCAACCCTGTATTGTGTGAGGTGGACAGATGTGGTCCAAGAAGTTACCAAGGAAGAACCATACAAAAGGCTTAAGATCAAGCTGGATAGCATGAGAAAGTGTCACATGAGGATACAACCATGAAGAAGAATTAGTTATTCTTAGGAAATAAGAATGTCTAATAAATAAATATAGTATTATAATACAATAATACTATTTATAAAAGCAGTATTTCTATATATTTGCATTCACGGCTCTAATTTTAATGAAATGTGGAATATATAGAGGTTAATGGGAATGAAAAATCGATCTAGCTGGGTCTGGGAAAATTAGTTTTCTCTCCATATTTTCTCTGTTTTCACGCGAGCAAAGCTTGGTGGCCCAGCAACTCAAATTACGTAATAAAAAAAAAATAGCCTTTATTATTGAAGCCTTATTATTATTATTTTATCTTTATCTTTATAGCCTTTATTGCTGAGACCAAAACGGTATTACATTATATTTATAAACAAATTTACTTAAAAACTAACACATCGGAATGTCCGGATTAGTGGTCAGCGTATCTTGTGACACATAGGCCTCTCCCAGCTGTTTCCATTCCTTTCTATTAGTGGCTTTCCTAGTCCAGGTGGCGCCCCTATAGACTTGATGTCGTCCATCCACCTTTTAATTGATCTACCCCTTTTTCTGTTACCGTCTCGTGGTTGCCATTTGTCCATTTTTCCTTAATGGCAATGGACAGGATATATGACACGGGATACCGTGTCATATATCCTGTCCATTGCCATTTTAACTTTCTTACTTTCTTAATTACGTCTTCTACTTTTGTTTTTGATGTTATTTCTTCTGCTCTTTTACGAACTTTTAATGTGATGTTCATCATACTTCTTTCTATTCCTTTTTGGCAGGTTCTAAGCTTTTGGAGATGTTTCTGAGTCAGTGCCCAAGTTTGGCAACCATAGGTTATACATGGGAGGATACACAAGTTAAAAACTTTTTTCTTGGCTGACATTGGAAAGTGCTTACTCTTAAGTATCTCCTTAAGAGACCAGAATCTCTTCCAAGCATTTGATACTCTTCTCTCTATTTCTAAAGTCGTCTGGTCTTTGAATGATATAATTTGTCCTAGGTAAGTATAGTTCTGTACATATTCAATCTTTTCATTATCTACCACTATGGTCCTTTCTTCTCTGTTTGTCATTATGTTATTTTTTGATTTATTTATGGTGAGTCCGACTATTCTGCTTGCCTCTGTCAACTGTTGTAGCATGTGTTGGAGCGTCTGAGCATTGTCAGTTACCAGGACTAAATCGTCAGCAAACCTCAAGTGGTTAAGTGTCCAGCCGTTAATATTTATGCCAAGTGTATCCCATTGGAGGTTTCTGAATATGTCCTCCAGTAAGGCAGAGAACAGTTTAGGTGACAATGGGTCTCCTTGTCTTACCCCCCTAGCTATTGGAAACTCTTCGCCGACTGTTTCTAATTTTATTTGTGCTGTGCTATTCGAATATACGTTTTTAATTAAGCGTATGTATTTTTTTGGCACTCCTTGCTGGATTAGAGCTTTCCAAAGCGACTCATGATTGATCGAATCGAATGCTTTGCTATAGTCAACAAATGCAATGTACAAAGCCTTTCTGTATTCTTGACATTTTTCTATAAGTTGCTTTATAACATGGATATGATGGACAGTTGAGAATCCCGCTCTAAAGCCAGCTTGTTCTATGGGTTGTTGATCATCCAGTATAGTTTTTATTCTATCTAGCAACAATTTAGAAAACACTTTGTAGATGTTAGACATAAGGCTTATGGGCCTATAGTTTTCAATCATGCTTCTGTCTCCTTTTTTATGTAGTAATATAATGACGCTCATGGTCCATTGAGATGGTATAAGTTCCGAACTTAAAACGGTGTTATATATCTCTGTGAGTTTTCTCAAGTTTTCCGGAATAGGTATAGAAAGTTTGATCAGCTCATTTGTTATCTGGTCTGGTCCTGGAGCCTTGTCTTTTTTTTGAGTGCTAACCGCTTTTTCTACTCTGACTGAAGAAATGGTGGTATGGACTCGGTCTCGTCGTCTACTAGACATATACTAGGGATCGAGGTGCTATCATCTGCTGTGTAGAGATTCTTATAGAAATCAGTTGCTGTTTGAATTATATTATTTCTTGTCCTTTCTTGCTTTCCTGTTTTATTTTTAAAAATAGCCTTTATTGAAGCCTTATTATTATTATTATTATAGGTTTATTTATCCATACATTTTTACATGTTTGATATATATATATATATATTTTACAGTCGTTGATATAAGTTTTATTGTATGGCCCCTATAGGGTAGAAAGCCTCCTTGAAGCCTTACAAAAACTTAAAACGAAATTACTTAATACCATATTTATTCCCAGGAGCGTTCGGGCAACACTACATTCAACCATAACTCATTGACCCTACAATACAAGTTAGACAATGAGTTTGAGCTGGTATTCGTGGTCGCGTACCAGCGCATCCTGCAGCTATCCTACGTGGACAAGTTTCTCAATGACGTCCACTTGGAGTTCCGGGACAAGTATAAGAATGAGCTGCAGGGGGGACAGCATATGGGGGACTTTGATTTTAAGGTGTGCTTCGATGCGGTGCTGAAGGGATGTGAGCAATGGGGTGAGTCAATTTACGATATGATAAAAATATTCCTTGTACACATCTTAAAGTAGTTACACTAGTTGTAATGAAATTGAACGCGCGACTGTGTCATGACACTGGTCTATGCAGCTTCAGATCTTTTCAGCTCTTAAAAATTACTTGAAAAAGAGCGCAAAATAGCTTAGTCATTCATAATTAGACCCCAGATTGTTGTGGCACTGACGTCACAATAGGGTGATTTGGGGAGTAAATGGAATGGTAGAACAAAATTATACATAAATTATAAGATAAGATATAAATGTATATTCATTTCACCAGAGAAAAACATAATTTCATTTACGGTACGTAATCGAATAAAATTTAATAATGTCACAATAAAAAATTCCCAGTGAATCGATCGATATTACATTTTAATTAATTACGGATTTAACACATTGCGTGACATTAAAAAACTTAATACCGGTCAAGAAATACAAATAAATCCAAGCAATCGTTACAAATATGGCTTTGACAACCGCAAACTTTTCAAATATGCTCCAATAACATCTGTCTCAGTGGAATTAAGCTTTTCTTTTTTGAAGTGGATATATTCTGCTAGAAGACGTAGCCTAACCGCAAGTCATTTAGAACAACTATTGATCTGTTCCGGAGAGTCCGTTGACGAAAGAGCAACGTCGATATTTTAATCAACTGACAATTTATTTATAGGAAGATTCGCAATAATATGTATACCAAAAAATAATAAGTACAATTTCGTATTCATTAACACTATATGATATTTTTTATATTATCTTATCTTAATAAATCCCTATTAATTAATACCATTCCATTTACTCCCCAAATCACCCTATTGTGACGTCAGTGCCACAACAATCCGGGGTCTATTCATAATTTAATAGTCACTGTATCACACCTAGGGAGCTAGAGGACACAGTTCCTATTGAATGTATAAAAAATGTATTATGTAACACAGTTTCGGACATGTTTTCTTATAGAACAACGCATTATGCTCTTTTTTCATCTTATTGCTTCCATTTGCAACATAATCCAACATTAGCAGTCATATTTTTATCGTTAATATGATTGGACACCATTCTTTTGTTAAAAGTGTGAGGTTGCTTATTAATAATCAATAATCATACTGGTATCCGTCATGTGTATCCCTCGCTTTGTATTATATTTGTTTTAAAGGGCCTCTGCGCTGTTGGCTTTGGCCCCACACATGCCTTCCAAAAGTCCGGGACCCCATGGTCCTGAGATATGGAAAAAAAAACATACTCATACTCAATACTGATTTTATTTGTTTTAGCCAAGTCCCAAGCTAAACTTCCTAAGCAAATGAGGACATTTGAGGATTCTCTCAAGTCCAAGAAGACTGTCGCCTCTATGATTGAGAGGAAAGGAGAGGAGAAGGGAAAGAAGTCTGGTAAATATACAATAAAAATTATAAAATATGTAAGTTCATATATAATACTAAACCGCATTGTGGTTTGGCAGAAGAAAATGTTAATAGAAATAAGTTTACTTCGTGAATCAATAAATTATTATTATTAAAAAACCGGCCAAGTGCGAGTCCGACTCGCGCACCGAGGGTTCCGTAAAATTTACGGTTTTCGCAATTTTTCCTTAATCTGTGCTCGTAACGTCTTATACGTTGCTTCGTACCAAATTTCAAGATTCTGAGTTCACGGGAAGTACCCTGTAGGTTTTGATTCCGTTGCGAGTTTCGAAAATTTGCGGCATGAACGGCTGTATCTTTTGATTGCGTTGGCTTAGAAGTTTGATTTTTTAACAGCTCCAAGGGACAGTAGACCTGAGTATTGGGTATTAATTTTATTTTGATACCGATACACGTTCCTGAGAAAAAGGGTCTTGACAGACGGACGGACGGACAACAAAGTGGTCCTATAAGGGTTCCGTTTTTTCCTTTTGAGGTACGGAACTCTAAAACGAATAAAACTTTACATTAGTTCCAGAATTCAAAAGATTTACACACCAAATTTCATCTTAATTAGACTGAGAGCCAGAGTTATTTTACATCCATACTAATATTATAAATGCGAAAGTGTGTCTGTCTGTCTGTCTGTTACCTCTTCACGCTTAAACCGCCGAACCGATTTAGATGAAATTTGGTACACAGATAGTTTGAGTCCTGGGGAAGTATCCCGGAGATCAGCTCCTAAGGTGGTGAAATGGGGGGTGAAAGTTTGTATGTAGCTACGATATAAACGAGTTCCATGCGGACGGAGTCGCGGGCACAAGCTATTCTTTAATAATATAGTATGAGTATATAGTATAGTATGGATTCTGTACTTTCAGTTAAGATAGTGGAGGTCAAGATGACCAACGGCAAGGTGGAAGAGCCCGAAGAGGACATCGAGGTCATCGCCGCTCGCGCCAAGCTCGCGCAGAAACTCAATAAGAGCAAGAAGGAAGTCAAGTGAGTTGCTCTAAACAGCTAGTGGGCAATACGGGTGTATCTCAAAGAATTACGAAGCTACAACCGTTTTAATATTGCTTGTTAGAGAGAGAAAACGCAAACAGTTTGTGACGTCACAAGACGTCGAGGCCGCGTCGATGGCGGCGCCGAACACGATGGAGCACGGCACGTTGCCGTCTATTAGTGACGTCACAAACTACAAGCGTCATCGTTTCATATGAAGTTTCGTTTTGCGAAAAAGGGACAGAACAAACCCCTTCTTAAAACTTTGGACACTTATAACTTCGTGATTATTTAACCTCTTGCGTTGATTCTTTCTCCATTTGACTACATTTTTAATCCTTTTTCGAGAAAATATGACGGAAATATGATATGTGTTTACACCCCTATTATTATATAGAGCCTGATGTGTCTCACTGCTGGGCAAAGGCCCTCTTCTTCCACCGGTTGCGGTTTTGAGCTTGATATGGCCAGCCCTTAAAAAAAGGAGTCCAACTCGACTCGCCATCGCCGACGAGGTCTGCCGCGTCTCCTTTTCCAGTTCTGGGGTTTCTCTATGCCCATAACACAACTCACCAGGCATGCGGCAGACGTGACCAGCTTCCACTTAGCCGCTTTCCGAGCTACAATTTCAGTTTGTGAGCGCAGCATTCATTAGCTTCACACCGAATATGCTGCGCTCCATTGCGGGTTGGCAAACCCCGTGTTTGAACTTCTGAGCTTGCGTCAAAGACCAGGTCTGCGAACTGGAAGTATGCAGATGTCCATGAGCCTACGATTCAGTGACAATGGTTCTTTTCGCCGGGAGATGAAGGATTTACAGGGACCGGAGCCGGTTTCTCTAATCAGGGTATTCCATAGGGTTATTTGAGATGTTGTTTTTAAATCCCTATCCATACAAAAAAAAACAAGTGTGTCTTACCGGGACCTAAAGAAATTAGCCGAGGACTGAGAGAATTGGCGCCTACTCCACCGACAAGAACCAAGCCCTTGACGATGACGATGATCCATATTGGTTACCTTTATGATAAGCATTTTGAAACTCTAAACAAAACCATAGGGTTAACTTATGGTTACCACCTATGATAGGGTAACCCTATCAGAGAGTAACCAAATGGATAGGGTTACTAAATCGATATGGTCTATTGATTTTTAAGCATACTAGTTGTTGATAATGCGCTTTTGCTTATCAAACATATTTAATTAAGTCAATGTTGACACTAAAATGATACCACATTTTAGTGCTTTTCTGTCGTATTACAAAGTTCATACCTCGATCAGTCCCGGACGCCGTGGTATTTCAGTTTTATGAATATAGTTTCTTACATTGTATCTGAAAATATATTATAGCTTTTGACGTCTCTCACCAGAAATTTGTCGAGTAAAAATCAACACTAGTCGCATTTCTTCTTCGTATAAAATATGAGGAAACGCAAAAGAGAATACTAAAACCATTTTTTTATATAACGTTTGTCCTTTTAGTCATCGAATACTTATCACGAAATGTATCGACTTGCACGTCGATCATGGGACGGCCGCGACATACTCTCAATTTTTCTCGCACTATATCTCTTGTTCTAAGTGTTCTTATAAGAAAGAGACGGATAGTGCGAGAAAAAACGAGAGCTCGCGTGCCGTCGTATTTTTCCAATTGAACCAATCCTCCAGGCGTTTTCAGTCCGTCTGTAGACTTCCAATTAACAGATTCTTTGACCCAATTAACAGATATTATCATAATGTTAAGCCAATTCAATGTCGTCAAAAGAGAGCCGAGAAAGGGAAGATTTCACTGCTACTGAATTAGAAAAGGGACGTTAAAATTTGGCTAGTACGACAAGATGTAGTCAAGATGAAGTGAAATCATTGGCCAGGACTTGAAGTCATTCATGTTACATTAAACTTTATATCTTGATCCATAAGATCTTCTAGCTATTCCCTCACACAACATTATTTCCAGGAAATCCCCGAAGAGCCCCAAAGTGGAGAAGGACCGCACCAAGAAGCCGCGCGTCTGGGAGCTGGGCGGCGGCGCGCGCGACCTGCCCGAGCTAGACTTCAGCACCGACAAGCCCGAGGACTCCACCATTAGGCCCGATACACAGGTCAGATAACACGTTATCTATGTAGTATAATCCCATCTAATAATCCCCGGAGAGCCCCAAAGTCTAGAAGGACCACTCCAAGAAGCCGCGCGTCTGGGAGCTGCCCGCCCGAGCTCGACTTCACCACCGACAAGCCCGAGTACTCCACCATTAGGCCCGATACACAGGTCAGGCAAGCGTCGTCTAGTAACAGTGGCGGATCCAGGGTATTGGCTTGGCTCCGTTTGGGATGGGCTTGACCCGGCTGAGGCTCGTTTTCAGCATGTTTAGTTAGGACTTAGATGCTTTTGGGGGGCTAAGTTAACCCACCCTTGGATCCGCTAATAGTGTCTAGTATAATCCCCATTATCTAGTGAAAGCCCTGAAGCGGAGACTTTAGCACCAATACACAGGCCCAATACACAAGCCCCAAGGCCCAATACACAGGTCAGACAACATATCATTCATATTCATTTCTAGCCCGTACTGTTCCCACTGCTGGACAAAAGCCTCCCTTGCTTTTTCCCACGGGCCTCTATCGACGTATCGATAGACCAGTCCTCCCTAAAAGCGTTGTCATCCCGACATCTTCGTCTAGGTCTGCGCTTACGCTGAACTGTGTTTGGTGGGATCCAATCGGTAGTTTACTTCACCCACAAGTCGTTTGGCATACGGCAGATATGCGTCAGCCCAATCCCACTTAAGCTTAGCAGCCGTGTTAATTCGCCTACTTTACTTTTGGAGCGCAAGATGAAAGTCAGATAACAAGCGTACGAAATATATCGCAAGCGGAGCAAACGCGAGCCGCGGTCCGTCGTATCTTGCTGTGGACAGCAGCCCGATAAGCTCTTGCGCACCCGGCGCTACAAACCGGATACAAGAATAAATATCTCGTTTATTTAACAACACATGAGTGATGCTATTAGTGTGAGTGTCGGCGCATTTGACGACCCACAGCGAAGCGCATACTCGTGAATAGCTCAGATCAGCGAACGTAAAAACCATAGAAGTCGAAGTAGCGCCGCAAAATGGCCCCATAGAATAGGTGCCATTGCCATTATGCAGGGCTAGAGGTGGGGTGTCAAAACGATGTCAGCCGTTCCAACATGCGCATACCGAGTTTTAGGCACGTGCTTGGGTAGAAATTTGCAAAGACAGCTCGCATTCTATGGCTCTTTCGTTGGCTGGCTCAGAAGCGTTCACTAAAGCACGAATGAGAAGACCCTTCATTATCACCACCATCATATCAGCCGAAAGACGTCACGTCACTGCATACATCCGCCCCTTCCACAGTGCCACAATAACCGGTCGGGCGCCACCCGCATTATTTATTAAGGGCTACCCCAGGTTGTCATCTATTTTTGACAAGTTTTATTTTTATTTTTATTTTTTTTGTTTTGAATCGTATCTCCTACGTTTGTACTACTGATAGAATTATAAGTCAAACGGCTATTAGATCTTCAATTTTTATCTCCATATTTGTCTACCGGATTTTGAAAAAAAATAGTACTTAATTTTGTATGATTTTTTTTAAACATTGTCTAAAAAAATACTTATTTCGTATCTCTATTGACGTTAGATCTTTCTAACATATACGAAATCTACATATTTGGGTTCTTCTATGACGTCTCTAAAAACGTGTCTAGGGTTTTCATTTTAAACTAATTAATACAAAAGCTATGGCCAGAAAACCAGTTTTTTGGCTGAAAATTGTTCAACTTTGATGCCAAATATCTCGAAAACAATGAACTTTGAAGTAAATATGGGATACTATATTGCTTAAAGCTGTTGTTGTGAATATAATAAGCTACAAAAACATAAGAAAACGAAGGGATTCAGATCGAAGGTTATTGGCGTATGGGAGCCCCTTAACATACGTGTTACATTTCAGCTGGTGGGCAGAATGACAGGCGCCATCCGCGACCTGGAGGTGGAGTCTGAGGACAGCAGCACCGAGGAGGAGGAGACAGCCGCGCCCAGCCCCAAGAAGACTGGCGGAATGTTCAGCATCTTCAAGGGTATGTCTTTGTGGAACACAAGAACATGACTTGGGGTGGGTTGCAGTCTTCACGGGGCTCGTCTAGAAATGATGTGATCATATTTGGACTACGTTTGACCCCCCCTCCCCCTTTGGTGATTCTAACGCTACCCCGTCCCCCCATTCAAGATCACGTGTATGTTTGGGACTGAGTATGACGATGTGGGGTCAACGCAGGTCAAGGCCATGCGCGCCGATGCAAGGTTTTATTGTTAATATTTCAAACTTGGTACAATAAATAATTATTATTTGGATAAAAACGCTCGGAGCGGATTATTTTGATATGAGAAAATTATTGAGTAAGTACTTTCGTTATTTTTTGACTTGCTGTGCAAAGTTACACGTGTGATGTCTTCTTGGAGTGAGACGGCGTATTTTATAAAACTTACATATTTTATATAACTTTTACATATTTTATTACAATCTGTGTTACCTTAGTTCTAAGTCAACTTACTATTTAAGAATTAATTCAATGAATGATGATTTTTTTGAATCATTATTTAAGAGCTAGGCTCTTTTCGGTGGAGTAACTGCCGCTGATTTTGTCCTCTGCCAGCCTCTTGACGTCTTCCTACGACTTGATAGCAACTTTCTCTTTTATTTGGCTAGTGTAAGTATGTCTGTGCCTTCCTCTGCCTGTCCTTCGATCTTGCCCTCCAAGATAAATGATCGGACACCTTATACTATGAATCTATTGTCCGAAATTAAGAGTCCGCAGTAAGCTCAATTCCCCATACAAACGTAGTTACGCTCTCATTTTAAAACTGCGTGTTGGATTGTGACGAAACTGCATATACAATGACATAAGGTATATCTATGTCTTAGAGCTTACTGCGGACTCGTTAAGATATTCATTCATTTCATTCGTATGACCACACATTAATTGTATCAACAGGTCTGGTGGGCTCGAAGGCTCTCACGGCGGAAGCGATGCAACCAGTCCTCAACAAGATGCGCGACCATCTCATAACCAAGAACGTTGCCGCCGACATCGCCAACAAGTTGTGCGAGTCCGTCGCCAGCAAGCTTGAGGGCAAGGTCAGTTCTATCCCTTTACCCTAAGGGCCTGTTTCACAATCTCCAGTTAAAACATATCCGTCAGATAAATGTTGGCTGTCACTTTTCTTTTATATGACGAGAGAAAAGGATAGCAATAATTTTAACTGGCAGATAACTTTATCCGGCGATTGTGAAACAGGCCCTAAATCTCAAAGCAAAAATTACCACCTCTTTAACCGACTTCAAAAAGGGGTACTCAATTGTTCGGAATCTTTTTATGTATGTTCCTCGTGTACTCCAAAATATACTATATTCATCTGAATGTCTCTCAAATAAGCCCAGCGTGACAGGATTGGCTTCCCAAGAGGCAGCTTTTTGCCCGACTGCCGATTGAGAGGAGGGTTATGTTTTTCGAGTGTATGTATGTGTGTTATGTCTTATTCTTCGACATATGAGGTGTCGTTGGATTCCTCTTAATCGTAGGAGTGACATAGTCTAATTAGGCTATAATATTTGTAAAAAAGCAGTGGGTTTTCGATTTCACTTGTTCATTTAATATTTGTTTACTAGGTACAGTCGCTCCATTGTCTCGACATGAGAGGCGCGTTCAGATATTTGTGACCACTTTGGCCGCTCCGATATATCTAATGGCGACTGTACGGATGTAGTGGATAATGTTTTCTCGGACATGTCCATATTTCTTGCCGTTCACGATTAGCGCGCTAAAGCTGCCTCTCTCGGAACTTTGGTTACCAACACAATCGGTTATACCATACAAATCTGTGTGTCCCAGGTGCTGGGGACCTTCGATAGCGTGGCGAAGACCATCAAGGCCACGCTGACCGAGTCGCTGGTCCAGATCCTGTCTCCGCGGCGCCGGGTGGACATCCTGAGAGACGCGATGCACGCAAAACAGGAGAGCCGGCCTTACGTCATGGCATTCTGCGGGGTGAGTTTTGACAGGCCCGGAGTTGCTGGCGTCCATGCGCTGCGGTGACCGAGGTCGCGGGTTCAGATCGCGCTCGTAGCGAATAATTGTTCAATTTTCCACTTTAAGGTGCGACCACACCGCTGCTCAAAATACGCTAACGCACCGTAAAAGCAGCAAAATGTATGAAGAATACGTGACGCATACGACACGTCAACGCGTATACGCGCCGGTGTGGTTGCCCCCTAATCGTGGCGATTTCGTTAGCGGACTTTTCTCCTTAGTAAACATTTACGGCCGTATTCATAAACGTACTTCAAGCCTATTTTAACTAAAATTCCGTTAAAGTTCGTTTGTCTTTATATGTCACTTTGACATTTGTGTGCGTAAGAATGGGACAGAGCACATTTTATTTAGCAGAGGTATTTTAAGTTTTATGAATAAGGGCGTTACTGTTGCTGAATTAATCTTCTGCGTACCTCAGTGGCTCCTTACACCTACAAATCACATCTACTCTTTAACTCAATAGTACACTACTGCAGAGGCCATGAAGTAAGGGATTGCTGGACGAGATTGGGGTAGACGGCCGAGTCGTAGACGAGGGCGGATACAACGAGTCCAGCAATCCCTGTTCCGGCCGAGGATTGTATAGTGCTTTTCTCAAATGATGTGAGGAAATATTTAAATTAAAATAAATACAAGGTAATCGATTAAATAATAGGTAATTTGCCGCCTTTTTTATGTTTTATACATGCCATTGGAACAAGCCGTTCGAGCACCATGCTTAACCGCACATAAGTATAGTACAATAGATTTTGTTTTTTTTTTAATGTCGCAAGTATGTTTACAGAGTCTAGTGGTGGTTGGCAGTATGTAATTTTTCCTTTGTCAGTTTAATATTAGTAAGCAAATTTAAGAAGTTTTAAGAGTAGCGGACAATTATGGTTTTACTGAGGGTTTTCATACATTACTTCTTGGCGTAAGGCCAAGAAGTAATGTAGGGAGCCTTAAACAAGAAACTTCATGTCTTCATTTAGTGATATTAACGCATACATTTCCGAGCATGTTTGAGAAAACAGTTTTATTTACACGCTTTTTGATAGTTTCACCTGTTTGTCATCAAACCTTGCAAGTTAAATTTGATCCACTTCCCGGGGACCGATTGAGCTGAAATTTTGGGTATATGTATTTCTCGAGTGGCGACTACGTACCGAAAGGCGCGGCGTGGGTAGGCCCCCCACAAGGTGGACTGATGACCTGGTAAAGGTCGCTGGAGTCCGCTGGATGCGGGTGGCGCAGGACCGGTCACTTTGGCACTCTTTGGGGGAGGCCTATGTCCAGCAGGGGACGTCTTTCGGCTGATATGATGGTGATAGTTTAGATGACAATTCAATATTATGGTACCATCGAGCTGACCTGATGATGGAGACAGAAGGTGGTCATGGGAATTCAGTACTTAACCGACGCAACCCCGTTCAGTTTGGGCTCGTTAGAATCGTCTCAATGAGTTAATGACGGTATACAGAAAAGTACAGTCGGCAATAAAAGCTTGTGCCAAAAATGAAATTTCTGACAGAAACTGGTTTTCTTCTAGGTGAACGGCGTCGGCAAGTCCACGAACCTAGCCAAGATCTGCTTCTGGCTGATAGAGAACGACATGTCCGTGCTAATAGCCGCGTGCGACACGTTCCGCGCGGGCGCGGTCGAGCAGCTGCGCACGCACACGAGGCACCTGAACGCGCTGCATCCCGCGCGCGGCCGCGGCCGGACGATGGCGCAGCTGTACGAGAAGGGGTACGGTGAGTGTCGAGACATGCTCGCTGGTGGACCGAGATGTCCGTCCTCGTAGCCGCGGTCGACCACCTGGACCGGGGATGCAAACTATCCTATATTTTAATCCAGGCTATAAACTAGAGTGCCAAGTGTGTCAAACATTTTTCTTTTTATGGTTGTGCCAAAAGGGTAAAAACGGGACCCTATTACTAAGACTTCGCTGTCTGTCTGTCCATCTGTCCGTCCGTCTGTCTGTCGCCAGGCTGTATCTCAAGAACCGCGATAGCTAGACAGTTGAAATTTTCACAGATGGTGTATTTCTGTTGCCGCTACAACTAAAAATACTAAAAAACCGGCCAAGTGCGAGTCGGAGTGGGGCTCCCATACAACAGACATGTTTTTTTCGCCGTTTTTATAGATAATGGTACGGAACCCTTCGTGCGCGAGTCCGACTCGCACTTGGCCGGTTTTTTTCTTTGCCATTTCTATCTGTGGATTCCTTTAATTGGCTTTGTATTACTATGTAAGACTTATATCATGTTTTTGCAGCTGTTGGTACTCCTTAGGTATAAATAAATAAATAAACCATCTTCGTGCAAAAAATCATCCAAATCGGTTGAGCGTGATTGAGTAACAAACATCCAAACTTTCGCATTTATAATAATGGGATTGTCTTTTTTTCTCTTTAACCGTATGGTTACTATTGCTCCTTGATATTAAACCTGCCTATTGTTCCAGGCAAGGACGCAGCCGGTATAGCAATGGAGGCAATCCGCTACGCTGCGGACTCTAAAATCGACGTGGTTTTAATCGACACAGCTGGCCGTATGCAGGACAACGAGCCCCTCATGCGGGCACTAGCCAAGCTTATCAAGGTACTTTTAAGCTTTTCTGGGGGCACGGCAGTGCCCCCGCCAAGTCGAGCAAAACAGCGAGCGGCACGGCCGTACCATCCTTTTCTCGAAGCAGTTCAGGCCATTTTCGACCCCCCTATAACTTCGTTGTGGATAAAACTAGAAGCCTGAATTTTCAGTAACCAAGCACGCATTGTAAAACCGCGATATATTTAAAATTTCGTCCAATTTGAACCAGTGGTTTAAGAATTATAACTAGTCAAAGTTTCTTAATTTTGTCACTGACTGACTCACCGATCGTCAAAAGTCTAAGGCACTTCTAGCAGATATAGAAGCTTCAAATTTAGAATACAATTAGTGTTTAGTGTATAAATAAATCAAGACAAAAAAAAAATTGCAATTTCACTCCAGTTTTCTAGATACATCAACTGCATTGCCAAGTTACAGAATCTTATTTAGTAAGCAAATAAAGATTAATAAGAATGCCTGAGACTTGGCTCTACGAAATATCTCACAACTTTTTACGGTGGAAGAGTTTCGAGACTTGGCCTCTTTTTTACATGGAATGTTTTTTATGGGATAAACTTGTCTTTTAGTCTTTGTGTCGGTTTTGAAGGTAAGTACATGTTTAAGACATTAATTGGGGCGAACTCAAGCACACAGGCGGGCATTTTCAATAAAACGTGTACCCAATTAGCGTGACTTGTTAAATAAAAATTAACTCAGTGTCAGTTTTGTGACGACACAAATGATAAAATACAAATGATGGCATATCATTTATAAATTAAACAAAAAAGTCAATATTTTACTAACTGAATGCTTAATTGTCGTTACAAAACTGACACCGAGTTAATTTTTATTTTACAACTCACGCTAATGGGTACACGTTTTATTGAAAATGCCCAGGCACAGTTTCAAACCTAGTTTGGGGGTCGAAAGCTGGATCACTTATATTAAGATTTGTTTGTACAAACTTAAGCCTATGTTGGAACACTTGTTTGAATACAATAAACATGTTTATTATTATTATTACTTATACCCACTAAAAACTGAAGCTCGGACTTTGTTTGATGTATAATCTCAAAAAATTGCATAGGTACAAGTTTTTGCAACCGCCTCCTGACTTTCTAACTTGGAGATCCAGATCTTATTGGTACTCTATTAATAACCGCTCAGCTGTCACACATCCAGAAACTAACACGTCCGACGTTGCTTTACCCCACTTACCTTCATTGCTTCTTGAGCTCCGTTAGGCCACGAATACTTCAAGACACATCGGCAACCGGTCTTTGATTAAGGGCAAGTTCCATCAACCTCAGTTAATGGACAGGTTAACGTTAATTATGCAAGCGCAGTCATCCCATAGGGAAGATGGTTAATCCAACCTTGAAAAATGGTTTTTCTAATTGAATCATTAAGTACTCAAAGTTTTATTTGTCCGCTAGAAGCTTCTTCCAGCAGAACTTTTCAGCATTGCTGTAAAACAAACCTAACCTAACGGGTTCTTTACGATACTATTTTCAAAAGTTTGGAGTCAATAATTTCAAGAAACTCTCGGACAAAATAAACGTTGTCAAATAACCTATTCGGGGGGAAAAATAGAGATATCCATAGACGGTCGACTACGATTACCGTCAGACGTTACTTTAATTAGCGACAGTTTGAATTGTATTGTCGCTCGGCAGTTTTGTTAATTAATGAAATGAAGAATGTTTTCCACGACTCGACATATTTCAGGTGAACGAGCCCGATATGGTCCTCTTCGTCGGCGAAGCTCTAGTCGGCAACGAGGCGGTCGACCAACTCGTCAAGTTCAACCAGGCGCTGGCCGACCACAGCTCGACCAACAACCCGCACACCATCGACGGCATAGTGCTCACCAAGTTCGACACTATCGATGATAAGGTACAGAATGTCAGGAAATACGAGTGTTCTCAGGGAAGGACGTTCGAGGAACCAATAATAATGACGCATACAGCGCCAGTGCCAGTGATGACGTATGGCACGGAAACGTGGTCGCTTACTATGGGCCTCATAAGAAGGCTCAAAGTCACCCAAAGGGCTATGGAGAGGGCTATGTTGGGAGTTTCTCTGCGCGATCGCATCAGAAATGAGGCTATCCGCAGCAGAACCAAGGTAACCGATATAGCCCTCCGAATCGCTAAACTTAAGTGGCAGTGGGCGGGGCACATTGCACGTAGAACCGATGGCCGTTGGGGCGGAAAGGTTCTCGAGTGGCGACCACGGACCGGAAGGCGCAGCGTGGGTAGGCCCCCCACAAGGTGGACTGATGACCTGGTAAAGGTCGCGGGAGTCCGCTGGATGCGGGTGGCGCAGGACCGGTCATTGTGGCACTCTTTGGGGGAGGCCTATGTCCAGCAGTGGACGTCTTTCGGCTGATATGATGATACAGCGCCAACCGAACTAAGGTTCCTTTTCCCTGGGTACACACAGAAAATATACGCTACAATTTGAAATGTTGGTATGGGCATTGCGTCTCAGTCAGCAAAATGTGAGACGCAAATACACATTGGACAAAGATCTTGGACAAGTGGAATGCTACCCTATCGCATATTGTAGACCTACTTGCGGGTTTTTATACCGTTCTAAATTGAAAGAGTTGCTTTTTTGGTTTCATTCGAATTTAAAACAAATAAACTCTAATTTAACGAGAAATAAGGACGTGATAATTACATTTACTGACTTATTGCGTTGGGAAATCATGGTTACCTATCTGAATCACAAAAAAATGTTTCCCAACTGTTTGTCCTAAAAGTCGTTTTTCTCGGATCCATGACATTTTCAGGATTATTATAAAACTAACCTAACCTAATGAGTTCTTCACGATGAGTATAAAATATCCAGAGCTTTGGGAAACTTTACTTTTTACAAGCTACGTATGTTTGTCCGGGTGGAATCTTGCAACTGAATTTTGAAGCAGATTTTCTTCAACCGATTTAGCTGAGATTTTGGGTAAGGGTATAGTTCGGATGCCAATTCAATATTATTGTACCCTGATGATGGAGACAGAAGGTGGCCATGGGAATTCAGTACTTAACCGATGTAACCCCGTTGAGTTTGGGCTCGTTAGAGTCGTCTCAATGATTAGTTGATGGCGGTATACAGAAAAGTACAGTCGGCAATAAAAGCTTGTATCAAAAATGACATTTTTGACAGAAACTTATTTGGAAATTAAATTAAGTGATTGCGATAGGATACCCTAAAATTTTGCTTAAATCATTTGTTTTTTCAGGTGGGCGCGGCCATATCGATGACATATATCACTGGCCAACCGATAGTGTTCGTGGGCACTGGACAGACGTACACCGACCTCAAGGCACTCAACGCGAACGCTGTGGTGCATGCGTTGATGAAGTAGACACCAGGTTTGGGCCCCTATTTCAACAACAATTTGAACCTTGTTGCTTAGGCAATAGGACTAGGTGAGGTCCCACAATCAGCACAGCATCTTGCTGTCATTAAAATTTGAACCTTCTTGATTGTGCAATAAGACTGGTTACGCGCAGAACACGGCGTGTGCGGATGAATGGCGCGTGGCAGTTGAACCACTGTTGCTTGTTGTCGTTACAAATTGGACCTTATTGCTTAGGCGATAAGAATGGCAAGACGGAGAACACGGTGTGTGTGGATGGACAGCGCTCGCGTGACCACGCCATTTACATACAGTCTTTCAAAGTTTAAACCGGCTTCTAAAGGCTAGTACACAAGTAAACGTATGAAATAGGGGTCTGAGGTTCATGAAAACGACAGATGGAAAGTAAAGACAAAATGTAATAAAGGTATAGATACAACCTTTTTAATGTTAAACACAGAATATGATTTCCTTACGTTAACTAAATTCAGGAAAAAGTGTGTATTGATAAGATAACGCACTGTGTTGAGAGAAAGCGTCCTGCATTTTCCTTTAGCTGACAACACAGTGAATTTTTAAACTGGGTATCAATTTAAGACAGGCTACGCTTTTGATCACAACGCTACAGTATATTCTCATAGTGTGTTTCGTTGAACATGAGATATGTATTTGAAATTTTCAATTAAACTCGTGAGTGCAAAGTTATGTCTCAAATAGCAATGTGGAATGCCGATGTAAAATATATATTGCAGTATATTTATGTAAGCAGATAGGTTATTTTAGTACAATTTTTTATTACTCTTGAATTTTTTAAAATTCAGGACGAAAATGTTTTGCCCGTTAATAAATAAATTAGACTATTATTTATGTATTATGAGACTTATGAGTAATTAAGAATTACTTCATGGTAAGGGTTTTAATTGTTGTAATAAGGGCCTATGCACACCGCGTTTTTAAACGCGCCATTTACGCGCTTTTATATAGAATAACGTGTTAAAAAACGCGGTGTGCAAGGCCCGAAGTTTGTTGAAGTAAAATAATTATGTTTATTCAAATGATTTTTTTATTTTCTTATAATTTTTCCGGGTTGCCTGTAAGGTTTAATTTGTCTTGCGAGACGATATTTTTTTAAATGCACTATGTGTCTGTATATATCTCTGAAATGTATTCTCTTTTACCAAGTTTCAAATAAAGCAATAATTAATCATAGCTATACCCATTATTCTACACAGTCCTTGAGTAAAAAACAATCGTATAAAATAAGCAAAGAAATATTGAATTGCATCTATTCAATATTTGTTTGCTTATTTTATTTGTTTGCTTAACGCATGGTGTGAGCATAGTTTTATTATATCGAATTTAAATCATGTTACAATTTACTTTAATTTTCACAGTGTGATAACTGTCATTTCATTACAATTTATCATCATTACTTTAATGTACAATTCCCACCAAACGAGCAGTTTTAATCATTTTAATAGACTGCAGTAGACAAAAGCCGGACGGAACCGGCCAGACGCGACGACAGCCGAGCGCAGCCGTCCGCGTCTGCGCGGAGCCGGCCGGCCGCAAATCCATTTAAATAGGAAATGTAGCGTCTGTATTCAAGCTTCAAATTCCTTTGGCAACTTGTAAAATGTACTCAGGCGCCCGTTCGGTGAGATAAAGCCGCATTCATTTGTTTGATGTGACGCGTCGTGACGCAACAGATCGATTGAACCTCGATCGATCCGATCTTCGTTCACCTGATGCGCTCTGACGAGAAGGCTCGTTTTGTCAAGCGTCAGGGCGCATCAGAGAGCATCACGACAGATAGCTATAAAGGATAATTCCCACCAAACGGCACGCATTGCATCGGATCGGAACGGATTTTACGATCTTTAAAGGATATTAAATCATGTACACAGTATTTAAAGTCTATATATATATTAACTCAGTCCATGCCTACATACGCCTCCCGCAAGTCGCGCGTTCCCCGCTATCGTCCTACCCCTGCACCCGCAAGCAGGCGAGGATTGAGTTAAGCGGTCTACCTATAGTGTCGCGTCTGTATCGCTCTATAAATTGAAATGAAAGGGCAGGTACCAACATAATATAGCATTGCGAAGATGATAATATTTATAGTGTATATATATTGGACGCATATAATTTGTGAAAATTGCTAATGTACAGTCAGCCCCAAAAAAGCAAATGTGTTGCCAATATTGCCTTGCATTGAAGTCGCGTATTTAATAATTGTTACAAACCTATAGTTTCGTATTTTATATGCAGTTTAGATCTGTTAAAGGCGTAGTCACGAATATTATGTCAATTTGTAATAATTCGTTTGTGGAAATGCCTTTAATTTGGTGTGAAATAGTCGCTCGTTCTCAAATATCGAATTTTCCTAAATACGACAGTTTTTCACAAACAAGGTTATCAAATTCGCATTATAGACTTAACAGAATTCCAATATGTTCCCAAGACTGAGGGGCCGATATTTGACTTTCGAGCGCTCGAAAATTATAATCGAGTAAATACGATTGTAGTGTCATTTTTTTTCGAAATAGGTTTTAAAATATTTTTTAATGGGAACAAAGTAAAGCAGGGGAATAAATAATCACTAAGTAATAAGTGTCCGAAGTTATAAGAGGGGGTATATTCTGTGCCTTTTCCGCAAAACGCACCTTCGTATGAAACGATTATCATTGACTGTGTCGTCACGATCCGAGCGTTTCTCTCACTAACAAGCAATAAGTATTAAAACGGTTGCAGCTTCGTATTTGTTTCGAGATATCTGAATGGGATTTTCGTTAGTAGGCATGTTTTTTTGCCTTCTTTCTTTTGGAGCAATAATGCATTTCGAGTCCACAACCCAATTCATCGCAGTGTACACTTCGTAGCATAGCGTGGTATTCCGGTTAGGCGGCCCCGGGCGGCTGAAGCCGATATTGGGCCCGGTCCATATTGGGAACTGGTAAAGCGATAATTTTATAGTCTGTGGTATTTTGGAACTTTGGTGCTTGTGAATGAGCGGAAATATTACTTGTCAGTGCCTTGCCCTGATATCGGTATCGAAAAGTGACTTGTAAGCTAGTTCTCTACCCAACACTGCCCGTCGCCTATTGGCCTAGTTTGTATGGAAAGCTTTTGTAGAGATGTACAGAGTAATTATATTTTGGTAATATGTGGAGAAGTGACACTGATACAGTAATTTACGATTTTAAATGACGATTGAATAACATCGGCCCATATTTTACATCGACTATTGTCATGTGACAACGACAATTCGTTTACATTTCTGGGTGGAGCAGTAATTATCGCCTTAGGTCAGCGTCGTTACTTATCGAGTCAGAAATGTACGTCCAATTGTCATTGTTACTTGACAATTGTCATGTTGGCGAAACAGGAGCCAGGTAGAATTTAGTAAATACATTCCGATGGGATTTAAGTATAAAGGCGAAGTTGATGAGAATAAACGGTATACTCTGATTTTGTCTGAAAAAATATATTGTCAGATGTTGTCAGACAATTATAATGTGACATTAAATGCAATTGAATTAGGTTTTAACAGTTTTTAATCATTAAGGAGCAATAATTATTAATAAAAATAGTTTTAAAGTATGGTCCCAAAAAATAAA
Organism: Epinotia bilunana; assembly: GCA_947049275.1. Lineage (NCBI taxonomy): Eukaryota > Metazoa > Arthropoda > Insecta > Lepidoptera > Tortricidae > Epinotia > Epinotia bilunana. The sequence goes on along the minus strand of OX346266.1, from coordinate 17,117,074 downwards.
AGTTATACACACTTCAAAGTTTCAAGTTTTAATATCAGTGTCAAGTCTTTGCTGTAATTAATTATTATTTAGCTTATCCACATTATGTATAATCTGGAATCTTAATGGAACTCGGCACTGCTATACTTATACTTAACCAATTATTGCGTCGACTGACCCTCGCGTCATTCTACGGAAAGTATGTTCATTCCTACTTGTGTAGTTTATTCGAATATTCAAATATTGATCCTATGAAGTATAAAATAAAGTTACAATTTTCATAAGCATGGCTTTTATTTTCGCCTTTTCTCATAGTAGTCCGTCATATGTATAACACTTTCACTGCCTGGAACTTGCCTAGCGGGTTCTATGTTCGTCGGTGCTTTACTCTACTTTAGAAGGACAACTTCGGCATGCATCTATAATACTCAGGACATGCTATAACGTCTTGCCACAATGAGTCAACAGCACAAGCAAAACTGTAGGCCCTTAAGACTGTTAAATTCGAATGGCGAACCATTGAACATAAGCCTCGACCACTAAATACCGGTAAGTGTTAAATTTCAATAACAGCCTTATAATTTCACATTTTTGTATGCTAACAAACTAAATACAATTTTGGAATACCGAAAATATCAATTGATAATAAGATTTTTATGATTACCGATATAAGTCTTTGCTGGCAACAGATACGAGTTTGTGAAAGTTCATACTCCATTCATATACGAGTAATTATAACGCGCGTAATAATTATATTACACATTTCAACGCATTTGCTGACCTCTCCTATTACCAACATCCTCTTTATCCAGAATTTGGTCCATTTCGCTCAACATCACCGGACAGTCCGCGTTTCGTAACAAGAGGTCACATTCATTCAGCCAGTGTTTCGAAAAAATCAAACTTGGTTTGAAATCGGATAAACATTACTGCAACCCAGAAAGCACAGTTCTTTTGTTTTGATAAGTAGGATTAATTTAGTGACAATGTGTGACTTGGAGAAATTCGTTGATGACCTCAAAGTAGCTATACTAAACTTTAGACTGGATCTGTGCTGCTTCGTGTTTAGTGTGAAAGCTGGGATCCTGTTGTGTGGATATTTCAATGTCATTTCAAGTGTAAGTACCTACTCGAAATTCATAGATTACTGACCTAAACTTTTGCAAGCCACTAGTGGGACATACACGCCAATATTGTTGGAAGTGAGAAAATATGAACCTTACTAGACATCATGAAGGTTACTAAAGCAATGTAAGTATGTCCTAAAACCTATAAACATTGACCTGACCATAATAGGTGTTCTTTGCGTTCAAAGCGTAAATCTCTTTAAAAAAAACCGTTAATCTACGAGACCGCGAAAAAGATGGTTATAGAATACATTAAGACGTTCAACATAATATCAGCCGAAAGACGTCCACTGTATGACATAGGCCTCCCCCAAAGAGAGCAACAATGACCGGTCCTGCGCCACCCGACAGCGTGGAAGAAGTTCGCGGTCGCTTAATTTCCATGCAGTATATTTTACGGCGTAAATTGGCTGGCATTAACACCTTAGTAAAGTCCCTAGATCCTTTGACGGTGAAACGTTTTCCACTCAGCAGCTTATCTTCATGTATCACTTTCTTCAGTGATAGAAACCCGCTAGGCGGGCACTCTGATCGTAAGCGCTTTCCTCTAAATCCGTTATCTATGTAAATAATATACCTAGTAGTTTATGCAATCGTTATATAATGTATGCTTTTTCAGCCGAGTACCACGTTTAGGCCACGAAGCTTGCTGAGTGGCCTAATTAAGGTACGAGAGCTAAAAAGCTAATTATATAACTATTGCATACAATACTTTTTCTACGAGTTAACGGAAATAATAATTTATCAAACAAATTTGGTATCTATTGAAATTCGCCCTGCTGAAACGAAGTGCAGCCAACCGCTTTTTTTATCTACATTTAAGGCTGTCATTTGTTTCATTTGATCGTCAATTGTCAAATTTATTTCACATTGTGCGTAAAGAGTCAACTTCGATTGAAACTAAACAGATTCGTTCTGAGAAAAAAAACAAAAATCGAAACTTGTTGGTGTTTTTTTATTCAGTTAGTAACGTGTATGTCCTCCTCTCTTAGCCCTGCACTCCAGAAGCCTAGAATGCATGCTCTCTATCAAAGTTCGCACATTTTCTGCTGGAATTTGATCCCAGGCCTGTTTTAAAGCGTTTATTAGGTGCTGTTGGTTCCAGATCTCTTGCTCACTCTCTCTGACTCTTCGTTTTAAGTGATCCCATAAGTGCTCAATTGGATTTAAGTCGGGACTGTTCGCCGGCCATGGTAAAACTTGAATATGGGATTCTTCCAATACAGCCTGCGTCGCCCGAGCTGTATGTGGACGGGCATTATCTTGCATCAGCCAGAATTCTGGACCAATTTGCTGTGCAAATGGGATCACGAATTATACACTCGCGGTGAGTGTATTAAATAAAAATGTAGGAGTCCTTTGTTTAACTACATTTAATTAACATTTTCTCAATTACAATGTTACTTGTTCAAATAATATCTTAGGACTAAAATATGATCGGCGCTCTCACGGTCGGCCAGGCTGCGCGGATGTCGCAGTGGTCGCGGCTTATCGTATAGAAAATGCAAGGTAGCGTCTGGCTTGGCCCGCTCGCTGGAACGCTGATGTTTATAAATGATCTTCTGCCTAGAGGTTCGTATTCTAAATACAGCTTTTTAACCTTACAATATTACTAGTGATATACCTAGGTGGTAAAGTTATGCGAAGCATACATAACACACGTGAGGCCTGATAACTTCTTCGGTGTATCGTTGTGCAGTTACTGTACCTTCATTTAAAATAGCGAGCTCAGTTTTACCACGTAAGCTTATCCCACCCCAAATCATGACGTTGGGACCACCAAAACGGTCACTTTCATGGATGCAAGCATCCGAAAAACGCTCGCCGCGTCGTCTCCACACTCTAATACGCCGATCGTCACTAAAAAATTTAACTTTGCATTCGTCTGTGAAGAGCACCATGCTCCATTGATTTAAGGACCAATTCAAATGTTGACGACAGAACCTTGCACGATTAGCACGTTGATCCCTGGTCAGCGGAATTCGAACAACTCTTCGTTTTGACGTTTGCTGGTCTTCGTGCAATCGATTGCGAATTGTTTGATCACTAACACGAGTACCCGTCGTCAGCCGTAACCGACTTTGTAAATTACGAGCCGTAACTGTGCGTTCTCTTCGGGCACTTAACTGAACGTAGCGGTCCTCGTGAGCAGTAGTAACTCGAAGCCTACTCGAGCCAGGTCTTCTAATGACACTTCCAGTCTCTCGGAAACGATTCCATGCATTTTGAATGGCTCTTCGAGAAAAACCTAACAACAAACCCACAGATCTCTGTGAATGACCATCTTCAATCATTGTAATGGCTTTAGTGGCAGTAAGTGTCCATATGCCTACGAAATTGTGCCATTATCACAACAATATTGAACAATTAAACAATATTAAACAATTTCACAAGTGAAAATTCCGATCACTACAGAATAGGCAATTCTCCGTTGTTAGAAAATCTAAACAAAAACATCAAGATTCTTTCAAATCCATTTTTTTAAATAATAGCCAGCATTTAGCCAAAAAGAGTACGTCACACAAAGAGGTTATAAAGCAAAGAGTCTATAACATTTATAATTGTATCAATTCCTTTAGCTTCTGTACAGTAATTTACGATAAAGTGTAAATAAAGAAGTGGCCCTTATTAAAACAGTTGGAAAACGTCGGTATAAGAGAGCATGTACTACATTTGTTTGAAAGCTATTTATGTAATAGACAACAAGCGACTATAATTTCAAAATATTGCGAAGAAAACAAAACCGTAGAACAGTATCAATCAGATTTTGAGCCAGTGAAACTAGGGGTGCCTCAGGGTAGTGTACTTGGCCCCCTTTTTTTCTCATATATATTAACGACCTTCCGATTATTGTCAAGGAACTTTGTGTTTTATTCGCTGATGATGCCACTGTATTATTTTCAGATGCTAATTCAAATATTTCTTCTATGGAAGGAAACATAAACTGTACACTTAAAAAAATTGTGGAATGGTTAAAAACACTAAATTTAAAAGTAAACTTGGGCAAAACTAAATTAGTGCAATTTAAAAATCAAAGAACTGCCCCTTCTAGTTTCAATATTTCTGAAGCCGGTGTACCCATAGAAGTCGTTAATAGTATAAAGTTCTTAGGGGTAACTGTTCATTCACACTTAAACTGGAAGACCCATAGTGCAATTATTAATAAAAATATTTCAAGCAACTGCTATGCTCTATCCATTTTGTCTGAGACATGCTCCGAAAACATTGTCAGGAATGCTTATTTTGGAAATGTATATCCTATACTCACATATGGAATCATTTACTGGGGAAATTCAATTGATATTCAGTCTACTTTTATCCTGTAAAAAAGATGTATCAGAACCATATACCGACTGCATGTTCGACATTCACTGCGAAATGTTTTTAGAGAAAAGAAATTTCTCACACTTACTTCTATCTACATTTTAGAATTATGTCAGTTTGTAAAAAACAATGCAGATTTTTTTATGGAAAAAACAGCATCAAGAAAAAACTTAAGAACCCAATACAAATACGACATACTACTCCCAAGAGTGAATAATACGATGTATAAAAACAGTACTTTCATTTCCGCTATACGAATCTTCAACAAACTTCCTGTAGAAATTAAAATGTTGCATGGAAATAAATTTAAAACTTATTTGCGAAATTGGCTTATTGAAAGAGTATTTTACAATTTAAATGAATTTTTTAATTATAAAAACCCAGTATCAAATCATTAATATATAATTTGTCAATTTAGTCGTAAGTTTATTATTGTATGCCTGTAACAGGTAACTGTTGATACTTTTAAATTTGTTCATCCTATATGTACACAGTTAAACAATAAATATTTTCTGATTCTGATTCTGATTCTTATCTTCTTTTGAGTAGTATACTATACGACTACAAGCGTGCCGCTACGAAATCTTTGGCAGTTGAGTAGATTGTGCCCCAAGGGAGCAAAATTATATTTCCGGTGAGGGCGATATATTCAATCCAAAGGGAAGCAAAAGATCAGAATCCTGAGCGTAGCGAGGTATTCTATAGTAGAATCTTGAGCGTAACGAGGGTTCAAATGGATTCGCCCAAGATGGAAATAATTTTGCTACCGAGTGGCCCAAACTTACTGCTTCTCATACCTTCGATGAGGAGATGAAATCTCTGATTTGAGGGCGATATGACTCTTCCGAATAGCATGTGTGGAAACTACTTTATATAATCGTGGTGTTGCAGATGATATGCCTGATAGCGGTGACGTCCGGTGTCCTACCGCCATTGCTGATGAACACACAACAGTCTTTCATGGACGGGGATTACATCAAATCTACGTGCGCTTTCGCGTATGGCTCGGACATTTGTCTTGCAGTGTTGGTGCTCTGCGCGATGTATCGGGTACAGTACATGGATTTATATCGGCAAGGCATGAATGAATTGAATGAATGAAGGGTTTCATTATGTTAGCTGGCAATAGGTTACCTAAGGTACAGTCACCAGCATTAGTATCTGTAGCTCGGTAAAAAAAATAATGTTAGGCTTGAAAAGCACTAAATGATCGAAATAATTAAAATTTGTACAATATTTCTATTTTATATCCTAGATCAACTAAGAAAGGCAGACGAATTTGTCCGTTAAGAGTCCGCAGTAAGCTCGGCCGAATTGCACCTTCCGATACAAACGTAGTTACGCTCTCATTTTAAAACTACGTTTTGGATTGTTACGAACTTTGCATAGGTATACAATGACATGAGGTAAATCTATGTCTGTAATTAGTTTATATGGTTCCAGTTTATAAAACAAACGAAATACAGCAAAAACAGGTTTTGTATGAAAAACTTAAATTCGCTGTATTTTTTTTACTATGGCATTTGAAGCTACATAAACTAATTACAGACATAGATATATCTCATGCCATTGTATATCAAAGGAGAATGGGCATTTTGTACCATGAGTGTATACAGTTGAGACATGTCTCGTTTGAAAGGTCTTAACCATGGCATTATTTCATTATATGGGACCAATGTTGAACGGCGTGCAGGGGTCTAGTAATTAACCAAAGTATGTAAAACATAAAAACTGTTAATTAACAAAATCCAATTGGTATAATCAGTAAAACGGTATCTAACATAAAAGAACATGACAATTAGCTTATGTTAGGCTACCAACACCGACGCTGAAATATTTACAGGGCTGGAATTAAGTAATCAAAGATATGTGTGAATGAAAAATCGGCTACTGTGCAAAGATGCCCACGTGTATACAATAGCGACATATACTACATTATAGGCTAGGATATACGTTATTTTTTATTAATTACAACTTTGTTCCAACGCGTGCAGGGGTAAGATTATAATGATTTGTTGAGGCTAACGCTCAATTAACGCTACGCTAATTGATGGTATAAACTTCTTCTACTGGACACTAGATGTCTGTAGTAGTACATATCTCAGTTGATATAATATTATGTATTATAGCAGCTAAGTCGATAGTCTAGCTCTAGCACAAAGAGGTTTGCATTCATTAAAAATAAAATTCTGACACGTCGTGTCAGTCACCACATGTCATATGGAAATAAATACAATATTTGTCAAGTGATCAAATATTTTAATATTCTAGCATAATTTATTATCCTGGTGTGAAATCAAGTCTAAATTGATTATTTGCATATCTGTCGTGTTAATCTACGAATTTTATGATTTTATATTGTATCAACGGAAAAGGATCGTAGGGATTAGGCTGCCTCGCTCAATCTCGCTCAATATCGTACAAAAGTTGTACGAGCCTCAGTCTCCTAAAAAATGGACGAGTTCTCGCAAGACCACGATTGCATTCACTAGACAGTATTGTTTGTCATCATCGTAGTATTACAACAATTTTTATCATAAATAGGTAAAGTTAGTGAATATGTAAGTTTGTGTGAAGGGAGTTCATTCGTAGGCTGACCATTGGATGACGGTAGTCCTTTTACTAGGCGTGGAGGTTCCATTCAAAGAATTAACAGTTTGATGAGGGGGGGGAAAGGCAATAATCGACAAAAAACGATGACGTAATATATGGACCAGCCCCTAGCTTCTAGCGTGTGAAGCAGCGTGGACAGCTAGTCTATACTAATATCATAAAGAGGAAAAGTCTGTGAGATTGGAGCATTGTAAGCTTGTCAGGATTTAAGTTTGTATGTATCGCCGGCACTACGGGACCGATTAAAAAAAATTTTTTTTGGGACGCACATAGTCTATATTTTATTCCGCGGGATTGCCTGTGTTCTTTGCAATACGCGATTGATGCCTTGTGGTCAGCTAGTTTTCACTTTTATTCAAATCTATACTTCAATTAGGTACTATCTATACTAATATTATAGAAAGGAAAAGTCGTTGAGGTTTGTGTCTTTGTTTCGTTTTAGTTTGTAAGTTTGTATGTAATGGGAATCTCCGGATGCACTTGTCCGATTTCATAAATTCTTTCACCTGTGTACTGACTGACTTTCCTTTCCGGTTGGACATATTGTATCCTGCGAATTTACATGCGTTCCGTGCAATACGGGGGTGAAACCTGGCGGGCAGCTAGTAATATTATAAATGTGTAATAGTATAATGTGAACTGCTAAATAATGGAATTAGCTCCCGTTATTTCTATTTCTCACTAACATTTATGATTTGGGTGCCTTCAAAACAAGAGTGAATAGGTTATTACTGAACCGTGTGTGTATCTAACTCTGTCGTCAGGCGCTTACCACCAGGGGAGCTAGCACAACTGACGCCGCGCCGCGATGCGAGTTTAGAAAGATCTACCCTCCTCCTTCGAATTTGCACGGTGCAAGTGAGACAGGGGGCGCTCAGTCGCGCGCGAAGCGACTTGTCGGCAAGTTGTGCTAGACGTACAGGTGAGACTACGAGCAAAACTGGACTATGTATATTATACGTTCAGCTTACGACGGAGGCAAACAATACGGCTTGCCATTTGGTAAGCAGAAAATGACACCCTGTAGACCCTCGCGAAGAATCACAAGCGCGTTGTTGACCCTATATCGTTTAAGAAATTGGTTGTGTTGATAGCTCGAGACAAATGCTGGTCCCACCCGCTCAACATCGAGGCCGCGCTTCGTCGGGAGTTCTGGTGACTTTACGCTCCACCACACAACACCATATACATATATACCATATATCACCTACCTATAAATCGAGTAGTTAGTAGTGTTATGACTGTGATCTTCTGTAAGGCGGATATACTATGCCAGTAAGACAGGTCCAAATGCCAGTGACGTAACATTCAGCTGTGCCGGCTGTGAGGCGTCTTCTCTGACTGCGTGTACTTACATACACACAGGTATACCTACACAATCTATACATCAATATTTGAGATGATTAAATCTCATTTTACAATATTGTAGCAACTGCAATATGAATTGTATGTATGTATGTTTGTATGTATGTTTGTATGTATGTATGTCAATTCTTTATTGTACATGGTACAGAACACAACAACTAAAGAATAACTGAAGAACAGATGATACATGTACAAAGGCGAACTTATCCCTGAGAGGGATTTCTTCCAGCTAACCTTTGAGCAATTGTATTGCGTGTATTTACTTAGTAGGTAAGTACTAAGTAACCATCATTCTAGAGCTAGAGGAAGTAATATCATATTACCAGTTTTTTCATCTGTGTAGGTTTACGAGTAGGTAGATGTAACGTTATTTTGTTACTTGGCCAAATAAAGAAACTTGAATCTTGGTACAATACCTACCATTTCATTTTATTTTGCCCAAACGGTAAGTCGTAGGGCATTTACGTACCGCTAAGATCTAATTGAAAAATAAACACTTACCTATGTCTCGTCCCCGTATAAAAACCAAACGCCGTCGCGTTTATATGGCCATTAGCTACCGTCGTACCTACACTTATAAATAGATCGAATATGAATTGTTGCAGAACGGGAGTCATAGTGGGATTTCTCAAATGTTCCACTCCACTTTTTTTTGCACTAGTGTGGAACTTTCAGAAAACGTCCTACCCATATTATGCCCCATGAAATGGGAATTCTCTGCAAAACACGGACAGAGCCGTGGGACCAGGTACAAATAAAGAAGATACTTATTTTCAATACTTATAATAGTAACCGTATGGCCCGTCTGATGGTAAGAGGACAACAAACCCCACTGAGGCTTGCAACCTCGTCCATGTCACATGCGCATAGCCCGGCAACATTGTGAAAAATACTCTCCTTTGGTTTCCTGTCGTGTTTCTTTTTTCTTAAACACTATAGTCTAACATAGTAGGCACCAAGTAGTAATACCGTATCAGACATAAACTCCCACATCGAACGTATAGGTGTGTGTATGTATGTGGACAAGAAAATGCAATTTCACGGGCTACAGTCCAAACGGGTTGATAGATTTTGACATAGTATATGTTAATATTATACATATAGTAGTTTACATAGTTTCCAAACGGATTAAGTGATTTGAGTGTGTTTTTACCCTAACTGCCGAAGGAGAGGAGGGTTATGTTTTTCGAGCGAATGTATGTATGTATGTGACCTTATTCTTTGGCACGTCCTGCAGCCTAAAGCGTTTGACGGATTTCGACATATGAGGTGATTCCTCTTAATCGTGGGAGTGACATAGGCTATAAGTACAATTTGAAAAAAGCAGTTGGGTTTTTTGAGAAATCTTTTCATTTCATTATTTAATTGAATGTCTTGTCTCTGCAGATGGTTTAGTCGAATTCAAAGCTATGCATAAAGTTAACTGTTAAAGTTAAATGTTTGTTGTGTCGAGGTTGCTTTACATATTTAGGGTTCCGTAGTCAACAAGGAACCCTTATATTTTCGCCATATCCATCTGTGCGCCCGTCTATCCGTCTGTCCGTCCGTCCGTCCGTCCATCCGTCCGTCTGTCCGCCTGTTGTCTGCCCTTCCGTCCGTTCGTCCGTCCGTCCGTCCGCCTGTTGTCAGTCCGTCTTTCCGTCCGTCCGTCCGTCCGTCTGTCCAACTGTCTATTCGTCTGTCCGTCTGTCCATCCGTTCGTCTGCCTGTTGTCTGTCCGTCCCTCCGTCCGTCTGTCCGCCTGCTGTCCGTCCGTCTGCCCGCCCGTCTTTCCGTCTGTCTGTCCGTCCGTCCGTCCGTCCGTAGGTCTGTCCCCCTGTTGTCTGTCCGTTTGTCCATCTGTCTGTCTGTCCGTCCGTCTGTCCGTCCTTCTGTCCAACTGTTGTCTGTCCGTCTGTCCGTCCGTCTGTCCTCCTGTTCTCTGTCCGTCCGTCTGTCCGTTCGTCCGTCTGTCCGTGTGCCGCTAACGCCGCGGCACAATCATATTTAGTACAAAAATGCTTCTGCCGCACACCGGTAGAATCCCGCCTTAACTAAGACAGACAGGCAACTACGGAACCCTACACTGCGCGTGGCCTGACATGCACTTGGCTTCCGTCAGTCTGTCTGCCTAACCGATTAACCGTTCGTCGATTTGCTGAGATGTCGCCAAGTCAGCCACGATGTATGTATAGCTACATACCTAAATGTGTGTGTCTGTGTCTCCGACTATGTTTCAGTCCGTCTGTCTGTCTGCCTATCCGACAAACAAAACTGCGACCTCGCAGACTTTTCCTCGTAATAATTAGTAAAAAAGTAAGTATAGTTATATGTATTACCTACAGATTACGACGATGGCAAACAAGCATACGGATTGCCTAATGGTAAGCAGTGAACAGACACGCTGTATACCCCTTTAGATCCTCGCGACACCAGAAGAATCACAATTGCGTTGTTTTATTTTAACAGAGTTGTGTTTTTATTATTTCGTAGAATTTTAAATAGCCATACTCATTTTATATTTCCAACGTTAATGTTTTCTAATTGTGGATGCCAGGATAGATGTTAGTCGATTATAATTCCTAAGTATTTCATCAATACAAAAGAATACTTGTAAGAATACAGTTAATCTTTCTTTGAAGCACAGGGTTTGTCAATCAAGACTAAGAATTCTAGAGTAATCCCCACGTTGGCTCAGTGGGAGCTTTACATACACTTTTGGAATTTATCCGCAGATGTACCTATGCATATATTTACTTTCAATGGGTAGCAATATAATACCTATCTTCTATAGTAATCACTTTTTAAATATATGTAATTTAAATATATATTTTATAACTAATGTATAATTGTATTTCCCTGGTAAGTAATATAAAATAATGGACCTTAGGGACATAGGCTACGTTTTATGCAGCAACTCTAGCTGAGCAGTTTGTATATAAATATAACACCTACGCGCGTGGAGCCGCGTGGGCAAATAATAATAATTATAAGGAAGTAAAGTTAATGAGTGCGCGACTTTGCAAGTTTGTATGATAATTTCCTGAAATAATTATACTTACGACTCGTATTTAATAAAATATTAATTATATGTAACTATTGCAGTTTCAAGATGCACAATGAACACCATGCAAAGCCCGTTTTGCTAACATTCGAACGGAGCCGAGGATACTGCGCGACGCCAAATTACAAGGAACTTTCACCTGAACCCCTTAAAACGGACCACGAAAGTAGGCATTAATGTTCAAAAATATTGGGTTTCACATACAGTGTGAATAAATGCAAGCCCATTTTATCTAGCAACTACAAAGGAAGGGTTCTCGGAGGGAACATTCTCTAGTCACATTTTTTTCATATGTCTCAAAATGTAAAGCGCATTATGGATGATATTCAAAACACACTTTAAAAGAAAGTAACTTGACATGTTCTTCTGTGTATCATTCAAATATTAAAGGCAGATGATGAATAATAATTCATCGCTATAATTTTGAAGGTCTGTCATATCATATCTGTCCATATTCCGTGTGCTATATACTGATTTATTTAGTATTTAATAGGATGGAGTGCAGCGCGCCTTCGTGCATTGAAGGATATATATAATAAATATATATACCTATTTATTCAGAAAATTCTACGATAGGCCTAGTGGTTCCGTTATGCGGCTGTCAAGCGGCGGTCGTGGTAAGAATCCCGGCTCGTACCAATGAGTTTTTAGGAACGTACGCAATATTTACCGTTAGATTTTCGGTGAAGCAAACATCGTAAGGAAACCATTCTAATTCCAATAAGGTCTAGTTTTCCCTCTGAATTGGAAGGCCAGATGGCAGTCGCTTTCGTAAAACAAGTGCCTATTTCAAATATTGGGATTATATGTCAAAGCGAACCCTGCGCTGTTAGGGCACAACCGGGAATAACGCTAGGAGGATGGCCTATTTATTCTGATTGGAAGTCCTTAATATAATAGTCTATTGAGGCTTACAACTCCAGGAATATCTCATGTGCTGACTATCGTGAAGTTCTGGGTTTACGGGGACCGGAGATCAGATAAACGGCTGTTAGGATAAATCCATTTATTTTGACCAAGTCAATACGCGTAGCAAGCAGCGTACGAAGTAGTTTGCTGGGCAGAGGCCGCATACATTACGAGTACAACTATATATGACTTGAAGGCAAAAACATCGGGAAGCTGTGACCAATATTGAAATAGTTGTACCTACCTACATTTACCTATTCTGCGACATAAAACATGGATACTAAACTAAAGCTAACCTTGCTATTCAGTAACCTAAAAAAACTTCGTGCGAGAAAGCATCGGAAGATTTATTAAACATAAAATTACTGTTTCAGAGAAATGGACATAACACAACGTCTCAGGGGACTGAGGTAGCACATTATTTTTTCTGTGATTTGATTCTATTGACAGGTTTTACCTGGTAGTTTCTGCATATTTATGAAATGCTAAGGGTCTGATAATGGAGCGAAACTACGTAGTAGGGAACTTTGAGAAAGCCCATATATTGTTTCTGTGTTAAGGTGCCATTGACAGGGTTTACCTAGAAGTTTCTGTATTATATGAAATGCTTAAGGGTCTGATGATGGAGCTGAACAAGTAATGTTTGGGTTCTATTGACAGGTTTCACAAAGTAGCTTTTGTAAATAAACTACTGAGGGTCTGGTGATAGAGCAGAATAACATCACTGGGAACCTGACATATCCTGCCAACCCACATAGCAAGTGGACCGTGCATAGGCTCTTTTGATTCAAATTGCTAAATAGCTTCTCTACATGAACTTCTGAACAAATGAAAATAGTCTACACACTACGCTAATATTATTAAGAGGAAAAGTCTGTGAGATTGTAGCTTTGTAAGTTTGTATGTGAAAGCCTAGAAACACTTCATAGATTAGATTACTGTTTCAGATGAACGTAAGAGTGCTGCAGTCAAGCAAAATTCCGATGCAAGCACGAAAACACCACGTGTTGGAGTACTTGGAGTTTACTGTTTCTTAATAATAAATAATATACTACTTACGTAGTTCATGTTAAATATACCTCATTCCATAGTGTTACCGTAGCTATTTAATCTGTGTAATGTAATGATATTACGACGATATTTTCCCGATAATCGTGTAGGGGAACAGACCGTTCCCCTAAGCGATGGGTCTCGACCAACATCGCAAGAGACTCGCTCAGATACAGAAGGCGGTACCTATATCTACTCCTAGGCACGGCGCGAATAGCCAGAAGGTTCCTCTCTCCGTCGCCCTAAACACCGGTGGCTTTAGGCCTCGCCTAGCTGCGGGCAGCACTCGGTAAGGTAAGGTTTTGTTTAATATTTTGACATTTAGCATATGTGTTTTCGTATTTTACTATTTATTATATTGTTAAAGCAACCCTGCCTAAGAGATGGATTAAAGTAAGGAAATCATATAACTATCAGGTAGACAATAGGCTACAACAAGAGGTAACGAATGTCAGTAGAAAGAGAGATATAGCTATGAAGTTAATGCTGGAGAACGTAATACAACATTTTGTAAGTGTGTATGTTCCTCTAGAGTGGAAGAGATGACGTAGTCAAAGAGAAGTTTTGGGAGGATTTTGGTGCAGTAATAATGGAAATTCCGAAAAACGAACCCTCCTCCCACTTGGCTCCCAAGACTATAATCCTATAGAATTTCAACATAATATTTATGCTACTTTGCTCCCATGGTATGAAATGATATTTTTTCATGCCTTCCTTAAGTTCTAACTATTTTTCCTCTTTGCACCCACTTCACTGCCTAATGGCATCCAGGGATAATATTTTTCTTCTTGAGTCCCAAAGCAGTTTTATTGGGATCTCAGGATAATACTTTTCCCCTTGACTCCCAAATCGCTGCTGTTTGGGATCCAAGGATGATATTTTTCCTATTTGCTCCCACGTCATTGCCAAATGGGATCCAGGAAAAATATTGTTCCTCTTGGCTCCCAAACTGCTGTTGTTTGGGATCACATGATAATATTTTTCCTCTATGCTCCGACGTCACTGCCAAATGGAATATGTTGTACCTATATATTAACAATCACGTTCTCGGAAACGGCTCCAACGATTTGGATGACATTTGGAATACGGGGGCGGGAAATCGATCTAGCAGGGTCTCGTGTCTGGAAAAGGTGTTTTTTGCTATATATTATACGGGTCGGGATCGGTAGCAGTCGCCATTTTCTCACTTCGCCAATTGTGCGAAAAATACAGAAGTGCACAGAAAAAATCTGCATATAGTGTTTGTTACCTCGAATAGGCATACGATCGAGTACCTGATGTATGTTCTCCGCCGATGATATTGTTCTTGTCCGTGGAGACCCATACAAGACACAGAACAGACTGGAGAAGTGGCGACAAAAACTGGAGAATGTTGGCCTGCGGATCAGTAGGTCCAAAACTGAGCACATGTTTTGCGATTACGGCGGGCTCTCCAGTTTGAATCTCCATTGTGAGACCTTTCGTCATGTATGGATCGCAGTTTTGGGCCTTAAAGGTGACGGATGAAAAGAAACATGCATGCATGGTTACATGGTACGGAGATGAGAATGTTAAGAAGCATGTGTGGCGTGACGAGGACGGACCGAATAAGAAATGTTGTATGTAAGGGGATGCCTGAAAGTATCACCTATTGTATTTATGAGGATAAATTGAGAGCCAATCGCCTTGTGTGGTATGAATGAATGAATGATATTTGTTTTGTGTAACCATGGCTACATATTATAACATATACTTATCTAGAACTAAGGGGTTAGTTGGTACATCTAAACTTTGTATGGGCACGTAATGCGGAGGGATGAAAGTCATGTGACCAAAAGAGTATTAGGTATGAATTTGGCTGGATATAAGATACGAGGTAGACCAAGAAAAAGGTGGATGGACTGTGTGTGTGAAGACCTATACCAAACTAAGTCCGACCAACTGGATGCGAGTGGCGCAGGCCCGGTCATTGTGGCACTGTTTAGGGGAGGCCTATGTCCAGCAGTGGACTTTTTCGGCTGATATGATGATGATATCAAAATAAATAGGGGTGTAGACATTAAATAAAATAATCAATAATGTAATATTTTTTCGCAAAACGCAATTTCATATGAATCGATGACGCTTGTAGATTGTGACGTCACTAAAGACGGCAACGGGCCGCGCCCCGTCGACGAGGCCCCCCGGCAGCCTCGGATAATGTGACGTCACACACCGTTCGCGTTTTCTCTCTCTAACAAGCGATATTAAAACGGTTGTAGCTTCGTAATTCTATGAGATATCTGAATGGGATTTTCGTCACTAGGCATATTTTTTTGCCTTCTTTCTTTTGAATTAATAATAATTTTCGAGTCTACACCCCTATTATATTCATATTTATATTCATTTATTCGTAATTGTCAATATTACATGTCAGAATGTTTATAGTTTATAGTTATTAAAAGAAGAATATAATATTATTAGCATTACACAAAAAGTGTCTATAACAAGTTCTCTTCCATTCTAATCTTTGGTAGGTATGGCCTGGCAATTTTTGGTGTTCATTAGGTAGGTACTTTATGTTTACACCAGTAACCAGTTACCGTTTACAATTGCACACCCCGCTGTTCCTTTATTCGGTTAAGAGCTGATGCTGGTAAAGGCAGATTCCTATTATGGCAGATTCTTAGGGCGAAAGGAGCATCAAGAAAACTGCAAATGTTTTATTTTTTTAGTACGAACTTACAATTGGCACTTAAATGTTTATGTCCTAAAAGTCCCATTAAAGGCAGGACCGCCATAATGCTTTCACACAGTCACATTTTCGAAGATCAGTGTTAGGTTGGTCAGCCGTTACAGTTTCGATGGAATCCGATCTTCGGGCATCTGAATCTACTTAACGAACCTAACCTACCTAACTTTGGCTATCAAAAGGAATTTCTGTCATAATCATAACTTTAGAGAGCGTTAGAGAGCTAACGATTGGTTCAACTTTAATGACACTATAAACATATTGGTTCAACTTTAATGACACTACACACTGCCGTTTTAAGAATTCGCTATTGCCAGAATCTGCCGTTTAAATAGTATGCCAGTCACCGAAAAATTATCGTTGTTTTGCTAATAGTAGATACTTAAGTATGAACTTGCGAACGAGGTGGTCATTTAAAACGCCAAGACCTTAATTTTCTTCGCGGGATGAAGTCTCATGCATGAAAATCAAGAATTGAATAAGAATAAGAATAAGAATTTATTTATTTAGCACAAAAAACACGGAAAAAAGAAATGCAATCAAAAAGTTAACCTTATATTACCTTAGAATTGGCATGATTAAATAGTAGACGAGTCTCTTATTCCAGTGATTTTTTGTATGATAAAGGCGTATACTTATTAATAGGCTCTGTCTCACAACTGGTAGCTCCGGACAGAGACTGTTAAGGTTCCCACAGTCAGGGGGTGAGACTGTCTGCCTGTATAGCGCCAGTACGTTCCTTCGAGCAATCTCGATGAGCCTCTTCGACCTTCCCGGGCATGGCCAACGCCTCCGCGACCTTGCAGCAGAACTGCTCGCTGGATGAGTCGCCGGAATGGAACAAAACGGAGTCATATGCGTATATTAAATGGTGTATTATAGTGCTGGCCTTGTTTATCGTCAGGCAGCGCGTGTTGCGGCTCGACACGCGTGCAGTCAGGCAACTATGGAAACGAACACAGCCGCACACAAATCCTTTTTTTTTACTTATATTATAAAGAGGAAAAGTCTGTGAGATAGTATAATTTGATACGTTTGTAAGTTTTTATGTAATGGGTTATCTCCGAAACCATTGAGCCGATTTTAAAAAAAAACTTTTTTTTCAGTGTGTAGAATATGCTTTTTGATTGCTCGTAACCTATAGTTTATCCTGCTCGTTTGCCTGCGTTCTTTGCATTACGTGGGATAAGGGTAGTTAGAAGTCTATAATTTTATATGCAATTTAGGCGCTCAATCTCAGTTTAAGTCCTTATTCCTTGTGCTCCTGCCACAGTGACAGCAGTTTTATTGAAAATGTAAGGTTTATAGGCAAAGAAAACGTAAAATGGCAGGAAATAGACGCCAAGAGGGCTCATACGAAAGATTGGCAACTTATCAGAGTTGCCAATCTTTTGTATGAGCATCGAAATCACTATACAGCCAAAAGAGTAGTGCAATCGACCCAGGCCAGGATTTTTCTGTCTGGGTCGTAAGTTATGATTATGACTAGCATAATATACATTATTAGAGTTGGCAACCACCACATGAGTTGGATCATCTCATTATGTTTGATTGACACAGACCAGGCCCCTATTTCACGAACTTGACAATTGTCACCTGACAATGACAATTCACCATCCATTGCTTGTTCTAGAAGTTAAGGTGGTCGCTAGGTTAATTGTGGAACCAGCAATGTACGGAGAATTGTCGTAGTCAGGTGACAATTGTCAAGTTGGTGAAATAGGGGCCAGATACTAAGTACGACAGAAGTTAATCATGGCACATGGACATGATTACTCAGGACAAGGTATGGTAATAACAACTCCACGACCGAGCAAGATAGTTGTATACAAATCTCAATAAGTGTGACAAAAAGGGAAATACCATTCTTGCCACAGTTATTTTTTTTATTTTCCGCAAGTTAGCACGAGGTTGTGGCAAATACCCACCCAAATTAAGTAGGTTGTTTATGGTAAGTCGTCAGTCATTTTAGGACCAGGTCTTAATTTAGCTGCATAAGAGCCTTTCCGTCCCTCTCTGTAGAAAATAAGTCATGGCACTATTTTTGTATTTGTTAGACAGCCAGATGCTATCATCTGGCTGTATAACAAATACACGATGGTAGGTCAAATAGGTTGAAACCAAAAAGCAGGTTAGTAGGTATTACTTGAAAACTTGGTAAAATCAAAAGATATACAATTCTACTGAAATCGATCCAGATAGACTATATTCGCCGGTATGTATTCGATTCTCATGATACCTGCCCTAAGGCCAGAGAGCCCAATGGCCATTGTAAGCAATAAATATCAATTGGCAAGTCCGATAGAGTAAGGGCTATACGAACTTCGATTCTCATGAGGCGATATAATCACCTGCCTAAGGCCAAATACCCCAAAGCCCATCGTAAGCATTAAATATAAATTAGTCAACAAATATATAGTTTATAGATTTAATTTTAGCTTTGTAGGTATAATGATTATTTTGAACACATTGAGAAATAAATATGGTAACTCTTTGCAGTATGAAATATCGCAGACGTCAACTGTATCTTGTCAGCGTGTCAAAACGACAATGTAGAGCCAACATTATTTACTAGCGACATCTCGCGTGCAGTAGCACAAGCGAAGGAAGCGGGATTTTGATATAATTAGGTGTTATAACATGGACTTTTAACATTTATTCGTTCAAGGAAAAATCTACGATCTCAACCCAGTTCATTTTCAAGCCTTTTTAGCCATACACTAAAATACTGGCGCCACTGTCTATGCACAAGTGGCGCATTAGTATGAGAATATTTAGTTCCAGTAAACACCACAGTGCAGTTATAAAATGAGCTATTGGAGCTTCCCTGCACGCGACCGGTCTTCGGCGTCATAGACAGAATTAAAGCTCTTCTTAAGAGCTTTCAAATGATATATGTCTCAACTGTATACACTCATGGTACACCGCCCATACTAATTTGCCCATTCTCCTTTCGTTACAATCCAACACGTAGTTTTAAAATGAGAGCGTAACTACGTTTGTATGAAGAATCGAGCTTACTGCGGCCTCTTAAAACTTGAATGGTATCTGGAATGAGGTACAGAACTATCGCCATTAGTGCATTCTGAATAATCCCTTGTTTAGCTTCGGCACTATCGTGTTTCGAGAGATCAGATAGCTTAAATATCGCAGGTTCGAATCCTGCTCGGAGCGATACATATTTGAACTTTATATTTAAATAGCAGACGACCCACAAAAAAAAAAAACACTATACTTACATAAAATTGCAACTCTCCCTGCAACTCCTCGCTACCTCAAGGAACGCTTTAAATTTCTTTCTTCTGCTAGATCAGAAGTTGCTTCTGAGTGTTCCCCCATCAAACTCTAAATTTTACAACAATCCTTTTTTTTTGTACTTAATTAGTACTTTAATTAAAAAAAAAAAACACTTAAGTATTAACAATTCTTTTACTTTTCGAGCTGTTCGATTGTGGAATCCTTTGCCTATTGAAATTAAACGTGCTAAGTCTCTTCCCATTTTTAGGGTTCCGTAGTCGTCTAGGAACCCTTATAGTTTCGCTTTGTCTGTCCGTCCGTCCGCGGATAATCTCAGTAACCGTTAGCACTAGAAAGCTGAAATTTGGTACTAATATGTATATCAATCACGTCGACAGTGGTAAAATAAAAAGTGTTTTTTTTTTATTAGGGTACCTCCCCTATACGTAACGTGGGGTGTTTTTTTTTCATTTCAACCCTAACGTGTGATATATTGTTGGATAGGTATTTAGAAATGAATAGGGGTTTGCTAAAATCATTTTTTGATAATGTTCATATTTTCGGAGATAATCGCTCCAGAAGTTAAAAAAAATGTGTCCCTTCCCTCTAACTTTTGAACCATAAGTTTTAAAAATATGAAAAAAATCTCAAAAGTAGAAATTTATAAAAACTTTATAGAAAAAATATTTTGAACTTGATAGGTTGAATAGTTTTTGAAAAAAATTACAAAATAATTTCTGAACTAAGTTTGTAATTTAACCGTATACTTAAGCAGGTGTTTATTGTACCTGTAATTTCTACAAAATCACAATTAAATGACGTGCTTTCAATTAAATTAAAAACGGTGAAAATCGGTTCACGCAATAAAGAATTATCCCATAAAAATCATCTTCCATACTTTAAGCTCGCGCGCAAAAGTTTCCTTAATATGCCGATAGATATATGTCGCTGTATTCGGAACGCTCATATCGTACCTGGCGGTGTTAAGATTTTTCCTGATGTAATGGGGTCGGAGCAGGTGCGCCTATACATTAGGTCGAAAATTTGTCGTGCTCGAATTGTCTTAGTTGTCTATGGTCGTTCGTTGTCTAATAACAAAATTGTTCGCAAATTATATTGCTGGTATTGTTCGCTAAGTATTGCTTGTTTAACGCTAAGGTGGGGACACTTACTGTGACGGACGGAAAACTACGGAACCCTACACTGAGCGTGGCCCGACACGCTCTTGGCCGATTTTTTAAAACTAGACTTAAGGATCAAAATCGTTATCTTCCGTAACTAGTCATTCCGACTTGGTGTGTGCTGTTTGTTTTCGACTGTAAGTGATGCTGTTTCTACGACATTTAGTTATGTATGTGTATGTAGGTGTATATATACAGTGTTTTTTTTAAATGGGACAGTATGGGGAAATCCGAATCTAAAGGAGATAGAGGAAAAGTGTCCAAGGAGACATTAGGTGTTTTTTTATGTAAACAAATCTGGCTCGTTAAAATTTTTGGTCAAGCGTGAGTTGTTCTTAAAAAATTATAAAGTTGGTCAATTTTTTTTTTGACGCGGGTCGGCTCTGTTTCATGTAAGGATTATTTCATGCTATGGAAAGAAAAAAATCTGAACAGCAGAAGTTGGTCAAATTTAATGAAAACTAATCTTCATACAGTTGGTTTATTACTTGAGTAAATGTTAAATTTGACCAACTTCTGCTGTTCAGTTTTTTTTCTTTCCATACAATGAAATAATCCTTACATGAAACAGAGCCGACCCGCGTCAAAAAAAAATTGACCAACTTTATAATTTTTTAAGAACAACTCACGCTTGACCAAACATTTTAACGAGCCAAATTTGTTTACATAAAAAAACACCTAATGTCTCCTTGGGCACTTTTCCTCTATATCCTTTAGATTCGGATTTCCCCATACTGTCCCATTTAAAAAAAACACCCTGTATATATATATATATATATATATATATATATATATATGTGTGTATGTATGTAAGTGTATAGCCTTTCTTATAGTTAAGTTGTACATATTCTGTTTTTCTGTTTTCACCTACTCAAATCATATCTTTTTTTGCAACGTCTCCACCACCCAAAGGTTGTCTGGAAGAGATCGCTTTTTAGCGATAAGACCGCCTGTTGTCTACCATAGTTTATATATAATTTACCTTTATTTTTCTATTATTTTCTGTCTGGTGAGAAATAAAGAATATTTGTATTGTATTGTGTTGTTAAAAATAATGTAGGTATTATGTTTGTCTGTTAGAAGGACATCGTGCTGCTGAGATACTACACGTACTGTGGACTGGCGATGTTGGCGTCTACAGTGCTCGTCTACTCCATGGTCATCGGCATACTGTCGGCGCTGCATACCTTCTTGCTGGTTGTTAGCTTGAGTAAGTTTTTTTTTATACAGACAGCATACGGCCGCCTGTTGGTAAGCAGACACCGTAGCTTTGGGACGCTTGGGAATTTAGAGGACGACGAGGATTGGTTATGTCGACTAAAAATGTCCGTAAGACAAAAGTGGTCCCTTAATTGCTCTCAAAAACCTTACCACCAGGAACACAACACAACACTACAGAGCAAAAAATTTAGTTATTGTGGTAGGTACTTCCCAAGTTGAGTTGTTCCAAATTCCTACCTAATTAAGGATAATAACATTAATAACCTAGCAACTAAGGATTATTTTAGGTTTAGGTTTAGAAGGAGGCAGCTGTTTCCTTAACAGTAAAACAAGTACGATTTTAATAGTTATATTATTATCTTTTCAGCGTACCAGGCCTACCTGATATTGTTAGTACGCAGTGTTATGGTGGAACTAAAACACGAATCAGAGAAACTAGAGAACTATTATCCAAATTACCCAATTTATTGGAGACATAACGACATCGAGGCCGCCGGCCGGAGGCCTATAGAGGCCTATGAGATGCATGAACTTGATAGTAATAAAATTACTACTGAGATTACACCAGCCACAGGAAATCTGCCGAAGCGGAGGGCAAGCGAACCTGTGAACACTACAGTACCTACGACAAGTAAATCTGTTAAAGAATCAATTGAACCAAAGACTACTGGACCAGTGAAAGGCACTAATCAGCCGATAAGTAAACCAGTTGAGGACACTACTGAACTATTTAACCAACCAACGACCAGCAAACCAGTTAAAGACTCTACTGAAACCAAAACAATGGAATCTGTTAAGGTCACTATACAATCAACAACCAGTAAAGCAGTTAAAGACACTTCTCAACCAGAAACAAGTAAACTAGTCAAAGATACAATTCAACAAACGACCAGCGATACAGTAAAGGTAGATACGAAACCAGAATCTTTCCAAAAACCGGAAGCACTGCGGTATCCTTACAAATTCATTGCAATTAAAATCCCTAAAGAAGAAACTATCAAGGAAGAGAAAGAGAACGAAGATAAAGAAAAAGAGACCGATAAAGATGTAACTAAAAAAGAAGCAAAAAAAGTGACCGACGAAAAGAAAGAAGTGAAAAAAGATATTAAGAAGAGGAAACGCTCGATATTTGGTAGAAAGATTAAAAGTAAATCGGAAGATGATACAACGAAAGACGAAGACAAAAATAATTAGGATTTTGGTTTAAATCAATAGTTTATGTTCTTTAAGGTATATTTGTTTAAGTTTCATTATATTTATGTTTAGTTTCTAAATACATAATGTGATCAAGGAAGACGTTAACTGTAAATAAGTAAGTAATTACATTTAAAAAAAACGAATTAACTGGTTGTTAATTTTCTAACCCCATCTTTTCGTCAAAACAGATTAGGTTGACTTTTAAAAACATACAAGCCAGATAAGATAAGATACTGCACGGCTATCACAAGAAGGCGCGCGAGCTCTTTCGATTTTACTCGCTCTATCCGTCTCTCTCTTATTAGAAAAATTAGAAAGAGAGGTATAAGTAGTGCGAGAAAAATTTAAAAGCTCGCACGCCGCGAGCTAAAAAGCGCGAGCTCACCGTCCTCTAACATAAAATTCATGGCCTCAGTTCAGTCATTGTAATACTAACTAGGTACCTACTTAAATTGTGTGAAGAGTCTACCGCCTATGATCGTGAGTAAGCGGTACCATGATGCGTGTCCACATCATCGTCCTTCATTCAGTCGCAAATGCTCATTAAACATTCTTTGACGAGTGACTAACGCATTAAGGTTTCATGTTTGTACTTAAAGTAACGCAGCGTGGGTAGACCGCCGACAAGATGGACCGATGACCTTGTAAAGGTCGCTGGAGTCCGCTGGGTGCGTGTAGCGCAAAATCGGTCACTTTGACACTGTTTGGGGGAGGCCTATGTCCAGTAGTGAACGTCTTTCGGCTGATATGATGATGACGACTTAAAGTAACTCCTGTTTTTGATGAAAATTTCCGATAATGGTTGTAGGTACTGAGCAAAAAACTAACAGCAGCCGCAAGCTACGCCGTCCACCTTCAAATGAACATTCACGATTGTGTAGACAGCAACCCATGTGATCACGGCGACGACGGACTTTTTAATCGCCCATCCTAGCCAATCGTGTAGTGGAGCCACAACAGGCTAGTTAGGCTCGACACTAGGCTAAATTCCGCTGGTTCGATTCCGACAAAGGGGCGCAGGCAGCTACTCCGTTCCAAAATGTATAGTCCTGTGTCTGTTGCGGACGAATACCGCGGCGGAATTTATCCGCCTGTCTGTGATACAGTAGGGACTTTAATTGTTGAGCCATTTAGAGCTCACTTTATACTGGACACTTCAAAGCTACTATTAAAAACGAAAATTACTTGACCCCTAAATGGCCCAGCAAATAAAGAACTTGCACCACGGCATTCGGTCGCGGCGTTCAGCATTCAGCATGTAAGTACCTATATGAGTAGTCCTGTCCTTCCCGCAAAATATATGCAGCCGCCCCTATCTAGTTCAGTTATCAAAATCATGGCACAACGTACAAGGTTTTATACGACTGATGACTTCTATTATAATTTATTTGTTTACAGTGTAGTATCTTCAGACATCGCAAGGTACCTCATTCATGTAAAAGTTACATAACGAAACCCATTTCTCTACTAACCCAGTGCCAAAGTTTACACATCGCACTCCAAGCTTCGGCGACCTTTTAAATTTTATTACCAACATCCTAATTAAAACGATTAATTATTACATTTTCGCGCGCTAGCCGGTGCGTGTCGGTCGTCAATATGGAGAGATATGTGGTGTTGTTTAAAAGGCATGTGATACATTTCAAGTTGGAGCTATGTTGTTTTATGGCTACTGTGAGGTCGGGACTGCTGGCTTTCGCTTGTTTACATATTGCGATTGGTGTAAGTAAACTATTATAGTTTTTTTTAAGTCGATTGATAGTCTAGACACGTTTGAAAATTTTGAAATGAAGTAAGTAAGTACCTACCTAATAACATCGTGACCCATTTATTATAGCTGTGATGATGAAATTGAACTAAATAGATAGGGCCAACTAGTGTTGCTGAAAAATATACTTCACAAAATATTTCGATTCCGCAATTCACCTCTATGTTATTTGTCTATGCTACTCACTTTAGCGAAAGCATATGGGACGCGTCGCGCGTTGAAAGTATGATTTGTCTTATTGGTGGTAGGTACTGGGCAGTGGCTAAGGCGCCGCAACTACCAATTTACTTGTACTTATTTATATTTCCCAGATGTTAACGCTGATGTTCTTCGCCGAGGAGAGTTTCGAGCCTCTACTATTGAAGGTGCTTAGAAGCATTTCTGCGGACCCCCCCAACTACGACCCCCCGTGCATGATAGTCTACGCTGTCGAACTGGGCTCCAATGTGTTGCTGCTATGCGGCATTATACGGGTTTGTTAGCTTTTCACTTCACTTACGTACCTATGTTGCTATGTATAATTCAATTCTTGTAAATCGAATTTGGTCAACGTCCCGCAGGAGTTTCACAAAGTTGTCTTACTACAGAGAAAATTAATACGTGGTTACGCAAATTAGAAATCGAATTTTGTTTCTCTGAGTAATTTTCCAAAGTTTCAATTGTCCAAATGGTTTTTTTTTTCGGGCAAAAGTAGGCATTTATTTTATCATTAGCCATTTTTACAAGACGGCCCAACGAAAAGCAGTGTATTGTACCTGACGTTTTTCAATAATTTTATTAAACAACCCTACCCCAACCTAATGGGTTTATATGGGTTTTGATAATTCAAAAGCTTGGAATTGTCTATGGTTCCAGAAAAAAATGCCAGCGGAAAAATTAAACTTAGGCAAATGACTGATGCCAAATTACATACCTATTACCTAATGCAGAGTTTCCGTCTTTTGACCACGCCGCGCCACTATCTCGCCATGCACCCCGCCCTCGCCTTGGTCTTATTTGAAGCAGTAGACCAGCTCAGCTAGCACGATCGGTTTTTTTGTCATGTTTTACGTGACGTTTTGGACCATTTGGGCCGTAAAACTTGACCGACTACCCAACTACCCATGCTTTTAACTGGTAACTTGTTGCAGAATGACCAGGTGTTACTCCGCGTGTATATGTACTTCTCACTGGCGGTCCTCACAGCGGCTCTAATGGTCTACTCCGTCATGTTCTCCACCCAGATCACTAGCGTTAAATTCTTCATTGTGGTCAGCATTAGTAAGTTTCATCACTTTTACATGAATCTCTTTGGTGAATATTAATCGCTCCATCTGCCATTAGTAAGTTTCATCGTCACGTTTACTTACATTGATGTTGATGATGATTGTTGATTTCCTTATACGACATACTACCTTGTCTACAATTTGTTTAACGTAACTTGTCCTTGGTCTACCCCTTCCTCGATTGCGTACAAGCGTTTCTTATCTGATGTTGTTTATAAAATCTTCATACCGAATATGATGATCAACAATCATTTTCACTCTTCTGTTTTTGTATATTTCATACTCTCATAGTTGTGTTTCTTACTCTGCAGTTAATCCTCCTTTCCTTCTCATTCTCATTTCTCCAGTCTTTGATCAGTCATTATCAGTCATCCATTCAGAGAAACGTGTTACATTTAGGTATAGCTAGTCATTAGACATGAAAGAAAAAGATATCATTCGTTTAAGTGGGTATTACTGGGTATTGTCTTGGTCTCTCATGTTCAATTTTATCAGTGACTTAGGTCACTCATAAAATTTTACAACCAATTTCTAAAACGGCCCTTAGAATGATAATTCGTATTCTTCTGATGATATAAGTATTGGCCTTTGTTGAAGAAAAAGAAAGAGTTGATTACAGGAATAATAATTGTTTACTTTCCCAATTTTCGTAGGTCACCAGATCTACGTTCTCCTGTTAATTCGAAGCTTAATGGTTGATTTAAAACAGGCTTCTAAAAGGAATGATTACGCGGTCAACTACCGAAAAAGTAGCATTAGATATTCAAGAACAGGCTCTAGAGATAGATATAGCGTGGTAATAGAACCGTACAAACCTAGACTCTCGCTGGTTCCTGTTGTAGTTAAAGAAACGAATAGACCTAAAATAACAAGAGATGACGCCGAGGAACACGTCCCTGACGCAGCAGCTATAGTACATACACCAGTTAAAGAAGACGTTTACAATGAAACAGTTGTGAAGGTGGGAGTGGATGAAGCTACTGATAAAGAAGCAAAAGAGGTGACTAAGGAATCTAAAGGGAAAGAAGTCAAAAGGAGACGTAGTTTATTTGGAAGGAAGGAGAAGGTGAAAAAAGATGAAAGCCAAGTGACGAAAGAAGCCTGAAAGTTATATTATGATTAATAAATTCATATACTTACTGCAAAACGAACGAAAAAAGACATTGTAAACCAAAAATATTTGTTGTCCAAAAATAGTGGATTTAATAAAAGTACTTATTGGTACAATTTGAAGATGTAAATAAATGATTAATTATTAAGTAAACTTTCTTTCATTTATCCTTCCTTGTCCAGTCGCCAGCACGGCCTCGTATCATGCGAGTTGCTCATAAATAAATTAAATTAAAAATGATGTTTCCGAACATGTTAGCTATGATGTGTATTATGAGGGAGAATGTATTGTTACTATCGAATGAAATACAATTGATCAACGAAATGAAAATAATGTGCCGATTGTAACTTAATTATTAGCTTCTTACAAATATTAAATTAACTATAAGACATGCAGTTTCCATATGCCATTTGAGTTGATACCGTAGAAAAATCTGAAATACCTAAACTAGGCACACTGTCTCCACTGCAGTGAATTGTCTGGTCGGATTATTCTTAGGGTGGTATCTACCAGAGTTGTGTGAGTTTGCGAGGCGGTGAGCAATGAAAAAATGCATCAATAGGAAGCGATGTGAGAGGGCGCGCAGAAATGTCATTGGTGGATTTTCTCCTCGCTCACCGCCTCGTAGCCTCGCCCAGCTCTGGTGGATTCACTTACACACACACTGCGGCAGAGTTCGGCCGATTTGCAAAAGTACCTAGACACACAAGGAAAAGAAAAGGTCCAAGATTGAACCCTGTGGTGCCCCTCTGATAGTACTCTGAACTGCAGTGCCATTTGACTAAGTTCCGTTAACAACCACTGTGTCTGGTTTATTTGGCCTTGTTAAAACAAGTTGACAGGCATAATGCTTAAATTTGTGTAGCAGTATATTATGCTGCTGAATCAAATGCTTTGAAAAGAAATACTTAATAGCTTTTGTGTGATTTGTTTTTACCATAGGTAGGTATTCTGCTTTTATCATACTTCTAAGTACAGTCACCAGTATTAATATCTGCCGAAGCAAAGCAGGCAATAGTAACTGACATGTCCTAACGGGCCTAGAAATAGACTCGTGTCAGATACGCGCTTTGCTGTCGCAGATAATTACTGATGCTGCGACCGTACTTATTTTCTCCTGAAATTAATAAATTACAGCTTGGGTAATTAGTATTTTTTTTCGGTAAATCTCGGACATTATGCCCGCCAATAACAGGACAAGTATACGTGGATTTGTCTAAAAATTGTCTGAATAGGAAAATGTCACAGGCGTGAATTTCAGCGCCCGATAATTTCGTGACCTTTTCCATTAGCGACATCCTAATTAAACTATCAGTTAATGTACATTTTTGTGCACTAGCTAGTTGGTAGCGGTCGTGTCCACAATGGAAAGGTTTGGGGAGTACGTGAAGCGGAGTGTGCTTAATTTCAGGTTGCAGCAATGCTGTTTTGTGGCTAGTGTGAGGACTGGAGCGCTGACGCTTGCTTGTGTTAATGTGATTTTGGGAGTAAGTATATTTATTATCAATAGGCTTACTTTGAGTCAGCAGTAAGCCCGCTCGAATTTCACCTACCCATACAAACGGAGTTTCGTTCTCCTTTTTAACCGACTTCAAAAAAAAGGAGGAGGTTCTCAATTCGGTTGTATTTATTTTTTATTTTTTTAAATGTTTGTTACCTCAGAACTCCGTCATTGATGAGCCGATTCATAACATTTTTTTTTTGTTTGTAAGTTATGCTTCCAGTGGGCGTAGCATGGTTGCCATTTTATCACTTATCGTTGTGGTAAAGACGCCCATCACGCTCTGACAAGTATGCGAGTGCGAGAGTGACGGACGCCTTATCCACAACGATAAGTGATAAAATGGCAACCGTGCTACGCCCGCTGGTGGGTCCCATTTTTTTGAAAATTCAATTGTATGATGGGATCCATGAGGAATTGAGGGAACTCCTCAATTATATTAGGCACGCGTGTAGTGATTTTGGTATTTCCTATTATAACTCGTGTATTTACGTCCGGAAATCATAAATTGGTGGAGTGGAATTGATGATGAAGACCACAGATGACTTATGGAATTCCTCAATTATGTACTTAAAAGTACAAAAGTATATCACAAATTCTGATAAGATTCCGTTGAAATAGCAACTAATGAAGTGCCAAGGGTGATCCTTGTGGAATTGACGGAAGTCCTCAAATATTATCGGGTCACATACAGCGATTGGGTTGTTTTCTACAATAATCAACGCATTTGCTCTCGGAAATCAGTTCATGAGGTAAATTGGAAAAGAAATGTTCTCGTGGCTTGGCGGAGTACTAAATTGAAGTCGGTTAAAACTTTGTTTTTAAAGTAAATTATAAAACTACGTGTTGGATTTTGACGAAACTTTGCATATACAATGACATGAGGTATATCTATGTCTGTAATTAGTTTGTATGGTTCCAGTTTATAAAACAAACGAAATACAGCAAAAACGAGTTCTGTATGAAAAACATAAATTCGCTGTATTTTTTTTACTATGGTATCTGAAACTACATAAACTAATTACAGACCTGGTTATACCTCATGTCATACCTACATGCAAAGTTTTGTTACAATCCAACAGGTAGTTTTAAAATGAGAGCGTAACTACGTTTGTATGGAGAATCGAGCTTACTGCGGACTGTTTATTGTAGTATTGGAGGTTACTTTTAAGAAGTAAAGTTCGGTGTTTTATCGTATTATTAAGTATTGGTAATTAACTAGGTACCCTAGTTCTTTGCTCTAGATGGTGCCAACGGGGCAAATTGTATTGCGAAAGAACTCGTGTTCGTCGTGTGCTACTATGTGACGCTCAAAGCAGAGAAATCTTAAATGGCTTTTAAAAATCTGTACTTACACACTTTGATGTCTTCCTATTTGATTCTGATCTTCCCATTCGAATGAAAATATGAATCAACTAAAAAGTATTTAATGAAGATAACCCAAGTTGTTTCTCCAGTTAACCATCCTCGTAGGGCTCTCAGAGGGAGACAAAGGCTTCGCTCCGCTGCTCGCACAGGCCTTGGACGAGACGACGGACTTGGAAGAAGACGCGCCGGACTTCATACCATGGTGCGTCATCGCGTACGCTGCCGAGATAGCTTCCAACGCATTGGTGATATGCGCTATGTGGAGGGTACGTTTCTAAAGCCGTCAAAAATTGTGACATAGGGTCAGTCAACATCATATAGTTAGTACCAGCCAAATGTATTGTAACATATCCTTACTCCTATAGTAATAAAGACGTGTTGCGATATATTTGGCTGCTACTAACTATATGACGCTGACTATACTTACAACCGAGCGGTGTTGGAGGAGGTGCGGGGTTAAGTCGATCGGGTTGTAGCTAACGTTAACTTAGAGAGACAGATTTTTGCGTCCCCGCAACTATAAGCATGTACGACTTTTGTGTCCTCCAAATTCTGGCACACTATTACTGGGAAGGTTCGGGGGGTGATACAGAAATGGTTGCGAACAGCGTGGCGTGTACCAGATAACCTAAAGCTAAGGGCGAATATGCAGCAGAGATGTGCGAAGCTGCGTTCATAACTATATTTGACACCTAGGTGTGTGAAGATTAACTGATATTTTCAATTTAAAATCCCAACGCGCTTTTCTGGAAAAGTGTTTGTTTATAAAATTAAAGTATCGTCAATTCCGCTAAAATTTCAGCTAAGTCATTCTATACTGTACTGAATATAAGTAAGTTGCCTGCAATGCATTTACCTACCGTGCGAACGATCAGACAACACCCCTAAGAGTTCTCGTTGGTTCATTTGGTCAGGACCCACCTAATTCGTTGCAGAACGACATAGTGCTTCTCCGCGCCTACCTGTACTACGCCCTGGGGGTGTTGACGGGGGCTGTGATGGTGTACTCCGTGGTGTTCGGGGCCTTGAAGGTTGTACCGGAGCTGCTCATCGTGGCCAGTGTGGGTGAGTCGATGGGCACTCGTTTTAGGGTCTGAACATGGACAATGGGTTTGAGCATCGACCAATACCATTCGCATCTTACAGTAAATTAAAACCGGCCAAGTGCGAGTCGGACTCGCGCACAAAGGGTTCCGTACCATTATGTGTTGAATGAAAGGTAAATTGCGGTTTACGATATTATGACGTATTAAAAAAAACTACTTATTAGATCTCGTTCAAACTAATTTTCGGTGGAAGTTCGCATGGTAATGTACATCGTTTTTTTTTAGTTTTATCATTCTCTTATTTTAGAAGTTTCAGGGACACACACACACACACACACACACACACACACACACCTTTTACCACTTTGGAAGTTTTTCTCGCGCAAACTATTCAGTTTAGAAAAAAAAAAAATTAGAAACCTCAATATCATTTTTGAAGACCTATCCATAGATACCCCACACGTAAAGGTATAATGAAAAACAAATATTTAAGTATGGGGAACCCCCAAAATTTATTGTTTTATTTTCTATTTTTGAGTGAAAATCATAATGCGGTTCACAGAATACATCTACTTACCAAGTTTCAACAGTATAGTTCTTATAGTTTCGGAAAAAAGTGGCTGTGACATACGGACGCACAGACAGACAGACAGACATGTCGAATCCATAAGGGTTCCGTTTTTTGCCATTTGGCTACCGAACCCTAAAAATTGAATTTCCTCCCTCGCACGCTCCGGTTGTGGAATTACCTCCCTGCCGAGGTTTTTCCCGCGGGACTGCAGCATAGGGTTCTTTAAGAAGAGTCTACTGTGGCTGATGGTAAATGATGCGGGCAGTATATTTCTTTGCCACCGACGGGGTAAGTATCACTGCTCGTGAGCTTGAAGAGGAGTCATTAGTTCCTGTAGCGTGGCCCGCGTTCCGGTATGCGAAAGATTAACTTTTAGGTGGATAACCTTAAAAAGGATGCGACATAATTGCAAAGTTAGTCGTTCCTGGTCAGTGGAACAATTAGTAGTGTCATTGACACAAATTTTAACCGTTTTATAACAGCTAAGTATCAATTAAATTGGATACTGTAGGTACAATTTATATTTATATCACGTCGGTGGCCAAGAATCTTACGGTCCGCCTAAGTAATAGTAAGCGGTTACCGTAGCCTTTGGACGATATCGGTGTACGATCCGGCAACGACATCGGAGTAAAATAATAAATATTAGAGGATAATCTTACACACACCGATCTAGCCCCCCAGTGGGCTCAATAAGGCTTTGTGATGGGTACTAGACGGCGATATATTTAATAGATGTAAATACCTAAATACACGCAAAGCATCCAACATTCAGAAACAAATACTCATGCTCATCCCAGAAATATTTGCCCCCACCGGGATTCGAACCCAGGACCTTCAGCTTCGTAGGCAGACTAGTCTAACCGGTCAAGTGAAATGTAGGGAAAAAATCCCAGTTCAATTCAATTTAGAAATTAGCCTACACGTTGGCTGTCGTTACTGGATAATATGAACGCGCTCTAAGAGCGGTTACACGCGGCGAATTTTTACAGCGATACGAAAACGCGTTTCA
The DNA here is from genome assembly GCA_947049275.1 of Epinotia bilunana. NCBI lineage: Eukaryota > Metazoa > Arthropoda > Insecta > Lepidoptera > Tortricidae > Epinotia > Epinotia bilunana. The sequence continues at coordinate 17,084,476 of OX346266.1, read as the reverse complement.
AGAACGCGCGTCACCAGCCATAGATCACTAGTATCGCGTTTGTATCGCTACAAAAATCGGCAGTGTGTAACCGCTCTAATAAAGTGCTCTTGCTGAGTCCGTCATATGACCGGCTTATTGATAACTAGCTTCCGCCCGCGACTTCGTCTGCGTGGACTCGGGATAAAAACTATCCTATATTTTAATCCAGGCTATAAACTATCTTCGTGCAAATCGGTTCAGCCGTTTAAGTGTGATTGAGTAACAAACATCTAAACTTTCGCATTTATAATATTAGTAGGATTTAGGTAAAGGTACCTACCTTGTGTAGCGACAGGCTGAATGACCGCTAATCTGCGCCTCTGCGGTTACACACTAGCTAGAACTGGCAGTCGTTAAGTCTGTCTAGTTTGAATTTCGAATGCCGGATCGGCTTGTCAGTTCTGTGGCAGTTTTGCCGTGTCAGTCGAGAAAACTCCCCACGGAAGTCAGTCGTTTAAGCGGATCATCTAAAATACACACTAGCTAGAACTGGCAGTCGTTAAGTCTGTCTAGTTTGAATTTCGAATGCCGGATCGGCTTGTCAGTTCTGTGGCAGTTTTGCCGTGTCAGTCGAGAAAACTCCCCACGGAAGTCAGTCGTTTATGGGGATCATCTAAGTTAATATTTTTAGCAAGCATTAAATTGACTCCTAGTGATATCAAGTTAAGTTAGAGCCAGGGTTTTGACCTGCGTTCACCAGCCACACTTGCCGAACCTACAACAGTCCATTTCAATTTTCCAGGCACCCAACTCTACCAGATAATGCTCGTCCGAAGCGCAATGGTTGAAATAAAGAACGCATCCCTAAAGAACGGTTACACAGTCAACTTGAAGCAGAATCCCGAATCCGGTTCCGACGAGAAATACACTGTCGCCATAGAACAAGAAGCGAAACCGGCAAAGACTGTTACTAAGGAAGACATCTCCGAACCAGTGTTAAAGGAAGTGAGTGCTGCCGAGGCAGCGGTTACAGTACATCCGCCGGCGAAGGAAGCCTTTCTTCGCGAAGAAAGGGAAGTGAAGCCTTCACGCTTCAGGACGGAAAAGGTGAAGATGGGTGAAGCGAGGCTGGAAAAAGTCGATGTTGCGAAGAAAATGTGAGGCGATGTTATAAGGGCTTGTTTCATTTTATAATTGAAATTAAATATTGAAGAGCTCCGACGGTTAATCATTGCTAAACAAACACACAAAAATTTTAAATGTGACTGTGTGTTTAGGTCACCATTAAAAAAAGCATCAATATAATGTCAGGCGTTTGGCGCACACGATGGCTTATTTTCATGACATCAGACCTGTTCAGTTATAAATATTTTGTTTATATTTTCTTTACTTTTTTTCTAAGTCGACTAAGGGACCAGGGTTGAAGTGTGTTGTGGGCGATGGGCTAGCAACCTATCACTGCAATATCACATTTTGTCGATCTTTTATACCCACATTTATGCTAAAAGTGGCGCTGGAACATACGTTTCATGTGCCCCCTTTTGGGAATAAAGGCGTGAATGTATGTATGTATGTATATTTTCTGTCATTTTGACATGCTTAAGGAAAAGGTACACCTACCTAATTTAAGGTTTGACATCTTACACAATGTCGAAGTAGTCGCCATCAGATATATCAGAGCGGCCAAAGTGCTCACAAATATCTGAACTCGTCTAATGCCTCGACAAGAGACGTCTTCAGATATATTTGAGCACTTTAGCCGCTCCGATATATCTGATGGCGACTGTACATACTGTTATCAATTTATCTGAGAAACGCGTTCATTAGTGTCTCTTGACTTACAGAGACAGTATATTACAACAAGAAAAGGTTGATCTACCCAAGTACAGTCGATGTCAAAGATTGTCAATTTTTCGTCTTATTACAAATGAATACGGTGCAAAAGTGTAAATATTACCTTGGACGTCAACCGTAAAAGCTTGTCAGGCTTCTTCAAGCTTGCAGGTTTTTGGTTACAATGAAAAACCAAGTGTCAATACAAAAACAATGTAATCGTCAACAATTTCAAATCTATATATAACATATGATTAAACTTATCCCAATAAGTATCGACCAAACAAGAACAAAGTTTACTTCAATATTAATATTGAAGTATATATAGTTTAAACTATAAAAATCTAATATTGACGATTAATAAGGGTGCGAGGTAGCGGAGGGGTGTGCGAAGCAATAATCCACCGATAGCAATGCTAGCCTAGCTCACGCATCTCTTCCTATTGGTGGGCTCACCTTAGGCACTGGTCCCACCGCCGGCTAGTAAGCTAGAAAAGTAGGGCGAGTAACGGTTCATTGCGTGCTGACCAGGCACAGTGTGATCAATCGACCTTTACAGATCCGCAATGTAATGCTACTCGCCCAACTTTTCTATCTTACTAGCCGGCGGTGGGACCACTGCCTTAAGCTTAGCTTAAGCATATTTTTTCCGAATTTCATAATTCCGAAAACCATGTTCCGCTGATTTTTTTTGATCTTTCAGGATAGGTATATAATACTAACCCAAACTAACCTATTTATGTATTTTATATAATAATCTGCGTCCAAGTTTTCGTTTAGCGGTAAATGGCGTTCGGAATATTGATATTTCGGAATAATGATGCTTTCGGACAAATGAATCTTCAGAATTTTTGTGTGTTCCCGAAAGCCCGCCTAAAGGCCTGGGCACACCAAGTGCGGTGTTGCTCGGCCTTTAGGCACTGGTCCCACCGCCGCGCCGGCTAGTAAGCTAGAAAAGTTGGGCGAGTAACGGTTCATTGCGTGCTGACCAGGCACAGTGTGATCAATCGACCTTTACAGATCCGCAATGTAATGCTACTCGCCCAACTTTTCTAGCTTACTAGCCGGCGGTGGGACCAGTGCCTTAATATCACACTTTCAAATAGCCTAAAGCACCACATTTCTGACTCCTCTTAACAAGCTCTCACAGAATACTGTGTGGACGGAATCTTTAGACCATATTAACGAATCTTAAAACTGTGTTTTTGGATTTAAATCCACCTAATATAGTTATTTTGGCATTTTCACATATTTTTTATGGGCGTTTTAAACAACATTTTTTTCTCAGAACTCTCTCATTTTCTAAGATGTCTTCTGGGTAACGGTTCAGAATAACGACAAGAAAAATTTGATACCTACTCTACTAAAACAGGTAAGATGTAACTGTTCTCGAGATATGGCACATTATTTCTGTAACTCGATCACAGAATGTTTTAAAGACCGAACAGAGTATAGGAATATCGGTCATTTTTTAACCTAAGAACTAATGGAAATAGCATTTAACATCTATACAAGTACAAGGAACAGTCACAGAACACTTTCCCAAACAATATATGGATTACTTTAAAAAAAAACGACAACAATTTCTTAACAAACATTTACTATATACCTAGTTCTTACAGAAACGACATAAGTCTGGCCAATCAGTAGCAACAATATATATAGTGGACCCGATTCTACGTGCACATGGCTTAACTAGCCTAAAACTAAATTGTCTAATTTTTAGACATAATTTAGGCGGCAGATTAAAAACGACATATTTAAAATAGCATTTAGGCAGCTAAGTAAGTTGTATAGACCGCCTAAAATAAGAAACGTCAGATTCAAATTAGAGCTGTCATTTGATTATGACAGCTGCTCATAGAATAGCAGTGTTTTAGCGACACCTAAATAAAATTAGGAAGTTTGCCACTGTAGAATCGGGTCCAATATGTAGTTAATATACCCATTTCTTTATTAAGCGCGACTTTGGTAAGCGTAAGAAAGAGATGTGTAAGTATGTCTGCAACTTTCTATTACCATTGACTGGTCAGACTAGAAACTTTAAGCCTAAGGGTTGTCTACACATTGGTTTAACTTTAATAATTTAAATTTAAATGTATATAGTTCACCTTTAGAAGACAAAGTATACTAAGTAGAACACGCATAAGCTTAAGATGGAATGGTCATATGCTTGCCATCAAATCTTAGCGTACTTATAAGTAGTAAAAGTGTCCACATGAATTTAGAAAATAGTCATTTTTAGTTTTCTCTTTATATAAGTAAACTAAAAAACAGTAACTGAAATAAGAAATAGCCATTCGAAAAATACTTATTCACATCTCTTTTGTACCACTGAAAAATATGTTTCATATTATTTACTTTGTTCCTAAATCCATATAAAAAACAAAATAGATCAAGTCATATTGGCAAGTATAATTCGTCACTTATTCTATAACATCAAGAGATTCTGAAGATAAACAATATTCTTAACCGAACCATTAATATTTGAGTTTCAAATCTAAAGATTAAAGTGATTTTTCTGACAATGGTAGGTAGAAAGAGTCGTCAAGTAACAAATGCAACTTTCGTTTGAAGTATTTTTAATTTACTTGTTCATGTTGGATGGAAGACCACGGCCGCGTCCTGAAATAATAAAATAGTGATAATTTAACAATACATTATTCACACTGATTTATTTTATCTCTTGTCACCCAATGGTCTATTAAAAGGCATACTCCAGCGTACGAATTACCCAACACAAAAGAAGGCGATTAAGTGTGTCCACACGGACGAGCGGCTCGGCCGATTAGTACGCCCTCAGTGTATACGTGGTTCGGCCGAGCATACGAACGCTCGCCCGAACTGCTCGCCCGAGCCGAGCGCGCCGCAGTCTATGTGGACGGTTGTTTTGGTCGGCCGCACGCCTCACCCAGCGTTGTCGGCTTTTTGACAAATACCAAAGGGCCGGACATATGAGAGCATTTTTGGCCTATAAATATCGAACACGCTCACAAACTTTCACAAGAATCTATTGAGAGATGCGACCTATAGAGGGGACAGCTGGACACACGAAAGCATTATTGCCCTATTAATATCCACTCACTCACAAAATTTCACGACAATCTGTTGAGAGATGCGACCTATAGAGGGAACAGCTGGACAGCCGGACGTGCGAAAGCACTAGCTAACGGTTGGTGATTTTTCGTGGCGATCGCGAGCTCAACTAATGGCCTGTGGGTAAATGCGGCCGAGCCGACTTGGTTCGGACTTGCCTCGGGCGTTTGCCCAAAGCGTGTCCACACCGATCGAGCGCATGCGGCCGAGCTCTCGGACGGTTCGCCCGAGCCGTTCGGGCGAGCGTTTGGACTGGCTCGGGCGAGCCGCTAGTCCGGTGTGGACACACCTATTGGTCAATCTGCGAATGCATTGCTGTGATCACGTCGGATGATAGCCATATGGCAGTGACAACGAAAACAGATAACTGTTGAATAACTTTAGGTAACATGCAACAAGAAGCAGTTGTCATATTGGAATTTATACGTTAAATAGAAAGAGTGAATATTTGTATAAACTGAATGCTTAATTGTCGTCACAAAACGGACACTGAGTTAATTTGTAATATAATGTGAATGGTCGGCGTACCTCTGCCGGCGGCGGCGGCGGCGGCGGCGCGCAGGTCGCTCTCCGTGAGCTCGGGCGCCGGCCGCGGCCGCAGCGCGCGCGAATCTACACACACACACACACACACACAACTTACTTTAAAAACAAACTTTCAACCGACTTCAAATCAGTACCCAAATCGCTTCGTATATATAAAAATATAAAAAAAAGATAAAATTCAAAGATTCCCTCGGTTTCTCCAGGACCCCATCATCAGATCCTGACCTGATCACCACGGGAACGCCTGGGAAAGATACCCTTTCTAACAAAAAAAATAATTATCAAAATCGGTCCAGGCGTTGTTGAGTAATCGAGGAACATAGATAAAGAGATTCCGACGAGTTGAGAACCTCCTTTTTTGAAGTCAGTTAAAAATGCAGTAATAACGCCACTATAATTAGATTTTTTTTATCTCGGTACAATAAACGTCAATGATGACATATGATGGCATAAATTGTACCGGGATGACAGCTGTCAAATATTGTATGTCAGGGCATTTTCACTATAACTTGCTCTGCAGGTGCGGTGTTGTGTTCCAGACCCCGTATCATGGTCGGCCTTATCACACGATAAATGACAGGATAGAGCGTCCGTCACTGGCTGACACCGTTCGATAGAACGAGAAGACGCTTCTATCTCGTCACTTATCGCGTGATAAGGCTGACCATGGTACGGGGTCTGGTGGCGGATAAGGCCTCCAGAGCTGAGAAATTTATGTTGAGAGCTAGGGACCCGCGTCCGTCTCTGGTTATCACAACAAATCCTCAAATCAATAAGGGTCGGTAGCGCGCTTGTGATTCTTCTGGAATTACAAGCTACGGTGTCTGTTTACCACCAGGCAAACTAAGCATATTTGCCACCGTCGTAGTAAGAACTTCTTTTTTGGTCTTTATTTACTGTATTTTTCAACACAGTTACCAACTATCCGTTGAGCCAAAAAAAGTTATAAAAAGTAGTTATAAAATATTTGCATGCTGCACGGACAGCCAAGAAAGGTGGAACCAAGAACATTGTATATTTTACACCAACAATTATGTTATAACCCTTTTTTACGCAAATAAATGATTATAAAGAAAGAAAGAAAGAAAGAAAGATACATTTATTCACAAACACACAGGACACACGTGTTAAACAATAAAATAATCAAAAAACAGAAAACAGATAAAACATGAAACAAGTGTGTCTCTGCGGCAGTGAACCGGACACTGGCTCAGCATTATGCTGAGGTGTCAGACACCTGCAGCGCTGATTTTCAGCCAGCACCGTCAGTGACTCACGGAAACGTCATACAAATGTAATAAATAAACTACCTACAGTATTGGGACAGGCGAAAGAGAAATAAACATAAGTAAAAAGTGAGATAATACATGTACACACTACCTAGATGCAGCTTCAATAAAATATTTATATTTACAGTACACATTAAAAACAAAAACTAGATAAGAAATTGGCATATTTATTGCTGTCACAGTGCTGGGGATTAGGATTTTGATTTCTGGAGCGTCAACAAATAGCCTTTAAGCATACGCTTAAAGGTGTATCTGCTAAGCGCCCTTTGGATAGGAGGAGGGATATCATTCCAGCACTTAGACGCCGCAAACTTGAAACTACCTCTGAACGCAGCGGTTCGGTGCATAGGTATAATGGCCATTGCCTTAAACCTGCGCGCACTTTTGGACCATACCATTATGATTATGATTATGATTAAGGGGAAAAAATCGTGGTTTTTCGAGTGCTGCAAAGCTAGCACAGGTCGTTCGAAGCTACAAACTTGGATAAATAGTACTGGTAGTGGTCCTAACAAAATATTAAAAAATCATAACTATCCAACTGCCACTTAAGAGTCCGCAGTAAGCTCGATTCTCCATACAAACGTAGTTACGCTCTCATTTTTAAACTACGTGTTGGATTGTAACGAAACTTTGCATATACAATGACATGAGGTATATCTATGTCTGTAATTAGTTTATGTAGCTTCAGATACCATAGTAAAAAATATACAGCGAATTTAAGTTTTTCATACAAAACTTGTTTTTGCTGTATTTCAAAAGTCAAAGTCAAAAGTCAAAAATATTTATTTGCAGAATTATGGTACATTACATAATTGACGGATTTCGAAATAACATGTTCAGCATAATTCACCATTTTAGTGGCATGCAAATTACAAATTATAATCAAAAATAAAAAATGAATAAATTCTACGTTCTAAAATGCATAAACTCATTCATATTATAAAAACAGTTGTCATGGAGCCAACGACGAAGTTTTGACAAGAACAATGTATATGGCAGATTTCTTAAGTCTATGGGAATATTGTTGTAAACTCTGACAGACATCATGTAACAGTTTCTGTTGTACAAGGCTGTTTTAAAAACGGGTTGTTTAAACTTGGACAAATCCCTGTTGCGTAAACGTGGATGTTGGTTTGGTTTCTCAAGTAGCTCAGGGTTGTTTCATACAAACTTTGCATGCTCGTAGATATAAATTCCAGTCAATGTAAGAACATTAAAGTTTTTTTAAAAGCGGTCTACAAGATATTTGAGATCCAACTCCACAGATAGCACGAATACAGCGCTTTTGTGTCACAAACACTTGGTTAACATTTGTCGAGTTCCCCCAAATGATAACTCCGTAGCGGAGAACAGATGCAACGTAGCCATGATACGCCGTAAGAGCAGTTGACTCATCTGTTACACTCCTCAGTCTTTTTAAGGCAAAAACAAATTTGTTTAACTTGTTACAGATGTTAGTAATTTGTTGCTTACAGTTAAGACACCTGTCAAGTGTGAGACCCAAGAAACATACGTCATCACAACTATTTATGGGTTTTCCTTTACAATTCACAGCTAGAGATGCTTGATTAGTCCTATAATTAGAAAAATGAACCCAATGTGTTTTATCTATATTCAATACTAATTTATTCTTATTTAACCAAATTTCGATGTCATTAACTGTATTATTAGTGTCAAAATGTCCCTATTATCTGCTACAATAATTGATAAGTCATCAGCATACATAATAATTTGATTCGATGTCACCTGAGGAATGTAATTTACATAGAGTACAAAAAGTAACGGAACGCTACCCTGGGGCACGCCGCTTTGTGTATTTTGAAGCGTCGATCTATACGTAGTCGGTCCCAAAGTTCTGTCACTGGCATATTTTTTAAATTTAGATGATGATTTTAAGAAAATTTTATTGCATTCCATTTTTGAATGTTTGACAATTATTTTAAAACAAAAAACAGTCATTCGTTGCCATTTCTCACGATGGAGTGGACATAGAAAGAAAGCCGAATAGCTGTTTTAGCATTGCACCGCTGTGGGCACTCGCCAAGTACGATTTTCAAGTTGCTCAAAAATTTAAAAATAACGCTTAGGTTTGTGTACCGTACTATTGATAGGTACAATGAAGTCTCCAGTGTTGAGGACAAGAAAATAATTGGCCGGCCTCGCTCCGTACGAACACCAGCAGTGATCAAAGCGATCAAGGCGCGCATAGCAAGAAATCCTGTCCGAAAACAGAAATTGATGGCTTTGCAGATGGGTGTCAGTAGAAAAACCGTCAAAAAGGTTTTAAACGAAGATCTTAGTCTACGAGCATACAAAAAAAAGCGTGGGCACTTACTTAATGCCCGTCTAAAAACAATAAGGCTTAAAAGATCCCGGAAGTTGTTAAAGCGGTACGCGAAAAATCGACACCGTGATATCCTCTTTACAGACGAAAAGATTTTCGATATTGAAGAGAAGTACAATAAACAGAATGATAGAGTGTACGCTAGGAGCTCTGAAGAAGCAGGAAAAAGAGTTCCGCGGGTGCAACATGGGCATCATCCATCATCAGTGATGGTCTGGTTGGGTGTATCTTATTACGGGCCAACTGAGGTTCATTTTTGCGAAAAAGGTGTCAAAATCAGTGCGAAAGTATACCAAGAGACAGTTTTGGATAAGGTTGTCAAAGATCTGCCCAACACGCTATTTTCGGGACATAATTTTGTGTTCCAGCAGGATTCTGCGCCAGCACACAAAGCCAAGACCACTCAAGCCTGGTTTGACCGTCAAAAAATCGACTTTATAAGACACGAAGATTGGCCTTCCTCTAGTCCGGACCTTAATCCTTTGGACTATAAAATTTGGCAGGTCTTAGAGGGGAAGGTCTGTGCTAAACCACATAAAAATTTGGAGAGCCTAAAGTCATCTTTAAGAAAAGCAGTCACTGAGATAGATATGAAAATGGTGCGTGCTGCGATAGACGACTGGCCGCACCGATTAAGGGCCTGTATTAAAAACAAAGGAGGTAATTTTGAATAATTTTGAGTAATTTTAATTCTTTATTAAATGTACTTTAAATCGGTATATAATTTATTAAAAATTTATTGCTACTTTTGTTTTTATCATTATTTTCATTTGTGACAGAACTTTGGGACCGACTAGGTAGTGTCAATTAATTTTTATTGTTAAGTCTACTAACTTCTACACATTGGCTTCTGTTTGATAAGTATGTCTGTATCCAGTTATAAGCACCGCCGCGGATACCATAATTGTAACATTTTTCCAGTAATATCGTGTGATCATTTCGTTTGTTTTATACACTGAAACCATATAAACTAATTACAGACAAAGATATACCTCATGTCAATGTATATGCAAAGTTTCGCCATAATCCAACACGTAGTTTTAAAATGAGAGCGTAACTACGTTTGTATGGGAAGGTGAAATTCGGCCGAGCTTACTGCGGACTCTTAAGTTTACAGGTCTTCGTCACTCTCTTGGCGGAGTGGTCGACCACGTCTGGAGTGTAGGCTAGATTCGCAATCCGTCAAAACTCCCGTGCTGTTGCTTTTTTGGTACATCTGGCACGTTCCGATGCATTAGAGGTTAAAAGGGTTAAATATTACTATTACTCACAGTCTGTTTTCGGCATCCGCAAAGGAGGCTCAGTCTTCTTAGGAGCCCTGTCTAAAGAAAAACATGATCTTATTTTTTTATTATTAAGCAGACTGACATTACGACTCAGGGTCAGTTGCACCAACTTACGTTTACTGACCGATCAACGTTTAAATATGGCGTCGGCAGCCGACATTCCATGGTAAATTGGCAAACTTTCCATAATTCCGATTTTAACGGACACCGCTTACGGCGTTTACGATTAAAAACGGTTGGTGCAACCCACCCTCAGTTGCTTGCTTGTAGGAATAAAATAGTTATAAATGTCAATTAAAAAAAGAAGCTCCGTTTCATAGAGAAATAAAGGAAAAGGCAGTATGTAGAATAAGTTGGAAATGTCTACGCCAACAAGAGTCTAGCTCCCGCGCTCTAGCGCCGCGAAAACACTCAAACCGAAGAAGAACTCCAGAAGAGTTCGAAACATGTCGGCCGTAGTGACATTTATTAATTATCAGCATTATTTCCAAATGTCTCACGAAAGTTTAAATTCGAAGAGCCTAGCTCTTAAATATATGATGTTCGTACGAAATTTAGTGCAAATCACCCGCACGCGGATGACATAATAGTTCGCACATAGTTGCGCGGGCGGCGTTGTCGTGGCGGTGTTGTGAATAAATAGTATCTAAAGGTAAGTACAGAAAGTCCACTGCCTAAGTGATGACGTTAGCTGACATTATTTGGCAACAGACAATCAAAGAGTGAGATAATGATAACTATTTTAGTTCCCATGTTTGTTATCGAAATGATAATCCATTTTGGAGATAATAATATATGATAATAGGATAATACAATAGCAGGGAAGTCACGTTTAAGTCAAAAAATACAGGAATACAAATTAAGTTTTAACAAAACTTTTGCAATGAGATTACTTCTTTCGTCATGTTAGCCAGATATTGTACAATTGATATTTGTATAATGATAAATAAATAAATATTAGGGGACAATCTTACACAAATCGACCTAGTCCCAAACTAAGCAAAGCTTGTACTATGGGTACTAGACGACGATAAACATACTTATATAGATAATAAATACTTAAATACATAGAAAACATCCATGACTCAGAAACAAATATTCGTGCTCATCACACAAATAAATGCCCTTACCGGGATTCGATCCTAGGTCCTCTTGCTTCGTAGGCAGGGTCACTACCAACTAGGCTATAGCAGTCGTCAAATAATGTTTATAATGGTCCGTACAACGGAACGTATATATGAAACGTCATAATGTGCGATACGCTGTCCAGCCCTTGCTAGAGCTTCACTTCAGGAGGAGACCCTCACAAGCGTCGTATCGCGCCAAAATGACAATGGGATAGGTCTGCTGTCAGTGCAGTGCGGTAGAGCGGGATGGCATGTTTTTGAGTATTACAGCTGTCAAACATCGGATTTGTGAGACAGAGGACCTTCTGTACGCAAGAACTATTATCAGCGGTCATTAATGTCATGTACATATTAATATGGATAAGTGTATCCATAAAGCAATATTAAAAGAAGACAAAATTGAAATGATCAAACATAAAATGAAAATGCATTACTATTATCTAAGGAAGTTTGCTTTAATACTAGTTGAAACTGTTTTCCCACTTAAGCGGAAAGCTGTGCAAAACAGATTAATCACATTCCGTAGATTCTTATAAAATTCATTTGTTTTGATGGCGACGTAAAGCTCGTAGCAGAAAGGCAGCCTAAATAAAATCATTTCATTAGTTAATAATTACACATGGGGCATTTACCATTGAATGACAAGGTATGTACATGTTATGCAAAAACTGAAAACAGCTCACCCCCGCCGACCTCTGACTATTATTTGTTCTACGAGGGCTGCTACTTATGTATCCTGAATAGCAAAAATAATCAAACGTACATTACTAAATATAGTTCTATTGTTTTTCAAAATATTCTCCGTGATGATCGATGCACTTTTGCATACGTGTAAACCAATTTTTAAAGCACTTTTGCCACTGATTGAGGTATCTCCAAAACGTGTTGTTTGAACACGTCGACTGCATCTTCACGGGTCGAAAATCGTTGACCACGTAATTTATTCTTTACATTAGGAAATAAACAAAAATCATTGGGTGCCAAATCAGGGCTGTACGGTGGGTGACCCGTTAATTCTATATTTTGACCTTCCAAAAATCGAGTTGTTTCGCGTGATGTATGACAGCTGTCGTTGTCATGGTGAAGAATGATTCTGCGTCGCTGGTTGTCTTTACGTATTTCTTCAAACAAATGGTCGTGTACCACTCCGAATGTAGCCACATGGCCATTCATACCAAAAAAGCAGGCGACCATTTGCTTCAAGGTGATTTTTGCACGAGTAACTTCAGTAGGGTTCGGCTCATTTTGAAACACCCACACTGTTGATTGCTGTTTAGTTTCGGGATCATACGCATATATCCAAGATTCGTCACCTGTGTAGATATTATAATCAGCTTTTGAGTCACCACGGTTATATTTTTTCAACATTTTTTTGCACCATTCGACGCGAGCCTCTTTTTGATCCTTAGTTAAATTGTGCGGTATCCAACGCGAACAAATTTTTTTTACAGCTAAATGTTCATGTAATATCTTATTAATGCTCGTCATAGATATCCCCAGAATTGCCTCTATCTCGCGATACGTAACATGACGGTCATGCATTATAAGTTTCGCACTGCTTCAATATTTTGTGGTACAACGGCCGATTTCGGGCGACCTTCCTTAACTTCGTCCGTAAGCATACTACGTCCACGATTGAACTCACTAAACCAGTAATACACAGTAGTTTTTGATGGAGCTTCATCACCAAAAGTCAAGTTAATTGATCTATGCATTGTTGTTGCGTTAAGCCACGCCGAAAATCGTAATAAATCATAGCACAAATATTTTCACGAGTAAGTTCCATTCTTGCAACGAGATAACATTTTAAACCCGCCAAAAACAAAAGACTAGCGTACTCAAGAAAAAAAAAATAGCGGCCAGTATTAAAATAAAGTTCAAATTTTACCATGGAGGTCAAAAAATTTGTTTAAGAAAGTTGGAATCCTGGATTCCGGATACATAAGTAGCAGCCCTCGTATGTGCAAAAAAGAGCTCAGTCGGTAACAACTCCATAATCACCCATCCAGAAACTGACACTCCCAACGTTGCTTGACCCGCATGATCATTGCCGATCCTAGTGTAGCGGCATCTTTTTACAAAATATAGTGGAAATGACACTTACTGTCATCTGGTCTGTTGACTGAACTGGCTTCCCCAAATGATTCGCTCATAGAACTGTTGAATGAAGTCATCGCCTGAAAAAACACAATAGAGTAATAGAAAAGAGTAATAAATAACTATCCATACTAATATTATAAATGTGAAAGTGTGTCTGTCTGTCTGTCTGTTACCTCTTCACGCTTAAACCGCTGAACCGATTGAGATGAAATTTGGTATGAAGATAGTTTGGATCCCGGGGAAGGACATAGGATAGTTCTTATCCCGGAAACCATTCCCGGAGGGGGCGAAACATGGCTAAGAACACTCGGGATAAAATTATCTATGACACAAAAAAAACCGCAATCAAATCGGTCCATCAGTTTGGGAGCTACGATACCACAGACAGATACACAGACACGTTAAACTTATAACACCCCTCTCTTTGCATCGGGGGTTAAAAAAAAACACAACAAACAACAATTACGACAACACTCGGAAAATATCTATCACTAAGGCTCAAATTATATTTGCTAATTTAAAGATTATCAAAATAAATAATAACAACCGGCCTTTTGAAGTTGTTCGACTATTACTCGGTAACTAGTTATGCTTACCTAGCTATAGTTTTCCTTTTAAATTCATTGTATGCACTACTGCTATTACTTTCTTTCACATAGCCATTTAGCCGGCAGGGTATCGGACAATTGACTCGGAACTAAAATCTTGCCAAATTATTTTTAAAGTCCAATATTACGGAAACGGATCAAAATGAAAATTAGTTTAAAAATAGTTCGTAGGAACCAGAACATTCATCAGTGGGCGAAAAACAGTTTTACACCTATAAACTGGAAATGGACCAAAGGTTGTCAAAAACCTCAGTGTTTCAAGTTTAAACTTCTATTGGGTTGGGAAAGAGGAAAACAAAATATGCGTAAAGACGAAAATCCTATTGAAATATCTCAAAAAATCACGAACAACCGGTTTTATATTGCAGGGAAACTGCTTGAGACACGTGACGTCACGTTTCGAGAAAATTCAACATTATTAATTTCGGAATCTATTGTTTTTTTATTAGTCTAACGAGCAGCTTCTTAAAATGAGTTCCAGATAATCACCCGATTCTGATTCTCCTAAGGTGCTTTACCCATGGAAAAGACAGAGGGCAGAGGGGGGGTTTTATAAAGAGTATGTATTTTTTTATACCAATAAGACAACGGTACTCACGGCGCTTCCAGCCACGGACGGTCCAGCTCGGTCCTTCCGCTGTTCCTTGAAGTTAAGGATGCTCTGAAAAAAAAAACAAACATTTATTCGTGACACACTAACAAGCAGTCATAAAGGCAGGTCAAATATCGATGCGGATTACGAACTTGATACCGTCATGGCATAATAGGCTCTCAACCGGAAACCACATATAAACTATTTATGTAATAGGCTCAGGTCTGTTTTAGGAAAGTTATCAACTGAATGGCACTTAAATAAAAATCCGGTCAAGTGTGTGTCGGTCCACGCGCAGTCTAAATATAAATACGAGTCCGCAGTAAGCTCGGCCGAATTTCACCTTCCTATACAAACGAAGTTTCGTTCTCATTTTGCTGATTGTGAGGAAAAATTGCATATACAATGATATGAGGTATATCTATGTCAGTAATTAGTTTATATGGTTCCAGTTTATAAAACAAACGAAATACAGCAAAAACAAGTTTTGTATGAAAAACTTAAATTCGCTGTATTTTTTTACTATGGTATCTAAAGCTAAGTACATAAACTAATTACAGACCTGGCCCCTATTTCACCAACTTGACAATTGTCATCTGACAAAGACAATTCCTCGTACATTGCTGGATCCACGAGTACCCTAGCGACCACCTGAACTTCTAGAACAAGCAATCTATGGCGAATTGTCAGTGTCAGGTGACAATTGTCAAGTTGGTGAAATAGGGGCCTGCATATACTGTCATTGTACATGCAAAGTTTCGTTACAATACAACACGTAGTTTAAAAATGAGAGCGTAACTACGTTTGTATGGAGAATCTAGTTTACCGCGGACTCTTTAATAGGATTAGAACATTATTACAGTGATGATTTCAAACTAAAATAAGAGCAACAAGTATCAGACTAGAAGTGTAAGGGAAAATAGAATAGTACAACAAATATCTAGAAACTGTTATGGCAATAGAATGTACGAAAAAATATTTAACAAAAAGTATACTAAAGCAAACTTCTAAATTAAGTAAAACGGTGTTAGAAGTAAAAATAAAGGGTTTCCCTCCTTGACGACAAACTGTAAACTAGAAAATAAAATAAAAAAGTACCTACGCGAATGTTTATAACTTTACAACAACCGCGTCTTTTGTCTTGTTATCGGAAGTTGAGCACAATGGACGGCGCAGTCATAGTAGAAAGAGTGCAAAGTACGTTATCTTCTACAAACGCACCGCGCGCGGCTTGTATGTGTGCGCCATAGTATCTATGCGTCGCCGCACGCACACTCAAACGAAATCTCGACCCGTTTCTCAGTGCGCCAGTCAAGATTTTGTTTGAGTGTGCGTTCGGCGACGCATCTAGATACTATGGCGCACACATAAAAGCCGCGCGCGGTACGTTTGTATGAAGATAACCTACTTTCCACTCTTTCTACTATGGCGCAGTGGTTAGTAAACCCTATTACTACTAGACAAAAACTGTTGAGGGTCAGCTGAATCTGCTGTATGTTGCGCTCAGGTAAATGTATAGAATAGAATAGAAAAACTTTATTTCGCAAATAACAGTAAGAACATTTTAGATTTACACTTAGATGCTATGTTAAAACTAAGATTAGATGCGAAAACGGAGTCCACTCAGCATGTCGCTCCACAGAAGGCGAAACGACGCTGGTATTATGTGGATCCACATGTGGTGCGCTACAGAACTACACGTTGCATAGTACTACTACTTAAAAGATTTTATTTATACACTAATATTCTTGTTAAATGTGTTTCATCTAAAATTGCAAAGGATGCATATAGAACTTAAATTTGAATTTGGTAATAAATTGCTACCTAGGTACGAAAATGTACATAATCATACACAAAGACACTGGAAGGCTATGCTGGATTTATTTGTTGATTTAGTAAATACATTTTTAAGTTTTTTTAAATACATTTTTCATTATAGGCGGGCTTCCACTCCATTCATTCCATATTCAGTACAAAAATGCTTGTGCCGCGCATAATAATTTCCTTTGTCAAATCACAATTTGTTAGATTGAAATAGTTTAAGTTGTAAGCATAAAATGATTGTATCTCGCCATCAAACGTCATAGTTTGTCAAGTTGTATTGAAACTGTAATATTGTATTTTTCCCTTCATTTAATAAATAAAAATAAAAAATTAAGACAAAATGTGAGGCATTTATTCGATACGGGTGTAGACTCGAAAATTATTATTACTCCAAAATAAAGAAGGCAAAAAATATGCCTGGTGACGAAAATCCCATTCAGATATCTCAAAAGAATTACGAAGCTACAACCGTTTTAATATTGCTTGTTAAAGAGAGAAAACGCTCACAGTTACAATTTACTTACTATTTACGAGGGCTGCTACTTATGTATCCGGAATCCAGGATTCCAACTTTCTTAACCACAATTTTTGACCTCCATGGTAAAATTTGAACTTTCTTTTAATACTGGCCGCTATATATTTTTTTCTTGAGTACGCTAGTCTTTTGTTTTTAGCGGGTTTAAATTGTTATCTCGTTGCAAGAATGGAACTTATTCGTGAAAATATTCGTGCTAAGATTTATTACGATTTTCGGCTTGGCTTAACGCAACACCAATGCATAGATCAATTAACTTTGACTTTTGGTGATGAAGCTCCATCAAAAACTACTGTGTATCACTGGTTTAGTGAGTTCAGTCGTGGACGTAGTATGCTTACGGACGAAGTTAAGGAAGGTCGCCCGAAATCGGCCGTTGTACCACAAAATATTGAAGCAGTGCGGAAACTTATAATGCCTGACCGTCATGTTACGTATCGCGAGATAGAGGCAATTCTGGGGATATCTATGACGAGCATTAATAAGATATTACATGAACATTTAGCTGTAAAAAAAATTTGTTCGCGTTGGATACCGAACAATTTAACTAAGGATCAAAAAGAGGCTCGCGTCGAATGATGCAAAAACATGTTGAAAAAATATAACCGTGGTGACTCAAAAGCTGTTTATAATATCTACACAGGTGACGAATCTTGGATATATGCGTATGATCCCGAAACTAAACAGCAATCAACAGTGTGGGTGTTTCAAAATGAGCCGAACCCTACGAAAGTTACTCGTGCAAAAACCACCTTGAAGCAAATGGTCGCCTGCTTTTTTGTTATGAATGGCCATGTGGCTACAGTGCCACTAGAAAATCGTAAAACGGTTAATTCGGAGTGGTACACGATCATTTTGTTTGCCAGAAGTGTTTGAAGAAATACGTAAAGACAACCAGCGACGCAGAATCATTCTTCACCATGACAACGCCAGCTGTCATACATCACGCGAAACAACTCGATTTTTGGAAGGCCAAAATATAGAATTAACGGGTCACCCACCGTACAGCCCTGATTTGGCACTCAATGATTTTTATTTATTTCCTAATGTAAAGAATAAATTACGTGGTCAACGATTTTCGACCCGTGAAGATGCGGTCGACGTGTTCAAACAACACGTTTTGGAGATACCTCAATCAGAGTGGCAAAACTGCTTTAAAATTGGTTTACACGTATGCAAAAGTGCATCGATCATCACGGAGAATATTTTGAAAAACAATAAAACTATATTTAGTAATGTACGTTTGATTATTTTTTCTATTCCGGATACATAAGTAGCAGCCCTCGTATTACTAAGTTACCTACTTTATTATGATGCGGCAAGGTTTCATCGTTTTTTAAGAAGCCTATATGATAATATCTCTGTTTCTATGAACCGGCTTCGGGCCGACGCAAGTACGCGACAACACGGCTAACCGACCATCCGTGCACTTTATGTGCATTGTAATAAGTTTCTATATAAATACAGAATGGTCATTTAACTGTGTTTGCGTTTGTACGCCCGCTCGCATTCCATTATAGGTAAATTGACACTTATTTGTTGTTTTGCGCATGGGTGCCTACCCAACGCAAAAAATGTAATAAACCTTAGTTTAAGTCTTGAATAAGTGCATTTAGTCAACAAATTATTTTATCACTTAAGAGTCCGCAGTAAGCTCGATTCTCCATACAAACGTAGTTACGCTCTCATTTTAAAACTACGTGTTGGATTGTAACGAAACTTTGCATATACAATGACATGAGGTATATTTATGTCTGTAATTAGTTTAAATGTAGGTTCAGATACCATAGTAAAAAAATACAGCGAATTTAAGTTTTCATACGAAACTTGTTTTTGCTGTATTTCGTTTGTTTTATAAACTGGAACCATATAAACTAATTACAGACATAGATATACCTCATGTCATTATATACCTATGCAAAGTTTCGTCACAATCCAACACGTAGTTTTAAAATGAGAGCGTAACTACGTTTGTATGGGAAGGTGAAATTCGGCCGAGCTTACTGCGGACTCTTAATATCATTTGTGTGCGCTCACCGATTATGTTGCATGGTATGGTATACATTCTCATGTAAGTGAATATGTTGTATTCTTATAAGAAAATAAAGATCTTTAAACCCAAGAACTCCTCCACTGAGTAATAACATTTATGAATGAGAACTTTTTTTTTGTGAAACAAGTTTTGCATATGGTTCCAATTTGATCTCGTCGGGTATTTTGTTTACTACTCGGATACATACAAACCCCCGACACGTGACAGCCGAGCTCGACGCCACGGGCCAGCTGTCCGGGATGCAGTGCTAGTCTAACCAGACGACGTCTGAGTTGGCAGTGACCCTGCCTACGAAGCCGGAGGTCCCGGGTTCGAAACCCGGTAAGGGCATTTATTTGTGTGATGATCACGAATATTTGTTCCCGAGTCAGGGATGTTTTTCTATGTACATATTCAAGTATTTTATTTGTCGATATAAGAATGTATATCGTCGTCTAGTACCCATAGTAAAGGTTTGCTTAGTTTGGGACTAGGTTGATTTGTGTAAAATTGTCCTCAAATAATTATTTATTTATTTACATACACATACATACATTCACGCCTTTATTCCCAAAAGGGGTAGGCAAAGCACGTGAAACGTATGTTCCAGCGCCACTTTTAGCATAAATGTGGGTATAAAAGATCGACAAAATGTGATATTGCAGTGATAGGTGGCTAGCCCATCGCCCACAACACACTTCAACCCTGGTCCCTTGGTCGACTTTTACAATTCAATTCAATTCAATTCAAACATTTATTTCGGACTTACAATCCATACAGTTAGGTAATACAAACAAAACTTATACACTAGGGTTAGTACAAATTATACTCTATAATTTCCGCACTGGTACTGTGACCGGTGCGTGCAATTGTAAATGCCGCTCAACCAGGGGCGAATCCCAACGCTGGGCCAGCTTACTAAGGATACTGTTCATACTGTCTCGGCTGCGGGTTTACGACACCCACGGGAAGAAAGGGGGGGGGGGGGGGGGGGGGGGTGAAATTCTAACCCGACACCACACGGGTAAAATGAATTCATCAATCAATTTATTTATTTATAATGGCAATATTACCAAGACCGAGCAAGATGTTTAATTTGTTGCCTTTGTCCACAGTTCCAATTTTTTTGTCTGCCGCAATCAAGTCAGTAGCGGGAAATAAACCATTACCCGCCCAAATTATGCTTAATTTGGGCGGGTAATGGTCTATTTCCCGCACACAATAAACAATCTGCTGATTGTTTATTGTATGTAACCCGTCGGTCATTTTAAGAGTCCGCATTAAGCTCGATTCTCCATAGAAACGTAGTTACGCTCTCATTTTAAAACTACGTGTTGGATTGTAACGAAACTTTGCATATACAATGACATGAGGTATATATAGATATACCTCATGTCATTGTATATGTCATGCCTGTAATTAGTGTAATTGTGGTGATCCACAACACATATACACAACACAACATAGTATCTTAAAAGAAAGTATTAACGTAAAATGTTATTTTTTTTCACATTTATGTTGGTTCGATTCTCAGACGAAGCAAGTAATTTTTAGAAAATCTTTGCTTGCGGTATTACTAACTTTAAAAAATAACATAGTCTTCTTTAAGCAAAATATCCTATCAACGATATTTAAGGTACTATCCCTTCATGTCGCATAGTCTCGGGACGCCCTGTATAGTCTAGTGTACACGGGTGTACTCACGTCAACGTCGTACCCGCGCGGCACGTGGCAGCCAGGCACGGCTTCGATGCCGGCCACGGGGCAGCAGCTGTCGAGGATGGTATCGCTGAGTGCTAGTGTACAAGGTGTACTCACGTCAACGTCGTACCCGCGCGGCATGTGGCAGCCAGGCACGGCTTCGATGATGGCCACGGGGCAGCAGCTGTCGAGGATGGTGTCGCTGAGTGCTAGTGTACACGGGTGTACTCACGTCAACGTCGTACCCGCGCGGCACGTGGCAGCCAGGCACGGCTTCGATGCCGGCCACGGGGCAGCAGCTGTCGAGGATGGTGTCGCTGAGTGCTAGTGTACACGGGTGTACTCACGTCAACGTCGTACCCGCGCGGCACGTGGCAGCCAGGCACGGCTTCGATGCCGGCCACGGGGCAGCAGCTGTCGAGGATGGTGTCGCTGAGTGCTAGTGTACACGGGTGTACTCACGTCAACGTCGTACCCGCGCGGCACGTGGCAGCCAGGCACGGCTTCGATGCCGGCCACGGGGCAGCAGCTGTCGAGGATGGTGTCGCTGAGTGCTAGTGTACACGGTGTACTCACGTCAACGTCGTACCCGCGCGGCACGTGGCAGCCAGTCACGGCTTCGATGCCGGCCACGGGGCAGCAGCTGTCGAGGATGGTGTCGCTGAGTGCTAGTGTACACGGGTGTACTCACGTCAACGTCGTACCCGCGCGGCACGTGGCAGCCAGGCACGGCTTCGATGCCGGCCACGGGGCAGCAGCTGTCGAGGATGGTGTCGCTGAGTGCTAGTGTACACGGGTGTACTCACGTCAACGTCGTACCCGCGCGGCACGTGGCAGCCAGGCACGGCTTCGATGCCGGCCACGGGGCAGCAGCTGTCGAGGATGGTGTCGCTGAGTGCTAGTGTACACGGGTGTACTCACGTCAACGTCGTACCCGCGCGGCACGTGGCAGCCAGGCACGGCTTCGATGCCGGCCACGGGGCAGCAGCTGTCGAGGATGGTGTCGCTGAGTGCTAGTGTACACGGGTGTACTCACGTCAACGTCGTACCCGCGCGGCACGTGGCAGCCAGGCACGGCTTCGATGCCGGCCACGGGGCAGCAGCTGTCGAGGATAGTGTCGCTGAGTGCTAGTGTACACGGGTGTACTCACGTCAACGTCGTACCCGCGCGGCACGTGGCAGCCAGGCACGGCTTCGATGCCGGCCACGGGGCAGCAGCTGTCGAGGATGGTGTCGCTGAGTGCTAGTGTACACGGGTGTACTCACGTCAACGTCGTACCCGCGCGGCACGTGGCAGCCAGGCACGGCTTCGATGCCGGCCACGGGGCAGCAGCTGTCGAGGTTGGTGTCGCTGAGTGCTAGTGTACACGGGTGTACTCACGTCAACGTTGTACCCGCGCGGCACGTGGCAGCCAGGCACGGATTCGATGCCGGCCACGGGGCAGCAGCTGTCGAGGATGGTGTCGCTGAGTGCTAGTGTACACGGGTGTACTCACGTCAACGTCGTACCCGCGCGGCACGTGGCAGCCAGGCACGGCTTCGATGCCGGCCACGGGGCAGCAGCTGTCGAGGATGGTGTCGCTGAGTGCTAGTGTACACGGGTGTACTCACGTCAACGTCGTACCCGCGCGGCACGTGGCAGCCAGGCACGGCTTCGATGCCGGCCACGGGGCAGCAGCTGTCGAGGATGGTGTCGCTGAGTGCTAGTGTACACGGTGTACTCACGTCAACGTCGTACCCGCGCGGCACGTGGCAGCCAGTCACGGCTTCGATGCCGGCCACGGGGCAGCAGCTGTCGAGGATGGTGTCGCTGAGTGCTAGTGTACACGGGTGTACTCACGTCAACGTCGTACCCGCGCGGCACGTGGCAGCCAGGCACGGCTTCGATGCCGGCCACGGGGCAGCAGCTGTCGAGGATGGTGTCGCTGAGTACTAGTGTACACGGGTGTACTCACGTCAACGTCGTACCCGCGCGGCACGTGGCAGCCAGGCACGGCTTCGATGCCGGCCACGGGGCAGCAGCTGTCGAGGATGGTGTCGCTGAGTGCTAGTGTACACGGGTGTACTCACGTCAACGTCGTACCCGCGCGGCACGTGGCAGCCAGGCACGGCTTCGATGCCGGCCACGGGGCAGCAGCTGTCGAGGATGGTGTCGCTGAGTGCTAGTGTACACGGGTGTACTCACGTCAACGTCGTACCCGCGCGGCACGTGGCAGCCAGGCACGGCTTCGATGCCGGCCACGGGGCAGCAGCTGTCGAGGATGGTGTCGCTGAGTGCTAGTGTACACGGGTGTACTCACGTCAACGTTGTACCCGCGCGGCACGTGGCAGCCAGGCACGGCTTCGATGCCGGCCACGGGGCAGCAGCTGTCGAGGATGGTGTCGCTGAGTGCTAGTGTACACGGGTGTACTCACGTCAACGTCGTACCCGCGCGGCACGTGGCAGCCAGGCACGGCTTCGATGCCGGCCACGGGGCAGCAGCTGTCGAGGATGGTGTCGCTGAGTGCTAGTGTACACGGGTGTACTCACGTCAACGTTGTACCCGCGCGGCACGTGGCAGCCAGGCACGGCTTCGATGCCGGCCACGGGGCAGCAGCTGTCGAGGATGGTGTCGCTGAGTGCTAGTGTACACGGTGTACTCACGTCAACGTCGTACCCGCGCGGCACGTGGCAGCCAGGCA
Organism: Epinotia bilunana; assembly: GCA_947049275.1. Lineage (NCBI taxonomy): Eukaryota > Metazoa > Arthropoda > Insecta > Lepidoptera > Tortricidae > Epinotia > Epinotia bilunana. Next base: position 17,060,917 of record OX346266.1, on the reverse strand, counting down.
CGGCTTCGATGCCGGCCACGGGGCAGCAGCTGTCGAGGATGGTGTCGCTGAGTGCTAGTGTACACGGTGTACTCACGTCAACGTCGTACCCGTGCGGCACGTGGCAGCCAGGCACGGCTTCGATGCCGGCCACGGGGCAGCAGCTGTCGAGGATGGTGTCGCTGAGTGCTAGTGTACACGGTGTACTTACGTCAACGTCGTACCCGCGCGGCACGTGGCAGCCAGGCACGGCTTCGATGCCGGCCACAGGGCAGCAGCTGTCGAGGATGGTGTCGCTGAGTGCTAGTGTACACGGGTGTACTCACGTCAACGTCGTACCCGCGCGGCACGTGGCAGCCAGGCACGGCTTCGATGCCGGCCACAGGGCAGCAGCTGTCGAGGATGGTGTCGCTGAGTGCTAGTGTACACGGGTGTACTCACGTCAACGTCGTACCCGCGCGGCACGTGGCAGCCAGGCACGGCTTCGATGCCGGCCACGGGGCAGCAGCTGTCGAGGATGGTGTCGCTGAGTGCTAGTGTACACGGGTGTACTCACGTCAACGTCGTACCCGCGCGGCACGTGGCAGCCAGGCACGGCTTCGATGCCGGCCACGGGGCAGCAGCTGTCGAGGATGGTGTCGCTGAGTGCTAGTGTACACGGGTGTACTCACGTCAACGTCGTACCCGCGCGGCACGTGGCAGCCAGGCACGGCTTCGATGCCGGCCACGGGGCAGCAGCTGTCGAGGATGGTGTCGCTGAGTGCTAGTGTACACGGGTGTACTCACGTCAACGTCGTACCCGCGCGGCACGTGGCAGCCAGGCACGGCTTCGATGCCGGCCACAGGGCAGCAGCTGTCGAGGATGGTGTCGCTGAGTGCTAGTGTACACGGGTGTACTCACGTCAACGTCGTACCCGCGCGGCACGTGGCAGCCAGGCACGGCTTCGATGCCGGCCACGGGGCAGCAGCTGTCGAGGATGGTGTCGCTGAGTGCTAGTGTACACGGGTGTACTCACGTCAACGTCGTACCCGCGCGGCACGTGGCAGCCAGGCACGGCTTCGATGCCGGCCACGGGGCAGCAGCTGTCGAGGATGGTGTCGCTGAGTGCTAGTGTACACGGGTGTACTCACGTCAACGTCGTACCCGCGCGGCACGTGGCAGCCAGGCACGGCTTCGATGCCGGCCACAGGGCAGCAGCTGTCGAGGATGGTGTAGCTCCACCGCTGCGTGCGCGCCAGGGTGCACTCCACGGACTTGTCTCGCTCTTCGTGGTGCTGCCAATCAAACATCATATTATAACAACACATGCACTTTACACGTGTAGCCTGTGGGTGAGATTTACGCAGAGGGTTTATAACATTGCGTGTACAACATAACTCGGGAGAGTTAAGAGCGTGCAAACAAAAAGTTCGTATTTTAGCTAACGTAAGGCTTTTTCAAAGGCCATAGTTTCGTTCAAATTATTGCATTGTTAAAGTAAACTACTGTTTTGTATAGATAAACTCTTATTCTAGACTATAGCATTGCTATAATTCTATTTATATAAACGGTTATTTAAAACAACGCTTCGCTCGCTCGTTCGATTAAAAGCTAGTTGAATTCGATAATATCGCGGAGACTCTGAACTCGCACAACTAGTAGTAGTGATCAACTGGACATACCTCACAACCAAGGCCAGGGTTGTACTTAAACTGGTCCTTCCTCAGCTGGGTGAGCGCCAGGGAGGGCTTGGGGAAGCCCTCGTCCTCGCGCGACTTGACAGCGTTGATCACGTGGAAGAACAGCGTGTCCAGCTTGTAGACGCGGAACAGCCTGTCATCCTCAGCTGCAGCAATGTTAATAAATAAATAATAGTATTTTATGCAATCGTTATATAATGTAAGTTTTTTCAGTCAAGGCCTAATTAAGGTACGAGACTTAAAAAGCTAATTATATAACTATTGTATACAATACTTTTTCTACGAGTCAACTGAACTAATTTAACAAACTTGGTACAAGTATCTATTGAAAACGAAGTGCAACTACAGCACGATTACTGTTAATTAAGACCTGACAGATGGATTGCCTTCATTTAATTTTCAACTTTAATTTCATACAAATAAAGCATTTTTCAGAATACTGTTACCCACATCTACCGATTTAGTAATAACTATTTTATTTGTATAAGATTAAAGTTGAAAATTAAATGAAGGCAGTCCATCTGTCAGGTCTTAACTACCAGTAATCGTACTGTAACGGCTTTTTCTTTTTTGTGCGTTGATGTCTATTTACCTTTTGACTCTCTCATGACGGCGTCCTATTGGTCAAATACATTATAGTTCAGTAAAGGCGCCACGTGATTGGTCCATTTCATTTTAGTTGTCTCAAATATATATCATTATTTTAAGACCCAATGTACGACATGATTATTACGCAATAAATTATGAATTATAAATTATGAAATGTTGAGTTGGGAGCTCCATAATAAAAAGTATTTGATTTAAGTTTGGTGTACGAAGTCTCAATTCAAACATTAAGGTCGAGTATAAAAATTCATTTATTTAACTAAAATACACTTATATCATAAACCTGACGTTATATCCGCAGACGCCAAACTAGGCTGAGCCTGTATCTTGGCCGCCTGCGAGTGCGATTAACGCAAACTAGTTACAATATTACCATTTTGCAGTACAAAACACTAACTTCTGTTATAGACGGAACTTAAAACATTTAACATGTACGGTTGACATTACTTAACACTTTCACTGCCAGGGACCCGCCTAGCGGGCGCCTACGCCGTAGTCGCTTGCCGCTACATACGAGGAAAACCACGGGATCGGCTACGAGCGTAGCGCGTAGCGATTCTTGGCAGTGAATGTGTTAATGTGGCCGACGTTTTATAATAAAACTGTCATTGGATTGGAATCTTATATGCAATAAGGCCAACACAAATAATCTCAAGCCTTTTTAGGCTTGAGATTCTTTGTGTTGGCCGAGCCATGATTGCAACTACTGATGTGCAACTTGACATAATTCTAACATACATGACATAACATACATTCATAAGTACGGATTTTGTGTTGACTGGAATGTAAAATTCCAAGGCTTGCTTGACTATCTAGACGTGATGAGGCGTCCGTAAAATATTCAGGTTTCATCCAGTCGTTCATTTATGTGACAGGTAGAAATGTCAAAGACAACAAATATTGATACCTTCTTATTACACACATGATTACGGTTTCTGGTTTAATTCTAAATAATCGGTAATAAAATAATTTAAAGAGAGATACAAATGCCATACAATTTTGTGTATGTTTTTGTATTCGATTCTTTTGCTATATTATGGGGTATTTTAGGACTACCGCACAGGGGCGGTATTCATAACCAAATTCCGATGAATTTCGCCCGCGACGGAAAAAATGCAACGTTCTAATTAGAAAGAGACGTATACTCTAATCTCACCGCGGCCGGCGCCTGCGATAGCTACAAGAATATACAGATACGGAATAAATAAACGAATGTATAAGGACCTTTCGTGGTCCATAGATAATCTGTTGGAATTCTTACGAGAATGGAATTCAAATTCACGCTATAGTGAGACCAATTTCACGACCCCCTGCTGTGCTTTTGTAGAAAAGTAGATATAAGGCTTAAGCTCCCTTTGGACGCCAAGAACGCCTAATGGTGTCGTGCCCGCAGCGCCAGGAACCCCCAAGGTGTCATGACGTCCGCTGTCAAACTAACCTTCAATATTTCATATATATGGTTTGTATTTTCCCTCTTATAACAACAATGGTTGGCGTGACAATGTCTCTTTTGGTATTTTGTCTTGGCGCCGAAGCAGTAAAACGAATCCGTAAATACGTCCAATATGACGCACTCACAGACACGCGTCGCTACATTGAAGTTAAATACTACTTCGTCGTTATCGCGGAGTGTACCGCGAATTCGGTTCCAATGGAGCTCCATTCTAAAATATTTTTAAGAGACTAATGAGGATACAGAACCAGCTAATACACTTTCATCTCAGTAGCTCGGAAAGCCCTTTTTTATTCTTAAAAAAACAGATAGCAAAACTGCATTTTAGAGTGCAAAGAACATTTGAAATCCGAACGTGTTATTAGGGTTCCGTAGTCAACAAGGAACCCTTATAGTTTCGCCATGTCCTTCCGTCTGTCTGTCCGTCTTCGGCTTAGGTCAGTAACCATTACTACTAGAAAACTGTGATTCGGCATGGATATATAAATCAATCACGCCGACAAAACAGTACAGTACTATTTGGAAAAAAAAAAATTAGGGTACCTCCCCTATACCTAAAGCGGGGATGTAATTTTATTTTCTCGTCAAACCCATGGTGTGTGGTATCGTTAGATAGCTCGTTCAAAAATATTATGGGTTTTCTAAAACCATTTTTCAAATCAGTAATTCGTTTGCGAGATATTGGGCTTGAAAGCTTTAATTTTAGTTCGAGTCATGTGTGTCCCCCCCGCCGGCTAAATGGCTACTACTGGGGATGTGAAAAAATTCGTGGTAGTAGTACATATAATGAATTGAAAAGGAAAATTATCACGAACAAGTATAAGTAGTTACCGAGTAATAGTCGACCAATTTAATGTGTAATTGAAAAGGCCAATTTTCGTACAAATTCGGCAGACGCAACCGCACCGCACGTCGATGAAACTAAGACAGACAGGCAACTACGGAACCCTACACTGCGCGTGGCCCGACGCACTTCGCCGGTTTTTTAAACATAATAAGGACAATTTTCGCCCATGGTTAACCAGATGATTTTCTGATCAAATCAGGTGACGTGGACGCAAAAATACTTTTATATTGAATTGTATTCAATTAAAAACATATAGTGAGTTATTTTTATTATGTAGTACTTTCCTCGTTTTAGTGAGGCGAAAAGATTTGTATTACACACGGGTGCAGTAATTTTACGTCTTATGTGTTGAAACACTCGCTACGCTAAGAATTTTATTTTTGAACCACTCGCTTCGCTCAGGATTCTATTTTAGAACCATACAATACACTCGCTAGCTCGTAGTTCAACCCTAGAATCCATTCTATAGCCCGTGTTTCAATTACACTCGCGGTTAAAATAAAACTTCGCACCCTCGGACAACAAATAACTCAAATAACTATTGCCGTATTCTTAGTTTTAGTGTAGATATACTCACAAGCCCGGCTACACATCTGCTGAATAAAGTTGGTGACCGGAACAACCTTCTCCGGCATCGTATACACTGGGGGTAGGGTCTTTCGTCCATGTTGGCCCTGGTGATGCCGCTTCAGGTAGTCCATGGTGTTGGCGAGGATCTCGAGGTAGCTGGACGGCCGCACCGAGCTGTCGGGCATGTCCAGGCCGTAGTCCTCACAGCCGATCTTCACGTCACTGGCGTAGCCGGTTGGAATGCGACCTGTTTAAGGAAAGCAATTTAGGGGGAACACATGTGCTATGATGTAACCATTTATTATTGTAATTGTATTCCTATTTAATTTAATTTTTGTACGCCGCAAGGCAAAACCTAGAGGACTCCCAGCCTAATTTAAGATCTGCAATGTATACTTACCGTATACGTACCTATGTTTCACAAAATAAATTACTTACTACTTACCACAAACTTCGCCAACCTAGGTGGAGGGGGGTTAATGTTTCGTGCGGCTTTTATTTGGCCAATCATGTTTTTATATAGCTGATGTAAATTTTATTCGAGTCGACCACGCCCACTAGACAGAAACGCGCTTATGCCTTCCGCGCACGAGAAAAAGAGACGCAACACTCTTTGGGAGTGGCTTTTTTGGTCAAATTTCGATAAATACCTAACTTAGCGAAGTTTTATTTATATTTCACTAGCTTCCGCCCGCGAATTCATCCGCGTGGACCCGGGATACAAACTATCCTATATTTTAATCCAGGCTATAAACTATCTTCGTGCAAAATTTCATTCAAATCGGTTCAGTCGTTTAAGCGTGATTGAGTAACAAACATCCAAACATCTAAACTTTCGCATTTATAATATTAGTAGGATTAAGTGAGATTTTAAATGAGATAAAATACCATAGTATTAACTTAATTGTGTCGTAAAATAATGTTTTGTTTGAGTAGGCAGAGTAAAAAAAGGAAAATAAACACCCAACTTTGGTTTTTTTTTCTATCGAGTTAAGGATGATGGGCAGATTGACCAATAAGGACAAGCAATATGTCAATGGATAGCTTATTCTAAGTTTTAAAACTTTTACTATAGCAGGTAATCCCAAATCTTTGTGTGAAAAAGTTATCGCTGCATAAAAATAGTTTAATGAGTTGAAACGTTACTACGGAAGTATTTTGATACTTAGTTATTTTCTCAAGTGTATTAATATGATAAGTATTATAAATTGTTTAGAAAATTGATTTTTTTCCATACAAGTTGTCAGTTCATTGACTGGACTACAAAGAAAAACTTGTGGGTAGTCGGTGTTAAAATGTATAACAAACTGAGCCCGGAAGTCAAGAAGGCTCTTTCGAGCTGTATGTAAAAAGATTGAAGCAGTGTTTTTTACAGTGAGGACGAATTTTGTAAGTTTAGGATAATAATATAGGGACATTTTAATTATTATCATTCTTTTTGTTCATCATCATCATCATCATCATCATCATCATCATCATCATCATCATATCAGCCGAAAGACGTCCACTGCTGGAAATAGGCCTCCCCCAAAGAGTGCCAAAGTGACCAGTCCTGCGCCACCCGCATCCAGCGGACTCCAGCAACCTTTACCAGGTTCCAGGTTCTTTTTGTTATGTTATGAATATTGTAATTTTGAATTTTGACTTGTAATTAATGTTTTGTGTCATTATTGTTCTTCTTGTTTGACTTGTGCTATTTTTATTGCATTAAATGATTTGAATTTGAATTTTACAGTCGCGATGCAGTATCGATGCAGTCGTGGGCGCCTCCCCCCACTCCTCCTGTACCCGATGATGTCGCGCGAAACAGCCGCACGTTAGTCGTAATACTGTATCAATAGTTGCGCGTTTGCATCGATGCAGAAGTAGTTCAGTCATTATAGATTTTGACCCGTGAATAATTCGTTCTTGGATTTTTTTTCTTAGGTCCCTCGGGGGGGTCACTGGGAGTGTAAATTCAAAAAGAAGACTGAATCAGGCTCCTGCGTATATTCGAAAAACGGTTTTTCTTGAATAACTCGGCCATTTTTGATTTTACAGTAAAACCGTGAGAACAAAAATTGTAGGCTAACAATTTTTCTTCTAGGATCGATATTTTGGAAATTACTTTTTAATTTACACTCCCAATGACCCCCCCGGGGGACATACGAAAAAAAAACTTCAAGAACTAATTATTCACGGGTAGGGTCGGTTTTTTGGATATAATGACTGGACTAAAGCGATGCTGAATTAAAACAGCGCGAGCGCATGCTTCTGTTGCATATTGTAAATACGACAAGGGGCCACAGGCCGCTATGCAGTCGCGTGTTCACGAGACGCGCGACTGAATCGCTGCAGAAAGTCACAGTGTGCGACCTCCCTTAGACTCGGAATTTTCTGCTTTAGTTATTTACCCTATTGATTCGCGTGTTGTAACATAGATCGTGGGTTTGAATTACGGCCCATACATATGACTATTTCGGAATAAACGGAATATAATTTGATTACTATTTGTCATATTTAAATAAGTAGGTCTTTATTTGCAATAAATGTGCTTGCCAAATAGATCTTATAAAACAAATGAATTCAATGAGCACTCATTTAGCCATATTTTAAGATGCAAAAATTTTGCAATAATCAAGATACATTCCATAAATGTTTACAACTACATACACGAAATTCCAGTTTACGTAAGTACGTTTTTACGGTAAGGGAGAACTGCATATTTTTTAGAAGAAATTCGAAAGCGTAAGTGAAGTGCCCAACTCGAAGAGAGCCAGTGTGGAGACTACTGCCTATGGCCCCCTTCATGAGAGGAAGCCTGGCCCAGCAGTAGGAAGATGATTCTCTATACTTTAACATACCTGGATTGATGATCTCATGATAGTTATCAACGATCCCATGAAACAGATTGAAACGAAGAATAGTGCTCTCTCCAATCAAGAACTGTGTGCCGGCTTGGCAGTAGTAGTTCACATCCATTACGAAAATGTCCGCGTGGAGTAAAGCTGAAAAGAATAATATGGTCAATAGTTGTTCAATGTCTTTCATGTGGTCAATAGTTCATGTGGCTCACGTACAAGTGTGTATTAGTTAGTTTCACTGGGCCTTTTCCGCAAATTAATTCATAATTCATTTATAATTAAAAACATATTTTACAGAATAATGGCTCAGTACTTAAATATTATATGAAAGGATACATTTTTTACGAGAGCCTGAACTAGGATACTCTGTGTTTCAGGCAGTAGGATAGATCCGTATAAACAAAAATCGAAAAAAAAAAAACGATGACGTAATTTATGAATGGCCCCTAAAAGAGAAGACGCCCTTTATGCGGATTAAACCACATAGGTTCCACGTAAAATGTTCGGGTATTGCTTGTCTGTCGCGTTGCTACAAGTTGACCATGGACAGAAGACATCCAGAATTTTTAGTATTGGAAATCTATGAGCGGTAACACTGAGACTTATAGAAGTCTATCGTTTGTAGTGCTGATAGCAGCACTACAAACGATATACAGTATCTATACAGCACGGCTAGCATGCGACGGCGCGCGAGCTCTCTCGATTTTTCTCTCACTATCCGTCTCTTTCTTATTAGAACACTTAGAACAAGAGATATAGTGCGATAAAAATCGAGAGTATGTCGCGGCCGTCGCATGCTAGACGTGCAGGTGCTCTATGGCTAGTGTATCTCGAGTCTCACGTTCGTGAAACGCGCGATTGTCCACACGTACACAGATTCACGCCTTTATTCCCAAAAGGGGTAGGCAGAGGCACAACACACTTCAACCCTGCTCCCTTAGTCGGCTTTTACGACACCCATGGGTAGAAAGGGGGTGGTCAAATTCTAACTCGACAACACACGGGATTGTATTGCTGCAAAATCTCGACGCGAGTAACCGCTCTAATACGAGGGCTGCTACTTATGTATCCGGAATAGACAAAATAATTAAACGTACATTACTAAATATAGATTTATTGTTTTTCAAAATATTCTCCGTGATGATCGATGCACTTTTGCATAGGCGTAAACCAATTTTTAAAGCACTTTTGCCACTCTGATTGAGGTATCTCCAAAACGTGTTGTTTGAACGCGTCGACCGCATTTTCACGGGTCGAAAATCGTTGACCACGTAATTTATTCTTAACATATGGAAATAAATAAAAATCATTGGGTGCCAAAATCAGGGCTGTACGGTGGGTGACCCGTTAATTCTATATTTTGACCTTCCAAAAATCGAGTTGTTTCGCGTGATGTATGACAGCTGGCGTTGTCATGGTGAAGAATGATTCTGCGTCGCTGGTTGTCTTTACGTATTTCTTCAAACACTCCTGGCAAACAAATGGTCGTGCACCACTCCGAATTAACCGTTTTACGATTTTCTAGTGGCACTGTAGCCACATGGCCATTCATACCAAAAAAGCAGGCGACCATTTGCTTCAAGGTGCTTTTTGCACGAGTAACATTCGTAGGGTTCGGCTCATTTTGAAACACCCACACTGTTGATTGCTGTTTAGTTTCGGGATCATACGCATATATCCAAGATTCGTCACCTGTGTAGATATTATAAACAGCTTTTGAGTCACCACGGTTATATTTTTTCAACATTTTTTTGCACCATTCGACGCGAGCCTCTTTTTGATCCTTAGTTAAATTGTGCGGTATCCAACGCGAACAATTTTTTTTTACAGCTAAGTGTTCATGTAATATCTTATTAATGCTCGTCATAGATATCCCCAGAATTGCCTCTATCTCGCGATACGTAACATGACGGTCATGCATTATAAGTTTCCGTACTGCTTTAATATTTTGTGGTACAGTCAGCATCAAAAGTAACTGCGCAATCGAAGGCGTCAAAAGCTCTTATTCCCTTTTAATAAAACTTTTGACGTCTTCGTTTGTGCAGTTACTTTTGATGCTGACTGTACAACGGCCGATTTCGGGCGACCTTCCTTAACTTCGTCCGTAAGCATACTACGTCCACGATTGAACTCACTAAACCAGTGATACACAGTAGTTTTTGATGGAGCTTCATCACCAAAAGTCAAAGTTAATTGATCTATGCATTGTTGTTGCGTTAAGCCACGCCGAAAATCGTAATAAATCATAGCACGAATATTTTCACGAGTAAGTTCCATTCTTGCAACGAGATAACATTTTAAACCCGCCAAAAACAAAAGACTAACGTACTCAAGAAAAAAAAATATAGCGGCCAGTATTAAAAGAAAGTTCAAATTTTACCATGGAGGTCAAAAATTGTGTTTAAGAAAGTTAGAATCCTGGATTCCGGATACATAAGTAGCAGCCCTCGTACTAGTCATGAAAAGTGCAAGTGCGAAGGACTCGCGCACGAAGGGTTCCGTACCATCCATACTAATATTATAAATGGCAAAGCGTATGTGTGTTTGTTTGTCCGCCTTTCACGGCAAAACGAAGCGACGAATTGACTTGATTTTTGAAGTGGAGATAGTTGAAGAGATGGAGAGTGACATAGGAGAAATGAAATGGGGGGTGGGAGTTTGTACAGAGCATTTCGCAATTTTCAAGGTAGATAGCTAAAAGTTGGTATGCGGACTATTTGTGACTAACAAAAAATGTTTGCATCTTTTTTTTGGAAATCTGCCTCCAAACCCTTAAAAGAGGGGGTGAAATTTTATATGGGACCTTTCGCAGTTTTCAAGGTAGGAAACTAAAAATTGGTACACAGACTCTTTGTTACCAACGAAAAATACCTGCCTTATTTTATTTTGGAAATCTTCCCCCAGCCTTTAAAATAGGGGATGGAAATTTGTGTGAGACTCCGCAAAATTAATACAGGTTCTACAAACGAATAGTAAAATAATTTAATTAAAACAAATGGCTGGGGTGAACTTAGAAAAGCCATGCTTCTTCCATGAAAAATTGTATGTAGCATGTTCGCGTGTGTCCAATGCCCAGAATCTTTACATTCTATCCCCAAATGGAAAGACATATAATACCGTCTACAGTAGCGTATTAAAATAATATTCTGTTTCGAGTTTTCTTCTGTGTTCTAAATCAGGAAAGGGGAACCGTGTTAACCCGAATTTAACGCGAGCGAAGCCGCGGGCAAAAGCTAGTTATCTATAAAAAAATCACGTTTCTTGTATGGGAGCCCCCTTCGATATTTATTTTATTCCGTTTTTTAGTATTTGTTGTTATACCGGCAACAGAAATACATCATCTGTGAAAATTTCAACTCTAACTGACAGACAGACGGATGGACAGCAGAATAATAGTAATAAGGTCCCGTGTTAGGTACGGAACCCTAAAAGCTGACATTCATGACATACCTTCATTAGAACTGAATGAATTCAGCTTGACGAAACTCTTGATGTCATTCACCTCATCCTCTTCCGCTTTCAACTGTTCCATTTCCATCTGATCTATGTCCGCCAACGAGATGCCTGTAGAAGTGTATTTCTTCTCTGGAACATTGTTCTTTTGTTTCGCCCTCTTGGCCATTTCTTCGAATTTAGCCCGGACTGGGGGAGGGGCTTCCTGGATAAAATAGAATTTAGGATTATTAATTTATACTTACACCAGCCAAATAAAAGAGAAAGGTGCGTTCGAGTGGTACGAAGACGTCAATAAGCTGGCAGAGGACTAAAATCCGTGGCGGTTACTCCACCGACAAGAGCCTAATTCTTAAACAATGATGATAATGATGATAAAGAGAGACATCCGCTTTAAGTTAAAATATTTTTTTCCTAACAAACACAAACCATAAAAAATAAAGGCAATTTAAATATAATTTACTTAAAAAACATAGTTTAAAGTCTGAAACGCACTGACAGCGGTGGCGGAGCGGCGCGGCACGGAGGCGGTACCGGTTGTAATGTTTAAACTAATACGATAGGGTCCGCACGGAATACCGCGCCGCTCCGCCACCGCTGTCAGTGCGTTTCGGCCTTAAACCGATTTCGATTCAGTAATTTGCCTTATTTGAAGAGTACCCTCTATTTATCTAAGATCCCATGATCAGATCCTGACCTGACGACCACGGGCCCACCTCGCAAGGATACTATTTTGAATAAAAAAAGAACATTCCAAATCGTTCCAGGCGTCTTCGAGTAATCGGGAAACATACATCTTACTAATATTATAAATGCGAAAGTTTGGATGTTTTGATGTTTGTTACTCAATCACGCTTAAACGGCTCAACCGATTTGAATAAAATTTTGCACGAATATAGTTGATAGCCTGGATAAAAAATAGGATATTTTTTATCCCGGGTCCACGCAGACGCAGATGAAGATTACAACGAATTGAGAACCTCCTTTTTTGAAGTCTGTTAAAAATAGATTTGAAGATATGAACAACTCTTCGACCATCACAACTTCACTGTTAACTATGTGTTATGTTTGCATGTTACGTGTGTTATTGTTATATTTGTTATCTATATCGGCTTCTGGTGTCAGTTGGCCACCCAAACATGACACCGTTGATCAGAAAAATCATTGATAAGGTACTGAGTAAGCAAGTAAGAGACCTTATTGTGTTATTATCATTTTTATGTGTAACTTTTATATGTATAGTGTGTTCTAAATTCCGCAGTGTCTTAGTGTAATACTGTAATGCTGTGCAATTAGTTGGAAATAAAGAATAATAATAATTACATTTTTTTATAAAAATAATAAAGAGGTAAGTAGGATGCCGTAAACCTAGGGCAGGTTAGGTTTTTTTATGTATCCTACTAATATTATAAATGCGAAAGTTTAGATGTTTGGATGGTTGTTACTCAATCACAGTTAAACGGCTCAAACCGATTTGGACTCTATTTTGCGGGAAGATAGTTTATAGTCTTGTAGTTTTTATCCCGGGTCCACGCAGGCGAAGTCACGGGCGGAAGCTAGTTGTTTTATATTGTGCTTTTTATATAATTATTGTAAAAACCTACCCCAGAGAAGACTGATGAATAAAGAGAGTGATAAGAGGTAAAATGTGTGAAATCGTTTCGTAACTTTGTAAATGGCTTTGTTGGCAGTATATCTCCAGACCTACTCAACCGATTTAACCCTTTACCTACAGGGAATTTAAAGGCAAGGCACTACTCAATATGAGCACATTCCATTATTATTTATTTATTTATTAAAAACAAAATTAGACATGAATAGTAAGATACATTGCTCCACAAAACTACATGGATAGTTTAGATAGATAAATCATTTATTTGGCATTTTGCAACAAAATAAAAGAAAGAAATACAGAAAAAAAAAGAAAAAAACAACAATAAAAGAACAAGTAAAACAATTGTGGTACGGAAGTAGAATTATAAAATAAAATTAAGGCATACTTGTGCGTTGCAATAATGCCAAAAAAGTACTGGCTCAGTTTTGCTCTGATATTCTGCCAGTACCTCTGGTCACGATGCAGGTGAAATATTACAAGAAAAAAAAAATATATATATAGCTTGCAAATAATATCGAATAAATAAAATAGATCTGTGTGATAGGTGAGTAATAAAAATGACAAAATATAAGGTGTAACTATGTGTCGACAAGGAGTGTATATATTATGAAAAAACATGTGGTGAGATGTGTGATGTGCTGATGTCCCTTAGAAGCATACCTATATTACAAAATCTGCAACCAAACTCAATCACAGTTAAACGGCTCAAACCGATTTGGACTCGATTTTGCGGGAAGATAGTTTATAGTCTTGTAGTTTTTATCCCGGGTCCACGCAGGCGAAGTCGCGGGCGGAAGCTAGTTGTTTTATATTGTGCTTTTTATATAATTATTGTAAAAACCTACCCCAGAGAAGACTGATGAATAAAGAGAGTGATAAGAGGTAAAATGTGTGAAATCGTTTCGTAACTTTGTAAATGGCTTTGTTGGCAGTATATCTCCAGACCTACTCAACCGATTTAACCCTTTACCTACAGGGAATTTAAAGGCAAGGCACTACTCAATATGAGCACATTCCATTATTATTTATTTATTTATTAAAAACAAAATTAGACATGAATAGTAAGATACATTGCTCCACAAAACTACATGGATAGTTTAGATAGATAAATCATTTATTTGGCATTTTGCAACAAAATAAAAGAAAGAAATACAGAAAAAAAAAGAAAAAAACAACAATAAAAGAACAAGTAAAACAATTGTGGTACGGAAGTAGAATTATAAAATAAAATTAAGGCATACTTGTGCGTTGCAATAATGCCAAAAAAGTACTGGCTCAGTTTTGCTCTGATATTCTGCCAGTACCTCTGGTCACGATGCAGGTGAAATATTACAAGAAAAAAAAAAAATATATATAGCTTGCAAATAATATCGAATAAATAAAATAGATCTGTGTGATAGGTGAGTAATAAAAATGACAAAATATAAGGTGTAACTATGTGTCGACAAGGAGTGTATATATTATGAAAAAACATGTGGTGAGATGTGTGATGTGATGATGTCCCTTAGAAGCATACCTATATTACAAAATCTGCAACCAAACTCAATCACAGTTAAACGGCTCAAACCGATTTGGACTCGATTTTGCGGGAAGATAGTTTATAGTCTTGTAGTTTTTATCCCGGGTCCACGCAGGCGAAGTCGCGGGCGGAAGCTAGTTGTTTTATATTGTGCTTTTTATATAATTATTGTAAAAACCTACCCCAGAGAAGACTGATGAATAAAGAGAGTGATAAGAGGTAAAATGTGTGAAATCGTTTCGTAACTTTGTAAATGGCTTTGTTGGCAGTATATCTCCAGACCTACTCAACCGATTTAACCCTTTACCTACAGGGAATTTAAAGGCAAGGCACTACTCAATATGAGCACATTCCATTATTATTTATTTATTTATTAAAAACAAAATTAGACATGAATAGTAAGATACATTGCTCCACAAAACTACATCAGGGTGACCACTATTTACTACAACTAAAATTCCCTGACTTTTCCCGGTTTTCCAGTCCTTTTTTCAAGTTTTTCCCTGACCATAATCTTAAATTTAATAAATATAAAGTATATAATTGGGATACATTTTTGAGTTTTGCAGAATTATCTGCTAGCAAATTACAAAAACGGAAATAATAAGAAGTAGTATCTGAATAGCTCAGTTGGTAGTTTAGAGCGAAAGCATCGTTAGACGGAAGTCGTGGGTTCACATCTTACGTCAGGTGACGTTATTGTATTGTTTCATTGTATTTATAAATTGTAATTTGCTATCAGACAGTTCCACAATTACCCAATAATTCATTGAATTTTTGACCATTTTTGTTAAAAGCTGTACAGGAAAAAACAATTAAAACAGTACCTCTGACTACTCTATTAATTGGATACGTTAGTTAGTTAGTTAGTTATACTGGGCTTTTTCCGCAAGTCGACATCCATTGTGCCTATTTTGCGTGAAATGGTGGGGTAGCGCTACTCTAACCACCCCAGCTCCTCTACAAAGTTGGTGAGTGCCTTTGTGTTCCTGACTGCGTTCCGTAGTGTGTCTGGAGACCCTAGGTGCTTTTTCCTGTATACTTCTACCTGCTTGCAGTCCAGTAGAATATGTTTGGTCGTTTCCTCCGCCTCCATGCAGGCTTATTGGATACGTTAAATGTATCATATAATATAAACCAGCGAGAAATACTAAAGGGAACACTTTATACGGGCCTTAACCGTATTATTAAGTACTATATACTTCAACGTTTTGCGTATTATGGTACAAATTAAAGCGACGAATTGAGAGACCTCATTTTTCAAGTCGGTTAAAAATCTTGAGTATAACTGACACAGAACTACCTAGTCATCAGTTATCATGTTTATTATATGTTTATTTGAAAAACTAATAACAAAATCTATTGCAACTTGGTAATCCGTTTTTTCAATAACGCAGCTTCTTGGCAGCTCCTTCGAGAATTTTTTGCCTTTTTGCTTCTAGTTCTCTGACCATTTCCGCAGTTTTTCTTATTTCTGCTCTGATTTTCGCCTCTGAACTTAAATTTTCCTTTTTTTGTGTAGCTCCTCCGTGTACAAGTAGTGAGCATTACGAGCGGCGTGGATCTTTTTTTTCAATATTTATTTTGTCTATACCGCCGTAGTAGGATATAGCGTCGTAAACGCGTCTTTGCGCAATTATAGACTCTTGCGAAAGATTTTCCACTAATATCTCCTTATTGATGGAAAAGCCACCCTCACTATAAACACCATGACCATTTTTATTAAAGTTTGCAAGTCTTTATTTTCCTTTTTTTTATCAAACCGAGCCAAAGATCATCCAATCGGTGACCATCCGTTGTAAAAAATTGTGTTGTGGAAAATTGTTTCATTAATTTTATAAATTCAGGTTCGTTCACAAATATCATTGAAGGCACTTTTGACGTTATCTGCTCATATCCTGAAACCCGGTTATTTTGACAAATATGTCCAACACTTTATCGAGCCTCTCTCGTCGTCGGAATTCTGCATTGACTGCGATTGCGGGATCGAAACAAGATATTCCCTTAGTCAAAGCATACGAAAGTGGGGATGTTTGGCACAATGACACGCAAAATTCTATCAGATTCTTTCGACAGTCTTGACGAAAACGCAAGATATCGATATCATTGATATCGCGGCTATTTCGAAGAGCATTCTTTACGGACAGTGAAGCCCAAGTCGATTTCTTTCGCGTTTATCAGATTAGACTCCCTTTTCAAGTCAATATTAGTGGCAGAATCCAATACATCCGCTTTAACAACTCTTTGCATGTTTTTTTTCAGTGTGGCCAAAAGTGATTCGTACAAAAGTGGAGCAAGTTGTGCGTCGGATTGAAATAATGTTAAAAATGGCTCCACTTGCACCGCCACCGATTGAAAAAAGGCCAATTTAGCCTTTAATAATTTGTCTTCCAATGCAGCATTTACTAAAGCTTGCGCTGTCAGGTGCTTTGTTTTCGTTTTTAATTCCCTGCACATATTTTTCAACGTTGGGTATAACTTTAGTGGCGCGATCATCAACGCTAAAGTTCTCGAGCCAACGTACTGCACAAAATTTAATGGAAATCGAGCCTGAAAACATTGCATTTTCACGTCACGCGGGGCTATAGCAGAATAGGTAGTATAGAAGAAGGTAGAACGTAAATAAAACCGACGGCGATTTCCGAGTAGTACAGTGCCGCGCGGTCGCATTTACCTATTATTAACCTATTATAGTAGACATAATAATGTTTGGAGATGTTTTTTTTTAAAATAGGTACATACAGAGACAAATTTTATTCCCTGACCTCCATTAAATTTCCCTGACAATTCCCTGACTTTTCCATGACCAACGAAATTCCCTGACTTTTCCCGGTTTTCCCGGTTTTCCAGAAAGTGGCCACCCTGCTACATGGATAGTTTAGATAGATAAATCATTTATTTGGCATTTTGCAACAAAATAAAAGAAAGAAATACAGAAAAAAAAAGAAAAAAACAACAATAAAAGAACAAGTAAAACAATTGTGGTACGGAAGTAGAATTATAAAATAAAATTAAGGCATACTTGTGCGTTGCAATAATGCCAAAAAAGTACTGGCTCAGTTTTGCT
The DNA here is from genome assembly GCA_947049275.1 of Epinotia bilunana. NCBI lineage: Eukaryota > Metazoa > Arthropoda > Insecta > Lepidoptera > Tortricidae > Epinotia > Epinotia bilunana. Next base: position 17,043,285 of record OX346266.1, on the reverse strand, counting down.
CTGATATTCTGCCAGTACCTCTGTTCACGATGCAGGTGAAATATTACAAGAAAAAAAATATATATATATAGCTTGCAAATAATATCGAATAAATAAAATAGATCTGTGTGATAGGTGAGTAATAAAAATGACAAAATATAAGGTGTAACTATGTGTCGACAAGGAGTGTATATATTATGAAAAAACATGTGGTGAGATGTGTGATGTGATGATGTCCCTTAGAAGCATACCTATATTACAAAATCTGCAACCAAATAGCCATGAGGAATTCCTGCCACTTGCTTGTCCAAGAGAAATCTTTTAAATTTTAATTTAAAAGATTTCTTCTGTGAGTTTGACTGTGGAGTAAAAATTACAGTCTCATTTCTCTTCAACATAATATAGTAGTGTCTTAAATATTTACAATGTATGGGTACTCTACATTATTTTATGTACTATCGACAAAATTGAATCCTGACCCACCATGGAACCTTGTTACAATTAACTGACATATTAACGTCATATGATCTTACGTATGTTCGTTCATTGTAACAAGGTTCTATGGTGGGTCATGATTCAGTTGGTTCGATAGTACCTACCTAATCATTCTTGCTTCGTAAATAAAGGATTTAATTTTATATTAGGTACTATTAAGATGTCTACAGGGCATCAATAAGGTATATTTTAATCGGTTCTTAAATCTAGCTTTTTTAGGTTCATGAACAATGTCCGCGGGCAGAGTGTTCAATATATAAGGTATGCGTTTCTTTAGTGTCCTATCACCATAGTAATTGGACACTCTAGGTACTTCATACTTTCCGAGACTTGAAAATTCATATGCTCCTTCACTGTTATATGTTGATTTCATAAATTCTCACTGAATGAATGAAAACATTTATTTGAAGTAACACAGGACTCGTAAAGAAAATTAACTATTTATTAAAATTAAATAATAATTAGTAACTATTAAAAAATATACATCAAATCGAAAGTAAAATTAAATTGAATTATGATCAGCATAACCCTTGTACAAAATATGCACTGTTGGAAACATCCATTTCGCAACAGTGCCTTATGGATGGACAATCTAACCTGTCCGCTATTGATACCAGGAATGTTTCGTGCGTGCGAATAGTTGCTTTTCTTGCGTTGTAATCACGCGAGCCACTACTCTTCATATAAATCCACAAACAAGAGCCCAGTCACACCCATGTAGGAAGGCATAAACAGACAGACGGAACTGACAGGCATAAACTAGAATGCAATGTGGAGTGGGGCGTTATATTGTGGAATAAATCTATACTGGTTAATATTATAATGAGAAGCAGAGGGACTGTAGCTTACTCTGTTTGTATGTCAGTGGTAGTTGGGTATTTCTTTATTTATTTGGGCAGATTAACCCATCTTTTATCAGAAAGAAAAATTTGAAGAGAAACTGATGTAGAATTACTTTACTGGTTGATGTAATTGGTGCCCGAAGAGCTGGTGACTTTCTCGCGCAACGCATCAACATTGCAATTCAGCGAGGAAATGCCACCAGCATCCTCAGCGCAATGCCTCGAAGGCCTTTTTTTTAGATTTAACTTAGTTTTAATTTAATTTAGTAAATGTTAGTTATAATCTTGTACATACTTTAGAAAATAAATGATTTTATCTTTAACATTATTTAAGTAACCTGATATTCCCTTTTCAACTGCATATTAGATAAGAATAATTATCAGCTGGAGTAAGAATCTAACTATCTGTAACTTAAATTCAGAATAAAGGAGTTAAACCTAACTTTTAATTTAACAGTAGCTTTTCGGTGAAGGAAAACATCACGAGGAAACCGGTCTAGTTTTCCGTTTGGATTTGAAAGGAAGCAGAAAAACGCTAGTAGAGAAAGTTAAAATTTGACTTGCAGAAACACATTGATTATTATTCTTATACCGGATAACTTTTAATATCGTACGTAACGTAAATTACACAAAATATCGTAATAAACATACCCTCCAAAACGGATCTGCTGCCTTTGCGACTTCTGCCAGGTTTCCATAATTGACCCCTTTCTTCCTCTGCTCTTCTTTGAAATCTTGCATGAAGAAGTAATATGCGTTTTGCGGGGGCTTCTTCGGCATTTTAGCTTATAAAATGATGAATACTTTCTTCAGTTGCTACAGTCGCGAAAGCCGCTTCCAAAGAGAATTTATCCACTGCAGTACTCTGTGATTCACTTGCCGCTCCACAAGAAAACAGCAACATTTGTTGGAAAAGGGGAAAAGTGAGTGAGTGAACTGAGTGAATATGAATACTGAATTGAATGAATGAAATGAATGGTCATTTTGACCACTTTGACCAGTTGACAAGTAAAGAGTTGCCATTGGCAAAAACAAGTTAGTCTACGAGATTTGGGACTGGTCTTTTGACTTGACACATCGCGACACCCATATAACGTAAATTGGCACTGCTCATCGAAATAATAAAAAAAAGTTTCAATAACTTACGAGTTACGAAGCAAAGTTCAATCTCCATGCACGCTCTTATTAGCACTTATACAGTGATTGTAATATATTTTAACGGCTTATTTTTGCAGAAATTAGCATTGAAAACTCGGTACGCGAACAATTACGTCCTACGACTTTTTTTTTAATTTTAGTGTTACACTGCTTCAATCGACTGGAGTATGTCAATTTGGAAATAAATCGGTATGAATCAAATAATTGTGAATAAGAAAATAACAATTTATTATTTAATTACTGTCACGATAATACGAAATAAAATCATATCGATCACAAATCGATCGAAACTGACATATTTGATTGTGCAAAATGTTCCGTTTGAAAATATGGCATTGATTTCTGCACGGCTATCATGAGACGGCACGCGAGCTCTCTCGATTTTTCTTACAGGACACTTTTGTTAGCAGACGACTGTGTATAGGCTCTCTATTTGATTTCCTAAAAATAATGATTACACAGTAATCAATCGATTCCTTTTATTAGCCACCATCAATCGTAATCGGATATTATTTCAATCGATTTACTCTAGCCACATCACTCTTTACGTCATAATGGAACTGTCAAATCAAAAGACCTGAGGGGCTACCGGGAAACGAAAACGAACTTCGTTCGTGTATCTCCCTCTCTATCGCTCGAACTAGCAAGTGCGACAGAGACGGAGATACACAAACGAAGTTCGTTTTCGTTTCGCGGTAGCCCCTCTGAGGCCCTACCGCGAAACGAAAACGAATTTCGTTCGTGTATCTCCCTCTCTGGGGCACTTGCTTGTTCGAGCGACAGAGAAGGAGATACTCGAACGAAGTTCGTTTTCACTTCGCGGTAGCCCCTCAGAGGCCCTACCGCGAAACGAAATCGAATTTCGTTCGTCTAACTCCCTCTCTGTTGCACTTGCTGGTTCGAGCGACAGAGAGGGAGATACTCGTTCGAAGTTCGTTTTCACTTCGCGGTAGCCCCTCAGTCCCAAATAACGTAGACTGTACATCATTAGGACCAGCGCAAACCAGCACGTCTATCATGAGATTCATGAGACAAACAAACCTAGTGAAATGAAAAAACGAGTTGCCTTTTTTGGCTGATTTCGTCATATCACTAAACAAATGCAGAGATTTGATCAAATGACAGATTTTTTCTAGGCAAATGATGAGTCAGCTGAGTCAGCACGTCTAGCACACGACGGTCGCGACATACTCTCGATTTTTATCGCACTATACCTCTTTTTCTAAGTGTTCTAATAAGAGAGAGACGGATAGTGCCAGAAAAATCGAGAGAGCTCGCGCGCCGTCGCGTGCTAGCCGTGCAGAGTCGACTGACGCAGCGCCGCAACGTCAGTCGAGAAAGATCTACCCTCCTCTTTTGAATTTGCACGGTGCGAGTGAGACAGGTGACGCTCAGTCGCGCACGAAGCGACTTGTCAGCTAGTTGTGCTAGACGTAAGTAAAGAAGTAACCTTTAGTCAAACCAAATCACGTTTGGCCACTTCTTCAAGTCTCCCACCTCTCCTACGTAAATTCAATACGTGCGAAAAAATATTAACATGTTAAGAGCTCTTTCCAGTGCGAGGACGGCGCCCACTTTCACCCCCCACTTTATCCCCTTGGGGATGATTTCCGGGATAAAAACTACCCTATGTCCTTCCCCAAGACTCAAACTATCTCTATACCAAATTTCATCCAAATCGGTTCAGCGGTTTAAGCGTGGAGGTAACAGACAGACAAACAGACAGACACACTTTCGCATTTATAATATTAGTATGGATCCAGTGTTTTGTATGTGCAATGTTATCCTAAAGGTGATACCGTTTGTTAGTTGTAAGTTGTTTTACTGTACTTACATAATTAAGTAATCTGGTTTCTCGGCGTATTGGTTCACTGTAATAAGGCCGTGTAAACTAACATAATAAATAAATAAAATAAATAAATGTCAGCTTATCCTTTGATACCTACTGGCAAGTCTACCGACGAGTTGAAAAGAACTACATTCGTTAGTATCTCTTATTATTTTTGTGAGGCCATAAATAAAAGAAGAAGACTACAGATTACAAAAGTGACGTGGTAAATTTGAAATCCACGACTAATTTTGGTAGTTACTTTTGAAATTACGGCAAAGTAATTACCAACCACCTGCGCCCGTTAGTCTGAGTTACCCAAGTAAGTATTAGGGAAAGTAGCGCTAGCTCTAATTGAATCGCACTAAGTATTTTGTTCATAATATAGGTACTAAAGAGTTTAGGTAACCAAGTTTATTTATAAACCGATACAAAACAATTAAAACACTATATATAATTTAAATCACTTAAAAGCATCGAAGTGAAAAAGAGTGATGTTTTATTATCCAAACTGCTCAGCGAGTTGACCCTGACCGGCTGCTACTATCTGTTTCTGAGCTCATTGCTCGATCTCTTTTCTTCAGATTCTTTCTCTCCATCCTCCTTGGCTTAGAGCTCTTCAAATCAGCAACATGATACAATTTTCCCATACAAATTTCGCAATCGTGACTTCTTTTTCTAGGCACAGCGTTTGCACGTTGTGCGTTGGCTCTTTTCTTCCCAATATGGGTCGCCTTTTCTCTTGTCGTGGCGTCGTCTAATTTCTTCATGGTCGTGCAAATCATTTCGTAAAATGTCGCGTTATCAATTTTAAGATCGTTAGCAGTTTCGATGGTGTTACTGGTACTAGCGGGCATTCCATCTTGCCTGTAAATACGAACAAGATTGTAAATATATACGTATGTTAAAGGTATCTTCACCATAGGTATAAAATATAATTATGACACTAGCTACTTCGTCATGAAAGAGTGGGTATCTGTAATCGGGAGTAATACAACGCCTATACTAATGTAATAGCAAATATGATGTGAGACTTCCCTCAGGCGTAGCATCAATTATCGCACTTCCATAGACTTCCATTCCCCTTTTCCCCCCTTTAAGGTACGGATAAAAACTATTCTATGTCCTTCCTAAGGGACTCAAACTATCTCCATACCAAACCATCTAAATTCGTTTAGCGGTGTAAACGTGAAAAGGTAACTGACAGATATGGATTAGTAAGTATGGATATCAAGTTTAGTATTTACCCAATATTGTAAGTAGAATTCACATTGAAAATGCTCAGGGATTCGCGAGTATTTCCGTCGCCCCGAGAATGCCCGGCTTCGTCACTCGAGTCACCCATTGTTAAGTATATAAAACGAGAATAATTTAGAAACACATAAAAATATTAAAAATAAGTGCAAAAATATTAACACAACAATGAAAATTTCTTTTGTTTCATTGTCAATATGGACGACGTGAACAGATGATTCTTTTTCACGACAGAAAGAGTTTTTACTTACCTTTCTTATGTCACGTGTGAGTAGGTACAAAGAGTATAATGTACTCCCACTATGGTCAGTAGGGTCAGTAGAATCCACAGAACAAGTAGTAGAATCAATAGGGATGTTGACTGGTAGGTGGAGATCTAGTAGGAAGCAACTCAGAATCATATCAGGTGTGTTCACAGGTCACTTCGGGGTCAAGGATCTTGGCCAAGAGCAAGATGGGACTATCGGATAGTTTAGACTGTAGAATGTGTGGCGAGCAGGCTGAGACTATGGAACACTTATTGTGTGACTGTCATGCCCTTGCCAGACAAAGAATAAATTACTTTGGTAACGGCTATCCGCAACCAAAGGAATTCATGGTGCTTCCGCTGAGCTGCATCATCCGTTTTGTGGAAATGATGGAGCGAGCTTGGGAGTGGGTATAAAGGAGAGGGCAAATGCACAAAAGATCCCACTGGGTCGAAGTGTATCCGAAAGGGCTCTCATCATCCTTTATGACATAAACCAGTAAGACTGACCTATAGTCTAAAATATAGGTGGGTATCTCTTAGGAACCAGCCCAAGCAAGCAAGCAAGCAAGGCAAGCATTAGCAAGGGAAAAACAAATTAATTCATAGTACATTGTTGTAGAGGCTAGAAATTAGACCGTCTATGGCACGTTTGGCTGAGACATTAATATACATTGTTGTAGAGGCTAGAGAGTAGGCAATAAGTGGACGAGTGCGCTCGAAGGAGGCGAGTCCATTTACCTATTACACTGTTGGCCAAGACATTGCATAGTACATTTCACGCATACTGCGAGGAAATTGCAAATATTATTTTAATGTTTATTGTTTACCTATTTAGTACAAATATATTTATTAATAAACAAATTGTATATCCAAGATGATAACTAACATATTAACGAAATTAAATTAAAACTAAGTTAAATCTAAAAAATGCCCTCGAGGCATTGTACCGAGGATGCTGACGGCATTTCCTCGCTGAATTGCGATGCTGATGCGTTGCGTTGCGCGAGAAAGCCGCCAGCTCCTCGGTCACCAGCCCGGCAGCCCGGCTAGCACGCGACGGCGCGCGAGCTCTCTCGATTTTTCTCGCACTATCCGTCTCTCTCTTATTAGAACACATAGAAGAAGAGGTATAGTGCGATAAAAATCGAGAGTATGTCGCGGCCGTCGTGTGCTAGACGTGCAGGGCTGTTATTCGCTAAGCGTTAATGCGGCTCACCCCGCCGTTCACCCGTCACGAAACTAGACCTCTACCTACGCATCGCGGTGTCAAGACATATTTGTGGGTGAGCGTTGAGGTGAGCTTAAAACAAGTTACAGAATAGGGGGGCAGTTACGTCAAACAGACGTTTCGCGGTTTCCGCAAAATCACAGTTATATTATAAATGTGAAAAATGAGGAAAACTAGATGCGATTCCTCTGTGATGGAACTGATGGACGAACTATTTATGCACTATATAGATAGTGTGTATGCCTACACATTTTCATGGAACCCTCGGTGTCCGTCTCGCACGTGACCAGTTTTTTTATCGCCATAAATCAATGGATCAGATTAAATAACAAAAACGCAAAGCTGCAAAAACTTTAAAACTCAAATCAAAAAGTTTACTTAACCCAAAAACAAAGTTTACACTTTACACACCCGCTCTCAAGCATACCTAAGCTTCAAAAAAAATTAATAACGACTGCACACTTGATTTCAGTCACTTACTTGAGCCAGGGACGAATTGGACGTTAACAAAAAATTGGTTTTCCCCTCACTGCCTCGGAAAGCCGTTTTTTATCCTTTAAAACCAGTGGGCAAAAACGCATTTTATTCACTAGTGGGAAAGTAATTTGACCTTGGAGCGTGTTTAAGTAGCTTTTGACAGATAACAAAACGTAAAACGCTCATAATACAAAATTTTCACAGATGATGTATTTCTGCTGCCGCTATAATAACAAATACTAAAAAACAAAATAAAATAAATATTAAAGAACTTATAAAAAATTGCTTGTTGCCTTCATCAGGCGCTGGGTCTCAAAATGTATGGGAAAACTAAAATCCGACTCGCACTTCACCAAAATTGTACTTGATATTACTTACGTTATAATTACCTAATCTTGAAAAAATGAAAAAATATTTTTATTTAAATTAACTGTAGTTGTTTTGCATGTTGCACTTTCCTCGCTACAGTGAGGTGAAAAGTTTTGTGTTACACACGGGTGCAAATGTATTTTACTTCTCGTGTGTTGAACCTTGAAATACTCGCTACGCTCAGGATTCTATTTTAGAACACTCGCTTCGCTCGTGGTTCAACTGTAGACTCCTTTCGCTTGCTTGTGTTTCAATTCCACACTCGCGGGTAAAATACAACTTTGCACCCTTGTATAACAAATAACTATTTACGATGTGCGGTTCGTATTTCAACTGTACCTAGTCATAAATCTTTCATCTAATTTCTATTTTAAATATAAGTTAATGATACCTTTTCTTCCTTAACCATAAATCATGCCTTTTTAATTCAAGTGTGTTTGTTAGTTTGTCCCTTTTTTACAAACACCTATTCGGTATAATGTTATAGATAATAACGACATACAATTTAAAATGTCATTTTAGTTGAAATAATTCACTTTAAAACAAAGTTTTAACCAACTTCAATTTCGTACTCCGCCAAGCCACGAGAACATTTCCACATTTCTTTTCCAATTTACCACATGAACTGATTTCCGAGAGCAAATGCGTTGATTATTAGAGAAAAAAACCCGACCGCTTTATGTGGCCCGATAATATTTGAGGACTTCCGTCGATTCCTCAAGGATCACCTTTGGCACTTCATTACGAGTAGTTGCTATTTTAACGAAATCTTATCAGAATCTGTGACCTACATTTGTACTTTTAAGTACATAATTGAGGAATTCCATAAGTCATCTGTGGTATTCATCATCAATTCCACTCCACCAAATTTATGATTTCCGAGTGTAAATACACGAGTTATAATAGAAAATACCAAAATCACTACACGCGTGCCTGATATAATTGAAGAGTTCCCTCAACTCCTCATGGATCCCATCATCCAATTGAATTTTCGAAAAAATGGGACACCTGGAAGCATATACTTACTGTCGCAATAGCGACACAGTAGTTCAGCCGGTGACTGCTAGATGGCGCCGAGTGTCTGTTTTACCGACGGAGCAAATTGTCTCAAAGTGGGAATATTCCCGGTAATGCTACCAGTAAAATTACCCCCGATCGGTAACATTGAGAAACTTTGAAAAAATATTAGAATTGTGTACTTTTTTTACAGGTCACCTGGGTCTCTTTCTTTCCTTTGAACCAGCGAACGCTGTGCCACGATATTTCGATAAGATTTAATTTAAGTTGGGATTGATCTAGAAAATAAAAGAACTGTACAGACTTACATCATTTTACTTCGTCACCGTCCCAACACTTACAAACAAAAACAACTTTTACGAATCGGCTCATCATCATCAATGACGGAGTTCTGAGGTAACAAACATTGAAAAAAAAATGATAAAAAAATACAACTGAATTGAGAAACTACTCCTTTTTTTGAAGTCGGTAAATAAATTGGTTTGAGGGACTTTGTGGAAAAGGTAGGTATCAAATGCTTTTTTAGGGAATCGTGAGCAAAGGCGATAAGTCGATAGGGAGCTAAATTAACACCTACCCTATTTCTCAAAAATATTAGTTTACTAGTATGTTAGTTCTTAGTTACTAGTGAAAAATTTACAAGTCCTAATATTTTCTGTTTCTCAAAAATAATTATTAGGGTGGTAACTAATACTGGTAAACTAATAAAAATATTAATCTGGCTTGGCTGAATGCACCTATTACATGCCTTCTTACCTATTAAAAAACCGGGAAAAGTTCCCGCCACTTTTTTATTCGTTTTCTTTTGACGTTTGCACGTTGCCGGTAAAAGCGGATTGTTGGTTTAATTTAGATATTGCATATTTCAATTATTCAACAATGGATATATTAATGAAGTTTTGTTTGGAAGCTTTTCTGACGTATTAACAAAGCAAGACAAGCGGACAAATCTTTCATTAAACTGGAACGTGGATTCATACAATTCGTACGTATTTCGGTTCAAAAAGTTTCGTTGACGACGAATTATTATTAAACCTTCTTCACCGTTCGGAAGTATCTGAATCAGTCCACATTTTATAAATTTGTTTTTATTATTTAATTTGCCACAAATACTTTGGGCTAATATTTTTTACAAACCTTCCGAGACTGGTAGCTTTATAAACTTTTTTTACTAGTGTAGTTTTTTTAATTTTTATTCATGAAACCAAAACCCAATGGACTCATAATATTAGCTAATATTTATTGGTAACTATAAAAATATTAGTCCATGGACTAGTATAATTAGTCTAATAAGTTTTGAGAAATAGGCCCCTGCTGGTACTCGAAAATCTCATTATAGAGTTCTTTACGATGTGGCATATAGGTATCCTCCCAAAATAAAACACGAATTATCTATTAAAACAAAGATCAACACAATGAAAAATATTTCACGACCTAGCGGGTTGTTTTATATTCTGTTGAACTTTCTTTCAATAAAAACAATTGAATGGAGTACTTATTCCACTTTAATACGCACGAAACTAGCGATGGCAGGACATCAAATTCTCATGAGTCAAGTTTAAAAGACAAATTTAAATAAATATTCAAGTTCATCCCTGTGTCGCTCTGAACACTTACCTATACGTTTCTGAAGCTCTATCAATGTTGACGCATAGTTTTTCACACAGTCGGCAGGAAACATTTGCTAGTACTGTGCCTACAGACTGAGACCGTGCATATTGTGGTTCGGATGTCAGTTAAGTAATGAATTAATTACAATTTAGAGTTTAAAACGGTAGAGATAAATTGTGAATCGATTTAATTACTTTTCTATAAGTTTCTAAAATGACGGCTGAAAAGTTTTGTTTTTGCCTACAACTGGAGACGGGATGTGTGCTGCTTGGATTTACTACTTTTGTGAGTAGATACATTACTTACTAATTTCGCTGTTTTGCGTGAATATTTCAGACAATGATTTTAGAGCCGGAAATAAATGGTTAAAAGGAGTATGTTTTTAGAAAGAAAGAAAGAAAGAAAACATTTATTCGTGGACAAAACAATGGGTATACAAAACAAAACACAGTAAAGAAAAAGTAGCAGGGTCCACGAAAAGGCCCCGACTCAGCATGGTGCTAACCTAGGAGGCCAGCGCTGGTCTTCCGTCGGAACCTTTACATGAGTTACCTCCTGGAAGGCAACACAAAACAAATACCTACGCTAAAACATATTTTAAAGAATACATAGGTATCTTAAGTAAAAATAAGCAGCATGTAAGTGCGATAGAGATAGAGATATAGATATAGATATAGATATATATTTTTGAGAGTTATAGGTTATAGCTAAATTGACTTAATAGATGTTTACAAAAACAACATAACCAATGACATGAATTTTAAATAAATACTAAATTGATCAGTATTAAATACTTATTACTACGGGATATTTCGTACATGATATTCATATAGCCTGAAGACCAGCAAGCATTTTATTAGCCTCGAGTATTAAATACATATTTATTACAAAGAACTGAAATTCGCATTGTAAGTTACTAACTCTATTATTTTCTTTTTTTATTAAAATCAGGCAATTTACCTTACAGACAAAAGCGGTTTTTAGCTAAATGCAGTGCACTAACTGTGGAGGGGAGATACACCATCTCGCTCTAATCAGTGAGTGTGAGTGCCATTTTATCACTTATCGTTGTGGATAAGGCATCCGTCACTCTCGCACTCGCATACGTACTTGTCAGAGCGTGATGGGCGTCTTTACCACAACGATAAGTGATAAAATGGCAACCATGCTGCGCCCACAGGTCTAAAGGGCGCTTAAAACATATCAATATAACTTATTTTAAAACATAACAAAAATACTATCACTGCGATGTGTTAATGCAACTAACTTTGTGGTGTCAGGTTCAGGCTCCCTTCGAAATTGTATCATTTTATTTTTAAGGTAATACCTAAGTGGATAGTGGGGGGTTTATCTGGAAGTACTCATAAGATTTTGTTATAAGTATAATATTATATATAGTATTATATTATATTATAAAAGTATATGATTTTCCGTCATCACGCCGGCTCCATCGGTTTTCTTTGTAAAGTTAATAGGCCATTTTCCTGGTAGGATGTTGTGTAGAATATCAGTAACCGCGATAACTATGCATATATGACAAATACTATTGATATTACCCACCCACAGTAATAGCTAAATAAAATTAAAAAAGTATCCATAAGTTAGCTTCACAGCTTAAATTGTGATTGTGAAGTGCAAAGGCAAAAATCGTCTCCGATGTTTCAATTGTGGGTACTTATAGGTACTTAGGTACCTAACTATTAAGTAACCACTGGTAACAGGAAAGACAACTCGACACCAGCCCCCCTATTCTCTAACTTATTTTAAGCTCACCTCAACGCTCACCCACAAATATATTTTGACACCGCAATGCGAAGTAACTCACCCCGTCGGGGCTTCGCTACGCGCTAAAGCGGCTCACCCCGCCGGTCACCCGTCACGAAACTAGACCTCTACCTACGCTTTGTTACTACGCATTGCGGTGTCAGGATAAATCTGTGTTTGAGCGTTGTGGTGAGCTTAAAACCAGTTACAGAATAGGGGGGGCTGGGCTGTTATTTGCTGCGCGCTAAAGCGGCTCACCCCGCCGGTCACCCGTCACGAAACTAGACCTCTACCTACGCTTAGTTACTACGCGTTCGCGGTGTCATGATATATTTGTTGGTGAGCGTTGAGGTGAGCTTAGTTAAACAAATTAGATGGGGGCAGGACATATATTTTTAGTTACGAACTATTTTTAACAAAAGGTAGACAGACAATAAGTGTTAAATGAGCAAGTATAGCCAATTAAATAAGTAGTACGGCAATTAAAGGATACTTTTAATTTTCTACTGTCATTACCATGTCTCTTTGTGATTTCTAATACAATGTTGTGTGAATGTTTAGAATTGTAAAGGTATAAATATAACGAAATCATGATGATCAAACATAGATACCTAGTATCAGTAGTGTAAGTTCATAATATAATTAACAAAAAAATGGTCACAATGAAGGAAAAATCAGACAGAAGTCATCAGAATCAGAGTATTTCGAAGTAGGTAGTAGGTTAAAACGCTGTTCTATGAACTGTGTAGGGAAATAGGAACAAGTGACGTCACGATTTTCTATTTTCAAACAGCGTTAATTGTTTGGTCATTGTGTAGGTTTTAAAAAATCTTAGATAACAGCAAAAATAAGTTGCCGCGTGTTGTTTTCCGAGTCCGTAGGTTTTGCTTATTGATAATGTAAGAGTAGGTCGCTAAACTTAAGTGGCAGTGGGCGGGGCACATTGCACGTAGAACCGATGGCCGTTGGGGCGGAAAGGTTCTCGAGTGGCGACCACGTACCGGAAGGCGCAGCGTGGGTAGGCCCCCCACAAGGTGGACTGATGACCTGGTAAAGGTCGCGGGTGTCCGCTGGATGCGGGTGGCGCAGGACCGGTCATTGTGGCACTCTTTGGGGGAGGCCTATGTCCAGCAGTGAACGTCTTTCGGCTGATATGATGATGATGATGATGATGATGAAGAGTAGGTATTTCATTCTTAATGTTGTCAACCATACCGTATCGTTTTAACGACTTCGGCTGTAGGTACCTATAATAATCGCTGCCGCTGCTTAACTGAAAGCCCGGCATCGGCAGGGATAACATTTCGCTGACTTATTTCAAAGCTGCTGCGATTGAATTTCGAGATCCAGCGATACAATTCATAACAAGTAGTAGGGTCACCTCAGTCGCCTCGCCACTCGCCGGAAACAAAAGCGGTACCTATGAGTCGTCGGTCTATCGGTACTCTACGGGTTAGTATGGAAGTGTACGTAACGACGCGACTCCGTGTGCGCACTTCCATACTAACCCATAGACTTGACGTGAGAGACAAAATAGTCGCGGAGACAAAAGTTGCTCGCGCGCGTCTAGCGTCGTTTAAGACCTTACACCTGCGCGCTTTTTAAAACTTTCTAACTTTTTTATACACCGATCGCGGTTGCGGCGCGAACGCGGGTCGGGCGCGGGCCCGCGCAAGTTGTAAAACATTGAAACTACACTTCAAACATACATTTTTTTTTTAATACAACAACGGTGGCAAACAAGCGTACGGCCGGCCTGGTGGTAAGCGGACACCGCAGCCTATAGACGCATGCAACTCCAAAGGGGCGTTGCCGACCCTTGATGTTTGAGGATTCGCCGTGTTGACAGCTGAAGGAACAAATTCCCTCGCTCTCAACATAAAGCAGCAGCTCCTCGGGAGCTCTGGCGACCTTGCTCACCTCCAGGAACACAACACCACTACAGAGCAAGTAGTAGTGTTATTATGGCCGCCTGCAGCGGTGAGAATAAATATACCGCTTCGATGTGTGGAGGCCTTAAAGGGCCTATGCAGGCTTCGTTTTTTTCACACGCGTCGAGGGTGCGTAAAAAAAATGCAGTCTGCATAGGCCCTTATATCGAAAGGTTTAGAAATGATAATTGTTAAGTTAAATGTTTTCGATAGGCTTATTCTTCAGAAGAGATAGTTTTCAAGTTTGATCTCCAATGGGGCCATTTCATTTTTTAAGAGGCTTTTTTCAGCTCGGCCCAATTTAAGAATAAAGCCTCTCACCTTACCGCTGGCCGCGCCAATCTGAGTCAGGCTTAGGTATTAGGTAAGGTAACAGATATTATTAATATCAACCGGCTGCGTAGCATAAATATTTACTGAAATTAGATACCTAGGTTAAGTAATGTGTTGCTAGTGATGTATGTCAACGTAACTAATTGAAATATTTGAACGGACAGAAGCGTATATAGATATGTTGTGGCCGCTACGTATCACTTTTACCGTCTTTAGACCTACAATTGGCATAGTATTATGACGTCACAGCATCTTTGTACTACCGGTGTATGGCAAATCACGTAAATTCGTACAACAATATCAAACTCGAATGCGTCCCTACATTTTCATTACTTGGAATATCTATTGACTCGAATATTAAAGTAAAAGCGAAAATGAGTCAATTCATCTACGCCTTACGGGAATTAAAAAAGTCAACAGACATCCAAACAGCTATAGTAGCATATTACGCTTATGCACATGCTTGGCTTAGCTATGGGGTAACATTATGGGGAAATAGCACAAATGTAAAAGAATTATTTATATTACAAAAGAAATGTATCAGAATAATAACACATATTAAACAAACCGATAGTTGTAAAACCCATTTCCAAAATCTACGAATTTTAACTTTGCCCTCTATGTACGTTTTCGAATCATGCAAATTCGTGAGGAATCACCCTGAATTTTATTCACGGTTGGAGATGAGCCTCGCTGCTACGAATCGTGATTTAAAAATAACCTAGTCCAAACAACCTCCAAACTAAAATTGCATAGTCACGGACCCTACGCGATGTCGATAAATTACCGCCACAAATAAAAAACGAACACAATATTAAAGTATTTACTAGGGCCCTTAAGAAATATTTGATAGAAAAGACATATTACTCTGTCCGTGACTTTCTTATTTCATAAAAATTATATGCATGTCCGTTAGTTAAATAATGTTTTTCTAAAGAATATATTGTAATGTGAAATGTGATACTAATTTAAATTTATTGGATTAATTTTACATAGACTAAAATTTTATCATTTTACACATTTTTAATTTTTAAACTTTTAGTTATTACAAATTATTTTACAAATTATTTTTACAAATTATTTTTACGAATTATTTTTATATTTTAGAAAGTGATTGATATTTTATTATATTTTTTATACTTTAACTTTTTTATATTTTTTATAAATTGTACTTATTTTATATTTTAAATATTTGTTGTAGGTATTATAATAATTAACTGTAACGTTTGCTATGCCCTAACGGGCGGGGTCCTGTGCATTGCCTAGCTTTAAGTTGCATGTCTCAATTGTACAAGGTTGCAAATAAATAAATTGAAATTGCTGTTTCGGTCGCGAAATATTATGCATATTTTAAAATCTTCGCAAGTAAAAAATCTTTTTTTATTAAAATGTAAGGAATTTATTGGTGTACTTTAATTTTCCCTTGGCACAATAAAAGAAACACCTCATCCAAGGAAGGCAGCAGACGCGCAAATTATCTGCTCCCGGCTACGGCTGACCTTCATGAATAGGATTCAAGTTATTTGTTCAGTGCACGAGCTCGATTACGTACGAGTTACCAGCCTCATATTTCTACTTCCAGCTCCTGTCTTTGATCAAGCTCATAGTCGCGGTCGTGTTCTTAAAAATGGCCGGCTATTTCGACCTAGAAGTGGGCCAGCCCACCGAAAAGCCACACATGAACATATCTAACCACCACAAGCACACCTTCGACCTGACGTTATCCAAGCCAGTCGTACAAGTCATGTCGGCGTTCGCTATGATCATCCTGTTCCTGTGGATGCTGTTCTCCGTTTTGATGATGATTGGTATTCTGAAGGTTAGTGGTAGTATCCAACTTAATACCTATACATATTAGAAAAGTTGAAAAACCCCCGACATTTTCATTTCAAAGTCCGATATCTCAAAAACGGCGAACAGATTTACATGAAACATAACTAAGAACACTCAGGATCACATCAGCTTTAGAATAAAAAAAACCGCATTCAAATCGGTCCATCCGTTTGGGAGCTACGATACCACAGACAGATACACAGATACACAGACACACAGACACGTTAAACTTATAACACCCCTCTGCGTCGGGGGTTAATAAAAGCTAAGAATAGTACCTAGCACCTCCCTACTTGAACGTTCAGAGCCTATTGAACCTAATAGTTGACAGGAGAATGAAGAAGACTCACACAGTACACCGTTCAGTGCCTGGGCCGAAACCGGAAAGCGGAACATCTACATACATACATATACATACATTCACGCCTTTATTCCCAAAAGGGGTAGGCAGAGCACATGAAACGTATGTTCCAGCGCCACTTTTAGCATAAATGTTGGTATAAAAGATCGACAAAATGTGATATTGCAGTGATAGGTTGCTAGCCCATCGCCCGCAACACACTTCAACACCTTAGTCAACTTTTACGACACCCACGGGAAGAAAGGGGGTGGTGAAATTCTAACCCGACACCACACGGGGTAACGCGGAACATCTAATAGTTATAAATCCCAATAAATAATATACGAGCCAGCAATGCACCGGTAAGAAATTTCCTAAGTTGCGAATCTTTCTGTTTGGAAAGTGCTCGAAAATTGTTGACAAAATTGAATGATCCCTTTAGGGACCTTCCTAAGTTCTCGTGACAGTTTCCAGAAAATATTCAGAATATTCCTACTTCCTTACAAATATGAGAATTTTCTGAAAGTTGTACATTGCTACTTGGGATGGGCACGGAACGGTATAAGTATGTTTTTCTAGTATAGCACCCCTCTTTCAGCTTGTTAGGGTGAACATCCACACTTGTCTTTTCAAGTATTTGTCACCTAGAATGCCTGACAGCTAAGGAATCACTTGTCTGGAAACCCCAACAACTCTGGGGGGTGCTCACCCTTGGACCGAAGTAAAATTCCACTAAATACAGAACGAAGATGTAAAACTAATTTAAGGTCTACTTACTGACACTAGCAGAGTGGGGTGAGAGTGTAATAAGAATAAGAAGAATAAGAATAAGAATAGTTATTTGTTACACACGGGTGCAAAGTTGTATTTTACCCGAGAGTGTTTCAACACACGAGAAGTAAAATACATTTGCACCCGTGTGTAACACAAAACTTTTCACCTCACTGTAGCGAGGAAAGTGCAACATGCAAAACAACTTTAGTTAATTTAATTTTTATTTTTTTATTTTTTATAGTAATAATAACGTTAAGTAATATCAACTAGAATTTTGGTCAAGTGCGAGTCAGATTTTAGTTTTCCCATACATTTTCAGACCCAGCGCCTGATGATTTGATGAAGGCAACAAGAAATTATTTAAAAGTTCTTAAATATTTGTTTTATTCGGCTTTTTAGTATTTGTTGTTATAGCGGCAACAGCAATACATCATCTGTGATTTTTTTTGTATTATGAGCGTTTTACGTTTTGTTATACTGTCAAGAGCTACTTAAACACGCTCCAAGGTCAAATTACTTTCCCCACTAGTGGATAAAATGCGTTTTTGCTTACTGATTTTAAAGGATAAAATAGCCGTATTTTGAGGGGAAAAAATGTATTCACTTAAACAACCCTTGCTTTACAGTATTTTCTTCTGCCAAACTGCAGGACAGTTTGTTGGCAGAGGGACTCCCTTACAAAAAATAGATGGGTAGGCTTAGCTATTAGCTAGTTACTTTAGTTACATAATTTTGTTTTCTAATGGTACAGCTCACGTGATAACTTTACTTGGACTACATTTCCAGTTTAGATTTTATCTTTTCTAAGAAAAACTCCTTCACTTTAACTTTAAACATTCTAAATGTGGTACATTCCCTTATATCACACGGTATATCAGTAAGTATTAGTTTGTGTTTGACCTATCTGCTATAATTTCACATTTAACTTGCAGAAGAAAGCAAGCTTCGTGATGACTTACTTCCTGTACGGAATCGCGATCAGCATCGTGTACTTGCTGAGCGGGCTGCTGGAAGTTATCAACGGACGGTGGGCTATCAGCGTCGTCACCTTCGTGTTGACATGTAAGCACTGGCTATGGCACCATTGTTTCTTCACGGCGCCATTTGAACCACTTTTCTTTGTGGAAGTTTTAACCGACTTCAATTTAGTACTCCGCCAAGCCACGGCAACATTTCCACATTTATTTTCCAATTTACCACATGAACTGATTTCCGAGAGCAAAGGCGTTGATTATTAGTAAAAAAAACCCAATCCCTGTATGTGGCCCGATAATATTTGAGGACTTCCGTCGATTCCACAAGGATCACCTTTGGCACTTCATTACGAGTAGTTGCTATTTCAACGAAATCTTATCAAAATGTGTGACGTACATTTGTACTTTTAATTACATAATTGAGGATTCCATAAGTCATCTGTGGTCTTCATCATCAATTCCACTCCACCAAATTTATGATTACCGGGTGTAAATACACGAGTTAAAATAGAAAATACCAAAATCACTACACGCGTGCCTAATATAATTGAAGAGAAGAAGTCCCTCAATTCCTCATGGATCCCATCATCCAATTGAATTTTTGAAAAATACGGGACCCACCTAAACAAAAAAAAGAATTTACGAATCGGCTCATCAATGACGGAGTTCTGAGGTAACAAACATTAAACATAATAAAAATAATAATTAAAAAAAAAACAACCGAATTGAGAACCTCCTCCTTTTTTTGAAGTTGGTTAAAAAAGGTGGCCAAAGGCGGACCCTCGACGACGGGTGACGGCAGAAACGGCTCATAAAAATTGGCATAGTATTATGACGTCACAGCATCTTTGTACCTACTACCGTTGCATGGCAAATCACGTGAATTGCTGTTTCGGTCGCGAAATATTGTATGCATATTTTAAAATCTTCGCAAGTAAAAAAACTTTTTTAATTAAAATGTAAGTTAAGTTATCTGTCGGGAACTGGGAGCACCTTTTATGTAACTCAATTATGTTTCATATTTTGAATGAGTTCTTTATCTATTCAAATACATATTTATAGATGCTTTACGTATGTTATTTTCCTCGTTATTGTGTTATGAATCAGGTATATGCGTATGCTGTTTAATGTTTTATTATTCATCTACAGTATAAGAATATTTACCCTGCAATCGGGAAAAACCAAGTAACTTCAATTCATATTATCATGTGTGGTTTCCACTTGTTTGAACAGTAAGTAGATAGTCTGGCCAGGGAAAGATGAGCATAGAAAAAAGCGGCAATTTTTTAAAAAACAGCGTTTTTCAACACCGTGTATAACGCGATGAAATAATAATGATACTTGAACAATTATTATTTTTCTACTTTTTTTAAAATTCAAATTCAAAATATTTATTCTGCAAATAGGCCACTAGGCCACTTTTACAAGTCAAAATGTCTATCTATAGACTCGAAATAGTATGAGTACCTACATACATTATTCATAATAGAATTAACTACTTCAGAGTTTTCATATCAAATACAATAACAGAAAAAAATACATTCTTATTTCTTAGAGATGTATAAGGTCTCCAAGTGTCAAAGTAATTATAATTAAATCTCATAAGGAAGTAAGTTATATGAAATAAAACTCTTTAACTTCATTTCTACTTTATGTTTAAGAAGAATAATCAAAACCACTCTCCAAAATTTCATTTTTTACGAGACATAGATTGCACATTTTATGTTATTCTTCAATGTGAATAATATTAGCAGTAAGCCACCCTTTCATACTCTTGAAAAGCAAAAACAGTCTAGTTAATTATGGAATAGGTTACTTTCTTAGTTACCATAACAAGTATCAAGATTAGGACATCATACTAATTTGAGACGTTTGACACATTTGACAATGACATTACTGTTGCCAAATAAAAAATTGTCAAGTAAATCTTATCTTTCCCAGCGGGCGTAGCACGGTTGCAATTTTATCACTTATCGTTGTGGATAAGGCATCCGTCACTCTCGCACTCGCATACATGTCAGAGCGTGATGGACGTCTTTACCACAACGAAAAGTGATATAATTTACTTTAAAAACAAAGTTTTAACCGACTTCAATTTAGTACAGTCGAGGTCAAAGATATGTTTACACTTTTGCACCTTATTGCCTTGTAATTAGGTGCAAAAGTGTAAACATATTTTTGACCTCGACCTCCGCCAAGCCACGACAACATTTCCACATTTATTTTCCAATTCACCACATGAACCGATTTCCGCGAGCAAATGCGTTGATAATTAGGGAAAAAAACCCAATCGCTGGCCGCTAATCGGTGGCCAGATAATATTTGAGTACTTCCGTCGATTCCACAAGGATCACCTTTGGCACTTCATTACGAGTAGTTGCTATTTCAACGAAATCTTATCAAAATGTGTGACGTACATTTGTACTTTTAAGTACATAATTGAGGAATTCCATATGTCGTCTGTGGTCTTCATCATCAATTCCACTCCACCAAATTTATGATTACCGGGTGTAAATACACGAGTTCAAATAGAAAATACCAAAATCACTACACGCGTGCCTAATATAATTGAAGAGTTCCCTCAATTCCTAATGGATCCCATCATCCATTGAATTTTTGAAAAAAATGGGACCCACCTGGAACTACCTATACTTACAAACAAAAAAAAATGTACGAATCGGCTCATCAATGACGGAGTTCTGAGGTAACAAACATTAAAAAAAAAAAATACAACCGAATTGAGAACCTCCTCCTTTTTTTGAAGTCGGTTAAAAATGGCAACCATGCTACGTCCACTGACCAGATTCTAGTCGCAATAGAAACTGAAAGAGTGAAGATATATACGCCTTTAGTTTGGGTTGTTTCCGGCGATACGCACCCCTTGTTGAATGATGACTACTGATTTGTCCCCCCAGTATTCAGCACTGCGAATGTGGGACTAAACCAGCCACTAATCCACAATCGTACTGAAACAAAAATTGAATAACTAATGAGAATAGTCCGTTAGTTTAGTTTGGAAATGCTAAGCGTATAAGAAAGGGGCTATCTGCTTTTCACTCACACCTGCACGGCTATCACAAAACGGCGCGCGAGCTTTCTCGATTTTTCTCGCACTATCCATCTCTTATTAGAAAACTTAGAACTTAGACTTAGTGTGAGAAAAATCGAGAGATCTCGCGCGCCGTCTTGTGACAGCCGTGCTGTCTTGTCGCGAACTATAGATAAAAAAATAAATAAATAGCGTATTTCTTTGTGTTTCAGTGGTGTACATCAAATGCCTGACATCTGTCTACGTTGCCTACGACAGGATGCGACAAGACAAAGCCTCGGACTTGGAACAGCTAATTGACGATGACGAACCTATGCTCGAATGTTCAACATAAACTCGTCTAAGACACACATTACTTATATATTGTTCAAAATATAGGTGGTATCTGTTAGAGGTCAGCCCATATTGTATTAAAGCTCGGAAGAAGCAAGTTTAGCTCGCCTGGAACTAACGGAATTTTTAAATTGTCTTGCGAAGTCGTTATCTGGGAAGGGCCGTAAATTCCGACCAATTATGTACCAACCACCCCAATGGCCTACCATTCGCTACAATGCACGTTGACTCTGACCCCATAATTATTTTACTCTAGAATTACTACCTACATTTAATACCCTAAAAAGGGATGAGTGTACTTTTGAGGTTGTCTGCTAATGACGGGGCCTTAGTTTCGCGGTTAGTGACCATAGTCTAGATACTCTAGATATTTAAATATTCTGCTTTTTGACCCGTGCTGGTCTGATTTCGAATCTTGAACAGCTTATTGTGCAAGATGATCACTCTGACTGGCGCCGAAGGCGGAAGGCGATAGGTACGTACCTACAGTCGCCATCAGATACATCTGAACACGTCTCTAATGCCTCGACAATAGAGATGTGTTCAGATAAAAGTGAACACTTTCACCGCCCCGATATATCTGATGTCGACTGTACTATAGTATTTTCAAACACGCTAAACACACCCACAAACATTTGTGGGTGTGTTTGTAGCATATAAGTATACCAGTTAATGCTCACGCTACAAAATGAATTATGAATGTAAACTTGTGTTACTCGCAAAACAAATTATTGCTAGTTGCATTAGTCTAGGAGTTTTTTATTTGAATGTTATCTAAGTGTTAAGTAAGACGTAAGTTATATATCAATCTTTTTTAACCCCGGGCGCAAACGAGGGGTATTTTAAGTGTGTGTAACTGTGTCTTTGTCTGTTGCATCGTTGTTACTCCCAAACGGATGGACCGATTTCAGTGCGGTTTTATTTTATCGAAAGTTTTGTCCGTCGGAATGATTTTTCAATAAACTCTCTCTCATAGCCTATCAATGTTGGTTGTGTCGGAGGATTTTAAATTGTAGTCATGTAAGTAATTTTTTCCAAGAATGAAAGCAAAGTTGTCCTCATTAGATCTCTATTTTATTATAAGCACATTTGCTACGTGAACTGATATTACATTTTTTTACATTTTCGCTCCGAAGAAAACACGTTACATTCAACCTTAACAATGTTTTCTATCTCCACTTGAATTATTGAGGACCGGTTTAGCTTAGTTGGTAGTGACCCTGCCTATGAAGCTAGAGGTCCCGGGTTCGAATCCCGGTAAGGGCATTTATTTGTGTGATGAGCGCGAATATTTGTTCCTGAGTCATGGATGTTTTCTATGTATTTAAGTATTTATTTATGTATATAAGTATGTTTATCGATGTCTAGTACCTACCCATAGTACAAGCTTTGCTTAGGTAGGGACAGGGACTAGGTCGATTTGTGTAAGATTGTCCGCAAATATTTATTTATTTATATTTATTATTTCTTCGAATAATTGAAACAGTTTTCAAGAACACGATTATTGATATTTTCGCCGCCAAAAAGTGAGAAGATAAATCGATTTTATGTAAGTTCTTCTTGATCTTCTGTTAAACGAACGCAAGGGGAATTAAACCCTCTAGAAATATGTGTTCTTAGTAAATATAAGATAATTTTAGCTTTAAGTTTTTATGTCACTGAATCTACCTACTTTTTGCTCTTACTATAATTAACCTTTAAACTAGGCAGAGACAAAGTCATTTGGTAAAATGTAAATTTAACCCTGACCAGGCATACGTAAAGTAGTTACGTAAAGGTTCCATCCAGGGAAATAGTTTTAACAGTGTAGAAAAGCTAGAAGTAAATTAATCGCTATTTAAGAGTCCGCAGTAAGCTCAATTCTCCATACAAACGTAGTTACGCTCTCATTTTAAAACTACGTGTCGGATTGTAACGAAACTTCGTATGTACAATGACATGAGGTATATCTATGTCTGTAATCAGTTTATGTAGCTTCAGATACCATAGTAAAAAAAATACAGGGAATTTATTTTCATTTTCATACAAAACTTGTTTTTGCTGTATTTCGTTTGTTTTATAAACTGCAACCATATAAACTAATTACAGACATAGATATACCTCATGTCATTGTATATGCAAAGTTTCGTTACAATCCAACACGTAGTTTTAAAATGAGAGCGTAACTACGTTTGTATGAGAAGGTGAAATTCGGCCGAGCTTACTGCGGACTCTTAATATAAAATTGTTTTTAATCGAGTTTTCGATATTTGTTATTGTTCAAAGTATATTATTATATCATATGATTTATTTGACGTAGGTATGTAAAGAAAATGAATACTAACCTACTTAGTTCTCTTTGTATATTTTATCTTGGGTGGGCATCCGCTGCTACCGCAGTTTGGCAATCATTAAGCCTGAATCAGACTGGCGCGGCCTGCGGTGGCGGTCAATAGTAATTTCGACACCCATTGTCAATTTGCCTTATATAGCGATTTCCACGTTCGACACAAATCAAAAGAAAATGACTGCTTTTTTGGAATATCACATACTTGTATGTTTGTCACACATACAATGTTTCAAAAAAGGAACTTGGGTACCTATCGTGAACCTAGGTATTTATTTACACCCTGGACCATGTCATGGGGTTATGAACTTAGGTCACCTATATTTAAAATTGCATTCTCTTGGATTGCAGTTCGCCTTCTCGTTTTATATCGCATTTATGTCGAGTATACGTTATTGTCGGGGCCTTATGGTACCTATATACCCCGCGCCCGAGAGGATTCCAAGTAATTTTCAACAGTCTCCTATCTTTCGCAACTTAAGAAGACAGAACTACACATTAATGTGCATGTACGAGTGAACCCTTTTCGCATACGGGAGCGTTTCTCAAAAATAATGCCACTATTATTAATTGTTCATCTAGGAATTTTATGTTAACTATTTCCACTCAGAAACAGGAGCTCTTTCGACCCTGGTAGGACAAAAAACTGTCCCAAAGATATTTTTCCTATTGTGTTACCATTTACCTTATGCTTTGTATGGTGGTAACACAATGGGAAAGTTCAAAAATGTATGGATATTTTGGGACACTTTTTGTCTCCTATTGGGATGGAAAGACATCGTGATTTTGAGTAGAAATAACAATAAAGTTGCAGAAAATCTCCGAAAAAATGTAGTGGCATTTTTTTTGAGAACCTTCAATTGACAATTGCTAGTATAGTATCATTATTATGTGAAAAGTTAGTACTTAATATATCATTATTATTTGGTTTACTATATCACTTGCGGTGTCCTGACACAAGCATAATGTATAGTCAACAGCAAAAGTAGATGATCATTTTAGTACCTTGTCACTTTCACTATTTGACGCATTCCAACTGTCACACTGTTGTTACGTTAAGTGCGACAAAGTACTAAAATGATCATCAATATTTGCTGTTGACTGTACCTAGGCTTAAAAGGAGGCTCCTACCTTGCCTTTGTTACAACTACACTACATGTGTTCAAACCAAAAATATTTTTCATTATCGTTTTTTCAAGCAAACATTTTGTAATGTGACCATGTTAAGTTAATTATATGAAAAAAAAAAAAAATACTCTAAACGGTTTTAGTATTTTTGTTTTTTACTACAGCACCATCTCAAAATCAAGTTATTTTGAACGAAGTATTAGTAATTATTTTTTCCTAGTTTGGCCTGAATAGTGGCCAGCTAGCTACTTGGATAAAGTTTATTCCATCAAAAACATAAATGTGAAAATGGGAGCCAAGCAAGTTCAATAAAATAATTGCCTGGTTATCGAATTGGCCGACAAAAGGATTGAGATCTGAATGGGTGCCAATTTCTATAGGTAATCCTTAACAGTCGAGTTATTTCCGCAAAGCAGACAACTTAAAAAAAATGTAGCCAAAACCCAAAGACTGTTCTAACTAAAGTTGCATTTACGCACAAGCGTTTGGTTGACATTATTAAATGTAGCTGACTCTGTCACACTGCCATTGGAGTTGGAATCTTCTACCTCGGATGGTAATTGCATGTATAATTGCATTGATTTGATGCATAATTTGGGCTAATGCCCAACTCAAATAATCTCAATACCTACTTAATGCCAACTTTTAGTTTACGCAGAAACTGAGAGCTGATGGACTGTACCATAACTAAAATAGGTTATATGCCACAAGTATTATTTATTTATTTAAATAAAAAAAATTAAAGTAAAAGTTTGAATACTTTTAAACTTCCTTATCTGAATGCTTGCCGGTTCATAATGATTCTTAATCAACGAGCAAAGCATTACGTTGTTTGTTGCCCGTTTATTATATGACTTATTTATTATAAAAAAAAACAGGCAACAAACACATTAATGCTTTGCTCGTTCATAAAGAATACTTTAGATAAATATAATATGGGTTATTCTATTCCAGGAACATTGGTATTTACCAGAGCGTGATTGGTATTTACGCATCAAAGAACAAACCACGCAATTCGAATATCTCCATCTCTATCGCACTTATAACACTTTCTGAGTGCCAATGACGGAGACATGCGAACTTCGAGCTATACAATTTTCGTGCAAGCGCCGCTGTTTTCGGTATGTTCCTTGCGCCGCCGCGATAAGTCCCAGTCCCAGAGGCCCAGATCGCGCGCGCGCCTCAGAGCGCCTTGTACTTTTGAAATAATGTCAAAAAAGTGACGAGCTATTTAGAGGGTTCAGTACATCTAAGTAGTAAGCGTGTTAACTGCGGGTTGCAACTTGCGACTGCGCAGAATCAACAACGGCGGGAGCTGCGGTCTATTTTACTTTTAGGTAGGTTTTATATTTTTTAATTAAATACCTAGGTTATACCTATACCGGGTTAGGTTAGGTTAGGTTAGGTTAGGTTAGGTTAGTCTTAACTATTGTCTAGATGCGTGAATGTATCACTAGCATAAGGGGTAAGTTGTACCTACAAAATATGCCATTTCGCCATACGTCCTGGTACGCCGGGACACGTTCCATGGCAGTTTGTAGCGTGGTGTCCCGGTGTCCCGGCCATTAAAAAAATGGTCCCGGATTGAAGACCATAGGTAGTTAGTTAGTAGGGACCATGACTAGGTAAATATGACGATCAGTGTCGACATTACCAGAACAACCGGGAAGCGCTGAAGGCGAGAGAAAAAAATCGCAAAATCGTATAAATAATTTAAAGGAATAATTGCTTAAACAAACAATAAAAGTTGATGTAACGAGTATGAATATTGATACAGATATTGATTTATTGAAGGTGAATTTATTGATCAATGCAATCTATACTAAGTAGAGTCTGGCCAATTAACGAGTCGTGTAAAAAGCATTTTTTTTAAATAGCAATAAATATGAAATAATAAGCTGTTAGTTACTACGGTGGCGGTCAATAGTAACCTTGACAGTATTTGTAAATTTTACTATTGCCCGCCACCGCAGGCCGCGCCAGTGTAATTCAGGCTTTATGCCATACATTTTTGTTTTGGGTGGGTTTGGGTTTGACTATAGGGGCACATAGTTCTGCAGGAGGAGTACTAAGACATATTCGAATATATTGTGTGTCGGGTCATTGTATTTACTAGGAGCGCATATCCTACTGTAACTAGGCAGGAGCATACAGGGTGTAACAAAAATTTGACGCCCCAGTCGGCCAACGCTCCATACAAAGGTTTAAAAAAATCTGAACACGATACCTGTTAAGCCCTTGATCGGTTCATACCCCATTTTTGTTACACCCTGTATAGGTATTGACACTAAGTAATCATTTAAAAATACTGAGTTTCTAACCATAAAGTGCGTAAAAGTAAATCCATAAAAGTTTGCGAGGCACCCGGGCACCATACACCACACATACAAAGGTAAATGGTGTTGGACTTAATCTCGTTTTGGTGGCTATTTCTCATAAGTATTATGTCAATTACAACTCTCTAGTAGGAAGACACTGAATAACAGTCACTTATCTCTCAATGAGCCTGCACCGACACTTCGGAGATCACTGCTGGTGTGGCGAGGGAACAATCCTCTTGCCGTCTTCCTCGGGGATGTTCATTCCCGAGCCGAGTTTAAGCTTCGCTGGACACTAATATCCAAAGGTCACGTGACCGTAAGATTCGACAGATTGAAAATTCATAAGACAGACACGTGACCTGATCGAAAAACTGTTACAATGTCATTGAGTTTTCACTTCTGCCGGCACTCATAGAGTGCAATCCGCTCTTTATTTTTTATACAACGACGGTGGCAAACACGCTTATGGCCCGCCTGATGGTAAGCGGACACCGCAGCCTATAGACGCATGCAACTCCAAAACAGTAACATGGGCGTTGCCGTCCCTTGGTATGTTTGAGGATTCGCCGTGTTGACAGCTTAAGGAACAAATTCCCTCGCTCTCAACACAACTCATCCTCGGGAGCTCTGGCAACCTTGCTCACCTCCAGGAACACAACACTACTGCAGAGCAAGTAGTAGTGTTATTATGGCTGTGGTCTTCTGCAAGGCGGAGGTACTTCCCCAGTTGGGCTGCTCCAAATTCGAGCGGGATGACATTTCGCTGTGCCCAATTGTGCCCTAACCCTACCTCACCAGCTACAGATTCTAGCCCATAGTTGAACGAACGAGCGATGCGAACGAAGCTCTCCATGTCAACTTGGACCTGAAATCTTTCGTATGTCCGGCCAGGTGTCCCGCTGCCCGCCTGTTCTCTGCTCTACCGGTCGCATTTCTCTACCGATGCTCGTGAACTTTAGCGAGCAGGTTCAATAATTATATAGTTTTTTTGGCGATTTAGTATTTCGAAGAAGTCCGTTTTTTGACAAATACACAGATAGCCACTAATAAGCAAAGTGTAATAAAAAATTGTCAGTAAAAAGGACTGGCTCAGTAATAACAACATCTGCTTAAACTAAAACAAAGGAACATAAGATAGGACCCTTTTCTACCTAGCTGCCCGTGAGTGCGTTCTCCAGAACATATTTTTTTGTAAAGTAATGTTTTTATCATTTTATGGGCCCCACGGCACGCAAGATGTGCTCATATGAATGGGCGAACGGGACGGGATAGAAATTATATAAAAACTAGCGAGCCTTCTCCTTTTTGGCTTGGGCAAAAATTCTTTCGCCTGTCCGGCTGTTGTTCTCGCTCGCAGGAGCGCCCTCTCTGCTCGTGACATCTTGTGAGCAGGATCTATAATTGAATAGTATTTTTTGTCGATTTACTTCCTACTGGAAAATCTTGCGTTCTTTTTGGGACACCCTTTATGTGTTGGAGCGTCGTTTAAAAAAACGTACATTCAGTAACACACTTAACTGACCATCTGTAATCATATTCATCCATCATAACTTTATTCGCATAGCTATGGTCGGTTAAGTGCGTGAAGACGCAGCAAGCTAATTAATAGGTAGAGGTTTTGGTCCATTTTCTCGCTTAAACGTTCATGCCAAAACAAGCGATTCCACCAAAACCCGTGTACCTATATTCCATGCGAAAATGGCATTTCCCACCGGTTCATTTATCCCCTGATACTTTTTAAGCCTGTGCGTAAAGGCGGCCTGAGAGCGTAGGACTATAATAGCCCGACTATAGTACTAAGCAACAATGTTAATTCTGTGTTTATAACATCGTGTGTGTAAGTACTATGAGTAATTATGCCAAGGATAATTATTTTCCTTAACTTATAACTCTTAAGATATTATAAAATGCACGTACCTACCTATATTTTTAGAGGAATGATTACAAGAACACCACCAAATGTCACGAATATTCGGGTATTATTCGGTATTCGGTAATTTCGACATATTCGGCATGTTTTTTAATGTTCGGTATTCAGCCGAATTATTCGGTTCAGCTGCCGAATATTAACCAACGTTACAAGTTACAAGAATGTAAAATAGTTAATTTAACAAATTTTCACAATTTATTCCCGCCGGCCACGTGGTCCTACTGCTTCGTCCGACTGGTAGGACCGCATGAACTTTTTTTTCCTGGTGGTCCGATTTATCGGACTACAAGGAATTGTAATTCCACGTCGTCCTACTGATCGGAGTGATCGGACGTCGATATATTTCCTTTAACTAATGGAAATGAAATTACGAAGAGTGATTGACAATTATGATCACAATGGTATTACTAGAAAAAATCGGCCGAAAACGTGAGCCAATTGGACCTTAGACTAGACCATTAGTATGACCTGTCACCTATTATTTTTCATATAACTTCTGGTACTATTGCTTTTTGCTGCGAAATAATCTCAAGTATACGCCTGCACGGCTATCACGCGACGGCGGCGTGTGAGCTCTCTCGATTTTTCGCGCACTATCCGTCTCTCTCTTATTAGAACACTTAGAAGAAGAGGTATAGTGCGATAAAAATCGAGAGTATGTCGCGGCCGTCGTGTGCTCGACGTGCTGCTGAGCTGTCACCCGGTTCTATGGAAATGATGAAACGAGCCTTGGAGTAGGCATAAAGGAGATAGCAATTGCACAAAAGATCCCTCCGAGTCAAAGTGCATCCGAAAGGGCCCTCATTCAGATAAGATAAGATATAAGCGAGGATTGATTTAATGCTCTCTACAGGGATATCTAACGACCATTTTTAGGGTTCCGTAGTCGACTAGGAACCCTTATAGTTTCGCTTTGTCTGTCCGTAACCGTTAGCACTAGAAAGCTGAGGTACTAATATGTATATCAATCACGCCGACAAAGTGGTAAAATAAAAGTGTTTTTTTTATTAGGGTATCTCCCCTATACGTAACGTGGGGAGTGTTTTTTTTTTCATTTCAACCCTAACGTGTTGTTGGATAGGTATTTAAAAATGAATAGGGGTTTGCTAAAATCATTTTTTGATAATGTTAATATTTTCGAAGATAATCGCTCCAGAAGTAAAAAATAATGTGTCCCCCCCTCTAACTTTTGAACCATGAGTTTTAAAAATATGAAAAAAATCTCAAAAGTAGAACTTTATAAAAAAAATCCAGAAAAATTAATTTGAACTTGATAGATTGAAATGTTTTTGAAAAAAATTACAAAATAATTTCTGAACTAAGTTTGTAATTTTACCGTATAAGCAGGTGTTTATTATACCTGTAATTTCTACAAAATCACAATGAAATGATGTGCTTTCAAATAAAGTAAAAAACGGTGAAAATCCGTTCACGCAATAAAGAATTATCCCATAAAAATCATCTTCCATACTTTAAGCTCGCGCGCAATAGTTTAATTAATTTGCCGATAGATGTCGCTGTACGCGGAAAGCTCACATTGTACATGGCGCTGTTAAGATTTTTTCTGATTTAATGGGGTCGGAGCAGGTGCGCCCATACATTACGTCGAACATTTGTCGTGCTCCTCGAATTGTCTTAGTTGTCTTTGGTCGTTCGTTGTCTAATAATAAAATTGTTCGCTAAGTATTGCTTGTATTGTGTCTGTGTATAATACATGGTCGATTTGATTTGGGAATTTGAACTCTCTTGCTCATACATTCGGTTCACGGAACGGGCTACGGAACCCTACACTGAGCGTGGCCCGACGGTTTTTTTTACTTTCTTTATCTTAATGGCCTATGCATGTTTTTTTCACAGCAGATGGTCGTGCATACCGATATTTACCGAACATTGCTTCTGCATAAACGAGCGTGTTATTCATTTCAGCTCTCTTTCCATGTTTATTCTAAGATATGAATTATTCCTGAAATATCCCAGAGCGATTGGTATTCATGTATCGTTGAGATTATGTGATGAGGCCGACTTTTTATTAAACTGTCATTAGAATTGGAATCTTCTGCCTTGACGGTAGAGTTGCTTTTTAAATGGAATACTTTGATGCAATTCGGCCAACTCAAATAATTTCAAGTATACGCGCCGAGGCCCGAGGCCCAACGAAGCTACATGTTACATTTTTACGAGTCAAAACAGACATCAATTACTTTAAAAACAAAGTTTTAACCGACTTCAATTCAGTACTCCGCCAAGCCACATGAACATTTCCACATTACCACAAGAACATTGATTAATACAGAAAAAAACCAAATCGCTGTTCGTGGGACAATAATATTTGAGGAGTTCCGTCGATTCATCAATAAAGGTGATTTTGAGACCTTTGGCACGTCATTACTTGCTATTTCAACGGAATCATATAAGACTATCATGTGATTCATGTGACGTCTTTTATAGATTTAAGTAAATCATTGGGGAGTTCCAGGAGACATCTGTGGTCTTCATCGTCAGTTCCACTTCACCACATTTGTGATTTCCGGTTGTAATAGAAACGTAATAGAACATTTAAATGTAATAGAAATTATCTTTAACAATTACATCACATATCTTTTTACCGGGATCTATTGTACACGAACGCGTTACCCGCTACAAAGCTGCGATACACCGCTATGACATGACACATGCCACTTTAATTATTTTGGTTGCTTAATTCCAGAAAGTCAAATTTCCTCTTTTTTTGTTGAAGTAAAAATATGATATAGTATGTCCATCTCACTTTTTACTATAGCTACGTCTGTATGACAAATTCCAGACGATTGTTTTAATCATTAAAGGAAAAAGAAGCGGGTTGTGTCGGTGATACAACCGTTAATTAAGTTTAAGTGGATACTTCTTTGTTGGCTATGGAACCCTAAAAAAAAACCGGCCAAGCTTGCTATTATGGTGTACCCGTAAAATATATATCTGTATTAATTCACTAAAATCTGTATAAGTACAGACAAATCGGTATATATGGCAACATTGACTGACGTAGCTCATTTGACTCGAGATACATTGAAAATGGCGGTCATTTCAGCATTATTTTCATGTCCGCCACATAAACTAAATAACATTTTGTGATTAACAACTAATGGCAAATAAAAAAGGATTAAAACATGTAACAAACAATTATTTGAAATCAGATTAGGTTTCTCTACAAAAAGTTATTCCGGAAGTCACGTGATACATTTTGAACTGTACCCCTATACAAGAACGCGAGCAAAGAAGTATCCACTTCAAAAATTCAAATGCATAATTTAAAAATTCGAACCTGCGACCGGCATACGCGGCCCGTCGTTTTTAGCGAACTGAGCGATAGGTATAATCTTGCTCGGTCGGTACATATTTGTAGCGACAGCGACGACAACATCAATCTAGAAGACAGTTCTTTTTTAAAAGCTTTCATTTAACTTGCAATGTATGTATGTAATTTGTTCGGATGGAATCTTTGAACTCAATTTTGAAGTACTAGATATCTTCAACCGATTGAGCTGAAATTTTGTATAGGTACACGTTTAGTTTGGATCACAATGCACGATAAGGTACGGGACGTCATTCTAAATCCAATATGGGTGTATATTGTGTTGTGTCTAGGGTTGCCACCTTTTTGCGCCCCAAGTAAAGTATTTCTCGTCTGACGGTACAAAAATAAAAAGTAAACAGCATAAAAATAAAATAATAGCATGTTTCGTTTAAAAAAATATCATTCATAAATAAAGGTCGTAAATAAAGTATTTTGACGTGCTTTATGTGTTTCCTAAAACATAAAGTACACACAGCTAAATAGAGTACAATACCTTACTTATATTAAAGTACGGGTGGGCCTAGGGTAGGGCCTGCCCTAGTTGTGTTGTGTCACGAATAAATATTTGATTCTGGGTCTGTATTTAATGTTCCCAGGTACAAAGTGGTACAACATCGAATCAGCAAGATGTGTTCGTTCTTTCGTGGTCTCGCGTACATAGTGGCCGTAACTATAGCTATTATACAAGCTGTAAGTATAAAATATTGTTGTGACTAACCGCTCGGCCGAGCCTTAAAGATTCGAACCGTGAAAGTTAACACTTCTATAGTCCGATCGCTTAACTCAGTCCTCGGGGGTCGGACTATAGATGTACAGAAAAGACTGGCGTTAGCCCTAACGTGTATTTTGAGGTGCTATACACTTGAGCATCCACATGTAACAGAACAGCGAGCATTCTCTGTTTTTGAAGTCGAACTGAACTACGAACAGATACAAGCATAGAGCTAAACATCGCTACGAATATTTTCAAGATCATTCTAGCGAACGCTCTAACTATAAGTAATTGCAATGCGTCGTGTGGGCGGAGAGGGACGGCGGCGAAACAACAACAAAATTGCTCGGCTCGGAAAAAAGCTCGAAGCAAATTTACTGTAGTTTCGCTATAATGCTCGCTAGAACAGTCCTGTTTATTTTGTGAGCTTTTACCTCTAATATAACATTCACTAGAATGCTCATGCTAAAATCAAAATAGATGATTTCATAAATAAAATAAATAAACAAACAAGACAAATAACTTTATTATCATTTAGGTACCTATAAAGTAGGTTCGTGGATTTACAGTACTTCTCAGTTTTCTTTTCTCCCTTTAGGCTATTATTATTTATTCTGCAATTAGGCCACAAGGGCACTTTTACATGTCAAACGGTAAAATACAACAATATAATAAAAATCTTACACAATAATCATTTCAAAATTGCAAACACAAAAACCAAAAACAAAAAACAAACTAAATGTAATTAAATGAAAAAAAAACAAAATTGCAAAATATTATCCATTACTTTCGATATTAAGGTCCGTATCAGACTTAACAAGAAGTTAATGATATTCATTAAGTATCCCAGAGATGTATAAGGTTTCTGAGCGTCGAAATACAATTAATAATTATTCGAATGTTCTTAGAAATGTATACGGTCTCTAATCGTAAAACAAAAATAAAAGGAACATCAATGTAATATTGTCAGAAATGTACAGGGTCAATAACAATAAAGTGTGTCAAGAACAGAATGATGTCTCTCGGCAATACGAAAATAATAATAATAACACTAGTATTTAGGTAGTTACTATGCCCTTGCAAGAGATGCATGTGTGTTCTCTATGAAAATCGGTTAAATGCCACTTCAAAGTTTCTTCAAGTTTGTTATTCCGTGGATGCGAGCATGAACAGACCGGACCCCACAAACAGCACCCGATCACAAGTATTACGCATATCTCAGCCCGATGGCATCAGCACTTTTGGGCTCGGCCGAGCTCTAACTCATAATATACTTGATGTTATGTCTACTGCAGTCCTATACTATTAAACGAGCAATATTTGTATGTACCTATATAAATATATATTTACAATCACCTTCTCGGAAACGTCTCTAACGATTTCGATGAAATTTGGAATATAGGGGTTTACGGGCACGAGAAATCGATCTAGCTAGGTCTCATGTCGGAGTCATGTCTTCAATGCCCAGCCTAAAGGAGACGCTACACAGGCCGATATCGGCAGCCCCCCTATTCTGTAACTTGTTTTAAGCTCACCTCAACGCTCACCCACAAATATATCTTAATACCGCGATGCGTAGTAACCAAGCGTATGTAGAGGTCTAGTTTCGTGACGGGTGAACGGCGGGGTGAGCCGCATTAACGCTTAGCGAATAACAGCCCGGACTCCATGCAGGCCGCCGCGTGAAGGTGGTTTTCCACCGGCGAGGCGAGGCGGGGCGTGGATGGGCGAGAAGTGAAATTCGTATGGGACTTACTACCTCCTTGCACTGAGCGCGCGCGCGCGCGGTGGAAATAGGTAGAGTCTGGCAAACAAAAGCGTGACCTGGGCTTTTTTTAAAGTTTTAATATGGTAACATTATTAATCTATCAAATGCACGTCAGTCTTTCGTTAGTTGTTCGTATTTTGCAAACTAAATTATTTCTCTCTCTGATATGGGTAAAACAATAAAAAGTAATGTGCGAAAGCTTCTACACACTATGATAAGTAAGTTCCAACAAAAACAAGAGGAGAAAGAAGTTGTTTTACAGGAGAAACAACAATGTTTAGCTGCGATGTCGGATTTACTAGGTTAGTATGACTTTGTAATCTTAATCCTTGTCGGCTGATTATTTGATATAATAATATTGACGATAATGATGATACCGTTTCTTATGTTTACAGATAATATTGAAGATAAAGGAATCTGCGAAATGAAAAACATTCTTGATAGGTTAACGAATTTCGAAAAAAAAACTTTAATAGTTACTCATACCGAGTTATTAGAAGAAATATCTTCACTAACTGGGATGGGATTCACAATATAAGATGGTTACAATGAAAGTCAGTTTATTACGTATGTAGAATGTTGACATGTAATTTTTTATTATCAATAAAGTATGAGTATTTTTTAATCATTATAATCAAAGTCGGCCTTAATATTAATTAAGTCAGTTGAAATTATCATCAGCCTGTACTAGATTAAACATATTGTTGAAGAAAGTAAATGTTAAGTAGGTAAATATTATGTACATTCTAATAAATCAATATTTATTCTAATAAATTATCTCGTTTTTTGCTCACATCCATGACAGTCAAGGCTTCGTCACACCTTCGGCACCAAACGGAGCCTTTAAAAATAAATGACTTTTTGAAGTGTGTTTTTAACCACAGGTTAATATTTCTAAAGACGTGGTGGTGTGTTCCTCAAAAAAGAAGTTCTCAAACAACTATTATACAAATTGATTTAAATAAATACAAAAAAAACCAAGTATCAACCCTTTTTTTTCCTACTATAATTAATTAGTAATACCATATGTAATTTTTTTGAATTTGCCGTGTTTTCTCAGGTCACGCTTTCGTTTGCCGGACTCTAGTAAGTCCCATACTAATTTCAACTCTCGCCCCTCCATGCCCCGCCTCGCCTCGCCGGTGGAAAACCACCTTGATTCGGCCCGTGTGTGTCGGAAGCACGGTGGCCAGCCAAATCAAGGTCACTCTATACTAGATTTTCTTAGGGTTGGTTGCGCTAAACCGTCTATAACAAGAGCGGTGTTCGTTAAAATCTGAACTTTCCATAGTTTGTCAAGTTTCTATGGGATGACAGCTGCCGGCGGCGCCAGGAATCGTTAGTTCGTGCAAGTCACCCTTAACGTGGACCGACTTGGATGTGGAGGTTACTGTGTATTATTATATTATTAAACCTAAATCGCTGATTATCCCCAGATGTTCAGCTGTTTGCTGCTCCTCATGGCCGCAAGCTTCTTCTTACAATACAGACAGGCATTGAAGGATCTCGATGATTGTACGTACCCACAGTAATTATACAAAGTGTAACAAAAATGGGGTGTGAACCGATCAAGGCCTTAACAGGTATCGTGTTCTGATAAGAAAAAACAGAAAAAAAAAATTTTTTGACGCGTTTTTTTTTACTTTTTTTTGGAGCTTGGAGCCCCAGTCGGCCAACGCTCCATACTAAGGTAAAAAAACATCGCGTCAAATATTTTTTTCCTGTTTTTTCTTATCAGAACACGATACCTGTTGAGCCCTTGATCGGTTCACACCCCATTTTTGGTACAACCTGTATTTAACGGTTTTTTATGTTGTCAGCAATGATGTAATATAGGTACGTTGTCTATACGAAATTCTGTGTTTAAAAATGGCCGCCAAATCTGGCAGCTGAGACACGTTTATAAGTTTCCAGTGACGACGCGAAACTGAGGCAAGTTGGTGCAATTGACTCAGTTTTAGTGTGCCAGTTTGGAGCGCTTGTAACTTATCTACCTCTTTTTACAAGCTTTATATTAACTTGACTTGTTCGTATGTAAGTATAAAAGTATGTATGTAAGTTGTCCGTCAAATCTTGCAAGTTAAATTTGACCCACTTCCCGGTGACCGATTGAGCGGAAATTTTGGGTATAACTAT
Source organism: Epinotia bilunana (assembly GCA_947049275.1). Classification (NCBI taxonomy): domain Eukaryota; kingdom Metazoa; phylum Arthropoda; class Insecta; order Lepidoptera; family Tortricidae; genus Epinotia; species Epinotia bilunana. The sequence continues at coordinate 17,005,791 of OX346266.1, read as the reverse complement.
AGTTTGGATGACAATTCAATATAATGGTACCATCGAGCTGATCTGATGATAGAGACCGAAGGTGGCCATAGGAACTCCGTAATAAAACCACATAACCCCATCGAGTTTGGGCTCGTTAGAATCGTCTTAATGAGCAGTTGATGATGGTATACAGAAAAGCTAGTACAGTCCGTAATAAAATCTTGTACCAAAAATTAATTTTTTGACAGAAAATTTATTTATATTACATCATTGGTTGTCAGTAACTACATTCACGTTAATTTTATAATATAGGTTTACATTTGATACTGATATGGGCCCAGAGTCCAAGCTGGCCCAAATTTCCCATGTGTTATTCAGAAAAGAGTATTCTTGCCTACAAATAAGTGATCAAAGTTAATTTTCTTTGATATTCTATATTTTGTTTGATCTCAATCTTTCTCATAGAAGATGTGAGAAGCAGTAGGCACATGCCAGAATAGGCGAAATATTTGCCATGTAAAGATATTGAAAAAAAAGAAGCGGGTTGTGTCGGAGATATGTACAACCGTTAATTAAATTTTAGTGTATACTTCTTTGTTGGCTATGGAACCCTAATAAAAAAACCGGCCAAGCCTGCTATTATGGTGTACCCGTAAAATATATATCTGAATTAATTCACTAAAATCTGTATAAGTGCAGATAAATCGGTATATATGGCAACATTAACTGACGTAGCTCATTTGACTCGCGATACATTGAGATGGCGGTACATAAACTAAATAGCATTTTGTGATTAACCACTAATGGCAAATAAAGAAGGATTAAAACATGTAACAAACAATTATTTTAATTCAGATTAGGTTTCTCTACAAAAAGTTATTCCGGAAGTCACATGATACATTTTGAACTGTACCCCTATACAAGAACGCGGGCAAAGAAGTATCCACTTTAAAAAAGACTGACAAGATTCAATGGCTAGACTACGCTCAATATTCTACTTCAAAATGTTTCGCTTCACTCAGCAGCGAGCACGGAAGAGAGAAGAATATAATAACCGAGAGAGAATTTAATATAATAACCGCCCTCGCCGTAAAGCTGTAATTTTGCTCCCTTTACACACACATAACCTACTGTTGACATTTACCTAACCATTCTTCTTTGTTCCCTCAGATAAAATTGTTATATATATCATCGAGGTCTTCATAGGGCCGGGCATCGTCCGCACTGCTGCCGCTGTTGTTGGCTTCTACGTGTACCTTGTGCTTGGCCTGGTCTTGGCCATCTTCATCATTTGTGTGCTGCTTTGCAAAGGACTCTGCGAGGTAAGCCATTTTGAATATCATGCCGTTTTGCTATTATATTTCAACTACTATATTATACTTTATAATTAACTAGCTTTTGCCCGCGACTCTCCGCGTGGAACTCGTTTATATCGTAGCTCGGCTCGATACAAACTTTCATCCTCTATTTCACCCCCTCAGGGGATGATTTCCGGGATAAAAACTACCCTATGTCCTTCCCCGGGATTCAAACTATCTCGGTACCAAATTTCATCTCAATCTGTTCAGCGGTTTAAGCGTGAAGAGGTAACAGACAGACAGCCAGACAGACAGACAGCCAGACAGACAGACAGACACACTTTCGCATTTATAATATACTAGCTTCTGCCTGCGACTCCGTCCGCGTGGAACTCGTTTATATCGTAGCTCGATACAAACTTTCATCCCCCATTTCACCCCCTCGGGGGATGATTTCCGGGATAAATACTATCCTATGTCCTTTCCCGGGATTTAAACTATCTCCATACCAAATTTCATCTCAATCGGTTCAGCGGTTTAACCGTGAAGAGGTAACAGACAGACAGACAGACAGACGCACTTTCGCATTTATAATATTAGTATGGATATACACGGGGAGTTTAAATTTGTGTTGAGGGGTAAGTGATGGCGTAACGTTTCGAACGCACGTTAGGACAACTCAACAGTAATATTTCCACGCACAAAGTGACATTTCAATCTACCTGACGCGTATACAATGCGTTACTTGATCAACCTGCAGAAACCAATCTTATCACGGTTATTCTCAAATTTTGTGGCTGCGGTTGCGTCTAATTACCACGACCATTTACGAACATTTTATATGGAGTCGTGGTAATTAGACGCAGACACAAAATTTGAGAATAGCCCATCAATCCTGTAATTGATGCCCTGGATGAACTCATAAAGGATGACTCACGCTAGAACGGGACATGTCCGGCCCGGGCCATTTTCTCAGAAAAACGACGGCTTTTTTGCGCGGCCCAAGCCCGGCCGGGCCACGGCCGAGGCTCGGAAGCGGCTCGGTGTCGGCACGGCCCGGCCGCTCATATGTAATGTAACACCAACGTTTGACGGCCGATCTACCTACAACCGAGGCCCGGACGACGCTCGGTCCCGGCCCGGCCCGGACACGGCCCGTTGGACTACAACAACGCTCCGCTGTTCAGCAGCCCGGGCCCGGCTCGTGCTCGGCCCGGGCGACTCGGACATATACGACAATAATTTACTTTAAAAACAAAGTTTTAACCGACTTCAATTTAGTACTCCGCCAAGCCACGAGAACATTTCCACATTCCTTTCCAATTTACCACATGAACTGATTTCCGAGAGCAAATGCGTTGATTATTAGAGAAAAAAACCCAATCGCTGTATTTGGGCCGATAATATTTGAGGACTTCCGTCGATTCAACAAGGATCACCTTTGGCACTTCATTAGTTGCTATTTCAACGGAATCTTATCAGAATCTGTGATATACTTTTGTACTTTTAAGTACATAATGAGGAATTCCATAAGTCATCTGTGGTCTTCATCATCAATTCCACTCCACCAAATTTATGATTTCCGGGTGTAAATACACGAGTTATAATAGAAAATACCAAAATCACTACACGCGTGCCTAATATAATTGAGGAGTTCCCTCAATTCCTCATAGATCCCATCATCCAATTGAATTTTTGAAAAAATGGGACCTACCTGGAAGCATATACTTACAAATAAAAAAAAAAATTACGAATCGGCTCATCAATGACGGAGTTCTGAGGTAACAAACATTGAAAAAAAAAATGAAAAAAAATACAACCGAATTGAGAACCTCCTCCTTTTTTTTGAAGTCGGTTAAAAATACGAGTTGTAAGGTGTCATATAGTAGATACCTAAAACGATGTTTCTGTTTTTTCTGAATTAGGAATTACATTTTCAAATCATGGTCACCTACGGTAGTTTAAGTCCTTGAACAATTTATTTCATAAACCAACCTAAAAACCCTTGTGTCCAATTATTCATTTTAGTAATGACATGTAATGTAAGACTTATAATTTTTTCCGCCAAAGCGCTGAAATTTGGCGTATGTATCTAACTACTTAACTAAGAAATGTACCCTACATTTCTTAGTTAAGTAGTAGTTAGGCTCATTACATAGTAGTTAGGCTCAACAATCAAATTCCGTGACTGTACATATCCATACTAGTCCATACTTAATATTATAAATGCGAAAGTGTGTCTGTCTGTCTGTTACCTCTTCACGTTTAAACCGCTGAACCGATAACTTTCTTTCTTTCTTGTTAGAATAAGAGCTATGTATTATTGTGGTCATTCTAAAAATAGATCGGACAGCCTTTGTTACAGAGCTGCCAATACATTGTAAATTCAACCTTATTGTTAAGATTTTAAGGTATGTAATCAAGTTTCATTGTGTTTTTCAATGATAAGTAGGTACATTTGGGTACACAATGGGGATAACAGATGCAATGAAAACTTCAGATAAGATAAATTCTTTGTTATATTTTTAAAACATTTCAATTGATTTCATGTTCATTTGAAAAAAAATGTATTTTTTTTTGGGAAGGACGACTATATGAACAGGCTATGAGTTGTCTCACGGAAAGCCCGACACATAGCGCGCTCGTTAGTTGCCTCCCGGTCGTACTGAAGTAAACACATTCTTAATTAGCTACCTAGGCCTTCTCATTTCAAACTCCCAGATAAGTTCCCCTAAATTTGGTATAGAGGTAGTTTGAGTCCTGGGTCATATGGGGGACATATGATAGTTTTTATCCCGGAAATCATCCCCCAAGGGGATGAAGTGGGGGTGAAAGTTTGTATGGAGCTACGATATAAACGAGTTCCACGCGGACGGAGTCGCGGGCAGAAGCTAGTCCATACTAATATTATAAATGCGAAAGTGTGTCTGTCTGTCTGTCTGTCTGTTACCTCTTCACGCTTAAACCGCTGAACCGATTTGGATGAAATTTTGTATAGAGGTAGTTTGAGTCCTGGGGAAGGATATAGGATAGCTTTTATCCCGGAAATCATTCCCAAGGGGATGAAGTGGGGGGTGAAAGTTTGTATGGAGCTTCGATATAAACGAGTTCCACGCGGAACGGAGTCCCGGGGAGAAGCTAGTATACTATATACTTATACTATATATACTATACTATATACATACTAATCCTAGTAGTTTGTAAGGAACTCTATCAACAAGTGCACGATTCCGAATTGTACTAAACCGGTTTATTTTTTAGTATCTTGCCTACTCTATTTCAGCGCAAACCGTGGTATATATTGATGTATATTATCTGTGGCGTGGGTCTGCTTTGTGTCGGTGCGTCCTTCATGACTCCAGACGAGCTCCGTAACTACAGGGAAAACAGAAACGTTGCTTTTTGGGGTAAGTTATTAATACTTCTCATAATAATATGCTGTAAGTACATGTTTTTTTTGTCATTCCCACCCGATTGATTATATTACTACCAAATAATATCTTACCCAATATCTTGAAGAAAAACCGTCAGCTGTTCACCAAGTGCAGTTATTTATGACGCCATTTGAAAATCTAATGACGTCTAATCATCGTCGTAAATAGCATATTTGCTAAAGGAGACGCTAAACGAGCGAAATCGGCAGGACTGCCAAGCAAGGTCACAGAAAATCTAGTATGGAGTGACCTTGATTTGGCTGGCCGCCGTGCTTCCGACACGTATCCACACGGGCCGAATCACGCAACGGCCTGCATGCAGTCCGACCGTAATCGGCACGTGTAGCAGACGCTTAAGACGGTGCATTGCAAATTATAATAAGGTCTGGTTTTCAGATAAGTATATAATTTTTGACTATATGATTGTTTATCTGATTTAATCGATACATGATTGCCTAATAATGTCTCCTCGATAGAAAAAAAATCAAAAGTTAGGTTTTTATTTTCCTTTTTTTTACTCAGCCTACTCAAACAATACATTATTTTACGACACAATCAATTTGATACTATAGTATTTTATCTCATCTAAAATCTCACTTAATGAAATATAAATAAAACTTCACTAAGTTAGGTATTTATTTAAATTTGTATAAAAAAGCCATTCCCGAAGAGTGTTGCATCTCTTTTTCTCGTGCGCGGAAGGCGTGTCTCTGTCAACGGGGCGTGTTCGACTCGAATCAAGGCATCCCCTTAATACCTATAGATTATATCCAATCGGGAGGGAATAACAAAAAAAAGTTTTTGGAGGGTCTATCTGGTCAATCCACCAACGGCCTAGCTGACGAACACGAGACTAGGCATGACACAAATCTGAAGCATCCTACAAGTTCTCTAGGGAAAAAATGCTGATGAAAATGTTGCCTGGCCAGGGGACTTTTAAGGATGTAGAATTTTTTGAAATTTTTATTTTTAAATGCGCTCCTAGGATTTTAGTGGGTGAAAGTTTAAATGGTTCGAAAAAAAACTTATCTTAGTTCCTATATTATCACTGCAAAGCGGCGTGTTTCCATCAAAGACTGCAGGTTTTTCATAACTACTAGGACTATACATACAAGTATACAATGCAATACCCACTGAAATAAAGAATGCACCCAGTGACAGAGTATTCATAAATAAACTTAAATCAAAACTGAGACGTGACGCGCTTTACTCCGTCGACGAGTTTTTGATACGCCTGGATGATTTACCTGGTCACTTGCCCAACATTATATTGTACTATACCTTAGCTTAAATAAGTAAGTAATTTGTTGTTTAACATTGCGCAATGTAAATCTTAACCTAATAATTATACTGTAGCATAAGAGGTGACAACTATAGCAATAATTAAATAATTGACATGTAAAATACCATTTTATACATAAACGATTGAATTGAATTGAATTGAATTGACTATGCATTATTAATACACACCACCACCACCATTATTATTAGCATCGGCGCACACCGAGAGCTTGGAATGTACAAAAATTGGAAGCCACAAGCTGCGGGGGTGGCCCGCGCTCGCTGCTTGCGTAATGTACAGTCAAGTGCAAAATACGAGTATGTATCGCTTTAATCCTGATAAATACGGCCTGTACCGAAAAGATTTTGTAGATGAACACATTTAAATAAAATAATAACTGTGTTTGAACTACACATAATGGCTTGTTAATATTGTTATGAACGCAATAAGAAACGTTTGATGTTTAAAAAATAACTTTTATTCATATCTGTGTACAATAGACCCGTGAGCAAGAATAAACAGAATATATTTTTACGAAGGTTTATTTTTCTCTGGAAGAAAGAAAAGAAATAGAAAAAAAACAATGAAATATATAACAATATATACGGCCGCTCTTAATGAACGAGCGAGCGAAGCGAACGAAGTTTTCCGGTTCAGCTTGGGCTTGTGGTGCTCTGTTTCAGTATGTCCGGCTGTTCTTCTGTACAGGTCGCATTTCTCAACCGATTCTCGTGAAATTTTGTGAGGAGGTTCGATGATTATATAATAAGCTAGCCTAGTGGTTTAGGCATGCGGCTGTCAAGCGGCGGTCGTGGGTTCGAATCCCGGCGGCTCGACCAGTGAGTTTTTTCGGAACTTATGTACGGAATATTCACCGTTATGTCTAGTTTTTCTTTAAACTAGTGCCTATGCCAGATCTTGGGATTAGGTGTCAAAGCGGACACAACCAGGAATAACGCTACATCACATCCGATGTGTTTGGATGGTCATAAATAAATATAATAAAAAAAAAAACTCGCGTGGTCTACAGCTTTTATAGTAACACTAGTATTTGTATAAATATATTATGTACCTACATATTTATAATTTTCTTTATATAAAATATATTTTTTTCCTTTTTCAGGTAGATACGCCGGGTATCTTCTGCTGTTGTTCGGTATTTTTATTGACTTTCTAAAAAAGCAAAAACAACAGCAGTCGTCAACGAAAAGAATTCAACATTACGAGTACAACGAAGTCTAATTAACTTTGGTGGTATGTATGTAGGTTGTGATTGTGAAGTATACAGAGTGTACCAGAAATGGGGTGTGATCCGATCAAGGTATCGTGTTCCTGATCGGTTCACACCCCATTTTTAGTACACTCTCTATGTGTGCCGATATTTGATTTAGGTAAAGTGAGGCCGATATGTTTTTCTGTCAAAGCCTTTACGAGAACCCTATACATATAACATTGACAATATTGACATAAGATTGGATTTCAATACCTTTAGGATATTTTAAATGACAATAGTAAAAACTTGTTATAATAGATATTCATGTATGTAATGGTGTAATGTAAAAAAGAGGTATAGATAGGCTATATGACTTATAAGCGCTCCAAAAGTGGCACACTAAACCTGAGTCAATTGCACCAACTTGCCTCAGTTTTCAGATTTGGTGGCCATTTTGTATAGACAACCTATTTGCGTCTTTTTATATTACAGTCAAGTGTAAAATATGGGTGCATATTACTTACTCATAAATATGTCTCATAACTCTTATGTCAGCGGATTAAGGTTTCGGTACTTATTTATGAGAGGAAGTTACAGTTACATATTTTTGCACTTGACTGGACATCATTGTTCATGTACCTATATAAGGGTGAGTATCCACCAGAGCTGTGCGAGATAGACGCGTTGAGCAAGGAAAAAAACCACCAATAGAATTGCCGGGCGCACGCGCGCATCACTTTCTCTTGGTGGATTTTCCTCGCTCACCGCCTTGCGACTTCGCACACTGTGTTTGTAACAATAGTCCGACCGCTCCACTGAGTCCTCTCCTGAGTGGCGCGCGGAGGGGAATAACTGTTTCCCTATTCTGTAGCTGGTTTTAAGCTCACCTCAACGCTCACTCACAAATATATCTTGACACCTCAATGCGTAGTAACTAAGCGTAGGATAGTTTCGTGACGGGTGATCGGCGGGGTGAGCTGCTTTAGCGCGTAGCGAATAACAGCCCAGCGCTGGGCTTCGCCTCTCGCACGACGCTTGCTCCCCCGTCATACTCCCCCGCGCGCAGCGCAGGCGAGGACTGAGTGATGCGGTCGGACTATAATAAGTAGGTAGGTATCTATTATATTGTTTTTAGTATAGTTCGTAGAACATAGTACAAATAGGTTTAAAAAAAGTACAATATTAAAAAAATGTATTTTATTCTTATTTTATAAGTTTTGTTGTTACGAAGGTAACTAAAACAATAAAACTACATAAGGATTCTATTGATAACTTAAAATGTACTCTTGGACAATAAAAAAAACATATTTTTTACAGTGCGATGAGTTCATTAGCTTAAATTGCTAAATTGAAAACTCCTTTTTTACAAATAAAAATATCTTAAGAATCATCAACAGCTGTTTCAGCTTAAATTGTTAACTACATGTTACTAGGACATGCAAATATTTTAGAATATCATGTGTACCATTTATTGTATGTTTATCGATTTCTAGGTTTAACATATTTGCTGGTAGCTTAAGTATTATATATTCGGAGTGCCATAACTAATACGCTTTTTGAAGTGTTATAATTATTTTTCTCCTGATACCGCAAGCTCTTTAATCTCGTATGGCTGCTACCTACTGATTGACCAATGTTATATTTGTCATACAGTGATTTTTCGTACACATACAGAAAAGGTAGAGTCAATATTGTAAGTTGTATGAAATGCGGCTCGCATGAATCGATGGGTTTAGTACCACATACAAAACTTAAACATTTTTTCCGACTCTTGAGAATGTCTCTCTTGAGATCTGAAGTGTTACCCTAATATATTACACCGTATCTTAAAATAGCCTTTACATGTGCGTGCATACAGTTTTCCTTAAATTGTACAATGTGTAACTAATCTGATTAAGTTTTGTACATTTGCAAACTACATCTAAATTTCATCCTAGAAGTTTCGTAAAGTCCGTTTCGTTAATTCTTTGGTCTTGGTAAGTAAGTAATCATTTGATTATTGGGTGTCTTTTATGTTCGAAATTTTAAGTTCGTGATGCTAGTTTTTTCAAGATTTTTTAGATTTTAATTTTTTTTATTTATGTTATTTTTTTTTATTGTTGAGCCACGCAATTATAATAAGTAAAGTCTGGTTTATATTGCCCTGCTGGTCGATCACGTAACGCATTCCCCCTACGTCAGACGCGCCCTAGCACGATAGGTTTTATGGTCACGTTTTACGTGACATTTCGGTACATTTTCGCTGTAAAACGTGACGGTAAAACCTTTCGTGCTACCCGGGCAAGTAGATCTAAATACCACTTATTGTATCGGAAAATTACGTGATCATCCCTCTGATGTTGTATAATGCATGTCTGTCTGTCTCTGTTAATATAACAATGCTACCATTGGCGAATAATACCATATTGGGTATCTAGTTAGTTCGTTGTTATACACAATAATGGCAAATTGGATTGAATGTAGATTTTATATTTTTTTTATAAATAATAATAATGATATGCATTGTTTTATTGATTCTCCGAATTATTAAAGAAAGAAAAATCCTCATCACCATCATTATATCAGCCGAAAGACGTCCACTGCTGGACATAGGCCTCCCCCAAAGAGTGCCACAATGACCTGTCCTGCTCCTGCGGCGCGCCACCCGCATCCAGCGGGCTCCTACGACCTTTACCAGACCCGTAACATTGACGGCCTTATCACACGATAAGTGACAAGATAGAGCGTCCCTCACTGGCTGACACCGTTCAATAGAACGAGACGGACGCCTTGTCACTTATCGCGTGATAAGGCCGACCATGATACGGGGTCAGGTCATTAGTCCACCTTGTGAGGGGGGCTACCTTACGCCCCAACGGCAGTCGGTTCTACGTGCAATACGAAAAAGTAAAAATGACAGAAACTTTAGACTATATCCGACTAATATTATAAATGCGAAAGTTTAGATGTTTGGATGTTTGTTACTCTATCACGCTTAAACGGCTGAACCGATTTGAATGAAATTTTGCACGAAGATAGTTTATAGCCTGGATTAAAATATAGGATAGTTTTTATCCCGAATCCACGCAGCCGAAGTCGCGGGCGGAAGCTAGTCTAAAATAAATTGTAATGATCGCTTATGTCGATAAATGCGTTACCATAATATACTCAGGCAGTATGAAACAGCTTCGTACGACGGTCACGATCATGAGTTTCAGAAAAGACGAACGACATACGCAAGGCGAGGGCTCCGCGATCAGTAGCGCTGTGTCCGTGACAGCTACACGATGGCTCGTATCGAGTTTACTGTCAACGGGCGGAAATGTGCCGGTAAGTCGCGTTTGTGTACTTCACCTACGGAACGGAGAAGGTATACGCGTTTCGGGTGAGATGCTGTTTGTTTGTTTATGCGCATCAATTATCTCCGAAACGGCTGGTTCGATTTACATACGGTTTTTAGGGTTCCGTAGTCAACAAGGAACTCTAATAGTTTCCCCATTCCCGTCCGTCCGTCTTCGGCTTTGCTCAGTAACCCTTACAACTAGAAAACTGTAATTTGGCATGCGTATATAAATAACCACGCCGACAAAACTATATAATAAAAAATTGAAATATTTTTTTTAGGGTGCCTCCCCTACAAGTAAAGTATGTAAACTTTTTTCCCGATAAACCCATAGTGTGGGGCTATCGTTGGATAGCTGATTCATAATAACGAATCACTAAGTTGATAAATATATGTAATCTGTCCTTCAAAAACAAACCAGTTTTCAGTCACTAGCTGGAATTATAATACTAATTTATATTCTTATTGGACGAGCGAGCGAAGCGAACGAAGTTCTCCGTTTAGCTTGGGCAAACATTCTTTCGTCTGTCCGGATATCCTGCTGTCCGGCTGTTCTCCTCTACAGGTCCCATTGCTCAACCGATTCTCGTGAAGTTTTGTGAGCAGGTTCAATAATTACATAGAGTTTTTTGACCGTTAGGGTAAAACCCGGATAGTTGCCCCAGGGGTATAGTTGCCTCGATTGCAATAACTCTAGTTTCACGAATGAAACATATATATTATTTTATTTATCTATCGAGAGACTCTGCAACTCCAAGTTGACCGTGTTGCATGTCTCTGTGCGATTGCATGGGACAGCTAGGAGCGATCAAAGTGTTCGCGGGATCAATGTCCTCTTTCTCGACGGGGCATCTATCCTAAACGTAATTTACATGGATTAGGCTACTATCCCCTATATGGGATAGTTGTCCCAAAATTTAGAGGTCCGCAAAAATCGCCAATACTCTGGAAATATTAAAGATAATGTTTATTCCTTTCATAAATTTGAAGATAAATAATAAACCAAAGTACCTACCCGTTTTACAAATGAAGAATCTTGCTTTTTGTACCTACAAAGAAATATACAGTAATTTCAAAAAGTGGGATCCGGGTTTTACCCTACATTTTCAAAAATGGCAGGCTCGGGAGTTCTACAGGTCATTGATCCATTATTAGTCTATTAGTATGTTTTATTTATACTAGCAATATAAATTGTGGATTTATTTATGAATCTATTGAATAATGCATTTCCAGTCAGCCAACCATAACGTACTCGTAAATATATTAAACGTCAGGCACATTTTATTCCTGTTACTTAATCCAAATTCAATCTCAATCACGCTGAACGTTCGGTTACTTTATTAGCGGTTTCACATGTGGGGTAAGGTGAAAACAAGTTACAGAATAGCGGGGCTGGCCATACCAATTTTAACACGAATAAAGGTGGTTTTTCCACCGGCGAGGCGAGGCGGGGCGTGGATGGGCGAAAATTGAAATTAGTATGGGACTTACTACCTATTTCCACCGCGCGCGAAAACCTGGCTAGAAGTATCGCGTAAACTCCCGTACTTAATGTATGTCTGAGAACCCATTTACAAACAAATAAATAAACAAAATGCTCGATGTTGATGACATTGTTATTTACCAAAGTATAGGACATTATGAATATATATTTGTTATAGTGTAATGTAAATGTACATTTAACCCTATTCTCCAAAAACCGTGAGTCAAAGCCTCGTTTACGGCTTGTAGGGCAAAAAATTGTATGCAATAAAAATACAAAAAGGGCATCAAATAAAATGTTACCTTATTAGAAAAATAATAATAATAATTGGGCCTGACTGAATTGACTATGTTTTTTGTTTCAAAATCCTACATACGTATATCTACCTAGAATGTCGATTGCCGTATGTGTACACACGGGATCTTAATTGCCGCGGGTCTGTATCACATATTGCATTCTTTGGTCTAGAATGTAGTAAACTATAAAAGATAATGTAATTCACATGCTTGCTTAATACAAAACAAAATAAATAAATACCTGTTCAATGCTCTTATATATATTAATTTGTTGTCATCCTCACAAACGGTTTTCCTCTTAGGCACTGGTCCCACCGCCGGCTAGTAAGCTAGAAAAGTTGGGCGAGTAGCATTACATTGCGGATCTGTAAAGGTCGATTGATCACACTGTGCCTGGTCAGCACGCAATGAACCGTTACTCGCCCAACTTTTCTAGCTTACTAGCCGGCGGTGGGACCAGTGCCATAGACACCTCTCACACGCGTTTCATCAAGATCAACAAGACAATTAAACAAAACTAGACAACATAACAATAGTTTAAACGAACCACACGGGCCATAAGTCGTCTTTGCATAAAGTACAGTAGCCTTCAGAAACCCATCATTATGCAGTAATTGTGTCTTTAAATCATTATACCTATAATAGTTTCGTGTCGTTATTCGAAACAACTGCAGAAATGCTTTGATGCAGGTAAATAGCCTTATCCATCTTAGTGGTTAGTCACGATACTCCCTTTTCACGTGTTTGTTTAAATAATAAAGTAACTGATACAGGTTGACTGGCAGAGAATGCCTTATGGCATTAAGTTCGCCTTTTGTACTTGTATCTTGTTACTGTGCAAAGTTTAAAATAAATAATCCATACTAATATTATAAATGCGACAGTGTATTTGTCTGTCTGCCTGTCTGTCTGTCTGTTACCCCTTCACGCTTAAACCGCTGAACCGATGAGATAAAATTTGGTATGGAGATAGTTTGAATCCCGGGGAAGGACATAGGATAGTTTTTATCGCGGAAATCGACCCCTGAGGGTGTGAAGTGGGGATGAAAGTTTGTATCGAGCTACGATATAAACGAGTTCCACGCGGACGGAGTCGCGGGCAGATGCTAGTAATAAATAAATAATAGTCATTATGATACATATAAACAATTCCTCAGTCTATTAATTGTCTGTTTTGTAATTTATAACATTTTTGTTGATGATACAAACCACGATGCAAACCCCCGCAGTGAATGAGTCAACGCCGCGCGACACGACTCTGAACGCGTACCTGCGCTGTGCGCTGGCGCTGCCCGGCACCAAGGCGATGTGCCACGAGGGCGGCTGTGGCGCCTGCATCGTGGCCGTGCGCGCGCACCGCGCCTCGGGGCGGACAGAGACATTCTCCGTCAACTCCGTAAGTATTGTAAGAGCGAGACAGCATGGATAATTTAAAATCACCGCGGTGAACGAGTCAACGCCTCGCGGCTCGCGACACAACCCTGAACGCGTACCTGCGCTACGAGTTGGCGCTGCCAGGCACCAAGGCGATGTGCCACGAAGGTGGCTGCGGCGCCTGCATCGTGGCTGTGCGCGCGCGCCGCACTGAGACCTTTTCAGTCAACTCTGCATCACTTTCATTATCGTTTCTGTAATCATCATCTTCTTCATTTTTGACAACATCATCATTAACACCAGTATCTCTCTACGCTATTTGCTTCTCTGCGTTCTCCGTCGAGCATGGAATGTCAATCCTTTAATAACTTTAATTAACGTCGAGGTGATCAGAGACATTCTCCGTCAACTCCGTAAGTCAGAGCGCAACAGCCTGCAATTACACCCTACCCTACACTTCATAGATATTCCTAAGTATGATTGATAAAAGATATGGCTTGATGAAAGATATGGTTTGATTTGGATCACACAACTAGAGTTTTCAGTCGTACCGGAGTAGATTATGCTGGTCCAATAGAGAGGTCTATTTTAACTTTCACCCGTAACAGAGTTTACTATGGTAGTCCAATATTCGTATGTGCAGGAGGAAGATATCAGTGTTTCTTTTTTTATATGTCGCGACTGAAAATACACAGGGATCTTGAGGTGGTTTTTAGGGGTGCTGTCATTGTATGTGGTTCCAGTTTACTAACTTTTAGGCATAGTGAAGCCAATTAAACAAAAGAAAAGGAACAACATACCTCTTAATAATCAAGCTTCAGGTAGTAACTCCGATATAGCCCTCCGAATCGCTAAACTTAAGTGGCAGTGGGCGGGGCACATTGCACGTAGAACTGATGGCCGTTGGGGCGGAAAGGTTCTCGAGTGGCGACCACGTACCGGAAGGCGCAGCGTGGGTAGGCCCCCCACAAGGTGGACTGATGACCTGGTAAAGGTCGCGGGAGTCCGCTGGATGCGGGTGGCGCAGGACCGGTCATTTGGCACTCTTTGGGGGAGGCCTATGTCCAGCAGTGGACGTCTTTCGGCATTATGATGAGGTAGTAACTCCTCTCGTTGGCTTTCTTTTGTCATCTCATGAGCCTAGGCACCATTTCGGTTATATTTATTCACCCAAACCCATTTTTTCATGTTTCCTCTGCTCTTTCTGAATCGTGAGCGTAGCACTCGTGGAAATGAGCGCGCGAAATAGATTAATACGAGATTAATATCAAAAGCCAATATAGAGTTATATTCTAGTGCCTGGTGTTGGTATTCTCCTGCCATGGCTGGGACGTCACGACGGTGGAAGGCGCGGGCAGCCGGATGGCTGGCTACAGCGACGTGCAGAAACGCATCGCCGCCTTCAACGGCAGCCAGTGCGGCTACTGCACGCCAGGCTGGGTCATGCACATGCACAGGTATTTTGCCGTTTTTACATGTAGGTACAGCGTTACGGCATAGGTCCCAGTCCCTATTTCCCTGGAGAAACCCTGCGAGCCAGGTACGCAGTCATCAGGGGATGACAGGGTTATGTGGTAATTTTCCCCACTAAAATCTCCACGGCGGCAGTGCGGAGGACTCCTGAGCCCACTAGAGGCCCCCTAATGGCTCGTCTTAGGGCGAACTCATGTTTAATAGCTTACCTGATCACATAAAATTAGAAAGTGAGGCATGTTCAAAAGTAAGTTAACGAGGTGGCTACAGAATGAATGTTAAAAATAGTTTTGGGTTGATAAGATAGCAATTGGCATACATTAACAATAGAACACACAATTTACCAACAAATGGCATGCAAAACGAGAGTAGATACAGAAATTCCTACAATAATTTAATTAATTTAAAATGTCAATAAAATAAAATATCACAATCACTAAAATTTTAATTTTAGATAAATTTCTGAATAATCTAATTTTAACATGTCAATAAAAATATCACAATCATTAAAATTTGAAATACTTAAAGAGAAATTCCTGAATAATTTACTTAATTTAACATGTCAATAAAATAAAATATAATAGTCACTAAAATTTAAAATACTTAATCAGAATAATAATTATGACTAAAAACTTGCAAATAATAATAATAATGTATGTGTTACATGTCCCGATATAGTAAATCCTTTAAAAGCCAGCATAAAAAGCAGGATATTCATGAACCGTAGCTCGATAGGTATTTTGTTGTATATTTTTACACTGAGGACAAAGAAGCTCTTTTTGTGCTTTGCTATTCGTGAAGGGGCATCCGGTAGAAGTCTGTCGGGATCTCGACAGGAGCGAGGATGAGTGTCGCATGAGGATTTAAATATATGTTTATGCTTGTGCACAAACATACACACTTCATAAATATAAAGCGAGGGCAATGGTAGTATCCCGAGATTCTTAAAAAGAGGTCTGCAAGACTCATCCGGGCGCATTCTATATATTGCTCTTAAGGCTTGTACACCCGCTAAAGTCCTTGGGCGTATGGGCGGAGCCTCGACCCTCCCCCCGCGCAAGTAGCACAACCCGCCGTCGTTTATTAAGAGTTACATAGATTAAGTTAGGTAAGATTACAGACGCGTCATCGCGCATCGTTACCAATGTAAGGGTGGACGTGGGTGGGTGACATTCGTCATGCTTAATTGAAACGTGATATTTGGCATACATAAATTACATAATTTATTAAGTTCAAAAATTATGTCCCTACTATTATAATACTATTTACTTACGATTAGTGTAGTTCCGTCAGCACGGCTAGCACGAGACGACCGCGACATACTCTCGATTTTTCTCGCACTATCAATCTCTCTCTTATTAGAACATTAGGAAAGAGAGGTATAGTGTGAGAAAAATCGAGAGTATGTCGCGGCCGTCTCGTGCTAGCCGTGCTAGTGAAAACGAAATTCGTTCGAATAACTCTCATCGTCGCTCGAACTAGCAAGCGCGACAGAGAGGGAGATACACGAACGACGTTCGGTTTCGTTTCGCGGTAGGCCCTCAGCACGCCTAGCACTAGACGGCCGCGACATACTTTCGATTATTCTCGCACTATACCTCTTTTACTAAATATTCTAATAAGAGAGCGACGGATAGTGCGAAAAAAATATAAAGGTAAAGTAAAGGTAAGGTAGGTAGGTATAATAATCCATACCTACTGTTGCCCTTAGGCCATTTTTTAATGTCGCAATTAATAGAGGCCCATCTAGCAGTTAGCGAGTCACCGTCTGCCAGAGATAAAATGTGAAACAGTTTTATTGGGCTTATTTCCCATCTTGAACTAAAAAACAAAATCTAAACTATATCTACGTATATCTTAATTAGGTACAAACGCCAACACAGTTAACTGACCATCCTGTATTTATACAAGAACCTTATTACAATGCACATAAAGTGCACGGATGGTCAGTCAGATGTCTTGTCTATAGTACCTACTACTTTACAAACCACGAAATAGATTGTCCACTATGCAACAAAATTATCTGTCAATAAAAACTAAACTATACGCAAACGTTTATTAGTTACCTACTATACGAATCACAAAACGGATTGTCCACTCTATGCGACAAATACAGTCCACAATTTCCACAAATATTTAAAAATTTCGGTGCAGCGCAAATTGACATAAGTCCGTCATGCAACGTGTCTCGTCCCGCACTGACCGTATGGACGAAAATGGGGAGGCGTAGGAACTTTGGCGGAATATTTCAGAAAACGAGGTAAATTTTTAAGAAAATTAAGAAAGTAAGAAAATGATGCCCTTGTTCATTATTGTATGAAGAAAGTTAAAAAATTTCATATTATTCTGATAAAAAATGGAGCAGTAAAATGGTTACAAGTGAAAAAATAGGGGTGACTAGATTTTTTCTCTCTAATTTTTATCCTTAAAATGGATTTCTACGAAAACTATGACCTGTCGCATATCTTGCAGATTATGATATATTTTTAACTACCGAAAAAATGTTACGTTATAATGTATAAAACGGTTACAAAACAACTATTTTCACGAAAATTTCGAATGTGCAGCCTTAAGCACCTTTTTTGCGCGACAAATTCTCGATTGCTATTAGTGCTGTTGCCCCATAGTATGAGCCCATAACGTAGTACTGATTCGACATAGGCATAATAGCAGGATATTGCTGTTTTAGTACTTGTGACTTTACTAACTTGCTTAAGAGCGTATACATATTTATTAACTCGGTTAGTTACATTATCTATCTGGGGCTTCCAGTCTAGTTTTTCATCTATGATTAATCCTAGGAATTTTATTTGAGGAACCTGTTCTATGCTTGTGATGTCAAAATCATAGTTATTGAACTGTACACATTTAGATTTTTCAAGATTTATAGTCAAATTATTAGTATGAAGCCAATCCTTTATTAAGTGAATTGTTTTAGTAATTTCCTGTTCATGGTCTACAACTCTATTACAATCTTTGTCAGATGTCACTATAATAGAAATATCATCCGCATACAAAGTACACCGATGGTTAGTGACTTCGCAAATGTCATTTATATATAATAAGAACAAATTCGGTCCCAAAACACTGCCTTGCGGAACACCGAATTTGTTGTGTCTGAATTCTGACGAGAAAGACATAATAATTTGCACACCTGCATGCAGGTCGAATATGTATTGTACTTAAACTGGGTGTCACCCTATTTCATAGACAGTTTCATAGAATTTCGTTTCTCAGAAATTTTTCATAAATTATTTGGTTCATATACTTTCAGTTCCAATATTACTGTTTCATAGACTATACACTAGGTTGAAACATATTTCACAGAAATTCAGTTCAATGTATATTACTATCAAACTTTTTAAAGGACGATGCCCATTTCTGCCCCACCTGTTATTAAAATAGACAGAGACATCATTAAGTAGGCAGCCTTAATTAATTCGACTTTGATTTTTGGGATAATTGTAGGATTAATTAAAGCTGGGGTTTATTATTCACTGATAAAATGTGATTAATCCATTTCCGATTTACAAATAATGGTGACATATTTAAACATATTGCTCCTAGCGTTGAGTAGCAGGCAACTTTATCTGTCAGATATGCTATGTAGTGCTGTCTCCAAATATTCGCCTGGGCTGTTTTAACACGACCAGAAACAATTAACAAGTAGGCATGCTTAATTATTTTGAGTTAGATTTTTGGGATAACTGTAGGATTCATTAAACCATGCGTTTATTATTCACTGATAAAACGTAATTAATACGTTTCCGGTTTACAATGATGGTGACATACTTAAACATATTGCTCCTAGCGGTGAGTAGCAGGCAACTTTATATGTCAGTTATGCCATGTAATGCTGCCTCCACATATTCGCTTGTGCACGCTTGCAATTCAAGTAAAAAGGAATATTAGAGAATAAAATAAAAAAAATCTGTCTGGCAACGAAATCGCAAATTATTACTTTGCTAAGATGTTGATATTTATTTACATAGCCAAGATATATAACACCTTCGTAATAGCAGTGAGCAAGAAAGCGTAAAAACAAAAATATTTGTCAGCCGTAAAATATTTGTCCTCTAGCAAGTGGTTAAGTGCGAGAGGGACGGATGCTTTATGTCGGACATAAATGCGATCATGCACAACCAAATTATTCTCAAAGGCATCTAATGCCTACACCAACCGTTGTTATATAGCTCAACAGTGACTTTTCATGGACTAGTCTCAGCTTAGAGACTATATACCAATATAGATCAGTAGGTAGATCACATACGCTTGCCACATGGGAGATGGAAAGGCCCTATGCGACAGCAAATTACGTCTCTGTCCGTCACAATAACCTCGATTTGTATAAGACCAGCTCGTTCGGTCGAGGTATTATTATTTGCGTGTTATGTCCAGAGTATAGTTCAAGGGCCTCAGACACTGTGATTTAAGTAGTCAAGGAAATGCAAACACATAGGTACCTTTTTGCATTCGCGATAGTAATAATAATACCCTCTGAGACAGCAGTACTACCACGTAGTTCAACTGGTAGTACAAATGATAGGTACACCGGGTCACTAATACTACTACTAAAAATTCAAGAAACTGACTCATCGAAATTCACCATGAAGTGTGAACACACTTAGTAGAACTATTTGGCTTTAATAAAAGTCTTAGGTATCTTCAAATGCCCGAAGGACAAACAGAGCAGAAATAGGTAGGTGCGGGGCTCCGTCAAAGCTGTCGAAATACCAGGAAACATTAATAGGTGGTTCTGGTTATGAAAATGGAAAAAAGTCAAGGTTCTCCTATTAAAGTATGGTCTCCTGGTATTTTGACAGTTTCGACGAAGCCCCGCAGAGCTGGGCTCCTATTTTTGGTCTGTTTGCCCTCCGGGCATCTGAAGATACCTAACGGACCTAACCTGCCCCACCTTTGAAGTGGAGATATTGAAGAAATATGGATATTTATTGAACCCTGCTTTTTCAAATAAAAAGAGTATCGCAATGAACGCAACAGACTACAGTTGTACTACCGGTCCTACATTATGGTCACTAGTACTACTGGTAGTATACTAGTGACCCTAAGGTGTATCATTTGTATTACCAGTTGAACTACGTGGTAGTACTTCTGTCTCAGAAGGTAATAATAAAGCTTAAAAAGGCAAATGTATCAGCCTATATAGGTACGTACATGACCCAAAGTATTAACGATAACCTAATTGTATCGATTTCTATACTAGCTGGATAAACCCGATTATGTCGAAGGTCTCACTTTTAGCTTACCATTGTATTTCTGACGGGCGGCCGGATGCTTCTGCTACAATAACCTTCAGTCTAAGGCTCGGATCAGTGTCAATCGAACACACTGAGAGCTTTAATAAATACACATGAGTTTAGAGAAATCATGGGGTGGTTGCCATATCTACACTCTGAACCAACGATACGCTAGGTATACGTAAGACCCAGAAATGGAGAACATCCTGGGCTAGGTGGATTGCACAACTCCTGGCTTTCGATGCTCATAAAAAGGTCTAAGATTTGCTTTCAGTAAGCCTTCGAACTCTATTTCCTGCCATCTTTCTCAACCCTCTAAACGCAACATACATTAGGCATAAAAATGCCACATAGGCCCGATTATACCATGAAAGGACGTTGTCCACTGCCACCATCACCGGGACACAACGAGAAGGAACAACCCATATACACCAGTGCGATGCGAAACGATGATAGCAGAATTTTGCATTCCCATTGGTTGATCTCGTCCCCACAACACTGCTTCGCAACAGTGGCCCCACGTGGTGGATATTCAACAATCTTAGCATATAACTTCCCTACTTTATTCTCCTATGGTTAAATTCACACTTAGGTTAACTAGATCATTCGCACAGTGTGTGAACATTTAGAATAGGGTCTGTATTTCCCTCTCGCTTATTGCACTTACACATTCTTATGACTATACTACCGTTAGTAGTCTAGCCTGCCTATAGGTACTATATAAGACGTGATACCTATAATAAAATAAGAACGAGCGTAAAAAGTTCAAAAAACTGTATCCCGCCTACGGAAACCTTAAACGCTACGGTGGAACACACGGAAAATCAAACTTGGACCGCTAACAACATACTCCTATTAGCTACCCAATGATTATTTACCGCTTTTACAATGAGAACAACCTCACCCGTGCTAAAAAAACAACTATGTATAACGATTTGGTTAGTGGATTGGACAACTTTCCTATGAAACAGCAATTTTTTTCGCACGGGCGAGGTTGGTCCTCTATTAAAAGTTGTAAAGAATCATGCATAGATTCACTTTTATATATTGTATCACGTAAAAAAATGTTACTCGTTTATACCTAAATCTGCCGAACCCGTATGATGTTCCCCTAGAACTGTTTTTCAGGCAACCCAAGCCGAAACTTATTAGTAAATACGTAAGAAGTAAGAGGTCGTTTTTGGGTGAAGGCGAGCGTATTAGTCGGCCTGCAGTATCTTAGGCACCTTTGTCGGTTGGCTACAGTGGTTGTCAGTTGGCTAGGTGTGCATCGTATTCAAGACGATGCCAGTGGTGCGGTGCACTAAGGTTACCTTTACCTCACTCCACAGTTGCGCTCTCAAACATTCACTTTTAAGGCTCGAATCGAAGAAGAGATCGGCTGCGGGGTTTTCCGGGTTTTACATAAGATTTCCAAAGAAAGTATACGCTTATGTTTAATAATATAAATAACGAAAAGTATAAAATGATTCAGTAAGTTGTGAGGTAAATACCTTAGCAACTTCATAGTTGGGTAGAGGGGAATGTTGGCAACCTTTATTTTTCCAATTTATTGTATGTGTGTTCTTTCTGTAAATGCTCGTTTTTTTCGGAGAGATATATAGGAATGTCACCTTTCTTGTATCAAAGCAATACATCTGGGGAAGTTCCTAACAAATGAGCGAAGCTATAATAACAATATGGTAATGGATCCGGAGACTGACATTTCTAGGAATAAAAATTAAATTAATTTGTGAAACTCATATATAGATCACTTTAATATATGCACAGTAAATATTTGAATTATGAATGCCACTTCTTGCTCTGTAGGTGTTTGGTGTTGTGTTCCTGGTGGCGCGTAGAGGCTGCGGAGGTCCAACCGATGCGGTATGATTAGGCGAGAGCGAGGGGCCTGCCAACACTACGAATTCTCAAATCAATATAGGGCCGGCGACACGTCTGTGATTCTTGTGGTGTCATCAGTCAGTTCCATGGGCTATGGTGTCTGTATCGAAGGAGCATGCTCGTTTGTAAAAATAATAACAAAGGGAGAACATGGGTCAAAAATAACTATTTATTTTATTTTACAGCATTGGTACAGTACGATTACTGTTAGTTAAGACCTGACAGATGGATTGCCTTCATTTAATTTTCAACTTTAATTTCATATAGATAAAGCATTTTTCAGAATACTGTTACCCACATCTACCGATTTAGTAATAACTATTTTATTTGTAACAGTAATCGTACTGTACGCTATTAAGCAAGGCAACCCATTTGCGATCTCTCAATCTCGGTATATGATATTTTAAATTCAGCCTAGCTAGCATGATCGTGATAATTAATGTTGGACAACCAGCACCTGTCCCCTACTAACAATTAAGTAAGTACGTGAGGGATTATGTCTGATAAAAACGCGATCATGCAAACGACGCTGATGAATATGTTAGGTTATATTTATAATATCGAATCAAAGACCTAACTTAACCCAACCGTGAGCCCGTGCGAGAGCACCTGCTAGTTGACTGAACTATTTAAGTATTGATACCTTATATGTATTACTAAATAAGTTTAAAAAAACTAGTATAAATTAAAATCATATCATCGAAGTTAACTATAACATTATTATAGTGTAGTGAGTGGTGGTAGTCACGGTTGTAGCAGCGCACATTATCGAAGATATTAGAAAGCTCGCGGGTTACTGGATTACACTTTCTGGATAACATCTTTCTGAGATTCATAAAAAATAAATATTATACACTAGCTTCCGTCCGCATGGAACTCGTTTATATTGTCGTCTCATACAAACTTCCCCCCCCCCCCCATTTCACTAAACCAATAACCAGATAAGTAATTAAAAATACAGTCCGAATAGAGAAAAAGTTATAAGTGTCCAAAGCTTTAAGAGGGGGTATGGAGAGGGCAAAAATATGCCTATATCTTCTATTTACGCAATGTATTACCACCTAAATGAGGTACGTCTTGATCAGTCGCTTCGCGTCTATTTCATACTGCATTCAGCTGTCTTGTTCGTACAACACCTCACCACCAGTATACATAGACTGATGCCATTCCATATTTTTAGTTTCTCAAATCTCGTCCGGTTGAGAGTTTCTTGGTCCTTGTCATTCTTGTATTACTAATAGATATCCCACCAGGTAACGTCACTAAAATGGTGAAAAATAGAATATGAGTCAAAAAAATCATAGATATTTATACAATTTCTATACCAATAATAAGAAATAGAATGTCTTAAATAATTAAAATATCCCACGCTCTAAATTGCTTTTCCCAGCTTTTTTTTTGCTTTATTCAGATGCGAATGAGACATTACGAATGGGATCTTCTAAAAAAGAAGCAATAATGATTTAATTGCAAGTCTTTCAATATGTGCAAGACAAATATTATATACTTATACGAAACAGGGAACATCATGGGGACACTTAATATGTTTTTAGTCAGAGTCATCTTACCATCATACGTCTGCTAATTTAACTTTCGATAGCATAATGATACTGAAAAAGAGCCTGTTTATTTTTTATAGCCTGCGCGGTCCCGCCGGCCTGCGCGGCCCCGCCGGCCTACCTATGGAAAAGAACGCAGCCTAATCCGAAATGTCAGACCAGAACGTCCATACTATACACGTTTGAAAGAATTAATGAAATCGGATGAACGGTTCCGGAGATTCCCCCCACAATACAAACTTACTTTCTTTTCCTCTTTATCATACCGGTATCTAATTTATTAATATACAATTACAAGTCAATAAAGATTATTAAAGGCTAGATGCACTTATACCAAAGACCAGAAGTGAAAGCCATAGGATAAAAACTTTATCCCTGCTCGATTGCTAAAATATGAATTGGAAGAAATCTTTCATATGGATAAGCTCGCCTTTGTACCTAATTCTGGTTTAAATACATACTTCTTCTTCTTAGTCGCTTCACTCTTGACAGAGTGGTCGTGATTTCACTTCATCATTATAATATTAGTAGGATGTCCATCCGCGTGGGAAGTTCATTCTGCATGTTCATCAAATATTGTTTTAAATCGGTTTAGTAGTTCCGGACATTACTCTCAACATACAAACATATGTATTACAAACTTTTACGCGTGATTGAACTGACAGATAACAGAATTCGAGTACATGAGTAAACAGACAGACGGACGGCTGGTTAGACAAGCACCCCTGTGTACGCATGATAGGTTGAAAGATAAACTAAATGAGTAGACAGCGGACAGACGGACGGGTGGTTAGACATGCAGCCCTGTGTACGCATGATAGGTTGAAAGATAAACTAAATGAGTAGACAGCACACAGACGGACGGTTGGTTAGACATGCAGCCCTGTGTACGCATGATAGGTTGAAAGATAAACTAAATGAGTAGACAGCACACAGACGGACGGTTGGTTAGACATGCAGCCCTGTGTACGCATGATAGGTTGAAAGATAAACTAAATGAGTAGACAGAAGAGAGACGGACGGGTGGTCAGACAGGTGGACCTATCTATATGAGACAGAAGGACGTTTAGTAATTTAGACGAATAAGAAGAATTTCAGAGATTTTAATTTTCAAGCGATGTCATTGTGATTTCAAGTTATTTAATGATGTAATTGTAAATAAATGTAGTTCTTAACTCAAGAAGGTAATAGAGATCTAGGACATGTTTGCATGATGCGTAAGTATTTGAATTCTTAATCCTACTAATATATCAAACTAGCTATTGCTCGCGACTTCGTTCGCGTTGGCTTCCTTTTGTTGGACTTTTACTGGAATGAAAAGTATTCTATATGTTAATCCCAGCTAGACTCTTTTTGTATACTAAAATTCATCATAACCCGTTAAGCAGTTTTTGCGTAATTTAGTAACAAACGTCCATACTTTTGCACGAATTTGTAATATTAGTAGTATGTAAAGAAATATAACCGAAAATGTTATACAAGGCAGGGTTCGAACCTGCGTCTTTGTGATTTCAGGCCAACGGGTTTTGGTTACGCTACACCACTAAAACCATATTATAGCATATTTTTACCTTGTTTTTACAGCTTCCGTTACTAGTTACTGTATTTTTCTCACACCATGACTCTCAGCTTTCAGCGACTCTGATGAATACAAGTAGGAACTGGGATTAAACTAATAGCAGACCTATTAATGTACGATTCCCACCTACCGGGCCAAACCGAGGCGTTGCGGAGTACATTTTGCAAAGTGCCAAAGGAATTTATAAATACAGACTTTATATTTCATATCCGAATAGACTTCTGGCCGACGTGGACGGCTGTGCGGCTGCTGTTGCATCTGACTGGCTCTGTTTCATCCCGTTGGGATGGGGCGGCAGCCGGCTCGGCCCGGCCCGATTGGTGGGAATCGTACATAACATTTCAGAAAAATAGACAGGCTGATCATCTACCAAACCGAATCGAATAGGCAGAAAGAAAAGCGGACGCATAGACCGCACAGACGGACGGACAAGCTGTATTTAAAACAAAGGACACATTTCATTTAACACCTCTTAGCTCAAGCTGCGGAAGTTAACTTTGTCATCGCAGTAGGTATTCCCGGACGCATGGAGAGGTAGGGCACAGCGGAACGTCGTCTTGCTCATATTGGCAGCAGCCCAACAGAAGACCGCAGCTACATACTTCGTAGGTATGTGGTAGTAAGATCCCCAGAGCTCACGAGAACGCGTTATGTTGGGAGTGAGTAACCTGCATTTGTCACTAGCGTGAGCACAATTGGTCCTCATATCAATAAAGGGTAGGTGCATGTGACTCTTTTCTAGCGGCAAGAGCTATACACTACCGAGTGTACCTGCGTACGTACCTTCAGGTAGACCGTATACTAGTTTGCGACCGTCTTCGTATAAAAAATTAAGCACACGTTATTAATAATATACTACAACCATACATACCGTCATGGTAATGTTCCACTAAACAACGTTCAGTATCGCGTAATTTGAACACTCACATCCGATGTACACATGTGTGTGATCAAGTCTTCGGCATAATATTATGTAGCTAGAATGACATATGACGGCGTCAGCAGGAAGCTAAAAAAATACAATTGTAATACAAACCAAATACATATGATTGTTCACCTGCGAATAAATCCACACGCCTACACAAACTAACATAACAAGAAAAGCTTCACTGCACAATGGGCCAATGGGTCATCATGGCTCATCATATAGGACGCAACTATGATGTGTAAGGGGGAGAAAGACATTCTTACATCGTATTCCAACGCATAACCGCGTCCTTTTCTGCGGCCACGATAGCGGCGGTTTCGCGCGTAGTAGTAGAAGCAAAACCAAACGATTGAAAAACAACTTAATTTTAACTCCCACTATTTATTAGACGAATACCAGTGCTTACCGTGACTCTTATATTAAGCAGTATTGTAACCATAATGACTAAAAAGAATGAAATTCAATAAAAATATATTTTTCAAGATTTTATTCTACTGTTTTGTCGGCGTAATTGATTTATATACCAGCATGCCGAATTACAGTTTTCTAGTATTAAGGGTTACTGAGCTAAGCCGAAGACGGACAGACGGATAGGCGGACAGATGGACAGACGGACAGACGGATAGACGGGCAGACAGACAGACAGACGGACAGATGGACAGACGGACAGACAGACGGACAGACAGACGGACAGACGGACAGACGGACAGACGGACGGACATGGCAAAACTATAAGGGTTCCTTGTTGACTACGGAACCCTGAAAAACCGGCCAAGTGCGTGTCAGGCCACGCACAGTGTAGGGTTCCGTATTTGCCTTACTGTCCTTGCTACATCGACACGCGCGTGCCAACTAAACGGTGCGGTTGCGTCGGCCGAATTTGTGAGAAAGTTGGCCTTTCCATGTACACATTAAGTTAGTCGACTCGGTAGCTAGTTATGCGTACTTAGCCGCGATAATTTTCTTTTTAAATTCATTATACCTATAGTCAGCATCATGTAGTTAGGAGCAGCCAAAGTACCAAAATATATCGTAACATCGCCTTACACCTCAGGTAATAAAGACGTGTTGCGATATATTTGGCAACTCAGGCTGCTACTAACTATACGATGCTGACTCTACTACTACCACGATTTTTTTCACGTTCCCAGTAGTAGCCATTTAGCCAGCCAAAATGGTATTCAGAAATCCATGACATTTATGAACAGTATTTTCATAAATCCAACGATACCCCACACCATGGGTTTGAACTTATTCTAATTTAGTATCAATATGCTTCGTCCTGCTGTGGTGTATAGTATTCCGAACGAGATTGATGGCACTCTGGCTGTCTGACGCTAAGTTAACTGAAATAAGTTTACCTGTTATCTCATAAATAAAGCTACTTAAATAACAAGCTTGCTTAGTGGCAAAAAGCAGTCGTAGGCTGCTTCTTTACCTCGCAGGATACTGGTGCTCCACCTAACTTGAAGGTGTAGCCAGTATACGTCCTTCCTGTCGATCGGACAGTTTGCCCAATAAGCGTCGCAAAAGCCTTCTAAAAATCTTCTGCTGTAAACCAAGGAATAGTTTAGAGTATATAATATTTTCGCTTATTATGGGCCTCATAAGAAAGCTCAAAGTTACCCAATGGGCAATGGAGAGGGCCATGTTGGGAGTTTCTCTGCGTGATCGCATCAGAAATGAGGCTATCCACAGCAGAACCAAGGTAACCGATATAGCCCTCCGAATGGCTAAACTTAAGAGCCAGCGGGCGGGGCACATAGCACGTAGAACCGATAGCCGTTGGGGCGGAAAGGTTCTCGAGTGGCGACCACGTACCGGAAGGCGCAGCGTGGGTAGGTCCCCTGCAAGGTGGACTGATGACCTGGTAAAGGTTGTGGGAGTCCGCTAGATGCGGGTGGCGCAGGATGGGTCACTTTGGCACTCTTTGGGGGAGGCCTATGTGCAGCACTGGACGTCTTTCGGCTGATATGATGATGATGATGATATAATATCTTCAGGTATTGTAGAACCCTCTAGGCAGTACTTCTTGGGCTTGGGTTCTTTAGTAAGACACGTATTAAACTGACTTAAATAGCTTGTCGTAAAAGCAATATCGGGGTGACAATTCTGTGTGAGGTAGATGAGGCATCCAATTAAGTTTTGGTAGGGTTATAAGACTTACCAACATCAGCATCACCATCAATTCTCTTCTCGATACATTTTGTAACTAAAATGGAGCAGCGATAGAATGCAATTTGCTTGATTTATTTTAACACTCTAGGAATCGCATTGAATTTGCAATTCCAAATACAATTTTAGTATTCCGAGATCTTTTAGTCAATAATATTTCGACAAATCTTGCTTGCCAACGTCAAATTAGATTTATAGAAGACAATTAATTATGTCATCGACAAAGACACCCAAAATTACGAGTTCTTGACCAAAGAGTTTAGTATGCACGCAAGGCTCCGAGGGAGTTCCTATGAAACCTATTTTGATAAGCGTTTCGTTTATTTTTTTGTTCCAAGCGGGTAAGTAATACAAGGTATAAGAACTGACCATATCATCATCTATATTAATGGCCCTCTGTCGTTGCAGCATTCTCATATAACAGTCATAATTTTCGCATGCACGCTCTCATCCTTCGTGCTGAACGTTATTGATGCGAAAGGTGTAAAAGAGATGTTACAGGGTACTGAGCTAAGCCGCAGACGGTAGACGGACATACGGACATGGAAAAACTATAAGGGTTCCTTGTTGACTACATTACCCTAATGATATCCGATACTATACTATAACGAGCTCCGGTTTGGGCGGAAAAAGTTCGACGAGATCGTTACCTTCCAACTGTACTGTGATTACAGCTTCAGTCACTCCACCCACACCTCTCTTTTATCACACTATTTCTTAATCTATCCCTCAAACTCACCCCACACATACTTCGCTTCGCTCTCATATCCACTGCATTCACTTGACTCTGTTGTTTGTTCTGCCACACCCAACTTTCACTACCATACATAAGTGTAGGGAATGACACTCCCTTAAGCACAGCCAGACGTGTTCGTTGTGATATTTTCTGGCTGCTCATAAACGCTTTGAGTGCCCCGTTTACGCTATGACCACCATTCAGTTTCCTTTCATTATATCTCTCATGCTTTCCATCCCTAAGCGAATAAAATCCCCAGATACACGAACTCTTTCACTTGTCCGAATCTTTCGTTACCAGTAATCACAATTTTACAATCAGTCATAACTTCATCTCTTTCAAATACTTACCTTTACTTTTGTTTTACTTACGTTCACTTACGTCCACTTACTTACCTATCAAAATATTCATACATTGTGGTTACCATCCTCTGTAGCTCCTCGGTCGAAGATGCAAGTAAGTATAATACCAGATCGTCGGCATATAGAAGGCACTTAACGAATAACCTACCCATTCTCAGTCCACTGCCATCAGTCATCACCCTTCAAATCTTGCAAACAACAACTGTCAATTAATAAATTAAACAGCCACGGTAATGCTACACACACATCCCTGTCTAACACCCTTCGATGCTAAACCAATTAGTGTATGACCCGTTCATAATAGAGAGATTTCAGCGCTTAAAAGAGGCGGCTCCCTATTCCATACATTGACGGCACCGACCAAAGTTGATTCCTCACCTAAGTCCTAGTTAGTTTACCTCGTTAACTGAAAAAAAAATGGTTTCTACTGTTAAACCAATCAACTGTTTAAGAGATAGGTAAAAAAGGTACATATATTTGTTAAAACCTTCCTCGAAATACCTTTTTCTTGTCATGCTCAGAAAACTGTAAATGCGACTAATTTACAACCTCTTATTCTTCTCACAGCAGACTTTTTGTACCCAACTAGTTGATATGGCTATACTTTCTAGTCGATTGTTAATACTGGACTCGTAGAGCAGGAAGGTACCACTTGCTGTAAATACATCAGAAAAGATGAGAGACAATCAAGTTTGAAGAACTGTAGGAACCATTATAATGGTTCTCATAATAACAAAAAAATATGATGATAGCCTACACCACTCCCACGATTATGAGGAATCCTACGACACCTCATAATACTTATGCAAAAATCTATGAAGCCGTTTGGACCTGTAGCCCGTGAAATAGAATTTTCTTGTCCACATACTCTCTAAAAACCTTCAAGTCAACTCTTACAAGAAGGTTGTGACTATTGGACCCTGGGTATTTCAATACAAAGTATAGAGTACCTACCGTTGCAAATCTAGCTCTGTGTCAGGTCAGCACAGTGCAGGGAATACAAGTCCAGCCGGGGGCACGGCAGTGCCCCCGACAAGTCGAGCATTGTATTTACTTTAGTCCTTGTGATATCGTTATATGTGCGTTATAAGCGGACAAAACAAAAGTGCACATACATACATACATACATACATACATACATACATACATACATACATACATACATACTAACGTACTTACATACATACATGTTTACTTACGGTTTAATTTCAAGGTAGTACCTAGTTATAATATGTTGAATTTGCAGTTCTTCTTTCCATTAGGTATTTCTAGAAGTTCATTAATACTCAACTCTTAGGTTAGCAAACAATCTGGTGTTTTTACGTGCCCTATTTTTACTACAAATAATGTAAGTTTAATTTCATATCTTAAATGCTTATTTTCTAACAGTACATGCACATGTTTAAATGGGCAATTGCTTTCGCTATTGAGAAACAATTATCAACTTTTCTTGAAATACAAAGATATACGTGAAGTCCCCAATCCGCACTAGGCCAGCGTGGGAGGAGACCTGTGTTGTGCCCAGCAGTGGGGCGAATATAGGCCGATGATGATGGTGCTGATTGGGAAACAATAGTTTTAGGCATTCCATATGTCAGATTTGATATGCATGCATATAAACATACATTTACGAGAATAAAGTTAGGTACATATTTTTCAATGAAAACAACTCTACCATCACCTAAAATCACCACATTCAGAGTTTTCACACGCAAATAAGAAGAGAATTTTCTTAATCATTCGTATCTAGAAACTATCATCCAGTAAGCTATTTCCTGAAATCCGCGTGGAACTCGGCGAGTCTTTTAAACTCACCAGATATTATTTTCGTTAGCCCTCTGTAAGACGACGAAAGTTTGGTAACTAATAAAACAATAGTAACCTTGCTTGGTTGATGCCATATTAACGGTGAACTACCTACTAGGTGACGGTTTTAAAGAGGCGCCGAAGGCACAACAGAACGTCATGTCGCTTATATTTGGGGCAGCCTAGGGCAAACTAGGAAAGTACCTCCAACTTACAAAAAACCTCAGTAACAGACCGGTAATGACACCGCTGCCTAATACTCTTAACACTGCGCCTAAATGTGGCATTGTGTTCGTGGTCCCGTAGTCGTGGGTAAGATCGCCCCTGAACCCCCCGAGCCCAATAAGCATAATAAGCTAGCTATAATGGTATTTAAAAACATAACTACTATCAACCTAGTATCTATCTTTGTATGTCTCGTAGTAGGTACCGATTTAAAAAAATCTTTCAGCGGTATAATGGACTTTTCAGGTGGATAGAGGCTTTATTTTATCCCGCGGGTCTGCCTGTTTTTTTCTGAACGATTTAGATGACTTATATATTTCTGCTGTGTATAGAATACATTTCATGCATGGAGACAGGCTGGGCTATCCCGCAAGCTTGTCCGCGTTTTTGTGCAATACGCTTACGAAGCTGTGCAGGCAGCTTGTAATATTATATAGAGGAAAAGTCTGAGATTGCACGTTTACCTATAAGTACGGGGTTATTCCTTTGCTTGCGCTGCGTTACCTCTTTAATACAGTAAGTGCGAGGCTGCACGGGCGTATATATGTACATATTGGCTCCTTTTGTCTCCTCAATTATTTAAGTTATAGTTTTATTTTTACCTGGAAAAAACGTAATTTTATATTGACAACTTGTCTGTCTTGTCATTTAATTTTTTTACCCGTTTTTTATTGTCTTTTACCAGTCAGTACATAGACAATGGTTAGCGATGCGAATTAATGCTAAAGAATGACCAATGTTTCCGACCGTTATGTGATTATCTCAAAAGCGCCACCTATCAGCAACTGAAATTGTCAACCTATCGCCCTCTATTGTTGAATAGCAGGAGAACATCATAAAATAACTTGTATAATAATTAACGCAAACATTTACATTTAGGCAAGTATATTTTGCAGATACAGTGAATCAACATTATCTTTTACCTGCCATCGAGAATTATTGTGCTGAATTCAGATGAATATTGCTATGTAGTGTTCGTTTTTTTAATAAACATATATTTTTATACAAAAAAACGGTTTAGTAATGTACTTAGTACAAAATATGAACCTATTTATAAGTTCATTCAAATAAGACATCTATCAGGTACCTAGTTAACAAATCATATTCGTTTAAAAATAAGACTAACTACTCATATGCATAACATTAAATCTGAATCGTGGAGGAATATACTCGACCAAGCCAAGGTCCATTCAGGGCTACTAAACAGAGCAGAGCCTCAGATGATGATGATAATGATTCAATCACCTTTCTTTTATCGAAAATACTTCTATAAAACTATTCCAAGAAACTAATTGTTTAATGACAATAGACACGCCTTTGAAAAAAAATGAGCAAAGTCTGTTTAGCATATGCGCCCTCCTATGTCATAACAAGGCGTATTTTTTCAATTAAAAAATATAGGAAACCTCCAGCTTTAAATCAAAAATAAGAAAGATATACCAAATCTACGTCCAAAGGACTTTTAAATAATATATACGTTAACTTTGTAATGCGCAATTTTTGGTGGGGCACGCGTCCATACTAATTTGGTCATCGTCCTTTAGAAACTTATCAAACAGTAGAATTATGTTTCATGTATTATTGTTTCGCAGACACTTTGATAGATTGTTGTTTCATAGGAACCGTTTCATATTATATTTAGTTCCAGTATTTTCTTTTCAAAAACTTGTTTCTGTGGCAAAACAATCATTTATGATTTAATTTTTGACAAATTTACTATTGAGTTACTGAGCCTTCTATGAAACGAAAAAAAATTACCTTAATAAAATGACAAACAAATTAAATTCTATGAATATACAGGCTTTGAAAAAACTATTATATTAACTAAATACTACGAGTATAAGGAACAATAATATATGACCTAAAACTCTATGGCATGAATTTCGAAACGTTAATTATCTCAACTATAAAAAATCTACAAATACCTACAGCTTGTACAAAGTAAGTGCACTTGAAATTGATCATTTTATGAAATGATAATATGAGAAACATTTTCTATGACGCAAAATTCTACGAAAATGTAGTATATGAAACAACGTACAAGCTTTAAACTAACTTTTATGAACCTGTTACCATATTCTAGCAAATAAATTGATTTGATTTCAATTCATTTGATAATAAGATGTGTGTCGCCTTCAGTAGGTTGCTTGAGTGACTCTAGATGGTTACAGAAGAATTCCATGTCTCAGGTTTATAAATAGTAGGCAAAGATATTCCCTCCTGCATAAACAGGCGTGATTGTATACCAGCAAGACAAAGAATCCCTTCTACTCGTAGACTTAGCCTCAAGTAGGTACCCCAGCACATAACTAATTACTTTTCACGTGATTAAATAGCACAATTTATGATTACCTAAGAAGTGCTAAGGTTCATAACCAGCACTGAACAGACTGGGGACTAGTGCGACTACATGCCATTCCCACTTCTTATGTGCCCAGTAGCACATTTAAAGCCTGATGATGTTCCCAGTCTTCAGGACAAGCACCTGACGATGGCGGAACTGGAGAAGTCGTTCGGCTCCAACACCTGCCGCTGCACTGGCTTCCGACCCATCCTGGATGCAATGAAGTCCTTCGCTGTCGACGCCAGCGCTGACCTCTGTCAAAAGGTTTCCTTCATGCACAATTTCAAGAAAGATTAGATGAAGTTTTAAGTAATACGAGTACAGTGATTTGGTTCAAATGAATTGACTTTGGATATCCAAATTATGCATACAAGTTTCATTACATTCCGGGTTACCGAGGTACTTATACTGAGTTTTATCTATCAAACCCCGCAATGTACCTATAGTTAAACTTGCATGCAATTTTCTGCATGTGTAATTAATGATAAAATAAATGTAATTGCCAGCGAACGAAAAAACCGTGGAATTCTAAGCAGCGCCGCAAAATGGCCTCGCAGAATGGGTGCTATTGCGATTATGCGGGGTGGGGTGTCAAAACGATGCCAGGCAGCCGTTTAGTTCGAGCATGCGCATACCGGGTTTTAGGCACGTGTTTCAGCAAAACTTTGTAAGGAGTTCGCATTATATGGTTTTTTCGTTCGCTGTCATTTGCGCTTTAAAGAGGGCTCAGGCTTGAATATTGCACCGCGACATAATCGTTACAAATATTGTCAGCGTTCTCATTTAACGAAATTATCGCCATTTTCTCATTTAGACACTGGCATACTCAACCACACACTGGGGATTTTCATGTAATGCTTCCTTTATCTTTGATACCTTCTCAGGTCACCGATATTGAAGACCTAAAGATTTGCAGCAAAACGGATACTATCTGTGAGCGCAGATGCTCTAGCTTCAGTGATGACAGCGACTGGAGCGTTATCAGCGACCAGCACCAGAATTTGGAGAAGAAAAACGACGTGATCGCGTTCAGTTTCGGGAAGCAGAAGTTCTTCAAAGTTTACGACGTGGACGACGTTTTTGATCTGCTGGAAAAATATGGCGTGGATTCATATATGTTTGTAGATGGTAATACAGGAAAAGGTAACAAGAAAAAAGCTTCATACAAAACTGTGCCTCATTAAGATTCTCGTTTATTCGTATAAGTACATGTTGTTCTTATATTCTCTGAATTAGAATTGTATACTTATTTCAGGAACTGTGGAGACATTTGAATATCCTCGAATCTTAATTGACATCAGTGGCGTAAAATATCTGAAACAGTACAGTTTTGACCAGAACTTAATACTTGGTGCAAACATGGCTCTGGAAGATTGCATAACATTATTTAAGGACACGGCGGCATCTAAAAGTGAATTCTCCTATTTAGCCGAGTTTGTGAAACATTTTGAGCTCATCGCTCACATACCAGTTCGGAAGGTAAGTCATTGTTGATCATATTTCATAATGTAAT
This sequence comes from Epinotia bilunana, assembly GCA_947049275.1. Taxonomy (NCBI): domain Eukaryota; kingdom Metazoa; phylum Arthropoda; class Insecta; order Lepidoptera; family Tortricidae; genus Epinotia; species Epinotia bilunana. Next base: position 16,970,286 of record OX346266.1, on the reverse strand, counting down.
GCCTCCAATTTTCCGCAATTTCTTTCCATTCGATAATCAACCTTGATTTATGTAATGTATGGTTCAGATTTTCACCTTTAAGGACACGAGCTTAAGATAGTAAAAGACGGTTGAGAAAACAAAAGAAGACTGGCGTTCGATTTTCTAAAATGTTATTGCAGATTGGTTCTCTGGCCGGTAACTTGATGTTGAAGCATGCAAATAACTCTTATCAGTCGGACTTGTTTCTGCTGTTAGAGGCAGTGGGGGCTGTGGTGTTAGTCCGTAAGTATGGTTCAAAATAGCATGGCAAAACTTTAGGAACGCTTTAAATCTATGTAAGTATGTCAACAGATATTATGCGGGTAAACGAGTTGAAATTCAACCACTAATCCCTACTAATAGGTACAAATGAAAAATGGTCTCAAAACGTTAACACATATTTTTAGATATTACTTTAAGCATGGCTATTGTATCCACAGAGCCACGTAACGGGAAAAAAAAGAGTCTTTCGCCGATAGATTTCCTGAAGAACGACATGCGAGGAGTGCTGGTGGTGGCTATTGTGCTTCCTCCCCTCGGCAGCACACACGTATTTAGGAGCTATAAGGTAATAGCAATAGACTCTAAATAAAATAATCAATGTAATGTATAATGTGAAGTATATTTTTCTTCGGCTTCTAATGGTAATATGATATTGAGGTTACTAATATAATTTTTTTCTAAGCTGAATATTTTGCGCGAGAGACACTTCCAAAGTGGTAAAACGTGTGCGGGGGGCACCCTGTAACTTCTAAAATGAATCTAGTCTAGTCTGTAATCTAGTCATAAGTGTCTACTCGTATGTATTTCTATGTTTAATCGGATTACTGCCTGTTTTATGTACCTTTTGAAATAAATAAATAAAATAAAATAAAAGAACCACCATGCAAACTTCCGCCGAAAATTGGTTTGAACGAGATCTAGTAAGTAGTTTTTTTTAATAAGTACGTCATAAATCGTAAACCGCAATTTACCTTTCATTCAACGGATAAAGCATGAGGGTGACTTCGGCAGCCTACGCCAAACCACTTTAGTCGGTGGCACCGTAGGCACGGCGTTACGCAACACCTTTAGGTGTTATTGCCTCTAAAGGGTTAATTATGTTTGTCTGTAATGGTTCGCTGTATTCAGTTCATGCATTGTATTTCAGATAATGCCTCGCAACCAAAACGCCTTAGCGATCGTCAACGCAGCCTTCCTCTTCAAAATAAACGCCAAGACGAAGATTATAGAAGACGCCGAGATATGTTATGGAAACATTTCGGCTAATTTCGTCCACGCCAAAGCCACTGAGTCTTTCTTAAAAGGAAAGATGGTCTTTAACAACGCAGTTTTACAAGCCGCCATTCAAATTTTGAATAAGGAAATCGTGCCCCAATATGACCCTGCACAGCCGTCGGCTGATTTCAGGAAGAAACTGGCCATGGCTTTATTTTACAAGGTAAGTTTACTTAATCTTTGTTGTATAACTTTAACCTACTAGCTGCCCGGCTCGGCTTCGCGCGCGCTTAGTAACGCTCGGACAATTCTTACTACCCGTTGTCCTATGTCCTATTACCCGTTTTCCCGTAGGAATGAATCATATTCCCGCGGTGAAATGTAGCCTATGTTCATCAAGGATAATGTCGGCTTCTAATGGTAAAATATTTTTTACATCGGCCCAGCCAGTTGTTTCGGAGCCTATTCAATACAAACAAACAAACCAATCAAATCTTTCCTCTTTATAATATTAGTGTAGATAACTAGGTACCTCGTTACAAAATGTCTCATCAAACTAAACATTTTAATAGCGTATCGAAATCGGTGTAAACCATGCAAATATTCCAGATACATTAAAAATGCATTCATGATCTTATTATTTTGACGACCGTTTTAGCCTAGTTGGTAGTGACCCTGCCTACGAAGCAAGTGGTCCTGGGTTCGAATCCCGCTAAGGGCATTTATTTGTGTGATGAGCACTGAGTATTTGTTCCTGAGTCATGGATGTTTTCTATGTAATTAAATATTTATTTATGTAATAAGTATGTTTATCGTCGTCTAGTACCTAACCCATAGTACAAGCTTTGCTTAGTTTGGGTCCGCTAATTTTTTTTTTCCAGTAACACAATACGGGTGTAAAATAATCAATAATGAATGATGTATTTTTTTGAAAAAGGATTAAGAATGTAGTCAAATGGAGAAAAAGCAACGCAAGATTCTAAATAATCACAGTATAAAAGTTTTAAGAGGGGTATTGTCTCTTTTTATTTATTTTTTATTTAGAAAACGAACAGCCATACAAAACAATTCTTGCAAAAATGGACATAGTTTAAATGTATGTAAATGGTGTGTTCTCTCCTTTTTCCGCGAAACGCACCTTTATATGACACGATTGTCATTTACTATGACGCTCGAAGATCGTGACGTCACGATCTGCTAGTGTATTCTCTCTCTCTCTCTTATAAGCAACATTAAATCGGTTGTAGCTTCGTAATTTTTTGAGATAGTTGAATGGGATTTTCGTCATTAGGCATACCTTTCATTCATAAATTTGATCCTGGTAACTTCCACGTTAAACGAATACGAATGAAAAAAAAAATACAATAATTTATTTCGTGTCAAAGTATAATTTTGAAAGTGTTCATTTGTTGCGAACGCAACCTTTGTCAGTATTGTATACCTACTTAAATATTACTTCATAATGCAGTAGCAAAACGCGCCCGTCGGGCACGGTTAGCATGAGAGGGGCTTTTAAAACGCGCCCGTCGGGCACGGTTAGCATGAGAGGGGCTTTTAAAAGCACCAATAGAAGCGCTACACATACCCAAGTTTTATCCCTACCTAAAGTTGTTACTTACCTCAAATAAGTCAAATCTTGCTAGTCACTTACCTTTCATATACGATACCATATGACACCAGTTCTGTACATCTGTCTTTCGGCCAAACTATTTTTGTAACAACCAGAGCCTTTTGGGAAATTATACTACAGTCAACTTTTCATCGAAGTTTTATTTAAAAGTCGTCGAGCTACATCCATCACCGGCATCGGCGCCAACATCATTGTTTAGGTACCTATTCCCTGTTTGTAAAAATGAATAAACGTAATTTATTTGTAATTTTGGTATTTCAGTTTAAATAGATACAAAATTATTAAAATAATTTTATAATGCGACTCCATTCATTAGCTACTAAAGTAAACTAAATTAAAGTTTTGACGTGAGCAGTCAAGTCATATTGCGATAAAATCTCAATAAACTAAAAAGTAATGAATTAGTTATCTTTTCTATGAAACATATCTTGATGCAGGTTATAAAAGACATATAAGTTAACGCTATTAGCAACTACTTAAATAAAGCTAGAATTGTCATTTTGAGGCACATTTCTTAACATTTTTGTTTAAAATTGCCTATTTACTTTGTTATGTCAACGGAATAAAACGGAAACAGCTGTTGAAACATAAAGCAGGTAAATTTGCCAGTAATTCGTACTTATTTTTACCAATTTGCATGTCATTCCATTTCATTTCAATAACTTTGCATTGACGTAAGATCGACTAAGAACCTGCGCAGTAGTTATTTTTTAGATGAGATGGTGCGAGGCACGCATCCATTCGCGGCCCCGTGCATGCTATCTGTGTATGCGCATTTAGTGACTGCGCCTTGGGCCATAAGAGCTTGCGGCTTAATTAAGAACTGTTTTAAAATGGCTGACGGCTTACCTTTAAACCGAAAACAACCTTCTTAAGTTGGGCGGATAATCGTATTTTAGGCGCAAACTCACAATAGTTTTCGGCACTCCAAAAGGTGGAACTATGACATAGACAACAAATGATAAGTCTATCTCTCTGTCACACCTAATGAGATTTGTATACGACCTCGCTCGGTAGTGGTATTATAGTTGAGATTTTCTGAACTGGACTGATCTTCTTATCTTCAGAACAATAGCATTCAAGTCTAACAATACGACTGTGTGGTCGGACGCGTGCCATTTTTTGCAAGAAAAAGGTTAGTGCCACATAAAATGTTCATTGTATAATGAACTCTATCGTCTTTTTCAATAGATTCAAAATGAACTAAAAGAAAAAACAACCCGCTTCAAGGTGCTGTGTGTGGTATTTTATCTTGTAGCTAATTTGGAATCTATTGTATAAGAAGATAGAGTTCATTGTTCAATGAACTTTTTACGTGGCGGTATTTTTTTTTTACAAAGGAAAAAAGGCAACCAAAGGCTATTCATGAGCTCAGTACAATGGCCATTCATGAGCTCAGTTCAAATAATTTAAACTATACCTAGTATTACCATGGCCGAACTGGTTAGTCTGTGCCCTATGCGAATGCCGCTATCTTGCTTCTAGTTACGTGCCGCATATTCACTTATTGTATTCCTACCCTAGCTAGGTCTCATATCTGGGAAAAATCGTTTCCTCTTTTTTCGCCCGAGCCACGCTCGGTCACCCAGGTCACTTAGTAATTATACTAGTTATAGTAGTTCATTCTGTCCACCAGTCCACCAATTTCTTGGTCCACTTCTTCTAGTTACTAGTAAGGTTACTAGTAACTAGAAGAAGTGGACCAAGAAATTGGTGGACTGGTGGACAGAATGAACTACTATAACTAGTATAATTACTAAGTGACCTGGGTGACCGAGCGTGGCTCGGGCGAAAAAAGAGGAAACGATTTTTCCCAGATATGAGACCTAGCTAGGGTAGGAATACAATAAGTGAATATGCGGCACGTAACTAGAAGCAAGATAGCGGCATTCGCATAGGGCACAGACTAACCAGTTCGGCCATGGTAATACTAGGTATAGTTTAAATTATTTGAACTGAGCTCATGAATGGCCATTGTACTGAGCTCATGAATAGCCTTTGGTTGCCTTTTTTCCTTTGTAAAAAAAAAATACCGCCACGTAAAAAGTTCATTGAACAATGAACTCTATCTTCTTATACAATAGATTCCAAATTAGCTACAAGATAAAATACCACACACAGCACCTTGAAGCGGGTTGTTTTTTCTTTTAGTTCATTTTGAATCTATTGAAAAAGACGATAGAGTTCATTATACAATGAACATTTTATGTGGCACTAACCTTTTTCTTGCAAAAAATGGCACGCGTCCGACCACACAGTCGTATTGTTAGACTTGAATGCTATTGTTCTGAAGATAAGAAGATCAGTCCAGTTCAGAAAATCTCAACTATAATACCACTACCGAGCGAGGTCGTATACAAATCTCATTAGGTGTGACAGAGAGATAGACTTATCATTTGTTGTCTATGTCATAGTTCCACCTTTTGGAGTGCCGAAAACTATTGTGAGTTTGCGCCTAAAATACGATTATCCGCCCAACTTAAGAAGGTTGTTTTCGGTTTAAAGGTAAGCCGTCAGCCATTTTAAAACAGTTCTTAATTAAGCCGCAAGCTCTTATGGCCCAAGGCGCAGTCACTAAATGCGCATACACAGATAGCATGCACGGGGCCGCGAATGGATGCGTGCCTCGCACCATCTCATCTAAAAAATAACTACTGCGCAGGTTCTTAGTCGATCTTACGTCAATGCAAAGTTATTGAAATGAAATGGAATGACATGCAAATTGGTAAAAATAAGTACGAATTACTGGCAAATTTACCTGCTTTATGTTTCAACAGCTGTTTCCGTTTTATTCCGTAACTAGAAGAAGTGGACCAAGTGGAGGTCCACATTCATATTTCTCTTTTTGCCACGTAATTTTCACGCTCCGCCTCACATGCCCATAGTATGGGTGAGGTATTTAAGTAATATGTTCATTTATTTTACTGGGAGGAAAATCCGTGTACACCTCCGCACCACTGGAATAGCGCAGATGTTACATCGGACTCGCGCTGACTAAAAACTCCCCGATGGTCGTTCTCGACGCATTTCGGACGGCTCTAGGTTCCTTTGAAACGCACCAGTCTTGCCCTAGCGTCACGTCTATATGTAGGTCCTACTCTTTATTTATAGATGACTGCCCAACGAAAAGGAGTGTAATGTTTTTATATGGTTTTTTCCAGGTGATCCTCAACATATGTCCGCCGAACGCGATCAGTCCTCGCTACCGTTCGGGCGCTGCTCTCGTCGAACGACCTCTCTCCCGCGGCAGCCAACAGTTCCAGACGGACTCCTCGCTGTACCCCCTCAACCAGCCTGTAGTCAAGCTGGAAGCCGCTATACAGAGCTCCGGCGAAGCCAACTACTCTAATGACATACCGCCCATGCCTAGAGAGGTGTTCGGCGCCTTTGTGCAGTCTACTGTGCATTCTGGAGAGCTGGATACTGTTGATTCCAGTAGTGTCTTGGTAAATATACGTATACGTAATTGTTGTTACTAGGTAGTAGGTGTCAATAAAGTCCCATAAAAAACATTCCATGTCAAAAAGAGGCCAAGTCTCGAAACTATTCCACCGTAAAAAGTTATGAGATATTTCGTAGTACCAAGTCTCATTCTTATTATTCTTTATTTGCTACCTAAATAAAATTCTGCAACTTGGCAATCAAACAACTTTACTGCATTTATGGATATTTGCATACTTACCTAAAACTACGTAACTATTGTGTGATTGCCAAGTCACAAAATTTTATTAAGCTAGCAAATAAAGAATAATAAAGAATGCCTGAGACTTGGTACTACGAAATATCTCACAACTTTTTACGGTGGAAGAGTTTCGAGACTTGGCCTCTTTTTTACATGGAATGTTTTTTATGGGATCTCACTTCTTTTTGTTAGGTTATTGTGTTATCAATATCCATTTCTTAATTTTTAATTTTTTGTCCCATTCACTGCAAATATAACTTTGTAATCAAATATATTTATATGGGATTACAAAGTTATGTATGCAGTTGGTGTATCTAGAAAACTGGACTTAAATTGCCATTTTTTTAATGTTCCCTTGATTTATACACTAAACACTAATTGTATTCTAAATTTGAAGCTTCTATGTCTGCTAGAAGTGCCTTAGACTTTTGATGATCGGTGAGTCAGTCAGTGAGTGACAACAAAATTAAGAAACTTTGACTAGTTATAAACTTTGACTAGTTATAAATCTTAAACCGTTGGTTCAAATTGAATGAAATTTCAGTGTATCGTGTTTATACAATGCGTGCTTGGTTAATGAATATGCAGGCTTCTAGTTTTATCCACAACGAAGTTATACTTAGGGGGGTCGAAAATGGCCTGAACTGCTTCGAGAAAAGGATGGTACGGCCGTGCCGCTGTTTTACTCGACTTAGCGGGGGCACTGCCGTGCCCCCAGATACTAGGTAGCGCAGGATGAGCAGCGCGATGAACGACGGAAGTTGGTCCGACATGTGTGATGCCCACCCATTTCACTGCGCAGTAATAGGTATGTGGACGCTGCAAGTCGGACCAACTAAAGCATGTGCTACACGGTTTACAACCGCGGTTTCTGCCACGTGACTTGACGTGACCTTGGTAGAAGCGAGGCAGAAGCTCTGCTGTCTACACGGTTTACAACGGCCCTAAACTTCAGTGTGTTTGAAACGCTTGTGCGGGGCAAACGTGCGCGGAACACCTACTGAGACGCCATGGCCCCTTCCTTGTCGAAATTTCAAAAGTTTGGAGTTTGTTTTGCACTTTTGTGTGCAATTGATGAACAAAAACAAATTTTTTTTTTGGCTAGGTTAGTTATATTCCTCACTAGGTAAGTCCCACAAGAAAGATCTCTATACAGTTTAATTATTTCGGTAACCACCTCTCGTTCGTTCGCCGACGCCATTTTGAACCTAAACCTGCGCGACACGTCTACACTCGGTGCGTGCGGCGTGCGACTGTCGTTCGCGTGTTTAAAACCAGCGGCTACATGGTTGTAATGACCTGGTAAAGGTCGCGGGAGTCCGCTGGATGCGGGTGGCGCAGGACCGGTCATTATGGCACTCTTTGGGGGAGGCCTATGTCCAGCAGTTTCGGCTTTCGGCTGATATGATGATGATGATGATGATGATGACATGGTTGTAAATCACCGTTTCTGCCAAATGGTTTGCCGAGCGCGCCTGCCAACCAAGGTCATGCGAAATTTGGTTTGCAACACTGGCTACATGGTTTACAACGGCTGTTTTTCTACCAAGGTCACGTGGTAGATACCGCGGTTGTAAACCGTGTAAACCGTGCGTGTGTGTGTGTGTGCGTGCGTATGCTTAAAGCATACACACACACACACGCACAATTTACTTCTGCCCTCGTGCGAAACGGGCATAAAGTAACGTGGAGTAGAAGAGCGACTGCGGAACGAACATTAACTGCGGAATAGACATATAATTCGTCAGATCAATGTATACAGAAGTAAATTGCCTTGAAATATACGTGTAGGTATTTATGTACATACTTATATCATCTTTTCAATAAAAGATGATATTCAATCAATCTTTGGTTTTATGGCTCCATCGATATTGTCGATGATTCTGCCAACGTCAAGGTTAGAAAAGGCACGTATAATAATAGATATTTGACCGGTGACTGAAGATTACCAGGTTCACTCAGGGTTGAATCTATAACAAGAGACAAAACAAACAAATATTGTTAAACTATCTACAAAAACAGGTTGTTAATTTTGATAAATTTACCTAAGACATATACAAAGGGGGAAAATACTAAAGTGAGCAGGAATTTAATGTTGACAGGGCGGGGAATTTCCGGAGGAAGGATATCATACAGGGGAAAGATGATATTGTAACAGCTGTTCAGCTGCGGCAACATAGGGAACGTTCTCGTCGTCGACTTATTGACTCCATTATTTATTTTGTCGTCGTTAACAAATAACTTATTCAGCATGCAGCTGCGTTACATAATTCACTAAACTATCCTCATTTTCACACAAGAACGTTTCTTCGCAAGTTTCACAACAGCAATTCAATCCATTCGTTATTCTTCAGTCCTAATATTTACTCCTGTAGGTACTGCACAGCGATGACCGATGTACAGAAAGAAATGTGTAACAGTATTTTCACCTCACCGGCTCGAAAAGGCTTGCTTTGTCGCTCAAAATCTGCGCCCAAAAGTCCATTATATCCGCTAGCGTGGAAAGAGTTTTTCAATTTGGAACGTGACGGTCAATCGCGAAATCCAACTTTTTTCCATGAATGAGAGGTTGCGTTCAGAAACTTGTGGTGTTGTGCCAATAAATTATTATTATTATTTTGATAAAATTAAATTAATAATACTTATTCTTTCTTAGTTACATGTGAAATATTAATAATAAGACTGACTTATAAGGATACAATACAAATGTAATTTTAAAATGAAGTTTTTATTTTTGAAAAAAATTCGCTTCGTGCAATTTTGGAACGCACCGTTTTATAAGTTACCTACATTTAATTTTGTTTTTTGTTCTGAAGCCACAGTAAAATCAAAATAATGGAAGTGATTTATAGATTTTAGTGCAGAAGATATACAAATTTGAATTTGAATGCCTGATAAGTTAGCGGAAAAAGTTAAATATGCGTATTTGAGCCTTAGTTTACCCGTGAGTACCCAACGATACTTTGACTTATTAAATGTAGGTAAGCGTGGAGTTATTTCAAGAAGGAAAAATGTTTATGTTACACTGAATAATTATAAAATGCTTTGATCTTGATGAGATGTAAACAAACCTTTATTGAAAATGAGTAAGAGATTCAAATGACTTTTATTACATTTACAATTTTCCTCGCGGTGGTGAGGTGAAAAGTTGTGTGTTTCGCTCGGCAGCAAAGTTGTTTGGCGTATCGTGCCTTGAAAGCCTCGCTATGCTCAGGATTGTACTTTGGAACCATTCGCTTCGCTCATGGTTCAATCTTACAATCCTTGCTTGCGCCAAACAACAACTTTGCAGCCTTGCATAACAAATAACTATTTCTGCCGTACTTTTTAAAAGGCAGTCTTATTCATATAATTTACTTGTAGATGACTGCCTTTTTAAGAATTACGGCAGTTTTGTACTTAATAACACATTGGGTGAAATGATGTGAAAAATTGCGTTTGTTGACTACGAACAGGGAAAAACGCTTAACTGTAAAAATGAGGACAGAAATAAATAATGTGGTGAATTGCTGTTGTGAAAAATTGCGTTTTTAATTGCGAATATGTGTCATGGACGGAGAGCTAGCGACCAAATCGGTCATGTAGCTTTAGCTGTATTGAAACTCCGTTAGCTACTTCCCTGAACAACCCTTTCCGATAATCTTCGCGCTGGCAGCCCGCGGGCGGTGGGTGCGGGTGTAGTGGGGTGGGGAAAAAAAATTTGGGCTCAGCGACTTGTTGCAGTTGTTCTGTACTCCCTGTGCACCCAAAAAAAATATTTAAATTGATTATTATTATTATTAATCATTTATTCATGAAGGACACATTTATGTTTACAAACTATAGTATACTGCCAAACTGCATGACAGTTTGTTGGCAGTGCATTAATTACTCTTGATTACATAGTTGTGTCAAAAACATATGGCTAAATTATATTCATGCTATGATGAAATAGCCATGCCTAAATATCGGTTTTTTTTCGATACCTTTCCACCGATATTTTTGCGTGGCTATTTTTTGGGGCGTAAGCACCAAAAATAAATAATAAAAAAACAATAAAAAATATATATATATTAATATAAAACTAATTATTAATATGTAAATATTAATTAATCTCGCGTCAGAAAAAAGCCAATACAGCTGAGCTCACATGAAAATTATTATTATTTTGGTATTTTTAATTAACGCAGGCAACCCCTTCCCACCACGCGATCGATTTTTTTTTGGGTGCACAGGGAGTACAGGGCAACTGTTTGAAAAAAAATTAAAGTCGCTGAGCCCACATTTTTTTTTCCCGCACCCACCGCCCGCGGGCTGCCAGCGCGAAGATTATCGGAAAAGGTTGTTCAGGGAAGTAGCTAACGGAGTTTCAATACAGCTGAAGCCACATGACCGATTTGGTCAATGTCGATGCACGAGTCCGACTCGCACTTGGCAACTTTTACCTAGTCATTTTACAGACATAGTTTTTTTCATATTGTTCTTTACTTCACTTTCAATATATTTCAAAGGAGTGTAATAAAACTATTGAAAGAAAAACAATGTTAAGTATGATATAAACTTGTTCCTTTTCGATAAGTTTAAATTATCTGCGTGCTAGTATTATTGTTTTGTAATACTTATAGCAGAATAATGTTCCCCAATAATGGTTTGTCATATTGTATGTAATTTGTAATTAAACTTTGTATGTAATTATTCTATGCAAATAAAGAAGTTTGAAGTTTCAGTGTGGCAATTTCGTTTCAGGACATAGAAGGCGTCGTAGCTGTCTATACCGCCAAAGACTTCCCCGGCGCCAACTCCTTTACCGTGCCCGGCTTCCAACTTCAAACAGAAGAAGAAGAAATTATCGTCAGCAAGGACATTCTGTACTACGGCCAGCCTGTTGCCATCGTCATTGCGACATCGGAAGATTTAGCTGCCAAAGTTGCGAAGAAAGTCAAAGTGACTTATAAGAATGTTCCTTCATCGCCTCCAGTCCTGACAATAGACCAAGCTAAGAAGGATAGCAAGAGATACGTTGCAAGTGATGTAGCTATCGAGCCTAAGGGGAAAGGTAGTGATGTGAAGAAGGTAATAAAGGGGGTGTACGAAATCGAGGGGCAGTACCACTATTATATGGAACCGGTGACGTGTGTGGTGGTACCGGCGGATCAGGGGCTGGAGGTGTATGACTCCACCCAGTGGATGGATCTGACGCAAGCAGCTATTGCACGCTGCTTGAATATGCATCAGAGCGAGTAAGTAGAATTTTATTATAGATAACATTGTATGCATATATATATAGATAGCATTGTACGAAGTGGTCATAAGTAATTTGTTTCGCTGTTTCTTTTCAATCACTTCACTGTCCTGATAACGCTTTCTTAGGCAGGCTCGTAGCGACATCTACTCGTACCACATACCTAGATAATTCACTCACAATATACGTTTAATTTATTTAAATAAGATCCATTTTCCGTTTAAAAAAAAGGTTTAACCCGCTGTTCAGGTCACGGTGACCAAGTTGGTTTTAACACAGGTACGAACACTTTCATATGCTTTCAACTAACAACCTTAGAAAACGGCACAGTCTGCGTCTAACTAATACGTACAAAGTTCCTGTTCAGGACGTGTTAAAAATAATAGTGAACTCCGGACTACTCCAACCAGATCTTTGGGCTGTGTGCCCTCAGATTGTCACTGATACTGAGCTTGATCTTGCGCACTACCGAAAGCTCTAGCCGGGATGCGCTTGGATGGACGATTGCCGTAACAAGAAACCAAATAGATGAAACACACTGGCGGTCTAATGCCTTTCAGAATGTTGGGATTATATAATAGGTGATCGGACAATAGAGATCCCGACCAAAGGTTAAGCTTTGCCATCTAGAAATAAACAGTGCAGCGAGCGGTAGGCCAAAGCGGACTTACTACGTAAAAATCTGACAACATACATATGTGGAGTGTTTACCCAGTTCGATCCACGACTGGCCTTCGTTTGAAATATAAAGTGAGCCTCCCAAGCGGGAGGCTCCCGTGACCTCCTGAACCAGGAAATGGACTGGGCAACTCGCAACCAGAACTGCCCTTACGGCATCGAAGCAACTGTATCACGTATATTCACAACTTCAACACTTTCTGATATAACACGGCTGTACTACGGCAACAGCAAATAAACGCCACACACAAAACTATACTTCAACACGAGACAATACGTGTTTGCTTAGAAAGTAAAATAGAATGAATGACTCATTTTTCATCCGTTTATCAATTCTGACAACCTCAAATCCGATTCTAGATAATTCCCATTCAAATTTTAAATAACCTATTTTTATATATTCTAGACCTCAAAACAAGTACCAAAATCGGACAGTATTATGCATAACGAACGGAAATTAAAAATGAATGAAAACGCCATCTATAAAACAAGCACTACATCCCGTGGGCAAACAATATTACGTGACTCGTGCAACAGCAGCAAGCTAGTGCAACTAGTACACCAAAAACTCAATAGATGGCGCAGACGTCAATGGAATATGCGCTCCCAAATGCAGTGCAGACATGTTAGCGTAACCAGGGGCCGTAGACAAGGTTACAATCGACAAGCGCTAACGCCAATATAAAACTAATGAAATGTATGAGAATGACAGATGTTAACGAAAAGTGTTTCGTCGGCATCTGTCATTCCCCTACATTACCCCCCAGAACCCTAGCGAACATTACCGACGGCAATCGGCATATGATGGACCATGCAGCCTTTTTTCTCTGCACTAGATATAATAAATTCATAACTGGCCTCCCATTACATAGAGAATCCTCAGTAATAATTCGCTACCCTATAAGTAACTGTAAATTATAATGTTTTTACTTTACTTTTAATAATTTGATCCAAATAGACAATAAAAAGATAACAATATAACTAGTAAAATTTGTAAAATATAATTTCATAAAACTACTAAGTATATATTATTTTCATATAGCCACAATGCTTTACACTGCTAGCGTATGTTATGAACAACATTTGAAAATCAGTATTTAGTATGTATGTATGTATGTATAAGCACTTTATTGTACATGATAACAGGTTAAAGAAAATACATGTCACACAATAGATCAAAGTACAAAGGCGAACTTATCCCTATAAGGGATATCTTCCAGCTAACCTTTGTTTTTTTTGAGTTATGGGCAGCAAACTAGATAGTGTCAAAATTAATTTTCGAGCCCTCTTCTAAGATACCAAAGCATGCCCTAAGGCGTACATATTAGAAGAGTGACGTGATCTGAATATTTCTCACCACGTGTAGAATAGAACCCACGATAACTGAGTTGGTTTAGCGTATTGCACGGAGCGCAAAGGTTGCATCATATGCCGCTCGTGACGAAAAATTTTTTGCTTTGATTGGAAATGATATTAATCTATTTTCGACCTTCTAATATAGTAAGTATTATTTTGATTTTTGACAGTATCCATTTAAAAGTCCGCCGTATTGGCGGAGGTTTCGGTGGTAAGATCAGCCGCAACGTACGCACAGCGACGGCGTGCGCGCTGGCTGCGAAGATCCTCAACACTCCGTGCCGGTTCATAGTGCCGCTGCAGACGAACCTGGCCACGGCCGGGGGACGGCTGCCTTGCCAGTGCGAGTATGAGGTGAAGACATTAAATAGTAAATACTACGTCACTTCTAAGCTCAGCTCTCTCTTTCGAGGTGTCAACACACCCGATTGCGCTAAGAACGAAAGCGTACGTAACTATTATGCGGAGAGCGCGTGCAAGCGGGATGGCAGGATTAGGACTTTTTTGCATCGGCTTTGTTAGACAGAGGACCTTCTGCACGTCAGAACTGTTTCTATTTATTATGCTGGTAAAATCGGTACAGTCTAACTCATAAGTTGCTGTGGACAGCTTTATACTTCGTCGCTTTTCACCAGTTTGACAACTTGGTGCCGCAGTTTGAACATGACGATAAATCGACACGACACGTGAGTGAGTTCGAACGTACTAAGAAACTGTGCATGCACGGGTCTGCCTGGAACAGCTGCTAGGTTCTGTTCCAGATACCTCTTAGGCCGGGTTTATGGAAACGCCCTGTACAGGTGCTTATGTAAGCACTCCCAGGCAATGCCCCATTTTTATATTTGCGCCATGTTCCGACGCGGGCCCTGCACTACCCATATCTCCGCTTATCCATAAACGTGGCCTCATGGACAGGACACTGTTATTCAGCCAAAAAATACAAGCTACTTTGTAGTGCCTCGGCAGTTTGCAGACTGTCTTAGATTGTCAATTGTTTCACTGCAGTAAGTACCTCCTTTCCATCTAGGTGGGCGTGGATGACAACGGCAAGATCCAGTATTTAACGGCAACTATCGTCCAGGACAACGGGTGTTCGAACAACGAGAACATCCTGGCCTACGTGACGCCAGGCTTCACCAACTGCTACAACCCCGACTATTACGATGTCAAGACTGCTACCGTCACTACGAACACACCGTCTAACACTTTTGCGAGGGCACCAGGTACGAAAAGGATTTTAATGTCACTAGTTTACCTGGTCCAACAAATATGGGCGGCAGTTCAGAGGGGGAATGCAGCCAGTACCTATTTATGGCACCTTTGGACTAGATGGGACCGGACATAAAAAATATACCTTCTATCTTTTTTTTTATCTCATTTTCTAGTTCTAGTATTTAGTTTTCTTATTATTCTCTGTGTTTACTTTTAGCTTTCCGTTTATATTTTTTACTTAATATGTATTGTGTTTTTAAATAAAAATTAATGTTAAATAAATACAAATTATGTATGTAGTATTTATTGCTTTCGATTTATATAATAAAGAAAGTTTAAATGTAGTTCTGCTACTTTATACCATTTCACCCTGCTAGTGGCATGGTCTCCTTGGGATGTTGGCTCCAATTCCCTTGTGCACCACAAAACTTAACGTTTCGATAAAGGAGCTAGCCCTGTGTCTACCTTAAACGCATCTTTTATTTACCTATGGGTAGAAATATTATCCCCACTGAAGTGATTGCATTTTATCTGTGATAGGGACTGCTGAAGGCATGGCCTGCATCGAGCATATCATGGAGCACATCGCCTTCACGGTCCAGAAGGACGCGACCGACGTGCGCCTCGCCAACATGCGCGCCGACGATAACGACCTGCCCTCACTCATCGAGATGTGGAAAAAGGAAACAGACTACGAATCACGCCTTCAGAGCATCAAGGAGTTCAACAAAGCTAATCGCTGGATGAAGAAAGCCATCAAAATTAATATCATGAGCTTCCCCGTGGAATATTACGGGAACTATTCGGCCATGGTATCCATATACAGAGGAGATGGCTCGGTAACCGTCACCACGGGAGGAGTAGAGATGGGTCAAGGAGTTAACACTAAAGTCGCACAAGTCGTCGCATACAAGCTAGGAATCTCACTGGAACTAGTAACTGTGCTGCCAAATTATTCATTTACAGCTGCTAACAATGTGTTCTCCGGTTCTAGTATTGTCAGCGAGTGCGTATGCTACTCCGCTATCAAATCATGCGATACTCTGAATGAGAGGTTGTTGCCGGTTCGGCAAAAGATGTCGAACCCGTCGTGGGGTGCCTTGGTTGCGCAGGCCGGGGAGGACCAGATCGATTTGACAGCAACCTACATGATGACTGACAAGGAAAGCGACTTGTCGTCGTACCCCGCATTTACAGTTGCCATTTTGGAAGTCCAGCTGGACGTGTTGACAGCGAGGTACGAGATCCTGCGCTGCGATATACTGGAGGATGTTGGTTTGAGCGTGAACCCAACTATTGACGTGTCACAGGTAAGGGGCATGCTGTAATTTTATAGGTAGATTATGTACCTAGACAATTCCGATAGCTATCGAATTAAATTATTCTGACGGCTGCAGCAGTAAATTCTATAATATTTTGACACTGTCATAAAGTCATGATCATCACTTTTAATCCAGTAGGTATATACCTACTTATACCTACCTGTATATGTAACCGCAATCTGATTAATTCAGAAATGGGTCTTGTTTGTTATAATTTACATCCTACTTCCTACTAATATTATAAATGCCAAAGTTATGATGTTTGTTATGTTTAGATTTTAGGTGTTTAGATGTTTAGATGTTTGGGTGTTTAGATGTTTGGATGTTTATATGTTTGGATGTTTAGATGTTTGGATGTTTGGATGTTTAGATGTTTGGATGTTTAGATGTTTAGATGTTTGTTACTCAATCATGTTTACACGGCTTAACCGACTTGGATGAAATTATTCACGAAGATGGTGTATATAGCCTGGATTAAAGTATAGGATAGTTTTTATCCCGGGTCCACGCAGACGAAGTCGCGGGCGGAAGCTAGTTTAAAAAAATTAAAATAACATGAATCATAGCTAGCCAGCGACCTAAATCATTTAGTGTGATTCACATCATAATATCAAGGAAAAAATCATATATTTTCCTGAAATTGCTAAAGCAAGT
The DNA here is from genome assembly GCA_947049275.1 of Epinotia bilunana. Lineage (NCBI taxonomy): Eukaryota > Metazoa > Arthropoda > Insecta > Lepidoptera > Tortricidae > Epinotia > Epinotia bilunana. The sequence goes on along the minus strand of OX346266.1, from coordinate 16,953,292 downwards.
GTTGGAATTTGCGCAGTAGGTAACGAAATTTCTTTATTTCGATTGCTATACAAGGAGGTCCAAAATTCCACTGACATTTTAGACGGGCGTTGCTTCGTCGCGGACAGAGTTATTGAAGCAAAGGCCAGACAGGGCATCGAATTGGAATTTAGTGAAGTAGAAGACGAAGGTGTGAAATTGCTAAAGCAAGTGTTGCGTGACGCCATCGTGACGCAAATCATTTTCAATGCCATGGGCTTGTCCAACATTTTTTGTCGATTTCAAAAATGGACAACCCTCCCTCCTATCATCAACCTGTTAGTCCTTGAATGTACCTTCCCCGCCTAATAAAACGACTGCCGTCATCCCATGGTCGGATCCCCCCCCTCTCTCTATTTTGGAGTGACGTAATATATTGGACAGCCCCCATGTCATAACAATCCAGGTGGAAGGCGCGTACGTGCAAGGGCTGGGCTACTTCACCACGGAGAAGCTGGTGCGCGACCCGCGGACGGGCCGCTTGCTTGCCAACCGCTCGCTCACCTACCACGTGCCGCTGGCCAGGGACATCCCTGCTGACTTCAGGGTCAAGCTCCGCTTCAACTCTAAGAATAAAGTCGGGGTGTTGGGCTCGAAAGGTATGTTTATACTAAGTACACACTTTTAATTATGTCTTTTAATTTGAGTAGATATGTTATTATGCATAACGGAGATGGATTTGTACTATCTTGTGCTTAGGGCAAATGATATGATGCGAATTTCAAAATATACCTACGGCAGAAACGGGCGTATCTTTTGATTGCCTTGACCTAGAAGTTTGATTTTTGCACAGCTTCAAGAGACTGCATACTTGAGGATTTGGTATTAATTTCAACTTCACACCCTAGCGCGGAAAAGGCTATCTCCTTTTTTCCTAAAAACATGTATCTTGTTGCAGCCGTAGGCGAAATGGGCATATGCACAGCACATGGCATCACCCACGTGCTCCGGGAATGCATACACGAGTCCAGGGCCGACTCCCGATACGACACCAACAACTGGATCAATATTGGTAAATTCAATAAATCATATACTCTCACATTCATGAGTTATCCACGTTTGACTTAGATTACCTACAAGTTACAACACAAACAAACTATGAAATAGGAAAAAAAAATATGCGGAAAGTAATACTTAATTAGGTGTGAATTATTTTTTTTCCTTTTACATGACGAACGTTTTTGTTTTCCTTAATTTATGGCGAATTTTTGTAAAACCACAATTTAATGAGTATATTTATGTAGCAATTTGTTATTTTTTTTTCATTTTTGTCGTACATACCTAATAGGACCAAAGTAATGGAGTAAGTAAAACAATAAATGAATCGCAGTTTACGCAGACTTGTATGGAGAGATATCCGGAATATTTACCCCTGAAGATTACCGAGTCTTTGAACAATACATCAACATATCTAAACGTCTAATGTTTGCCCTCCTACTTAATCCCAATAATTCACACCCTGTTCGTATCTCGACGTGTTTCTGAATTAAAATTGACTCAGGTTGAAAGTGCCAACAAATGGTTCATGGTTTAGCACTGAACTTTTACCTTAAATAGATAGGTAAAATAATTTTTAGCGAAATCTAGACACGCGGCAGTTTGTCAAGCCAAGTTCAAGCCTCTAGAACTAGCATTTTTACACGAACTATTTGGAGTATTTTGCCATTTGCCCCTTGAATAATTCATAATATATTAACCCTAATCTTGTAAATTAAAATGCACACATTCTTTTTGTCACATTTTTGCATTTTTTTGTGGAACGATTTTTCGCGCTCCATACTACTGAGACTTGAACTTTTTTTAATAATGCTGTTTAGGGATAACACATGAAAATTGGTTTATTTATTGAACCCTCCTAGATTAACAAGAGCCCCAAATTTCATAAATACAGATCAAACGGTTACTATTATATTAACGTCTAGTCAGATATTAAAATCTAATCTTGAGCTACAATTTATCTGAAGTTATCTACTTTGTATAAATAATTCATCTGTGCTGTGTATTATCTACAGAACTTGGCAGCCTATTCTTTTTGTTGAACTTGGCTCCCAATTTCACATGTATGTTTTTAACGGGACAGATTTAGATAAAACTTTTATTTTATTGCTACAAACAAACATAAACAAAAATCGTAGATGAAACTAAATCAAGAAAGACGAAATATAACAATTGTGTGCCTTTCATCGTATTTAAAGGGAGTCCGCTGGAGGCGGGTGGCGCAGGTCCGGTCATCGTGGCACTTTTTGGGGGAGGCATGTCCAGTCTTTCGGCTGATATGATGACGATGATCCGTATTTAATAATTGTGTGCGTTGCAGCTAAACAGGAAGCGGAAACGAAAGGGTTCATACGTTCATAGCTCCAGTAATACACTTCGTTCTTACGAACGGACGCCATACCTCATGTAGGTACACTTTACCTACTGATTTTAACACTAGTGCCAGGAACTCGCTACGCGGGCGTTCTGCTCTTGTCTAGGCGCTTTTTATATTATTATTTACGTATGTTAATTAATGGTCAATATTATTTTGCAGACGTTCCGTACGACACAGAATCGATCATGACAGCACTTGACGTCAAATTAGAAGAATTTCTTATGACCGCGTAAAAATGTACCGCAAAATCACCTGCAAGCGCAGCAGGTCGATCACGTAACGCATTGTACGTACGTTAGGTAGATCTAAATGTAAATTTTTATATGGAAAAAATACAGTTGGATCTACCTAACGCGCCTAACCGACCGAACGTTACGTGATTACCCCTCAGGGGTCGTTACCTAGGGTAGACCGGGGGCAATGGTACCACTTTAGCAATAATGACCTATAACTCAAATTCTAAAGCTACCACGTAAAAATCGCTTAGGATATAACATTCTAGTCCCATTGCCTATCAGAATCTAGAAAATAATCTTCATTTAATCGCATCAGAATGGTGCAAATTGACTTTTTGTTCACGAAATCCTTGTGTTACCAGATAAACAGAGGTAAATAAAACCCAAAATAAGTCTGTTACGTTCCATTATGAGTCTTAATTATAGAGATTCGTATTTACAATAGACAAAGCTAGCATTTCAGTTGTACTAAACGTAACAACTTTTTTCTAAGTTCTTGAAACATATTATGTCGACTTATTATAAAAAAATACTTAAGGGTGCTCATAGTACACACCTTTCAAGCAATAACAACATCTCAATAAAACAAAAATAACGAATTATTTAACAATTACTAATCCCATACAGTTAGAATTGACCCCTGGTACAATCAACGCCATCCTTCATAACAAATTAATTTGAAATAATACCACTGAAACGGATGGCATTGCGGGTATTATGTGATATAATTAAGTTATTTATATTCTTTTTTTTCTGTTTCACCTACTCAAATCATATTATGATTATTGCATCGTCTCGACCACCCAAAGGCCACCGCGCAAAAACAACTTTTTAGGTTATAAAAATTTAATGTTTAATTTACCTCTGTTTTTCTATTGTCTACTACCTATTTATGGTGAGCAATAAAGAATATTTGTATTGTATTGTAAACACTCCTGTACAACGCCATATTTGAAAATTATATACTTAAGTGGAAATGAGCGGTTGATTAAAAATAAAAAACCAATATTTCCCCTTGATAATGCAAGTTTAGTATTTATCCATTTCAAAACTAAGGTTCATACTTTATGATTTATGGTAGGTATACCTAGTTATAGTTTCTTACAAAATGTAGGTGCAGTGGAGTTCAAAAATTTGTGTAAGGAGAAAGTCATGAAATATATGTGAACACTAGGTTTTATTAATGACATAAGATTGGTCAAAATATGTTAATGTACCTTTGGGAACTTACATATATTTATGAACTCGACTATACCTACCTACTTATTTGGGTTTTACCACATATAAAAGTGATATACTTACGCCATATTAACTACCATTATTAGGTACCTGGAATGCGACTTTCCTCCGCCTCCTTTTTTAACTCGTGTGTTTCACTATGACGATATGACGTCAACGCGGAGAGGTGCACACTGCACAGACATTGTGACCGAGTTGTATTTTTAATACAATACGTATTATTCTATTTAGTTTATATTAACCTCCTGAGACCCCGCGTAAGTACAACATTTTGAACAAATTTCAAAATTGACTTTGAACTTTTACTGAGCGTCAAAAAGTTCCTAATGCCATAAGGCGGATGTCACACTGCGCCGCATCTCCGGACGGAGGTGCGGAGCTGCATACAAATTTCGCCGGACGGAGGTGCGGTGCAGTGTGTCGTACCATACGGAATTTAAATACAAACTGAGGTACTTGCATACAACGAGCTGCGCGTCTCGCAACGAGACGCGGCGGCAGGCAGTGTGACTACCACCTTACATAAAAGCGTTCTGTGGGTCTCAGGAGGTGTAGAATTTTATGTTTACGGCTGTACCTATACCTATGTTTATTAAATACTAAAACAGTAAATAAAAATAGAGTTTCATTCAAGAAACCTCCTTTTAGTCTCTGTGGACCATATAAGAAGTGGTGAACAATTTTTTGTAGAAAAATTACGAGCAAATGTACTTGCTCGTCATTTCAGCTCCTGAGAGGTATTTTCAATCTCGAACCTTAACTTTCGAAAATTATAGCCTTAGCCTAACCTTGAATATAATAATATACTATAGGTATTTAAACGCACCCCCCGTGTGGTGTCGGGTTAGAATAGCACCACCCCCTTTCTTCCTGTGGGTGTCGTAAGAGTCGACTAAGGGAACAGGGTTGAAGTGTGTTGTGGGCGATGGGCTAGCAACCTGTCACTGCAATATCACATTTTATCGATCATTTATAACCACATTCATGCTAAAAGTGGTACTGGAACACAAGTTTCATGTGCTCTGCCTACCCCTTTTAGCGATAAAAGCGTGTATGTATGTTAACTGTGTTAACTGAAGTAGGTACAGTGCAGTTTAAATAGGTATGACGTCCCAGTAACGGCATTTACATGTGATGAGCATGAATATTTGTTCCTGAGTCATGGATGTTTTCTATGATTAGATTAGATTAGATTTCTTTATTTCATAATATGAAAATACAATATAAACAATAAAAAGAAAATTTAATTCAAATAACATAAAAACATTACAAATTATAAATGTCAATACAAAAGTTAATTTAAACTAAAATAAGGCATCCCAAATATTTAATTATTTATTTATTATGTATTTACATAAGGATGTTAATCGTCGTCTAGTACCCATAGTACAAGCTTTGCTTAGTTTGGGACTAAGTCGATTTGTGTAAAATTGTCCGCAAATATTTATTTACCACCAAACCAAAGAAAAGTCAATTGTCACCGCGGCGTTGAAGGGGTGGCGTAGGGACCTGACTGCCTAAGGTAATGTTTTTCAAGTGTATGGTTTGTATGTACACAACTCATACTAATACTGTATGTGGACAAGAAAATTATGTTTCACGGGCTACAGTCCAAACCGGCTTGAGGTATTGGATTCCTCATAATCGTTTGAGTGACATAGGCTATATTATTATAGTATGCTTCGCAGGTTTGGAACCCTTGCTATAGTACATACATTGACAGAATAGAACGTGTTTAGCAAAAATTCACCAGGTATCTTTAAATTAAATCTCCATACAGTTCCTCCAACTACACAAACATATACAAGAAGCATCATCTTGTCCCATTGTATAAACGCCGTGAAATAGCTGACATTACCTATCGCTATTAAACATCACTAGCGGCGTAAGGGCACAGTATAGGAACAGTAGATAAACTTCGAACAAAGGTACATCGCACGGCTGCACACATGCGCGCGTGTTCGGTACGCACACACACATAGCCTTCGGGAATGATGGAGAATGCTTCAATCGGGGCCGCGCCGTTGCGGTGTTCGCTCGTTCTCACTCGCTACGTCAAAGGAAACCGCCTCGCAGGTATGAAGACAGCGAGCCGCCAGTGCCACGATATAACAAGGAGCCGAATAGGCTTGTAACTAAGCACCTACCAACCTAGTGCAGTTTCGCAACTATTATACTTACTAGGAAATATTTTAGGCATAGTATAGTGGTATTAAAATATTCGATGAAGTGGGAAACTAAAAACACATACCTATCTATAATATTATTACTTTGTGTATACAATATTGTCTATTAAAGCATAGTCCACTTAGAACTGGCACATAAGTAGTCATGACAAAATGAAAAAATAAACGTCAGTGAAAAAAAATGTGATAGTCATTTTCACAGTTCGAAGACAATATGTTGACATTTTAATGGTGGATATATAGTTGTGCTATCTTTATGCGTTATTAAGTTTTCAACGATGGAAGTCGAAAGGAGAAAGTCGATAGTGAACAAATTCATAGAAAATCCTACATGGTTAGAAACAAAAATAGCAAAATCACAGAATTTTCCAAAAACCACTGTTTGTAGGGTAATAAAACGTTATAAGCAAACCCCGGGGTTTTCGGTGCGGGAATAACTTGAGAAAGAGTAGAGATAAACAGATAGGTTATTCTGACAAAATATCATATTGTGCCTAATGAATAAATACCTTCCTGCGAATTGTAAACAAACCATACAATTTTACTTTAACTTAAGTAGTAGGTACTTTAGCATTTCTACCAAGCCTTACGAGAGAATAATAATAATAAAATAATAATAATCATTTATCTAAGGCTATCGCTTCACCAATGAGGTTATCTACTTATTTTTCATCAAGAAGTTTTCATTGAGATTGAGCAAAGATTTAAAAGGCGAAAATTCAATCGTATTTTTGCATTATATATAAACATCGATATCGAGACGGTCGATAAAAAAAAACATTCACGCTCTACGGAAAAGCATTGTCAGTGCGAGAAGATAAAGAATATGAACGTATGTTTTTTTTTTATTACTTACGTATATTTTTATTCAATTAATTTTTTAGTAGGTAAGTACATTCTGTTTCTTAAGTCATTACCTATTCTTTAGCTAATGTCATTCATTCCCGCACCGAAAACCCCGGGGTTTGGTTATAAGTAAACCCTGACGTACGATAGAACGAAACGAATCAACCGAAAATCTGGCACCAATGATAAAATTTTTGAGAAAAAGGTATTAAAGTCAGTTAAACAGAATCCCGGACTTTCTGATTATGACCTATCCCGGAAATTCAAAAAAAGTCGCAGCACTGTTAGACGAATCAAACTACGAGCAGGCTACAAGTTATCGTGCTATTAAACACCCAAATAGGACTGTGAAGCAAAACAAAAATGCTAAAATACGAGCTCGATTGCTATACGACCAAGTTCAGACCAAATTCAAAGGTTGCCTGTTGTTGGACGACGAAACTTACGTGAAACTTGATTTTAATCAACTACCCGGTACAACATTTTATATGGCCGATGCAAGAGGCAATGTTGATGAACGATATAAGTTTGTGAAGCTAGACATGTTCGCCAAAAAACATATTATATGGCAAGGAATTTGTAGCTGCGGGCATAAGACCAAAAGTTTCGTTACACCTTCCACAATGAAGACCGAAGTCTACATGAAAGAGTGTCTCGAGAAACGAGTTTTGCCGTTTATTCGAAGCCATGACAGTCCTGTAAAATTTTGGCCTGATTTAGCCAGCTGCCACTATTCGAAAAAGTTTTAGAGAGCCATACCTCTTGCCTCTTTATAGCATACTATAAACCAAGTCGATTACATACCCCGGTATATGAATCCTCCGAACTGTCCTCACTTCCGACCAATTGAGAATTATTGGGCAATAACGAAAAAAAGTTGAATAAGAGTGACAATATTGTTCAAATTAATTCATTGCGATCCACATGGAACCGACAGTCTAAGAAAGTCGATGAATGTACTGTGCAGAAGATAATGGCTGGCATAAAAAAACGAGTTCGGAACTATTTACGCAATATTGAACAATAACCATAATTTGTACAAAACCTAAAAATATACTATACGTTTTGCTATTGATAGCGTTATTTTATTGCTTAGTTTAAAAATATATAGTCCTTCATTGCGTACCAATTCTAAGTGGACTATGCTTTAAACTGTAACAGAAATACTTTGCATACTTAAAAGCAAAATTAGTATTATAGGTATGCCAAGCCACAAACTTGACACAGCCCTTCGCATCGAGCGAAACTAGGTAACGAACGCTCCTAAACGGCCTCAGATTACCTACTGCATTATTCTTCTATACTGTGGTAAGGGATTGTCCTGAGTTGCTGAGCAAACTATATTTCATTACTCCAACTCGGTCTAAGAGATACCAACCCCATATAGCAATCAGAAATGCAGCTTCCAAATACATGCAAAATAGTTTTTTGAGACGCGCTAGTCGTGACATAAATAAGTTATCAAATGAAATGGATATAGATATATTCAACTGTAAAAATCCTAGCGTGAGGCGTAATCAGCACGTGTATCATGCGACGGCAGCCACATATACTCTCGATTTTTTCCTCTATATCTCTTGTAAGTGTTCCAATAAGAAAGAGACTCATAGTGCGAGAAAAATCGAGAGAGCTCGCGCGCCGTCGCATGATAGCCGTGCTGGTCGAGAGGTATATTGAGCGTGCTGCCATTTTCTTTTTCATTAACTGTTACTTTTCTTCGAACTTTCTTATTTAAGCTGTGTTAATTTATATTTCGTTTTTGTCGTTCTCGTGCGATTATAATTTTAATTTTGTATATTTTGTTCTCGTGCGGTTGCGTTAGTTGTGTAGCAACCTAAAGTAACAACGTCACTGTCACACACCTGTGAGTTCCTATAAATGGCTCTTTGTATCCACGGTCAATATTTATTGTGTGAATATACCTGGTTGGTTCTCCTATTAATACCTATAAATAATATATGGGTGAAAATCCCAGTGCGATTTTTACGCGGCGGAGGTGATAATTGGACTGAGGATTTCTTATATTTTAATGTTCTATTTTTTATATGAAAGCTAATATATTTCACCATCTTGAGCCATAATGGAAATTACTTTAAACCTATTGGCTTAACCACAAAAAATATAAACTGCCGAAAATCTAATTTTGGTGACGTGTCCTGCACTTTTTTCTTGTATTAAAACACCATAATACAAAAAAACTATCCATTTACTTAATTAAAGCGGCATTTATTCGTGTTCTATATTAGTCAAGGTATCCTAAGATTTAATTTCGTTTTATTCGTATGTAAACTAAACCTCATACTGATGTAAACAAAACTGTCCTGCGAAATAATATAATTTTGGTGAAAAAAATTACAAATGTTTGTATGGTTGAACAAAACGCAATGACACAAACGGCGCGAGCGTCGCTTATTGGTTTAGTTCCGCTCTGGCGACAGGCGATGAGAGACGTATGATACTGTGTAGGAGCTAGCAGTCACGCGCATAAGTACCTAATTATGGTGGTTCAAAATACAGTGTACGTCAATTTTGGTGACACGATTAATTTATTATTAAGCATAACTTAATTTTATGTATATTTTATTTTAGGCGTGGCTTTGGTTTCCCTTTCGAAATATAAGGTTAACTGGAACATGTACAAAAGGGTTAATTAGTTATGATTTTTTTAGTCCAAATCCTAATTGCAGTTTTGCAATTTTGGTGTTTGATGGATTTTTTGAAGACACCAAGTTTGCTGAGTATCACCAAAATTATAGAAGACGAGGCAAAGTGAACCGTATTTTAATGATATAAGGTCTATCAATTGCTATACATATGACTTCTCGGATATGCAACATGAAATGCATTTTAATTAAAGTGCATTGAAAAAAATATATATTTTAATCACTTTTTAGAGTGAACACTATTATATCAATGTTATCTATAAAATATTTCAATGTATATAATGTTATATTAGACAGCAAAGTCTCTGACCGCGTCTGTCTAGGTATTTGCATAAAACTCGAAAACTACTAATCCGATTTTGATACAATTTTCATCACATGTAGTTTTAATGTTGAAGATTGGGTAAATATATAATGTATGTATATATATATTAAGTTCATGTACCGCAATCGTTTCTACCACTGGGCTAATCGGTTATTAGTGTATAACTGGCTCTTACGATAAAAATAATGTATATTATTTATAAAAATATATATTAAATGAGATGATCTAAACATTGAATATCCTACTAATATTATAAATGCGAAAGTTTAGATGTTTGGATGTTTGGATGTTTGTTGATTTGAAAGAAATTTTGCACGAAGATAGTTTATAGCCTGGATTAAAATAAAGGATAGTTTTATCCCGGGTCCACGCGGACGAAGTCGCGGGCGGAAGCTAGTATACCTATATATTAAACAAATTGATTATATATCTTTTATGGCTGGCTACCTGCTCATCATGAAATAAAATAGTATAAAAAATAGCATAAAAATAATAAAATAGAATAGTATAAAATAGAATATATAATAAAATAGAAATAAATAAAATAGCATAAAAATAATATATATAATAAAAGTTTATAGTACAATTATTATGAGAGTAAAAATTACACGCCAATGAAAACCGCATTAAAATCGGTTGAGTAGTTTCGGAGTAATTGGCGATCTAATCGGCAGAAGTGGCGCGGATTTTGTCTTCAAAATGTGGTGATATACAAAACCAAATAAATACCTATTTATGTTGTATACGCATATGATGATCGTAGGTTTTATATATCCTTGAACCCCGCACTGCGCTCAGCATTTATTTATAAAATATATACACAAAAAATATATTTAAATCATCTCTCAAGTAAGAACTACACGCCGCTGAAAACTGCATCAAAATCCGTTGAGTCGTTTTGTTCGTGATCAAACCGGCAGCAGTTTTACCTTACCTGAAAAATGAGGTGATATAAAAATTAATAAATTTTAATACCCATTTATATTTTATAAACATATTATGTATATCTATATTTAATGTTATAAAGAGGAAAAGCCTGTGAGATTGTAGCTTATATATTATCTCGCAGGTTTTCCCGCGTTCTTTGATATTTATATATATCACTAGATAGATATATATTTAAGGTGATAAGGAACTAAGTTTACCACCCTGTCTACTACGTATATAAAGTAGAGTGGGTTCGGCTCACTTTCATTTTGTTTACATTACTGGTAAAAAACAATAATGTATGAAAAATGGCTGGGTAGAACCCTGCTAACTTTATATAACATATTTTTTCTCCTTAGAACCGTATGAATGCAGGTAAAAATATTTGAATTCCTCCCGAGCACCTTGTGTGTATGTGTATATAAATATACACATATACAACGTGTAACAAAAATATCGCAAAACCGTTTAAGGTTTAACAAGTATCGTGTTCTGATAAAAAAAACTAAGAAGGAAAGTTTGCGTCAAATAAACAATACGATAACTGATTTTGTTTATAAACTAGAGACGCTTCTTAAAAAACGGCAGAACCGATTTGAATGAAATTTTGCACGAAGATAGTTTATAGCCTGGATTAAAATATAGGATAGTTTTTATCCCGAGTCCACGCAGACGAAGTCGCGGGCGGAAGCTAGTAAGTTAATAAGTTTGTATAATTACATTTAATATCGGGACTGATCAAGAATATCTCAAATCTTAACTCGGCTGATTAAAATATAATTATGTATCGTTATATTACTCAAGATTTTTTTCCTAAAAATATACGTTTGGCTGTGAGATTTTTTTTAATAAAAACCCATCAATATACATATGTATTTCATTTATACACATAGTCCGTTGACTGCTAAAAGTAGTTCTCCTTTATACTATCTGTTTCTGTATTATCGGTGTTGGATTTGTTTGATTGCAATATGATACGACGGCACAGACCTAGAGATTGTTGAGAGTTAAGTACTACTAGTAAATACAAAGTCTGTCTCTCGCAAGTTGAAATTTTTATTTTTTCCAGTTTTACAGTCGCACAGTTTATATTTTCACCATATGTCGATATGTCTACCTTCGATAGTTTTATTTGTCCTATCTAATTTCCTCAAAGTTATTTGTTAATTTAGAAGTATTGCAAAAAAATAATAGTGCAAACGGACATATCATAAAGCATTCTGTACCAGTCAGTCTTAAGGGAAGGTAGATTAATGTACAATAAAGCATAATAAATACATGAAGAAAATCTGAAAATCTAGGCATTGGATATTAAATTGTAAGTGAACAGAATATACAAAATATCCCCTTAAACGGTTTTGCGTTATTTTTGTTACACGTTGTATATTTTTGCATGCTTATTATTTATTTATTAGTAAAGATAATTGTTTTTGTTAACAAATATTTAGCATATTCTAATTGCAATGCCTGTGGAGAAATTACCTAATTAAGGTGTAAACATGCAATTCAGGTGCATTCATTATCCAATTTTGGTGCCAACATGCAATTTATGTGGCCATGAAATAAATTAAATGTAATTATCTCAGAAACTACTTTTTGGAATGGAAGGCCGTTTTGACACTAATTTATTTTATGACTAATGACGCTCTAAAAACATATTTTTGGTAACCATATCATCAAAATTAAAAAAACCACCAAAATTAGCAAAATTTTAGACTTGTTGAATTTCACCCATATGAGCCCTGATAAAAGCAGGTGGGTTTTGGGAAAAATCAATTGATCCTTCTTGTTTTAATACATAGTGATATTGAGCTTATCTAATCACCCAACCTTTGAGGTGGGAAAAAGTAATAATGAATATGGGAATAGGGATTGGAGTTCTCTCCTACCTGCAATATTAAATAGATTTCCGGATGAGCTAATACGTAACATTGAGGGTAAAACGTGTAGTAAAACACGTTTTATAGTCAAAAGACATATGTTAAAATTAAGTCGTAAACAATAATGGTACTTACCACTACCATACTGTACAAAAAATGTAGTTACCTTATTAAGATAATAGTTATAAGGCAGGCTTCGTAACTCAAAAAATCTTTTAAATTTAAGATTAGTAGTTAAGACTGTAATTTAACTCCTATTTTTTATTGAAATAAACATTTCAATTTTTTTTTATTACGACCGAGCTGAGGACTTAGTTATAGTTAGGCGGTGTTCCCATTGCCGGCGTATGCCGCTGCGGTGTGCGGAGCGACGGTTTCGCGTTGTATGCATATACCTAAGTTTTTATACCAATTCCGCACGGCACCACACACTACAGCGTAGGGAATGATTGAATTCACGAGATCTCGAATGAAATTTTGAGATACAATCTCGGTGGCAGAAATTCTCGTGTTAATTCAAATCTCGGTCGAGATCTTCGACTGATATGATTCGAACGAGATTGCAGTATGCAGTGTACGTTAATAATTCGTGTCGGACGACCAAGTACTAAGTAGGTAATCGAATCGTTTTTATTTTTCAAAATAACAGTTAGTGTTGGTGCGTGTTTGTAATGTTTTTATGCGTTTTCATTATGCCAATAAATCCGAATTACTTTCTATCAACTTTTTTTTTCAGTAGATGTTGTGTTTCATGTTCAAAATATAATAACAATGCCCTATATGGGTCTTATTCATCGAATTCAGGTAATTTCGGCAAAATTACGCAATATTTCAAAAACATAGGTATTCTCGCTAATGTTTATGATTAATCGAGATCTCGAATCTTCAATCTCGACCACAGAATTGTAACGCGAGATCTCAAATTACTAATCTCGGTTCGAGATTGCATTCCCTACCGCAGCGGCATGGGGCCCTTTTTTCCTGTGTTCTCGGCTATATAAATAACACGGTTATTATTCAAGTACATTAGCGTTCAAGAAGCTTTACACCTAAACCATGTAAGTTATTTCACATGAAATTTATTTTATAGAATAGTTAGGGTCGTAAAGACCAAATTACTGGTCTGCCGTTGCCCGTATTACAATTCCCAGAAATATTCCCACCGGCTATATTACCGGGAACATGGAATGTGAACAAACACAAGAAACAAATAGTTCTCAATTTTAATCGCAATGAGAGACTGGGGTCAATTGGATAGATTTTGATATAAAAGGCTAGTATGCCCTCATTTTTTAACCGACTTAAAAAAAAGGAGGAGGTTCTCAATTCGGTTGTATTTTTTTTATATTGTTGTAATCATTTTTTTTCAATGTTTGTTACCTCAGAACTCCGTCATTGATGGGCCTATTCGTTTTTTTTTGTTTTTAAATATATGCTTCCAGGTTGATCCCATTTTTTTCAAAAATTCAATTGGATGATGGGATCCACGAGGAATTGAGGGAACTCTTCAATTATATTAGGCACGCGTGTAGTGATTTTGGTATTTTTTTATTATAACTCGTGTATGTACACCCGGAAATCATAAATTTGGTGGAGTTGAATTGATGATGAAGACCACAGATGACTTATGGAATTCCTCAATTATGTACTTAAAGGTACAAAAGTATATCACAGATTCTGATAAGATTCCGTTGAAATAGCAACTAATGAAGTGCCAAAGGTGATCGTTGTGGAATCGACGGAAGTCCTCAAATATTATCGGGTCACATACAGCGATTGGGTTTTTTTCTCTAATAATCAACGCATTTGCTCTCGGAAATCAGTTCATGTGGTAAATTGGAAAAGAAATGTGGAAATATACTCGCGGCTTGGCGGAGTACTAAGATGAAGTCGGTTAAAACTTTGTTTTTAAAGTAAATTATAATAGAATCTATTCGGTAAATGTTTTTAGCCCTACCCAGGATATTTGGCTATGTAACAACAATGGTTTATAGACATAGACATATTGAATATTTGTTCTTAGTCATGGATGTCTTCTATGTATTTAAGTATTTATTTATCTATATAAGTATGTTTATCATCGTCTAGTATCCATAGTACAAGCTTTGCTTAGTTTGCTGGGACTAACGTAGGTTGATTTGTGTAAGATTGTCCCCAAATATTTATTTATTTAAAACATTTATAAAAACTTTATTTAACATCACATTTTACACGAAGGTACAGTGTACAAATGACTTAAAAAATAGACTTAAAACGTATACAATATCGTACGAGGCATTAACATTGTGTGATGCTAAAAAGGGGCTTGACTCAGCATAATGTTGTAGTGAGTACTGAGTACCTACACTGCAACGCTGGTTTTCAGTCAGACCCTTACATATAATAAGTTTTAATTCTAATATTACGTCGGAAAGGAATGAATATGTAATTGGAATGTGAGTAATGTATTGTGTGTATTTTAATTTATTACGTATAATCCAATTGACTGGCATACCCATTATTATTATGACTTATTTTGGTAAGAGACCTACTTACATTTTTTTTTGTTTTGTCCATTTCTCCCCTTTTCTACTCGTATTATATCAGTATTATATTCTTTTGCGGTATTTTTTACAGATTATCCAAGTATTAAAAAAAAAGTAACAAAAAAAATAGACAATTAGTACTGTTTGTATTGCCCCCAATTTTTTTGTTTCAACTGCACTGTCAACCTCTGTAACGCCTACTAATATTATAAATGCGAAAGTTTAGATGTTTAGATGTTTAGATGTGTGGATGTTTGTTACTCAATCACGCCTAAAGGGCTTAACCGATTTCGATGAAATTTTGCACGAAGATAGTTTATAGCCTGGATTAAAATATAGGATGGTTTTTATCCCGGGCCCACGCAGACGAAGTCACGGGCGGAAGCTAGTATTAAATAATGTAGAAAAATATTGGAAGCGTCTGGGTACGAGTAAGATCTAGTGTAACATCGACGAGTGGGTTAATCAAATGGGTTCAATGCCGCAAAACTTAGACTAGACAAGTCCCGACACTAACGCCTTGGCCACGACTTTTGCGGCGCGGTTTTTCTAATTCATTGCGCGTGATCCCAACTAACCACAGTGCGTTGCGCGTCTCGACCGCGGAATGAACAGATAAAACGCTGCCGCAGGTCGCTTAAGACCAAAGTCATGGCCAAGGCGTAAAGCCGATAATTTCCTTCCTCGAGATGCCGCTGATACCACCCCACCAGTAGTCTAGGAGTTATTAAGCTTGTTTCAAACGACCAGCGTTCCTATTGATCCCAGTCTCCTCTATAGGATTTATACTCCAAACGGGTAAAAAGAAAAGTTTTTATACGCATACATCTATTGCTGACTTTTTCTCTGACTCAGTACATAATCCATACAGATTTATTTTATAAAAATATGCGATCAATGTTATAGTTGCCGGTAAACGAGCCTTCCTTGTTGACTACCGAACCCTAAAAATTACTTTAAGCGTTTTGGAAAAATCCACCCCTAAGGGAGTTAAAATTGGGGTGAAAAGTTTGTATGGAGAGCAAGAAAATTTTAAAGTAAGAGACTTGCAACATCGGTTTTAGACTGTTTGTTTAAAAACTAGAAAACTGATTTCAGTTTTTTTTTTAATGAATCCCTTAAGGGGTTATAAGTCTGTATGATGAACAAAACACTTTTAAAGTATGAGATATTTAACTTCAGTTTTAGACTGTTTCTTTGAAGACTAGAAAAAATATTGTGTGTTAAACGAGATTCACCCGTAAAGGGGCTAAAAGGAGTTGGAAATGTAAACGTAACCTTCAGTCAAGGACTAGAAAACAGATTACTGCGTTTTTTATATTCTTCCTCTAAGTTTGGAGGTTAAAAGGGGTTGAAAGTATGGGAAACAAGTACTTTTTGAAGTAATGGACTTCTTCGGGCAGACATATTATACTATTTGGTAAGCCATTAATTCAGAATACATAATCCTACTGATCGCAAAACAGTAGGTTAGGTTAAGTTAGAACTGCGACCCTTACAGAACCGAACAGCTACCAGAAAAGTAGGTTAGGTTAGAACTGCGATGCTCACAAACCGAAAAGAAGGTAATGATAGATTAAAACTGTGGATCATTTTGTTAATTTAAGAATTTAATTTTGGCGATAATGAAGGCTACGCCAAAAATAATTTAATAGCAATATTTTTTCTCAAGTTCTACGCGGACGAAGTCGCGGGCAACAGCTAGTCATAATATAAAAATAAATACCAAAGAAACCTACTACTACAAACTAAAACCCAACTATAATAAGTTACTGTCAAAAAATTAATTTTTGGGTACAAGCTTTTATTACCGGCTGTACTTTTCCTTTTCTAACGAGCCCAAACTCGATGGGGTTATGTGGTTTTATTACGGAGTTCCTATGACCACCTTCTGTCTCCATGATCAGATCAGCTCGATGGTACCATAATATTGAATTGTCATCCAAACTATACTTATACCCAAAATTTCAGCTCAATCGGTCACCGGGAAGAGGGTCAAATTTAACTTGCAAGATTTGTCCCATACTATTAGGGCCATTCCCATGGCCACCTTCTGTCTCCACCATCATATCAGCTCGATGGTACCATTATATTGAATTGTCATCCAAACTATACTTGCATCCAAAATTTCAGCTCAATCGGTCACCGGGAAGTGGGTCAAATTTAACTTGCAAGATTTGTCCCATACTATCAGGACCATTCCCATGGCCACCTTCTGTCTCCATCATCAGATCAGCTCGATGGTACCATTATATTGATTGTGCAGATGCCAGTGCAAATGTCATAAACCCTGATATGAGAAGCATCCCAAATGTACCTTAACCTAGAGGAAGTTTCACGGACCGCACGAACAGTCTGTTATCCGCCGTAGATCAGGCCCGAGTCGAGTAAATTAGCTGGTCAAAACTTGACCGGAAAAAAATATATAATTCCAATCCCGGTTTTTGTTTTCACTCGCCCATTACAGCCTATCCATATGGTTTTCAGGGAAAAGGTTTGGGAATATGGTCTTTTGTCGGGTAACCATATTTTTTTTGTCCTTCGGAAGTAGGTATCGGGAATCAGTGTAGGCTGAGTAAGCTGATCAGCTAGTACTTTAACTTTTAGTGCCACTTTCTTAAAATTAAAATGACACCGGTCACGGTCTCGTGAAAAACACTGATATGACGCTACTTTTCGCATAATGTCACGTGATCACTTTATAATGTTAATTTCACCACTTGTTTACAGAACAGTCGTATAATGGTGAAAGTGTTTCTGGTGTACTCGGGTGTGTCACTGTTGCTGTCACTGCAGCTGTTTACGTTCGTGCTTGTGCCCCTGACGCTTGCAAATGTTATTGCTGGTTGTTCAGACCAGAACAAAATATACAGTTATAGTTGTAAAAAGTTTTTAATGTCATAGCTGCCTATAATACCTACGCAGCTTAGAAGAATTATATAGTTTTTTATTGTCTATGTAAAAACAGTAGAAGATTTTTTTTTTTTTTTTTTCTCCGGTTCGCATCCGTCTATTTTTGACGTAGTCCTCAGTGGAGTTACATGCGGTTGTAAGTATTGTGACATTTGTATTTGTTACCTATGGGTAAAAATAATCTATAACTTGCTTAGTTTGGCGCTCAAAGTATAACTTAAGTATAACCTCAGTCGGAGCGCCAATAAAAACCGATTCCCAGCGGCTTGCCTAACATTTCTTGCTATATATTACCAAACTCGTAAATCTTCAAAATATAGCCCGTTTCTTGCTCCGGGTTGCCCAGTGAAAATTCTCACACGCCGCCACTGGTACCGAATGTGATGTGTGTGTGCGCGCTGCAAAAGACGTCGATTTGGTGGTGGATTGATGGAACTATGTGCCGTTGAACTTTTTCAGGCTATAGGTATATGTATATTGTATGTTGTTTGTTTCAGTACCCCAGGTCTGGTTCCTTCTGTTATTGTCGAGCCACTACCATGACATGGGCGGACAAAGATCAGCAGCACATGTTGTATGTTAAACGTATGGTAAGTTCAACTTTTATAGCCGAGCCCAGGGCCTGATTTACCCACAGGCTAATAAGGCTAGAGCCTAGGGCGCAAGGACCAAGCAAGGGGGTGGCGGGGGCGCGACACTGAGCTGAGACTTACTTACATTTCATAGTTAGCCTAGGGTGGTCAGAACTCTAAATCAGGCCCTGGCCGTGCCAATATTGACATTTCTCCGCACCCACTCTAACTTACAGTTTTCTAAACTCAAATCGACAACTCGAGTTTAAAACTCATTTTACCAGAATCGACCGTAGTTATAGAACTACGTACAATCGCCATCATATATATCGGAGCGGCCAAAGTGCTCACAAATATCGACTCTCTGCACTCATCTCTGCTACGCGGTAATGCGCCACACACCACACACGCGAACAGCGGCTCACATATATGTTAGGATACTCATACGAGTATAATACCTAATTCAAACTTTGCTTGTCACTTGTCATTCACCCTTCGAATTACATCTCGATTTTTAAATCAAGTACCCATATCTCACCCCGTAACACTGACACTTCGCAAATTATGCGTGCACTGTAGATTTCACATCGTGGATAGCGTCGCGGCCAGCGAACGAAAAAACCATAGAAGTCTAAGTAGCGTCGCAAATTGACCCCACAGAATGGCTGCCACTGCCATTATGCGGGGTTGGGGGCGGGGTGTCAAAACGATGCCAGGCAGCCGTTTAGTTCGAACATGCGCATACCGGGTTTTAAGAACGTGTTGGGTAAGAACTTTGTAAGAAACTCGCATTCTATGGTTGTTTCTTTCGCTGGTCGCGGTGTACAAACGACAACACTGTTAACTGATCATCCTGTGTTTATATTTGGAACCTTATTACAATGCGCGTAAGGTGCACCGATGGTCAGTTAGCTGTGTTGTCGATAGTACCAAGTACTAAACCTGTATTGCTTTTCAGGTATACTTCTTTCTCCTACGAGTACACAGTTACGAGCGACAAAACAAATGCACAGCAACTGCATCACCAAAGAGAGAGATATTTAGAAAAGATATAAGTAATATGTATTCAGGGTCTCCTAAAAGTCAACGTTAAGCCGCAGATGGGCGCCGGAAATCTAAATTTGCCGTATTCAAAAAAACAAGTCTTCCTTAAATAATCTAACAAGTCTTCACCCACCAAAATAGCCTAGTTATTTTTTTCAGTACAGTCAGTTAAAGTTGGTTCGTCTAACGATGTTAAGTAGGTACATGTTGCTGAAAAAGTGTAATTTTCTTTAAAACGGAGACACTTGTGTTTTAACTTTAGTATTTAATTTACAGAAGGGTTATTCAAGGTTACTAACAAATAAAAATATTGAAGAAAAGTACACCTTTGTAGCCGTAGTACATTAAACATTACGGGGTGTACATTTTTTTATTACCATCGCTTGGTTTTTTTTTACTTTTTTGATAACTGTTATGACTTTTGCTCTATCACCTGTTTTCGGCTTGACGTTGACTTTTGGGGCACGTTGTATATTGCAGAGCATTAATAATAGCCGTGATATAGTTATATATATAACCATTTCACTAGACTAGTCTAGTGATATTGATAAAGCTTTATTAGGGCAATTTTTTCAGCATTTAGATATGTGACCTTTATATTCAAAAACAGGCCTGACTACTTATTAAAAAAATATTGGTAGCAAAGGCTTTCATATGGGCCTAACTATAGCACGAGATAATCGAGTTTATACTTACACCGAAATCAACATTGTTACTTGTATCGAAATAGTACAGTAAGCATCAAAAGTAGCTATGCAAACGAAGACGTCAAAAGTCTTTATTAAAAGGGAATAAGCGCTTTTCACGTCTTCGATTACGTAGTTACTTTTGATGCTGACTGTACCACCGAATTCAAAAATGCATCAACAAAATTTTAATAAACCCAGTGTTTTATGTTCACTTATAAATGTTAAATGTTTCAACAATCATAGATAAATTGTTTTAAAAAAAGATACATAAATATTGATATCAGCTAAACTAAACGATATTTGCATAACACAGAAGAAGTATAAATAGTACAGAAAATAGGTTTTCAATACGGAAACACATTTATAAATAAATTTATTTTATAGAGGTAGTGGAACGTTATGGTGATTCAATTTCTTAATTGTGGATATGCAGTAACTTTTGAGGGTATGCCCGGTCGAGCGCTGATATCTTACTTTGTGTGTATAGCGAATTAATCATGGAGGAGCAGGGAGAAGTATTTCCACGCACGATCCCTTGCAGACGTAATATTCAACCTAAGAAAAATTCGTTTCTGGTGCCTCGCTTCGCTCGCTCGGCTCGCGCGCTGTAGGGTCGCGGTTCTACCTAACACTCCTCGCTTCGCTCGTCGTGGTACCTACACCGACCTGCCTTAGAGTCTCTTTGAAATTACTTTGAACTAACCTTGCACCTTTTATATTTTTTTCGGGAAACAAGTTTGCCTAATAGCAAAAATTGCGGAAAATATTACCTTGATGTACTTAATTTTTTTTTATAGCGAGATACTGTTTATAATATACCTATAAGCCCGAGTAAACTTCGATCATGTCTCTTAATCATTTATTAAGATGATTAATAAATTCTAGAAAATACAAAATGTTTTTTTTATTCAATTGCAGTTAATACATTTTTGACACCTTACCTCTACCTATTTTAGTACTTAAATATTTTAGGCATTGCAATTTTAGTAATACCGGTATTAGGCCAGACATTTTATATGCCATAATAATAGGCGTAATAAGTTTTAGCCAATTAGATTTTCGAGTATTTAGTCTTAGGAGCAAAAAGAATTAGAACAATCAACAATTATGCAAAAAAAGATTAAGTATGCTAAATGTAAAGTATGCTATTCAAAGTTGTGCCAAAAGTGTTCCGCCGAAAGATTTTAGGACAATCAATATTAGGCCACGCAAAGGGCACCCGGTGGGTAGGTCGCTTCTCCATACAAACGTAGTAACACTCTCATTTTAAAACTACGTCTTGGAGTGTAACGAAACTTTGCATGTACAATGGCATGAGGTATATCTATGTCTGTAATTAGTTTATGTAGCTTCAGATATCATAGTGAAAAATACAGCGTTTTTAAGTTTTCATACAAAACTTGTTTTTGCTGTATTTTGTTTGTTTTATAAACTGGAATCATATAAACTAATTACAGACATAGATATACCTTATGTCTTTGTATATGCAAAGTTTCGTCACAATCCAACACGTAGTTTTAAAATGAGAGCGTAACTACGTTTGTATGGGGAGGTGGAATTAGGCCGAGATTACTGCGGACTCTTAATATTCGCATTCATGTTGCACTCTTGTTCTTTATTATAACAAAGTTTAACAATATCTACTACTATGTATAAAAATAAATATGATATTAAGGTGGTTCGACGACCATACAAAACGTCTTTTGACATTCGCAGGCTAACGGCGTGATATTTTAAGAAATTTATTTAACAAACTTTCATAAACTGGCTTTGTAACTTGTTTAACCTAGATTAACTTGAGAATAGTCGTTTTCCCAAAGTATCACGTCATAAACGTATTTCTCAAATAATTATGAATAGTGATCGTTATGATATCAAATTGTATGAAATATTTTTTCGGAAATCCAATAATAGAATTTGCAATTTTATATGAACTTTAGCGCACCCGTAATTCGACATATGGGCCGCAGGGCCCAGGGGGGCTAGGGGTCGTGTGTATCTACTTGAAGAGGGTCGCACTTAATATCTTTAAGTTAAATTGATGTTAAGATTTCAAAGTATTTTTTTTTACGCCTGGTTAACTAAGACCGAACATTATCAATGCTTCATGTTTATTTTATTACACACTAAACCAATCAATAAAAATGCATTTTTATTTCATTAATACATGTTTATTATCGCATCGTCAAAATAATTTTAGTAAGTAAATCATCATAATTCCAAAGATCATAGGCCATGATTAGGCCTCAACAAATAATACCAATTAAATAACTTAAAACAAATAACCGAATCCAGGAAACAAAACGAATAAATACTTAAAATTACTGCTATAATACATGTTGAGATGTTATTAAAAAAATCGTTCTTAATCAAAATATACACTAGTTTTTACACACTTATGCCTCGTTTAAGTAGTGCAGTAGTCTCATTTTATATGAGAGGACATTTATATAGCGCCTAAATCGTCGGAAAGGCCTGGCCTTTTACCAAACGTAGATAAAATGGCGCAACGCAGCACGATATACTGTCTGGCCTAAGTTTGCCGCACTCCGCTACGTACAGAGCTGCGGCCAACTTCAACCAAACGGCGTTTTACAGCAAATCAGCACTTTCAAATTAAACCTTCCTTCTTATCGCAATAAAGTCCATATTTGGCCTAATAACAGTTGGTCGCTCATACACAGCAATATCAACCCCGATACTCAGAAATGAACAAATGAATCTCAACGTCATCAATCGTCATTCAAAAAGTAAACTTATATAAAGGTGGTAGAACTCATTTTTCTTTGTAACATTTCAAAAGCATGTGAATACTAATTTCATTCATGAGTAAAGGTGTTGATAAAATTCAGTGCCTAAATACTTACACATGTAGCAGTTAGGAATCTACCTCTATATTAATTAGATGCCGTTTTGTAGCTCATTTCTTAGCCCGTTAATTGCTTGTATTCTTCACATTCTGGTAATACAGTTTCATGTATTGTATATACTACTTCAAATCGATTCCGATGCAAATTCGAAAAGTCTCGACAATGCCTGCCATTTCAAGTTGCCAAAGAATTGCTAAATATACAATAAAGTTGTAAGAACGTTCATATGTTATGAAATTACTAAGCAAAACATACGTTTCAGCGAACAGCTTCTATAAATAAACTTCTTTTACAACGTGATGATGCGAGCCATCGCAAAATATTTAAGCTGGTAACAAAATACTAAATTCTGGTAAAAATATTGACTACAGTTTTGTATATAAAACCAATCATGTACCATAAACTACATTAATTCGTATATATTTTTTAATTCATTTGTATCGTAGCTTGTATGAAAACATTTTTCGTTCGTAAATACTCGACTACCACACTGGCTGACATTTATTTTTTTAAATAAATAAAATAGGCTGACATCCCATCTCTGTCTATCCTGTATGAAAAAAAAAGAGTATGAGTAGAGTATGTAAAGAGTGGGATAAAAGACTAGAAACGTCTCAGAAGCTGAATTTATTTACAGTTAAAATGTCCATAGTTTTGCGCTATTGTACAAACGACAACACTGTTAACTGACCATCCTGTGTTTATATAGAACCTTATAACAATGCACTTAAGGTGCACCGATGGTCAGTTAACTGTGTTGTCGATAGTACATGTGGTATACGCTACTAAAAATAAATTAGCAGCGACATTAATAATAATTATAGTATAATACATAAATACTGATTATTCAAGTCCATACTATTTATCAGTTTAAATATCAGATCTATAAAACTGAGATTCAGAACCAATTATTTTATTTGCAGTTAAAGAATAATAAGGTAATTCGTTTGATATAGGTTTAAATTGCCGTCTACCACGGATTGTTGCCATTTAAAAGTCATGTTAAGTATCATAATGCAAAATCCAGCACAACTAAATACGGCGTACATACCGTCGAAAATATCGTCATATATACAAATATTGGATCAAATATATTAGCACACGCCCCTGTATATTTTGAACGCATTGAATTATGACGCGAGTCCTACTCAGATGTAAATGTTTTCGACGACATTACTGTTAAATAGCAATATATAACTTATAACTCATATAATATGAATTATTACAATATTCAAAATTTAACATAAAAAAATCACAGTCCGAGAGGATATCAATAAAATATTGTGATGATATTTTGGGTCAATTAAAAGTACCATATTTTGTTGTATATTTTCAACAAACATTAGTTTTAAGTCTAAATATGATCTCCCAATGTTAATGGTATTTCTTATGGACATTATTGTTAGACACTTGCTGATGCCTCCCGGTTTACGACTCAGGTTAAAAACAAGAAAAAGTGGACTGACCCATTTGCAAAGAGACATATTTACAGTTTTATTCCGCGTACAAAAGTCCGTACAAACCATCTCTGCACGCCGACTGCATTTTTGGCTGCGGCTGCAAACAAACAGCTCGAGCGGTTCGTATATTGCGAAAGTCAATTTTGTATTAAAGCTGCAGATCGTCCAAGAGCGACCGCTTGAATCTGCCGGCACTGAACGCCCTAAGGCCACAGTCTGGACGCCAGCGGAAAGCGGGGCGACTAGCGGGCGTTCATAGATTGTACTATGTCGAATGTATAAGGTCGCGGGAGTCCGCTGGATGCGGGTGGCGCAGGACCGGTCATTGTGGCACTCTTTGGGGGAGGCCTATGTCCAGCAGTGGACGTCTTTCGGCTGATATGATATGATGAATGTATAAAGTGCTGCTCGTTGTCCCGCTACCCGCTGGCGTGCAGACCGCGGCCTAACAGTGCGCCCACGATGCGCGGCGGCAGCTTTTCTAATTAATTGCGTGTGATCCCAACTACTCACAGACCGCGCAAAGAACATATAAAACGCTTGCCGCAATTCGCGTAACGTCGTGTCTGGGCCCCGCAAGGGCTTGGCCACGACTTCCAGCGGCAGCGGTGCGCCATACGCGGGGGCGAGAAGCCGTTTTCACACAGCCGTATCATTGTTAATTTTTGTTTTCTAATATTGGTACGATATGTTCTACGTAGGGCGAAACTTATCGCGAGATTGAGATACTGAGAGTATTCAATTAAAATAACCAAGAAGCCAGGGAGGCAGGCAATGCCTCCCTATGAGATTAAATTAGTCCCGAGTCGCTTGCATGATGTGTTCCATTAGATCAGATCATGGTTTTATAGAGAATAAGTTACACGGCTTTAGGAAATGATATTTAATGCGTAACTTGCGTTCATTCTTGAATATTTACAATAAAAAAAATATATATATACACAATTAATCAATTCGAAAAACATAAATACTCAATCTTTTTAATGTTTTATCATGTTTTGCCACCATTGTGCCAGCATAGAGATTCGTGACTATTCATAAAAGTTTATTAAACCTATTTTAGCTAAAATGCCGTTAAAATTCGTTTGTCTATCTGTCAGTCTGACATTTATTTGTGAGAAAGGGACAACACATTTTAGTTAACATAGGGTTCTTAAGTTGTATGAATAAATGTTAGTGGCAATTCGACCAACCAGGAATAAAAGTATCATATGATTAGTCGATTCATTTTAACCCTAGAAGTCGGTATTCCAGTTTAGTGAAATCGGGTCTTACTCGGTACCTAAACTAACGATCAGTCCCTTTAACCATAGGTTAGAAGATTCGTTGAAGATCTTACATTAAAAAACGATATCAGTCGACACATTAGCTCTTAACGCGTACTTTAATTTAAACCTAAACACCGCTCGCTAAGGTACAATTTCTGATAACTTCGTGATGTCTTGATTATTGACATTAATATAATGCATATTAACTATAGATTCGATCACAATGATTTATCATAAATGATGTTACATGTAAAAAGGCTGTTCTGTAGGAAAGTTAGCACTTTTTTGTATTTATTTTTCAATTTGTAACCGACTATGAAACTCGCCTATCTTATGTGAAGCGACCGAATGTATAATTATTTATCTCAGATTATTTCAACTAAAGAGAAACCAGACAATGAAGTGAGATTTCTCGCAATATCGCCTAGAAACTGTGAGGAAACATTTGGCTAATTACACTATCACTAAACCGTTTCCTACAGCTTTGGTATACCCTGCACAGTACTACGCTATTCGCACAAGCAACTGACAAATGGACTTGGAGTATTAACTTTATAAACAAGTGTTTTGTATAGAGTTACTTTACTTTGGTACAAACGATGCAATTTGTCGCAACAATTGACAGAGACACAGCTGTACTGAGTATGGTATCCTGTCTTATCCTACTATCCTACTAATATTATAAATGCGAAAGTTTAGATGTTTGGATGTTTGTAACTCAATCACGCTTAAACGGCTGAACCGATTTGAATGAAATTTTGCACGAAAATAGTTTATAGCCTGGATTAAAATATAGGATAGTTTTTATCTCGGGTCCACGCGGACGAAGTCGCGGGCGGAAGCTAGTACTAACTATAGTGCGTAGCTGCTATAGTTATAATGAATGGTATTGTTGTCTCATACCAAATATAACCGTCTCTGTCGGCACAAATAGCAAGGTGTGTAATGGCCTTAAGACTTTTCTTTTAACACATTATGTATGTTGACATTTATACCAGTTTGTTTTTTGGTGACGTTATCCGGCAGTTAGCGAATAGTTTTTTAGAAAAGTGTATGATTGTGTTTAGAAAGAGATAGTTACAATAAAAAAGTGATGGGAGATGTAGATCAGTGAATGAATTTGTTATTAAGTATTTACTGGTATTGAAGTTTTTAAAGAAAAATATAGAACGTGAAGGCTATGTAAGTAGGTAATTACAAGCTTTTATTTAATTTCACCTCGACCTCATTTTGCAATTTAAATTTGACCCACTTCCCGGTGACCTATTGAGCTGAAATTTTGGGTATAAGTTAATAGTAATAGTTTCGATGATAATTCCACGCCACGGGAATTTAGTACTTTACCGACGTAACCCCGTTGAGTTTGGGATCATTAGAATCGTCTCAATGAGTAGTTGATGACGGTGTACAGATAAGTCGGCAATAGAAGCTTGTACCAAAAATTTAATTTTTAACAGAAACTTATTTTAATTGGAATGTGTTTTGTGTCGTTTCATTCATTTGGCACCATTGTGTCATCCCACAAATAGAGTTAGGCTTTCTCAGGGTCTACACTATCAAGTAGTCGGTAAAGTAACTCCACGCAAAACGCTCACACGAAGCGAAGCTAAAGAGCGATCTTACAAAATAATACTAACTTTAGGGCCGACGTAAAACGGGCCGTTCGCTACAAAATATGAGGTATATTTAGAATTAGTGAAGATAGTGAGTGTCTAAACGCACCTAGTTCATCTTAGACTGGCAGCATACACATGTTTTCCGTATTTGATTTCCGAATTCGTTTTCCGTATTCCGACATCCGAATGCATAAAATCAATACCTATGAAATACATTAACTGACGCACATGTTCGCCATTTTTCCGAACGGAACAAATTCCGTACGTACGTTTCAAATGCAAGCCGGCGCGTTAGGAGAACCCATCTGGAAAAACCTAATGACGTCATGCGGAACGCAGCGCTTGCATACATTTTGTTTTTGCTGGCGCACACGTTCGGTAGTTTCTATTCAGTATCGCATCCTGCAGATGTCGCACACGTGTGTTTTGCAACCATATGGGTGCGATATCCGTATACTGACTGCATACGTTCCGGATGAAGAAAAACGAACGTTTGCGTTAGTCTCACGGAGTTCCAAATCGAAATTCCGCATTAGGGAATCGAATACAGAAAACGTGTGTATGCGGCCAGCCTTAACACCCAACCGTGTTCACAATCACGCGACCCCACTGTCTTGCGCGTGCCGCTTCTTGTCCCGGCCACGGGCTTCAAGATGTCGCGTCCTTACAAAATAATACTAACTTTGGAGCCGACGTAAAACGTGCCGGTCGCTACAAAACATGAGGTATACTTAGAACCGTGTTCACTCCTCGTGTCCAAGCGCACCTAGTTCAAGTTAACACCCGCACGTGTTCACAATCACGCGACCCCACTGTCCTGCGCGTGCCGCTTCTTGTCCCGGCGGTGGTCCGGGGTGGACTTCAAGATGTCCGGCTGGCCGTGGGCGAGCGAGGCGCGCGCGTCCGGCCGCGTGGCGGTGGACGTGTGCGAGCTGAGCGTGAGCGTGGCGTTGCGCTCGGAGCCGAGCGTGAGCGTGGTGGCGTGCGAGTTGAGCGCGGTGTGCGCGTGCGCGTGCGCGTGCGCGTGCGCGTGCGCGTGCGGCAGCGTGGAGGGGGACGAGTGGGGGGCGCGGCGCGCGCGCGCGTGGCGGGGGAGGGAGGAGGGCGCGGGGGTGGGCGGCGCGGGGGCGGCGGCGCCGGGCCCGGGGCCGGCGCCGGGCAAGCGGGTTAAAGCGTTCTTGTAGTCCGCGATCAGGTGCGTCAGCTCTACCATCTGGAACACGAACAATAGGCTTGCGTGACCTTCAAATTGATAACGTAGTTTTGATAAGGGGCTGTCCATTGGATGACGGTAGTCATTTTATTAGGCGGGGAGGGTTCATTCAATGAATTAACAGTATGATGATATATGGGTATATATATATATGGGTCAAAAATCGACAAAAACGATAAGTAAACCATCAAATTATTGTAATAAAGTATAAATTACAAAATATCATTAAAATATGGACGTTGAAAGTTAAGTTTTTTTTAATTGTCCTAGTGTAATTTTAAAGCTACCAACAGAATCCTTAAATTTATATAGATACGAAATTGTACGACAACTTCGGACATGAACGCAGTATTTCGCAACCGAATAAGCAATTTACTTAATTTTCCATACAATGATTCCGTACAAATAGCAAACTGTGACGTTATACTTTTCAATCAACTAATATGAAGCGTTTCGGCTGCTGTCAGCGAGATCCGTCTTTAGGATATACGCCAAATGGCATCTCATGCCATTTGAACCCCATTTTATGAAGCTCCAAGAAACATTTTTACTGTTGAAAATATCAAAATGAAACTGTGTACCTACTAGCGCCATCTGTGTAAAGCTGTTAGTAACGCTTGTACAGCAATCAGTGTCACTTCGAATACAACAAAATCCGTAACACGTTCGTTTTATTTTAGGTTATGGACTCAGTTCCTTAAAAATTGCTATTTTACAAGTTAAAAGTCAGAATTATCATAAAGTGTTGTGTGATGGACTAAAGGACTTGTGTGTTTTACGATTGAACTAAGAAAAATAAGTAAAACTGTGCAAATAGTAATTGATAGTTAACCGTTATTCAAAATCATGGCTTCTAGCTCAAGTTATTTAATAAACGTACCGAAACTAAAAGGTCGTGAAAATTATAGTGAGTGGTGTTTTGCAGTAGAGAACTTTTTAATACTGGAAGACATGGTTAAGTGTATAAAGCCAGATCCAGAAAAGCCGGTGACGGCGGCAGAAGATAGCAAAACGAAAGCTAAATTGATTTTGACAATCGACCCGTCAATCTATGTTCACATCAAGGGCGTGGAAAAAACGGAGGAGTTGTGGAAAAAGTTGAGGCTACTATTTGACGACTCAGGCTTTACAAGAAAAATTAGTCTATTGAGGAATCTAATATCTGTTCGGCTAGACAACTGCACAACGATGTCGTCCTATGTAACTCAAATTGTCGAAGCGGGTCAGAAATTGTCAGGAACGGGATTCAATATAAGTGACGAGTGGATAGGTTCCATCATGCTGGCAGGATTGAGTGAAAAATATATGCCAATGATAATGGCCATAGAACACTCTGGAATAGCCATCACGACGGACGCCATTAAAGCGAAATTAATGGATATGGAACCGGAAAATAGTGACGTGCATAACGCCTTAGCATGTTTCCGCAGGCAACATAACAAAAATAACAAGTCTATGGTATGCAAAGATGGCGCGGGAGTACAGATGTCACCTGTCAACGTCAAGGAAAAACGAAACGTCAAATGTTATAATTGTAAACAGTTTGGACACTATCGTAATCAATGTGATAAAATTGATTCAAAAAACGATCGTCAAAAGAGAACCAGTAATGCGTTTAGTGCTGTATTTTTCAACGGGGACTTTCACAAAAGCGATATCTACGTGGACAGCGGGTCGAGCTGCCATCTTACGTGTAACGAACATTGGGTGATGAATGCGTGCTATTCTGGATTTCCTAAAGAGATTATGGTCGCTAACCAGAATAAAGTGCCGGTGTTATGTAGCGGAAATGTGAAAATCACGACTTCAACTGATGAGTGTGACTATGACATAGTGATCGAAAAAGTACTCTGTGTTCCCAGCCTGACAACAAACCTCTTATCGGTAAGTCAGCTGATAAGGCAGGGTAATAAGGTGCAGTTTACAAGCGACGGATGTGAAATCTTAAATCGAAAAAATACATTAGTAGCTACAGCATCACTTATTAATGGTGTATACAAACTAAATACACCAACATGTTTAGTGGCTGCAGTATTTGAATCAGCAGATTTATGGCACCGTAGGTTGGGACATGTTAATAGTCATAGCATAAATAAAATGCAGAATGCTGTGGAAGGTGTCAAGTTAGAAGAGAGGGCAGGTATAAGCAAGTCAAATTGTGTTGTGTGCTGCGAGGGGAAGCAGAGTAGGTTGCCTTTTGCTAATGAAGGTAACAGAAGTACTGAACTGCTAAATGTGGTGCATTGTGACGTTGCAGGCCCAATGGAAAGGATGTCTCTTGGAGGTTCCAGGTACTTTCTTCTCTTCGTTGATGATCACAGTCGCATGACCCATGTGTTTTTCTTAAAGAATAAAAGTGAAGCATTCCAGTGTTTCAAAGAATATAAGGCCAAGGTTGAGAATGTCACATCAAAGAAAATAAAGATATTACGCAGTGATAATGGTGGGGAATTTTGCAACTTAGAATTTGATAATTATTTAAAGAAGAATGGAATAATTCATCAGAAGTCAAATCCGTACACCCCGGAACAGAACGGCCTCAGCGAAAGAACAATAAGAACGACTACAGAAAAGGCCAGATGTCTTTTGTTTGAAGCAAAACTTAGTAAAGAATTCTGGGCTGAAGCCGTTAATTGTGCTGTTTATTTGCAGAACCGAATTGTGAAGAATGGACTGAATGATCGGACACCATACGAACTGTGGACAGGGAGAAAGCCAAATCTTACTCATGTTAGAGTTTTTGGCAGCACAGTCATGAAGCACATACCTAAAGAAAAGAGACACAAGTGGGACAAGAAGTCAGAAAAGTGCATACTTATAGGTTATCCTGAAGATGTCAAAGGGTACAGGATATACAACCCTACAACTAGGAGTATCATGACTAGCCGTGATGTAATAATTATGGAAGAAAAGAATACTCACCAAGAACATCTAATTCCAGTGGATGAGATGCATGTTGAGTCTGTGAAGAGTTCAGTTCCAGAAAGCTCAGATCAAGTGGAGGATTCGTCGGAGATTGTCAGTGAGCTAGAGGATTCATTCATTTCCACTAGTAGCATAAACATACATGATGAAACCTATGTGCCATCAGAGGAGTCCACAACCTCTGATGAGGACCCTAATACAGGAAATAAAACTTCCCCAGTGAGGCAAAGAAGAAAACCTGACATGTATGGTTTCATGTGTATGAATGAAGACAAGTCTGATACTGAGCTTACACTAAAGGAAGCACTACAAGGACCAGAGAAGGAGTTTTGGGAGCAAGCTGTGAAGGATGAATTACAAAGCTTTCAGGACAACAAAGCATGGGAAATTGTTGATGCTCCAAGTGGTGGTACTATTGTTAAGTGCAAGTGGGTTCTAAAAAGGAAATGTGACTCTGACAATAATGTGCGGTATCGAGCTAGGCTCGTAGCTAAAGGCTGTACTCAAAAATATGGTATAGATTATGAAGAGACATTTTCTCCAGTAGTTAGGTATACTACGCTAAGGTTATTGTTTGCATTGTCGGTTCAGTTAAATTTAGAGGTAATTCATCTCGATGTCAAGACAGCTTTTTTGAATGGGGACCTGGATGAGACTATATATATGCAGAAACCTGAAGGTCTTGTTTGTTCTGATGACAAGAAAGTTCTAAAGTTAAATAAGGCTATATATGGGCTCAAACAGGCATCTCGTGCTTGGCATAAAAAGGTGGATAATTGTATGTTAGCTGATGGTTATAGTAAATCGAAAATAGAACCATGTTTATATACTAAAATTGTTGGTAATCATAGAACTATGGTGTCATTATATGTAGATGATTTTCTTATTTTCTCAAATGACCAACAAGAATTGAAACATCTGAAAGAAATGTTGAGTAATAATTTTAAAATTAAAGACTTGGGTCAAGTTAAAGAATGTCTTGGTATGTCAGTTAAATTTGATAAGAAAAATAATATTGTTACTTTGAGTCAAGAGAAATATGTTGACCAGTTACTTAGCAAGTTCAACATGTCAGAGTGTAAGACTGTTAACACTCCAATGGAGGCTAATTTAAAGAGTAAGAAAGAAGAGCTTTCAAACTGTCAAAATCCATACCAACAGCTGATAGGAAGCTTAATGTATTTAGCGGTTTTAACAAGGCCGGATATTGCTTACTCTGTGTCATATCTTAGTCAATTTAATAACTGTAATAATGAAGAACAATGGATTTATGCGAAGAGAGTTCTAAGATATTTAAAAAAAACTAAGTATATAGGTTTAAAATATAGTAAAAATGAAAGTGTCACTATTCAGGGCTTTGTGGATTCAGATTGGTGTAGTGATATTAATGACAGGAAATCCTACACAGGGTTTTGTTTTACTATGTCAGGATCAGCCATATCTTGGAGTTGTAGTAAACAAAAATGTATTGCTCTTTCTAGTACAGAGGCAGAATACGTTAGTATTTCTGAGGCCTGTAAGGAGGCAGTTTATTTAAGAAACTTACAATTTGAAATAACAAAGAGAATGTATAAATTTACTTTGTATAATGATAATCAAAGTGCGCAAAAATTGTTAGTTAATCCTGTATTTCATAACAGAACGAAACACATTGATGTTAAATTCCATTATTGTAGAGACCTGGTAACAAATAATATTGTCTCAGTAAAATATTTGTGCACAGCTGATATGCCTGCAGATTTATTTACAAAAGGATTAAACACTGTCAAACATTATAAATTTATGAATGCTTTAGGCATTGTTAGAGTGTAGTAGCATCCTTGAATCTGCTTTGCTTCATGTATTAATGTAAGTTATATTTTGAGTGGAGGTGTTGAAAATATCAAAATGAAACTGTGTACCTACTAGCGCCATCTGTGTAAAGCTGTTAGTAACGCTTGTACAGCAATCAGTGTCACTTCGAATACAACAAAATCCGTAACACGTTCGTTTTATTTTATTTACAAAGCACGTGTCGAAAAGACCCGTCATCTACGGTCTAAGCGCCTCAGTGTTGCATTAAAAAAAAAACAAAATCTTACTCCAAATTAAAAAAGGCAAAAAATATATGCCTAGTGACGAAAATCCCATTCAGATATCTCAAAGAATAACGAAGCTACAACCGTTTTAATATTGCTTGTTAGAGAGAGAACGTAAACAGTATGTGACGTCACATTACGGGATGCTGCCGGGGGGCCGCGTCGAACACGATGGGGCGCGGCACGTTGTGATCTATTAGTGTGACGTAACAGTCTACAAGCGTCATCGTTTCGTATGAAGTTGCGTTTTGCGAAAAAGGGACAACATACGCCTTCTTAAAATTTAGGCCACTTATAACTTCGTGATTATTTAACCTTTTGTATTGATTTTTTCTCCATTTGACTACATCTTTAATCCTTTTTCGAGAAAATATGACATTATTGATTATTTTATTTAGTGTCTACACCCCTATTCCTCGGAAATGACATTACTTTCACTAACCTTAGGTTTATTGAGACTAATCAGCATCTTATGCACGGGACTCGTCGCATCATCCGCGTCCGCGTCTATGAGCATCATCAGATCATCCTGCAACGGAAAAAAATATAAAAACTAAACCTAATTAAATAGACGTAAAAATAAATAGACGTTTACGGACGAGCAACACTCAAAATTAATTAGTACTCCATAAGATAGAAGGCAAGTGCCACTGGGCTGGACACTATTTCCGTATGCATCCAGAAAGATGGACCAGGATAAGTACAAAACCCCTCTGTTACATCCCCCGCAGTCGGACTGCTTACGCAAGAAATAATTTTGTTAGAAGGGAGTGCAGGTTGTACAACGAAAAATTTCTGAGTGTCGATATTTTCTGTGAGAAACTTATAAGATTTAAAACACTGTCTTTGCAGTGTAATAACCCAAATCATGAGATTGGCGCTAAGAAAGAATCTCAGTATTAATCGTTACTGCTTTTTATAACTGATTAAGAATAACAAAACCTTTTTAGTATTCAGTTTTGTAAACACAAAAAATGTTATTACTCTTATACTCTTGCTCTTTCTTTTTCATTATTATTATTATTAATTACTTTTGTTCTTGTATGCATAAATAGCTCTGTTTTTACTCTGTAGAAACTTTATTAAAACATGATGTTAAGGTATTTTCATTAAGGAAACTGTAAGAAATTTTTCCAGTGTTATGTATAACTATAAAATACTGTTTGTTTCTTAAATAAATAAATAAAATAAAATACCAAAATGGAGACAAAAGATTGAAGAACCGATAGCCGTTTGATTTATAATTCTATCTGTAGTGCAAAAATAGGAGATACGATTCAAAACTTGACAAAAATCGATGAAAACCTCGGGTAGCCCCTTAAAAGCTATCTACCTATTTAGTACAAAATGTGACGATTGCTTCGTCTTCATCATAAGCAGGACTTCATATATCAATCACGGAACCTTTAGCCGCTCACCAAACCAGAAAAAAGGCAATTCAATTTGAATCAACTGTAATGCCAAATAGAATACATCTTGTTTTGTTTAAAAAAAAACCACAAAACCAATACAATTCTGTTCCAAATTACAAAACCATAAATTCCTTTGAAGGGGACGATACCTTTTCAAATACCCCTGCTACACACTCGTCGATGCCGTAGGAAATAGCGAGGAAAGGAGGCAGAGACTTAGTGTGGCAACGTTACTCGTCATACCGCCCATCTGGCACCTCGTCATGTCCACCGCTCCCTGTTTTGTCGGTTTTTTGGGCGCGAGTAAAGGAGTGGCAATAAAGGCAAGTAACCTAGATTAATCGCGTGCGTAGAGCAGTGTGTGGCCAGAGAGGGCAACACAACAAGGAGCAGTGCAATGACCATAGTGTAGCTGAGGTAAAAGGCATTTAGGTAGAGGCATTTAGGTAAAAGGCATTTAGGTAGAGCAGATGCAATCAATTACCTGTAGTCCGCCGAACAGGCCGATGGAGCTGAGCGCGTACCGGCCGATGACCGCCATGGAGGCCAGCTCGAGCACCGTCACGCCGTCCTCGGACACCGCCAGCCACGCCATCGACAAGTCTGGCTGCTTTATCTGTACAACACAATTTGAATATTATTTTTATTCATCATATCATCATCATATCAGCCGAAAGACGTCCACTGCTGGACATAGGCCTCCCCCAAAGAGTGCCACAATGACTGGTCCTGCGCCACCCGCATCCAGCGGACTCCCGCGACCTTTACCAGGTCATCAGTCCACCTTGTCGCTGTTGTCATCGCTAAACTTAAGTGGCAGTGGGCGGGGCACATTGCACGTAGAACCGATGGCCGTTGGGGCGGAAAGGTTATTTTTATTGTATAGGAATTAATACTACACAGTAGTGACTAATGCTAATAACAGATCCTCATGGATAGCGTATTAATAATAAAAAAAATAAGAAAGCATAGGCCAAACAAAAACACAGCGCTCTTGCGTGTTGGTACTACATAATTAAGTACTTATTTCTAAATAGACCAGCAAACTATTTCCCTACTTCTGCCGAAATACTGCCGAGACAAGAGTCGTCTCACTGAAGGAATACTTGCGCTGAATAGGTGCAGGGCGTCGAACCTCTGAAACACGTCATTTCAAGCCGTTGCTCGCTCTGATCATAAAACTGTTTTGCCTATAGTTAGTAAATGATGGTGGCGGCCTACGCCGAGCTCTACTGGGTATACGGATGTTCAATTTACCAAGTAAGGGGCTGTCGATTGAATTAGATGTAACTTTAAGTAGATAGGTAATATCAGCAATATTACGACGGGTCTCAAGTGAGAGAAGATGGAATCTCCTACACAGATCCAAATACTTATTTGATTTGTAGTGAATGCCTAATTTGAGGCATAGAAAATTAACCACGCTGTGGTATCCGAAATGCGATCCGAACTTGTGGGTAAAACAGCCATTGTTGTAACAGAGATGGGATATTTTAAAGAAATAAATTGTTAATGTTTATGTGGCTTTTGTAAAGAAGCCTATATACCTCATTAACATTTAACAATGAATAATAACAAAAATAATTTATTGAAAACCTTCTTGCTAATGTTAACAATGTGCATGCATATTAATGCGCTATCAAATATGCCCTCGATCGGTTCACAACCCATTTTTGATACCTGTACATGAAAAATATTATAGACACCAAGATAGCGTTTTATTAGTGTTGTGTTAGCTAGAATGGCCCTGCTACTGCTACAGTGAGATTTCGCTAACAATATACACAAAGCTAGATAAGGTGGTATACGTACCCTCGCCTGGAAGAGGGTCGCGCCGAAGAAGGGCCATTTCCTCGTGCAGTTGAGGTATATCCGCACGCAGTCCGCTGTACTGCGACCCTTCAGCGCCGTCCATTTGCTGCGGAGTTTGTCTTCCACTTCCCTGTGCAGATAAACAGTTACCTTCAAGTTTCATGTTAGGTTCAGTGAAATATTACTATCTAAAACGAAAAACATGACCCTCCTCTCCTTAGGCAGTGGGGTAAAACACGGATGTCGCTGTCAAATTGTAACTGAAATATGGGCTAGTCAATTTCATTAAAGCCATTTTAAATAGAAAAGTCCTGTGACTCAGATATATGTACGGATATAGTATAGACACTAGACAGCTTGCGAGTCATTGACCTTGCTACCTGAGCTCGTCGTTGGTGAGCGCGGCGCGGTACCGGTAGGGGTAGAAGCGGTGCGCGAGCGGCTGGTTGTGCGCGCTGGTGGACGCGCAGTAGTCGCCCATGTCCAGCTGCGCCATCAGCGCGCCCAGCTCGCGGGTCACTGACCCTGCTACCTGGCGGGTAGGGTAGGTACCTGAGCTCGTCGTTGGTGAGCGCGGCGCGGTACCGGTAGGGGTAGAAGCGGTGCGCGAGCGGCTGGTTGTGCGCGCTGGTGGACGCGCAGTAGTCGCCCATGTCCAGCTGCGCCATCAGCGCGCCCAGCTCGCGGGTCACTGACCCTGCTACCTGGCGGGTAGGGTAGGTACCTGAGCTCGTCGTTGGTGAGCGCGGCGCGGTACCGGTAGGGGTAGAAGCGGTGCGCGAGCGGCTGGTTGTGCGCGCTGGTGGACGCGCAGTAGTCGCCCATGTCCAGCTGCGCCATCAGCGCGCCCAGCTCGCGGGTCACTGACCCTGCTACCTGGCGGGTAGGGTAGGTACCTGAGCTCGTCGTTGGTGAGCGCGGCGCGGTACCGGTAGGGGTAGAAGCGGTGCGCGAGCGGCTGGTTGTGCGCGCTGGTGGACGCGCAGTAGTCGCCCATGTCCAGCTGCGCCATCAGCGCGCCCAGCTCGCGGGTCACTGACCCTGCTACCTGGCGGGTAGGGTAGGTACCTGAGCTCGTCGTTGGTGAGCGCGGCGCGGTACCGGTAGGGGTAGAAGCGGTGCGCGAGCGGCTGGTTGTGCGCGCTGGTGGACGCGCAGTAGTCGCCCATGTCCAGCTGCGCCATCAGCGCGCCCAGCTCGCGGGTCACTGACCCTGCTACCTGGCGGGTAGGGTAGGTACCTGAGCTCGTCGTTGGTGAGCGCGGCGCGGTACCGGTAGGGGTAGAAGCGGTGCGCGAGCGGCTGGTTGTGCGCGCTGGTGGACGCGCAGTAGTCGCCCATGTCCAGCTGCGCCATCAGCGCGCCCAGCTCGCGGGTCACTGACCCTGCTACCTGGCGGGTAGGGTAGGTACCTGAGCTCGTCGTTGGTGAGCGCGGCGCGGTACCGGTAGGGGTAGAAGCGGTGCGCGAGCGGCTGGTTGTGCGCGCTGGTGGACGCGCAGTAGTCGCCCATGTCCAGCTGCGCCATCAGCGCGCCCAGCTCGCGGGTCACTGACCCTGCTACCTGGCGGGTAGGGTAGGTACCTGAGCTCGTCGTTGGTGAGCGCGGCGCGGTACCGGTAGGGGTAGAAGCGGTGCGCGAGCGGCTGGTTGTGCGCGCTGGTGGACGCGCAGTAGTCGCCCATGTCCAGCTGCGCCATCAGCGCGCCCAGCTCGCGGGTCACTGACCCTGCTACCTGGCGGGTAGGGTAGGTACCTGAGCTCGTCGTTGGTGAGCGCGGCGCGGTACCGGTAGGGGTAGAAGCGGTGCGCGAGCGGCTGGTTGTGCGCGCTGGTGGACGCGCAGTAGTCGCCCATGTCCAGCTGCGCCATCAGCGCGCCCAGCTCGCGGGTCACTGACCCTGCTACCTGGCGGGTAGGGTAGGTACCTGAGCTCGTCGTTGGTGAGCGCGGCGCGGTACCGGTAGGGGTAGAAGCGGTGCGCGAGCGGCTGGTTGTGCGCGCTGGTGGACGCGCAGTAGTCGCCCATGTCCAGTTGCGCCATCAGCGCGCCCAGCTCGCAGGTCACTGACCCTGCTACCTGGCGGGTAGGGTAGGTACCTGAGCTCGTCGTTGGTGAGCGCGGCGCGGTACCGGTAGGGGTAGAAGCGGTGCGCGAGCGGCTGGTTGTGCGCGCTGGTGGACGCGCAGTAGTCGCCCATGTCCAGCTGCGCCATCAGCGCGCCCAGCTCGCGGGTCACTGACCCTGCTACCTGGCGGGTAGGGTAGGTACCTGAGCTCGTCGTTGGTGAGCGCGGCGCGGTACCGGTAGGGGTAGAAGCGGTGCGCGAGCGGCTGGTTGTGCGCGCTGGTGGACGCGCAGTAGTCGCCCATGTCCAGCTGCGCCATCAGCGCGCCCAGCTCGCGGGTCACTGACCCTGCTACCTGGCGGGTAGGGTAGGTACCTGAGCTCGTCGTTGGTGAGCGCGGCGCGGTACCGGTAGGGGTAGAAGCGGTGCGCGAGCGGCTGGTTGTGCGCGCTGGTGGACGCGCAGTAGTCGCCCATGTCCAGCTGCGCCATCAGCGCGCCCAGCTCGCGGGTCACTGACCCTGCTACCTGGCGGGTAGGGTAGGTACCTGAGCTCGTCGTTGGTGAGCGCGGCGCGGTACCGGTAGGGGTAGAAGCGGTGCGCGAGCGGCTGGTTGTGCGCGCTGGTGGACGCGCAGTAGTCGCCCATGTCCAGCTGCGCCATCAGCGCGCCCAGCTCGCGGGTCACTGACCCTGCTACCTGGCGGGTAGGGTAGGTACCTGAGCTCGTCGTTGGTGAGCGCGGCGCGGTACCGGTAGGGGTAGAAGCGGTGCGCGAGCGGCTGGTTGTGCGCGCTGGTGGACGCGCAGTAGTCGCCCATGTCCAGCTGCGCCATCAGCGCGCCCAGCTCGGCTGCCAGCTCGCGGGTCACCGGGAACCGGCCGGCTACCACTGTAACAATAAACATTTGTCTATCAGAGACGAAACTACAGAATTTGAGCAACTATCTGTGCTGTGAAGGACATTTTGGGCCCATTTCATAAATACTTCTAACTTTTTATACAAACAGAAGTCCCTTAAGAGGGAAGGATAGCTTTGCAGCAGCCAGCAGCTCGCGACTCACGACTCACTTTACTCGTATTGATGAAATTTCCATTTCGGGAGAAAACGGTTTTCACAAACTAAATCTCAAAAAAACACTCTTATTTTGAAAATGAAATGAAATCAAAATTATTTATACATAACAAACAAATATAAATATCACATACAAAAACTCAAAACTCAAAATGATCTATATTCAAGTAGGCATAGTACACAAGCACTTTCAAACCGTCAGCAAAAAATTTTTTGCGTAATTTATTAAACATAAAAAATAAAATTATATGAAGTATAAATTGTATAAAAAATAATAGTCTACTCGTAGTTGTAATGTTTCTAGAAAAACAATCTGATGTCAAAAACCAAAATATAACGAGTATAATAGATTAAAAATTCAGCCACAATTAGTTCAATGGAGTTTTATCATTCATGTAGTCTTGTGTGCTATAATAAGCTTTAGAAATGAATTTACGCTTCACATAGTTCTTGAATTTATTAATATATAACTCAGCTACGTTTCCTGGAAGTTTGTTATAAAACCTTACACAATTACCCATGAATGATTTTTTAATTTTTGGAGCCGAGTGGTGGGCACCGCGAGCTTATGCTTATTTCTAGTATTGATAGTATGTATATCACAGTTTTTCCTAAAATTTACAATGTTTTTATGTACATACAAAATATTTTCATAGATATATTGATAATGTAATGTGTTAATATTTTTAAACTTATCTCTAAGTGAGTCTCTATGGTTCGAATGAATCTCCGAAGTACTGCCCCACAATAAAATACCATATGACATAATTCTATGGAAGTAGCTAAAATATACTACGAGGGCTGCTACTTATGTATCCGGAATCCAGGATTCCAACTTTCTTAAACACAATTTTTGACCTCCATGGTAAAATTTGACCTTTCTTTTAATACTGGCCGCTATATTTTTTTTTCTTGAGTACGCTAGTCTTTTGTTTTTGGCGGGTTTAAAATGTTATCTCGTTGCAAGAATGGAACTTACTCGTGAAAATATTTGTGCTATGATTTATTACGATTTTCGGCGTGGCTTAACGCAACAACAATGCATAGATCAATTAACTTTGACTTTTG
Organism: Epinotia bilunana; assembly: GCA_947049275.1. Taxonomy (NCBI): domain Eukaryota; kingdom Metazoa; phylum Arthropoda; class Insecta; order Lepidoptera; family Tortricidae; genus Epinotia; species Epinotia bilunana. Next base: position 16,911,990 of record OX346266.1, on the reverse strand, counting down.
GTGATGAAGCTACATCAAAAACTACTGTGTATCACTGGTTTAGTGAGTTCAATTGTGGACGTAGTATGCTTACGGACGAAGTTAAGGAAGGTCGCCCGAAATCGGCCGCTGTACCACAAAATATTGAAGCAGTGCGGAAACTTATAATGCATGACCGTCATGTTACGTATCGCGAGATAGAAGCAATTCTGGGGATATCTATGACGAGCATTAATAAGATATTACATGAACATTTAGCTGTAAAAAAATTTTGTTCGCGTTGGATACCGCACAATTTAACTAAGGATCAAAAAGAGGCTCGCGTCGAATGGTGCAAAAAAATGTTGGAAAAATATAACCGTGGTGACTCAAAAGCTGTTTATAATATCTACACAGGTGACGAATCTTGGATATATGCGTATGATCCCGAAACTAAACAGCAATCAACAGTGTGGGTGTTTAAAATGAGCCGAAGCCTACGAAAGTTACTCGTGCAAAAAGCACCTGGAAGCAAATGGTCGCCTGCTTTTTTGGTATGAATGGCCATGTGGCTACAGTGCCACTAGAAAATCGTAAAACGGTTAATTCGTAGTGGTACACGACCATTTGTTTGCCAGAAGTGTTTGAAGAAATACGTAAAGACAACCAGCGACGCAGAATCATTCTTCACCATGACAACGACAGCTGTCATACATCACGCAAAACAAGTCGATTTTTGGAAGGGTCTCGATTAACGGGTCACCCACCGTACAGCCCTGATTTGGCACCCAATGATTTTTATTTATTTCCAAATGTAAAGAATAAATTACGTGGTCAACGATTTTCGACCCGTGAAGATGCGGTCGACGCGTTCAAACAACACGTTTTGGAGATACCTCAATCAGAGTGGCAAAAGTGCTTTAAAAATTGGTTTACACGTATGCAAAAGTTCATCGATCATCACGGAATTTATTTTGAAAAACAATGAAACGTTTTGCGTTTCTGGACCTCAACGAGGAGCTGCTTGATAGGCTGGAGCGCCTGCAAAATGTATGTATCAGATATATTTTTGGTCTACGCAAGTATGATCATATCTCTGAATTCCGCTCTAAGCTTCGATGGTTACCGATTCGCCGGCGCAGGACCGTGCATATCATTGGTGCTGTCATTACTTTTCAACACACTGTTCAGCCCTACTTCCCCTCCTTATCTTTCTGAGCGGTTTAACTATATGGCAGACGGCAGTGGCCACCGCTTGCGGTCGAGTGCTAACCTTACTCTTGCTGTACCGTCTAGAAAGACGCGAACATACTCCAGATCTTTTACCGCGCACGCTGTTAAGTTGTGGAATGAGTTGCCTTTGTTACTGAGACAGTCGCGGTCTGTTGCGTCACTTAAGATGAATTTAAAGAAGTTGTGGCTTTCCAATGACTTGTGAATTGGTTGAACATAGTATTTATTTGTTAATTGTATATTTGCGATATATATAGTGTGTATTATATTTTATACTGTATATTTATATATGTATTGGCATGTTTTTATTTGTCTAGAATTAATACCTATTAGGTTTTGTTTTCATTTTCTCTGTGTTTTTGTACACGGTATAAGTTTGCCTATCTCGGTCTACCTACCTTCCTCTCAATTGCTCAAAGGTTAGCTGGAAGAGATCCCTTATAGGGATAAGTTCGCCTTTGTACTGTCTTTGCCTTTGTATTGTGTGACATGTATATTCTTTAACCTGTTATTGTGTACAATAAAGTGCTTACATACATACATACATAAAACTATATTTAGTAATGTACGTTTGATTATTTTTTTCTATTCCGGATACATAAGTAGCAGCCCTCGTAATCGAGCTGTTTTCACGTCTGTTAATTGATGGATCTTGCTCACTGCAAATGCTGCAGAACTCAGTCTATTCGAGAGATTAGCAATATAGGGACTGGTATACACATATAATACTATTTAATTAGGTACTTAAAACTATTTATTTGCTACGAAATGGTCCCGCCTCAGCATAATGCTGGCACGAGCCAGCGCTGGTCTTCCGGCGAGACCATTTTGAGTAGGTATTACGTCATCTGCTGTACGTGCGACACGGCCTTAGACTAAAACTGAACGCTGCGCTTGCGTCAAACAGATTTTGATGTCGATTCAGCATCAGCATAATATATTGCAATGTATCCAAAGCCGCCTCCACATGCTTGGCAAACAACGGAAAATAGCAAGCTCTCCAAGCCTGCGGTTGCTGTGTTTTTCTTGGGTGACTGAGGTCGGTGTTTGGCACGTGTTTGGTGTTTGTGGCAAACACGAAGCGTGTGGAGCCGGCGTAATAACATAGCCAACAATATCTCTTACCTTGTTGATTGACTTGGTAGCACAGCAATAGCCGCTCCTTGTCAGTTTCCGTCCGCACGGAATTCTTGAAATATAGCCTGTTCCGGTACGTCAGTCGAATTACTCGAGAGTTCTCGAACTTTCCGGAGCCTTTCTCTCTGAGTGCCGTCTCCCATTTTGATATTACGTCGCATAGCTGAAAAATAAGAAATGTTTTTACATAATTCCTTTTGAGTTTACGAAGAGTACTGACAAACTTGTAATAATATATGGATTTAATAATAGTATTTTATACAATCGTTACACAATGACGGCTCTTCAAGTCGCGTAGCGTGTCGTACTATACTACTGTGTACTCGGCAAGCCTCGTGGCCTAAGTAAGGTACCTACGATAATTAAGGAGCTAAAGTGTTTAACTAGAAATACTCAGGAGCGTTGACCAAAGGCGAGTTGCATTTTTAGTCAACTTGTAACATAAAAGGTGAATTTTAACTTTGTAAAACTAACTTTTTGGTTTTTTGTCTCCAATTTTAAGCTGTTTCGCTCTAAATTTATAAGCATATAGTTTCTAAGCTATACGAGCAGAAGGGTTCTTACCTTTTTATCAGGCATGATGTGGTGTTCCAGGTCCTTCTCAATGGGGTCATCGCTAAAGAGCGCGAAGCCAGACGCGCCGGCCTCCCGGCAGCCCAGCTCCGTGCTAAGCGTGGTCAGGAACTCTTCAACTGACGTGGAACCGTCGAAGCTTATAACCTGGGAAAGACATCACCTTTTACTGAATTTGCAATACGATACAAATACTCTTTATTGCACAGATCTCACAGCAAAGCAGGTACAAAAGAAAAGAACACACAGAGCTACATGGAGACAGGTAAAACAACAGCCGCTCTTATCGCTAAAGAGTGATTTCTTCTAGATAACTTTTATAGGTAGTGACGTTTTGTTGACGTCAGGTTCTTTTCGTTCGTTTGCAGATAATACATAGCTTGGCGTGAAAAGGGATTGCCAGGCTTGTACCACTACCCATGTATATCTAATTGGCCAGCATTCTTTATTTTCCTGACGTCTGCAGTAACATACTATTTATTTCCCGCCGGAAATCCAATCCTATCATCTTTGTGTAGATATTTCTGGTCTATTTTTTCAACGAAACTCCGAATGATTTCGGATAAAATGATGAATGATGTCTCAATGGATGCGAACCTTAAGTTGCGCGATCGCATCAGAAATGAGGCTATCCGCAGCAGAACCAAGGTAACCGATATAGCCCTCCGAATAGCTAAACTTAAGTGGCAGTGGGCGGGGCACATAGCAGGTAGAACCTTAAACTTGGGATAATAGCTGTTCTGTCTGTTCATCCTTTACCTTGGTCGTGTGTGCAATAAAGGGTTCACATACATATTAATTCGGCGAGATTAGCATACCTGGTAGGCGTTGTTGAGAATGTCCACGGGCATGGCGTGAGGCAGGCAATGGTGGTAGGGGTTCTTGAGCAGGATGGGATCGCTTGTCCGTCCATCCGCCATTGCACACATTCCGCTGTGTCTTATCAAAGTCTCTTACCTAGTAGGTGTTTGAGCGTGAACCTAATGGCGTGCGGCACGCAGTGGAGTCTAGGAGGTACTCTCCCAGTTGGGATTCTCCAAATATGAGTCAGATGACAATCCCCTGTTTGGCGGCCGCTTGTACCGTGGTCCCTAGTGTTAGCTCCCACAGCTTTTGGCTCGGACGCCGCCATAAAACGCTCTGTGAAAGAACTCGAACGAAGCTTGTGGTGGCTCCATACCTGGTAGGTGTTGTTGAGCATGTGCACGGGTATGGCGTGAGGCAGGCAGTGGTGGTAGGGGTTCTTAAGCAGGATGGACAGCACCTCCATGCGGGACGGCTTGTCCGTCCGTCCGCCGTTGCGGATCGTGCGCTCGAGCGCGCGCGAGCAGTACGCGGCGTATTTTCCGCATTCCGTTCTGGAAATATACATGTTTTTATTACACGACTGCCTAACGAAAGGAGTGTAATGTTTTTGTACTTGTCATATTATATTCGAATTATGCACTTGTTTTTTGTTACCAGGCAGAGTAGTGGCAGTTTAAAGCCAACTATTTGTCAGGAAGTGGTACACACAGCAGTGGGATTAGGCTTTTAAAAGATCACTGAGCCAAAATTATTAGTTTACTACACACACTAATTAATGATTTTTTAATTCTCCATCGATGAGGTTTTTTCAAGAATATCATACTGTACATGTGAGTTCAAGCCCCGCTTGTAACACTATTCTTCAAAAATACATTTATACTCACGTAATATCATTTAATATTTAACAATTTGCTTTATTTCTGGTGAAGAAACCGGCATCATGGCAGTCGCTTTGGTAAAACTACTCCAGTCTGAAGAGGATCACAGCCGACTATTGTTGCGCGGGAAGAATATTCTGACAGCCAGAGCGAGGAGTTGCCATCTCTGCATGAAGCTATACGTCGGCAGGTTGCTCTTGCAAACGGAAAATGCGCAAGGTTCCAGGTGTTATGGTGTTTATCTCTACTCACTTGGAATCGGCGTGCCTGCTGAGATGTAGTTTCAGGAACCAGAGTAGCCTGTTGTTGCGTGGAACGAACAAACTGACAGCCAAAGCGAGGAGTTGCCATCCCTGCACGAAACTATAGGTTGGCGGGTTGCTCTTGCAGTCTACGGAGAGTAGCGGCGCCTGGAAGGTTCCGGGGTTTTGGAGATTACTTGGTAGGGGTTGGAAGATAAATATTATATTGTTCATTCCAAGAAGACGCGCTCCTGGAAACTGATATACATATGTATAGTATAGTATATGATGAGGAATGGGACGCGTCCTCTTGGATTTGGAAAAAAATCAAGTAAAATTAATGTGTTCTTTCGTTAAGACAAACAGAGAAATAAAGATTTATCTAATAAAGCCCTAATTCTAAAACTGTCATCAAACCTATTTCCGCTAAAACACCGTTCAAATACGTTTCGGCAGTTCGTTGTTTGTAAGAACCAAACCACGTTTTAGATATCAGAGGTCTGTTAACTTGTTGAGTTTTATGAATAAGAGGGCAAGAGTCTTTTGACATATCGAGATCTAACGGCAGTCAATAAGTTGATTAGGTCAGATCACATTAATTTTACGAGATCAAAAATCATTAAATATAGTAACTGTCTTACACTTAACTTATCGCAGTTCTCGCATTGGCTTTGACGTTTAGACGAATACATTGCGAGTAAATAATTTATTGGCTTCTTATTTAGTATTTATATTAATACTCTTATTCAGCTTATGGACAATGTCACGTATTTTAAGAATGCGCCATCTATCGCAACAGCGAAACTAAGTGGTCTTCTTAGTTTGATACCACTTACAACGCCATCTGTGTCTTTGTCACATAACTCACTAGACAATTTTGATATGACGCACGAAATACCACAAAGTAATAGGTTTTACGTCACACCTGGCCATAATGTGAGTATTACCGCACGCAGCGCGTACGGTAAAACTCGCATTATGGCCAGGTGGAGATGTAAAATTGTGTACTCACCACGGGCAGTAAAAAAGAAAGCCCTGCCTGCGGCTCGGGTCACAAACACCTGCGATTTCGGGCTTTCTTTCTTTTACTGCCCTTGGTAAGTAATATACTATTACACTACTATACATCTCCTGGGACAAATAGCCTTAATAGGTAAAAAAAACTTTATTGATCCCTTATTAGTATGCTAATACAACTATATGTAGTTGTGACCTGTTCGAATACAATTGGTAACACACACAAGAAATACCAGCTTCGTTTAAGTTTTTCGCCTACTCTGTTTTAGTTGTAACATTGACAACAGCGCCACCTATCCCGCCCACTCGGAACTACCAGTACCTGTATGGAGCTCGGCGAGCCCCCATTGGGTTGGGTGTCGCCCTTGTCGCCGCCGACGGACGCGGTGCCCGAGTCGCAGGTGAACAGCGATTGCGTCGCGCATAGTAGCAGTTGCTGTACAAATGAAATGTTGGTGGTCGGGGGACTGGAGATACTTGGCTATTGAGGATGTTTGGAGGAACTGGCACGATTAGGCTTACATTAACTAAGTAAGAAAATGTTGCAAATTGGTTTTCAGCCAGTTTCATTAGTCGTAAGTCTTGCATTATTATAATAATAATGACAATACAATAATTCGGTAACCATCATCTTTAGTTGACTTGACTGCTAGTAGGTCGAAGTCTTCAATGGCTAATACTAAGGCTGGCACTCAAAATGATTGCGTTTTATAGATACTACCAGGACCGTAGCTAGGGAAGGGCAGTTTAATATCAATGCCTTTTTATCGCCCTACATGTAACCATCACTGTCCTACGCAAGTTCCAACACTATCTACGGTCCTGGTTACTAGTTGTGTGGAGTCGCAGTGGCGTGGCGTCCTACTTATCCGATATATATTTTTTACCCCCGACGCAAAGAGGGGTGTTATAAGTTTAACGTGTCTGTGTGTCTGTGTATCTGTGTATCTGTCTGTGGTATCGTAGCTCCCAAACGGATGGACCGATTTCAATGCGGTTTTTTTATTCGAAAGCTGATGTGATTCTGAGTGTTCTTAGCTATGTTTCATGAAAATCTGTTTAGCCGTTTTTGAGATATTGGACTTTGAAATGAAAATGTCGGGGGTTTTTCAACTTTTCTAAGTTGTAGTTATTATAAGTAACTACTACGACGGTGGCAAACAGGCAGACACCTTGGCCTACGTACGCTCGCGATGTAATAAGAATCACACGCGCGTTGCCCACCCTTTATTGATTTGATGAATCGTTGTGTTGATAGCTAGAGACGAACTAGGGTCCATCTCTCAACACAACATCACCGGGAGCTTTATTCTACCAATCCTATATACGTTACCTAATTAACCTTTTATTATAGCGCGTTGCTATAGTGACGTCCGTTGGGTCACGTTTTACACGGTTTTATGTAACTTGCTGTAAAGTAATTTGTGCTAAAAAAGTGCAAACCATTCGGCCACTTGCCGGCATCCGGTGTAGCTGAAATTAGGCGTACTCATTAGGACCCTATTCACGCGTAGTTAATAAGTAATAACTGCGCAGAAGCGTACAGTTAACCATAAAAGCCTGCACCAGTAATGACATTTTTAACCGAAACTTATTTAACCCATAACCTGTGCATAATCACAAAACATTGTATAATTTGGTTATAAATAATTAGTACCTACATTTTGACGACCGCGTGACCCTGCCTACGAAGCAAGAGGTCCCGGGTTCGAATCCCGGTAAGGGCATGTATTTGTGTGATGAACACGAACATTTGTTCCAGAGTCATGGATGTTTCTATATATTTAAATCATTATTTATCTACATAAGTATGTTTATCGTCGTCTAGTACCCATAGTACAAGCTATGCTTAGTTCGGGACTAGGTCGATTTGGTGGGCAGTGGCAGTGGGCGGGGCACATAGCACGTAGAACCGATGGCCGTTGTGGCGGAAAGGTTCTCCAGTGGCAACCACGTACCGGAAGGCGCAGCGTGGGTAGGCCCCACACAAGGTGGACTGATGACCTGGTAAAGGTCGCGGGAGTCCGCTGGAAGCGGGTGGCGCAGGACCGGTCATTGTGGCACTCTTTGGGGGAGGCCTATGTCCAGCAGTGGACGTCTTTCGGCTGATATGATGAGGTCGATTTGTGTAAGATTGTCCACTAATAATAATATTATATTTTATTATGGGCTACTCAAAGCATGTTTGTACTATGCATTCACTATAGTATTTTTCCACAAAACTCCTGGTCTGCACTTCTATCTCGCTTGCTTTTACATGTTCTTATTCCAAAATAAGCTAATTCACCCGAACCCGATTTGATAAAAATAGGAAAAATAATAATGGGAAAATGGGCGCCGAAAATCGCCGCGAAGCGACCTGCCCTGGCAGGACACTATGAAAAATGTCCTGCCAGGCCTGGCAATGTCGCCATGAGACGTAGGCCGTAGGGTATAAATAATATAGACGAAAGTCGGGATATCAATGAACGTTTATTTAGGAAAAAAAGGGCTTTATATACAGTTTGTGTATCGTAGTGTGCGTGACGCTTATGTAGGTTTTATGATCCTTGATTCTTATCGCTAATGCACTTTAATGGTGATTTGGTGTACTCGTGCGCGAACCATCTGCTAGGCGCATTTCAAGGCTAGTTCTATTTCACAAGAATTATGCGATGTTACGTCACACACCACAACTTTACAAATCGGATTTTATGGACGCCTCGCCACTGTCGGGTAGTTTATTAATTTAGTTTATCTTCTCTCTAAGAATCATTGTTATTGGAGAAACTGGCACTATTCTTAGCCCATTCGTTGCCGAGGCGCATATATTCCATATAGTTAGGACGCGATTTCGCATCAACGGCAACCAATGTGTTATATAACGGCGTGATCAATACAAGTGAAAAGGTGTTTAGAGATGGTCTGTCATACAAACATATGTTCTAAATAGTATGTAAAAATGAGGGAAAAGCAATTTTACCAACAATTGTGACTATACATACCAAGGGCCGGTTGTTGCAAACCATCGGTAATAGTAAGATACGCCCGTTGAAATCTTACTGTATGTGATAGTTTGACAGTTTTCTATGGGGCGACAGCTGCCGGCATATTTAACGTTAACCGGTCCGTCAAATCTCATTGATGCAACCCGCCCTAACAGTATAGGTACAGTCAGAATCATATAGTTTGTAGCATCCAAAGCACCAAATACTTCGTCACACATCGTGATTTCCATACAGATAAAGATGTGTTCGGTGAACTATTCGGCGCTTTGGATGTTACAGACTATATGACGCTGACTGTACATAATTACAGGGTTTGCAAATAACGACACATTTCAGTTCATTTATTTTGAGTGCGACACCTTCAGAGGAATTTTCAAGCTAGATAATAAAATTTCAACCCCTTATTGTCAAGGCGCGGCGTGGGTAGGCCCCCCGCAACGCAAGGTGGACTGATGACCTGGTGAAGGTGTCTGGAGTCCGCTGGATGCGGGTGGCGCAGGACCGGACACTTTGGCACTATTTGGGGGAGGCCTATGTTCAGCAGTGGACGTCTTTCGGCTGATATGATGATGATGATGATTGTCAATTTACTTCCTATTTTTTTGTCACGTCTCTAAACCCATTTCGCATGTCGCAATGCGCATGACCCGACAAAATTATAAAAAAAATCAAGTAATACGATTTTATGGGGTCACAAGTACCTAAAACTATAAAACGCTTTTTAAGATGCAAACAAATGAATACTGCTTTTTTTCTATAATATAATTTTCTGGAGTAATTGTTCACCACGAAAACAGTTACGTGCCATGCCTTTTATTTTAGCGACGTGGCGTAATCATTCGTTCCGATTCAGATGCTACTTCCGTAAGTTGTCAAGAACCGAAAAAAAAAATGAATTTATAGGTAACCGAAATAAAACATGGTATGAAAGAAATGTTGAATTATTATCATAAAATACTACAGAACTTTAAGTAACTTTAAGTACTTTTTACTTGATTTTATATACTATTTCGATAGTCAGTGTTTTTCAATCTTTTTCATGCCGCGGCCCCTTAGTACAGAAAAAATATTTCGCGACCCCCCCACCCTACGCTGTTCAAAATACTTACAGCACTTTAACTTTAAAAATATAAGTAGCCGCGACTCCCTTAAGAAGGCTTCGCGGCCCCCCTGGGGTTCGCGCCCACAGTTTGAAAAACACTGCGATAGGTAATGCGTAGAACCGATGGCCGTTGGGGCGGAAAGGTTCTCGAGTGGCGACCACGTACCGGAAGGCGCAGCGTGGGTAGGCCCCCCACAAGGTGGACTGATGACCTGGTAAAGGTCTCGGGAGTCCGCTGGATGCGGGTGGCGCAGGACCGGTCATTGTGGCACTCTTTGGGGGAGGCCTATGTCCAGCAGTGGACGTCTTTCGGCTGATATGATGATGAGGTAATGCGCATTTGGGTCATATGGGTGTTGACATGTGTCAAAAATAGGAAGTAAGATATCACCTACTATACGCTACACCGGTCGTCAAATCTTAACCCATTCGTTGCCGAGGCGCAATTCCATATATGTAGTTAAGACGATATCGCGCCAACGGCAACCAATGCGTTAAAAATCGATCATCACCCCATTGAAGAACATGATATATTGACAGACACACACACATATACTACTGTATGATCAATCCGATGTCTAAGTACAGAATTCCCGTTTCCGTACGTTTGTTAGTGCTGTGCCGCTATCGCGAATTTTGTGCTTTTACCCCATACACCAATCAGTTAGCTTACACCCGGTGAATATATACAGGTGTCTCGTATAACCCATGTGTATTTATGTTTCAGTGCGACTGCATAGTATGTGTAATGTGTTAGAATACTTGATATTTAATATACAATGAAAAGACAACTGTTATATGTGCTATATGTATAGTCGTTCGGTTTGAGTTATGTCCAATCCATTGTCTCATTGTGCGGGTTTGCTACCTCATTATGGTCCAAAGATAAGCACACTTCGTAGAGAAAAAATGCATGCATTAACATTTTACTGAATTTTCAACTCTAGGGCCTTTGCCAAAAGTTTAAATTGCTTGTATAGAATTATAATATTTCAATACATCCCTGGCGTTTACCTGAGTACTGAGAATCGAACAAGTACAAAGGCACCTGGACCGCCATTTTCCTATTAGTGCACTCGTAACCTATTACTTAGGGACACAGAGTCGATATTCAATTGAACTTTCTAGGTGGCTGTAACGACTTTTTACAATATGCTAATTTTGGTGTTTTGCGTTTTCAGTCAACAAATGAATTGTTCCTTTAAGTACATTGGACACAACTCAAACCGAACGACTATACTCATGACTATAATATTATCTATAAAGTCAAGTCAGATATCTAGACAGTCAAAATTAAGTGATCACTTTTTTTGTAAAGGGGGTATGAAAATATTCCGGACTTTGACTATACAAATGCAGAAAACATACTATGAGGTGGTACTGTCACCAGCATTAATATATGCTGTTACAAAGCGGGCAGAAATATCAACACGTTCTAACGGCCATAGCAATAAAGTTGTGTCTGATATTTGTGCACGCTTTGTTGTGGCAGATAGTTATGCTGGCGACTGTAGGTTCATAACCGTGACAGACCACATTAGACAATGTCAATTGGCTGTAAAATATTATATCCGTGAAATAATATAGATATATATATATACCTGAGCGGCCACTCGGTTTGTGTATCTCCCTCTCCGTCGCTCGAATATGCGAGTGCGATAGAGATACACGAACTTGGCGCTTTCAATTTTAATCAGAATATCGGAATCACCTCAAAATACTATGCAATTACACTGGACTATTTTTCTATATACTTACCGTGCACACCGCAAAACGGACTTTAAACTGTATAATAACAAGGTATACAATAGTCTAAACAGTAAATATAAGGGTAAGGCTAAAACTTGCAACGTCAACCTTTCATAACAAAGGAAGATCTAGTGCGAAGGGGCTATGACAGAGTATGTATAACAACAAACATTCCCTAGGCTAAAGAGGGGGCAACATTCTTGGAAAAAGTATAAAATAAAAATGGGGGAAATTTACACCAACATTCCATTTGAAAATTTGCAACAACAGAAACATATCGCTTTCACTGCACTGCCAACATTTAGACCGTACCGTAGATAACTTATTTAATGTTGCCAGCGCTATAAGATCAAGTTGGAATACAACTTTTCCCTTACACAATTTCGAGCGTCGATCATAATTTAGACGAAATAATAATTTCTAGAAAAATTTACATATTTTAGAAGCCAATAAATGATCACTCTCACAATTCCAAATTGATCAACCACGAGACACGAAGCTAACATTTTTAATTAGGCAACACACAAAGCTGAAACTAAAATGGCTTGTTAGTGTATATTTTCAATTTCTGAACGCAACGAAATGTTAGTTCTAAAGCCGTTTTATTTTTTTATAGGCTGCCAGTGTAAAGCGCGGCTAAGGTAAAAGTTGACACTACAGAATGAATGCTAATGCCAAAAGTAAAATACTGGTGTTCGTATGAGTGAGAGAGAATGGTGACAATATGAGAAAAGCGTATAAGCGTCGCCATAAGCCAATGCGAATATAAAAGGATAAGATCATTCTAACCAGTATTTATTTAATTTTCAGTTCAATTTTAATAGATAGTCCGCGTATTAGATGATCTAAAAATGTTAATAAATACTGATTGGACTTTATATTCAATGGAGGCTTCCTTTTCCCGTGTTGTAAAAGTTTTTTTTCTTCACCAGTATTGAATTTCACCGCAATATTGAATTGAAAGCCATTCCACATTATTATATTACAATGAAATACAAATTAGCTTGATTCTGACTATCAAACGAATTTGCATTGAACAGCAAATTAAAACACAAAATGTTGAGTGCTATTAGATTTTTTTTAATACTCGTGTTGTATTTATTTAACCAATCGTGTAGTATTTGGATGTTATTATTCTAAAAGCACTCCACATCTTAGGCCACGGTCAAGGCAAGAGTGGTAAATAGGTTTTTCATAGTTGCCGATAAAATACATAATACATCATTCCAACCATGGCCAAATCGTCGAGGTCATTTATGTTCCCATTATTCCCCGTAACAAACCCGAAGTATACTTTACATTTACTCTTATTATTAATCTATAATAGCAAGTGTTTTTTTCATTGCCATTAAAATTTCCCCGCCTATAGCTATTTGGTGAGGTTAAATCAAAATATAAGCGTTTCATGAAGCTGGCTCACCAAAGTGTATGCAAATTCAACCCAAGTGTAATATTTTACACAGCTTTCGAGTAGATTCACAATTTAAAAAAAAACATACTTGCCAGTTACTATAGGTATGTACCCGAGAGTTAACTAGTAGTCACCAGAATAGTACGGTTTAAGAGGGAAGTATAGCTAGCAGCTCGCGACTGACAATAGGTACCTTTTATATGAAATTTCCATTTCGGAAGAAAACGTTTTCCACTAACGAAATCTTAACAAATTACGTTGATTTTGATGTCGATCGCATCAGCATAATAATATTTAGTTTCTAGGTTTCGCTTTAAAAAAAATTGAAGTGCCTATATATTTTGATTTATTGCAAATTTTGTAAAAAAGGAAAACCTACAAACCTATTTTTTCATTGTGCCAATGACGTACTAAAAATCATTGAGATTGGAAAAAAAATTGAAGTGGAAAAACGTTTTCTTTTTTTGTATGGACGAGTATGTAGTATTCCAAAGGTATACTTCCTTCTTAATCGGCTTGTAATGGTTGCTACCACTTGTCATTTGTACTTGGTTTTTACCATTTTGCATACTACCCTTTCCAGCAATGTAAGCAAAATTATCGTTATCTCAGTAAGTGATTTATGTAAATCGTATGAGAAATATTTTTTTTAAGAGGGAAGTATACCTTTGGAATACTGCGTGCTCGTCCATACGAAAAGAGAAAACGTTTTCTCACTTCTAAATATTTTCCAATCTCAATGATTTTTTAGTACGTTATTTACACAATGAAAGACTAGGTTAATATGTTAATTTTTTTCAAAATTTGCATTAAATTCAACATTATAGGCACCTAAAATAAAAATAAAAAAGTGAAATCTATAAACTTAGATATATTATGCTGAAGCGATCGACCTCAAAATCAAAGTGATTCGTTAAGATTTTAAATGGAAAACTCATGTAAAAAGTACCTATTGTCAGTCTCGAGCTACATTTCCCAAACCATAAACCATAATAACCGCCCATCCCTTTCGCATCACGCCATTGACCACTCTCCACCTCGAGCTAAAAAAAGCGCAACTTACATTCTTAAGCTTCGCCGCGCTCAGGTTTATTTTGTGTTGTCGGCGCGCGGTAGTGGGCGTGGGCGTGGGCGTTACCTGCACGCCGTGGCGCGCGTGCGCGGGCGCGGCCGGCGCGGTCTGGCGCGCCAGCGCGGCCGCCAGCTCGTCCTGCAGCTCGCCCACCTCCAGGCACTGCTGCAGCGCGTTCTGCGCCAGCACCACGTGGTAGTCGATGCCGCACTGCTCCACGCACACCGACATGAATAGTTGCACGCACTGCAATTTACAATTATTCCTTTTAATATGTTTCATGTAGTCATTTGACATCACAAGTGGTCATTTCACCGGGATTCGGAACGATTCATTTTTAACCTGTCAGAAAGAAGGTGTATAAGGATTTGATTGGCAATTTTCGTTCAGTAATCTTCTATACAATGTGTGGCCTGTAAAAGGAGCAATTATTTAAAAGGACGCTTCCTTCGAGCATCTGCAGTAACCCTTTGCGTCCAGTTTTTTTTTTTACATTTTTTATAATACGGAGAAATGATGATCTATGTTCGGGCCCGTGTGAAAGGCCCTAAGTATTATTCACATAGCAACACCGGCGGATTGTAAAACAAATAAAATTAGTGACACCAGTCAATGGGACACTTGTAATATAACCTCACTTTGGAAGCAGCACTGTGCTGTGTGGGAGAATTGGAATTAATTGTTGAATCTGTTGTGAAACCCAGTTGGTGGGTCAGATATATTATATGAGGGTGATATTTGTATCAAGTTTTGCTGCCGCGAATGTGCAAGATGCTCGCGTGGTAACCGGGACTTCGGGAGTCGCGGAGCTCCGGCAGCCAGGAAAGCTGGACAGAACTTGACCCTAGACTTTGACTTGATTGTTGACTGATAAGTGCCCGTCTTGAAGCGAAACCGCCGGCACATTTGGTGAGCAAAATCTCCTTTGTGAATTAAGATTACGTAATTTAAGTGGCTAGTGTTTAGGTGGTAATATATGACCCACGTATCTTGAGGCGTCCAAGACGGCTGAAAGGTCGCGTTTTGAACAATCTAAAGGTCGAACACGCCAAAACGTGGGCATATGAAATAGCCAATAAAACATAATCAATTACAATATTTAAAAAACTTTTTATTACATTAGCTTGCACTACTATCGTACATTTATAAACATACAAATGTGTATTTAATTATGGCTTGAATACGCCATTGCCCTCACATTGCGTCGAATGCGGCTCATCAATGCTTGCACGGTACTTTTTACCAGCCCAAGTCCATGTTTTTTGCAAATCAGCCACGGAATTGATTTGCCCGCCCTTCTTTTTTAATATCCCTTTCATTATGGACCAATATTGCTCGACAGGCCTAAGTTCAGGGCAATTAGGAGGATTGCTGTCTTTAGGCAACACAGCAACACCATTCTGTTTGTACCAGTCTAACAATAGTGGCAGCTTGCTAGATCAGGCCAAAACAATGGTTGCGAAATATGATTTTTTAGAAAGGGTAATAGTCGCTTCTCCAAACATTCTTTTTTGTAAATTTCGCTGTTTACAGTGCCTGTAGTGATAAATGATCGACTTTTTTTTACCGCAGCTGCAAATAGCTTGCCAAAGCAAGTACTTCTTCGGAAACTTGGACCTCTTTTTTAACTTACAGTCCTCAGGAGCATTTTTGCGACTCGTACTAGTATAAAACTTCTGGCCTGGTATCTGTTTGAAGTCAGCTTTTATGTACGTTTCGTCGTCCAACACGATGCATTTATATTTTGTTAAGAAATTATCGTATAACTTTCTTGCCCTTCGTTTGGCCGTCAAATTCTGCTGAGCATTGCGGTCAGGTGCAGCTTGAGCCTTGTACGACCTTAATCCAGCTCTTGTCTTTACTTTTTGTACATAAGATTGTGACATTTGTACCTTTTTAGCGACATCGCGTGATGAGATCTTCAGATTTGTGTTAAAAAGCTGTAAAACCTTGGCTTCTTTTTTTTTATGTCTTACGCCTTGCTTTCCGCCAGTACCTGACTTCCGTTCTACAGTCAACCGTTCCCGGAACTTTTTTAAAACAGAACAAACAGTGGATTGCGGGTATTTCAATAACTTTGCTAGTGCTCTGTAGCTTAGAAGGGGATTTTCTGTTTGTTTGAGCAAAATCATTTCACGCTGCTGAAGTTTAGGGCTCACCATCGTGAAAACGAAGGAACGAAGTGACATGCTGTCATAATATTTTTTGTTCATCACACTATGGAGTTTATAAAAATATTACTAAATAGATTGTATAATCGTGAATAAAAAATATATAAGTACATATGTATGCCCACGTTTTGGCGTGTTCAACCTTTAAAGTTATGACCTCCAAGTAATGTATCTTGGCACCACGAGATCACACAAGACAGCAGTCAATGCAGATTTTAAGGTAATATCATGTAATCACTTCAGAATAGTTTTTGCATTGTTTTTAAATATAAAAGTTTTTTTTTTGTTATTTATTTAGGGTTTTTAAAATTAAGATAAACTACTTGTGTCACACCGAGTAAAAAATACACGTATACTTACTTAAAAGAAAACAGAAATCCTTTTTTTTTTTAATTAAAATTACCTGCAAGTAATTGCTCACAAGCTCAATAATCTACCGTTTAATTATTTGCTCCATTCCATCCTATACCCTGTATACTTCGAAGAATAAAGCTTTCACCACACACTTCTCTCACGCCGCTATATTAGGGCTAGCTGGTGTCAAATCCTACCGTCATCGCGTAGGCATGTAGCGAAGCCTTAGTATCGAACCAGCAGTGCAACTTGTCATAAAAATATTTGAGTACATTATACTTATATTTCGGCCAAAACACGATCAGAAGCTACATTGAGGAAACAGACTAATTGTAGTTTGGGAGATAAAATTAAAACAATATAACTAATTGGCAAAGGGTTTGAAACGGTAATATTATAGCGGCAACTTTTATTTGAAAAAAAAGAAAGAAAACATTTATTCGTGGACAAAACAATGGGTATAAAAACAAAACACAGTACGTAAAAGTAGCAGGGTCCACGAAAAGGCCCCGACTCAGTATGGTGCTAATCTAGAAGGCCAGCGCTGGTCTTCCGTCGGAACCTTTACATGAGTTAACTCCTGGAAGGCAACACAAAACAAATACCTACGCTAAACATATTTTAAGGAATACATGCAATACGGCAGATTGCAGCGAGTGAACGCGTCGCCAAACTGTGTATTTGTGTGTGTTTGTGTGTATTTGGATTCATTAAACAGCAGTGAGCAGAAAGGTCAGCAGTTTCCCCTTCTACGATATCATTATAATAGTTTTATGTTTTTGTAACTTACTAATACTTATATGGGCAAGCCCGGAACATTGTTGCGCACAAAGTTATCGAGGCAGGCGGTGACTAGCCGCTCATTAGATGGGCCCCTGAAATTGCCGTCGTGAAGACGGCCAGGGGCAACGCCGGGTGAGCGGCTCGGGGTGTCGAGAGGCGGTGCTGCGCTTTCTCCGCAGTTACTCGCGGCGTTATGCCCTTCAACAATTCCACCCCTGGAACATATAGCTCTGACGGCTCCTCTCTGGACGGCCAACGAAGGCAAGCCAGAGCTGAATTTTGCATGCCCCCCTTGGGGTTCCACTCCGACCGTGGAAGACACGCCGGAGACGGAGGCCCTGACCGACTCTCGGGAGCACTCGGGTCCGTGGGGTCGTTACTTATTATTATAAACGGAAACGTACCTTAAATAGTTTGAGCGCTTCAGCCTGCAACGCCTCAGACGTGAGCGAAGTGAGTGGCGACGTGATGTGATCTTTACTGTACAGTAGCGTTGGATGCCTCCACAACACACAATCTGGAATGTTACACAACCGATTTAGTTAACATGTTTAGTGCCAGGAATTCACTAGGTAGGCGCTCTGCTCGTATGTGCTTTCACTACATACGAGTTTTCGCACGAGCGTGGGTGGTATTCACTTGTCCAATTTTTTGGTCTAATTTATGATCCAATCTTTGATCAAATTTCTTTGCTGTAGTAGTTGTTCCTCATATAAATGACCAAATCATCAATTTTCCTTAATCAAATGCACATTGGACGAAGATCTTGGTCAGGTGGAATAGCACCCTAAGGCGAGGAACATACAGAGCGGTGCGGCGGTGCGCGGTGATAGTTTGTATCACGTTGTAGGTAATCCGCCTCGAGCGAGCACACGGGCCGCGTGCCAGGGTTAGGCCGAGAGCGAGTAGTCATTTAGTTTCGATCACGAAAAAGACACGCGTTGCACACCGTGTTTTGATAGTGGTCTTGCCTATAGCATAGCTCTGATAATATTCTGTCGTACACAAGACGTCAAGTGCAAAACGTGTACGGTATCGACATCTTAATTTGTCCACATACCATGCCATGCCATGGGACATATTCTTGAGTAAGTTGTATGCACCCTCTGCAAGTGCAGTCAATTGACTGTAGTGTATGATCAAAGAAGACAATACGAGAACACTCACTAGGGTCCCCATCAGTCTCCATAAGCTTCTGCACGAGCTGCTCAAAGTGCGTGCCCTGGCCGAGTCCCGCCCCAGACACCACTGTCAGCTGGTACAGCCACGAGTCCTTGTCCGCTTTACTCTCGAACAGGAGGTATGTCGGACCCTGGAACAATAAACGGAACTTAAGTAACTGCATAATCAGCGTACAACTTGGTATGTGAGCGAAACGAATGATTATCTCATAAACCCAGAGAGGGCTGCTACTGGACTCTGGACACTCAAAGGTTTCTTTCACACTAACATTGAACTACAACTACTGTACACAACCAAAAAATACTGATATTATTGTGCACAAAAGAAGTAGAGTGGCTTGTTAATGATTATTAGCAGAACATCAACATGTTTTTCAATAAATACCGGAATAATAAATATTCACGACATACGTGCTGGTCAGTGCTCCTGTCAAATCTTTAGATATCAAGACGAAAAGTACTACATTTATAACATCGACTTTTGGTAACATGGTTCTTTTTACTCAGTTAACTGTTGTTGCTGATATATTGCAACCGTCAGGTCCCGAGTCACATCATTCTTCTCGAAGTCGAACGTTTGCTTTAACTGCTCGACAGTATTTAACTGATCAATAATATTCGTCACTACAGTACAATCTACTTACTACGCCTGGAGGCTACACACAGGACAACATGTATGGACTGTCATAGAACCCAGTTACCTGTTGCTGCGGATATATCGCAACCGTGAGGTCCCGAGTATCATCATTCGTCTCAAAAGTCGAACGTGCTATTTAACCGCTCCACAGTATTTAACTGAGGTGTAATATTAGCTACTTAGATACTATCTACTTACTATGCATTGATGCTACACACAGGACTACATGTATTGTATGGATTGTCACTGACCCCAGTTACCTGGTGCTGCGGATATATCGCAACAGTGAGGTGATTCCGAGTATCATCATTCTTCTCTTCTGAATCCGAGTCTGAGACATGTTCGACGTCCTCTACTCGGGCGTCGCGCATGTTGATCTGGCCAGTTGGATTCTGGAATGGTTCAATTAATAGATTGTATTGACTTGCCTACACACATACATACACTATAGTACAGGAGTAATAAAATGAATTTTTCAGCCTCTTTTATGCATCTATTACATGTTTGATGATTTTTATAGTACTGTAGAGATTGTATGTTCAATAGAGAATGTTTCTTATAGTGAATGAAGCGCGTGTACATCTTTCTATGAATGTGAATAAGAGCAAGTTTAGAAGTCAAAGCTCAGGGCACCACACAGCAGGGTGTAATATACATACCTGGTCCCCAGGCGATCTGAAGTACAGGAACATTTTGCCGATGAGAACGCACCAGCTTTTCTTAGCGTGCCCGTTCTTCACCTTCGTCAGCCAGCCCTGGATAGTAGGCTTATTGTCTTCTTTGCTCAGTAGGAGCTTCGTCGCGTTTCGCCTTTGTACGTTCTGGAAAAATAGAGTAACATTATTAAATAGGTGGCCTTTAGTGATTAGTGATTAACTACCCTACTAAGAAAGCTCAGTCATCCAGAGGGCAAATGGCTTTGCTGTCTCTGTGCGAGATCGCGTCCAAAATCTGCTGCAAAACTAAAGTCGACAGACTTATATTTTATTTAGTGACATTTGGTATCTCTCGCACTTCGGTGGCAAACAAGTGTACTGCCTGCGGGTAAACAAGAATTTATATTAGCCTTGTATCCGGTCGTTAAAAATATTGTACTACTTGTACTACCTTTTTGAACGTCTAATACTCGAGTCTCTCGGGAAACGCTGAGGAGATTACAGCAAGAGAGCTTGTCCTAGCAAGAGATTACTTACTTGCAAAATGCTTTCAATAGATGTAGTTAGCGATAAGACCGCGTGTTGTCTACCTCTACTATAAGCTTTATGTTCTGTACTGTGCAATTTTTTGAGACGTGCAATAATAGTTATTTACGAGAAAAGTGCCAAAAATAGGAAATTCGCAACGAGTGGTGATAAATTAAAACACGAACGAAGGGAGTTGCGAATTACCTATCCGCACGTGTATCGTACAACGTTTTACTGTACATATGGCTCTTTAAAGTTTCGAAATATGCACGAAAAGTGCTCTTTTCCGCACTAGTGCGGGAAAGTAGCACCGTATGTACAGCAAAGTGTATTTGTATAATAATAATAATAAATCATTTATTTCGGGCAGTGCCCATAAAATGTTAGTATTTACAAACTCTTACACATAAAATGTTAGTAACATACAAGGATCTTAGAACATCACCAGTTAAAATCCGCATGACTGGAGTGAAGACCTGCCATCTCCTCATTGACATGGGCGAGTCCCATCTCTCAGCGAACACCCTCAGGATCCTACTGGGGCTTCTTCGAAGCCTGTCCAATAAAGAGGCGCATCGCTTTCTTACAATAGCATGAAAGCCGTCAATCCCCCAGCAGAGCCCAGAGGCTAGAGCCTCTGGGCTCTAGTATAAGTTTTACCGAAACAAAACGTTACGATCGCGTTTGCGTTTTACTCTCAATTTGTATGGGATTTCACAGCTAAGCGCAAACGCGGTCGTAACGTTTTGTTTCGGTTAAACTTATACTAGAGTCTCTGAGGCTCTAGTATAAGTTTTACCGAAACAAAACGTTACGATCGCGTTTGCGTTTTACCCTCAATTTGTATGGGATTTGACAGCTAAACGCAAACGCGGTCGTAACGTTTTGTTTCGGTAAAACTTATACTGATGAGCATCTGATGGCGTTGTTGTACTGCACACCCAGATCGCATATTTATGGCCCTCACTTTCGGTTCGGGCCACAAACACCTACGGTCTCGGGCATTCACGAATTCATCGCCCTAGGTACGTAATGTACTATTACAACAGTTCAGTACCTGTAGCACCCTGATCCAGTCCTCCATAGTGGCTATACTGTCTGCCGTCAAGTAGTACGTCCGGCTGCCAGTATAAATCTCGAAGGTGGCCGCGCCCTCGTTGCGCGAGATCTTGCAGGCCTCGCCGAGACCGATCTGCCCTTGGGGCTTCCGAGCCGTCTCTGATTGGGCCTTCCAGTAGGAGAGCGTGCCGTTTTTCAGGACGAACCTGGTGATGAAGAACACAATGATTACAATTATATCTTTGAATGTATATTGTATACAGCGACAGGAACAGATTCGCGTGGTAAGTACTGGCTCATTTAGAAAGGTCTGTAGATTAAGAAAAAGTTAATTGATTCTTAATAGATAGATCATACCGGTAAGGTTGGTGTTCTACAGGTCTCTCGCCACATTCATCGTTGCCTCGACCTACCTCTCGAGAAAACGGCTCATCTACCCTAAGACCGTTTTCACATTATCCGACACGATATCGGTGTCGGAGGCCGATACGTTATAAAATGTATGAAATGTGTAGCATCGGAGCCGACACCGATATGTCGGCGGGGCCATCGGACGCCCGTCAACTATCGGAAATCGGCTATCGGCGTCCGACACCCGATATCGTGTCGGATAATGTGAAAACGGTCTAACGGCTCGGCCACGACATTGCTCGAATTGCGGCGCGGCAAGCGTTTTATCTGTTCATTGCACCGGTCGAGACGCGGAACGCACTGTGCTCGGTTGGGACCACACGCAATGGATTAGAAAAACCGCTGCCGCCGCGCAATGTCGTCCCCCGTCCGTAAGAGACTATTGCTTCCCATACTGTTGCAGTTCGACGTTTAACCAGTTATTACACTAAACGGTCTCTAGGGCCCGATACTTAGGGAGTCGTTTTCCTTTTCAAAGACCCAGATGTCCTTTTTTAACCTCGTAAGTCCCCGCGTACTTTTACAAGTACAAACTAAGCATAGTAGCTCAGACCTGATAATGAAGCTGCATAGCACGAATAACTGCCCAATGTACTTGCCCAAGTACAAATTCTTCATTCCCCATGTACCGGGTAATTTTTTTATCTCGGTTTGCAGCACTATTCTTGGTATGTACTTGGTATAGTACATCCAGCAGATATGAATACTGCTATTGAAAAAACACAGGACTTACGAGGTTAAAAAACTCCTCAGAAGGAAGGTTATGTTACTTATGTTATCCGAGCGTAAGTATGTATGTATGTGGACAAGAAAATTCTATTTCACGGGCTACAGCCCAAACGGTTTGATGGATTATGACATATGACGTGTTGTTGGATTCCTCATAATCGCGTGAGTGACATAGGCTGTACAATTTGAAAAAAGCAGCTGGGTTTTTTGGAAAATCCTTTGATTTTATTTGTCTCTTATTACGCTTCTCTGATTCAAATAAATAAAATAAAATAAATAATAGGGGACCATCTTACCAAACTAAGCAAAGATTGTACTATAGGTACTAGACGACGATAAATATACTTATATAGATAAATAAATACTCAAATACATAGAAAACATCCATGACTCAGGAAGAAACATTCGTGCTCATCACATCACACAAATAAATGCCCTTACCGGGGTTCGGACCCAGGACCACTTGCTTTGTAGGCAGGGTCACTACCAACTAGGCTAAAGCGGTCGAAGCGGGCGGTTTAGAGAAAGGTTCTCTAGGTGTGTAGAATAAGGCTTGACTCACCAACGCTTCCTCCAGGTCTTCAGCTTCCCGCCCAGCTTGGCCAGGTGTCCGCTCTTCTCGAGCGCGTCGTGTCGCGGCGACGCGTGCGGCGCGTGCGCGGCGTTCGCGGCGTGCGTGGCGTGCGCGGCGTGCGTGGCGTGCGCGGCGTGCGTGGCGTGCGCGGCGTGCGTGGCGTGCGCGGCGTGCGTGGCGTGCGGCACGTGCGGCGCGCGCGCGCACAGCGACGCGCGCGACGCGTCCGAGCACGCGTCCGGCGGGATCGCGTAGTCGTCCGACATGCCCGACTCGAACGACGTGTCTGGGGGTTGGGGGAAACATTTACTATCTGCCTAACACATTTGTGACTGAAAATGTAGATAATAGGGTAGTTTCTTCATGTTAAAATTGATAAAGTAGTGATGCTAAACGCATAGTAAACCATTAAATTATTATAATAAAGTATAAAACGTTATCGTATAATCAAGAAATTATACATTGTAAGTTTTGAAAAAATATGCATGTTTTTTAATCCAAGAGTAAATTTAAAGTCACCAATAGAATCATTACGCTTTTATTTAAACAAAATCATATGACAACTATGGACCTAGACGCAGTATTTCGCTATCGAAACAGTAATTTACTTGATTTTCCATACAACAGTTTGTACAAATAGCAAACTGTGACGTCATACTTCTATGTCAATTAATATGGAGCGTTTCGGTTGCCGCCAGCGTGGTCCATCTTTGACACAAATTTGAAAAAAAAACTCAGACTGGTTCGAACGGCATCATAAAAATATCATAGGATACAAGCCTATTGGACAGCTGGATTAGCCGAGCGCCAGGGCGCGGTACAACCTGGGCCTTATACCTCCGCTATTTAATTATTTAAATCAGGCAACAAGGCCCTTATTACAAATACCTTAAAGGCTAACATACATATCAATATAAACTTATAACTACATAACACACAATTACTGCGACGTAAGCGCAATATCGTGGTGTCCGGTAACCGACTGCGGAAACGTCGTAACTTGCCTCCCTTCGGCCAAAATTCTTCCTTAGTGAAGGTCGATAGATGGTCTGTTGGAACTCTCACTACATCATCCACCTAGCGTTATTCCCGGTTGTGCCCCTACAGGAGCCCAGGGTCCGCTTTGACACCTAATCCCAAGATTTGGCATAGGCACTAGTTTTACGAAAGCGACTGCCATCTGACCTTCCAACCCAAAGGGAAAACTAGACCTTATTGGGATTAGACCGGTTTCCTCACGATGATTTCCTTCACCGAAAAGCTAACGGTAAACATTCCGTACATAAGTTCCGAAAAACTCATTGGTACGAGCCGGGATTCCAACCCACGACCGCCGCTTTACACAGCCGCATGCCTGAACCACTAGGCTACCGTAGATCTCACAACAAAGGAATTAAAATTCACGTTATGGCGAGACTCCAACCTCACGACCTTCAGGATGAACCCGATCTTCACGCGCACACACTCCACTATTTCCTCTGCCTTCGTAGTGTAGTGCAGCCGGGACACGTGAAGCTATGGGTCATCCGGCGCCGAGCATGTCCATTATACATGGAAAAGACTACGGGGACAAAACCCGTGCCATAGTTTGTCCCCGGTCGCCGACTGGCGTTCTCACGCATCGTTGAGTATTATCTCTTTCGCACTTGCATCGATTTAAAAATTGTGTCTCACATCTTTTTTGGGCCAGTCTTCAGTTGGGTTGACGGACACTAAACATCTCAACATTCGCAACGCAAAGTAGTGATAGGCTCACGGAGTCTACATCGAGTATTCACAAAATAGAGCATTTCCTTACGTTTTTTTTTTTTAATATTTTTATATTGCAATCTATCTAGCGATATTCAGCAATAGTTCGACATTTATATCAGGCCTGCACGATACTTGTCCAATGACGAGTTCGTTTCTCAATCACAGTAAGAGATCCTGTGGGTTTGTTCGTTTGAGCCTTCGTGGCTTGGTTGGTATATTCAAGAGGTCCTTTGTAAGTGTGTTAGGGTGTTGATCAATTCTTGATTTATATGTTTCCATTCCGGCCTGAATCTCTTGTTTACCAGTTTTCATATTGAGGTCGCGGTGCAGTCTGTCATTGGTTATGAACCATGGTGCGTCTGTTATCATTCGTAGCATTTTAGACAGAAATCTTTGCAAGATATCAACATTTGAGTTTGCAGATGTGCCCCATAGTTGCAGCCCATAACACCAGATGGGCTTAATTATGGCTTTATAGAGTAATAGTTTGTTAGACAGTGATAGTTTTGATTTTTTGTTTAACATCCAATACATTTTTCAAACTTGTTGGCCCATTGCCAGGCGTTTAGTAAAGATATGCTTTCTCCATGTAAGTTTTCTGTCCAGGTACATTCCCAAATACTTTGCCTCGTCTGCTTGTGGGATTTGAATGCCATTTAATGTCACTGGAGGACACGTGTGACCTCGAAGAGTAAAGGTTACTTGGACTGACTTCGATTCATTTGCCTTGATACGCCAATCTCTGAACCATTTTGCGATGTCATCAAGGCTGTTTTGGAGCTTTTGGGCAGCATTTTGCGGGATTTCGTCTATTGATAGAACAGCTGTATCGTCGGCAAAAGTGCCCGTTAGAGTTGCTTCTGAGGTAGGTAGGTCAGCAGTATAAAGGAGATACAGGGTAGGACCCATAACGCTACCTTGTGGCACACCAGCACGGATTTCGTATAATGGCGTTACTTCTTCCCCTTGCTTCACAAAGAAGTGTCTGTTTTCCAGATATGATCTGATAAACTGATAAAATTCTATTGGCACTGATTTTTTAATTTTATACAGAAGACCTTCATGCCACACACGGTCGAATGCTTGGGATATGTCCAAAAATGCGGCCGTACAATAATCCTTGTGCTCGAAGGCGGTATGAATAGTGTTAACGAGCCTATGGACTTGTTCAATTGTACCATGACGTTGCCTAAATCCGAACTGGTGGTCAGGAATTAGGTTTCTTTCATTAATGATAGGCTGCAATCTGGTCAAAAATAGTGACTCCATTATTTTTGATGGAATCGGGAGTAAGCTGATGGGTCTGTAGGACTTGACATCATCTGGGCTTTTACCGGGTTTAGGGACCATTAGGATTTGCGCCACTTTCCATTGTCCTGGCACCGTTGATCTACGCAGAATGGCATTGTATATGTACGTTAGGAAGAGTACACCTTCTTCAGGCAATTCAGTCAGGATTGTCGCGGTTATCAAGTCATATCCCGGAGTTTTGTGTAGGTCAAGTTTTCTAATCGCTTTTTCAACTTCTTGTTTGGAAAAGCTTTTTATTGGGAGATCTAGTTGATGCGTTTCGTTTAGCAGTCTAGACACTGATTCAATCTGTTCAGACCCATGGTCAGGATGTGGTAGGAACACGTTTTTTAGATGAATCCTTTTTTTTTAAAATACATCATTATTGATTATTATATTTTGTGTCTACACCCCCATTACATAATGTCCTAAGGATATACGGCTTTTATCTACTAAGCCCAACCAACAAAAACCCAACAAAAAAAAAAATGTTTTCGCACAAAACTCACCTCTAGTTTTACTCTGCTTGCTAGGCGACCCGCTACTCGACCGCTTAGCCGGACTGAGACTAGAACTGGTCTTGACACTCTTCGACGGACTGCTGGCACTGAGACTAGTGTCTGACGAACTGCACTGCCCGTTCGCACTATTAGTTAGCACTAGACCGTGGTTGGAAGTCTGTTGTATTGAAGCTGGGAGAGCGTTGATGAGGTTGACGTTGTTGATGGGTTGACTTGAGGTTTGAGCTATAAGAATATACAAATAAAATAAATTAGACTTTGTTCTGAAATTAGGCGTCAAAGGGTGTTTGTATGATTATGGGTCTATCAGTTGTTTAGGTTGTTATAGGACACTGTTTCAGTGATATTAGAGCTTTATTGGGCTGGCAATTACTTTAGAATCAGGAGGGCATCAAGCAATTTCACGTGGTCACGGTAATTATCCTGACGCAATCGCTATGATTATTATAAATTATGAGAATCATAAATGAGTAAAAGGCTGTAGTACCCTTTCATGAAATGTACATATAACTACAGTTATGACATATGAAGTGAAACATGACAAGGAGAAAATATTCTTAGGGCTGAAATTCCATTCGTCTTTATTGTCTATAATATCGTCCTGATTTTAAAAGACACAGAACAGATCGAGATTGGTTACTCAACAACCAGTACGGGTAGATTGAAACCAATACACATAATATAATTCTATAATCGAATACGCAATATTACCTATTCAATTTCAACGTACGGTCTGAGCGGGAAGGTTACAGTTTAACCCCCTTATTCATAAAAATTAAAATGCCTCTGTTAAATAAAATGTGCTTTGTCCTTTTCTTTCGAACACAAATGTCAATGTGACAGATAAGGGCAAACTAATTTGAACGCCATTTTAGTTAAAACAGGCTTATAGGACGTTTATGAATACGGCCGTAAATATATAAACGTAAAAGCCCTGACTGACCGATTCGATCACTTAAATCAACGCCCAGCCCAAACCGTTGAACCTAGAAAGCTGTTTTTTTCACAATAGGTAGTTTATATAACGTAGGTAAGTAGCCACTAAGAAGGGATTTTAAAAAATTCCACCCTCAAGGGTTAAATGGGGGTTCAAAGTTTGTATGGGGATGGAGTAAAATGTCAAGCGCAAGAGTTGAAACTTTGTGCATGGACTCCTCATTACAATACAAGAAAAGTAATTTTAGGGTTTTGGAAAAACCCACCCCTAAGCGGGTTAAATAGGGGTGCAAAGTTTGTATGGAGGAAACTCTTTTTTTGAGTTCGTGGAAGGACATAGGATAGTTTTTATCCCGGAAAACCTCCCCTGGGGGGATGAAATGGGGGGCTGTAAGTTTTACGATATAAACGAGTTCCACGCGGACGGAGTCGCGGGCACAAGCTAGATGTAATCATATTTTCAAGTTATCATTCAAGAAAAATCTAGAATACTTACCAAAGATGTGATGTGGCGTGTTGTGGACATTGACACCCATCGAGTCTTCGCCATCTGAAGAGTCGTCCGACGAGTCGCCCGTGAACGGCATCGACCTGATTTGCGACGCTCGCTGGAATACCAATATTTATGTCGTTAATTATATCTTTACTTTGACAAAACTAAGTTAATGCAATTTCATACCAAAAAAAGGGAGCCGCTTAATCTTAACATTACTCATAATGGGCATAAAATTGAAGAAGTTACCAGTATACAATTTTTAGGTGTTACACTGGACCGGTTTTGTAGTTGGAATAATAATAATAAATCGTTTTGTCTGTGCTCTAAGAAGAATAACTCAGGTAGTTTCAAAAGAAGCTGCTCTCACTTCTTACTATGGCTACATAAACTCAATATTGCAGTATGGGATAATAGTATGGGGTCGATCTACAGACATAGATAATGTTTTTGTTATGCAGAAGAAACGTATTAGAGCTATCTTTGGTCTTATTCCTGCAGGCCTTACTTTAGGGATCACTATATTTTATCACTTCCCTGTATTTATATCTTCGGTGCATCCTTGTTTGTATATCAACATGGCCATCTATTTCAGAATGTTAAAGAAATATATCGTAATCCCATACGTTCACAATACCGCAATAAGCTATATGTTCCAGCGACTAATCTTTCATTAGTTGCAAAAAACGCATATTTAATCTGTATAAAATTTTATAATAAAGTTCCAGATTTAATGAAAGACCTGCCTTTTATACAATTTAAGAAGGCTTTAAAAAAATGGTTGATAGAAAAATGTTTCTACAGTATTATGGAGAAGTGGGTGTACAAGGAAGCCGATAGACAAGTGGCCGTTTAAGGAAATGGCCGATGGATGGTCATATGGGGAAGTGGCCGTACAAGGAAGCCGATAGACAAGTGGCCGTTTAAGGAAATGGCCGATGGATGGTCATATGGGGAAGTGGCCGTACAAGGAAGCCGATAGACAAGTGGCCGTTCAAGGAAATGGCCGATAGATGAAATGGCCGGTCACGGGAAGTGGCCGGTCACAAAAAGTGGCCGTAGGTGACCGGATCCTTCAAGAGTTCCTAGAATATAAGTAGGTAGCTAGATTTAAGATGATTTTATAATTTGCATGCCTTTAAGGTAGATTTTAGTGATAGCTCTATTATACCTGTTTGTGATCTGTCTTTACCTAAAATCGTGCAAATAAAGATTTTAATTACTTACTTACTTACTTACTTACTTTAGGAAGTTATAGTTTCGTTAGTCGCACTTTCTTTCAAACTAATTTGGCCGATTAATGTGATCGTGATTGGTCACGATCACGACGCCTCAGACCCACGGACGGAGTGAGTTGCAATAGAGTATTTAAAAGCAAGTTTGGCTTAGCCAGTCATACGGGTATCAGAGCTCATAATAGGGCTAAGCCATAATTTGTTAGGGTCCCCGTCATCGAAATCGATGAGGCTAATATGACTATGTCGTGACGTGACTTTCATATCAATTGGACATATTCACTGGGCATTCCATACGACCAGGCCCCTATTTCACCAACTTGACAATTGTCACCTGAAAACGACAATTCTCCGTACATTGCTGGTTCCACAAGTAACCTAGCAACCACCTTAACTTCTAGAACAATCAATGTATGGCGAATTGTAAGTATCAAGTTGGTGAAATAGGGGCTAGTCGATGCGACAGCCAAGGTATCCACAACATTATCGCCCAAAGAGCTCCAAACCCACGACCATAACTGTGCAAGTTATATAATAAATATTGGCCTGTTGACATAAAAATACCCATACGGACAAAGGTTCAAATTATAGGACACGACTTTTATGTCAATGGCTTATGGTACAAACGAATCCTTTTCTATTGTCGACCTTATTTGGAGGTCTTTTTTTTAATACAACAAGCGTACGGCCCGCCTGAACGTAATCGGACACCGCAGCCTATAGACGCATGCAACTCCAAAGGAGTAACATAGGCGTTGCCGACCCTTGATATGTTTGAGGATTCGCCGTGCTGACAGCTGAAGGAACAAATTCCCTCGCTCTCAACACAACGCATCCTCGGGAGCTCTGGCGACCTTGCTCACCTCCAGGAACACAACTCTCAGAGCAAGTAGTAGAGGAGCGAGTAGTCATAGAGGTGTATACTGACCCCCTTGACGGTGGCGTAGACGGGGACGGATATGTTCTGGTAGCTGGTGGACTCGTGGACCGGCCGAGGACAGGGAGGCGGGCTCAGTTCCTCTTCCACTGACTGTTGCAAGCCGTCGTCGGCCACCTGTGACACACAGGTTACTTTATTTTAGCGCCGTTTTTTTAGACAAGTATTACATGAGTGGTAACGGTCCTTTTAGTGTACGGTCTAATAATCTGCGCCAACATATCCCGGTCTCATTTAGCCCATGCGTAAAAAGTGTGTAATGTTTCATATAAAAACAAATTGCATATTTTCATTTTGCATAACAACGAATAGCATAATAAAATAAATAAAAACTATTTGCATAATTTCATCGATTATAATTATCAATTTTAGTAATTTCCAACTGTAACATAATTTCGAATTTCAATACACCGAACAATTAAAAGTCCGACTGAATAATAATCCAAAATAAAAAAAACGAATTCCTATTACTTTCGATCCGATTTTCAAAATTCCGTTTATTATTACAACAACCAATAATAAATTCGACTTCTAAAACAAAAGTCCGAAACATCACGCTTTGGAAGTTGTACTTATATAATATGTAAGTATTAGGTAGTAAAAAAGTGTTCGGTTCTGGCGCTTCGTTTGCCGCTACCGCGGCACGCTCGCTTCGTTCGCTCGGCTCGCACGCTGTAAGGTCGCAGTTTAACCTAACACTCCTCCTCGCTTCGCTCGTCGTCGTACCTACACCGACCTGCCTTAGAGTCTCTTCATATCATAACTCCTATAAAACAAAAAATTCAATGATTCAAAACACGAAGTTCAAAAGTCCGAATTTCATAATTCATAAAAAATAAAACTGATCATGAAAAACATTAACTTAATTTCAACCTCCTTCGCGAGCTCCTGGCTCCGCGGGCTCTTATAAGTTAAAGTCTAGGGGTAGTACAGACACTACCACGTGAAAGTGGGGTGCTCTCATTAGGTTTTTGGCAATTATTTTTTATATTTACATATATATACTTTATTTTTCTAGGATGTGATAGCAATCACTTATTAAAACTAAGTACGCCAACTTCTCCTTTCATTATTTCAAATGTTGTTATCCGTTTTAATCATTATACTAAAAGTATGTTATGCCAAAATAAATTAGTACACATAAACGTTATAGCAAATGTGGTGGTGATAAATGAGTGTTATGTTATTTAAATGTTATAGCCAATCAAAATATGCATTTTGTTATTATGATAAGTTTGTTATGATTTCCGTACGTATGCTACTTGAAATTATGGATTTTGTTTTTATGGCGACTGAACGGCACCCATACGGGGACGTGAATTTTTGGGCCGTACATAAGAGGTTAGCAGGTAGGGCGACCTCGTTAAGCAGTAGTAATGAAATCTGGTTGCGTTGAAAATGATGGAAAATTGGAAACTGAAATTCTTTTTCTCTAGCCCCCTTTTCAGGTCCACGCAATGACGCCGTCGAAATCACGAACCTGTAATTTTTTTAATGTTGAAAAATTAAATCGACGAAAATAACTGTATGATTATTGAACCGGCTCACAATATTTCACGAGATTCGATCGAGAAATGCGACCTGTAGAGGAGAACAGCTGGCAGACGCCGGATATAAATAGTTTTTGCCCAAACGGAAACGGAGAGCTTCGTTCCCTTCGCTCGCTCATTGAATAAAAATACTAAGGTAGTTTCAATCGTGGTTATTTTTAACGAACTTGTAACAAGATAGGCCCCAGGTCGCATGATTTCTGAGCTCTAACTGGCCATGGGGAAGGTTTTTTTGGTGTTTGGTTGGTGTCCAGAGTAGTTCCTCGCTGGATCGTTGTGCATGCTCGAGATATTTGGTCTGCGAAGTCCTTCAGAGGATCACCGACGAGAGCCGAGCTAAAATTCCAATAGAACGCCAACCACTAGCGGATCCAAAGGTTAAGTAAGGGGCTAAAGGAAGTCCTTACCAAAACCTAACGTCAGCAGAGTCAAGCGGTCTCAAACCTCCTGGAGTTCCGAATCCGTATGTCGCCAATGAATCACACTTTCAGTGTATATCTGGTTGATCTTTAGGTCCGTGATGCACACAAGCCCCTGCCATGGAACTGCCATGTACTACCGGGCCCTGCTAGGCTGGCGTGCGCTCTGTACTGTTGATATAGACAGTATAGGGTTGTTTCGCCGGTTACGCGACCACCTTCGGTTTGCGACCACTTGACTGACTAGGCTTCTTTAACTAAAGATATTATCATTTTTACAAACCAATAAGATAAAGTATCAATTATAAACTATTTTTGAATAGTTGAATTTTAAGTATATTATTACTTTAAAACCGACACTAACCCAAAACGAGCAAAAACAACTTTAGTTTCACATGGCCTCCGTAACGTGTTGACGAGCAGTGAAACTGTAAAACTGTGCACGGCCTGATTCATAATGCCAATTTCTGTCGAAATAATGTTTTAATACAAAATACATCAAAATCAATTACCGTGATTGATTCAAATGGGTGATTATGAATTATGTTGGTATTTAAAATAAATGTATTTTTAATTAGATTTAAATCTAAACAACTTTCAGTTCATTTTGAATTCAGTTTTGTGAATATATTTTTTCCTATTTGAAACTATTTGAGACAATTTTAAATACGCCACTTCTGCGACGTGTAAAAGTGAAGAGCAAAGCCTATAGCATTCAAGAAAAAAGAATACGTGGAACTACTTCAGGCACGCTACAGTCGATGCAATTTGTCACACCAACTTGCTATGGTCGGAATGAAAAGTATGTATCGCTGTCTCACTTCACCTACAAGAGCGAAAAGTCACGATTCCATTTGTCTTATTTGACAGAAAAGGCCATCTCTAGAAGATCGCTTTGATTGATGTCTCTTTCATTCTGATTTTGAAGGACAGATTCTTAAAAGCCAGACATTATTTTAACCTTTCTAACCAAGTGTCATTTTCAATGCTTTTACGTAGTGGACTGTGGCTGTGAGTGTGGATAGCGCCTATGATGATTAAAAGTACTAACTTAAGTACTGTAACTCGCTGGAAGCTAGACTGTAGAGACCGATTCTGCAAGTTCACCTTCGACTTCAGTTCGGTGGAATATAGCTGAATCATTTCGTATAGACATCATAAGCGCATTAAAAAACGTAACAAGGTCTACCTTTCTCTCCGAGTAGAAAATTCATATGGCAGTCGCTTTTGTAAAACTAGTGCAGTGCCTACGCCAAATCTTGGATTACGGCATTAAAGCGGACTCCGAGCTTCTTTATGATGGAACTGGGAAAATTGTAAGGAGGACGATGAATTAATACAACTGACGATGGTAATTAGTTACATATAGTAAAAACAAATATTATCCCCCAATACCGCTCATTTTACAGACAAAAAAAATATAAATAAATAATCATTTTGTTAGCTATGTATTGTATTTTGTGTCATAAAGAAAATGTACAAACATGGAGTGACGACGGCAATGACAAAAAGAAAAGATGGGGCGGAGGGGGAGGGTGGTTGTAAAATCTTGCTTAGTTTAGAATTCCTGCTCCGTCTTCGCAATCGAAGGCTTTGATGTATCTTCTGGTGCCTACTTATACACAATTTTCAACACATTTGCTCGTAACGTACCTCTTATCATGTCGCTTTTAGGCCATTATCCTGGACATTAGACACGCGTGTTTTATAACATTACGACACTCGTGTGTTATGGGGTATACGGATTATGTGATTTTACCCCAATTTGTCAGTACAACATGTCGAAGTCATAATTGGATGTAGCGTACAGATGTAACAATCCGACCACATGTGCATATAATTTCTCAGTACAACTCGCTTGACAGTTGGATCAGCAGCGCAAGATGCCTCCAGACGATAGCAATTAGTCAGCTTCTGATAAATTGGGGCTGACAAATCATGATATGTATATACCCCATTTGGCACCTTGCAGCAAGATGTATGCATGAACACGGTACATTCTTAAATTAACCGGGTTGTACAGAATTTACAGTTTTTTTAAATTCTCGGCAAATGGATTCTTACTCGACTAAACAAATTAAATCCTTTTTGTTAATTAATTGACTAAGTATTTCTTTTTGGATATGATATAGAAACGTTTAATTTAGTAAAACTATTCACTTTTGATCATTTTAAAACGAAAATATTTATTTTATTTTGTATTGGCTGTTTAGAGATTTCATCTAAGTCTGGCTTAACACATGCGCGCGCACTACGCCAACTTCACGAAAAAAAACTGTTTCGTGCCATTAAAGGTTATTTCAAAAAATATTTGTAAATATTGTGTATGCGTGTTTGGTTATTATAAAAACAAATTACTCGTGGTGACTAGAAAAGTGATAAACATAATGGACGCCACTGGAAATTCTTGGCGATGTACAATATGTGAGTAAAGAAAATACATTGGCAGGCCTATACAAATTTCATCTTATGAAAAGGATTTTTCCTAGCAAAATGTGTTCAAAATCGTCGTATGAAACGCGTGAGCTTTGATAATTACATCAGAGGCGGAATTATTCACGCGAGCCGCATCACTTGTATCACAATGTACTATTTCAAAGTTGGTCGCAAACCAGTTAAGAGGTGGTCGCAAACCGACGAAAGCGGTCGCTATCTAGCGAATTCTCTATTTTGGAACCTTTTCTATATTTTTGACTAATCTATAAATGAAAGTGCTATATTTTATTGTTGGTTTCAAAACTTGACTATACTCCGGGCCTATAACGAATGCCATCTATTATGCGTGTACATATAATATGTATATATTTACTAATCTAAAGTGACCAACTCGGCTAAGTGGTCGCTAACCGGCGAACCGACCCTACCTGGTAGATCTTGGCCTCCCAGCTGGGGAAGCGGTGCAGCGGCGGCGTGGGCGGGCGCGGCTGGTCGGACGCGCACGACGAGCCCGTGGAGCCGCCGCGGCTGCCCTGCACCACCACCGGGCCCTGCCAGGCTGGCGTGCGCTCTGGAATCGCAGGCATGTCTAATTGAAATGAGTAGACGAATAAGTACATCAAAACTGGTTTCCGAAACGCGAGACGCGCGACTCCCTAAAGGTACATCTTGAAACCCGACCGCAGACGGCAGCAGCAGACGACGTGTCACGGCGACACGACTGGTTTCTATGTATTCCCATGACAGCGACGCCCGGCGGCGTGTCGCTAGCTACAAAATGTATTTTTTATACTCGTCGACTTTAATGGTCGAGTTAAGATTTCGTACCATCATCATCATCATCTTCATCATATCAGCCGAAAGACGTCAACTGCTGGACATAGGCCTCCCCCAAAGAGTGCCAAAGTGACCGGTCCTGCGCCACCCGCATCCAGGGGACTCCAGCCACCTGTACCAGGTCATCAGTCCACCTTGCGGGACTTCGTACACCAAACTAAAATCACATACTTTTTACTATCAATGGAGGTCCCAACTCAACATTTCATAACTGTTGAGACAACTAAAATGAAAATGACCAATCACGTGGCGCCTTTACTGAACTGAAATGAATTAGACATCAACGCATTATGTTTGCCGTCTCTTCTTCCGCCGCACTTTATTTCAGCAGATTTTCAATAGATACCAAGTATGTTTAATTAGTTCAGTTGACTCGTAGAGAAAGTATTGTATACAATAGTTATATAATTAGCTTTTGAAGTCTCGTACCTTAATTAGGCCACTCAGCAAGCTTCGTGGCCTAAACATGGTGCTCGACTGAAAAAGCATACATTATATAACGATTGCATAAAATACTATTATAGAAATACTTAGAAACCAGACGTGTCGCCGCGACGCGCGTATAACTCCGCAGAAAAACGAAGTAGCAAGGATCAATAGACTGGGGAATTCATTTAAACAGATTTACTTTAATGACAACCAATTCTACACGACAGTACGGGCGTACTTTATGTGCACGAAAACTAGTAATTTAGTAAGTGGTAAACAGAGTATGTATACGTGGCGATTCTACTAAATGTTTGAGTCCAAAAACTATTTATTATTTTTATTTCAATTTCGCTGAGCAATGCCTATTTACGTAGTACCTGTAGAGGGTGTGTAATGATGGGTATAAAATAAATGATATAATTTCATTCCATATAATAACATTTGAAATAATGTCAAAGTATATAACCAATTAATCACACATTGTATACACGTGTGGTAGTATTTCAAAATGTATATCTTTATTATGTATAACTATCGTCTGGTATAACACTTATTTATTATAACCATAATATGGTTAACTATCAAGTACCTACTCACCTAGTGTAATATATTGTTTTTATTATAAAAGTTTGGTACCGCCAATAAAGTAAAGAAAGTGTAGCAAACATTACGCTTTGCAAATTGTACTTATATAGTATTAGGTATTAGGTAGTAAAATGGTGTTCTGTTCTGGCGCTTAGCCGGCCGCTGCCGCGGCACGCTCGCTCGGCTCGCGCGCTGTAACACTTCTCTTCGTTTCGCTCGTCGTCGTACCTACACCGAACTGCCTAAGAGTCGACCAAAAATATTATAATGACTGTACATTAGAAGAAATTAACATTATTGCATATCATATGTTCATTATAGGAAATATGCATTAGACTTAAAGTATGTTATATTAAATGTTATTACATCAAATAATAATTATATAAAATGATAATTATATCATATGTAAATATATTCAGTTTTGTTTTATGACTCAATAATTATATCCAATGAGCGTTATTGCGACTAATATTTTATCAATAAAATATAGGCATCTTTACGCACCCACCTAAAGATGTTATGGTGTGTCAAAAATCAAATGATAGGATGCGACTATTATATGTTTATACTACTAAGAGTAATTTAGACTATAATAACCTCGACTTGGAGTATAGATTTCGGCGTAATCATGTGTCGTGTCTCCATCTGTTGATGTGTTTGGCGTTGTTGGTAATACAACTAAATTTTCCACAGCCGCCTGAAAAACCACAAAAAAAATTCTAACCATAATCACAGAATTTATTATTATTTAATCACAGAATAAATAATACGGCTACGTACAAAAAGCCGCCGACATTTCTCACGACGAAATCACGGCGAGAGAAGCCCATTTTTTCTTGACAATAGCAGAAATTTCGATCAGTAGTAAAATACGCACGAGCGTGATA
Organism: Epinotia bilunana; assembly: GCA_947049275.1. Taxonomy (NCBI): domain Eukaryota; kingdom Metazoa; phylum Arthropoda; class Insecta; order Lepidoptera; family Tortricidae; genus Epinotia; species Epinotia bilunana. The sequence continues at coordinate 16,874,434 of OX346266.1, read as the reverse complement.
ATAGCAGGAAGTCAGGTTCAACGTGGCTTTGCATATTTTTGCATATGTTTTTATAATATGTTTGTACATTCTTCACATAACAATAATCTACACACAATTGTTCTGTTACGGCCCCAAATTAGTTCAGATTAGTTGTATGTCCAGAATAGAATGGTAGACGATAGAACATAACATGTATGGCTATTGGAACATCAGTAACTATTGGCAGCATTGCTTGAATGGCTTGAATCTGATTTGAATAAAATTGTAATACTAAATCACATGCAAACCATATATTGATTTGGAGCTATTCATTTGGAGCTAACGTTTTGGTATAGGTATGTATACAATTTACTGAAGTATATATTTTTAATCCATTTATAAAACGATTAAGTACAGTTTTGTGACACATAAATTAAAACTTAATAACTCTAACAAGCGTTTGTGAGATGAGATTTAGAGTTAGAGAAGTCTAAATCATTCGGCAATTTAGACGCGAAGCTACAAGTACTTCGACTTAGTAATTAGGCCTAATTAAAGAGGGTCATGCCACCTATTTTTGAACAGTTTCACATGTCAATTTATTCTTAAAGACATGTTGATTTAACTGCCAGTGCCTGGACCGCAATATGCTTCTCTACACTTCGTATGGTATACTCACAGCCAGGTCGTCGGCCAGTAGACTGGCCGTCGTCCGCTCGTCCATGGTACGGTTCATGGTAGTAATAACCGGCGTCGGCGCTGCACTCGCGCTGGGGGCGCCGATGGACTGGTTCCTTCTGTGCCGGACCGGCGTACTGTAGTGAGGCTCCGCTGTGGTGTGTGGTAGCTAGAATGTAACACAGTTGATATAACATACGGTAAGCCAACCAAGTTCCTTCACTATAACTTGCACTATTAATGGTGAAACATGCAACTAGTTTTGCTAACAATTTGAAAATAAAAAGAGGATATGCTGTATGTTTAAGCCGCATCCAGATACTCCTGCGTGGCGGATTGCAAGAGAGGTAAGTAAAAGGCTATAAGATGGAACGAGATAGCAAATAAAATTACTTCTAGTTCACATTCCCGTCTCGCTCCATCGTATAGCGTACCACTCGTGTCATGTCATACATGTTATTTTATTGATTACTTATATTTATTCCTACTAACTCTATGTTTAATTATAACAACTTTAATGTTTGAGCGAGCTTATACTTCATAAAATTATTAACTCTCTGACGAAAGGCCTATGAGACATGAAGTATGGCCAAAATTATTTTACTCTGTAAGGATTTTTGCACCCTATTGGATTAATGAGAAGAAAAATGGATACATCTTTTTGCAGGCAACTGTACAACTTTTTTACAACTGTGTTGTATAACAGGTTATTAAATTTATCGCTTGTTTTCGCTTGTTGCTAATCTATGTATTTATGCGTATGCGTTTTGCCTGCCTTGTCACACTACCGTGGTTTATTCCATGTCTAGTTGGATGAGTGTTATTGAATTTAAGTCGTTTGTTCTACTGTTTCTGCTTCTAAGTGCCTCGTATAAAAACGAAGTTAATACAAGGAATGCTATTAGGATGAAGGCGGCTTTTGGGAGGTATATTATACTATGTTATTGCTATTGTTTTGCGTTAATATTTAGTGATGGCTAGTAATTTTAATGGATCAATTTCTTTATACTACCAAAATGTTAGGGGACTTCGATCCAAAACAATTGAATTTTATCGTAATATTCTATTAACCTCCTATGATATAATATTACTAACTGAGACGTGGCTTGTGGATGGTATTGCGGATTCTGAGCTTTTTGATAGTCGGTATGTTGTTTGGCGGCGGGATCGCGACCTAGTGCTGACTGGGCAAAGTCGGGGAGCTGGTGTCGTTATAGCTACCCGGAAGGAGTTGGCTGTGGTTCCTCAACCTGCCTGTCATTCCTCAGCGGAGGACTTGTGGCTAACTTTAACAATAAACAATACGGTAAAATTACATTTATGTGTTGTATACTTATGTAAGCAGGGGCAGGGTTACTCATTTTCTGATCAACTTTGCAACTTTTTGGATAGATTGAGGGATTTTGTAAATATAAATCCTGATGATAAATTCCTAATAATCGGCGATTTTAATTTAAGCAATATTGTGTGGACGCTAAATAATCAACATTACCTACCTATTTATTACGCATCTATAGATGAGTGTAACCTGGTTGATGAGCTAAATTCCCTTGACTTGTGTCAGTATAACGGCGTGACAAATAAGTTTGGTAAAATACTGGATCTAGTACTCTGTAATGACGTAGTATCTGTATGTAATTGTCAAAGCCCTCTTGTACCCATAGACCCATATCATGAGGCTTTAAATATATCAGTGTCATTTGCTTTTCGTACTTTTCTTAAACCGGCACCAGTTATGAAATATTATTACAATAAAGCGAACTATGAATTAATTAACTTAGATCTTTTAGACATAAACTGGGAAACTGAATTCTCAAACCGTACATTAGAACAATGTGTAGATTTCTTTTATATAAAGTTTCAATATTTAAGAGATAAGTATGTCCCGCATAAGCTTATTACTGTTAGCACATACCCTGTCTGGTACTCTAACTCGCTTAAGAAAGCCCTAAAAGAAAAACATAAATATCATCGCAAATTCAAACTATATGGTAATAGGTGCGATTTGCTTGCGTTTGAGTATCAGAGGGAGAGGGTTAAGCGCATGGAAAAGCGATGCTTTTTTAATTATACTGAGGAAGTTGAGAACAACATTAGTAAGGACCCCAAGCAATTCTGGTCTTTTGTTCAATCCCGTTTTAACTCTTTTGGAATACCGAGCTGTATGTGTTACGATGGTGTCGCTATAAACTCAGGAATTGACATTTGTAATGCGTTTTCCGACTATTTTAAAACAAGTTTTCTAGCGAAAGCTGCTCCTCCTATCCCTCGAGCATCGAGGAGTTACTTCAATTTTGATGACTGTGCCGATTCTATTAGTCATCTTCACAGTGTTTCGGTCGATCCCGCTGTAATTACTAAATTATTACTTAGTCTTGATCCTAGTAAGTCAGCAGGTCCGGACCAGGTGCCGGCTATGTTTTTAATTAATTGTGCTAAAGCCTTAACAAAACCTATATTATTATTATTTCGGAGATCTTTTATTGAATGTTCTGTCCCGTCGGTTTGGAAATCGGCTTTTATTACTCCAGTTATAAAGAAAGGCCCTAAAACGGACGTATCAAATTATAGGCCGATTTCCAAATTGTGTATTTTGGCTAAGATTTTGGAAAGAATAGTCCATTTGCAGGTTTCATCAGTATTAAAAAATACTTTAGATAGCACTCAACATGGTTTTGTTCAAAGGAGGTCTACAGTGTCTAATCTTGCTTTATTGAACGATTTTGTGTCTGAGACAATGGATTCTGGCCACCAGGTGGATGTAATCTATACAGACTATAGTAAGGCTTTTGATAGGATTGACCACGATATCTTAATATATAAACTTTACTTAATGGGCATTAGAGGGGATCTTCTGAGGTGGTTTATGTCTTACATAGAAAATCGCTGCCAGTCGGTAGTGATCAAAAACTACATGTCAAGCTGGGTATCTGTACCAAGTGGCGTTCCCCAGGGATCTTTGTTGGGACCACTCCTTTTTAACGTATTTGTGAATGATATAGGTACCTGTTTTAGGTTCTCTAAGTTACTCAGTTTTGCCGATGATATGAAGATTTTTGCCAAGATTGCTTCACCTGAAGATTCTATTGCACTGCAGTCTGATCTAAACCGACTGGATAGATATTGTATTGAGAACAAATTGGACTTAAATCCCTCTAAATGTTTCACCGTAACTTTTTCTCGAAAATTAAATAAAATACCTACTTCGTATTCATTGAAAGGTAACTGTATTCAGCAACTAACCAGCATAAGAGACCTAGGAGTTTCTCATGACTCGAAGCTTATTTTTAATGAACACGTCGATAATATTATAAGTAAAGCTTCTAAGTCACTTGGATTTATAATGCGTAGTTCGGTTTGTTTTACACGTATTAAGACGCTGAAAATCTTATATTGTGCTTATGTGAGAAGCAAGTTGGAATACGCATCTCAGATTTGGAATCCCCAATATAAAATTTACATCGATAGAATTGAGCGATTACAATCCAAATTCATGAAATTTCTTTGCTATAAAATGCATATACATTAAAGTTCAACTAATTATTTAACCTTATGTAAAAAGCATCACCTGATACCCCTTGTTAAGCGTCGTGAAATTGCTGATGTATTATACTTGTTAAATATAATAAGAAGCAATGTTGACTGTCCTAATTTACTTGAAAAAAATTATTTCAATACTCCCATAAGAAGATTCCGCCATTTTCGTCCTATTAGCATGTCCCGTGTTTCCACTAAATATAGAAAGAATAGTTTTTTGTGCAGAGCAGGCAGGAGTTTAAACAAAGTTGTAGTTAAATTAGATATAGACATATTTTGTGATAGCATACAAGCAATAAAATCCAAATTGATAAGATTCTTCATGTGTGATACTTCAGTAGGCTCGGGTTATTAGAGTTTATATATCCTAATTTATTAACTACTTGCATATCCATGCTTGCTATTGGTGCGCGATGGTTACTGTGCGTCGTATTGTACGCTAAGTTTAAGTTTGGCTATAGATTTCTTTGTTAGTTTATTTCTATAAGTGAGAACCTGTAATTGGCTATATGGATTTATTATTTTGTCTATAAAAATGTTGCGCTGTTGGTTTTCCATGTATCAATAAATAAATAAATAAATAAATAAATAAATAGAAAACGTATACAAAAGAAAGAATATGAAATGATTTGCTCTGTGCAATACTAATCGTGCTTGCAAAATAAAGACAACATTTAACACTATAAAAATACGTATGTTCTATTTCAGTTTCCTAATATAAATAAATTTAAAATACACTCATTGTTTCTCACAAACACAACATAATAAGTTAATTACTAAGAAATACCATTTAAACTGGGGACCTGGCCACTCAATACGAAAACTTCACTAAAACCTTATTTTTGTGGGTAGTTCTAACTGATATGATATATCAGAACTTTATAATTTTGCAAGTTTGCACTCGTAAAATAAGCTCTGATGCGGGCCTGTCAAATTAAATCCTACATCAACGACGTCACAACAGCATACAGTCAGGTGCTTTAATAAAGTTAATCAGTAGAATAGTGCATCAACAGTTAGGTTGTCAATTATAAAGTGCATTATTATAAAAACTAAAAAAAACTCAAAGAACATTTTATCAAATTTTTTAGAGAGCAACTTATGTGAACTAATATATTTAATCAACACCGAAAGAATTCGAAAAAATTCTAGGTGCAATTTACTAATTTAGATTAGCATTAGAATACATAGTTACGAGAGGAAGTATCAATCTTTCTCAAAACTATTAAAAAAGAAAATTATAGTAGAAGAGACAGACGACATCCAGCCAAGGACTACCTGCGGCCCCTCCAGGCTCTCTGATCTCCGCCTATTGGCAGCTAAGAGGCTGGACGTGGCTCGGGGAGAGCTCTCCTCTGTCCTGACCTCAAGGGACAGACTCGCTCGAGTCGGGAGGAGCTGAGGGGTAACGGGATTATGCTAGAGAATGATACATGGGTAACAAGTTTTACATTTTAGTATTTGAAAGTCCGATGCTATTATAAGATCAGCCAATGGCTATTTTATTTTGGCGAACTGGGCATCAGATGATAAGCAACAGCCGGGTGACTTTCTTGTGGTTTCTCCATTTACTAGATATCATAGGTAATTTTTTAAGTGTATCATAGTAGACCTAACTAAGGACACATGAAGCTTTTTTGCATAGTAATTATTGATTTCAAAATCGGTGAACATATTTACATTAGAATCATCAGCCTTCATATTTCACTGATTGACATACATCTTGTTTCTAATATTACACAATCCTACAATAGCAGCTCTCTATGCCATTCACAGAATGGTTAGGAGGACTGGTATTATTCGACCATAATTCATTTGGCAATGTAATAGCCATCATTTAATTTACACTTTGATGTATGTATATGGCAAAACTGTCACTTCCACATTCATCAGGATTGTGGGAAAAAACTTTAGCACAGTCACAGCGGAATATCAAATGTTAGCGGGCATTCAACTTAATAAAAAAGAAAAGAAATCCTCACCGCACGGCTACCCTGTGTAGCGATATGGTTCCTCAACAACTCCAGCTGTTGGTTGCAGCGGTGGTTCTGCTCCCGCAGCTGCTGGTTCTGCTGCTCAAGCTCCTTGAGCTTGTTGGTGACCCACTCCTTGATGCGGGCCGCCTTTGCCTCCACCTGCTTCGCGTCCTGGAGCCGCAGATGCTTCTGGAATCAGTTACGATTTATCGGTGATATGGAAAATATTTAAATATTAGTGTTTTGTTTCTTTTAATATTTTTTCTCTTAGTATTTTTTATCTAATATTCTATCATTGATTCCTAAATCACAGTCTTGAGATATAAAAAATAAAAACAATGTTGCAATATGAGGAAGACATTTGAATACCGGAACCGTTGGTCCATGAACATGTTAAACATGAAAATGCAATCATTTTAAAATATTGATACACCCCTCAAAAGAGTTAGATTCCTAGTCTGATCTGCTAGAGAACATTAAAAAAATATTTGTGTTGTGTATTATGACCTGCTTATAAGCCAAATAAATTCAGCCATTTTGTATAGGAAATTTCAATAACACGACCCTGTAAACTTTATGTATAAGTTTTTGGATGTTTAGCTCCAACCATTAACATTTTGAGACATCTCAGAAATATGTGTTTAAAAACCTATGCCATTACTAATTCATAGTATTCCAACAAGAAATGTCTAATAGATTTTACGAAGAAGTATAACTGTAAAGAAATACAACCACAAATGGAAGTTATTTACGCTCACCGATATAGTAAACAAACGCTAAACAGATACTCAAAGAAAACATAAAAGTTTTCATCGCTTTACCTCCATATTAAAAAAACGTTAATACACTAATAAAGCAGCATCTCTTTATGGATCTTGGACACGATTTGATGCTATACTGATGCCACCCACGTAAGCCATGTCTGAATAAATTTATTAAGCACATTTTCATTCATAAATTTACTGAAAACGTAACAATAAACATTGCTATCGTTGCACAAACGAACTCCATTTTGACGTCACGCACGCAGCACGCACGTCACCGTCAGTGTCTCGATGACGTTTCGAGCTTTCATTTTTTTCGTTTCACATTGCGTTTTGTTCCACGATAACTTGATGCGTTTCTTGTCGCCGGATGTGACCTTAGATGCGTTCATAAATATTTCATGGCATAGTCTGACTACTAAACGTAACAAGAAAAAGAAGCTGTGCTTCACGGCTATCACAAGACGGTGCGCGAGCTCTCTCGATTTTTCTCGCACTAATCGTCTCTTTCTAAGTTGAAAAGAGAGAGACGGATAGTTCGAGAAAAATCGAAAGAGCTTGCGCGCCGTCTTGTGATAGCCGTGCTGGTAACACGTAATGCATGGCGGCGTTATTATTTAGGTACTTGAAACTAACAGCTTAATTCATAGATAAAATTGGTCCTATTTAAAGAATTTGAAATAATGCTTTTGTCACGACTCGCTGCCCAGATTAAGAATATTTTCCAGGTATTTTTAAATTGTGATAAATAAGTCGTGCTCTTACCTGTTCCTCGATCTGTCCTTCGAGTCGAGTGATAGCTTTGGGCGCGCCGTCAGCGCCCGCCGGCCACTCGCACAGCCGCTGCTCCATGGCGCGGACCTGAAACAAATAAACGATATTTTTATTATTACCTATGTCTTTAATTAATTAATAATTAGAGACTTCAGTTGAAATAGTCGCCTTTGCTAATTGATTTCCAACAATAAGTTTGTAGGTATTTGAAACTATGTATATTGGTCCAATAAATGCCTACCTAGTTTTAATCAGGTTAGAAGAAGTTAGTTTTTCGAATTTGTCTAATATAACTAACTAGCTTCCGCCCGCGACTTCGTCCGCGTGGACCCGGGATAAAAACTATCCTATATTTTAATCCAGGCTATAAACTATCTTCGTGCAAAATTTCATTCAAATCGGTTCAGCCGTTTAAGCGCGATTGAGTAACAAACATCCAAACACCTAAACTTTCGCATTTATAATATTAGTAGGATGTAATAATTAATGCTGCGAGTTGCATTAAAATAATACCTAGGATATTATTTTTTAATCTAACCCATATCGAAGGACTATCTCAAAACCGCAACTGGGATTGCACATTTCAAGATGCTGAAATGAAATACAGCCACAGGACTTAAATTTTGAGCTTGTCCATAATGGTAACGTCGTCCGAACGGTATTCAGAGACTGCGAGACACTTCATGCCTTGATTAACCGCAACCTACTAGGATTACAAGCATACCCAAAGCTATGCAATATGAAACAGAGAGCAGGCAGCACCAATTATGTTTCTAAGCATCAAGTGTACGAGTGCGTAGGGCTGTAGGGTCTCTAATGATTGTAGATTTTCGCTACCCATGGAAATGAAATCTCTTAAGCACGACGCTTTTTTTCATTTCTTAGTCTTCTTTGTGTCTTTAAATGAAAAATAGGCCAAATGTGTGTCGGGCCACGCGCAGTGTAGGGTTCCGTCGTTGCCTGTCTGTCTTTGGTACATCGACACGCGCGCGCCAACTAAATGGTGCGGTTGCATCGGCCGAATTTGTACGAAATTTGGCCTTTCCAAGTACACATTAAGCTATTACTCGGTAACTAGTTATGCCTACTTAACCGTGACAGTTTTCCTTTTAAATTAATTATATGTACTACTGCCACAATTTTTTTCATTTTCCTAATATTAGCCATTTAACCGGCAGAGGGTGGGAACACTTGAGTCGAACAAAAATTAGGGCTTCATAGCCCAATATCACGTAAACGGATAATTGAAATCAAAAATGATCTCTAAACACCCATACTATTGTTGAACAAACTATACAACGATACCCCTCACCATGGATGAGTGACCAGACGGACATGACGAAACTATAAGGGTTCCTTGTTGACTACGAAAAGTATGAAATCCTAAAAACGCCACCAGGAGGTACCTACCTACTCAAACTAATTACTTAGTCATTGAGAGCAAATCGTCCGTCAGATTAGAGTATTTAGTAAGATAAAAAGTAATTCGAAGCATGGTACAGTTTCGTTAAATATCTAAACCCAAAATAAATTAACATTTACCGTCATTTAAATGCAAATTAGCGGCTCATGGTGAACACCAGTGCATGCAGAGGGACGTGGTGGGTGGATTAATGGTAGGGGATTAGAGCAAAGCCCCAAATTGAAATGCTCCGTGCAGGATTAACACCGTATCGCGTATCGTGGATGGTTACGTTACACTTGTAATTGCCGTATCGTTTTTATTGTTCGGGTCACCTGAGATACTGGGTAACGTAGGAAAAAATCCATTTTTTTATCTTTTATAAAACATAGTTCTAGTCTATTCTAGGGAGATTAGATTATAGCTTGGTCGGTTTATAGTGCCAGTCATTCTGACTGGATAATTAACCTGTTTATGTCTCCAAGATATAGCCACGACAAAACATCGTTTTCACTTTTGAATCTCACAAAGACCCATTAACAATCATAAATTGATTAATATGCAAGTAAAGAAGTTTATTATTAATTTGTTGCTGTAGACAATTTATTTGTTTCGGGCAAGTTTATTCAAAATACAGTAAACATAAAGGCCATACTTTAGAAACTTTTAGTAAGTATGCCGAAACTGAAGTTGAGCTGAAACTTCGCCATAAAAACTTAACCCATTACGATTCAGAATATAGCAACTGTTAGAAACTTTCACTAACAATGCCTGCATATTAAGCACTTACGTAAAGGCCCCAGAGGCTCTAGTATAAGTTTTACCGAAAGAAAACGCTACGATCGCGTTTGCGTTTCACCCTCAATTTGTATGAGATTTGACAGCTAAACGCGAACGCGGTCGTAACGTTTTGTTTCGATAAAACTTATACTAAATAGAGCCTCAGTGAGCTTAAGCTCAAGCTCTGAACAAGTACAAGTAACACATAAATAGATTCGTTGCTTAGTTTGGGCCATATACACGAATAAAAAGACCGGGTTGTACTCCGGGAGTGCCGGCAGAAGTGAAAACTTGAATAATTTTAATTTTGCAAAAAAAAAACCCTCTCCCGCCTCCGCCCCCAAGCCCCGTACGTCTTACATCAAACCCAGTCTCGTACAACGGCATCGGTCCTCCCCCGCCCCCAAGCCTCGTCCCGAATATCTCACCTAAACGGTCACGTGACATCTGTGGCGAGTATAACAATTTTTCCCCATCCCAAAAAGTGCACAGCGCCGCTAAAGAAGTTTTCAGTTCAAAAACGTATATCACGGCTTCCGTGGACAAACAACCCCTGACTGATCAAGCCAAGGAGTTTTTGTGTATAAATAATGTTATTAACAAATTCACTGCCAAGCGCCCAAAAACCATCTCACTCCGACCGGATTAAGGGCTAGGATGGGCGGTGTGTTATTGTGGTATGTGGTCATAACCAGGATATTTCCATAATGTAGGTCGGAGTGGAGCGCGTCTTCGAATCGTGGATTAAACCATCTACAACTAAAACTCTTTTCATATTATTTGCATAATGCATAAAGAGGCGAACTCGCTGCAATAATACTTCAGAACTGGAACCTAATAAACAAAAAGTCATAAATCTGAAACGCGAGTCCGCCTCATGCGACAACCGCATAACACAAGATACGAACGTCATAAACCCCACGTCCGAGCCGTCAGCAGTAAACGGCATTCCGTCGGCTTCACTCCTTCATTTCTGAATCATCGCTTAGCTCCAATCGGTAATTTCAGGCCAATGTGCTGTTATTGTCATGAACTAATAATAGTTTGTGGCGTCTTATTTTTAACCGTTATTGCTACGCTGGTAGTACCTATTTTCGTAAAGCCATATGATGAATTGTAAGTTAATAATTTCAAATGATTATATAAACATCGAACCCGAAGTTATTAGTTATTATTACCATTTAGACAAGATTGTAGGAATGTTTAATAAGTTTTATTTAGTTACATATTTATCATGCAGTTTGTTGTTTTATTTAAAGTTTTATCCAGGGTTCGAGGATATATATCAATGGATATAATCATGATATATATCCAACGTTTTTTTTTATGATATATATCAATGCAGAAATAAGTGTAGGTATGACCATTGACTGATTAGAATTTTTAAAAAAGTTTTATGTTTTCGAGTAGATTTTTTGATATACCTATATAAGATTTTATGTTTTTTAGTTGTTTTATTATGTTTATGTAACACATATGCAAATAGTATACATAGATAATACAATGAAATAATATTATGGATATATATCAAACGTTTGATACCTATATATCATAAATATCCGATATTTTGATATTTAAAATAAATATCGGATATTTTCGAACCCTAGTTTTTTCTCAGAGATAGCGACTGTTAGTGCAGTTACGTAACTTTTGGATGCATTGTCCAATGTAAATAGACATTGTAACTCTTGGATGACATTCGGTTCATAGGATCATACGCCTTTGTTATCTATTGACAGGACTCGCTGATCATACGCTACATTCCGAATATTTCAACATCAGGAGGGCTAGCACAACTGACGCCGCGCCGCGACGCGAGTCGAGAAAGATCTACCCCCCCCTCTATCTAATTTGCACGGTGCGGGTGCGATAGGAGACGCTCAGTCGCGCGCGAAGCGACTTTTCAGCAAGTTGTGCTAGAGGTTCTGATATTGCATTTCAAAAACCGGTTCAGCCAAACGCGAGATAGTCGCGGACTAACATACAGACATAGGTACATACAAACATGCAGGTCAAACTGTGAAACTCCGAAGTCGGTTAAAGAATAACAATCAAATTGTGATACATATTAAGCACTGCGTACTCATCATAACGCCTGGAAAACCCACTCGAGAAGAAGTATTTGTGTTGTTAGTCATTAGCCCTACGGTAGCGTTGCAGCCAATATTTATTGACAAGTACCTATATACCTATGAGAGCGGTTTTCTTGAGCGTGGTTGTAAAACACGTGGACTGGATTTAACGAGCTAATAAAATGAGGCCAATGACCTATGCAAATACACACTTCTTGAGGTAAATCAATGATGTTACATCAGCATGCGAATAACAAAGAAGATTTTGTTAACGTAACGAGGCAATAACAACATTGTCATAAAAGCACATGAAAGCGCTTAAAAAAGACACCGCAGGGAAAAATTCAAGTTTTTATTGAGCCTGGAATTGCCTCCCGGTGCCGCCATTTTGGTCAGGCAGGCGGCAGGCAGCAGCGCTGCTGGTTTCGTGCGATAAACTGAAATGTTCTTTTTTCAAAACCCACTTTCATAATCTCTGCTGCTAAAACATAAAATAGATAGACCACGAGTGTGCAATAAATTCGAAACTTAAAACTAAAACCTCACACCAAGGAAGAACATGACCAAACATAAAATGAGCCATTTAAGAACAAAGGAAGGATACACCCAGGAATAGCATACATTAATCACATAAGCCGTAATTTGCCTGACTCATGGTACGAACTACGAGGGGACGCCACTAATAACGCTATAGTATTCCAGAACTTTCTAAATCCGGTAATGCTTTGGACAAGGAAAATAAACTACAGTTCGCACTCGTACGAAGAAGAATGAGTAAACAGAACTCATCAAAACTTAAGAACATCACAAACACACTTGGTCTTGTGGAATCGTATATTTGAGCTTCGAAGTAATACGTTCCATATTCTACCTGCTTTTGATTAAGCTGAGAGATTTTCGTCAGGCTTTTCTGGAAAAACGTTATTTAATGTTTTTCTTAACAATACCTACTTACACACATATGACATTTATTTACTGCTGATTTTGCATTACGATTTCTGATCAGCAGCGCAATAAAATGATGAAGTCTATGGCTTTACGACGTCAGAATCGTTACAATACATATTTATACAGCTATTCTACAGAGGTCCATTCTCTCGTCAAACAAAACGCACTCGCACTGATATTTGTCTAACAGAAAATCAACAAGAGTGCTTTCATTTAACTTCCATTCATAAATTGCATTTGCACTCAACGGTCAAGTGTAAATAGCGTGTAGGAGGAACACACGAGCTCGTTCATTACTAAGCCTTTTCTAATTAAGCCGTCGACAGCGACGAATTGTTCAGTAACAAACTTCCTTGTTTATTTACTACAACATGGTAGCTAACTTCAATTTTACTTATGCTTTACCGAGGAAGGAAGCAATAAAGAAACAAAAATAGTAAGACGGAAAGTTTATCTTATTATATTTATACACCAACGATCGTGAGTGTTTTCGAACTGAAAACTCCGTCAATATTTTAAGTGGAAACGTTGATTTGCTTCGTTAATTACAGTTTTCAAAATAACTCGTTACTGAACGCATCCATAAGCGTCGCTGACGCGCGATGCCGGATGTGAGGTCGAAAAGTATTATATGTCTGTCGTTTGTTACTTGTGAAAATTTCCTCTGCGTTAATAATCGAAACGCAATTATCTTATGTGATGCTGATGATTATTAAACCCTTCGTGATTTTTGTTTATTATTACGTAGAAGCACCATTATTCTGGTCAGGATTAGCTATTGTTGTTTAGTTAAATCCAAATATGTATAACGTATTTTAAGGTCATTTTAACCCGTTGAATGACTACTTAAAACAAGCGAGCTACTACGAAAGCCCTCGACGGTTTGTTTCTCTCGCGTTAGCGCAATCAATCTAAATGTTTACAAGCGACGCGTTCCATTTGGCTCTGGAAATAGATCAAAGTGACGAGTTCCAATCGGAAGCATTTCTTTAAGAACACTGTCGATTATGGAGTTAACTAAAACTGAACATTGGCTTTTATTCATATTGTCAGAAAAGACAGCAATTGACATTTTCAGTCTTCCAAGTGCTGACGAGCAATGTAGGTAATGTTATTATGGGAATTTGAGTACAATCTACTTATTTTTTAGTTATGAATAGCACCCACAAAGTCCTAACCTAACCCTAACAAGCAAAAAATGTCTTTTGTATGTAAGGTAGATAATATTCAGGCAGACTAGTCCTCTTATCTGTTTTGGTTTTAATTGAGGAATATTATAAATAAATAATTACAATGTTATGTACATTCGGTATCATTAAAAATTCGAGTTTCATGGCTAGGTATGTTTTTAGTTACTTTGAGTAGAATATTATATTATTTTATTACAAAAAAGTCAAGCCAAATTTACTCCGGCGTCGCCTCGCTATTGTTACCATTCCTACGGATTATTTAACATTCGTTACCAAAATGGATAAGAAGTGAATTGACAAGGCGACCAATCTTACCAAAGTTGAATCAATCCTTATTTGTCAATCTTAACCGACTGGAACCAACGTCTCGCTCCATTTGGCGCCAAAAACAGATCAAAGTACCTACTCGCACACACGAGGCATCCAGACCCCGCGGTATTTGGGTCGAATTAATTTACTCTTTCGACGTTCTGAATTTTAAAAAGTTCGAATTTCGTCCGGAATTTTTCGGGTAAACTTCTGGTTTTATTTTCTGCGTTTTCCAGCAGATGTGTCCATGGAAAGAACATTTATTGGGAGGTATTCCTCTGTTTTCTGTGTGTAAAAAGTAGACGTTTCTCAATTCGACTGCATTGTTGCTGTGTGTATTTTTCCTGTAGCAAATTAAGAAAACAGATAATAGGAAAGCTGGAGAAAAAATAGATATGATTTTATTTTATGCCAATAATCGAACCCACTCAACCCAGTAGGTCTCAACCCAACCTAACTTACCTATTACCTTCCTCTCACATACCGAGCCGCTACTATCCATTATCTCGAAAACCAACGCGTTTAATTTAGGTTTCCTTGTATGGTTCAATAAAAACAATAATATGTTTTTTCACACGGTAGCAGTAGGTGATGTCAGTATTGGTAGTTTCAATGTAGTTTGTTTATGCACTTTTATGTCATTAAATTAGATAACTGACATAATCGTGCATTTCTAGACTGTTCCAGAACATTCCATAGATGCTTTACTTTTTTGGCATCTACACAAACTACGCTGCTGTGCCTATCTATGTGCGTGGTTCCCATAACAATCGCGACACAAATCAGCAACCTAAACCGTCTCTACATATTATAATTGCGTTTCCCGGCTTAAGTTCTAATTAAGTTTGCGTCTCCGTTGATAATTATTCTAACCAGTTACGCGTTTGTCTTCACTTACTTGGAAGATACATGGATGTTAATTTGTTCAAGTATTGGAACTCCTTTTGTATGTCTTTAACCTTTCCTCTCTATGTTTACGTGTTTAGGACCAGCACATTTATTTTGTCACCTTACTCGTACTGCATTAAAAAAAACTGTTTTCTATAGATGCAGCGCAACGCGTTTTTTTTAACCCACCACATTGATGATTCATTCGTCAAAATAAATTGTCGAAACGAATATCTTGGAAATATGTTCGTAGGTAATTTTGATTTCACCCTGAATAAAATACTACTAAATACTTGTGGAAGATCTTTCCAATGAGTATGTAAAACGAAACTAAATCTTGATTTAAAATTGGGTCATGACCTCATGACTTATATTTTTAAAGGTCCATTAACTTTAACTTTTATTTCATTTTAGAATTACTGGTTAGTTATTACAAAAATAAAATAATTTTAGTTGGGAAATAGTCTAATTTAAAAACCAGTAGAATATTAAAAAAAACAAAAAATCTACAAACCTCCAGCATCGACAGCCATAATGAAGAATTCCGGATTCAAAATCCAATTCATAAAGTCACATTCACACTTAACGGTCTCACTCCCACGAGACTGAACGCAGTGGAATTTGTATTACGAAAACGGACTTCGAAATGGGTGCGCGACGTGCGCGCTCGGGGCGGCACGGAGTCGAACTAGCGGGGATCCTACTCCTAACAACAGGACTAGCTGCGTTTAGTTAACGATCGATATTTACATAGTGCTTTTGATATGCAGTTGCATGTTTATTTTTAATCGTTCTCTTGTGGCCAGTGTGAAACAAGAAAGTTGTTTATGGTTTTGTGACAAGAGTTGTTTTAACCTGTCAGTTAAAAGAAGTTTGAAGTACATACCTACTTTAGGTATGTACTTCAAACTATTAAAGAAAAATAAAACTATTAATGACTTATATTATTATTGTTATTTAACTTAATTTGCACCTAAGGACTCTGTCTGGAATAAATAATTTTCATTTCATTTCATTTCATTTCATTTATATGTTTTATACTAAATAAAATATAGCTTGATCCCTATGACAGCTGTCATCTCAGTACAATTTTACGTTTTAAGGTTATAAATTGTACTGAGATGACAGCTGTCGCAGGGCTCAAGCTATATTTTACGTAGTATAATATGTGTATCATAAAACGGAAAAACAACTGGGAACACATTAGGAGAGAAGGAAAAAGAACGATGTAACTACCTAGCTTGATGCAGTTGTTCTAGAAAATGGCATAAATAACACATTATTATTTTATTTTACATTAAATTGCAGTGTCGATACTTATTGTAAGAATAAGAATGAACGCCCCTTCAGGCCTTAACTTACACCGAGGCGCTTATTTTAAGATTAGACAGCATCTGCCACTATACCTACTACCTTATCTAGATATTATATAAATAACCTGCTGAATCAACGAGCACCGACTAATCTCTCGACAGGACGGATATGTCTATTTTTAGAGGAAACTTATAAATAAATCGGATGACTGAATCAAGTGAGTCGAGGAAGCACTCAAGTCCGTCCTAACTCACAGCGAACTCACTTGCATACAAATCGAGCACTACGACATGCGTAGCAGGGTTGGCACTTATTAGTCGTCGGGGACCTTAGTAGAGAAATTTAAGTTTACTTTATACTCTTTATAGTATCACTACAGTTACCGACATAAAGTTACCCCCGCCACCGTGACCCGTGACGGCGACCCTGGCTGGTTACGGCGTGGACCCCTGATATATAAAGCTTGCAAACATGACATAAAAGCGACTGTATTTTCTAGTGAATAAATTGCCCAATAAGGATAAGCGCTCCATACCGGCGAAACACTTGCAAGCTACTGGGGTAAGTCAAGTATTTTCCTTGAAAATGTTGATAAACTGTATAAAAAGCAGTGGTTTTTTAACTGAGGTTTATTCTTTACATTATTACATTTGTTACCTTGATGATGACGATGATTGTGACCGTAGAGGTAAATGAAATGTACAGGCGACGTCAAGTATATGTTTACACTTTTGGACCTTAGGTACACCATTGAATTGAACGACGAACGAATAATTATTTTAAAATTGATATATAACATTCCAATTGAGCCACTGTAGCCGAGCGATAAAGCAAGCTTTAAATCTGGTGGTCGCGGGTTCGAACTCCGGCTGGTCAGCGGTACGAGGGGGCCGAGGATTACAAAAAAACTTATGTAGGTACGAAATTCATTTGATATTTGACAGTGGCTGGTCGGTGAAGGAAACATCGGAAAGCGGTCTAATCTCAATAAGGTCTGGCTTTTCCTCCGTGTTGCAAAGTCAGATGGCAGCCGTTTTTGCAAACTAGTGCCTACACTAAAACTTGTGATTAGGTGCCAAAGCGGACTCCAGGCTCCTTGAGAGCTCAACCGGGAAAAACGTTCGGAGCATGACTGATTTAGTAAGTCCTTACAACAGTGTAAACCATTTAATTATTTCTGACCAATTATCCTGATCAATGAACATAAATACCATAATACATACCAGTAGTTTCATTAGCGTTTTTTTATAACGTAGATTACACTATTGACACAGTAAAATATAATTGTAATTTCAATTACATTGAAATCATAATACTATTTCATTTTCATCCGCTAACACGCAACTCGTAGCAGTGTGCCCGCGGCTTTATTGCGCAGTATAATGAAGTGTACGAAATGATGAGCACATTTATATTTCATTGCACTGTAATGAACTATGTGACTGAAATAAAAGCCTAGAATTTCTCGTAAACTTGCCTAGATTTTTTTACGCCGAGGAAAACAGTAAAAGACTACTAGAAATGATAAGAATTTACTCTGTCTAACTACGAATGAGAAAGTTGGCGGCGTGTAAAGCTTGCTACCAACACGTGAAATTATGACCACGACTAACTCTGTCAAGAGTGAAACGACGAAGAAGAAGAAGAAAAAGAACTAGGAACTCCAATACTAATATTATAAATGTGTAAATGTGTCTGTCTGTCTGGTACCTCTTCACGCTTAAACCTCTGAAGCGAAGAAGATGAAATTTGGTAGAGAGGTAGTTCGAGTCCCGGGGAAGGACAGGATAGTTTTTATTCCGGAAATCACACATGTGTTAATCAATAATCACACACAACACAACACAGCGGGTCCTCAGGACCTATGGATACTTAAGTTACGACTTAAAACTCAAGTTACACTGGGGTATAAGGCTTAAGAGTCCCCAGCACAGTCGACCGAAGTCGACTCTCTATACAAACGTAGTTTGGTTCTCATTTTAAACGGCATACTGGAATAACTCATGCACAATGAGAGACGCAATGAGTGGGCATGTTGCACGTAGAACCGATGGCCGTTGGGGCGGAAAGGTTCTCGAGTGGCGACCACGTACCGGAAGGCGCAGCGTGGGTATATAGACCCCCCACAAGGTGGACTGATGACCTGGTAAAGGTCGCGGAAGTCCGCTGGATGCGGTGCGCCACCGGACCGGTCATTCTGGCACTCTTTGGGGGAGGCCTATGTTCAGCAGTGGAAGTCTTTTGGCTGATATGACAATGATGATGATGAAAGAGAGTCGAGCGTTCTGGCGACCGTTAAGTTTCAACGGTGGAAGTAGGTACCTAACTACCCACATATATTTGCATATGCTAGTATTATGAGTTATTTGACGACCTCTGTAGCCTAGTTGGTAGTCACCCTGCCTACGAAGCCGGTCCCGGGTACGAATCCCGGTAAGGGCATTTATTTGTGGGATGAGCATTTGTTCCTGAGTCATGGATGTTTTCTATGTATTTAAGTACTAGCTTCCGCCCGCGACTTCGTCCGCGTGGACCCGGGATAAAAACTATCCTTTTTTTTAATCCAGGCTATAAACTATGTTCGTGCAAAATTTCATTCAAATCGGTTCAGCCGTTTAAGCGTGATTGAGTAACAAACATCTAAACATCCAAACATCTAAACTTTCGCATTTATAATATTAGTAGGATTTATTTATCTATATAGGTATGTATATCGTCGTCGTCGAAGCTTTTACTATGGGTACTAACCCATAGTAAAAGCTTTACTTAGTTTGGGACTAGATTGATTTGTGTAAGATTGTCCCCAAATATTTATTCATATATTTATTTCTGAACAACAAATATGAAATACGTGCACAACTAGATAATACTCCTGACTAACGAGACTAATACTGTAAATAGAATTCATACTCGTATGAGCGAGAAAAGGGATTAGTCATTGGAAGACACATTTAACTGCTAGCTCTAACTAATATTATGACAAAGGATACCTGCCGTTATGTGGAATCGTAACAAAACAAGTGAAGATAAATATGACTAGCAAACAATCGAAGAGTACGAGTAATACATAGAGTTTATTTATTGACATAAATAATTGTATGTTCATCCGTTTGGTCTGTCGTCGTTACTGAATCGGTCTTTTTTACCCCCGACGCGAAAAGAGGGGGGTTATAAGTTTGACGTGTATGTGTGTCTGTGGCATCGTAGCTCGGACCGATTTTGATGCGGTTTGTTTTTTTCTAGAAGCTGACGTGATCGAGATGGTTCTTACTACGTTTCAACCAAATCAGTTTAGCCGGTTTCGAGTTAATGAACTTTGGAATGAAAATGTCCGGGGTTTTCAACTTTTGTTGTTGAAAATTATCTTAGTTAGGGTTCTGTATCTAAATAGTATCAACTGTCTACAAAACTGACATAATGCTCTACGCTTTTTTTATATGTTTTGTACCTTTCCTCATACTAAACCTATTTATGTTGTGCTCTGTCAATAACGATTATAAGAGACCGAGTGTCGCTAATTATCAAAGAAAATATCTAACAATCCAGCCGAAAACAACAAACTTAAAAGCTAGTACCTAAAAAGTAAAGATCTAATAAAGTTGGAGGTCGCGTAACAACTGGCCGTAAATCAGTACCAAAAATGAAAACTCCTTTATTGTCTATGGCGCCGGCTTCTATTTATTACGACGCGTCAGTATAAATCCAACGGTTTTCACAGTTTACCAACCAACCGATAGAGGCGCCACTGTCAACGTAATTTGTACTCAAGTAGGAAAAACGATTAGTTCAAAATATCCACTATTCCAAATCAGCCACTTTAATAATGCGTAGACGGAGAACCTTAACTGGGTGTTTATAAGAACTAAATTCCAATAGTAAAACGTTTTTCATATGTTTCTGTGTTGTAGACAGAATCGTGACGCATCTTGGACGGAGTCCAGGGGGGCCTGGGGACATTGCCAAGGCTAAAGCCTTGAAATGTTGAGGTTTTATGCCAGAATTGGAAATTGGATGGTAACGAAGTTGTTTGAAAAGTTGGTTTTCTTTCAGATCAAAATATCGTCAGTAAATATTGATAAGTATAACTATAACCACATACTTAGATCTGTCTCGGGGAATATCGGATTTAACATGTTGCTACCAACAACGTTAAAAATGGCTCCGATAGGTTTCATCGAGTAGTCAGTAGATGAACGTGAAAACCTCAGTCGACCTTTTGCCTTAATTAGAAACAGATTAAGTTGTAAAAGTGTAAGTAAACATATTTTTAGTATAAAAAATTATATAAAATGCATGCATCCATTGATTATTAATACACCTACTGCAGTACCTACTTAAATAACTATTTTAGGACTTAAACTTCAATATAAGGAGGACCACTGCCTCAGTAGCTGTCCCTTCTGTCTTTATCTTGTCTTTTTTTATTGCTTCGGCCATAAAACAAATGCCTATTAAACATAATGTACTTTAATGGTCGATACTAGGTTCCGCTTCCATTTCGCCTCGCCAAAACCTACACAGTTACCAACATACCAACCACCTATAACCTTCTCTTCCAATAACCTATACCTACTCTGCTAAGCATGTCCCACATGTAACAGGGTATACTTAACTATGTTATTAGTTAGGTTTACCTCGTTATTTCCACACACGCGTTACGTCCGGTCGAATGCGCGTGGCCGCATAATCGAATAACTTTGAATAGTCTGACAGAACGCGTCGGTTACTATTAATTTTCATTGAGCACCCATCTTGGTAACGATTATAATGATTATATGAGTGAGATTGTACCTATATTTGATTAACTGGTTACGGGATTATTAGTAACTTAGTAACTAGCTTAATTCTGCCCGTGACGTGGAACGCGTTTATAACATACAAACTTATCAACCTTCACATCCTTCAATTATATTTCCTAGATAGCCCGTCCAAATTGATTTCCCAACCGCCGCCGCCATCGGACTCGATGTAGCCTCCAGCGTCTTCGGAATAACAATTCTGGACCATTTCCAACGTGAAATTGATACTTTATCGTATATTTTCTTTATTACTAAGAGCTCCCGTAGCTTTTTAAAGGAGCGTACAGGGCTGGTATTTATAACGATTCTAAGCCAAGGCTACTTTCACATTTTCGGGCGGAATTGCTTTTCAAACGGTATTTTCATTATAATCATCATAACAGCCGAAAGACGTCCACAGATGGACATAGGCCGCTCCCAAAGAGTGCCATAATGACCGTTCCTGCGCCACCCGCATCCATCCGACTCCGACACCGGACCTCCGGACTTTAACGATATTTCATCGAGAGCTTATTGATGTCGCCCAGCACAAGGCGGACAATATCCGCCTCTATCTAATTAGAAGGCTTAGAAAGAGACGGAAAGTCTATGTCGCCGCGACACAGCTCGGCTATACTGGCAGTACTGCATATGTGCTGTATGCATTCGTCCGCCCCGCCCGCCGTCCCCGCATCCCGCACCAATCAGAAAGCCTCTGACTGAATCTGATCTGACTTGAGTGACAGTTGACACTGACAGGTTAGTGGCCTAAGTTAGAACGTCCAGACTTCTGATTATCTGCGCATTGGTATTTTGAATGGCGACATATATATTGGAGGTGCGCAATGAGCTGAGGTGAAAGCAAAAGCCGTATAAATACCATAGCCGGTGTTCACAATGTTTATCTACAACATATCGATGAACCAGTGAACTCTGAACTCCTTTTACTCATAGTATTACAAATCACGAGGTCACGATATACCTACTAGGGATAGTTAGAAGTCGAGGTAATTTGTGAATCGTAGGGTTCTTTGTTTAATGCCTCTAGGGTGTCGCTGTCTTGCACGTAGCTTGACACTTGACATTATTGCTTGTTTTATCTTCATGTTTTAAGCAGTATTACACTGGTTATAGTTTGAACACAACTGCGCTTCACGGGTAAGATGAGGAGGTTATGCAATACAGCCAGTAGATAATTATTTCGGTAGACGTCTTTACTTTATACCGAAAACGTAGGCATTTCGAAGGCGGCGGTAAGGGCATTTATTTGTGTGACGAACACGAACATTAGTTCCTGAATCATGGATATTTTCTATGTATTTAAAGTACCAATTTATCTGTATAAGTATGTATATCTTCATCTAGTACCTATAGGTACAAGCTTAGCTTGTGTAAGACTGCCCCAATTTTTTTTAGTGTATGTGTAAGGTACTATATGTAAGGTTCTGTTACGATATACTTGGGTACTTACTATTTGACTGCAACTAACAATACGTTTTTTTTTAAATGTATGTGTAAGGTTCTGTTTCTATATATTTGGGTAATATTTGGCTGAAACTAACTATACTGACTGTACGTGTAACGACGGTGTGAGAATTTCTGATAACGTAGTGCAAGACCGATAAATCACATTATAGCTAATGCTCACATGTCGAACGAAAATAGTACGTACTTATATGGTGAATCCTAAGTCGTGAACAGAAATAAGTGTTGCTTACCGTTTAACTTTAGTTAAAACATGTGGACGTGACAACAGGCAAATATATGTTAACGTTGTTTATTAATACGTAAGTAAAAAAAACGGAGTCTCCTCGTGGTGACCCTAATTACTACGTTAAACTGTCACTTTAAGCTACAGACCAAGTCTTGTCGAATAAGGTGACCATTAGGTTGGTGTTTAATTAAAGTAGTGTGTAAAGTTTAATTGTTTGCTTCTAGATTGAATGCAATGAGTTAAGTAAGGTAAAATGGTATTGTTTTAAAAATCTTCCTACAGACAATTTGTAATTAAGGGAAACGTCCTTTACTCGACGATGCACTAGTGTATAAATAAATAAATAAATATTAGGGGACAATCTTACACAAATCAACCTAGTGCCAAAGTAAGCTTAGTAAGGCTTGTGTTATGGGTACTCTAGACGACGATATATATAGTAGTTATAAATACTTAAATACATAGAACACTTCCAAGACTCAGAAACAAATATTCATGCTCGTCACACAAATATTTGTCCTTACCGGGATTCGAACCCAGGACCTTTAGCTTCGTAGGCAGCGTCACTATATCCACTAGGCTAACCGGTCGTCACTGGTATGGGCACTTTATATCTCAAATAATAAAGAAAAATCCTCTTAGTTCGAATTTCACCCCTATTGCTTTGACATAAAGTGCCAATGCTCAATGATATCAAATTACACATGCATTATTAATAAAAAAAAAACAATTCATGCCAAGCATATACCATGTATCTGGACGCGCCAACACTTAAAATGTATACAGTACAGAATCCGCAGCCAAAAATAAATGTTGCCAGATAAAATAAAAATATGACCCGCTTTCGAGGTCAGGGTTGCCTTCTTCACAAACGTTAAAATTGTAGGCCACATTTGGGGTAAACTATCGATTTGCGAGTCAAGTAACATTTGCGATAGGGGAGTGTTACCCCTATTTTGATGCTCTACTGACTCAGGGGGACGTTGCCAAAAACGGGATATTTTGAACCTCATATGCTTTGTGATAAGGTGTTGAATTAGCAGACTGTTTCAATATTTGGCCATTAGCAATATCAAAGACGACGTAATTTCATTAGCGGGGAAAAACTAAAGCGATTGTCATCACTGTCACATGCTAAGCAATAAACTAAATAACTAAATTTTACGTTACTCATAGACCAGTTTTTATGTAAAAACAAGTTCTCGTCAAAGCTATTTGCTTAGGGCGCTTGCACAAAAAAACAGCCGCAAACCTTTTATATTCGCACTATCAAAATAAACAAAAACCGTTTTCCATACAATTTGTTCTCGCAGCCTTTGATCCGTTGAAAGGTTCTGATTGCAATCTATTCAGATCCTGTGTGAATTGGATGGGTGCTATTTCATACATAAAATTATCATTCCGTTACATTTCTATGTTTTGCGCGCTCTTTCAGGAACCTTAACTAGCCTGTTCTTCGTATGTCCGATTGTCCAGTAGATCTCCTCTCATCATCATCATATTAGCCGAAAGTGTCCACTGCTGGACATAGGCCTCCCCCAAAGAGTGACCGGTCCTGCGCCACCCGCATCCAGCGGACTCCAGCGACCTTTACCAGGCCATCAGTTCACCTTGTGGGGGGGGGGGGGTCTACCTATGCCGCTGTTCTCCTCTACTGGTCGCATTTCTCAACCGATTCTCGTGAAATCAGACCCCGTAGCATGGCCTTATCACACGATAAGTGACAAGACAGAGCGTGCGTCACTGGCCGCTCTACGCCCGCTCTATCTCGTCACTTATCGCGTGATAAGGCCGACCGTGATACGGGGTCTGGTTCAACAATTAATTCGTTCTTTTTGTCGATTCAGTTTTTCGAAATATACATTTTTTTAATGATCTTTTCGAGAGTTCTACAGCTTATAGCTCCACTAGTTATAAATTGTGCAAGTAATAAGGCTACGTGATGGCTAGCATACGAAATATATGAAATAAAAATAGAATTCGAAATATTTGCCTCAAATTGACCCTCCAAATGTATGGGCCCTTTCATGTCAGCCAGTGGGGCAAATCGGGCGAAGGGTTAAACGTTTGTTTTTTTTTTAACAGAGCTACTGTTGAATAGTATTCAAATATAACATGAATAGCAAGGGTCGTATAGATCTCTTGAAAGCTTAGGCCGAATTGTATGCTTGATTAGAAATTGTATTCTATGGGGAGTGGATTTATTAATTGTTAAGGTCAGGATCGAATATAAGATTAATTCTAGTTTGTTTGAGACTTCCTAAACAAATTATAGCCTGTTTTATATTTGTGTTATCCTGGCTTAAAATCTTTTTACATGAATGTTTGATCACTATCTTACCTATCACAAAACTGCTGTGATATCTGATGAAAAATTACGTACATTTGACTCACTTTCTACTATTCCTTCTACTATTCCTAATTCAGAGAAGGACAAAGCGGTGTAGATAAGTTACTGATGAGAATAAAATAGTTCGCCTTTGCAGTCTACGTATATTTTCATCAGCACCTGCCGTTTTACAAATGCATATAATCTTCTTTATAAAAACACAATCTCTAATGTTTAATTGCTATAGCACAACTCTAGCATTCCCTAGCCCTTAATATCCAGGTTAGCTTTGTGCAGGCCAGCACAAAGCTAGCCTGCACCATTATGCTTTTATCCGGTACCTATCTACCCATATTACAGGCAAGCGCCTGGGAAATTTAATTAAAACTACCCACACGGGAGTATAGAAACCAGGGATGTACAGACTATACGGTATTTTACTGATAGTTAAATCTGATACTTTTTATGAAATGTCAAAAAATTCAAACTACCCCACGATTTCCTATGGTCAAAGCTATTTATTCAATTTATTTATTGCACAAAACCCAAATAATGTACAAAATGGTGGACTTAATGACATCTTGGTACGACCTAACATTCACTCTCTGATTGAGTTGCTCTATGTAGTTTATTCTAGGTCTTAGCAAGAAATAAGTTAAAGCGTGATGTAAAACTAATATTATGTTTCCTATTTTCATGTACCGTATTGCCATGGTCACGTACAAACAATGGTAAATAGCCTGTGTAACCCGGAGGCCTTTCAAATGCTTTAACCCCCACCATGCACCATTTATGTTGGTTGTGGATTAGCACGTTTGAAAACTCAGTGGGAGACTAATAAGTGATATAATCTTGTCATGACGTGGCAATCACGTGAACTGGTTACTTGCACCATTTTGAGCGTTTCTTTCGTTTTGGTACCTATTCGTGAAGCCAAGTTAAAGTAGTAAAATACTGCTAATCCGCATAAACGGCATCCGTACTAATATTATAAACACGAAAGTGTGTATGTCTGTCCTTCTTTCACGTCGCAACGGAGCGTCGTATTGATGTGATTTTTTATATGGAGATAGTGTAGAAGCTGGAGAGTGGCATAGGCTACTTTTTCCAGTGGGAAAACCATCTAATTCCCACGGGAAAATTCAATATGTTACATTTTCCTATAACCACGCGGGCGAAGCCGCGGGCATCAGCTAGTCTCATATAAATCTGCGTGATAAAAACATTACTTGTAGCGCATAATCTTTTAAAGATTTATCACGTGAAAAACGATTTTTGCTTTATCTACTCTGTTCCGAACAGTTCTAATGCCAATAATTCATTATCGTCATCGTCAACAAAATTAAGTCGGTTCAATTTCCTGTATGTTTAGGCTCTCCTCTCTGGACCTCCTGCTGGTTTAGTTAAAGAACCCAGGAAACTAGATTAAGTTGCGTAATTCCGTAACTTTTAAAACGAGGTAACTTGAGAAGCTATATGCATTACTTCACAGGTACAATTATCACGGGCGGCACAAAGGCTAGTGGCACAATTTGCGGTCAGTTCTGCGGGAAATGGTATCATGTGGTTGTGTAACTGCACACATGTCAAAGTACACTCAGGAGCAAAAGTTTCTGGTGCACTTTGTATAAAATTTCAGTAAACTGTACCCGAAACTTTTGATGTAGACTATATCCTACTAAAATTATAAATGCGAAAGTTTGAATGTTTGTTACTCAATCACGTCTAAACGGCTTAACCGATTTGGATGAAATTTTGCACGAAGATAGTTTATAGCCTGAATTAAAATATAGGATAGTTTTTATCCCGGGCCCACGCAGATGAAGTCGCGGGCGGAAGCTAGTATGGTTTATGCTTTCAGAATCAATTGTTACCGTTCCGTGTTTCTAGACCAATTGTCTATAGAATCAGTTCTTAGGTTCGGCTGTTTTCCATAGACGTCATAGGTGGCCAAGAAGCTCAGCTCTCCATACAAACTTAGCTTGGTTTTCACTTTAAAACGAAATGCTAGAACAACTGGTTTCTGTTGGTGACCTCAAGGTTTCATGTTATTCCAGGATGTCGTTTTAAAATGAGAACCAAATGAAATGAAACTCGAGTTGAATGTGCTAGGGAATCGTAAGTAAGACATTCACTGCCTAGAATCGCTACGCGCTACGCTCGTAGCCAATGCCGTGGTTTTCCTAGTATGTAGCGGGAAGCGACTACGGCGTAGGCGCCCGCTAGGTGGGTTCCTGGCAGTGAAAGTGTTTATTGCTCGCTTGGAAGTCTATTTTTATATCAAAACAATAATCTTATTTGCTGTCAGATGTCATTCATCAGTGTCAATTCTATATTGAGGAAGCCAGCCAATGATGCTTGTCTCAACCCTTGTCTGCGTAACTTCTCGCCACACCAGTGTCACTTAAGAGGGTGACAAGACCTAATTTTGTTTAAAGTTTTAAGAAAAACTACTTGTTCTAGCACGTCAAAAAAAAATAGATAATATTCATCATATTTCCAAGACCGTGGACGGACTCGCTACATAATTGGACGAAATCAGCTCTATAGAAAATAATTGCAAGAGCGGTCTTAAAATCACCATTAAACGGTTCTAAGTGTTTATTTTTTTAGTCTGCAATTAAAAACATGAAGTCAACATATTCATACCTAAACCGCTAATGAGTCATATTTCACAAACAATCCACACTTTTTTTAATTCAATATTTATTTATTGTTATCTTCTTAGACCTGGCCTAGAGAGTAACACTCGCTCTCGTTTACTCCGATACAAATAGACAGTGTGCGCCGTATCCCGAATCCTGAAGGGCATTTTGGTGTTGACAGCGTCTTAACACTTTCACTGTAAACCGCCTAGCGGGCGGCTACGTCTACG
Source organism: Epinotia bilunana (assembly GCA_947049275.1). Classification (NCBI taxonomy): domain Eukaryota; kingdom Metazoa; phylum Arthropoda; class Insecta; order Lepidoptera; family Tortricidae; genus Epinotia; species Epinotia bilunana. The sequence continues at coordinate 16,846,145 of OX346266.1, read as the reverse complement.
CCGTAGATGCTTTCCGCTACATACGGGCAGCACCAGGGATCAGCTACGAGCGTAGCGCGTAGCGATTCTTGGCAGTGGATCCAAATAACATTTTAATAAGTAGGTAAGTATGTGCATGGCAGAAAAATCGACCAAGAATCACACTGAAACTCATCAGCAGTTGCGTGGCCGTGACGTCACGACCATAACGCGTTCCTTCACCCGGCGCCGGCTAGCCGGAGCTTTGCTTTAGACTAATTTGTCGAAAGAATTGTGGAGAGTTAACACACTTAAATGGGATCTTATATATACAAGTGGGATCCGTTTGTGTTAATCAGTTGCTGCGATAAAGGAGTGAAGATAAAAGAAAATAAGGCTATTTTTTTTGCTTTAAGTATATCAACAACTACGGCCGTATTCATAAACGCTCTACAAGCCTAGTTTAACTAAAATGGCGTAAGAAAGGGACAAAGCACATTTTAATTAGCAGAGGTATTTTAAGTTTTATGAATAAGGGGGTAAGTCATGTGTTTAGATATATTTAGTAAAATAACGTAACCTTCGCTATGATATATATTTAATTTAGTCTCGGATTTTATTATTATTTTGCCTTATAACGGCTCTAACGATTGGTATTCATCATCATCATCATATCAGCCGAAGGACGTCCACTGCTGGACATAGGCCTCGCCCAAAGAGTGCCAAAGTGACCGGTCCTGCGCCACCCGCATCCAGCGGACTCTAGCAACCTTTAGCAGGTCATCAGTCCACCTTTCGGGGGGTCTACCCACGCCGCGCCTTCCGGTTCGTGGTCGCCAATCGAGAACCTTTCCGCCCCAACGGCCATCGGTTCTACGTGCTATGTGCCCCGCCCACTGCCACTTAAGTTTAGCGATTCGGAGGACGATTGGTATTCACATACATAATATATATCCAGTTAGGTTCCATCTTTACAATAACTCATCACCAAACAGCCTCGATTCTTGTAGTGCATCGGCAATGTTTGCTGCCGCCGGGGTAGCCGATTTCTTTGCCATTATTAGAAATAGAATAGCGTCGTTTTGGCGCAGATTACGAATTTCTAATAATGTGTTAATTAAGACGGTCGACAACAACTGCATTGGTTATCTGCGCATCGGCACCCGAACGGCAAATAATTGCATTAGTTAAGGAATTAATTTTGTATATATACTATTTTACATTATTATTACTATTGTAATGAGTTTATTGCCTGACATGAAGAAGCATTGATTCATTCATTCATTAATATGGGGCGTGGACATGTCTCTGTCTTTCAAAATCGTAACGAAACTGACATCGAAGTAAAATGGGATATTGCCCCGCTTATTACGTAACTTGTTTTATGCTCACCTCAACACTCAGCCACAAATACGAGTGTACATTGACGCCGCGCGGCAGAGATGAATTAAGCGTACAGTCAGCATCATATAGTTAGCAGCAGCCAAAGTAGCCAAATATATCGGAACACGTCTTTATTACTATTTATTTAGATATATAATTTACCAGCATTACAGCATTTACAGCATATGCCAAGGCGCTGGTAAACTTAAACTATTTAACATACATTATACACAATAAGAAACAAGTTATAGTAACAAAATTAATGATATTTAAAAATGAATCTGACAGAATCTTTAAAAAATAGGGAGAAGTTTACTCCACTTGTAGGCAAACAAATCGCAATCCGGTGCATACAGAATTAGGCTATGCGCGCACTGCGAATTTTTGCCGTGCGTTTATTTTCCGCAAAATCTGTGACGTATGGAACCTCCTTGAAGTGCACGCACTGCGGAAAATAATCCGTATGCGGATTAAAATCTGTGGTTTGCTGCAGATTGGTTGCGGTGCGGCGCCGCACGGATTTTCTGCATCCTATGGATTAGTATGCGCGGGGTTTCATAATAATGAAACCTCACGCACTGCGGAATAAAATTCCTGCGGACGCCGGCCGTCTGCCATCCAGTGTTGCAGTTGCTCTCGCGACACGGTCCTGCTTTCGATGTGCGTTCTTTACTTGAGTTGGGACTATTATGTCAAAACGTGCGGATATGTCACCGCTATGCGTGTATTGGACAATCACGTTATTTTCCTTTGCGTTTTTAAAAACGCACCGCAACTCGCCGCGCCGCAGTGCGCGCTTAGCCTTACTTTGTTAAGTAGCGCCTGCGCGTTGACAACTGGTGAGTGCTCGTGCGCCGCCGTGCGAGCCGCCTCTTCCGCCAGGAGGCGGTGGCTGGGGCCACGGAGCTACTTGTCAGGAACGAACAGAGACCATATTCTTGTGATCAAGTCGGAGCAATCTGACTCACCTTCCAGAATACGACAAGCAGTGGTCAAAAGTTCGATATTGCGTCTAACCTCTAGTGCGTTGAAACCTAACATCCCGAGTAAGTACTATAGGAGTAAGGAAGTGTAGCGATATATTTGGCTACTTTGGCTGCTACTAACTATATGATGCCAAATGTACCTCGATAGAGATGTAGTTTTGTTAAGCGTGGCCGGTGAGGTGAGGCGCATTAGCGCGTTCCGAATAACAGAGCTGATCCTGGCCAAAATTGGATAGTAACAACGTGCATTTAAAGTAACAATAACAATAAAAGCTTTAGCAATGTTATTTCCGACTCCTATGACACCATGCCAGTTAACTCAAGCAAATAACGGTCCATTTTAGTCCCAACTGTCCAAACATTGCGTGTTTAATATTAAAGGGCAAGGGATTGGCGCGACTTGATGAGTAATACCTTCTAAATGGCGGTATATATCATTAGAGCTGAAATACGGCGCTATTGTTACACGTCATGTTTAACGAAAATCGGGAAATCAAGGGGTCGGTTATTGTGAGTTGTTAGTGAAAAAAGACTAAGATGGGACACTGGTTAGTCAAGACCTTATTAAAATGAAAGCTTTGGATAATTAGGTTTCCGGACCGTAGTGTCTTTGTTGTCCGCCTGTCTGTCTGTCAAGACCCTTTATCTCGGACACGCATCTAGGTATCGAGTTGAAATCAAAACCATATACTAAGGTGTACAGTCCCTTGAAGCTGTGAAAAGTTTACGATAAAAAAAGACACGGCCGACGTTTTTTCCGCAAATTTTTTTTTATATTTCGACACTGTCAAGAAAATCAAAATTTATAACTATAGATAACTTTCTGTTGATCTAGAATTCTAGAACTGTAAAGTTTGGCAAGTAATCCCGCCTTATATATACTACAAGTACAGGAAAAAATCTGAAAACTATACAGAGTGTACCAAAAATGGGGTGTGAACCGGTCAAGGGCATTGTGTTCTGACAAGAAAAAAACCAAGATATTTTTTTACATTTGTGTGGAGCGTTGGCCGACTGGGGCGACCTGCTCCATACAAATGTAAAAAAAATCGGCTGATATGATAATGAGACGGATTTATCTTGTGCGATTGAGGAGTTCCTATTGTCAACTTTCTTCGTCATCATTAGACCCGCTTAGTGGTACGATGGAATGGGGTACTTTGATTCGGGGGGCGACTTTGATCAAATAGGTTTTTTTCCGAAATCATTATATCTCCTTGTGGGTGAACTGTGGTATTAAATATATTAATATTCTATCTTGCTGTTTACTCGATTAAATCTTTTTAATTTCGAATATTTCTGCTTTTATACTATATTCTAAATGATCAAAGTAGCCCCATTTTTTCCTAAAGTAACCCATTCCACGGTAGCAATATTGCGCTGTCGTCCAAACTGTATACTAACTACAATGCCATATTATTATAATTTTATAATCACCCCATACAAGTCGTAATGTGCAAATTTTCAGCTCAATCGGTTGAGGATTCAGTTGCAAGAATCACGCGAATAAACATACACACATTGCAGGTTAAAAATTAAAAAAAGCTTGTAAAAATCACGCGTTTTCTATCAGTAAAGTAACATAAACTGAATATCGTACCTGAAATAATTCATGACAAGGTACCCGGGAGGATTCTCAATCATCTTAGACGCGTGTTGTGCCCTTTAAGGAGTAAAATTCGCGAGTATGATGAAAGCTCAGTTCAGCTCAGTCACTAATTTACAAATTTTTGCTTGTCCTGTTATGTAACCACTTGATTGACCATTGACTTCTCCTTCTCATTTATTGAGTTCTGTTACGTTTAATTTATAATTATAAGTTATATAGTAAGATCTTTATCTGTATATCTCTCTGGGTGCCCTGAAAACCAGCGCCTTAGCATGTATTGCTGGTGGCCTATGCTGAGTGGCATCCATTTTGGTGAATTCCAATTGTAAGACACACATGTAACATGATATCACACCAAATAATTATATTTCTTTCTTTCTTTCTTTATGTATGAAACTTAAAAAAGCGAGCCCAACTCAGCTTACTTTATATGTCACTAACTTCCGCCCGCGACTTCCTCTGCGTGGACCCGGGATAAAAACTATCCTATATTAAAATCCAGGTTATAAACTATCTTCGTGCTAAATTTCAACTAAATCGGTTGCGCCGTTTAAGCGTGATTGAGTAACAAACATCCAAACATCTAAACATCCAAACTTTCGCATTTATAATACTAGCTTCCGCCCGCGAGTTCGTCCGCGTGGACCCGGGATAAAAACTAGCCTATATTTTAATCCAGGCTATAAACTATCTTCGTGCAAAATTTCATCTAAATCGGTTGAGCCGTTTAAGCGTGATTGAGTAACAAACATCCAAACATCTAAACATCCAAACATCCAAACATCCAAACTTTCGCATTTATAATATTAGTAGTATTGTTTACTCCTTAAGGCCTCAGGAATACTACTGTTAAAATTATTTGGAATCGTCCCGGCACACGGGTTATAGGTATACACCGTGTTTTTATTTCACAAAATATTTCCGTACACGTTACAGAACTTTTAACCCCCTAATGTCAGCAGGAGCTTCTAGAAACAGAAATCCTCGCGCACGAGAATAAGCAAAGTCTTCTGAATACAATTACACTAGAATCAAGAGAAATTGTACTCTAACCTAAACGTAACACGGTTTGTATTCGCGTAATGCAAAAGAAGCTTTAAGAAGGTACAGTATAGCGAGTATGTGGTTTAATGCTAATATGATTCGGAGCATTTTGGACTGAGCTCACAAATCAACATGCTCGTAGTTCTGCTTCCATTTTACTTAAGGATTAGCTTTTTCAAATCTGTATTAAGTATATACACTCGCGGGCAAAGAATACGGGTCGGTAAAATACCGTCATATTTCCTAAAATAGTGCGTAAGAGGTTGTACAGTTAATCCTGTCATGATCTTTATTTAATTTTACATATAAACTGCTAATAACAGTAAAAAATATAACGTTACCAGGTTTAAATCGGACTCGTAAAAACCCATGAAAAAAAACAACGTTAACGGAGCGAGATATCACAAATATCGTGATTTTTGATATCGATATTTTTATGATAGGATCCAGGAAATTGTTAATACAGTTGGGTATTGTAAAGAATAGCATATTATGTAAATAAAACAAGTATTAAATATTTTAAAAAACCTATTGCAGTTATTTAATTTAGGGTGACCCTTATTCTTTGCCCGCTAGTGTATTATAAAAAAGCTGCCCGCGCGGCTTCGCCCACCTATTGCACAGAACACAGACAAACCCGCGGGGTAAAACAGCCTATGACTATCTAAAAAGTCCATTCTATACGAATGTGTTTTTTTTAAATATTCGTTACCACAGACTATTCCTCTGTATAATATTGAGTATGGATATGTAATACCTACTTACATACCCATAAGTACCGGTCACTGGCACTCTTTGGGGGAGGCCTATGTCCAGCAGTGGACCTCTTTCGGCTGATATGATGAGAATGACATCCATAAGTAAGTTTTATTTTTATTATTCATGTGAATTTGAATCGATGTAGTCACAAATTGGTTATTGGATTAAGTATACCTACATTCTACATATACGCATTTTGGAAGTCGGGCAGCGGGATAGGCACACTCAAGAGCAATAAAACGTGTACACATACATACATACATACATTCACGCCTTTATTCCCAAAAGGGGTAGGCAGAGCACATGAAACGTATATTCCAGCGCCACTTTTAGCATAAATGTGGGTATAAAAGATCGACAAAATGTGATATTGCAGTGATAGGTTGCTAGCCCATTGCCCACAACACACTTCAACCCTGGTCCCTTAGTCGACTTTTACGACACCCACGGGAAGAAAGGGGGTGGTGAAATTCTAACCCGACACCACACGGGTACACATTGTGTGTAAATTCAATACAAAGCGTATTAACAGAATCAAACGCTAGAAAAGGCACCGCAATAACGTCAAGCCATGTCTATGTTACTCATCTATGTCTCTAATCTCCTCAATGTTGCCACAGTCGGAAATAACCGTTGAAACGCTCTCAAATAAACCATAACACATAATAATACCTTCTCATCCCGTTAGTTCTGCACTGTGCACAACGATACTGCTATGCGATTCACGTGCGTCTAACTCACCACACACTTGCATGTCTTGACACCCAGGTTCATAACAGCTGCACCTGATCGGAGATCAGAATCACACTGGTTTCTCAGCAAGGCGGACACTGTTCGCCAGTTTATACAGAAATGTGGCGAATAGCATAGAATAGTTATGCTCTTCAGAATTTGTTTCATCTCGGCTCACCGCTAGCCAGTATACGATAAACCCGCGATTCCTAATAACAACGCGTAAACGGAGGCCTTTACTAGCCTGAGGCGAAGTTAGGTGAAGCTGAATAAAAGTACTAAGCACCGTTGTATTTCTATTACTCACGGCCAAGCACTCCGCTAACGCGACTCTAGGGATGAAGATCCTAGCTAAGTCTCTGCTAAGTGCAACATCTAAGTTTAAATGCACTTGGGAGTGCAGTTAAACGTAAACATGCAGTCCTGTTGAAAAAGTTTCGCAGACTCTAATTAAAAAGTTAAAGATTAAAGAACTTGGGGTACCTTTTGAATTGCGAGGACGACATAAGAGTTGCATTTATAAACTGGCTTAAATTAGAAAATATATAAAATACATGTTATTGTTGCGATTGTTTACAAAAATACCACTTTCTAACGATGGCAAATGTAAAAAAAAAACAAATCGCCGTAGTGGTGACGTTCTTTTTATAATAATTTGCTAATTTAACTCACTAAAAATTAACAACAAAGTCCAAAAATCAGTCATGTTTTATAGAAGGGTTGCCTTTATAAATAGGTTTCTGCTACTGCTAAATTTTAATTATTACTTTTCATCCAACGCCCAAGGGACGACACACATCACAACCCGCTACTTAGATAAACAATTACCTACTCTCAGAGTATGATAAATGCGAAAGTACCTTCAGATATACGAGCAAATATATCCCTAAATTAAAATTGAATTATCTCGAAAGTGGTTCACTTTTGCATAATGCATTATTTGGTCGAATACGTTGCAATCAACCTCCCATATATCCCCCTAATCTGATGCCGATATCAAACTTTTAACTTTGAGATGTAAACAATTAGTTCAGCATTTGAACAAACGTGCCTCAGCACACGATGGCTTAACAGGAATATATCAAGGTGAAAACACTAAATAGGTACCTTGTTTTCATACAGGTAATGTACTACAACACTCCTGTACCCATCCACAACCCAGGTACTCGTACACTGAGTACAATGTTGCAGCGACCATAAACTGTCCCGATGCAGTCATAAAGTAACACAGCTAAATCGATGTCGCAAGTGCGCGACACTCAGCACCAGATATATTGGAGTGTTCGAGCTTATGGGCTTCGTTACACGAGAATTCGTAATTTTTACGGTTAAAAGACACGTTTACTTGGGTTCGTTTTCGAGTACATGAGGTGCTATGTTTTTCAAGTCTCTAAAAACTAAATCGAAAGAAAAACTATGAAAGTATATATTCGATAATTCGTTTTGTTTTTCAGGTTAGACAATTTCACGAGAATCCGTTGAGAAATTAGACCTGTAGAGGAAAACAGCCGGACATACGAAAGAGTTTTGGCTGAAGCTGAAACAGAGAATTTCGTTCGCTTCGCTCTCTTTCAATAAAGAGGTACTTACCTAAAGTTTGTAACTTAGTATATCACGAATAATCTCTGAAACTACTCCTCGGATTTGATATGAATGCAGTTACTCGTATACAGGAGAATTGGGAATGGAGATTGAAAAAACAATATTTAAATGGACCAATACGTTTTTCTTAAAAAGGTATAAGTGCGAGAAAGACGGGCGTTTTGACAACGCTCGTAACCTTTAAGAATGTAGAGACAAATATAATACAATATAATACAAATATTCATAAAATTCTAATCCTGTCTCTGAGTTAGGAACCGTTTTGTAGGTAGAGCCATAATGTAGGCTCATAACAGGACACCATTCATCCTGAGCCCGGACTAATGACCTGGCGCTAGAATACTTAGAAATGAAAACAAAACAGCAAAATAATAAGCATAGTGTGCATCCAAAAGCTGCGTATACACTAATCTTTTCTGCTGCTTAATCATTAGGAATTCATAATTCCTAATGTGGATTATTAGGAATTCAGTTTTAAATAACATAAGCCGCTATCCCCATATTTAGTTTAGTTTGATGGCTGTTAGGCGTGGATCTTAGGTAAGGATCGGGTATGAGTGATAAAAATGTCTTCCCTTTGGTTAGTTTGACGCCCAGAATGCGCCTCACAGTTCACTAGTGTTCGCGCTGTCTTCCCTTCTAACCCAGGTGAGAAAGTACACCTAATTGGGATAAGATTTCGTGTCAAGCGAGTGGGCAGCGTGACTTTGAAACAAAAATCAATATTGTTTGATATTCAAAATTAATAAAACAAGTATGTGTAAAGTAAATCTACCCACAGCTTAATCCCCGTGGACACAACACGCAAAAAGAATACCGCAGCTACGGTCTGGCGAATGTCCAAAAGCAGACAACACGCGGTCGAACGCGTGATATGCCGGTGAGATATTGCGCTGGAGAGTTTGGCCGCCATTCGACTGGTTTTAATGACGGCTCAGGACATAACCAACATCTGAAGTTATTAATGTTACTGGCCAAATCTCATATGCTATATAAATGTTGATTTATTATTTCGACTTCATCAATATAAAGTTAATCAATATTAAGTTATTACTCAGTAAAACCCCGATAAAAGGAAATTCTCCTTAAATAAGTACCTAGGTACTCCTGGCTCAGTTAATTAAAATTTTATGAAGCAATACTTAAGCGTATGACCCATGCGGATTGGTAAACAGGAGATTATGAAGGCTTTGAAAGTACACAAATTAAGAAAAATAACGTCTTAAAATTTGGTTGATTCACCAATATCTACTTGCATTGTTTGAGTTTCTTTAGAACACACTAAAGTTGTTAAATAATTAAAGCTATTAATAAAACTTTAAATGCCTTTGTAAAATAAAATGTGCTTTCTGACGACACAAATGTCAGTGACAGATACAGACAAACGAGTTTTAACGCAATGTCAATTAAAATAGCCTTGTAGAACGTTTATGAATACGGCCGTAAGTATATATGTCACAACAAATATTCAAATGAGTCTGATTTCAAATTTAAATACGTGCCTCTAAACTATAAGTGATATTTTAAAAGGGCGAAGATCCCAGCATATTGAGCTAACATTACCAACCGAACAAGAAAAAGATTTGAGAGCTACATTCGCTTAATCAAACACACAAATCCCAATTAGTAAATCCAATCACGCCCACACTACTACTAATAACATTCCCATTACATCAGGGTCGATGACGGACGGACAGATACCGAATATAGATAAGGCGAAGGAAGTGTTAGCTTCCTGCGACGTGACGTCCTGTCCACAGATTGCACTTTGAGATTCTGCGGAATCCGTCACTAAAGACCGTCGGGGTGTCTAACCTTTTGAATGCTATGTAAAGTTTACTCACACAACATAGTAGCGTCCTTTTTCTACTTTAAGATATGTCGGAAACCCCAACGGCTAAGACCCATATTCATGTTAAAATGTGTGTGATAAATAAAATAGGTTTGGCCCTTTTTTACGAACACAATTGTCCAAGTGACAGATAAAGACAAAATAATTTTGTCGAAATTTGAGCTAAAACATGTATGTTGATCGTTTATGAATATGGCCATTAGACTGTAAACAGTGCTGGCTGAACCGGAGGTGTGGATATATGACTTGACATTTGTCAGATGACAAATGTCAAATTGCTGAATAGGGGTCAGCCGTTTTATCGATAAATAATGGACTGTTTTATGCATTTCATTCTGTTATTTTTTAATGTATATCTAACGTGTTATTCATAGACAACTTTTTATACAGTAGGTATACACTTTTCTAAAATGTTTTCCACCCAAACTCGCGACCATACATCACATCAATGCAGAATTGATTTAAAAAAACGTTACAATTTCCATATATTGATAAAGATGGGTTATCTTAAATGTATTGGCATGGCAGCTGCGGCCAATGGCTGATCGGGAATCTATGGAAATGTCGAACTCAGTTAACTTTCAAAACCTCCCATAGCACATTTGTTTTTTCTTGAAATATATACTATATTTCCAAAGGGGCAAGGTCGCTTTTGCAAGAAGAAATAGTGTTACATGCGCGTTTGGGAGTGTCACTAGTCACTATGTAAATGCGCAATGCGTCATACTATATGCAGACTCATGAATTATGGAAGCTGCCCAGGGTTGCCACTTGCCAAATCTTTTAGCAATGATAATCGGAGCAATGGATGGCCTTGAGATTTTGGCGTGTTAAGCATATATCTTGGGAAAAAGTTTTAGGGCTATCATCTTTACTCGGTTTAATTAAATGGTTTTTTTTGTGTATACTAATTTTAGGTTAGTAACTTTGTATGTAGGGGGTAATCTCCGGAACCACTTCAACGATTTAAAAAATATTTCACCAGTATATATACTAGTAGAATAAACTCTCGGGTTAGACATAGTCAACATTTTGTGCCACTGCTCTGCCTGCGATCTCAGTAATCCGCGGGTGGAGCCGCGCATATTATACATATTAAGATTACAGATATTATGAGCTATTAATAAACTTAGAATTGTTGTTTTCGTTGTACGCTGCGACTACATTTTTAGGTAGGCTGGTCTATACTAATATTATAAAGTGGAAAACTGTGAGATAGTAGTTTTGTAAAATGTTAGTTTGTATGTAGGTGCCTAGTGGGTAATCTATAAAGAAGTATAATTGAAAAAAAGTCCTACAACATTTTTAACACTTCTTTTAAATTTCGTTATGGCTAACATTATTTTATGTTACGTTACATAAAATATTGAAAATTAACATGGCTACAGCACAACCCTCGCTAGCGCGGCACAGGAATTATGACAACGCCGTTACAAGTCCTCGTTTCAGTTTATGGGGAATAATATTCCCATTTTCCGAGTCCGACACGACGTAGCGGTGTGTTATCGACGATTTTGAACTATAAAGCAATGTCGCAGTGTTGTTATCATTACCACGTTTGTTTGTGGCTATTTCCGGTGTAGTGTTTATTACCTTTTCAAGAATATGTAGATACCATAGAATTATGTTCCCTGAGTCTAAACTGTTAACTATTTTTTATGCAACTTCCAAATATACGTACAGTCGAGTTCTCCAATATCTATACAGACAACCTTTCAAAAATATCTACACGTGTCTTATGTCAGTAACAATAAAGTCTCTGTATAGATATTTTAGAAAGGTTGACTGTGTAGATATTGGAGACTCGACTGTACCACCTTCGCTATCCATAATTTCATTTGCCATAACACTAGTCTTCGTCTTTAGCGTCATGTGACATAAAAGTGTTTTTCTCTGAAACCGTAACATTTCTAGGACAATTTAAATAAACTTTGCATAGAGCCATTTAGGTTGAGGTTAGGTTTATTTTATAACAATCTGGAAAGTTTTATATTTTCTGAGAAAACCCACTTACGGCCAATATTGATGGTCACCTCAAAACGTTACGTTTATGGCAAACTAGCGACCCGCCCCGGCTTCGCTCGGGTACTATATTATACATATAAACCTTCCTCTTGAATCACTATCTATTAAAAAAAACGGCATCAAAATCCGTTGCCTAGTTTTAAAGATCTAAGCATACATAGGGACAGACAGCGGGAAACGACTTTGTTTTATACTACACATAAATAGTATCATGAAACATGGATTTCATTAATATCCCATTGTGTACACCAACTGTTGTCTATGTCACATCTCCCTGGGTACCACATCTGCCACAAAGGAATTTAAACTTTCGTGATACATGTTGAAATAATACCAATAATTACAACTCACGTATTATACGGTTAATCTCACGTGTAGTAATATGTGAGTCTAACCATCTAGTTATTAGTATGTATTACATATGCTACCGTTTGTTGGTGAAGCGAACTTCGCGTTTTTTTCACATTCATATAAAATTCAACCCACAACAATGTCAATACATAAATGCACACTTTGCCGACATCAATATCTTCTATACCACCGTTCTAGCACGACTCCATTTAGTACGAACATGAAATGTGCATCCGCACACTGAAAGCATAAAAGGAATGAATATATCAAGTCTTTTGAGGATTATGCAAAGTGGCAACGATCCTATGGAGGTCAGTTGCAACATAGAATAAATGGTACAGATGGATTAGGTACTTTTATAGTATAACCAATGTTTAACAAAACTACAACGAATCATGCCTTCTCTCTCTGTTACATAATATATGCTGTTCCGGGTAGTTTCTGTGCGGCGACTGAGGTTGGCTAAGGGTATCAATGTATTATCTGCGCCATATCCTACTATCCTACTAATATTAAATATTAACGCGAAAGTTTGGATGTTTAGATGTTTGGATGTTTAGATGTTTGGATGTTTAGATGTTTGGATGTTTGGATGTTTAGATGTTTGGATGTTTAGGTGTTTAGATATTCGGATGTTTAGATGTCTGTTATTTAATCACGCTTAAACGGCTGACCCGGTTTGGACGAAATTTTGCACAAAGGTAGTTTATAGCCTAGATTAAAATAAAGGATAGTTTTTATCCCAGGTCCACACAGACGAAGTCGCGGGTGGAAGCGAGTAATAATATAAATGCGAAAGTTTGGATGTTTAGATGTTTGTTACTCAAGCACGCTTAAACGGCTGAACTGATTTGGACGATATTTTGCACGAAGGTAGTTTATAGCCTAGATTACAATATAGGATAGTTTTTATCCCGGGTCCACGCAGACGAAGTCGCGGGTGGAAGCTAGCAATATTATAAATGCGAAAGTTTGGACGTTTAGATGTTTGTTACTTAAATCATGCTTAAGCGGCTGACGCAATTTGGACGAAATTTTGCACGAAGGTAGTTTATAGCGTAGATTACAATATAGGATAGCTTTTAACCTGGGTCCACACAGACGAAGTCGCGGGCGGAAGCTAGTACACTAATAATGTTGCAAAACTAACAAGGGCAACAGTCTAATCAAGAGAAACAAAACAAACATAGTAAGAAATTAAAACTAATATATTAATTGTTAAAAATAGTAATAAAGTAATTTTATAGTTTATTATCATTGTAAAAAATGGTAGGTAACAAAAAGGAAAGTTAAAAGTCAGTCTTAATTGCCACGCGACGTGCGTACAAAATGTTCTAGAACTGCTCTTCCACGGTCGACAACAATGATATATTTACAAATAAGGCGATAAATGTATACATATATTTGAGGTCGTCTGTAGTTCCCCTTTAAATATTGAACGTATAATACATGTAGGAGTACTATATGTGTACATAGTCGCAGGGTTAGGTGAGTACATCCATCAGAAACAGCATAACGTGGTTATCTCACGTTTGTAGCGGACCAAGTTTCCGTTCTAGACTCGTAGATGTTTAACTGTCTAACTTCCCTTGTTACAACAACAATACTTTGCTCGCTCTAAAACGTGAAGAGAATCACAAGATTTGTTGGGTGATAAGTCGGATATTGAACTTAAGTACTCAGGCGAAACATAAACGAAAAATTAAGTTAAAATTACTTAATTGATTATGCATGATGAAGAACTCGGAGCTTACATTTTTTTAATTCAGGGGATTTGAAACTAGATATAAAAAATATATAACAGAATGACACCTAAGTAGTTAACAGATTTTTTAATTCATACAATTCCTTACGTATGGATACATGGACATGTTGAAGGTATCAACAAGTATTCTACTGTAAATTCGTGTTTATTCTAAACGTATTGTTGAGTAAGAAAAAATAATATCGCGACCTAAGAAGTCATCCTGCATATAAATTTAAACCTATGGCAATTATATTCGTTGACGCCTCCTCTGTGTAACTATGTAGTCATGTTCATGACGAGCCAACGACACGAATGTTTAAAGCACGAAGTGTGGGGAAATAAAAAACTTATTACTGGTATCCCTATTTATCACTAGCAACACTCCGTGCTTATGTCACCCATTGTGTTTTTTCGTGTCAAACGATACGCTGTACAATTGTTTTTGTTTAAAGAAAATAGAAGAAATCAGAAGAAATATCAACAAGACCTTATAAGATGAACAGAAAAAAGTTCAGGGAATTATTAAATCTGCTGGATGATTCAGATAAAGGTAATTAAAGGAAATAATAAGTATTGAAATTACTTTGAACCGCCATGTTTGGAGCGGCGTTGTTTTTTCCGATCTTTTTTCCGAAATACGACATGATTCTCATGTTAATATGGGCATTATTATTTAATATACAACATATATTGCTTGCGGTATCACGAGCGGATACACGAGCAATGGACAATGAACAAACTAATCGCATTTTCTCGCGGTGCCACTGGGCGGGTACACGAGATTTCTTTTATATCCCACATTTGTTTTCATCATAAACTTTATGGACTAGAATGTATCCTCGCGGTGCTACTGTGCGAGTACACGGGATACAATGCTATGACTGTCATACACGAAATTTTTTTTTTTGCCGTACATTGGTTCTCATCATCAACATGATGAATATATATAGCTTGGATGTATCCTCGCGGTACTACTGTGCGAGTACACGAGATACTATGCTATGATTGTTATATATATAAATTTTTTCTTGTCTTTCCCGCGATTGCCACTGAGCGGTACAATATACAATATGAATTTGTGTCCACAGCACCTCAAAAAAATAGAATTATCAGCGATTCTAGTGATGATGAACAAGAACAGCCCAGAAAACGAAGACGTATTGTGCCAATCATTGATGACGATGACAGTGATGAGGGTCAAAATCAGAAGATAATTGAGGATGGACCGAACATTTTAGAACTGATAGGCGAACCCACAGCAAAAAACAATACAATTAATATCAACCCTAAACTCGCCGATCTTTGGTGTAGTATTCTGGAAAAAGGGCTAAATAGTGAAGTGAAGAAAAAAATTCAAGAAAAAATACCAACCATTGAAAATTGTGTTTTGGAAGCCCCTAAATTGAATGAGGAAATCAAAATTACTTTGAGTAGCAGCGCAAAGACCCGGGATGAGAAATTGTGTGACAAGCAAAACCAAATTGGACAAATCATCTCTAATTTAAATGTCATATTAAAAAGGTTAATTGATAAAAATGACAAGGAAAACATAGAGCCCTTGGGTGACTCTATAAGGCTTTTAGCCGACCTACATTACATGGAATCGCAGACCCGGAGAGCAGTGATACTACCTGGTCTAAATAAGAATTTAAAAGAGACGCTTGAGAACACCGGGATCAAAGACTCACTCTTTGGAACGGACCTACACAAGGTCCTAAAGAGATCAAAAGATTTGGAAAAATCAATTAAGGATTTACAATCAAAACCAACTAGTAGTACAAAAACTTTAAACTATTGGAGCCCGTCCCTGACAAGCAGTCAGCCACAGGGCGGGCAAAGAAGAAAATACAACAACCAATACAACTACCTGAACAGGATCAGACATCAGCAGAGAAATTACTACCGATATGGAGGAGCAGCTGCGCAACCAGCTCGCAATGCATCAGCCCAATTTCAGTGGCAGCCTCGTCGCCCAGCTCGAGGCAGGGGCCCGATGCAGCAAGCGACAGTGAAGAAAGTTTAGAGGAGGTATGTTTTGCAGGTCGGCTGACTCTATTTTACAATAAATGGGCCCATTATTTTAAAAATAAGACTGTACTAGAATGGATACGTATTGGGTACAAAATTCCTTTACTTTCAACACCCCATCAGAGAAATATTCCCAAAAATGATAATTTTACTCTTGCAGAAAAACAAATAATACGTGACTCTATTAATGACTTGTTAAAAATAGGTGCAGTCAAAATGTGTGAACCGGTAGAAAATCAGTATTTATCTAAGATCTTTCTGGTCCCAAAGCCAGATGGAACCTCACGTTTTATTTTAAATTTAAAATCATTTAACAAGCATGTACTTACACACCATTTCAAGATGGAAGACATTAGAACAGCAATTAAATTAATTAATAGGGGATCTTACCTAGCTTCTTTAGATTTGAAGGACGCATACTTTTGTTTAAGAATACATCCTCTGAGCAAAAAATACTTAAGGTTTATGTTTGATAAAAAGCTATATGAATTTCAAGTGTTAGCGTTTGGTTTATCCTGTGCCCCCTATGTGTTTACAAAATTGATAATACCTATTACTTCATATCTCAGAGAACAAGGCCTGATGTCAGTCAGTTATTTGGACGATTTTTTATTCATTGGTAACTCAAAAGAGGAATGTATTAACAATGTAAAAATTAGCAAAAACTTTTTAGAGTCCTTGGGTTTTGTAATAAATATAAAGAAAAGTAATTTACATCCTTCAAAAGAGTGTCGATTTCTAGGTTTTCTTTTAGACTGCTCTAATTATGTTGTGTCAATACCAAGTGATAAACGCATTAAGATACATAATAAAATAAAATCATTTATGCTTTTGAAACATACAACTGTAAGATCCTTCGCGTCACTAATAGGCACATTCATATCTATTTGTCCAGCTGTACCATATGGCTTAATGTATACAAAACGATTAGAACGCCATAAATTTTTACATCTTAAAAAGAACAACAATAATTTTGAGTCAAAAATAACACTGACATATGAAGTTAAAGAAGATTTAAATTGGTGGAAAGAAAATGTCTGTTTTGCAAGTAATCCAATTAGAGAGGGCATCTATAAACTTGAAATATTTACAGACTCTTCACTTTCAGGGTGGGGAATTGTATGTGGTTCAAAAACATTACATGGTTTTTGGAATATTGAGGAAAAAAAGTCACATATAAACTATTTAGAGCTAAAAGCTATTTATTTTGGCCTACAGTGTTTTGCTAAGGACTTATATGATTGCGAAATATTATTGCGTTGTGACAATACAACTGCAATATCATACATCAATCGCTTTGGGGGTATACAGTACATACATTTAAATAACCTTGCTCGTCAAATTTGGAAATTTTGTGAACAAAGGAAATTATTTTTAACTGCATCTTACATAGCTTCTAAAGATAATTATAGAGCAGATAAAGAATCAAGAAGAATTAATGAGCAAACTGAATGGCAACTTTGCAATTATGCATTTAATGAAATCAAATCGAAACTTGGATGTCCTTTGATTGATTTATTTGCCACAAGAGAAAACGCAAAATGTAAAAAATTTGTTTCCTGGCATGTTGAGCCTAATTGTTGGGCAGTAGATGCTTTTACTGTTTCATGGACAAATTTAAAGTTTTATGCTTTCCCACCATTCTCTCTTATTTTAAAATGTTTAAAAAAGATAGAAATAGATAAAGCAGAAGGTATAATGGTTGTTCCATTTTGGCCATCTCAAACTTGGTTTCCCACATTCATGTCATTAAAAAAGTCAAGTTTATTAAAGTTTTACCCATCTAGATCATTGCTGTCATCTCCTTTCAGAGATCACCATCCGCTACACCAAAATCTTACACTGGTTGCCGCAATACTATCAGGGAAGTCTACTCAAGAAAAGGATTGAATAGGGATAGTATTGATATAATGTTAAGATCACTGTCAAACAATACATTCAAACAATACGACTCCTGTCTTAAACAATGGTGGATATTTTGTAAACTTGAAAAAGCAGATCCTTTTTTAATGTCTGTTCCAAGAATTCTCTCTTTTCTATCACAAAAGTTTAATGAGGGTTCTGCCTATGGAACCCTAAACTCTATCAGATCAGCTTTGTCACTTCTTATGGATTGTGATTTAGGTACGCAAAGGGATATTAAACGTTTTTTCAATGGCATATATAAAATAAGACCTAGTAAACCAAGATATAATGAGACCTGGAACCCGGCTTTAGTTTTGAGTTATGTATCAAAATTATATCCTAATATATCTCTGACATTAGAAAAATTGACAAAGAAATTGATTATTCTGTTAGCTCTGGTTACTGCTCATAGGTTACAGACTATGTCTCTGATTAGATTAAGTAATATTATTATGACCAATGAAAATATTAAAATAAAAATTCCCGACACAGTCAAAACTTCTGGGAAAAACAGATTACAACCATTGTTAGTAATTCCTTATTATAAAGACAATAGTAGTATTTGTCCAGCCACAGCTTTAAAAGATTACATAGATGTCACTAGGTCATTAAGAAAGTCTGACAAATTATTTGTGACTATAAGAAAACCTCATACATCAGCCTCGCCGCATACTTTAGCTAGGTGGATTAAGGCAATTTTGACTGAGGCTGGTATAGACACGTCTATGTTTAGCGCTCATAGTACAAGGCATGCGTCGACTAGCCATGCATATAGAAGTGGAGTGAATATTGATTATATAAGGAAAACAGCTGGATGGACGGAGTCGTCCAGATGTTTTGCAGATTATTATAATAGACCGTTAATTAATGAAAATGTTTTTCCTACCAGTATTTTAAATTGTTTATAAATGTTGAAGTTAAATACTGAGTGTGCAGACTGATTATTTTAAATAGATATATTTTAATATTACAGTAATTGTTGAAATTCACACTGTAGACTGATTTAATATTGCTTATTTAATAAATAATTAAAATAAAGCAACCATGTCTTTAAACATCTACATAGTTACACAGAGGAGGCGTCAACGAATATAATTGATTGATCAAAGTAACTTACCTGTAAGTGACCTTCGATCAAGATTATATGAAGTTGACGCCTCCTCTGTATAGACCCAACCCTAATAGTTATTTTCTCAATCCCTCCCAAAATATGTTTGCCTACTATTTTAATTATTTATATTGTTATACTTTGAACTATAATGGGTGACATAAGCACGGAGTGTTGCTAGTGATAAATAGGGATACCAGTAATAAGTTTTTTATTTCCCCACACTTCGTGCTTTAAACATTCGTGTCGTTGGCTCGTCATGAACATGACTACATAGTTACACAGAGGAGGCGTCAACTTCATATAATCTTGATCGAAGGTCACTTACAGGTAAGTTACTTTGATCAATCAATCATCTTTCGCTCGTCCTTATGCCATTTACTTGGGGTCGGCGCAGCATGTTTTATTTCTTCCATACCTCTCTATCGCCCGTCAAACTCATAACACACTTCCTTCCTAATAATATCGTCCCTTCATGCAGTCCATCAATCTTTTCCTTGGTCTAACTCTTCTCTTACAACCCTCCACATTTAAACCTAATGCAAAATAGACCAATAAAATACCAAGATAGGTACTTAGCCATCGCAAAAAAATGGACTCAATCTATCATGACATATTCAATTTAGTTGATCTTCCCGATCTACCGACCGATCCAGCGACTAATCCGCAGACTGGTCGGCGTCTGGTGGGGTCAGTGCACTCTATGACTCACTAACCGATACTATGTTAGTGTAAACACAGTAACATAGTAGTCGGAGGTGAATGTTGTAAAGTAAGCTTTAGCTTTAAAAAAACGCTGGTTTTAACGAGTTGCAAACTGTGTTACAAGAACTTTTGTACTTAGTTTGAAAATATTTTTCGGTTGATTGATAGGTATTGTTTATGTAACTCGACAATTTACTCTAGAATAGTTTGTACAACTTTACAAAATATCTCTATTTAATTTAAAAAAATCGTGGGTACAACAACAAGCTTCGGTTGCGCTGTACAAAAAATTGTACGTGTGCATTTAAAAATACACTGGCAAAGGGTCTAATAAAGAATGGTTTAACTGAAATATCATTATGTATCGTGCACTGTAAGTGACCTACAAAAACACTGAAAAAATCACTGTATATTTTAAAAGACTTGCGCTAGCATGCAAAAAGGTTGTTTACTATGAAATTAACATATCTGAAAGTGACCCCAGTTATTTGATTAGCCAATGTGCACCGTATCTAATGAAAATCTACGACCAACTTATATTTACTGACAGCCATATCGTTGGGACTAAACAAATTTAAAAAATGGGAAGGATATTCATACTTAAGTCTTTGAGATAGAGTTCGTCTGGAGGTTGTACGAAGGCATGTTAAGTTTGATTATTAACTCAAGGCAACGTATTTGTTTTTTGTTTTTGCTCACGATATCGAGTTCAAAACTTAAGTTGAACTCAAGATTTTATAAAAGTTTGGAATATAAGGTCTCATTTACTAATAACACCAGGCAGACTGTTTTCTTGTCAAAGTTAGTATAAAGCGGTATTTAATAGTACATTGTGCTACAAGTGAGGTATGTTGATAATTACATCAGAGGCGGAATTATCACGCGAGCCGCAGGTGAGCGTGATACTCTTTTCACGCTCACCTGCGGCTCGCGTTGTTTAAGTTTTGAACTCGATATCGTGAGTAAAAACAAAAAACAAATACGTTGCCTTGAGTTAATAATCAAACTTAACATGCCTTCGTACAACCTCCAGACGAACTCTATCTCAAAGACTTAAGTATGAATATCCTTCCCATTTTTTAAATTTGTTTAGTCCCAACGATATGGCTGTCAGTAAATATAAGTTGGTCGTAGATTTTCATTAGATACGGTGCACATTGGCTAATCAAATAACTGGGGTCACTTTCAGATATGTTAATTTCATAGTAAACAACCTTTTTGCATGCTAGCGCAAGTCTTTTAAAATATACAGTGATTTTTTCAGTGTTTTTGTAGGTCACTTACAGTGCACGATACATAATGATATTTCAGTTAAACCATTCTTTATTAGCCCCTTTGCCAGTGTATTTTTAAATGCACACGTACCATTTTTTGTACAGCGCAACCGAAGCTTGTTGTTGTACCCACGATTTTTTAAAATTAAATAGAGATATTTTGTAAAGTTGTACAAACTATTCTAGAGTAAATTGTCGAGTTACATACACAATACCTATCAATCAACAGAAAAATATTTTCAAACTACGTACAAAAGTTCTTGTAAAACAGTTTGCAACGGCTCTCTAGCCGAGGATGTAATTATCAAAGCTCACGCGTTTCATACGACGTTTTTCAACACATTTTGCGAGGAAAAAATCCTTTTCATAAGATGAAAATTTTATAGGCCTGCCAAGTTATTTTCTTTACTTATTTATGGCAACAGGTTTTTACTCACATGTTGTATACATCGCCAGGAATTTCCAGTGGCATCCATTCTTTTTATCACTTTTCTAGTCACCACGAGTCAACTTTTTTGTTACTAACCAAACACGCATTAACAATGTTCACAAATATCTGTGAAATAACCTATAATGGCGCGCAACAGTTTTTTTTCGTGAAGTTTGCGCAGTGCGCGAGCATTAGATGAAATCTCTAAACAGCCAATACAAAATAAAATAAATATTTTCGTTTTAAAGCGTTATCTTTATTAATTCGTGTGAAATGTTATCAAAAGTGAATAGTTTTACTAAATTAAACGTTTCTATATCTTATCCAAAAAGAAATAGTCAATTAATTAACAAAAAGGATTTAATTTGTTTAGTCGAGTGAGAATCCATTTGCCGAGAAATAAAAAAAAAGCTGTACATTCTGTACAACCCGATTAATTTAAGAATGCACCGTGTGCATGCATACATCTTGCTGCAAGGTGCCAACGTGACTTAATCGGGATATAACCATAACACATAAGTGTCGTAATGTTATAAAACACGCGTGTTTAATATCCAGGATTATGAGCCTAAAAGCGACATGATAAGAGGTACGTTACGAGCAATTGTGTTGAAAATAATATAAGCACTATAAGAAAATCTTTGTAAGTACAAAACTTTCTTCATAATGGTAACATACAAAATTTTAGACGACAATGCCAAATTAGGTACCTTTTAATTATATTAAAATTGGTTTATTGGTTTATGGTGTCACCCACATATTTTTTTTCCGAAACATAAGATCTCAGCTCTCAATGGCAACCAATTCAAGAACAAATTACTCGTAGACAAGCACATTTGTACAAAAAAGAATGATTAAGCTCAACAATTACTATACTTAAAGTTATTTGGATGCAGGCATCATCAGTTGTCTCAACTGCCTGCCTGCCTGTTAATCCATACCAATATTATAAATGTGAAGGTGTGTCTGTCTGTCTGTCTGTCTGTTACCTCTTCACGCTTAAACAGCTGAACCGATTGAGATGAAATTTGTTATGAAGATAGTTTTGATCCCGGGGAAGGACATAGGATAGTTTTTATCCCGGAAACCATCCCCGGAGAAGATGAAATTGGAGATGAAAGTTTGTATGGTGCTACGATACATAAAAGAGTTCCACGCGGACGGAGTCGCGGGTAGAATCTAGGAAACAAAAAGGAAAACGGCGCTACATGCTACGGCGTACCACTTGTAGCTTGGCAGTGAAAGAGCCAACCGCCAATAATTTCTATACAATTAACAGCACTGAAACTTTTCTTCAGCAGGAAATGAGTTTCGGAAGCGCGCTTTTACGGACGAGTGAAGTGCTCAGCCGAATGAGTTTCCCGGGGACAATATTGCTCTCGAGCCCGTATTTTAAAGTGTTGGTGAAATTATGGCAGATAAATAATAGTTATTTGTTATGCAAGTCTGCAAAGTTGTTGTTTCGCGCAAGTGCTTGTATTGAAAGCTAAGCTAGCGAAGGATTGTAAGATTGAACCATGAGCGAAGCGAATGGTTCAAAAGTACAATCCTGAGCATAGCGAGGCTTTCAAGGCACGAGACGCCAAACAACTTTGCTGCCGAGCGAAACACACAACTTTTCACCTCACCACCGCGACGAGAATTGTAAATGTAATGAAAATCATTTGGACCATTTACTCATTTTCAATAAAGGTTTGTTTACATCTCATCAAGATCAAAGTATTTTATAATTTTTAAATGTATAATAAACATTTTTGCATCTTTAAATAACTCCACGCTTACATAAGTTAAAGTATTGTTAGGTACCTAGGTACTCACTCACTACTTAAGGCTCAAATATGCATAATATTTTACTTTATCCCCTAACTTAGCAGGCATTAAAATTCATATAAGTGTATGTTCTGCACTAAGCTCTATAAATAGTTAACTTCCATTATTTTGACTTTACTGTGACTTTAGAACAAAACAAAATTAAATGTATGTGAGCTTTTTCTTAAATTAAAATTTTAAATGGTGCGTTCCAAATTTGCACAAACCGAAGTTTTAAAAAATAAAACTACAAGTTAAAATTATTTATTTGTATTGTTATAAATCAGTCTAATTACTTATTAAAATTTCATATGTCATTAAGAAATAATAAGTATTATTAATTGAACTTTATCAAAATTATAATAATGAATGATTGCCATAACACCATAAGTTTCTGAACGCTGGATAATGACCTCTCATTCTGTATAGTTAAAAGTTGGATGTCGCGATTGACCGTCACGTTCCAAATTCAAAAACTCTTTTCACGCGAGCGGATATAATGGACTTTTGGGCGCAGATTTTTAGCGATAAAGCAGGCCTTTCCGAGCCGGTGAGGTGAAAATAATATTGGTCGGCATTGCTTCGCACTTGGCTAGCGTTTAGGCTGCATTCCATTTTCTCTCGTCTATATGAGAGAAGGCCTGTGCCCAACAGTGCAATAAACGTCTATACGTATTGTCTAAGATACAATGATGATAATATCGATAAATGGAAACCTGAAGAAAGGATCATTCCAACAATAACATAACCTTTAAACGAAAAACTTGAAGTTAAAGAACTTGAGTTTACGTCCAACTTTCTTCAACTACGATTACTTAGGTCGATAAAAACTACGAAAGCTACTAAGTTACAACAGTTACTTGCATTGCACAGTTCAATATCCTTATTATGGAAAATAGCACAAGGTCGGAGCATTTCAAGAACTAATTTTTAATGAAACGAGTAAGATGGAGGGAAATTCAACACGCACGCGCGGTGCGAACAGCTGTGGCCGCCATGATGGTTTCGGGTCATGTGGTTAGCGTACGATGCTAAACTACGCCCTTCTTATTACCTAGGAATTGTAGAGAATACTCGAAATAACTAATCTTTAGATAAGGTCTAAAAATTACTTAATGGTTGAATGATCACTTTGAGCGTAACATAAATAATGAAGTAGATAATATGCAAACCATAGCGGACATGTCAAGGTTTGGTAATTTTGTCTAGCACCATTGAATGCCTCATGTAAAGAGGATATATTCGCCCTATGTTGTACGTAGAATAATATAATAAAGGCATCATTAAACAAATGATTGAAGATATTATAACTCAGAAATAATAATTTGGAAGAAGCTGGTTTGACACTTCAGGCTTACTTCGAAGCTTCCTGCATTCTTCTTATTGATGCTTCTTATAAAAGATACAGGACAGAACGCTATTCAATGCACTTTCCTTAAAACTGAATGCAATAGGTTTTATTTACACTGACAACGATAAAAGGAAAACAGGATAACAACAAAACATTAACCAAGTTATGTTATGTTAGGTCAGGATTCCCAGCTTGAAATTATCGTTGTTAATTCTCAAGTATATCTTAAATGTATGCTGTATACTCACGGCCGGCTGCTATGAGGTGTTAGGATCAGTTTTCTTCATAGACTGGCCTCGTTTTTCAGCAAACTCCGCACTCAGTCTGTGTGCCTTCAGGGTATTTGGCTTCGACATTTCACAAAATTGACTTAGGTTAACACTTATCTCAAATATATATATTTGCTTAAAGCAATTCGTTGTCACGACTTATCGTAATATCACACACAAAGCAATAGTCTTCGGTAACACAAATAATTAAAGAGAATCTATTGATCACGTATATTGGCTGGCGAAAGCACGACTTTCTAAATGAAATAACGTTATATTTTATTTTATTCTAAGTTAAAACACGTTTGTTTTGAATATAGACGGATTTTTAGGATGTTTCTCGTAGTATTTTTGGGTTAAATTGATAGGAGATTTTGTTATGTATATACAGTATTTGGGACGAAGTTGCCGCGTATGAAGAGGTGGCTTGGAGTGGAGCAGGGCGCATGCGCGAAGGGTGACCGAGAAGGGCGACTTTCCATTGTTGCCAGCGCTTTGATATAAAAAAAAACTCCGTACAATTAACACCACAGCTTACACCATTCAGCTACATTTACAGCATTAAGTATTTATCACGTCGACATAAAGTTTATTATTCGATGTTTTGTGGTTTGCGGATGTAATGGTTGGTTGGGCAAGGGGTGGACGTAAAAATCACAGCGTTATTATGTCATCGATGCCCACAGAATATTTTATCATGGGAATGTTTTTTCCACAGTCGCAGTTCTTTTTGCGGGATATTACATATTCATGCATAATTATAGACGGAAGAATACATGCTCTTTTTTCATTGTTGGTACCAACATTTTAGTCTAGTTTAGATTACGTTTCTCTAAACAGGTGCTTTATGGAGGGAAGCTTACGAAATCGCTAATTGCATTATAGGGGTTGTAATAGCAGGGCTGATATGCTACAACTTCACTTCAAACTCAATTCGTTCGCTCTCAATTTGTGTTGGGTAAGGGTATGCGCGCACGAGCAACTTTTATCTCCGCGACTATTTTGTCTCTCACATCAAGTCTAGTGGTTAGTATGGAAGTGCGCACACGTATCGACGCGACTCCGTGTGCGCACTTCCATACTAGCCCATAGACTTTATGTGAGAGACAAAAATAGTCGCGGAGACAAAAGTTGCTCGTGCGCGCATACCCTTACAATAGTTAATTTATATTTTTTGATTTATAAAAAAAAATTGATTGGTTGAAATGTATGTCTTTAAACACTTTCAGCGCCAGGAACCCGCCTAGCGGGCGCTTACTCCGTAGTCGCTTTCCGGTACTTAGCGGGAAAACCACGGGGTCGGCTACGAACGTATAGCGCGTAGCGATTCCTGGCATAGAATGTGTTAAGACAATATGTATGACAAAGAATATATGTATATGGGCGAATCTCCGAGCGTTTGAACCGCTCGGTTTTAACGTCATTGTCGGCTCAAGATTATTTCATCAGAGTTAAAACGTACCGCAGAACCTTTAATCAACAAAAGATTCAGTACTGGTATTGGCTAACATCTTCATCAAAAGTAGACTCTGATACTCGTACCTTTTAATATTATTTGCTGTCTACGACAATGACGAAAAAAAAAACGCTTTAAAAACGCTGAATATTCGCCCATGTTGTTTTCTACCGGCGTCCCGTTGAGAATATTCCAGAAAAAAGTTTTTACCTACCCAATACGATTTTCTTAAAAAAGTATATCTGAATTGCAATTAGACAAAAATTGGGTACCTACGTTTGTTTTTAACATCATTAAAAATTACACTATACGTTGAAGGTAAATAAAAGCCACACAGCAAAAAACCTAATCATAACCCTTTTGTAGCCATAGGCCGGTAAAATAGAAATGCAACTCACTAACATCAATATCTACTTACGTACATATGATGGTTATTGGAGGGGCACAGGAAAAACAAAGGCCGAGTGAGTCATAAGCCTGCAATTTGGGAAATCAATAGCCGGAGCCTGCACTGTGCTTATTGAGTACCGTTAGCAAAACAAAAGAAATTCGACAGACCAAAAAAAATACTTTCGGATCGGTGAAACAGCATTAATCAGCTCAACATTATTTTTGAGATTTTCTGCATGTTTAATGAAATGTTGTCCTGAGAATCACCATCGATGGATCAAAAGTGTCCTATTTCCATTAATTTTTGGACTTTCCTAATATGTTACCGACATACAAAGTATATGGGAAATGGTAACAATGGAAAAAAAAACTTTATTAAGGTCGAAAGATCCCGTGATTCTCAGTGGAAATAACATAAAACTGATAGAAAAAATTACAATTAATAGTAGTAGTATTTTCTTTGAGAAGCACTTCATTAATAATTTGGGAAAAACTATTAGCACAGATGAAGAGATACGAAAACTATAAGGCTGAGTTGCAGGATGAGACTTAACGACAATTATAACTAGAATAAACATTTGCGAAAAACGAAGGCCTATGTTGGTTAGTTTAATAGACAGTAAAGCCGTATAAACTATATATTAATAATTCTAAGCGGCGACTTTCATATCAATATACTGTTATAATTAGCTACTAATGACCTGTCGTTCTGTCAGTACACGGAATCGCACCCCAAATCCCCTGGACGTCCCATCTCTCGTCTAAAGGGTGCGTTATGACGTGTCGCTTACATTTGTCTGCCTAAAATGTCGCTCGACTATATTATAATTACCTAAGTATATCGGACAAGTTTTCCACGACTTCAAGATGGCGTGAAAATCTTGAAGTCGTGGAAAACTTGTCCGATATACTTAGGTAATTATAATATAGTTAACATTAACTGGCCTATACTGATATTATAAAGAGGAAAAGTCTATGAGATTGTATCTTTGGAAGTCTGTATGTAGTGGGTAATCTCTGGAACCGCTTACACGATTTCAAAAATCATTCCTCAGCGTGTAGAATGGACTTTCTGAATGGGTACAGGCTATATTTAATCACACATTGCCTGAATTATTTGCAATACGCGCAAATGGACACTGAACTCGATATTAATCGGTCTTGTCCAAATGCAAGCAGCATTTTAACAACGCAGTTAATTAACTTTTCGAACCGTTAATTAATACGCCTCCCTTAAAATAAATAATTAACTACTTTCCGGCTGTTAATGCCGGCTGTTAATGCCGTCACTGACAGTTTTATTAAGCCGCGTTTGTAATTCCCGATATAAATGGGATACCAATGTTATTGATATTAATTGCTAGGCACCTATTTAGTAATGTCACTATTGTGGATATTTACAGAGCTTTCGAGTTCGTTTCCACTTTCCACACACACAATTAAAAGACATGCTGACATCCGTTTATGAGTTGTAGAACTATTTTTGTATACATAAGTAGATAGGTACATAAAAGCAAAAGCAGTCGCTATTTGTTTAGATCTTCTAAATTAAGTCTCATCGTCATTAATTCATTATCAGCCGAAAGACGGCCACTGCTGGACACAGGTCCAGAGAGTGTTTATTTTTGATCTTTTTGCGATCGCACTTTTGAAGATCCTCCTGCCGCCAATTACCTCTCAATCTACTTTTAACATCCTAAAAATCTAATCACCATATCATATCTGCTGAAAGACGTCCACTGCTGGACATAGGCCTCCCCCAAAGAGTGCCAAGGTGACCGGTCTTGCGCTGCATGCTTACTATTTTCATACAGAACTTATGGACAATTGATGTCCACATTTACAAATTAACATTAACAAGTGCGTCCTTGATTACATTTTTACGACTCACAAAAAAACTTTTTATAAACCTCACTATGCGTAACATACTACCAATTTAAAAAACGATAAATTATCTGTTGACTCATATCCAAAAGTTTGTTCACACGTCCTTTTTCGATTTTTGCAGGCTTTTAATGTTTACATATTTTTAGAGCACAGCGCCAGTTACGAATCGAACCGTGTTTTTGATCTGTCAAATTTATGACGTAGTATGTAAGATTACATTTTCACATGCCTGCATTGGTAGAACATATCGAGGGAAGCCAATTGTACCTTAATCCACCTTTAACTGTACCATGTGTTCTTGTGAATAAACTTTCATTTCATTTCATTTCATTTCAAAATTCCGTCGGTAAAGCACTCCAGATAACACTTTGCAAGGTTTCACTAGACTATCAGACGCTTCTAATTACAGTGCCATCTATACTTTGTGTTATACTTTTTAGGATACCTTACCTATACTTAAATTGAGAATATAGGCGTTTGACTAAAACTCAAACCTAGCTTACCTAACTTTTATTTTGATCGCACCATTTCAAGCAAGTTTCGGATAGAAGTTTTTATTAAGCATTGTTAAAAACATTTCTTATCAAAACACATTGACGAAGGTCTGTCAGGATTAATGGACAGAGCTGACGCTACCTGACTTGCAGTTTATACGGTATGGCAGAAACAAGCCCTTCGTGAATGGGAAAAGGGGAAAGTGTGTTTTTCATGGTACGAGGGCTAGATTTTCTCAGTAAACAGCTTTTATCAAAATATGAACATGGTGTGGTTTTTATGGATATAGAAAATCCACCGAATGCAGTTAAGACTTATATAACTAGGTACTTAAAGATCATAGACAGGAATTAACATATGAAGGGGATCGAACCAAAAAAAAACTGGAGTTTTGATACCAAAGACACAGATAGAACCTATACATTATTCCGTTTTGATGTAGTTTTATACGAAAAAAATCTTAAGAACTACCTTCCAATGGTATTTTTTTTCATAAGATGTATCTTATATTTGAGCGTTTCTCAAAAAAAATGCCACTATTATTAGTTGTACTTCTAGGAATTTTATGTTAACTATTTCCACTCAGAATCAGGAGCTCTTTCGACCCTGGTAGGACAAAAAACTGTCCAAACGATATTTTTCCTATTGTGTTACCATTTACCATACACTTTGTATGGTGGTAACACAATAGGAAAGTTCAAAAATGTATGAACATTTTGGGACACTTTTTTTCTCCTATTGGGATGGAAAGACATCGTGATTTTGAGTAGAAATAAGATAAAAGTTGCAGAAAATCTCCGAAAAAATGTAGTGGCGTTTTTTTTGAGAAACGCTCATTTGTGGTTGAAAAATATCGTACTTGTATTCAATAGGTGTAACAGAGACGAACACCTTAGCGTAGGGAATTCAAGGGCCTCTGTAAAAAAAAAACTTACCTTGTCTTCTGCTTCCTCGGCCCGCCCCTCGGCCTCGAGCACCCTCTGCTCGAGCTCCGAGAGCTGCAACAAACAAAAAACACCATGAAAACCACAAAACACCAACAAACACATACATTTAAATATTTTCATCCCTTCAAACGGTACTTACTAACGCCATCTACCGGCACAGTAAAGAAAAAGTAAAACTACGAGTTGCGCTTAAATTCAAAGTTTTACATGAACCCCCGTAACGCGCGCGCTGAACCGCCACATAGTTCCGCTACCACCCGTTAGATGGCGCTGTCACACCGCGCATACTTTATTGAACCACGTGGCTTGCGTTATAGTTAGCTATTTATCATGAAGGCTTGCCTGTAGAAAGGTATTATTGTTATGTAAGATCCGTGCGGTTTCCAGGGTGGTTCGTATCGGCTAGAAAGGGTGGCTCGCGAATGTTACTGATGTAATACGTGGGTTTGATAAATATGTACGTTTCACTTGATACACGCGATTGTTTGGATGTTTATGCAAACAGGAATGCGAATTACAGACGAAGCGTGTAATAAGGAGATAGGAAAATAAATATAACAATGTTATCTGTATATAAGTAATGTACAAGATGGGGCTTTCATCGCTGTTTTTTTAGAAGAGGCCATTAACATAAGTAAGCATAAATTATATGATGAATTCGTTCCTTTATAATATTTAAAAACCTTTTAAAGTTTTGTGTCAGGTTGCATAAAAAATATATGATTTTTAGGTATTAAAAACACTAACGCATTTTCCAAAACCTATACGGAATATAGTCGGTAGTATAATATAACGAACGTTTGTTTAATTCAAGAAAGGTATTTTAGTTTTGATTGTTTCAACTCTTTCGCTTCTAAGCTACGCTCGTACCGCTACGTCGTTGTCCGGAGCAGCTTAACTTTCTCAGTGCCCGGAACCCGTTAAGGTGGACGCTTTTCTTTTTTTGCCACTGAATGTGTTAATTTTCATATACATATATGCGACGCCCGCCGATCCGTAGCCTATATTCCAAATTTCATCGAAATCGTTAGAGCCGTTTTCGAGGACATGAATACAAATATTGCTCGTTAAATAGTATAGGATATTAGTTTGAACATAGTCGTTCCGGTGTTCGTTCAGTTTTCGTATAAGTATTATGCGACTAGGAAACCGTGACGATATTCAGATAAAATGTAGGTACAGTCGAGTTCTCCAATATCTATACGGACTACCTTTCAAAAATATCTATGCATGTGTCTTATGTCAGTAACAATAAAGTCTCTAAGGATATTTTTGAAAGGTCTGTGTAGGTAGATATTGGAGAACACAGTCATCGTGCTGTGTTAGGACTGAGGATTGAATACTGCTTTTGCTGTTTACTAAATGAGATAATCTAGAAATGATTGTCCAAAGCAAATTTTTACGTGGTTTGGATAGGACCTACTGTCAGTCATAACACAGATGAGACGGGTAAACAAGTCATCTGACGAATATATATTTCACGTTTCAGCAAATCAGGTAAGATTAACGAAATCGCTCAGCTATCGAATAAACAACATGTCGAAACCATACCACAACAAAATGTCTATAAAACTGACATTAACCCTCTACGAAGAGATATACCCCTTTTGGAAGAAAGACTTAACCGGTATAAAAATCATACCAAAATAGGATATTTTGTGTGAACAGGGCAGAGATGACAGAGTCTGACCTAAATGTGTCATATTATTGCTCTATAAATATATGGTCGCCAGCGTAACTGGAGCCCTGTATCAGAATGTTTAAGTAGGCTGGTGTACAAGTTTGGGGGTCAGGTTAGGTGGTGATAGTGAGCTTGCTGCTATTACGTCGATTTGGGGACGATATGTGACCCGTCACGCGTGGGCTAGTATTTGGCAGGGAGAGTAATCGGTTCTTAGAATCGGGTTTACAATTTTGATGCAACTGTGTGGTGTGGCGTAAAAAATATGTATGCAAATTTCGGCTTATTTCTACGGAATAAGTGAAAACTTATCATAAACGTCGACTACTAACTAGAAAGCTTTTGAGCATAAATCAGATGAAATTGTTACAGTCTAGCATGCATTCCTGGGGATAGCCGGGTTTAATGAGCACATACACGCACACATAAAAAGACAAGTCTTTCCCACTCCAAAGCGACATAATCCCTTTACGCCGAATCTTACCGTACAATTATATAATTTATAAAATATCGTAACCACCCAACTTATCCGAGACTCATAGGACATTTCGAAAGATAGGAAGACTGATGGTTACACGCGGGCAGAGCCATCAATCACTGTTGATGTTTGGACGCTTCTATACGATTCGCAACCTTTTTCGCTTCACCTTACTGTCATCTAGTATAACTTGGCCTCGATATTGGTAACAACTATTTGTGACTGTAGGGCAAGCCTACACTGGCCAACTTGAGTTGTTATTGTGAATACTAGCCCTTGACTGATTGGATGCGAGCGTAACGAAGTTACGGAAACGTTTGATCATCCGAAGAGGAATTAAATTTCAGTCAACGACTATTTCGTTGGAGGTTGGATGCAAAATGCTCAATTAGCCCGTATAAAAAAAAAAAAATCGAAGTACCTATTAGGTAAATAGTTTGTTAAGCTGCAAGTGCTGCCAAGGAAAAGGGTGTAGCTACACATAACCCACAATTTACATTTTGAAAAAGAACTAAAAATACTAACGCTTCCAATATTCAAGTTATTTATGATTATATTTTATGGTACAGTTTAAAAACTCTACTTTTATGTTAATTAACTTTAACTTGTATTTCATTCGTAAAATGTATGAATCTTAAGACTTCAACTCTACTTATTGTACAACGATACAAATAAACGATATATAGAACTTAAGGACCGATCGGTTTGCTACGGTCCTGGGGGCCGTATTTTGACTTTCGAGCGCTCGAAAATTACATAAAAGTAAATGCTATTGTAGTGTCATAATCACAGGCACTTACTTTCTACCGATAGAATTGAATACGAGTGGTCAATACCGCACGTTTTTAAATTTTCTATCGTCATTTCATAATTTACTTTAAAAACAAAGTTTTAACCGACTTCAATTTAGTACTCCGCCAAGCCACGAGAACATTTCTTTTCCAATTTACCTCATGAACTGATTTCCGAGAGCAAATGCGTTGATTATTATAGAAAAAAACCCAATTGCTGTATTGGACCCGATAATATTTGAGGAATTCCGTCAATTCCACAAGGATCACCCTTGGCACTTCATTAGTTGCTATTTCAACGGAATCTTATCAGAATCTGTGATATACTTTTGTACTTTTAAGTATATAATTGAGGAATTCCATAAGTCATCTGTGGTCTTCATCATCAATTCCACTCCACCAATTTATGATTTCCGGATGTAAATACACGAGTTATAATAGAAAATACCAAAATCACTACACGCGTGCCTAATATAATTGAGGAGTTCCCTCAACTCCTCATGGATCCCATCATCCAATTGAATTTTCAAAAAATGGGACCCACCTGGAAACATATACTTACCAACAATTTTTTTTTATTATGAATCGGCTCATCAATGACGGAGTTCTGAGGTAACAAACATTGAAAAAAAAAAAAAAATACAACCGAATTGAGAACCTCCTCCTTTTTTTTGAAGTCGGTTAAAAATAGCATTTCATAATTTTTGACAGTTTTCGAGTGAAAGAGTCGAGCGCTCGAAAGTCAAAAATCGGTCCCCTGGGTTCGAATCCAGGTATAAGCAAGCAAGCTCGTCACAACGAGCATAAATGTTTCTGAGTCATGGATGTTTTCTATGTATTTAAGTATTTATCCTACTAACATTATAAATGCGAAAGTTTGGATGTTTGGATGTTTAGATGTTTGGATGTTTGTTACTCAATCACGCCTAAACGGCTTAACCGATTTTGATGAAATTTTGTACGAAGATAGTTTATAGCCTGGATTATTATATAGGATAGTTTTTATCCCGGGCCCACGCAGACGAAGTCGCGGGCCGAAGCTAGTATTCAATATATCGTCGTCTGGTTCCCATAACACAAGCCTTATTGAGCATACCATGTAATGGGGCCAGTTCGATTTGTTAGATTGTCCCCTAATATTTATTTATTTATAAGAAGCAACCGCACACACACTTCAAAAGCCCGAAATACTCCCAATCATCCTCAACTTACTTGAGAGATTTGTGAATTTCTTCCACTTGCATTCGCTTGAGAAGTTCTCTGGTTCCAAACGGAATACGGCTATTTACAAGGTTCAGACTCCTGTCCTTTTCACTCTTTAGTGTAAAAGGATTCAAGTAAGTGAGGTCGCAATATCGTAGTCAGAGATGAGAGCCGCAGCAGAGAAATTCCAACCGAATTGCTATGATGCAGAAAATTGGCATTGATTTAGGTATTAAGGAATAGGTAGAGTGAGGGTTTGGTTCGATAGGGATTTGACGAGTGTGGATAAATGAAAATGAGTATTATTAACTAACTTCTTCGTTCAATGTTTTCTACATATTTCATTCTAATTATTCTTCAACATGCCATCCAATTTCTGTGTGTTGTGTGAAGAAATATGTTGATATCACAATATAATAATGGATGAGTTTGAACATTAAGAATCTACCTAGATATTTTCTTAATACCTCCAATTTGCTCTTGCAACATAATACTACATCATACAACTTTTGCCCCATCCCATTTTTGGCACGGTTTATATCCTCTAAAACGCGCTCTGCTCCTTGCAACTCCACAGACCTTTTTTTATACCCACAACATGGAAGATGTCTTTGTAAATCACATCATTTTCAAGTTAACCATCGTTTGAGGTGTTAATGAACAGCCAGCAATTAGCACCGATGCTAATTGACGGTAAATTTAGTTAAACAGGGGGCCCCATTCTAGTGTGTTATTGACGTATCGAAACCTTACGTCAATAGTCTTTATTCACGTGTTCCCTCTTGCGTAAGCACATAACGACATGTGTGCAAGCGGGACGCACTGATATTAAAAGGGATTGGTATCAAATTGATATGGGAATTTAGCTGCAAAGTTCGGACTGCTAGCTGCCTAATATGCAATGATGGATCGCGTGGTCAGATATGATTGATAGGGATAATTGGTCAGTGGGGCACGTTAATTGCTTTACCGGGGCAAATTAAATCATAAGGCCGGGAATATGTTTCCATTCGTATACTCGTAATTCGAATGACAGACAGTTCAGTGCGCGAAGGGGCATTAGAAATTAAAATTGACAGTCGACAGTAAATATTGCCACTTAATTTTAACCTAAAGTCTATTGAAGACAAATTAAAAGAATAGTTACAGATATATAAGAATAGAACTGTCTATTATATTCTTATTATAATCATTGCCCTCTACCTAATTGTAAGCATGGAAGTGTGACATTCGCAAAACCACGGATTTATAAATACATTTAAACAAACAAGATAAGATATACTTCAAACCCAAAAAAATGCCAGTGAGATCTTCTAAAACATTTCTTACTTCAGCCATCTTGGGAATTGAATGAAATATCGACTTCAATTGAAGTTCACTGGGCCCATCAGTCAATTCGCAAATCAAGTTAAACAATCACAGACGTCCGCCCTAGTCGGGGGTCGAACGACGAATGGGCGAGCGACCGAGAGTCGACGCGCGCGCTCAAATATTTACAAACTACCCGCTGCGGCGCTTTATTGCTATTTATAGCGGCAGTACTGGCCGCTAGGAAAATTGACCTTTGTTTCATTTTACACGAGCGCTTGTTTAAATACGTTCTGGTCACTAGTTTAGTAGTTTGGAGAGTTTGATATATGTGGTAAAAAATAATGGTAAAAGTTAGGTAAGCAAATGTTTAAAGTACAGTCTTCTTAGAAGTTGAAAGAAAGACATATTGAAATTTTGAAATGCATTTATAAAGTATTGAAGGAATGTGTATCTTGCACTTGCCTAGCCCTTAGTGCATTTTTGACATACTATGGTGCATCTTAGTTGATGAAAAGTTACAAGTAGTACAGTAAAAAAAATCGTTATTGTTATCTTTGTAGGGATCCTTATTGATCACCAATACCAAACCTACAAATATTCATTAGATACAATGTTTACCGACAGTTGCAACGCAATTAAAAAAGGCTGTTCGCCAAGCATAGTTATATCCTTTAATATAACATGAAAGTTGAAAAAAAAGCTTCTCGAGGCAGCTCAAAGCTTAGTACAGATTTAACGGGAAAGCTCGAATGCCGCGTTCAAATATTAACAAACTACCTCGCGGTGCGGAAACAGTTTATAGCTTATTAAAGCTCTCTATAGCTTTGCACGAAAGCTTATCGTTGCGGGGAGCTTTATGTGTATAAGAAAAGATTAAGCTTTTTACTATATTATGTGGAGTGAATGAAGAAATTGTAAAGAAAATAAGAGTTAATTTATTTTAGTCGGATTCCTCTAGGACTTTACTTACTTTACTTTAGTTTAAGTAGATAACGATAAACTTGGTAATATAAATTACATTTAAAATGGCCTACTGTAATAAATTTGTAAGTCTTAAAACTTAATGAGAACTTCCAAAATCTTCAACAAAATAATTCTGAAGCGATTTTTGCGAAGTTTGGAGCTCTCAAAGTTCTAGATAAAGTTTGTCTAGCACAGGACCATGAATTGAGCTTTAGTTGGAGCTTATGAGTTAGGAAGATGGAGATTTAAAAAATGCATCAAAATGTCTCGACTTTTTCTAATCTATCTTAAATTGTTGAATACGGCGTATTAATGCACTTGCTAAGTACTTGTCATGTAATTATATTTTTTCAAAGCAACGGTGAAGTTAGGAAAGCTAATGGTGGGTAGGGCGTTTCAAGTAGACAAAAATTTGGAGGATAAATACAGCATTTAACTGTTCTTCAATCAGCAATCTTTTATAAAAAAGAGTACTAATGATGTCGTGAATTTTCTATGCTGCTAAAATTTGCTTGTCTCTTCCACGAATGTCACTTTGACATTCGTGGTTGTAAAAAAGGGGGCGAAACACGTTTTAGTTAACAGAAGATTGTTAAGCTTTATGAATGAGGTAGATTTAAACTCCGTCCATCCTGAAATCGAAGCCTGTGAATTTCTCACAAATTTTGCTCTGATTCTTTCAACGGCAATCGTCTAACTTGTTGATAAATGATCGATCGAAGCGAAATCGAGGGTAGTCGGATTTATGGTGCTTTAATATTTACTGAAGAAGATTAATGAACCAGTTAATATATTATTGTATTGCGCAGTTCTTAGGGTTTCGTATCTCAAAAGGAGGGAGGGTCACTTCGTTGTCCGTCTGTCTATCAAGCATGTCCTTTTTCTCAGGAAAGCGTGTAGGTATCTAATTGAAATTGATATCAATTACTCAGATATGTAATCTTGGCATTAGGTGTCAAAACGGACCGCGGGCTCCTTTAGGGGCACAACCGGGAATAACGCTAGGGGGACGATGACTCAGATATGTAGTTTCTTAAAGCAGAAAAAAAAACAAACTTCTAAGTTAACGCAATCAAAAGATGCTGCCGTTTTTGTCGTATATTTTGATACTTACCTATCATATGGTAGTTCCCGTTGACTTAGAATCAGAAAATTGGGCAACACTTAATATGAATGGTTCTATTCAATCGGGTAGGTACAAAATTAATTATATCACTAGGAATACTATGATGCTCTAAAAGGAATATTGATAATTTAAACCAACATCCCGAACGAAAACTTAATTAAGTCACAGTAAAAATTGATATAACATGAAATTATCCATTGCAAAATAACAAATATTATAAACAACTCGGAACAGCCGGCAGCGAGATCCACTCATTGGCTTAATAAATCGAGTTCGCGGAGTTGAAGTGGAAATTCTATTTCCCTGAAAAATTTTATACCTCAACTCAGTTGTTATTTTCCCCGGAACAGGTTTTAGCTAGAATTTATTATAATGGCGTTATAAATAAACGAACAAATCTGGTAGGTGCTTGTTAAAACTTGTGAAGTTATATTTGTTGGCATCATCGGTTGTTTAATGTTGAATTGTTGGTTGATGATGATGTTGTTTATTTATTTACGTACCACTGGGCAATAAAGCAATAATTACCGCGCAAAAAATCTCACTGCCCGGGCAGCGGGTAAATTTTGGTACTCACCACGGGCGGTAATAATGAGTCTCAGATCACATAATTATCGTGTTTTTACCGCCCTAGGTAAATTATGTAGTTTTCACATAAACAAACGTACATAAGGAACATTACATTATTACCTCGGCTCGGCCAACTCAAATAATTTGATATTAAACGATACAATAAAGCCAAAATCACATAAAAAGCCATTCCTGAAGAGAGGATACATCTCGTTCTTTTCGTGCGCATAAGTAAGTCATAAGCGTGTCTTTCACAGGAGCGTGATTTACATGGAAATAATAAATAAAATAAAACCTCAAAATAAACAAAACTTTAACCTCGTCAAAATAAAGTGCCACGAATAGTACACAAATGCACATTCAAGCCCAATATCGATAAAACAAAAGTATGCATGATTGATGCTTGACAGGGCGCGTCAGCTACAGATCCACCATCTTACTTTAACCGATAAAACTAGTGAAAATAAACCTTACCGCTAATGTAATAAGAATGAAGAGGAATACCACAAAAGTTTGTCGGAGTGTCGGCGCGAAACAATTGAGGAACGGATTGTCTCTCTACTGATGCGGAAATGTTCAATATGTGTCTAAGGCACGGTTGAACGAAATGAAAGGGATTTTTGGAATAACACTGTTATTGGAAGTTACACAAACAAATAAAATGTACATGAACGAATGTCACTGCGAATTTATTTTTAATTTTTTATGTTATTTTTACCAAACGGGACTTAATCGCATATTATTAACGTTTAGTTCCGTTTAGTAAAAATAATTTGTAAGAATCGTGATAGTTTAAGTAAATTTTCTAATATTAGATGAAGAGAGTAGAGATTAATCGCCAATTCATGAACATCAAACATTAAGCTAAAATGCCGTTAAATCAGTTTGTCTTTAGTTAGTTTCTTTATCTGTCACCATAACGTTTGTGTTTGTGGAATCACATTTCAGCTAAAAGGGGTTTGTTAAGATTTAGGAAGATATAGGGTGTAATAGCGTATATTAATAGAGTGCCGCAGCAGCAGAACTAAGGTAACCGATGTAGCCCTCCGAATCGCTAAACCTAAGTGCCAATGGGCGGGGCACATTGCACGTAGAACCGATGACCGTTGGGGCGGAAAGGTTCTGGAGTGGCGACCACGCACCGCCGTGTGCAGCGTGGGTAGACCCCGCGCAACGTGAACTGATGATTTGGTAAAGGTCGCGAGAGTTCGCTGGATGCTAGTGGATGGCGCAGGAACGGCCATTGTGGCACTCTTTGGGGGACGGCCACTGCTGAACATAGAACTCACCCGAAGAGTGCCACAATGAACGGTCCTGTGCAGTTCAGTTGGGTCAAATTAACATTCCAGGAAAACCTGAGTACATCAATTGACGCCTCTCGTAATACTATTCACTATTATAGTGGCTCAGCTCTGTGGGGTGCACGACGTTTTATATAATTTCACTTTATCTTTTTTGTTTTTATATACCATTGCTTATTATAATGTAACGGATGACATAATATTGTTTCAGATAATTTTCAAATGATCTAATATAAAAAGTGATATAATTATTTAAGGCTATAATTACAATTAGTATAAAAGACATTTACTATATTTATCACTTGGTATAAAACGTGTTTATCATTATGACTTACTTGACATAATTCGTCAATGCTATAAATTTCAGAAGATATAAGTTGATTTTACAATAAATCACTTTATATGTAAACAAATCATTAAAAATAATCATATAATGAATAATAAAATAAATAAGCGAGACCCCTCGAAGCTCCGTCGGAATGCCTATCAGACACTGCATTGTAACCTTCACTTTTAATTCCCTTTATTTCCAAAACGGATGGTCACATAGAAAAGTTAATAGTCATTTTATACTGACATGAATTTCACGATACCGAATTTTTTTAAGTCCCTTTGCACTTTCAACATATAGCATAATCCACCTTAAGGTAGGTCTCAGGTAGGGACGACGAGCGAAGCGAGGAAGAGTGTTAGGTAGAAGTGCGACCATACAATGCGCGAGCCGAGCGAGCGAAGCGAGCGTGCCGCGGTAGCGGCCGGCGAAGCACCAGAACCGAACATTTTTTAGTAATACTTACATTACATATTATGTAAGTACTTACAAAAATCTACGGCGGAGGGCAGGAGATTGAGTCCCAGAAAGAACGAAAGCGGGGCTCCGTCAACTTCTTGGCAGATATTGTTATATGATAGCGCATTTATTTTAAATAATATGTATGTTAAACATTTATGTCATAAATGCGTTAAATACGAAAATATAATTATGCCACTTGCCAATAATGTCATTTTATCAATATAGCAAAAAAGCGTTATATCAAACGTTACATTATACTAAATCACTTTATGCCAATTTAATGTATATCAAGTGTATGTTAGTTTTCTGACATTATATGAAACATTACGCACCCGCTCTGTGAGCTGTAGAAATCGCGAACGGGTCTTTAAAAAAAAACGGAAAGCTGAATCGACAAAAGAAACTATATAGTTAATGAACCGGCTCACAAAATTTCACGCGAATCGGTTGAGAAATACGACCAGACCCCGTATCATGGTCGGCCTTATCACGCGATAAGTGACAAAATAGAGCGTCCGTCACTGGCTGACACCGTTCGATGGAACGAGACGGACGCTCTATCTTGTCACTTATCGCGTGATAAGGCCGACCATGATACGGGGCCTGTCAGACTGAACAGCCGGACAGACGCCGGGCATGCGAAATAATTTTTACCCAAGCTGTAACGGAGTACTTCGTTCGCTTCGCTCGCTCGTTCAATTAACAGTGGGAGCCCAGCAGGACGTTTAACCTACCTTGAAACCGAATTATTCAGTTTCATCATCGTCATTTTCAGCCTATAATCGCCCGCTGCTGAGCATAAGCCTCTCTTCGAGTACGCCACTTATCCCGCTCCTGTGCTAGTCTCATAAAGAAATGACCCGCGGTCTTTTTCACGTCGTCAACCCATCGAGCTGGTGGACGACCGACGCTTCTTTTTCCTGCAAGTGGCAGGTGCTGTTTTCGTCCCGCTGACTGGCAATATGTCCTGCCCAACTCCATTTGAGTTTGGTTATGACTTCTCCGACGTCAATATGGTTTTGGCAATAAATGTGATTTAAACAATTATTCAGTTTAAATCACATTTATTGACAGAACCATTATTGGAAACTGTGTGCTTGAACGAAAGTAACACAAACTGAAAACAAAAAAACGCAAACAAAGCCTAGCACATCACAAACAGTTGACAGAATATAAAAAGTGATGGTCCCGTAAAAAAGCACATTCGACCGCCAATCAACAGAATGGGTGCAATCCATCACTGTGTCAGGGAAATTCCAATTTTCATGCGAAGTTTCATCTATTCCTGAAACGGAGCAATTAAAATAACTTGGTTGATGGTTCATTCATCATCTGCGCTGACGCCTGATGGCTTGTGATTGAATCTAAAATTATGTGATTAGCGGAAAAGGGAGTAAAAGTATTGTGGGTGTGTTAGAACATACTTATAAATGGAGTTTTACTTTGCTCGCCGATTAATAGAAAAGGAGGGATGCTTGTAGCTGGCCAGGTCAATCTTATCTAGAAGCGTAAGATCGAGAATGTAATAAATAATGAGGACAGGATTATTAGGAAATTAGGAAGGGATTATACATAGTATATTATATGGAATATACGGGCGACCAGAGGGCTGGCCAGTATTTCGCACAGCGTGTTAGTATCGCTATACAGCGAGGAAATACGGCCAGCCTTCTGGGCACCATGCCCGTTGACGGCGATTTATGCCAAATTTTTTACCTATAGTTTAAGTTTTATGTTTGTTTTTTTTAATTATGTATATTATATGTATCGTTATTTGTAAGATAATGACATAATTACTTCAACAATAATTATGTTGCTGTCGTAGAAATACATATAGGTATGTATGTATGTATATAAGTTATAATATAACACATTATATGCCTGTAACTTTATTTGAGCATATGTATTGTTTACTTAGTGTGCTAAATAAATAAATTCTTATTCTTATAATATATCTTGAAGCAAACTTTCATCTTTCCAAACAACGTTTTGTGAACCAGCACAAGAACACCGAGACGAAATTTCAAGACCATAAAAACACGTGATATGTTTTCTCTTCACCCAAGTAAAAGTATGACGATTTCATCTGCACGTACAATATTGTTTGTATTTAACCACATTCTATTCATTCACGCGTTCGCTTCGAACGTTCAGCAACCAATAGAATACAAAGTTTACGATATCGCAACGGATTTAAAACGGCATGTTATTGCCAGAACACGTAAAATGGCGGCAAAGTCTGCGAAACGCACAAAGTTCGCCTGTTAAGCCATCCACCAAGACGATTATCGTTCCGCGGCTTAACTGCGAAATCTGGATTATTCTGGATAATGGTGAGTGCGATGCACACCTGCCGAAGTACTGCAGGGAGTTGTCAACGAGGTTTTTATTTATTAAGTTACTAGTTGGATCTGTGAGGTGTAGAAATCGCGAGCCAGTCTAATAAAAAAAAGAATTTCGAAAAAGTAACCGCAAAAAATTATCTATATTTAACGAACCTGCTCACAAAATTTCACGAAAATCCGTTGAGAATTGCGACATACAAACGATTTTCGGGCCAAGCTGAAGCATACGAGTACTTCGTTAGCGTCGAAACTTCGTTCGAAAAATATATATAAAAAATCGCCATAACATCCTATCAAACAAGATCAAAAAGAAAGAAAGAAAGATACATTTATTCACAAACACACAGGACACACATTAAACAATAAAATAACAGCGGCTTTGAACCGGACACTGTCAAACATCTGCTTTTCAGCCAGCACCGTTGGACACTCACAGAAACATCATAAAATTGTAATATATAAACTAGAAAATATATTATTGGGTAGAAACATCTGTACACAGCCTTATTGTCAAGGCGTTAAGCATGTTCAGACAATTTAAGCATCCCTCACACAAAATTTCCTAACGCCGGCGGCCCTTGAACGAATTGCCGGGATCTGGCTTCCGCAGTCTCACCTCTCAACAACCTCACAGCCGCTCAGACGTGTTGCTTTGCTCCATCGTCGCACTGTGCATGTGACTGGTTTGTGGGGCCCGCTTAACGAGTTAACGAGTCACCGCCTGCCTTTTTACAATTTTGAGTTACGGCAGGTGGCCGCTAATCTCCTCCCATAACCCATTTTCCAGACCACCCACCATTCAACCCAACAACCCATGACCTTAGTTTCCATCGCAGCACAGTGTTTAACTGCAATAGTCTTTGCACCTGGCGGGGACCATCACCGGTTGTATCATGTTGTGAGCTCGAAGATGGCATCCGCCATGCGTGTATCCGTCGCTTTCAATATTTTTGTTTTAAAGGTCATCTGCGCTATTGGCTTTGGCCCAACGCATGCCTTCCAAAAGTCCGGGACCCCCATGATTCTAAAGAATAACACAGCTTTGTATCTTAGGGTACTAACTAGTATGGTAACATTCGCT
Source organism: Epinotia bilunana (assembly GCA_947049275.1). Classification (NCBI taxonomy): domain Eukaryota; kingdom Metazoa; phylum Arthropoda; class Insecta; order Lepidoptera; family Tortricidae; genus Epinotia; species Epinotia bilunana. Next base: position 16,802,400 of record OX346266.1, on the reverse strand, counting down.
AAGCTTAGTTCTGATGGTAAGTAAATCAGGTGATATTTAAGAGAGACCGTTTTTGATTTATTTATATAAAAATAAAACCAAGTCTATTTCAAACAGCAATTCAGCAAGACTGCCGTTTCAACATAGAAAGAGCATATAAACGTAGAATTACATTACTACATTTTAAGTAAAATGCAGCGAGCAATTTCAGCTAACCGAGGCTTGAAAGAGCTTAATCTAGAAGTTACAGGCCGCCATACGTTAGGGTAACGATCCCTGAAGCCGACTCCCGTAGTTTTAACGGGCGCTTTCATCGACTTTAAACGTCGATTTAAGACTGCAGCCGTGAAACGAGGACTGTTTGCTTTTTAAATAGTTTTTTACTTAGAACGCATACTGGACGCCTACAAATTAAGGTTTCTTGCTTTCGGTCCGTAAGAAACATTGTAAACAAGTATATTCGGGTATACCTCTATTGCCTGTCACTTCACCACTCGTATCCTTCCTATTCCTTTCGTTTCTCACGCAAAACATCCACCTTTTCTAGGTCTAACTCTTCTCTATTAATACAACTCCTCACATTCCCTTCTAGTTACCTTAATAAAATGGCACAACCTATATGTATGAAAATGCCAAGAATGTACCTAAATTCATATAACATTAGATTTTTTATTTATTATTTAATTTTAATAAACAAATTCGTCTAGACGTTCCTTTGTTTATCTAGGATATCAAAGGGAAATATTGTCCTTTTTTACTGATTACATAATCTTTATTGTACATCAGCGCCATATAGTTAGTAGCAGCCAGAGTAGCCAAATATTTCGTAACACACCCTTATTCTTGCAGTAATAATAATAAAGACGTGTACCGAAATATTTGGCTACCTTGCTGCTACTAACTATATGACTCTAGCTACTTTCTTGTATATACAAGATGATAACTAACATTAACTAATTATATTTTTTTTACTTATTTCGATATATTTAAGTGCTTATCACACAACATTCTAACGTTCTTGCGTTTCAAAATGGTTGATGACGATGACGATTAACGGACGAATTTCTGATGTTATATAAATATTAGGGGTAAATAAATAAATAAATATTAGGGGACAATCTTACACAAATCGACCTAGTCCCAAACTAAGCAAAGCTTGTACCATGGGTACATAGAAAACATCCATGACTCAGGAACAAATATTCGTGCTCATATGGTATAGAAATAGCAAAAGTGGCAGTGGCTCCTGCAGTTAGTATTGTGGTGTTACTCAGCTGCTGAGTTACAGTGATGAAGGGTAACGCAAAAGGTGCGTGCGCCATTTTGGAAAATTAGTTTTTACGCAAAGTGCGAGTTTGTATTTGTTCCAATTAGTCTGAGCTCTTAACTTAGTTGTCGTAATGTTGTTGAGTGTACTGAAGGTGAAAATGTTCTATAAGACGTAGTTATTATAAAGGAAGGATGAAATATCTGCCAAATTTTGTTAAAAAGAGCGATTATTACTCATTACCTAAATAAAACGATTTGTACTTTTTGCGTATAAGTATTATTATTTGTTTTGAGCTCTTTGTAGCGGTCGTTGATTTATGATTTAGCATACACATTGATAGTATCGTAGTGTTTAGTGACACTATTCAATGTATGCCATAGGCAAGAAATAGTTTCCTCAAATAACCGCCATGTACAATCAGCAGCAGAAGTAGCTACGCAAAATAACACGCTCAAAATCATCTATGCAGTCCTTATCCTCTTGATATTAGAGTGGTGTGTAGGTCATTTTGAGCACTTGGCCCGCTTAGCTACTTTTGCTGAAGACTGTACTTAAGACTGAAAAGATCAAAACAATGGCGTCGTCCGTATGAAAATCGTTGTTTAAAAACCAGAGACAAAAGAAATTGCCTGCCTACCACAGACAGACAAAGCAGCAACACATCCAAAGAGATATAAAATGCACAGTAACGTAAAAGTAATTAAACCTCCAGAAAGCTCCGCGCTGTCATTTTCCGTTAGTATTTAAAAATGGCGCATCTATATAATTGACATACAGACGTGTCATACTGAAGTGGTTTTTTACAGGAGTTGCGTCCGTGTATATTACACAATGTGCTAATAATAAAACACACACTTGTGTAGAAAAAAGTTATAGCCTCCTGTAATGTTGCTAAATATGTTAAGAGTCCGCAGTAAGCTCGATTCTCCATACAAACGTAGTTACGCTCTCATTTTAAAACTACGTGTTGGATTTAACCAAACTTTGCATATACAATAACATGAGGTATATCTGTGTCTGTAATTAGTTTATGTAGCTTCAGATACCATAGTAAAAAATAAAACGTATTTAAGTTTTTCATACAAAACTTGTTTTGCTGTATTTCGTTTGTTTTATAAACTGGAACCATATAAACTAATTACAGACATATATATATGTATATATATATACCTCATGTCATTGTATATGCAAAGTTTCTTCACAATTCAACACGTAGTTTTAAAATGAGAGCGTAACTACGTTTGTATGGGAAGGCGAAATTCGGCCGAGCTTACTGCGGACTCTTAAGGCGGGGTAATTTATGCAACAGTAATACAAACAATATGATCTTGGTATTTGCCTTTTACAGTATTACCACCTATCTGATATATCTATTAATTTCTAAGCCTTCGTACCAGTATAATCTGTTTTTTCTGCACTTTTACCCTTGTCCTGTGGTAAATTTTTACATACATACATATACCTCTTTTTATCCAAACCTCTAACAAGTGACGTTAAATGAAAGCCAGGAAAATGCAATTTCACAAAATGCTAGTGAACCGAGGAACATATTAAAGCTCGCCATTCGGACGGCAAATCTGACTGCGTTTCTTTTTGATCCGTCCCCTACGGTCTTTTTGCAACGACAATTTATTCAGTGAGCATCCCAGCTTTTTCTGTGCTTAAATAATTGTTCATGGCTTTGTTTGACTTTTCATTTAAGGTGAAGTTACGAATGTAAATAATCCTCCACCGTTGTCGATTTTAATGAATAATCATTCATCAATCAAAAACGCTAATCTGGCTTGCTCAGTTCAGTTCAGATTTATTTCTCTAAGATTACAAATCACTTAATCGAGAAACAAACAATATTTGAGTAACATTCAACACCAAATGCCTGTGCTAAGTGGAATAGTTTTACAGATACGACAAACGTTCCTGTTGACAAAAAAAAACTTTATGACATACCATAAAGCTTGTTTAATTAATTTTTGCAACCTTTTTGATAAGGAACGTGTTCGAGAGTATCTAATTTATTGACTGCATTATATTGAATTGTGTATAAGTGTATAAATGAATACCTATCGTAGACTATCAACCTATCACGATAGGTTTGTTTGATTATCTTACATGTCGTTTTAGGACATTTGGGCCGTAATACAAATAATAATAAAATAATAATAAATATTAGGGGACAATCTTGCACAAATCGACCTAGTCCCAAACTAAGCAAAGCTTGTACTATGGGTACTAGACGATAAACATACTTATATAGATAAATAAATACTTAAATACATAGAAAACATCCATGACTCAGGAACAATTATTCGTGCTCATCACACAAATAAATGCCCTTACCGGGATTCGAACCCAGGACCTCTTGCTTCGTAGGCAGGGTCACTAAACACTAAAGCGGTCGTCAACCAATACGTGACCATAAAAGCTGGGCAGCTAGCTGGGCAGCTAGCTGGGCAGTTGAAATTAACATAAGGCTTATAAAAGATAGACAAATTAGCCAAAGAGAAAGTATCTAGATATATTGTTCATGTTTAATATTAGACCGGATGATGAAGATTGTACCTTTGTGTTAGTCAGGTGTTGCTGTTGCAAGTAGTCATAGATAATGTTGCATGACCGTATTGAAAAAATAACTTAACATAACCATAAGTATGGTAAGTTAAATGCCCTGTTCATTACATACAACTTAAGAAGCTTTATATGACGAAAGAAAGACTAACAAATTTTAAGACCATTTTCTTATACTATAACGGTGGCAAACAGGCATGCAGTCTGTCTGAGGGTAAGCAGACGTAGCCTATGAACGCTTGCGGTTCCAAACGTATCACAAGCGCGTTATCAACCCTTTATTTACTTGAGGACTCGTTGTGTTGATATCTAATGTTTCTACAAATGCGCGAATAACTTTTAATTAAATTAAAATACAATTAGGTTTGTAAGGTAAGTATTAGTAGTTGCAGTACCTAATAATTGTGATTGCAGCTCTTCGCCTTAAGTAATCGTCCATGTTTTTGCTTTACCCATTGCGTTAAGTATCGCTGCGCATTTGTTTCCAGGATGCGTTACCGTCAGCTGAATTTGTTCGACTAATTTATGGCGATCGCAGTACAAAACAGAGAAGCTCACTGCATTCATTATGGCGAACGATTAATTTAGCGTAAGAGAGTTGTCAAGAAACATTTTTTGAACCCAGAAAGTTTTCTATATTTTCCATACTAATGCCTGAGACATTTCGCCAGAACGTGGACTGATGAATTCTAATCTAATCTAAATCTTAGTTTTTTGTTTTTTCTTTTCTTAGCATTAGTATACAGGGTGTATCAAAAATGGGGTGTGAACCGATCAAGGGCATGTCCGGTTGCGTATTGCGATTCCTACAGTGCATTTTCTTATTTTTTTATTCTTGATTTGTTTTTGTTTACATTACAGTCTTTGTTTTTGTTGACATTGCTTGTTTATGACATCTAAAACGTAAAAGCTATCTGTCACCTGCGTGTCAAAAAAACGTACAGAAAAGATTTTTTTTCATAACACAGCTGTGCGCGCAGCGGTTGAAAATGAAATAAACCCTCCCACCCTTCACCCTCGCGGGGGAATGTTGTCAACACAAGCAATGTCAACAAAAACAAAGACTGTAATGTAAACAAACACAAAAATACCACTTAAACAAAAATAATCAAATAATAAATAACAAAAAAATGCATATTTGGAATCGCAATGCGCTAGCGAATATGCCCTTGCTCAGTTCACACCCCATTTTTGATACCTCCTGTATTATATTTACCCTAATAAGTTTAGTCAAATAAACCACCTAGTTAGTCAAACATGGCTTTAGAAAACAGCCAATTCATCAAGAGAATGGAAGTGTGGTATGACTAATTTACATCATTTCTCTAGAACTACGACATTGAAGTTTCAGGGAACTAATTAGTAAGCCTTAAGTTTTCTTAAGGTGACGGCAGGTAGAGCTGTGACCAAGTTTAGACACACTTTTAGATAAAAGTTAGGCTAACAGTCGTTAGATGATTAATAAGTGAAATTAAACATTAACTTTTATAGCCGTTCGTTTTACCTATATTAACTTCACCTGAAACTAAGTATGTAGGTAATGTATCTGACAATAGAGCCAGAAGGTGAGATTTTCTCTCTCTCTCTTCCTCTCTCTCTCTCTCACCCTCTCTCTCTCTCTCTCTCTCTCTCTCTCTCTCTTGGTAAAATTAAAAATACTGGCTAAGTAAACTCTCCAGAAAACAACAGTGTCAAGGACTGATCGCTTCCGTGTAAAGGCTGGTACAATCAACTGCAAACAAAAGTGCCCCCTGCAAACACACTTCTATGAACGGGAGAGTACTGGACAACTTTGCTGACTGTCCCTTAATTTATTCTAATATGAAATAACCAACTTAATTGTATTCAGATTTCCCCCCGGGGAATTCCCTCTGGGAAACCCCGGCCTGCATCAATGAGCAGTAAATGGAGGAGGCGCTCCAGAACTGCTAAAAACAAAAAGAAACAGATTTTGAACCATACGCAGTTTTTTAATATACGTAGTGACAGAATGAAACGTAAAGCTTTATGAATCTCATGACTACATACGACACTAATCCGATTTAAAAACCGTTACCTTCGTATTTAGTATAGCACTGCAATTCTATTACCCTGCTTAACTATATTAAAAGATACAGCAGCTTTAAACGTGCGTAATTTTTCACCGTAAAACCCCCGCGAATTAGCTAAAACTGGGTCAAACTCTGCGCGCTTTTCTTTTTTTGCATTATGTATTCACTTCTTTTGTTCGGAGTTTTTGACTTTTTTATTTTTAACATATTTCCAAATGGTTTATGGTGTTGCGGTATTAGGTAAGCTTTTTATTATGAACATTTAGAAATGAACGCGATTTTATTATTTGAGAAGATTGTAGTGAGCTTGATTTGGTTTAGACATTCTATATTTTCATAATTCGTCTATTTCATGGTTTAATTCTTTCACCACCTAGATACCGCTAGGCAATTTTCGCTACAAAGCGAAAATACATTGAACTTGTACCTACAAAATTCAACTGCAAATGCATACAAAACAATCCTTAGTTCATCCATGATACGTGTTTACCTTACCCAAATAGTTAAATTAGTGTAACGTTAATCTATAATGTCAATACAATCATGGACGTTCTATCATTAACGAACGACCTCACTTGTCAACAGCCAGAAGCGATAGATGACAAATAGCTCTTGGGCGTTTTTCACCAGTCCGCCAGATCGCAAGAAAGTGCGGACACGGCAGGGGCGGGGCGCCGTGACAAATGGCGCCTTACGCTGACTGTAATGGTTGTCGGATGCATAGTTATTTGGGATAAGCATTTATTTGCTCATAATTCGGTTACTGTGGATCTGTGTGATATGTATTTGAAACATGTTGCGTAGCTTGATTGATTTAATCTATCATCATCCTCCGAGCGTTTTTCCCGGTCGTGCTCAAACAAGCCCGGGTTCCGCTTCCTAATCGCACCTAATCCAAAGATTTGACGTAGGCACTAGTTTTACGAAAGCGACTGTCAGATCCTTCCAATCCAAAGGAAAACTAGACCTTATTGAGATCAAGGACCGGTTTCCTCACGATGTTTTATTGATTTAATTTATATATGTTTTGCTCGACTTGGCGGGGGAACCGAACTATAACTGATATTGAAACTTTTCCTGGCTTTATTCAAATTCAAATTCAAATTATTTATTTCAGACTCATGTCCATATCCATATTATCCATATTGTTCATATTATGGCGCATAAGTTTCAATAATAGGTTACCTTTTCCAAGACATACCCGCTTAGAGAGAATACATATCACCACCAGTGGTTTAAGTGTCAAAATCCCCTAATCATGTTCAATCATCACTATTGGACCTTGATTGCTAGTCACATCGCAACAGCGCCAGCTTATTTCGTCTATGGATTAACTCTTCAGCTTACTTACGTGATTATCGCAAATAAGTAAACTTCCTACTTAAGGGACGTTTTTACCCGCTTAAAACCGCTATTGACGAAAACCCGCGTATTATTCAATCGTAAATCGCGAAGTTTGAAACTGGCCACTTCGCCGCCATGCCACCTGCGCGCCCCACTTTATAGCGCGTAAGTTAACGCGGAATTAATGTTCGGAATCGCGTGAAAAATATATGTAACGCGCGTGTTTTCTTACAGGAAAAACGCCTCTTGGACCGGAAGAGAAAAATGTTGCGTTCTGATTTTGAATAACGCGTTCCGAATTTCTAATAAAGAGTTAGTGCGTTTGTTGCGACTTGAGATATTATTGTCTTAAGTTATTAGGTACGTTTTGTACTAAATGAGGATTGGTTCATACAAGAGTTTAGGTTCGCGTCTCTCCTGCAGACAGCAAAAGATCTATTTTAAAGCCAATTTTTTTGGAGGGTTCTTTATCCGCATTAAAACGGCGTCTTATCTTCTATAAACATATTAAGTATGCACGTAAGCCCTTAATAATTAATCACACAAAAGACTACTTTTGTTTTTCTGACTGTGTATGACCCGATTAGTTATGTTTATTTTTAAAGAGAATAGTGTGTTATAACGCAGCAAACCGGCGAAAATGGAGAAACGTTGCCAGGAAAGCAGTTCAAGCTGAAATGACCTGCGAGGATTAACCATATAGGTACGCGTAACTAGCCTTAAGAGTCCGCAGTAAGCCCGGCCGAATTTCACCTTCCCATACAAACGTAGTTACGCTCTCATTTTAAAACTACGTGTTGGATTGTGACGAAACTGCATATACAATGACATGCCATGAGGTATATCTATGTCTGTAATTGGTTTATACGGTTCCAGTTTATAAAACAAACGAAATACAGCAAAAACAAGTTTTGTATAATAAACTTAAATTCGCTGTATTTTTTTTACTAGTGTATCTGAAGCTACATAAAATAATTGCAGACATAGATATAACTTACACTCCAACATATAGTTGTAAAATGAGAGCGTAACTACGTTTTGAATGGATAATCGAGCTTACTGCGGACTCCCACGAACACTTTGTCAAGAGTGTACTGAGGAGGAGGAGCATGTTTTAATTAGCAACTACGTAATTAATTGTGAAAACAATGTTGTAGGTAATCAAATCAAAATACATTCATGTAATTACATTATTAATTAAAAAGTCAATCGAGGTTTAATACTTATTTTATCATTCTGCATTTCGGGTTTCGAAGGGAAGACTATCGTAAGAAGTAGGTCACATGTGATTTGTCCTCTCTAGTTGAACGTAAATGTTTTTCATTAAACGGAATTAAAATTTATTCTTCTTGATTTCTCTTAATTGACGCGTTTGAAATACGATATTTATTTCTTAAATCTTCTGGAGAACAAATCAGACGAATCCTTTCAAACGTGTATAACTGTATAAGTCAGGCAGCATTTCCCAGCCTGTCTAAAGTCCCAAACGATTCAATTTCCGCCGGAACGCGCCCGTCTATTGACAAAGACATGACTTTTGAAAGACTTTCAGCGATAATAATTGACACGATTGTACTTGCGATTTAGATCATTTTTTCTAAAAGTGTGATAAGATAGATAAAAAGCTTAGGTGTTTGTTTACTACAGACACAGAAACCAAATTGTTCTCAAAAATCCACCATACACAATATGGAACAAAATCCATACAACAAAGAGCATAAAAATAAAATGTGCAAAAATCTCTAACCCGACTACGGAAAACTGACTGAAAATAAAAACAATTTTGCATACAAAAGGTAACCTATGTCATCCGGAGCATAATTACGAATCGATTGACACCTCATTTATCAAAATCGGTTCAGTATATTAAACGCTACGGTGGAACACACGTAAAATATCCCTTCCTTTCGGCTCTGCCGTAGTCGGACAACAAAACATTCAATACGGGTGTAGACCCGAAAATTATTATTACTCCAAAAGAAAAAAAGGCGAAAAAATATGCCTAGTGACGAAAATCCCATTCTGATATCTCAAAGAATGACGAAGCTACAACCGTTTAATATTGCTTGTTAGAGAGAGAAAACGCAAACAGCGTGTGACGTCACATTATGCGAGACTGCCGCAGAGCGCGTCGCCGAACACGAGGGGGCACGGCACGTTACCGTCTATTAGTGACGTCACAATCTACAAGCGTCATCGTTTCATATGAAGTTGCGTTTTGCGAAAAAGGGACAGAACATGGCCCTTCTTAAAACTTTGGACACTTATAACGTCGTGATTATTTAACCTCTTGCGTTGATTTTTTCTCCATTTGACTACATTTTTAATCCTTTTTCGAGAAAATATGACATTATCGATTATTTTACTTAGTGTCTACACCCCTATTGTGCGTTGTAACAAAACAAAAGTACCTACGTAGGTATTGTATTGATACTGATACTGTGAGTGCGTTGATTAGTAAACTACTTACTCTACTATCATCATCGCTGTACACAGGTACCTAAAAGATTCATGAGTCGTGGATATTTAATTCGTACATGTATCTATTGAAGTTTTTATTTTTGTAAGTAAACATTAAGTACAAAGTAAGTTTGGGACTATGTCGACTTGTGTTAATATTGTCCCCAAATGTACCTATTTTTATTTTTATTGAATATGGCCTTACTAAAGCTACAATAATGGTTAGCGGTTGTTTAGTGCCTATTTTACCTATATTTGCTTCCATTTCGCCATTGCTTATTATTAACACCAAAACCGCTCAATCTGTCCCTATTAATTAGTGTAATTACTATCCAGCATTAATTACTAATTCCATTCGTTTGTCCGTCCGTGGAAGCCTCATTTCCCTAATTCATGGTGAAATTTCATTTATCAGATGGGTTTAGCTGCAATTTAGGTCTCACATAGGATATTGCTTCGCATGATATAATCTACAATGGGTAATTAGTGAAGTAGGTAATAGTTAAATTTAAAAACAATCAAAATTTAAGTTCCTATATTAAGTGTAAACTATATGCAAAATGGCCGAACGGTAAAATGTGCAACACGCTAGCAAAATACCTACTCGCAAATGTTATCATACCAATAGGGGTGTAGACACTAAATAAAAGAATCAATAGTCAGATTTTCTTGAAAAAGGATTAAAGATGTAGTCAATTGGAGAAAAAATCAATGCAAAAGGTTAAATAATCACGAAGTTATAAGTGTCCAAAGTTTTAAGAAGGGGTATGTTCTGTCCCTTTTCGCAAAACGAAACTTCATATGAAACGATGACGCTGGAAGATTGTGACGTCCCACTAATAGACGGTAACGTGCCGCGCCCCATCGTGTTCGACGCGGTCCCCCGGCAGCATCCTTTTATGTGACGTCACACACTGTTTGCGTTTTCTCTCTCTAACAAGTAATATTAAAACGGTTGTAGCTTCGTTATTCTTTGAGACATCTGAATGGGATTTTCGTCACTAGGCATACTTTTTTACCTTCTTTGATTTAGAGTAATAATCATTTTTGAGTTTACACCCCTATTAATGATTCCAGAATTACCAGATTATACACATTTATAATATAAAAGCAGAAACATTTGGTAAAGTTTACACGCGTAATGTGAGTATGGTCCGAATTGCTTATCAAGCACGAATTAACTTCTCTTTGTACTATAAAGAGAAGACACATAAGTGTAGGTAACCACCAATTGTTTACGTTGTTACTAAGTACCTTGGCTGCAACGGCTAATAATAATGGTTAATACCGATATACCTTTCATTTTAATTTGAACCATGCCACCTTAACAATAGTGAGTCTATTCGAGTAAAGCATTTATTAAACATGGCCTTTTCATATCGAAGTGTTTGTGTCACGTGGCTAAACAACGCTATTGTTGTACCGATGGGTCTTAAGATAAGATCTATTCTAAAAAAGCGATGTGGAGTAGACTTATTTCACTTTTTAACACTATATTACAAACATACCATTCTGTAAACATTTTTAACAGACATATTCGTTCTGGGGAATGGTCAATCTAGGATCATATCATAAAGCGTTTTATGCGGATTTAATCGTAAATTTTACGCATGGGTGCCTTTTTCTGATGTAAATTATACTCCGAAACTATGGTTACTGTATTATTTACAAACTTGCAGTCACCTCTGAAGGTAAAACGAATAAAACGACCATACCATTTAAAAAAAAAACAAAAGAAAAACATTATATAGTTTTTGAGAAATGTACCCAGTAGAGGACAAATGGACAAGCGGACATACGAAAGAAACTTGGCCTAAGCTAAAGCAGAGAATTGCGTTCGCTTCGCTCCCTCGTTCAAAAAACGTAATATTATTTGCCTCCTTAACATTATTGACTCCCTGCAGACTCGATAATACGACTCTTAAATAGTAATACGCCGGGGAACAATGTCGCAGTCTCACACAAAGAGAATAACGAAAGGAAATACATCTCGTCTCACTGCACCACGGAAAATGAGAAGGAAATATTCGAAAGCTCAAAACGGGGTTTTATCTCGAGGACTTCATAATAAAACGGGAAATAGAAGCTCATTTCCCAAACCTCCTATAATATCTACGAGCTGTTCTGATTTTGAACCTTACTTCAAAAACGCGTAAGGCAGATTTTAAATGGTAATATTAGCAATGTAAGATTTTGCGTGGGTGGACTGGGGAAATCCTAATTTAGCGCCTGAAAATGTTAAGTAGTGTTTTTTGTGAAGATTTGCGGCGCGGCTCTGAATGAACTGAGAGTTTTTAGGCTGTTAGGGGATTATATTTAAATCGCACTTAAAAATATAACTAAATTGTTAAGAATGCGAAATACTCTGCTGAATGAGGGGTTCATTGGTATCCTAGTGATATACATTCCATAATACAATATTTTTATACAGTGCCATGATGTGTCACTGCTCTCAAGTAGTCAATCAACTTTAATAAAACGAGCGCATATTGAAGAGGAGTTGGTATATTGAAACGAAACTAAATAAGATCGTGTTATATCTTTTAAAGCCTTTAAATTGATTACGTTCGGTCATCTTATGATTTTCATAGTACTTAAATTCTATTTCATTGTGATAAACCTATCTTATAGCTAGAGGTGAAAAATCTTTCTGTAAGAAACTGGAAAATTTGATGCTAAGTTTTCCTGGAAAACGCACAACAGACAACGAAGCTAAACAGAAAACGGGAGCAAATAATACGATTTGGATCTTCCCTAAAGATTTATTTTTCTAAATTAAACTTAAACATTATTCTGCAAATATCAAATATGATTGGCAAAGTACTTATCGGTTCCCCTGGGGCTACAATGAACGGGAAATAGATACGGAACGGTAACAGCTGATATACATTTTTAACGAAGCCGATTTCCTCAAGGCCCCAACCTCCCCTTTGATGTTCATGATTGGCCTGATTTCAAATAATCTTAACAGAAATATATGAGGGTGGGCCGGGGATAAATGGATCCTTTAAATAAGTACTTTATTGGCTATGATCTAATGCAGATGTAAGGAGTTGGTTGAAGGAAATGGGTACGGTTGGTTTTACTAAGAATAAAAAGGACGTATTGGATTTGTGTTTGTTCGTGTTTAGGGAAGTATTGTACGTTGAAGATACATTTCCGCCATTTTTAGGGTAACGTAGTCAACAAGGAACCCTTATAGTTTCGCCTGGTAAGTACGTCGGTCTGTCTGCGGCTTAGCTCAGTAACCTTTACTACTAGAAAACTGTAATTCGGCATGGGTATATAAATCAATCACGCTGACAAAACAGTAGAATAAAATCTAGTTTCTGTTTTGGGTACTCCCCTACACCTAAAATGAAAATGTATTTTTTTCTCGTTAAACCCAGTGTGGGGTGTCGTTGGAAACCTTGTTCAAAAATATCATGGGTTTCCATAAATTATTTATCAACTCAGATTCGTTTGCCAAATAATCTCGGGCTTTAAAGCCCTTGTAACTAAGACAGTGAGACTACTACGGAACCCTTAACTGCGCGTTGCCCGACACGCACTTGGCCGATTTTGTGTTTTATTTTGACTGCTGATGTGGTGATATATGTTAGTGTAAGTCTACTATTTTTCAACTTTACAATCTAAATATAGGTACCACGTATGTTTACGAAATTATAGATGCTATAGCTCGTTACCACTTATGAACAAGTATAATATAAAAAAGTACATAAAACAGTCGACAAATACGGTTAGGTAACAATATTCTAACAAATAGAAACAAAAACGACACGAGTTTAAGCTTCACGTTTCCTTTGAAAACAAAACACTACCAGCCATCACAAAACGCCTTGCTAAATCAATTGGCTCCAACAAAGATATTTGGAAAAATCGGAAAACATTGAACAAAATAAATTGCCCGCTCGGCCGCGACACGAAATGAAATAAAACCAGTTTAGGTACTGCGGTGCATACGGATCTGATTCTTCAATGAATGTTTTTTTTTATCGCGAAGTGTTTTTTCAATCCTATGTCAGGGACCATGTGTGTACAGGAAGGCTTTTTGCCACTCTGGTTTCGTCGTTTTCGAAGTGCAAGTCTGAATAAATGGCAATACATAGGTGCAATGTTTAAAAAAAGGGTAGACCGGACTTGAAAATTACTACCCAATGTGAATTCCGGTGTGATATAAATCATTATCAAAATTAAAATCATTTACTCTGTCTGACTTTTTCTTTGTTATTAAATTATTTTCCTCGTCTCAAAAAAATATTATTCTATTCAAAATACATTCGTCGATTTTTTTTTATGTCCGAGTTCTTTCGTCATTTGGGTTTGCGATAATAGAATCTTATATGTAATGGCAACATTATTGGACCATAAATCTTTGTCTGTTAAACATGATCATACCTTTTAAACCTTAGATGCACAGTATCAAAAATTACACAACCGATGTAACACGAGCAGTAATAAAATCACTTAATGTCAATTATAGACTTTGTCAAACAAGACACGGAGTCATAAATGTGCCGTGAATTGTTCATAACCCATTCTAAAAGCAAAGTGATTTATACCATATGCACCCAAGTACTAAGGTATTTTTACTACGCCTAACTGATAGACAACATTATGACTGTTATATGAAATTCTGCATACATTAACTGAATATTGTTTTACATAAAAATTCCAGACATCACTAATGCGTTTCTCATGCCAAACAGTTCAATAGCGATATTGAAATCATAAAGGGTGTTATATCGCGCGCGCTGCAAAATGCGTCATTATTTTCTGCTTTATAACGTCATAAATCGTATAATAAACGACCGCCTGTAAAAAGCCCGTAAACTAGGCATCGCAAAAGTCCACTTACGAATCACGTTTCCATGTTCATTTGCGTTTCCGGGCTTTTTAATAGAATAAAAGATTAAGTCGCACGAAAATAACGACATATCAAAAAAGTTTGCCGTCAAAATTCAGTTTTAATTGTGTAGTTATAGGGTTGAGAATGAAAGTATTTCAATTTTTAGGGTTCCGTACCTCAAAAGGAAAAAACGGAACACTTATAGGATCACTCGTGCGTCTGTCTGTCCGTCCTTCACAGCCTATTTTCTCCGAAACTACTGAACTAATTACGTTGAAATTTGGTACACATATGTAAGTTTGTGACCCAAAGAGGAACATGTAACGCAAACAAATGAATTTTAAACATGAGGGCCACTTTTGGGAAGGAAATGAGAAAATTAAAAAATAAAGTTTTGCATATACTATCGTGTTACATATCAAATGAAAGAGCTCATTGTGTGCATCTAAAATATATATATTTTGTAATTTTAAAATAATTAGTTTAGAAATTATTTAAGAAAATAGTTGAGTCTAAAATTTTGAAAAAAATACACAAAATAGTTCTTTACCTACAGGTGACAGGAAAACCTATTAGAAATGTGCAGTCAAGCGTGAGTCGGACTTAATACGGTATTTGTCAAAAATCTAATCAGCTTATTTTTGAGAAACGTCAAAAACGCTCGGTTAGTAAAAAAAATGTTTAAAATCTTGTGATGTACGGAACCCTTGCAACGCGAGTCCGACTCGCACTTGGCCGGTTTTTTTATTTGAGATGGGTCATTGTACAGCTTAAAAATATTCGTGATTATGTGTGGAATTAAGTTTTTGAATCAAAATAGCCGTAAAGGCAGCTAATAAACTTAAAGGATATTATTTAAACGCGGTAAATACGCTTACGTACAGTAATTATAATTTCTTATGAAAATTATTTATTGAGCCACGAACCATAAACTTACAAGACTTCTTAAAAATAGTTTAATTTGCTTTAGCATTGGTCATATTTGGCAGTTACATGGATAAGATTAATCCTCGTAGTATCCTGGAGCTTATCTTTAGTTACACATTTATGACGTCAATACCGACCTCGTCATCATACCAAATGTTTACCTAATGTCCTGGCAATGTTTTGGTTATGATATTGAGGTCAAAGCTTCCATGCGTTTTCCGGGATAATGTTACCTTGCCCACAATACAAGGTGTAACAAAAACAGCGGCGATCCGTTCAAGGGCATAAAAGGTGACGTGTCCTGATAAGAAAAAAACTGAGTTTTTTTGACGCGATGTTTTTTTTACATTTGTATGGAGCGTTGGCCGACTGGGGCGACCTGCCGCAACCGCTCATCCGATTTCAGAAATTCTTTCACTTGTGTATGAACTTTCTGTATACATGTTTTATACGACGTTTGCCAAGTCCCATGGCCTCGAATACAACACTAAGAAAAGTGAAGTCATGGTTTTTAGGGCAAAAAAAATCAAGCTTTATCACGCACAGCCTGTTATACTTCATGGCGTGACTCTGGCATATGTGGACAAGTTTAAATATCTTGGTCATATTATCACCAGTGAGCTCAAAGATGACCAGGATATCGAACGAGAACGCAGAGCATTGGCGGTTCGGGGAAATATGTTGGCTCGATGCTCCAGTAATGTCAAGGTAACGCTCTTTAGAGCATATTGCCAATCGTTTTACTCGAGCAGCCTGTGGGTTAACTATACGAAGCGAGCCTATAATGCATTAAAAGTGCAGTACAACAATGCATTCAGAATGCTATTGGGCTTGCCTAGTAGATGTAGTGCATCTGGCATGTTCTGCGAAGCCAGAACGGATGGTTTTCCAGCAATCATGCGCAAGAAAATAGTATCTCTATTAGGTCGAGTGAGAAGCAGTCCCAACAGCATTCTGAATGTTATTGCTGACAAATATGATAGCCCAATTCTCGCTCACTGGATTGGCCAAATAAAAGCGGTGGCAACGAGCCCGTATTAAATAGTTATAGGTAGGGTTATTAGTTTATTAGAATCAAATGTGGAGACATTTGATTCTAGTTCTAATATATCCTTATGGAGATAAGCAACTAACTTTTAGCTTTAAGTTTAATTTATTTGTATCGTTTTCTTTTGCTACTAACAACTATGAAGCCCGTTCTTCGAAATAAATATGTATTATTATTATTCTTTTATTATTATTTATTATAACCGTTTTGAATTTATTTTAGCAATGATTTTATTTGCTCTATACGGCGCCACCGATGCTTGCAACCACTACTTACGAGTATTAACCCATCACATACAAAAGCCTAAATAAAAAAACATGTTTGTAAATCAATTATGCCGAAACAACGAAATAAACTGAGATGGGGCTCACATATAGGTAGTTTATATCTTGAATTACTTTTATTTCGAAAACTATCTGTTGTTGTTGAAATCAGGTGGAAGTTGGTTGGTGGGTTTTCGTTCAATTTAAATAGGCGATGTTCGCATATCACGGGATACAAGAAAAATAAGAAAATGGCCGGTGTATCTACCATACCAGAGAAATGACTTAGTAATCGGAGCTGACTAAGTAGTGTTAATTGTGAAAAAACTCATGATGCTAACTAAAATTTGGTCAAAACTTTGGCAAATTCATTAAAATTACCAGAGGTGTAATCACGTTACGTTTTGAACTCGCGTTAGGTACTAGATCCAACTGTTATTTTTCCACATAAAAATTGTCATTTAGATCTACTTAACGTACGTATAATGCGTTACGTGATCGACCTGCTGCACAACAAAAAAAAAATCATAGTAACATTTACGTTTAAAACTGGTTTTATAAGGGAACAAATGAATTAAAGATTGTCGTATTACAAAAAGCAAACAACTGTTGGCCATAGTTATGCAGAAAGCGCCGGAAACATATTTTCTATCAGATTGAGTAAAAACTTAACTTAATCATATTGGTCGTAGGTTCTTTGCATTATTAACTAATACCTTTGGTTAGGTTTCTGCTCAACAATATATATAATCATACTGCTTCCCTAAATAATTAGAATAAGTACTTAAACTTCTGAAATAGTCGTCTTCCATGGGCCAATTTTCAGGCGTTGAGGAAGGAAATCATATAAATAATTCTCGTCGCAAACGTGCAGTGCAGTTAAGTAACCTAAGTATACTTGAGATTATCTCAAATAATCCATCAAAAAGCAACTACCGTCCAAGGCAGAAGATTCCAATGCCAATGACAGTTTTATAAAAAGTCGGCCACATTTAATAATCTCTACCTTATGTAAAGGTATGCTTTGGCTATATTACAAACATATTTGAAGTTAAATATTGTAATGTAAAAGCGTGAATAATTACCGCTCCAGTGTATTTTCTTATCTCTTGCAGCTAGCCACAATTTTGCACATATTTTTCCGGCGAGATATGAAGCTGCTTATGGTTAGAATAGAATAGAATAGAAAAACTTTATTTCGCAAATAACAGTAAGTACATTTTAGATTTACACTTAGATGCTATGTTAAAACTAAGACTGGTTTTCGTTTAAACGAAGCATTTTTCACAATATTGTGGTATATCGTACGGTCTGAACCATTTAAAATAACTTCTGTGTATGCGATTTATTTATAATATCATTATCATCATATCAGCCGAAAGACGTCCACTGCTGGACATAGGCCTTCCCTAAAGTGTGCCAAAGTGACCGGTTCTGTGTCACCCGCATGCATAAATTTATTATTTATATACAGATATAAAAATAGAAAAACATGTGTTCGTGACACACAAAACAACAAACCAAACATAATAGTCGTTTATGCAACTGATCCATAATGAGAGCCCTTAAAGCATGAGTGTGGTTTTATGAGACGAGAGTCAGCGAGTTTCATAATAGGATCACACGAGTGTTGTAAGGCCTAATTATGTACAGTTGCATACACTAGGTACTTTATCTACACATATCATAAGTACTCTAAGATGGGTACACAATTCTTCTTTCGTAACAGCAAAAAATTACAAAAAAATTATAACAGCAATGGCGGCAATTCGATCCTCCTTCAAGACGAATTGTTTTTTTTTTTAATCATAGACAAACGAATTAAGTCCCTATACTCATGTCACTCGAGATCAAATGTCGTGCATAAGTATTTAAAAAAAACATACTGAATTGACGTTTCATGTCGATAACTGTTTCAATATCTATGGATACTAGAATAGAGACGCACTTGAGTTTTGACAGCTCTTCCAAATTTAAACCCATAACGTTACAAAAATCTGTACTGTTGTAACATTAAAGTACAGACTTTGCCTACTACCACAGACAAGAAAGTTCTCATAGTATAATCGGTTGTAATAATGCTGGTCATTTCCTACGGTTTTTGAACGCATTTTAGAGCACTAATGATATGTGCGTCGATAAAAATGTTTGTTGTTAAAATCTTTTTTTATATCCAAGATCTTTATCTTGTGGATTGTTTGTTTGAAAACATTCAAACGGCCGCGGCTTATCAGATTTTGTAATAAAAATCTAAGGAAGAAGTTTACATTTCTTTAGCGATTGACGGTGTTATTTTTATTTGCGATTTGTTCCATGAAGTGATGGCCGAGTCACAAATTACTTCCACTTCAACAGTTCAGAAAATCTATCTTTTTCATTTAAGCTGCGTGCTAAGGTTCGTTTTATCCACTAGGGAAATAAATCGAAACGCAAAGTGATAAACTATCATATACCTAACTTCTTACTTGTCTGTTTTATTTGCTACTTCACGCTGATTAATTCTTTTTGAATTGTTTGTCTTCTGCCATTCCTCGCTGCGGTGAGGGAAACTTATGTTTCTTTTTAAAAATAATTTATCTATCGTATTTTTATAATTTATGTATTTTTTTTCGTACATTAGATTTTCTTTTCATGTCAAGAATATATATGCATTTTCTTTCTTTCTTTTGTTGTCGTCGTCGTCGAATTGCGAACTGAGTCATCTGACGAAACATTTGAACGTCAACTGAGAATCTTTTTAATAAAAAAAAACATTATTTTCGGTGAAGGAATACATGGACTTTCAATATTAAAATTAGCACTGTGTTTTGACATGATAATAATCTTGGACGTATATTAATTTTTGTATGGTCAATATTTAGGTATGACTTTATTTTACCTACCTACCTATTATGCCTAATAATATAATTTGACATTTAATTATCATTCATGTCCTTTTGGACGATCATGATATGAATTTAAGTAGTTTAGCTAGCGTTAATTAATATTGTAATATATATTAGGAAATAAAAAATCTCAATCTGAATCATAATTATTCTTGCAAAACAGGGTGAGGCTTTTTAGATTTTTGTTTGGTTTCTCTGTTGCTACAAAAGGAAACGGTCAACTGTTAGTGAGTTCTGTTGTCTCACAATATCTCTCAATTCGACAAAAAATCATTGCATTCATGCCAATCTAAGCATTTCTACACGTAAGTATTTATATGACGAATTATATGTATGTATTGTATGTAGTATTTTCCTCTGTAAGTATGTTTCACATTATCTGTAAATCCAGTTTCTAAAACAGTCCCAACCCACAGCTTTCTTCCAGGCAACCAGTAAACTACAATAGCTCCTCTAATGCAATCAGTCTTCAATCTGGGTTCGACGCTCGGCTCAAGTAATGCTCTAATACAGTCTACAACTAACTCGGTTATAGTGACGAGTGCCTTTTGTCTGGTGAAGCGGAACTTAAAACATAGTCTATATACGTATTATTAAACATATACCTACACCCTACTAAAATTATTAATGTCAAAGGTCTTGGATGTTTAGATGTTTGTTAGGTACTCACGCTTAAACGGCTCAACCGATTTGAATGAAATTTTGCACGAAGATAGTTTATAGCCTGGATTAAAATATAGGATAAGTCTTCACGAATCACGATGTCTTTCGCCTTAACTCAATAAGCATGTACAGAAATGTATTACAGTATTCTATGATGAATAATGAATGTGGTAAATTGCTAATGAAACTGCTATTAACAGTTTCGTGGCAATGTTGTCTTCTCTTCTATTTTGTATTTTGATTTATGTGCATGTATGTGTTGTTGTCATGAATAAATATTATTCTATTCTATTCTAAAGAATAGAGTTTGTGAAAAATAGCGAACGGTTTTGTAGCTTAGAGTTACTCTTTCCTATTTACTTTCAGTCTTTACTTAATTCCTAGCAGTATATCGTTTGTAAAGCTCCGCGCGTTAAGATCTTGCCCTGTCTAGATTTTATTTTACCTCGGTGCTGTTTTATACTAAAATATATTAAAGAATCAGTCTGAATCTCGACTCGCTCGTAATTAAAGCGCTGCAGTCCGGTCACGATTGTATTTTTTCCTCTGAATTTTCCACTTGCTCGGTCAAAGTTAATTCATCACGGAAACAAAATGTATAACCCTGCATGGGGAGATAAGTTGAGATGAGGCAGTTGAAATAAGTTGCTGGTACCGGATTTTGCAATTGCAATCCGTATAGATAAGGGCACTATTACTAGTTCCTGATTTAATCACTAGCGAGAAGGACGAACAATTCGTGAGACTGAGATGTCAACCTTTCTCTTAGCCTAGCTGGTCTCTCATGCATGATTTAACCCTTTTATTCCCAATGTAAAGTATTACATACATAATTTTAGACACTCTTTTTTCAATTTATTTTACTCTTCAAGTCGCAAACGAGGCTTTTACGGCCAGCCTCACAAGGGACTTAACACCTTTGTATCGTGTCGTAACGTCATGTTAAACCGCCATATGAAGTTGTCAAACGTGTGAAAACGAGTACTTATGTAGGTGTTCAGCAACTTACGAGGCCGACTGTAACTACGATTTTATTTCAATTTGCACATTTAGGGCGAAGGATTTTTTTTATTTTGCACGTAATCCAGTGACCGAAAAAATGAAATACGATAAACCCCTATTTATAAAGGCTAAGGAAATGTGTAAACAAGGCCTTAATAATTCAATTTACCTACAATGTTGATGGTGATCAATATCAATTTGAAAACATATCGATCGATCGATCGATCAAACTGCAGAAACTAATCTGAAATAAGTTGCTGTGGCACTTTAGTGAATTGCGATATCTGGTAAATCGTCCAAACAAGTACCGGTAGCAAATAAATTCGGCGGCAGATAAATGTGCGCCGGCGACCCAGATCCGGCCGGATCCTGCACTATTCATTACCATGACAAAAATCTAGCTCAGTCTGAAAAATTGGCCGGACTCGAACTTGTGCATTAGGGAGTGTATCTTGACGGTAAAATGTTCTCTGTATTTACTAACGGGATAAAATAAAGATATAGATTAATGTCGTGTGATTTTAAAAATTAAATAATAAATTATTGTATCACAGACTCTCAAGCCCACTGACTGTAATCGAGCGGTAAGGCGCACGACTTTTAATCTGGAGGTCGCGGGTTCAGACCCAGCCTCGTACCAATGGGTTTAAAAAAAAGTCCTGTGTACAAATTATCATTTGATATTGAATGTTCTCTATTCTCGTTTAGGGCACTACCGGGAAACACGCTAGGAGGATGACGATTGTGTCACCAATTCTGTGCTATGACCTAATTTTAATACTTGATATTTAGTGTCACGATTTTAATATAGACCGTCACTGAAATATATAATTCAGTGATTTCTGAAAATAAATATTTCTTCATGATTTCTTCGAAAAATTCTTGGACGAGGCCATAATGAACGTCTTTAAATACCAAAATACATCAATAAACATCATCCAAAGTAAATTAACATCTGTTTGTACGTGAATTTGCAGCAAACCATTCCAAGTGTCCAAATTGTGAAAACTTGTGGTATTTCCCCTAGCTAGCCGCAGCCACTTGGCATTCAGCGCACAGAAACCGATAGAAAATTTTCACTCGCTCTAGAATACGTCCCTCGAAGACAAATAAACGGACATCTCGTCGGTGTCCTCGGAGTACTTTAATTGATTGAATTTTTTAATTTAAAGTATTGAGAGATACATTGGGCGGTGATTTGTGGAGACGTATTTAGTTCGTTGTGAAGTACAGTGAGTAACGGTCAGTTACGGGGGATTCATTCTTATCGGTAGTGAGCGGGGCACATTGCACGTAGAACCGAGAGATGGCCGTTGGGGCGGAAAGGTTCTCGAGTGGCGACCACGTACCGGAAGGCGCAGCGTGAGTTTTGATTCTCTAGGGTTCTGTCTAGATGTGTCTTAGTAATAATCATATAATAAGAAATCCGACAATAAACAGTTAAGGGAGTCAAATATTATTTTTGGCAAATATTATCAGCAGATTGCTTAAGTTTATAAAGACAGATATTCTATTCACACCGACGTTTCCTTTCACCGAATTGCAGACATACTTAGCACCGACACAGAAGCTGCAAAAAACACCCGCATTTTTCCAAAGCCACACAAAATACATTATACCTAAATACCGGTTCCCGAAGCACTCAAACCTAAAAACACGGCGCGTTTTCGAGTGTTTCACACCCAGTAATGCGTTCGCACGTGTTCGAGGACTTAATAAAATAAGTGCGAGGTGAAAGCGTGTTTGTTGTTTCCGATAGTGAAAGAAATCGTGGACGCCGCGACGTAATGTCCGGTGAACAGGAACGGGACGATTCTTGGATAAGAATGGATGGATGTTAATGGATTTTCCGAATTGTGGGCGAATTTTTTGGGAACAGATTTACTGTAATATTTACAGAGACTTGCCAAACGGATTATGTTTATAAGGTACAATGTTGGCATTGTAATGTTCATACTTTTTCATTTAGGTAGTGTATTTATTCCATTTGTATGACGTTTCCGTGAGTCACCGACGGTGCTGGCTGAAAATCAGCGCTGCAGGTGTCTGACACCTCAGCATAATGCTGAGCCAGTGTCCGGTTCAGTGCCGCAGACACACTTGTTTCATGTTTTAACTGTTTTTTGTTTATTTTATTGTTTAATATGTGTGTCCTGTATGTTTGTGAATAAACTTATAATTTTTTCTTTCTTTATTTTTTTCCGTTTAAAAAATACTTGTCGTTGAAGCACTACCAATACTTTTAGACGAAAACAACATATACGGCCAAACATACACAGGTAAAGTTAGTGTTGTGAGCTTTGTAAAGTATGTCAGGTATATCCGGAACTACTTTTCCGTTTTCAAAAATTCTTTCATCTAGTAAACAAACTGGATATTTAGGATGGAAGCTGGAAATAGTTATGTTTCCCGCGGCTCTGTCTGAAGCTAAATCATCAAAACTGCGAACTTACTTGGCAGATTTTTCCAATCCCGTTTATGATTATTTGGACTATACAAGGTCATGCGTGTAGAAAGAATAAGTAAAATTAGTCGGATAAATGGAAAATTGCCAATCAGTAAGGCGGAAAGCTAGTGATATATTTTGATATGTCAGTTTGATTATGCGATGAGAAAGCAGTGAGGAATGCTTTAACGACTACCGAAGTCTTACCAAGACTGCTATACTCCATATATCCATGTCAGTAGGTACCTGAAAATATAAATCTCAATTAATAACGAGTAAATATATTAACAAAAATGGACTCCTCCTATATCACAACGTAAATAGAAAATAAAATCGATACTAATAGTATAAATGTGAAAGTGTGTCTGTCTGTCTGTCTGTCTGTTAAGACCTCTTCACGCTCGTCACTCTTCACCCCAGAGATTGAGATGAAATATGTATGGATATACTTTGAATCCCAGGGAAGGACAAAGGATGGTTTTTATCCCGGAAATCAATTCATCCCCTGGGGGGAGGGGAATGGGGGATGAAAGTTTGGATGGAGCTAGGTTATAGCTCCACGCGGATGGAGTCGCGGGCGGAAGCTAGTGTGAAATAAGTGCTTGTTGTTTGGCCTCTTCCTAATTTGATCGTTGTGCGGAGTCGAAACGGTAGCATTGTCAGTGTAGTGCAAATGAGTGATGGAGATTCGTTGGCGAGGCGGTATAGGAATGCAGTTCTGCATGCGTCGGTGCTTTCGCTGAATATAATACTACTACGCAAATATAAGTAAGTAAGAATATCTGTGCGACATCAGTAAGCATTCGGTGAAGTACAAAACTTCTGCACCCAGAATACCGCCCCGTCAAATGCGAAAGTGACGCATTTTGTTTTGCATTGCTGTATTTCTGTTTGATGAAGTCAGGGGACTGTCAAATCCATGTTAGATGAATGAGTGAAGCACACTAAAATCGAATCAGAATGCGAAATATAAGTGACAAATTGACCCCCTGAGTAATGCACTCTGCTAACATAATTCCTTGATTAATAATGACATTTTCGGGACATGTTTCAACTCGCCCCTTCAAAGGGATATGGTGCTCCAAACGATGAATCATTCATAAAGTTATCCAATGGGATCTAACGGTTTTAAGTAAGTGTTGCTCTCCTTTCGCGTGGTTTATCGTTGTTATGAATCTGCTTGAAAAATTTTAAATTGTTGAATTAAATTATTCACTTCAATTTTTTTTATTTTTATTTAATCCAAATTCTTTAAAATACTTAATGTGTTGCACATAAAGCCACTATTTAAAATCTGGAAGGTTTAGGCAATAGTTGGCGAGATCGCGCGGTTCACCCCGCGTTTCTTAAGTATGTAGTATTTAAGGCTGTAGTTTCTTAAAATAGCTCGGGAAATAAAAATATCTACGTACTTAATGTGTAAAATAAACACATAACGGATTTTTTTAATATAAATGAATACTAGCATAAAACATAGGTACAACATTACCTACTTACTTAACGCTTTCTAGTACCTAGTTGGTTTCGAACACTTTGGGAAATTGATCAGTGATACTTTATATTCTTGTCATGCCATAACGAAGCTGTCACGTGACTGGTTCATTAATCTGTTAAGAGTCCTCAGCACGCTCGACTCGAATCTCCATATAAACGTAGTTAATAGAAACATAAT
The DNA here is from genome assembly GCA_947049275.1 of Epinotia bilunana. NCBI lineage: Eukaryota > Metazoa > Arthropoda > Insecta > Lepidoptera > Tortricidae > Epinotia > Epinotia bilunana. The sequence continues at coordinate 16,776,976 of OX346266.1, read as the reverse complement.
GTATATACGTAAATTATAATATAAATATAATAGAACAAAATAAAGCGATTAGAGACATTCTGTTAGGTTTTTTTTTCTATTTTAATTTCTGGCAGAAATTATTTCCGACCTAGATAATGCAGATCCCATTGAGTATACAAAGTAACATGTTATTCTAGCATGTCGTTTTAAAATGAGTACTCAACTACGTTTGTATGGAGAGTCGAATGTCCCGGCGACCCTTAATGTGTCCAATTGATACGACATGTTGTCTTGATAGGATTATATCACTGCTCATTTCAACTCGTTTAGAAATGGGTAAACCGTATTACCCGGTAGACGTGCATATCTTGGTACCCAGTCTCACCAAGCCATGCGAAACCCACGAAACACATGTCAAGTTAACTTAACCAGCCTCAAATGGAACTGGTAATTAGCCGGCTGATTGGCCGGCCCGGGCCCGGTGACAGACGTCACTCGGCAATTTCCGGCCGTTTCCGTGCCCGCAGGACATGCCCGTTCAACCGAATTTGGGTGTTGCTCTTTTTTCTTCGAGACCTAACATCTAACCTGAAAGATCTAACATATATACGAAATCGACATATTTGGGTTCGTCTGTGACGTCTCTAAAAACTGGTCTAGGGTTTTCATTTTAAACCAATTAACACAAAAGTTATGGCCAGAAAACCAGTTTTTTGGCCTAAAATTGTTCAACTTTGATGCCAAATATCTCGAAAACAATTAACTTTGAAGTAAATATGGGATACTTTATTGCTTAAAGTCGTTGTTGTTAATATAATAAGCTACAAAAAACATTAGAAAACTAAGGGATTCAGATCGAAGGTCATTGACGTATGGGAGCCCCTTAAAGTAGGTCTAGTGGTTCACGACAGAATTACGTTTTTTGTATTCTATTCTCTTTAACCCCGTAAAACCCGGTCATGTCAAAAAGCGGTTCAGCTATTTTAGTTCCGATAGGTCCTCACGAGGTTTGCTTATTACTGCTCTATCTCGCGCCAATCAGTAAACACTCAAGTAAATGTAGACGCGGGGGCAAGAATCTATACTGACTTGACTGACAGTAAACTATCACAGCAAAGGTACTGATGCAGCACCGACGCTGCACCGACTACGCACCTCTAAATGCGGAAGTGGCCTTAGTTAAATTGCATGAATAGTACTTTTTGTGATCAATATAGATTAATTAATAAGTTAAAGTAAGTAGTAATTTGTAACTAAAAATATTGGTTTACCCAATTAGCGTGAGTTGTCAAAAATTCACTCAGTTTTGTGACTAAAATTAAGCATACAAATTATGTGAAATTGAACTTGTTTCACATTTGAATAACGTGTTTAAGCATATAATTTATAAATTGAATAGAAAAAGTTAACTTTAATACAAACTGAATAGTGAATACTCACGTTGTTGTCACAAAACTGACACCGAGTTAATTTTTGTTTGACGACTCAAGGGTCCACATTTTATTGAAAATGCCCCAGTGTAATAAGATCAAATTTTGTTTAGCCTGCGTAATAATGTTTTTAACTATACCTACCTACCCAAACATCTCAAATTCAAAATACGTAGATAAGACACGTTTCCCTAATTAATTGAACATCTCAACTCCATCGAGTCGCTTATTAATTTCGCAAAGTTTATTTAGGTATATCGAGAAGTGGGTCGCAGGTTTTCATGCCAGTTAATTACAAATTCATAAAGGGCAGACCGGACGCATACAGTTTTGACCCTTATTGCAACGGGGTAAGGTGCAAAAGTGTATACACGTAGTTGTACTCGGCTGTATGAGATCTATGTCGATTTTAAATGGGGGACTGTGGACGTGTTTTTGATTTTGTCGTTATATTAAAAGTACCGCCAAAGTAGGCATCATTTTACTCTATATAGGTAGTTCTATTATTTTGGTTACTTATTTACTGCCCCGGAATTTTACTAACCCCACCAATCCAATTCAAACTTTCAAATTAGGTGTAGGGGAATATTCGTATATCCTAGTGAGCCTTAGGAAATGTTTTTTTATTCCTAACCTTCTTTTTTGATTAGTCTAAACGTTATGTATCAGTTAAAGCGAGATTTAGGAATGCGGAGTATTTAAGTGGCTTTTTTTTGGAACCTGACTGTTGCTATAATAGGACGGACCCAATATAGCGGTCGAATTGCGTGGTTGGAGGGTAGACTGGGAAAAATCCAGGGGAAGCCTCCGGCACGAACACGCGGGGAAGTTTATACACTGGAATACTCTACGAGTTTGCGCTCCAGTGAGATTGGTTGAACGGTATCAACCGAATCTGGGGTGTGAGTGGTATTAAAGTTGCTTTTCGAACAAGCGTTATGACTTATTCACCGTCATCTTCGCCTACCAAAAAAATACATTTATGTCGTTACGCGCGTTCAAAATCTTATGAAAGCCAGATCATAGCAACTCAATAATTTATAGGCATCACCGACAAGAGATCTGACGGGTTTCTATAGAGCCGGGCCCTTGTAGATTTTAGTATTACACCGGGGGATTCCAACATACGAATCGTTTTGTATTTCGTCCTTTTCTCTTAAACACCAATTGAATTTCAAACACACATATTGTTTTACTCCAGAAACCCAGCGTGTGTCAAATTTAAAAAAATCAGAAAGTGTGAGTAGGTATAGATAGTTCCTTCTAGATCATGAATACTGATTTCCAGATAAACCATTAAACATACAATCACTTTCAACAGAAACTTTCGTGTAACCCGCATTTGGCCGCTCACTTCGTTCGCTCTATGCGGGTTACACGAAAGTTTCTGTTGAAAGTGATTGTATGTTTAATGGTTTATCTGAAAATCAGTATTCAAGATCTTGAAGGAACTATCTATACAATGAATTATTGCATTCGGTATGGAACAAGTAACAAGTCAAAAAACAAAGCAGCGCCTGAAATCAGTGTCATCTTCAACTAACGTACTACATACGGCTTCAGATATAATCTGTACAAAAAAACCGTAAACCCAAATAAAATAAAAATTGCTGGTGCATATCATATCACTAACATTTTATTTTTTAATTAATACAAATTTCATAAACATAAATGTACTAACATAATTTTTATTCATTATCTTAAAATGTATTTTATCAAACTCAATCCAAGCAAACAAAATACCAAAAACACACCATGTCACAGATATGATCAGTTTCTGTGAACACGTAGATTCCCCATGGCGCAGAGCCTCGGGCGTAGAATCTCACAACGCACCTTGTCTTTGGTACCAAGTAAGACTTGGGTTGCTGTGTGTGATAAAGTACAACACATCGCGGAGGTGGCCAATCTCCTTGATGCGACGCGACTCCCATGGCGCAGAGCCCTGGCTTAAAGTCACATTTTACGTACTTTTGAGGCAGGATCCACCTTACACTATCGACCGGTATAGTGACGGCTTCTCCTTATCGTTCGAATGCATAGTTTGTTTGTCGATAGCACAGCTCGACATGAAGGTGGCCAGTCTTCATGAAGAGACGCAAGCTCCATAGCGCAGAGCCCTGGCATAAACTTGTGTGCTAGGATCCTCCAGTCACTACCGGTCGTAATAGTGGTGGATTCTCCGATAGAACCTCTTTCGAAAGTTGTATATATGCAAATCAATCTAAAAATTTCAATAGCGCGATCTAGAACATTGAAAATATATGATTCAAACATATAACGTGAAACAAGGTGGGCAAGGATCAATTTCAAAATGCCAAATTTGGATGATATATGACTTTTCATGACAACCATCATTGCTTGTGTGACGTAGTCGACTTGCATAATTTATAGGGTGACCATACCATATCATTGCGTGGATATTGTGACAATATAATTACCGATATAGGATACATTGCTTATCAAAATTCAATGTAATAAATGGTTTGCTGTAGTGGTCCAGGTCCACTTTGAGTAAAAGTAGAACAAATCAAGAAAGAAACTATAAATTCTCGAGAAAATAAAAAGCTGAGTTTGAAGTTGTCAGTCTGCATACGATCATTGGGAACACATTCAAACCTTTTACGTTATACCATTTGAACCGCATATACCTAATGATTTTTATTTCAGTTTAGGTCTGTCCGTAGACTGTAACTTATGTGGTTCATATAGTGAGTGCCGACTCCGCATAATTGCAACCCAGAAGCAGTCTGCGATTACATTGCAAAACGTCGGATGTAAATACGTTGTGCTATAATCATACAACGTTACAATTGGTACAAGTGTCGGCGTCTATGAGTTTCTAAGACTACATTGTAAAACGTCGAATGTAAATATGTTGTGCTATGTTCATACAACGTTACAATTGTTACAAGTGTCGGCGTTTGTGAGTTTCTAATTACTTACTGCATGAATGTTACCTGATCGTTTTATTTTTTCTGTGTAATTTCTCATAAAGCAATAGGGCTGTACATGATAGGTTTATTATGTATGTATGGTTGATTGTCTTTCCATCATATCTTGGAAACATTTTTTCTAATTACTACATAATGGTGGACAATTGAGTTCAAATTTAGTCTCAGTTACAATATACATAAAGTTAGGTACTATCGAACTGCATGTTGAACACAACCGTTTTAAAGTTTATAGATTTATGTTTTGACAGTTGATTTTTATTAGTAGTTGATAATATTATTTCTTTTATTGTTATCCATCGTGCGTATGAAATGTTACGTATTCGACCTGCAGGACTAGAGATGGAGACTGAAGCTTTACGTAAACTTATGAACTGTTTAATAATAGTCGAGTCGTGTTTGGGTTTGTTTACTATCAACTAGCAAAACTATACCTATATGTTACTGAACTGGGTCGAAATAAGATAAAACATTTTTTCGCATGTAGTCTAACAATAAATCATTTCATTTTCATTATCATCAATGTGATATATATTTTTGTACCTATTTGACTTATAACTTTAACTTACATATGTTATCTAATGATCAAATCAGGTTTCGAAATGAACGCGTCAACCCTATGACTTAGGACTATGTTAGCAAAAATGATCGCGGTTACAATTTTATTACAAAGGTTCCATTTAATTGCATCATCCTTGCAGTGCGGTGTGAACTGATTAAGTAACTAAATTAAATACTCCTAATTTAATAATCATGTAAGTAAGTAATTATTAATTTAATTCATATTTTCACAAATATGACGATAGTTAAGCATTATGAATTCAATTTAACTTTTTTATTATTTTCCTCATGAAATTTAAAAGTTATTTATTATCTATTATTTTTTCAAGGTCGGACTCTGAAGGTTGTGGATACGAAAGCCTTGATTATGCTCCTATCGTTAACAAAAATAAACCTAAAAAAGAAGTTTATTCAAACAGGTAAACATGCATTTTAAATTTAAGGTTGTTTCGTTAGTTAATTACGATTTTATTAGAATCAATAAAATTTTGTTTTAACCTCATTATTTTTTCTTTCAGATCTGATTCGGAAGAAACAGTTATTTTAAAAGAACAGACATCTAAAAAACGGCAGATTACACCAGCAAAAAAAAAGTATGTATTTAATTTTTGACGTTTACACATGAAATAATAATATATACTACATACTTTACCATAAAAAATAATATTTTATGTTTGCTAAACTATAATTATTGTTCCAAATTTTTGTCATTCTTTGGTTATAGTTGACTCTTTTTGGTTTTTGTATACCTTTATCAATGCGACCTTAATACAATGAACATGGCAACGTATAATATTTACACTATTATCGGTATTTTTCAGGTCGGAGAACGCGGAAAGAAAAGAAACCACTGCTAAGAAGCGAAAGACTTGTCCCCCTAAATCGTAAGTAATATTTGTTTGAATTTTATAGTTTTCCAGGGTAGATAAGCATGTGTTGTATTTCCTTAATATAGTATGTACTTACCCGTTAATTATATGCACAGATTTGAAAGTTACGACCATAGTAATAATTCGCGTATTATGACTAAATTATTTTTATACCTTTTTTAATTTACAATGTTCCTGTGTTTCACAGATCGCCAAAAATACATGGAGAAACACCCGTCCTCCAACCATACGATTTGTTCGGGTTACTGACAGAGGAAGAAGCGTCTGCAGATCTTCAAGTAACCACCTTGCTGCCGTCGGTGTTGACATCACGCGTAGCTAACGGATCAGTGGTTCGTCGTATGAACATCGACGGGGAATTTTATGCTGAACTAAAGGTATATAAGACAAGTGACGCAATTTCCACACGTTCTGAAGAGCGTTGGCAAAAGGCCTTGACCTCTATAAAAATCCAATTAAATCCTGATGGCGATGATTGGAAACAGCTACAGGGGTTTTGTAAAGCAGTACGCAATGTATTAAACGAGGCTGAATCAGTATTTTATGCTAAAAAAGCTACTTAATCCATTCACGTTTAAATACATTTTAAATTTGTAAAGTTCTTAGGTAAAAGGTGACAATTATAATTGCATTTCTATATACTATTTTGCCTTATTGACACCCCTACACAAAGGGTATCTTTTACCTGAGAACGCTACATTTGTTAATTTACGAAGATTCCTTTATTTTTTTTACATCTGCATAGTGTGTGCTAGCTTCATACATATACTCTTTAAAATAATTTTTTCATTAAAAAAAAATTGTGGTACATTTACGTTTCGTTAACTGCTTACAGAATTTATTTGAAATGCCATTTTGTTCAAGTTGTTCTGCTAATGTTGAAAAAAGAAAATGGATTGGTCATTTGCGCAGCAATTTGCATAAAAAAAATTGTTCGGAGGAGCATATGAAAGATGTCTATAAAGTTTCGTCTGCGTTTCGGTCTAGAATTGCTACATATAAAATAGTTGCAAACAATGATAAAGATAATTTGTTACCAGCAGAGTTCTTAAATGAAGTTCGTGATAAAGTGCAATATTTAATAAATGAAGCAATTCAAACGCACACGTCGGTGAAAGTTAATTTTGAACTATATAGTTTATTTTACTTATGCAAAAATGATACTCAAGAAATAAAATCATTTTGCACAAAAAACATCATAATATATACACATTTCGATTTCGAAGCAATTTATTCATCAGTCATTGCAGATTTGATGCGGAAAATAGAAAATTTTCAGCATAAAGACAGTGGATGGTCATTTTTAAGTAATTGTCACCTTGAAGTTAACATAAATAAATACGAACCAATGAGAGGATCTAGTTTCTTTGAATTGCCTGCGCAAATTAAAAATAAAAAGGCATGTATAAATGTAAAAAATACAGACAATTTTTGTTTTCTATGGAGCATCGTGGCAGGGTTATATCCTGCTAAACGAAATGTGAACCGGGTAACCTCTTATCCACATTTTAAAAATGTTTTGAATATAAAAGGTTTATCATATCCAGTAAATTTTATGGACATTTCAGTATTTGAACGTAACAATGATAATGTATGTATTAATGTTTATGGTTTTAAAAACGGACGTGTGATTGGACCTCTTTACAAGTCTCAGTTTAAAAGAGTCCATAAAATAAATTTACTGTTATTGGAAAAAGATGACCAGAAGCATTATTGTCTTATTAAAAACTTGTCTCGACTCGTACGGAATCAAATTACGAAACATCACTGCACGCTACATTTTTGCGATGACTGTCTTTTATTCTTTAATAGCGATAATCAACTAAGTATGCACAATTGCGTAGGCATTGCGACTATGTTACCTAAACCAGGCAGTTATATTCGATTTAATAATTATCAGCGTACACAAACAGTCCCATTTGTAATATATGCCGATGCTGAGACAATGTTAGAGACTTATCAGGGCTGCGATAACGACCCTGCAAAATCAGACACCTTTGTATTTCAAAAACATGTACCAGTGGCGTTTGCTTTTAAGCTTGTATGTTCGTATGATGAAACATTAAATGATTTTGTTTCGTATCGTGGCCCCGATTGTGTTAAACTTTTTGTTCAATCACTCTATGAAAAAGTGGAACATGTATCGAATATTTTACGAATAACTAAGCCCATGATATTCACCGAGTCAGACCGCGAAGCATTTTCTAATGCCTATATTTGCTATATTTGTCACGGCTTGATATGGGAAGACAATAAAGTTCGAGATCACTGTCACTTAACAGGTCAATATCGCGGCGCTGCGCATTCACAGTGCAACTTAAAACTACAAGTTCCTCGATTTCTACCGGTTTTCTTTCATAATCTGTCAGGGTATGATTGCCACTTATTTATTAAAGAATTGTGTAAAACTCCTGGAGAGGTAAAATTAATTCCAAAATCTATGGAAAAATACATTTCATTTACAAAGTATGTGATTCTCAATAGTGAAGAAAATTCTTTCCCCCTCCGCTTCGTAGATTCTTTTAAATTTTTAAGTAGCAGTTTAGACAACCTCGCGAAAAGCATGAACAAAACGGATTTTTACCATTTACAGAAAACTTTCCCCCACACGAATCAATTCGAATTATTACTGCGAAAGGGTATTTACCCATATGAATACATGAAAACTTGGCAATCGTATGAGGAAAAAAAATTACCTCCGCAAAAAGATTTTTTTAGTTCAATAACAAACGAAACAGTAACTAGAGAACAATTTCAGCATGCTAAATTAGTATGGGAGACGTTTAGAATCAAGGATATGGGACAATACACCGACCTTTATTTAAAAACTGACGTTTTGTTACTCACTGATATCTTTGAGAATTTTCGAAGAACAAGTAAAACACATTACAAATTAGATCCCGCGTTCTATTTAACAGCGCCTAGTTTATCTTACGACGCAATGCTGCTTAAAACCGGTGTCACTCTTGAATTAATACATGATTTTGAAATGTTTAGAATGATTCAAAGCGGAATTCGAGGCGGGATATGTTTGTGTTCGAATAGATATGCCGAAGCGAATAATATGTATTGTAATGATTATGATTGTAGTAAACCGGAATCATATCTCGTGTACATAGATTGTAATAACCTATATGGTTATAGTATGTGTCAGTATCTACCTTATTCAGGTTTTCAATGGTTGAGCGAGAACGAAATCGAGTCATTTGTAGTTATGGATATACCCGACGATGGGGCTTGGGGTTATTTTTTAATGTGTGACATACAATACCCTGCCCATCTTCATACTAATCACAACGACTTGCCGTTTTGTGCAGAAAAAATGGTTCCACCTGGAGGGATGATGGAGAAACTTGTGCCAAATTTGTATGATAAGTACAATTATGTCATACACTATGTTCACCTTAAAACTTGTCTTAAGCATGGGCTCAAATTAAAAAAAATCCACCGCATTATCAAATTCAAACAGAGTACATTCCTTAAGCAATATATTGATTTAAATACCGAGTTAAGGAAAAAGGCTGTGTCCCCATTCGAACAAGACTTTTTTAAATTATTAAATAATAGCGTATTCGGAAAAACATTAGAAAACACAGAAAGAAGGGTGACTGTCAAATTTGTTAATACTTGGAATGATCAAAATAACATCTCTAAAAAAAAAATCGGTGCTAGTGAATTAATAAACAAGCCCAACTTTCATCGCATATCCATTTTGTCGGATGATTTAGTTGCAATTCAAATGAAACCCGAAAGTGTTGAACTAAACAAACCGATTTACATAGGATTTTCTGTGCTTGAATTATCCAAAAGCCATATGTACGACTTTCACTACTCTGTTATAAAGCCATATTATTCCAACCGTGTAACTCTGATGTATTCGGATACTGACTCATTTGTATATTCTATAAAAACGCATGATTTTTACAATGACTTGCGACAGCGATTTTTAAAACATTTCGATACAAGCAATTTAGAATTAAATAACCAATTTAATATCCCACGTAAAAATAAAAAAGTTCCTGGATTGTTTAAAGATGAGCTTTCGGGCAAAGTAATAAAAAAATTTGTCGGCTTGCGCTCGAAATTATATTGTATAACAACAAATAATGAGTATTCTATTAAAAAAGCAAAAGGAGTTAAAAAACCTGTTGTTCAAAATCTGGGTATTTCTGATTATACCAATGTGCTCCTTAATGACCAAATAATACGCAAGAAACAAGTGCTTTTTAAATCCATTAAGCATGAAGTATTCACCCAGACTGTAAATAAAGTTGCATTATGTAATAAAGATGATAAAAGGTTTATTAGTAATGATAAAATATCTACGTTAGCCTGGGGTCATAAGAGAATTATAATGTAATGCCCCACTATGCAAATAATTAGTAATAAAATAATAAGTAATTAGTAATATTTGTTATAACCTATGTATAAGTACATAATTTTCATCCATGTTTACTTAAATGATTGAAAAATAAAGAATAACTGCGACAGATTTGTACGTTAGCTTGGGGTCATAAGAGAATTATAATGTAATGCCACACTATGCAAATAATTAGTAATAAAATAATTAGTAATTAGTAATATTTGTTATAACCTATGTATAAGTACATAATTTTCATCCATGTATACTTAAATGATTGAAAAAATAAAGAATAACTGCGACAGATTTGTTTTATTTTACTCTTCAAAATTTCATACCTCAAACAAGATAAAACATGACCGAATGTCATCCTATTTAGATTAATTACATAATTATACTTACACCATATTTTCTTAATTTTGCTTGTGCGTAAAAACAATGCGACATAAATGTATAAATGTTAGGAAATATCTTAATATTTCCTAACATTTATACATGACTAATATTTCATTTGTAAACTGAGTACGTTGATTAGTTATTTCACATATACCTATAGAGGTATTCAATGCATTACTGTCGTCAAGTTATGATATTGATGACTAGCATTTATTCCTACGGTTTATTATTTCATTTGATGGAGCGCCGCACTGAACACAAGTTGTTACCAGTTATAATGGACAGTTTTTCCTTAAATCATGTAAGTTTTAAATCAACTTATTTTAACTTTTATGACTTTAGATGACATTACTTATCTGTTATTATTTTAGTAAAAATCCTAACGTTATCATCGCAGTAAATTTAATATGGTTAAAAATAGAGTGTCGTTCGATCCGTATGTTTCATTGTGTGTTTGTTTCATTTATTTAAACCGTGTTCGGTTTTGTTTAGGAAACAGACTTCGACCCTAACGTGTATGCGCAAGATCCTTTGGAAGGATTCACGCAACGCATGGAAGAATGGAACAGAGAAGATCCACCTAAACCACCTAATCCAGAGAAGGTTATGATGAAAAAAGGTGCAAAAAAGCGAAAGGGATCAGAACTGAAAAAGAGACCGAAGAATAAAAACCGTAATAATCGAGCAAAAAAATCGTTTGTAATAAGTAAGGAGGCTCGAAGGGGAAATCGTGTAGTACAAATAAAAATATATGACTTTACGGAGTGTACAGAACCATGCGAATTGAGTTCTGACGAAAGTGACGGTGAATATTTAAGTCTCAGCGCGCAATATGTAGTCAATGATCCTGTTGATGAAATATTAGATTCTGCTGAAAGTTTAATTCATAAAATATCTAAAGAAATATGTAAACGTAATTTGTGAAATAAAAAAAAAATATATTTTAATCGTATTTTTATTTAAAATAACAATTAACTAATGATCCTAAAACACAACTTAATTATACACAACACACACAAAATAAAATTGTTAAAGTGATGTCTACAAAACGTGGATCTCTATATGTATTATATTACTTTTAAAACTTAATAACTAACTACATTTGGAAACGTAAACAATTGTTATCAAAAAACCATTTTTTAATACAGATAACTTGTTTTAATGCACACTTTTTTTTATGATAAACACAGTTATACGTAGAGTCATTGGTACAATATTTTTCATAAAGATATTTAAAATTCGGATAACCTTTTCTCTCCAATTCTATAACAGTACAGTCAGAATACAAATCTTGAATCCATAGTGCTTTTTCTGGACCTTTTACAAAAATTTTCTTATCTTTCATGTGGGATACGATTATTCTTCGGAATTCCCTGTAGTCAATATAACCTTCACTCCACAAAATACCATAATTTTTCTCCAACCACCTTACTTGTTTTTTTTCATTTTCTGTTAGACGTGAAAACGCGTATGGCGGCTTTACTAAAAAAACTTGTGTATAATCGTTAGTGCTGTACGCAAATTCCTTTATTATAAATTCTTTATTAAGATTAAAGCCTTGAAGATCCACAAATAAATATTCTGGGCTCATGATATTTTCCTTGTAATATTGCTCAGCGGTTTGTATTCTATGACGCTATCGTTCAAAATTAGACAATAAGCTGACGTCGCGTCAGGGATATCTTGGTCACACTCTAGTTCAATTCGCACGTCGACAATACCAGCTTTTAATGTATCACTTTGCCTTGAGCAGTCCAAGAAAAACAATGGTGCTATGTCTTTAAAATCTTGAGGACTTAACAATGGAGCTTGAGGACGGTTATAATATGACTGTTGAAATTTAGCGTATTGTTCGTATAATAAAGCAAACTTTCCACCAGAAAAACTTACATTTAAATTTTCATACGGGAAGTATGTAGAATTCAAAAACACTTTGACTTCTCTTAAATTACAGTTGTCGAAGTGTGTCATGTCTTTATCAGCCGCATTCTTTCTACCAGTTTTTAAACCGATAATAACATAACGAGGTTTTTCAATTTGGGATGAAGTTTTGATAGCCCAAGAATGTTTTGATGTTTTAGGTAGTAATGGATATTCATAGAGGTCCCAATTCCTAAATGCAATTTGGACAGCGCGATCTTTCTCCAAACATTTGAGTAAATTTAACCTTACTCGATCAGAAACTTTAATATGGGGCATACGCCAAACAAGTTTCGTTAAAGTAATATTGTCAACATATTCATTTGTATTCAATTTGACACTGTTTAAGTTAGTATTGGAACGCAAAAGAACAAGTTCATGTTTACAATTAATAATAATTTTGTTGTAGTCCTCTGCAAAACCTAAAATCTTGTTTAATGGAATAGAAGCAGAAAACGTTCCATCGGTTATTTTGGTACCTTTAATATCCCATCCCCACGATTTTGCCATTTTCGCCTCATGTTCATTCAAAGATAAAAGAGATTTCATTGTAGTAGTGACTCCAGCGTTTTTTATTCTGTCTATCTCAATTCCATTTAGCTCATACCGAATGTCTTGAAATAAATGAAGGATTGGGTTGTTTGTAAAAAGAACGCTAGAAGCATTCGCTTTTGATTCTCGATTGATCACTTTAATGTTGCCTTCTATGTATAGTGTACTGGCTGACGGCAGCACGTATAAATCTTGTTGGTTAATCGGTATGCGGATTTCATCGTTCAAATTAAAGCTCGTCACATAAGGTTTATACGAATGAAATTCATAACTTTCTATCGTATCGTCATAACTAACAGAGTTGGATAAATCTAATATGCTCATTTTAGCAAGCCGATGGATCTCAGAAATATTTTATTTTCTTTTGTTAATTTATTTTTCTTAGGTCTTCGTGTCTTGATACCACGGAGAGTACTGTCATGATTAGTACTTAACACGGCATTTTTATTGAAGTCGATCATTTTTTCTGAGATGTAAATATATCTGGATTTCCTCTCCACGTAAATTTACTAAATTATCGTTTATGTCCAATATCCTGATTTTAAGGGAGCCTATGTTATTTTGAGATACAGGGAAATAGATAACGTTTTTCGGTGTTTCTATAATTCGATAACCAGGGGGCACATTAGGCACAAATTCATGAATTATATGGCTTGGTTTTCCATTTACAAATGACCCGCTCACGATGTCACATTCGACCCGAACTATAGGTGTCGACAGAATGGACACAGGGAAAGGTGATTCTCTTAATATATTCGCTTTGACGGTTTCGTTACCGAATCCTAATAATTTACCAATAGAATGTTCTTTATTAAAGTAAACATTTTTAGTGCAACATATAGAGGTCTTCAACGTATTGTTGTTACAAGTCAGTTTGAAAGCGCATCCCTGAATATGGCTCTTAATATAGTCATCGAGGTCTTGAAGTTCATATGAGCCTTCTGGTATTTCTAACACTTCATTTTTACCATAGTAAAATTTGTTGTTTCTGTAGTCTATATTTGGTATCGAATTAAAAGTAGATAAATATAACAGTCCACACTCATATTCACCGTCCAGCTGAAGAGCAGGCGAATGGTTTGTCGTTAAAGTAGAGGAGGTCCCGGTTATAGACAAAGTGAAAGACATCGTGTTAATGACAAAGTTTTTATTGTGATCATCAATTTAAACGCTGGTTCCAAAAACGTTTCAAATATTTCAGACACAAATGTCCGCAATTAACAGTGTCAAATTTTTGGTATACATCATAATTGTAAAAAATATCATATTTTTTTAAATAGGTTATTAATTCCAATGGCGGTGTGATATCCCCAAAGCTATTAAAATATTCACAATAACTATCGTCTTTAGCATAGGCTACCCAGTGAGTTCCTTGGTTTTTGGTGTCATCTAAATTAATTATTCCACATTCTTTTTTCTTAGGATGTTTCGGCAAACAGTCTCTCATAAAGACACCTTTAAAATATGGTATATCAGAGGAATTGTTTAGGATGTCTATATTTGTAAGAGCTCTTCTGGGTAGCCTCTTATTTAGTTTTTTGAAGTTTTTAAACATAATCCCCGTCCATGTTTGTATGGTTTTATATGTAATCCTTTGCCTAGCGCTATAGATTCCATCATTTTGTTATGACGTTCTGATTCTTCCAATTTACTTCTTGCTGCTTTGTAATCGCCAACTGCTTTAGCTATTCCTGCTGCTCCTCCTGCTAATGAACCCAATGCTGATAAGCCCGCAAAAATGGGTATGAGAGGCAAAATACCTCCAGTTTTGGGGAGTGGTATCATACGAGGAATTCGTACTTTACAGGAGTTAGGAAATATTTTTTTTGCTGCGGCATATGCAAGGTTGATGATATTCCCTTTTTTATTTTTTTTTAATTCGGTTTTAATTTTAGAAACCAAATGTTTAAATGATTTTACACCTGCGCCTGCTTTTATTTTTGATTTCATTACTTTGCTTACTAACCAAGATGCTAGTTTTTCTCCTTTTCCAGCGGTTTTCGCATTCATTCTTTGCTTAGCCATTTTATAAAGCTGTAAGTCGGCTATATGGCGATCTTCTAAATTTAAATTTTTATCGTAGGCTATATCGTGTTGCATACAAGCAGCGTCTAAAGGATTGATTCCCTTATCACCTCTTAGTAACCGCTTTTGTAGTTTTGTGCCAGGTCCGCAATAGTTATAACCGGGTAAGTGTAATTCAAACGGTAGATTATTAATCACACTATTTAAAAGTCCACTTCCTTTCATATCTCATTTATTAATGACAAATGCATATTCATGCGAGATTATAAATATAACTAGACAATTGATTTTCGATCGATCCAACTATTTTCGCTGCCTTTAAGACCTAACCATTTAACGTATAATTTATTGCCTCTTTTTCTTAGTACCTTCTCTATGAGGTAAACGTCAGGGTACCTTGTTTTTTGAAGTTCTTGTTCGTAAAAAGTACCTAATATAACATTTTTTCGTTGGTCTTCTAGGACATACGTTACCGGTTGTGATTTATTTACTTGTTTTATTTTGAATAATTCTGTAGTCCAGTTAGGCGTATAACCTTTATGAAAATCTCTTTTGTATTTGCTGATACGTACATGATCTCCCAAGTTGAACTTGTTTGGCTTTGATTGCAGAGTAGGTCGCGATTTTTTTATATTTTCTTTCACTTCTGCTTCGTTATTGAAATTAATATCAACCGGTCTAAATTTTGTTGTACGATGAACTGACCGATTGTAAGAATTGACGATATCATTCATAGGTTTTCCGACCCATATGTAGTTTCCGATAAAACTGAAATATTTGTATAATTTATTCTTAAGCGTTTTTATAAGCCTCTCTACAATGGAAGCTTTTTTAATTGAATAAGTAGAATAATGGTTAATTTGCTTTGATTTAACGTATTGTTCAAATTCGTTATTGTAAAACTCTTTACCCAAGTCGGTCTGCAGATATTTCGGCTTACGTTTTGCACTTTTGATAATTTGTTCTAATGCACTTGTTGTTTCAAATTTAGTTTTATATTTTAATGGTATGCACCACGCATATTTTGAAAATGCATCAATAACAACTAAAATGTATTTGTACCCTTTATTGACTTTTTGAAAATTCTGTAAATCTAACAAATCAGCTTGCCATAAGTCATCAATACCTTTTAATACAACAGAACGACGTAGAAAATTTTTGCGAGCCGACCGGTGGATTTCATTTACGATCTGTTGCTTTGCCATCACTTAATCGTTTCAACATGTCATCTATTTCTTTGCTCGTATAAAAGTTTAGCTTCAACTGAAGTGAAATGTGTTCGATTTGGTTATTTATAGTTTGAAATAAAGAATCCAGCGTTTTCCTTTCGTAAAGGTTCTTAATGAACTGATCAACATACTGCTTATTTACCGCATCTTTAGGTGATACTGGAAACTCAACACCTTTTAATCTTGCTGATTGTAAATCAAAATCTCCATTTTCAGTTCGAAGAAGAGCCTTATGATTGAATTCATAAATGTCAGATACACGTAAACGTTTATGAACGTGATGACCGAATTTGTCCACATTCATTTTTTATTAATTTGTTTGTTGACAAAAGCCTCTAATGGACTGACCTAATAAGTACTTGTGTAGGTGTTATATATTATTTATTAACTAAGCCAGCCTCTCGCAGCTCTTCAATTATAGATATGATTTCGTTTTCTAATCCAGTATTACCAGCATCACGGGAAGCAACAAGTAGCTTTAGTCTTTCAACTAACTCGTTAGGATCATCCCAATAAACATACGAAACATTACGGTATGCTTTTTTCATGGAGGGTAGACCTCGCCCTTGTGAGCAGCTATCGGTGCTAATTAAACGCTCTTTAGATAATTTGAAGAGTGGTTTTATAATGTATAAATACTTTCTTCCTTTGTTACTTTTGATTGGTTTATTTGGGTTGTAATCACGCCTGTGTGCATTCGTTTCTAAGAGCAGTATTTTATATATGCGTTTGTCATCTTCAGTAATGATATCTAAATTTGGTACCTTTTTAAATAACAATTCATCCAAGCCTTCTGTTATATTGTAAGTATGTCTGTTAACCTCTAATTTTCTGTTATTCATGACTACCAATTGAGACCCGAGCATAAGTTTGCCGCGTTCCATTCGCACGCCGAAAGGTATGTTTTCGAAATTAGTTGAAGATATTTGCCAAGTAGGATCATCACGAGGAGAAGAGTATGAATCGGTCGTCTTAAAAGAAGCATCATCTGTCTTAACTGAATCGTCACTTTCTCCGCTTTCATTCGAGTTACTATCACTGTCATCTTTATCATGATGAGGATGGAGGTTAGTAGATTCCTGCATAATGGTCTGATCATTGCTATCAATGTCACTTTTACTTTTGTCAAGAGGACTAAATTTAAGCCTTTTAGCAACCGTATTTCCCCACTTTAGTTTGCCATCATCAAATTCATTGTTCAAATTTATGTTATTCATTTTGTACGGTTTATGCTCGTAATTTTGGTTACTTTTAACCATTTCATTGAGAGGCTCCGTTATTGGTTTTAAAACTGACTCCAAAACCATTTCGTTAGTAGTTTTCATGTCACGAATTAATTTAACCTTTTTCTTCACAGCTTCAGCTGATTCAAGTACTTTCTCTTTTAAAGTTCTCTTTATATCCATTTTCGGATGATCTTACCTTAATCGAATTATAAAAAACAATGACGGTTGGCGGGGTTGTATGAGCATTAAATATGTAATTAATCGAAAACGATGAATGTGTCAAATCCCATCCTGTAACCTCCTGAATTTTTCGCGCAATCCTTATTTATCACTAAATAGCTGTACGGTCTGTCCCATACGGTCGCACACATCTTACGAAACAGAGCCCACTCCATATCAGCTCCCACGTGTTCGTCATAAACATGACGTAAATTAATGTCATCTTGCTTAAACAAAATGATCAAATTTGCATTATCTCTAATTAACTGTTTAGGTACTTTGCTATATGTTTGATTCAAGTAAAAACTGTCAATATTTTTGTGTCGTCCCATTGCAAAGTAATCCCTTATATTATTTTGGTTTTCACACGCAACGTCGTCAAATATGATTACTGAGTTATTTGTTGCATCCCGAGGACTTAACACTTCATCGTTTTCACGATATTTAAAATATTTTACTGTAGAAACTAGTGACAATACTCGTTCTAAATAGTGGTACAAAGGTTGGAAAAGAGTTTTAGAATAAACATATACGTTTTGAAAACGCAAACCCTGTTCATGTAATAGAAGACCTATTATTAAATTGGTCTTGCCGCAATTAGAAGGACCACAAATTATGCTACGGATTGTGTTAGGTAAAAGTTTACCATGACGCAAATTTTGATTGTGACAAGTCAAAGCAACTTTTTCGAGTTGCATGGTTTGAGGCTGCTTGACAAACTTCATATTTCTCAAATAGACGTCATGTAATCATGAAAGTCATTAAAATAATGAGTCTGCATTATAATTTAGGTTAATATTATCTTTTGTACATTCCGTTTTTAGTAACGCCTACATCCAAACATTCGTTTGAATTGAGCAAGCGTTCCACAGCGGGGGAAGCCGTATGTATGTACGTTAGTTGAAGATGTCACTGATTTCAGGCGCTGCTTTGTTTTTTGACTTGTTACTTGTTCCATACCGAATGCAATAATTCATTGTATAGATAGTTCCTTCAAGATCTTGAATACTGATTTCCAGATAAACCATTAAACATACAATCACTTTCAACAGAAACTTTAGTGGAACCCGCATAGAGCGAACGAAGTGAGCGGCCAAATGCGGGTTACACGAAAGTTTCTGTTGAAAGTGATTGTATGTTTAATGGTTTATCTGGAAATCAGTATTCATGATCTAGAAGGAACTATCTATACCTACTAGTGTGCTCCATAGGATTTCCCCGAGCATTTTCCGGAGCGCTCCGCACCTCGCCCAAATGGCGTCCTAATCCGCTGAGCCAGCCATCATCTGGAGACAAAATTAATGGTCGCCCGTGAGTTCAAACTGGCTTTTTTAGGCATTTGTGTAATCGTTTTTGGGGTTCAGTGAGTTAGGATGCCGGGGATGCGCCGTTGAGAGTGCGACCTGCTTTTAGCTCTATAGAACTCTACAAATTTCAACGCATTATGACGCACTACTCACAAATTCACAATACTTATTTGACTGTTTAAATAGAATAGAATAGAAAACGTTTATTCGTGACACATACAAAATAATAACAAAAGTGAACACAGAAACAAAAACAACAGTTTGTTATTTGTAAGAAACAATATTTCCCAGTTTGTACGTGTTGATTTACCGGGGAAACAACTCCGTTCTACTGGACGCTTGAGAACGGTTCCTCGTCGCATGGCGCTTTCAACAAAGAAGCCCCGCGTCATCGGACCCACTTATTATGAACGCTTACCGGCCAATCTATAGTCTACGAGATTTGGAACTGGTCTTTTGACACATCGCGACACCCATATAACGTAAATTGGCACTGCTAATCGAAATAATAAAAAAAAAGTTTCACTAGCTCACGAGTTACGAAGCAAAGTTCAATCTCCATGCAATGCAAGCTCTTTTTAGCACTTATAAAATGATTGTAATATTTTTTTACGACTTAGTTGTGCATAAATTAGCATTGAAAATTCGGTATGCGAACAATTACGTCCTACGACTTATTTTTTTAAATCTAGTGTTACACTGCTTCAATCGATTGGAGTCGGTCAATTTAGAAATAAATCTGTATGAATCAAATAATTGTGAGTATAGGAAAATAAAAATGTATTATTTAATTACTGCCACGACTGTGTATAAGCTCTCTATTCGATTTCCTAAAAATAATTATTACACAGAAAAAATAATTATTACAATCGATTCCTTTTATGAGCCACCATCAATCGTAATCGGATATTATGACAATCGATTTACTCCAGCCACATCACTCTTTACGTCACATTGGAACTGTCAAAAGACCAGTCGCATTTCTCGTAGACTGTAAGGAATGAACCATATGACGAAACACTCCGGCGCAAACTGAGAAATCTTTTGTTGGAAAACCCTCTGTACTCCGTTAACAAGAATGAAATGACTTTATAATTGTGTATTTTGTTTTCTTAAACTGACATTTATTTTTGTTAACTTTATCAATGTTATGAACTATTATTATTATTCGTTTTTAAACGTGACAATCCTTCTTTAAATATGTGTTTTTGACATAAGAATAGATAATAGATAGTTAAGAAAATATTATGTTATTGTGTGTAAAGAATGACGATCCTTTTCGGGAGATAGAATAATATAATATTTTGTATTTACAGTTAACTCATGTTTATTATTAAAATTGACGAACATGGTAGAAATTCTTGTAATCTTGACATTTATGCATACAGTAATTTTTATCGTGTGATAAATACATCTAAATCTAGCTGTCCTCAAATCTAACGCGGAAACCGACTACGGCGTAGACGCCCGCTAGGCGAGTTCCTGGCAGTGGTAATGTTTTTGTTGTTGGCATGAGTTGAATTGTGGGTATCAAGTAGGTATCGAAACAGCCTTAAGCTGTTTAATGTTGTTTTCATTTATTTTCGCTCGTATTTTTCACTGTCTTCTTAAAAGGATTTATTTATTATGTATGTTCTGCGATTACTCGAAGACGCCTAGAGCGATTTGGAAAAATATTTTTTTGTTTGAAAGTTTAGTACCTTCCCAGGTAGTCCTATGGTCATCAGGTCTGGATTGGATGATGGGATCCTGGAAAAATCGGGGCAACTATTCAAATAAGGTGAAGAACTGAATTGAAGTCGGTTAAAACTTTTTTTAAATTAAACAACATTCTAAACTCTCTCTTAGTTATTTTAGAATGTGTACATACATATGTATGTATGTATGTAAGTATGTATGTATGTACACATTCTAAAATAAGTCAGCACAAGGAACCCAATGGCATGCTTCTCGGATATTCACGACCCCGACGATAGAATGGAATGTAAATAAAAGGCTTTGTGTCATCAAAGAGTGCCCTCTTTCAAAGCGTACTCTTCACTTTACTGTAAAACAATTCTCTGCAAATCCTTGAAACACAAAACCGTCCTGTAACGAAGTAAATTCCGTCGAAATTTCACAGCTACGTACGACATTGTAAAACTAAGGTTGCGGGATAAAAAGGCACTCGGCAAACAATCCGGATTTAATAAATTTAAAGCGTATCACTCCCATTTCCTGCGAAACAAACAAAATATTTCATATATTTTATATTAACTCAATCAAGTGATCAAAGAACTGGGGTTGGTTGAGGAACCCGGGACCAGGACGCGATTAAAACATTCAGTACATAGACTTTATAACAACGCTAAATTGACGATGCTTATTATTAGCACTTACAACACTGTAGTTATACTACTTCTTACTCTCTCTATCTTACCCACAAAATATAACTATCGCGCCATCGTGCATTTTTTAAATTATACTACATACTAATATACTAATAATGTGATGATAAATGAGAAAGTGTGTGCCCGTCTTTCTGCCCGTCTGTCTGTCTGTCTGTTACATCGTCACGCTCAAACCGCTGAACCGATTTAGGTGTATTTGGTATACCTAGAAATAGTTTGAGTCCCGGGGAAGGACATAGGATAGTTTTTATCCCTGAAATCACCCCCTGAGGGACTAAAATGGGGGATGAAAGTTTGTATGGAGCTACGATATATAGCTACGCAGACGAAGTCGCGGGCAGAAGCAAGTTTTTAATTACTTTAATCCTGCTACTATACGGTACAACAATCCTTGGCTATGTAAATGTAGATACAGTAAAATATGCATATTGCAGTTTGAAAAGAAATCTAAAGTATCATGTAAGTTCAAAAATCCCTATCGATTCGTTACTAAATCGTCCAATACACCTGAAATATAAAAATACCCTTCGTGTAATCATGGTTTATCTGGACAGCGTGTCGCGCGCGAATTGATAAACTGATCACAGTACTTGTACTGTGCACGGGACCTTCCAAATGCTACATTTTCTGCGTTACAACTTCAAAGATTTTTGTAGGCTTTGTGGAACTCCACTTTGGTAAGCTAGTGGAAAAGGGCAATGGAGAGGGCTATGTTGGGAGTTTCTCTGCGCGATCGCATCAGAAATGAGGCTATCCGCAGCAGAACCAAGGTAACCGATATAGCCCTCCGAATCGCTAAACATAAGTGGCAGTGGGCGGGGCACATTGCACGTAGAACCGATGGCCGTTGGGGCGGAAAGGTTCTCGAGTGGCGACCACGTACCGGAAGGCGCAGCGTGGGTAGGCCCCCCACAAGGTGGACTGAGGACCTGGTAAAGGTCGCGGGAGTCCGCTGGATGCGGGTGGCACAGGACCGGTCATTGTGTCACTCTTTGGGGGAGGCCTATGTCCAGTAGTGGACGTCTTTCGGCTGATATGATGATGATGAAGCTAGTGGAAAAGGCAAATGCTGAGTTAGTTATTGTATTTTATTGGATTTAAAATAAGCTCACTTTACCTACTTATGTTACCGTTTTGTGCAAATATCCAAGCACAATATTTGTAGCACAGTCAACAATCAGTTAAATATTCTCTAGCCACCTACCAAACAAGAAAATTGGCAATGAATTTGGAATCAACTACTTACAATAGGAAATAGAGTAGAGTACCTATGTTATGTTTTAGAAGGCAAAACAAATGCAACTCATTCCATTAAAGAATAGGACTTAAAAGGCATTTGGGTGGCTAGATGATTATTCAATACCTAATCAAAAATGTCAACAGTATTACCCGGGAAGGATAAAAATGAATGATCCGGATATCATTTCACTCAATTTACTGTTGTGATTCAAAGTGATTGACAATCGTTTTAGCGTAGCTCGCTATTATCGGTATATTTCATTCATTATTGTTTTCCGCTTATTTATTACTGTACAGTCAGCATCGTATTAGTAGCAGAAAAAGTAGCCAAATATATCGTTACACTTCCTTACTCTTATAGTAATACAAACGTGTACGGAAATACAGGGTGTAACAAAAATAGGGTGTAAACCGATCAAGGTGTTCTGATAAGAAAAAACTAATTTTTTTTGACGCGATTTTTTTTACATTTGTACGGAGCAGGTCGCCCCAGTCGGCCAACGCTCCATAGAAAAGTAAAAAAAAATCACCCAAAAAAATTTTTCTCTTAGTTTTTTCTTATCAGAACACGATACCTGTTATGCCCTTGATCGGTTCACACCCCCTTTTTGGTACACTCTGTATATGGCTACTTTGGCTGATACTAACTATATGACGCTGACTGTAGGCACCCAACCCAAATCAAAAGTTAGAAATTAAATTGAATACTCGTATCACCTATCTTTGTTCTGAAAGAAAAGAAATAAGCAGGGTCTCAAATCTTTTTCACAAAGCAAAAAGGATTTTTCAAAAACGGACATTTCTTCTTCTTAGTCGTGCACTCTTGACAGAGTGGTCGTGGTCTTGTCACGGTCGATTTTTGCACCACCACAGCTTTTGCAATGCGTCGCTCTGTTATTGGCGGAGTGTTTGCAATTGCAATTGCATTGATTGAATTGACATTTACTAGTTTTTAACTTATTGTATTTCCTATTCTAAGTTTAATCTAAACAATGATAAGATTATTCTCGACATCGCACGTGATAAACAGTATAGTTGAATGTATGGCGCACGTTTAATCTGGCAAATGCTGGTTGCCCCCGGTAGAGACGCGATACCGGATTCATCCGGATATAACCGGTATTACGAGGCTTACTGGTGATTTTGTATGGGTTCGGTTTCGCTTTGAAATTGAACTTTAAACCTTAGCCTTACCTTTTTTTATTCATCTCCTCGTCTTAGTATTACCTGGTGTGTCATTAAGTGTCAGGAATTGGCGTAAGCCTTTGTTTTTCTCCCGAAATCTACGAGCCTATTCAGTATACCAGACTGGAATGGGATTACACATTGTCTGACAGTAGGCAAATAGACTGCTTGAAGTTCTCGAGCCACTCGAAGGGTTTGCCAACGAACTCGTATATTCGTTATAGTTACTTTTAATCATTATTGCTGTGTAAGTTTTAAGGCACTATAGTTTAGTTTAACTTTAAATTAGTGAAGTGATCAGTTTAGTTCTAGTGTAACCAAGCGTTGTACTAATTATGTGTTATGTGTAACAACCAAAATGTGTCTTAGTGAGAGCTAGTTAGGAAATATGTGCATGCTTAGTGCACATATATTCTTAGTTTATAAGTTTTATTGTACACTTGTTTCTGTTTGTTCCCTAATAAATAAATATTATCATTGGCAACAGCCGGGAAAATACTGATTTATATTTTAGAAGTTTTGCGATTTATCATGACTGTTAGCGAATCCCTTTGCTATTTATCATACTAGTGCAAGTTGGGGTTCAATCATTTTTGGTTATACAGAGTTATAAACATCAGTTCAAACTAACGTTAAAAACAATA
The DNA here is from genome assembly GCA_947049275.1 of Epinotia bilunana. NCBI lineage: Eukaryota > Metazoa > Arthropoda > Insecta > Lepidoptera > Tortricidae > Epinotia > Epinotia bilunana. Next base: position 16,752,488 of record OX346266.1, on the reverse strand, counting down.
ATTAACACAAACACAAACTTTTTACACATAGGAAATCCCTTTCTGAGACGCTGAAACCGGTACCGAAACCGTAGCGCGCCCCTGCGGTGATGCCGGTTAATGTATGCGCGGCACGGCGCGGCCCGGTTAAGGCGCGCACCCGGTTACCTCGGGTTACGGGGGTTTGCGCACCTTTACCCGGTTCCATGCAACTGACATTCTTATTACTTATTCCATGAAATCTTGCAGGCAATTTGTGATGGTACTGCTTAATGCAAATTAGTGTTACGAATTGTGAACTTTAAGATGGTTAGGTCGCAGGAGAACTGATCTAGATAAGAACTACGCAGTTCTATCGGCCTATTTTGGTCAAAACAAACGAAACAAGCTTTACCTCAATCCATATAACATTAGAATTTTAACGGACAAATTCGTCTACTTTTCTCTTCGTTTATCTGGGGATGTCAACGGGAAATATTGTAAGTTTAATATATTTCCATGTTATATCTATCTGATATGGAATAGGGTATACAAACATATTTTGCGGAAGCGGATCTTTTTATGCGTTTCAATTCAATCATAACACGGATTTTTAAAAGCATTCACTTTTCTTGGTTACATTGATGCTATTATACTTATTGCTTAGATAAAACTACAACAAAGACGCGGTATTCCCGTTTTGGCTAAAGGTTAATAGATGTATATTGGCGAATGCCAGTCATCATACGCCCGGATCATATTGATAGGGCCGGGTGAAGTTGGTTGCTTATTTTATTATAATCTTTAATTAGTAAAAGGTAAAACATAACGTCTTTTAATTAAGGATAATCAGTTTTCAGACGGAATGCTCGTTAAATGATTATCAAATACCTTTAACACCTGCATGTAAGTTTTCTGATCACTTACCTGTGACAGTGCCACGTTTCATGAAGGTACAACGTTTTTTTTTTGCAAATCTAAAATGATTCATGTTTTCACTTCTGCCGGCACTCCCGGAGTGCAACCTGGTCTTTTTTTTACAAGGTTAACCGACAACATAGGTCATACGGCCAGTCGTTATTTGTCAAGCGCCTAAGTGTGGCTAATTTAGACTTGTGTACATTTGGTATCCATAATTCCATTTGCCATAACGAAAGAAATTAAGGATTTTCTATGAAACTGTACAATTTTCAGGACAAATTATATAAACGTGGTGTATATAACCCTGTAGGTTACTAATAGGTTTATTTTATAAAAACTAATTAGGGAAAAAGATGCTTATGGCAAACGTTACATTTATGGCTGTTAATTATGGATTTCACTAGTAACTCATCAAGCGTAGCACCTGGAAACAACCAGCGACCGTAATGTCCCGTCAGCAAATTACCAATTATTAATGAGAAAGAATGCGGTCATAAATCAAACGGCACCCAAGATTAACCGGGCATATCTTTTACACCTTAACCGGATTTCGCCTGGTGTCGTTCGACGTGAAGCGAATACATTAGCGGATATTTTCGCCCCGGGCCACTTTTATCCGGATATCCGGGCACATGATTATCCGCGTTTTCTGGGTACTTCGTTTCGCCGTGCTTTGTTTTTAATCTATGTTCGTTACTCGTTTTCTAAGGATGTTTGCGGAAACTATTTTCTTTGTTTTCTGTGTAAACATGTAGGATAAAGGAGTGAGGAAACGATACTAATTAGTATAAGTATCTATACTGTATCGCATTTAAAGCAGTATTGCTCTATAATTAATAACTTATTGGTACTTTAGATAGTTGCCAATTTATTTCTCTTAGTATTTGAATAGGATTGAACACAATCTCTGTAACATTAACATCATACGACAATGTTGATGACGTGATGGTATCCCTCTTAACACATTCAGGGCCAATGACTACATATATGCGTCAGACCGCCGTAGTCGCTTTCCGCTACATACGAGGAAAACCACGGGATCGGCTACGAGCGTAGCACGTAGCGATTCTTGGCCCTGAATGGGTTAACGCCCATCAGGGACTTAAGGCTCTTAAAAGGGTTTTCCATATGTTTCTGTCTTCAATCTCCTTCCAGCTAAGGCCTATTGAGGTAAGCCCTTTGTCTCCAAATGGTGCGGGCGACCTGGTTTTCATTTCCTGGAAGCTTGGAAGCTTGGAATCTTAACACAGTAACTGTCAGGAATCGCTACGTGCTACGCCCGTAACCGATCCCGTGGTTTCCCCGTGGTGGCGTAGGCGGCCGGGCAGTGAAAATGTTAAGCTTTGCCTGGACGGGTGCTTGCCTGGCCTACGCAACAGACGTCCCATCCAGAGCCTTCTTCAGACGTGAAGCCTTGGTGATAGGATTATGGCCGGCTAACTCCCATAGCCTGGTATTGCCCATATTAGCCCATTCAGAAGAAATTGATATGCTACGCGAAGTTAGCATATCATTTGGTTGAAAACCATAGTACCATTTTTTTTGGTAAGCGGCCAGAACTATTTCTAAAAAGTATCAGGAACTATAGAACTATGTTGGATGCGACTAGAACTCCAACAAAAACTTGATCTGCTGGAACTTGTTAGGCTAACTTCACGGACATGTATTGTAGATGGTTCGGGACCAGTAAACCATAATGTAAAATGTTAAAGGGCGTTTTCACAAAAAAAGTTCTGCAACTATTAACGATATATCTCAACATCCTCTTAACGCTATTCCCGGTTGTGCCCTAAAGGAGCGCGGGGTCCGCTTTGACACCTAATCCCAAGATTTGGCATCGGCACTAGTTTTACTAATTTATTATACTTATTATACTATTTCATTTATTATACTCAACAATGTAAAATTCGGATGGGCGTTTTCACAAAAAATGTTCTGCTACTATTTAACGATATATCAGAATTCTTCAAAATGACTCCTTACCTTACTTATTTTGTTAAAATCCGATAAATACAGTGTCACGATCACGATGTCAACAGCATAGTCGAGTTAATTGCGCATTTCGCAGATCGTTACCGTCAGCGTTTCATCCGGGCGTGCCGTACGATTTCCATTTGAACCGGGCTTGCGGCAGCGGGGGGGTTGTTTGTAGAGCATGGTTTATTAAACGATGGTTTATTGACTAATGGTCATACATTTATGTAAACCTATATTGAGGGGAAACGAGGAATGAGAAGACTGTATAAAACATTAAACTATAGATGAACGCAGTATTAGTAAATACACGTTTTAGAAGATTTTTTTGTTAGAATCAGCTATATATAGTTTAAGATATTCATAGTACTTAGGGAATATATAATAATATTAGGTAGGTAATTTGATGTTTTTTATAAAGCCATCTTGTTTGCGATTATCATGTTAAAGAGTCGAGATAAATAAAATAAAAATCTAAATATTTATTTAGCAAAGAGGCGACAAGAACACTATTGTACTGCTATTGTAATACGACGACATCTCTTTCAAAAAACCGACAGTTGCTTCATTCTGTTTTAGCCACGCGATAATCGCTTCCATCTTATAGTAGATAATAAAATTATATTGTCTACTAAAATGTCTGATGCGATGCAAAATGTATCATTAAGAACGTGCTACGACGTCATTCTTTTTCCATAAAACAATCTGGCCACTTTTCCATGTTGATTTGACGTCATACAGGTGCTACTAGATATACTTAATTGCTCAAAGGTTAACTGGAAGAGCGCCGATAGATTGATAAGTTCACCTCTATACCTGTATAACCTGCTCTTTCTGTACTTTTACCCTTGTCTTTTGTAGGTACATCAAAGGATTTACATACATATACTGTCCTTCAATTCCGACAGATCCTGTATCGTACTTCAATTCAATCACACCCTCTGCCTCAAATCAAAGCGGCTTGATTAACACCAAAATGTCGGGTCCCATTCTCAAGTCGAGCGAGTAATGTCGAGGACCCAGTGTTAGACGTGTCACAATCAATATGTAGGGGGCAATTAAGTTCGAACGATCGTAGCGAAGATTGCAGCTGAGCTATTAATCCTGTCTGAACCTCAGCTTTCACATGTAGTCTAGTATAACTTGACGTTGAGATTCGTAACAACGGTGAGTAGTCAGATGTCATATTTACACTGGTTTGAATCAGGTGAGTTGTCAGTAAGCGTTGTGAATGACAGTCCTGCTGCGTTATTCATAATCTGATTCGACTCAATTCTTAACTCGTGTCCAGTCCAGTATGTATTGTCTGTGACTGAGAAGATGAGGTTAAACTTATATTGGTTCGTTAGAGGTGATTTGTGCATTGTGAAGATCACCCGGAGCAGATGAGTGTGTGTATGAATATGAGTATGGAGATATGATTTAATTGTTTATTTGTTACATATCTTCAATAACAATAGTGCATACAATTGGCACAACACTACTACCTACTGGTGTTATGCCTAAACGTCAGAAAAATGCAGAAAAATCTTGTCCGTGTCTACACATTTTTCTGACGGTTATTCTGACGGTCTTGCCTAGCCAGCATGATCGCGTTTGTGATGTACTATTAATATAACTGACAATCCTGTATTCCTTTCCCGACAGTTATCCTGTCTGTGTATGTTGCGACACATCCGAAACGTCGGGAGACCTCAGAGAAGTAAATAAATAAGTTCATTATACGCGACTTAGTCCCGTTTAGTAAAAATAAAGTTATCTTGTGTCGTTCAAGAGCGTCATTACACCCCGCAGTCTTTTCGTAACCTTAGTAAATTCGTTTAACCTGGTCTCCTTAACGCAAGTACATCCAAAATGCCCGGCATAGGTACAGCCTTCAGGCCTCTGAGCTCAAAAGACAATGGGCTTCTAATTTGGTCCGTCGGTCCTTGTTCGGGCCCTACACGTCAATCAATACCCATTCAGGCAAGGAACATAGACGGTAAGTATATAGGTGGTTATTGAATATATCTGTCTATGACACACGCTGACTGCATTTAGATGTTTAACTAAAGTGGAGACGCGATTGAACCTAACCTCCTCGCTGTAATATCATGAAGACAAACATTTATCCTAATGGGTGTAGACACTAAATAAAATAATAAATAATGACATTATGAAACAATAACATTATGAAAGTGAATTATTATATTAAACACTAACAAGTAACAACTGTTTTTCTGTTGGGGTTAAAATTAACAAACGAATTAACCCCTTCTTTTTTTTTGAAGTTGTTCAAAATAAGGTTAAATATAAAGGTAACGCTAAGTAAGTCACAGAGACAAATCAAATTTCCGCAATAAACGACACGTTTCTGTGACGAAGGAGGGTGGATTCAAATGTTATACGTAATTTTACACTTCACAAAGAGTTTAATCATCTCCGAACCCCTAAAGCTAGTCTCACAGCAATATGGCCTCGTACAGTTTACAAGACACTTTATTAAGCCGACCTCTTTGATCGCTGGCTGTAATAAAAAAAGTAAAAGACGAAAATTCGAAAAAGGAATGTCACGTCCCATTGTACGCTGACGCCTCGGGCGTTCAAATTCACCAACTTATCCGTGTATTCGGTGAACTCTTAACTGCTTAAATCATAAAGTTAATTTTCGCTTACCTTGTTTACTACCACTGTATTGCATTAGGGATGCGTTTTGTGTATACGAATGATAATTTCAGTAAATTGTCACATATATGTTTGGAAAATAGGTTCCTGTTTTGTTTATCGTAGAAATATGATCTTGAATGTTTTACTCGTCACAACAATCTCCTTAATCGTCATGCAAACCATTTTCAAACGCAAAGAAAAATTTATCGTTATGTTTGGAAAGCACTTTAATGATCGAAATAAGAGACTAGAAAAATATTTCCCTTTGATAGTCTAGATGAACGAAGATCGTAGACGATTTTGTCCTTTAAAGGTCTAATGTTATTTGGAATAAGGTATACCATTTTTAAGCGTAAACAAGGTTAAATTCTGGTTTTATTTAAGTCGCGTATTGAAGTAACCAGTGCGACTGAAAACAAAACCTTACCACCACCGATTTGTTATTACGAAAACCCACTCAAGCAACGCGTCTTCGTTCCGTCCCCTTACGTGAAACATAACGTAAACGTCACATAAATTGAATCGCCTATTATGTTTTTAAACACATCTTTTACGGCGTTGCGTAAAACGGAACGTTAAGAGTTCGCGTAACCGTTAAGCGTTGTTTTGGAGCCTGTTCGGAAGTTAATCAAAATCGTTGCGTAAGTCGGAACGCGGAGGGGTCGTTCAGAGCTCGTGCATAAAAAGAGTTTAGGGTCCCAGCGCTGGGCTCACGTAGAGCAATTACTTGTTTTGCGAAGTATTGACTACCTTGCAAACTTGGTAAAAATGGTGAGGCACGTAATCAATTGTCAGTAATCGTAATCAGTTCCAGTTTTTTGAAGTACCTATAGCAATAAACTAAATACTTTGCAAACAAAGTCGCTTGCAGATAACATCTGCAATATCTATGACGCAAACTATCACTGTTTTACAGTGTTCTAAAATCCTAAAGCAAATAAAGACTGTCCAAATATGGACACCGCATTAAACAACGTTTTCCGCGCAGAACGTTAAGTCAACCACGTTCCTGTTTCCATGTTTTAGTTCGCAACTTTCTATTTCAAACATATACAATCCCAGTATCTGCTCGCATATCCATAACTAACCCAAAAGTTAGCGCCGCAAAGTGGCCCAACTATTAAGCCGAACAAACTTGCCGGCCGGGGGAGTTACTGAAACCATTTTTTCCCCTTTAACTGCATTATTGCGTGTAAAATAAGCATTAATCGGAGCCTTACTACAACACTGCCAGATAATATGTGGGCCTGATACGCGAGTTTTCCTCGCGCGAGGTGCAACTTTAATTTGGACGGGCAGTACTGCAATGCAGGTATGTAGATGTGTTACGAAGTTTCGAATAAAGGCGAATGTAATTAGTTGGGGTTGGGTAACGTTGTAATATTGTTTTTTTTAAATCACAAAGATATAATTTATGGCTGTCGCTCCCGTATCGGCCTTACAAGCCACGTACGTAAGTGCCGCTCCTCTAATATGGACGCTGTTTAAATCATCTTTTCATAGATGTAAAGGCATAGATGTAAATGATGATGATGATGATAATTTATTAAAGAAAAAAAGGGTCAAAATATAACAAAACAAAACTATAATTTACTACTAATCATCATCCTCACGCTAGCGTTATTACCGGTTGTGCCCCTAAAGGAGCCCGGGGTCCGCTTTGACACCTAATCCCAAGATTTGGCCTAGGCACTAGTTTTACGAAAACGACTGCCATCTGACCTTCCAACCCGGAGGGAAAACTAGACCTTATTGGGATTACACCGACCGGTTTCCTCACGATGTTTTCCTTCACCGAAAAGCTAACGGTAAATATTCCGTACATAAGTTCCGAAAAACTCATTGGTACGAGCCGGGATTCGAACCCGCGACCGCCGCTTGACAGCCGCATGGCCACTAGGCTATCGAAGCTCTTATAATATCATAATTTACTACTTAGCTAAAGTTAAAACTAAGTACCTATCAGATAACCTGCCCCGCTTCACTCCAGGTGCAAAGGTGCCCAAGATATAATTAGGAAAGTAATTCATGAATATTCATCAATTTATTTTTATGGTTCTGTCGATATGCACTTTGGAGATGAGAAAAACAAATAAACTACTCGTATGCACAAAAAACTTATTAGGATTAAAGGAGAGAAGGAGGTAAGGAGAGAGAAAGCAATTAATTACACATAATAAAAAGGTAATATAAGACACTATTCATACATTTGATATCAAATAAGAATTAGAGTTATAATCTTCTCATAAAAGGCTTCAGGCCAAACAAAACAAACAGAAACAAAATAAATTCACAAATACGTAATATAAAAAAATGATAGTAATTTATAGTGTTCTAGCAAAATCAATTAAACAGTAAACTAAGCTCACAACAAACTTCAAGCACAGGCCATTAGCGAAAGCTCCGAAAGGGCTTTCAAAGACATCGTCTTAAGTTTTTACAACAGGCCTTAAGCTGCAAATCTTCCTTACTCTAGACAAAATGGCCACGACGCACCTATTCTAGCAGGCGATAAAATAAATCTTTCGTGGCCGTTTTACGGAGTCCACTAATAAGTACTTTAAGTGTCTTTTTAAAAACCAACGAAGTGCCTGTTAACGTGTATTGACATTTGAAATTTTTTGCGTAGGCACTAGTTATACGAAATCAACTGCCTGGACATACTAGAGGAAAAACTTAGTTTGGATTAGACCGGCTTTTTCTTCACCTATTTAAATATGTTTATGTTCTGGAGGTTGGAGGTCCAATAAGTTAAGATCAAGCCTTGTTAAAAATAGTGTACTTTATTTTACGATTACGGTACTTATATATTTTTGAAACTGATGCTAATAGGTACTAAATGTAGCTCAGGTAAATTTTGAATAAAGTCGCATCAGAATTCTACCCTCGTTTAACGTTCACGACAAAGTCTCCGTCAATTAAAATGTCCTATTTTATTTTATTATCGACATTGGCACCCTTGAGTGCTTGGTAATGTTTTTTCTATGCTTAGGTAGGTATATGTGTAGAAATGGACGAATTGATATATCCCGATGCAATGTTTTTCTGAGGAAAGGTTTTCGAGGAATAGCTGGTTCGAATCCGTATGTTAAAATGTCGAAGGAAGGAAAAACGAACTGAAAACTCAGTTAAGTACGTATGAAAAGTTTGTAACAACATTACTTCAAGTAACGTCCGCACAATATTCAATTCCAGTCCATCACCGTCTTAAATTCATAACCGCCCTGAATCACCTAATTAATATCACAAACGCATTGTTCCCCAATCCGTCATCCGACAGAATGAATAAATAAACGTGTTTTCGAATTTGGAATCTCCCTTAACGAGTTTAGGAAACAAATAAAGGCATGAGGTGAAACTTGTTATGCCAGGCAATAAATAATAAAGCGAGATTCCTGCGGGGGTCGTGGCAACTTTTAATACGACAGAGGTCAGAATCGTGACGCATGCGACGTAGTTTAGAATTTAGAGAACTGATTTAATTAAGCAGTTTGTAACAATTATGTGAACGTGATTGAGCAGTATGTTAGACGCAAGACACACTGAATACGTAAGAGGGCGCGAATAGAATGGGATAAATGTTCCCTGTTAGTCGGATACCGGCTAATGGCTGAAAAATGTACGTAGCAAATTTTGAAGGGCAACTTATAAATACGAGGTGCATCAATGCTTGTAATAAAGATAAGATGTTATAAGCTAGATAAGATAAGATAAGCCTAAGATGAAGTTAGAGAAGAGAAGCTATCAGTAAAAGCCTATTCACTCTGTTTCGAAGGCATCTAGATCGTAGTTCTCAGGAAATACAGTTGAAGAGAGCGAATTCCATTCCTTAGCAGTTGGCATTAAGAAAGACGAGGCAAATCGCCTCGTGCGAATAAATGGTAAGTTGACAACATAAGGATGCTTTCGCTCCCCACGCCTGGTCGTTCAGTGAGCGAATGGGGAAGGTGAAATTATGTAGTGCAGTTGTAAGAACTGAACACACTCTTAAAAATGTATCCGATAAAACGCCGATAGGCAAGCTACTCGCCGTCGGTGGGTCGGTGTTCGAGACTTATGAAATAAATTGGATACCAGAATCGGGTCGTTATGATACAATAGACGAAACAAAACAACTGAAATAAACGTAACGAGTGTTTTTGAAAGTTCAGTTACTTTCAAATAATGGGCTCTCGGAATAACGAGGCGCCTCGCGTTTAATTCCCAACTAAGGCCATTTTTCACTTTGCACTAGTCAGCCATTTTTGATGATGTTGATTAATTTCAATTATGCTTCCTGCTAGCGATGCGCGACTTCGAATGATTCGACTAATCGAATAATTAGCGATTACTAATATCAATAATCGATTATGACATTAGTAATGACGACTACTAATGGTAAGCTATATAGATAAGCTCGTCCTCGTTGGGATTTATTTTAGCCACTACTTCAATTCGACTTGTATCGAATCGACTCTGCGTTTATTAGTAGTGAGTGACTAGACTAATAATCGAATGATTATAAATTGAGTCGTATAAGTCGAATGATTATTATAATCGATTAATCGATTTAGTATCATTCAAAGTCGCGCATCGCTACTTAATGCACTCCTCTCGCGTATTCCAAAGAATGCAAGCGAACTCGCGGGATAAAATACAGCCTATTGTCCATCCCAAAAAAAACTACAATTGCTATAAGTGGCACTGTAAATTATATTTCATTGTGCTACCTACCTACCCTACCCTGCCCTACCTATCTGCCCCTTTAGAATATATCAGTCATCCATAGAGCGCGTGCGGCGAGTCTCACACTGCTAACCAGTAATATAGTACATAATAGAAAAACAGAGGTAAATTAAACATAAAAAATGGTAGACAACACGCGGGCTTATCGCTAAAGAGCAATCTCTTCCAGACAACCTTTGGGTGGTGGAGACGATGCAAAATAATCATATGAGATATTTGAATTTCATTCAAGAAAACCTCATTTTAATGTTATAATTACTCATAATCAATGATTATCACCAAATTAAATCCGTCGTAGATTATATTACACATGCAATATTAATTATGTAGCATCATTTAATATTAACGAGTCTGCAGTTGTTGGAGAGGATAATCGAAATTAATTCAATTTCGTTTCGGTCAGAATAAATCGATGATTTTAATTAGGCAGGCCGCTTAATTGCTCGTTTAAGCTGAAAATTGTTTCCAGTATGAAATAGTTGCTTGTAAATATTTAAAAAATAATTTAAATCGCCGGTAGTTTCCATGAAAACCGCAGCATGTAAGCGAAGAGTTCCCGTGAATAATAAGTTGATATAAGTTCGTTGAACGTGGAAATTACCTAGAGTAAGTTATTGATATAAGAAATGTATATTAACAGTACGTACAGTCAACTGTAAATAGATCTGCACTACTACGGCTCTCAATAATATCTAGTCACTGATTGTCTTGTCATAAGTATAGTACATTTGCTCTCGTCAAGCACCCTGTATTTTGTTAAAACAGAACAGACATAAAAACTAAAGTCGTCTTTATTGTGGTCAATAGTTAACGGCACAGAAATATATCAAGAAATAATAAGTGTATGTATTTCGCGTGGCGAAAAGATGGCACGGTGGCACCATTGCTCGCCGCGAACTTCAGTCTGCTCCCGACCGCGGTCTGCGTGCGACGTCACATTTTAAAAACAAAATGGTTGTTTGCGCAATAATTAGTTGCTCAAACACTTCCAATAAAGGTGGAGCTGTTAATCGAGGTGATTCCTTTCATTGGTATACAATTTGTCCTTAAATATCTGTTATTCATTAAAAAAGCATTTATTTAATTATATTCATCAAAACAGTAGCGGGCGATTGTGTGCCAACGCCAGTTTTCCATTACGGCTTTAATTTGACGAGCCAGACTTGGTGTGCGTTCAAAACCAGCGATGTAAAAATAAGCTATTCAAACTGTCGAGTCATGACTCGACAGTCGAACATGTTCAAGGTAGATTTCTCATTTTTTCTGTCAAAAGTAAGAATAGTGCTGTACACTGCGATTTTCTTACTCGATTATTATAATCGTTTTTGAAAACAGAGGAAATGATAATTACGTTCATATATTATTATGCAGCTATATAATGTACGTAGTGCAAAGCAAATATTATTAACAAACAGGTTATGGCTACTTCTATATTGCAATTTTATTTCAGTTTTCCGAATGATCCTGAAATGAAAAATAAATGGATTGAAGCAACTGGTCGTGAAAAATGGTTTCCTACATTTTTGGTTTCCTTCTGGCCATTACATAGGGTATCTGGTCGCATATTTAGAGGACTTATGATATAGCTCGGCCAGTAATTGAAATGTAGCAATCCATTCAGAAATTTGTTCAGGATGCTTAGGGACTGAAAATACTAAACGTCTCGACAAGTTCTTTCCTTCTATAATGTAAAAAAACTAAGCCCTTTTTATTTTTACTATTTTTCATTTCCTCTGTTGAATCTAATTATCCTTTCCTCTGACGGTTCTTATCGATATTTTGAATCGATACAAAATAAACCTAGTTATTGCAACTGCCGCGTGCTAATCGATGTTGACGAATCGATGTCGCGCGGCTTATGTTTCCCGTCACTAAATTACGCTCATGACGTCAAAGTACCTACGCAAAATGTTACACGCTCGGTTCCCATACTAATCGACGAGCTCTTTCCTTCTATCTTGATATAGTTCTGTGGTTAACGGCTTACAGCCTTACATGCATTTTTTTTTATTGCACAAACTAATATTCCGAGTAGATGCCATTTTGCGGATTAAGAGTCCAACCAAAAATTAGGCTTTCTGCTCACTGCTGCACCGTTGCGATTATAAAATAATTATGACGCGGACCTAAATCTCTGTTACACATGTTTTAGTACATTATTACTGTTATTAGCATGGTTTTAACTTAACATAGACCTACTGTATTGTGTATCAAAAATATGTATCGAATTCAATCTGCTCATAACGTTTCGGGACCTTAATTCGCCAACATAAGAGTCACACATATTTTTGAGTAAGCTGTATGCTTCTGTATTTTTGCACTTGACTGTACTAGAATCTACTTCTAACCTTTGATGCTTTACATCTGTCACACGATCTAATTTGCAATCTAACTGACAACATTAAATTGTACATCCCGGTTAATTTTTACGCTCACTTTAACCGGCCATTACTGCTCATAACCGGACAGAGGACAGAGCAATAATATCAATGACTTTAAAATTGTATATTGGATCCCAAGTTTGCGTCCCTTTCTTACAGATTTGGTTATTCTTTAGCGGAAAGGAGAGAGTCGTTAGCAATCCAATACGTGTATTATGTATTTTAGCGCCTGTGAATCGTGTCCCTGCGAGTTTGTGATGAGATGAATAAATTCACTTCAGTATCGAGTGCGATATTCTAATTTCATATTTGAATGTGTAATTTAGAAGGTCGTGAAATTTTAAGTGCCTTTTCATCCCGCAATTTGAATTTAATGTCCCTATGGTAATTTTATCTTGAGATCCTGTTGCTGGGAAAATTGGGAAGTGTTTATTGCGCCTTAAATTGACATTAAATGCATTAGGGGTAAATAAAATATATACTTATTCAAAAATATATGAGGTTAAATTAGCGAAAATCATTTATTATTATCCTATATTTATTTATGGATGTACTTGTACATACTTTTTACAAAAAGTTACATTTTATAGGTTATATTATGTCTTTTTAGTTTTAAAATTTTAATCCTATATTATAAGAGGTAGTTTCTGAAAATAAAATCATTATTATCAGAAGATTAGTTTGCAGACTCCTTGAGACTATCGGAAAACTTGTATTAGATCCATACTAATATTATAAATGGGAAAGTGTATGTGTGTGTGTTTGTTTGTCCGTGTTTCACGTCAAAACGGAGCGACAAATTGACGTGATTTTTTAAGTGGAGATAGTTGAAGGGATGGAGAGTGACATAAGCTACTTTTTGTCTATTTCTAACCCCCCACTTCCCTAAAATGGGGGGGTGGAACTTTGTATGGAGCATTCCGCAATTTTCAAGGTAGGAAGCTAAAAATTGGTATGCGCCCCCTTAAAAGAGGGGGTGAAATTTTATATGGGACTTTTAGCAGTTTTCAAGGTAGGAAGCTAATTTAGTACACACTCTTTGTTATCAACAAAAATTACCTGCCTTATTTTAAATTGAAAATTGATATTTGCCTGTTTGAAATTGATTCCATAAGGGGGTTAAAAACATTCATCTCCTGAATGGGCTAAAAGAAATTGGATGATTCTACGGGGAAAAGGACAAAGAAAAAGACTAGGAAACTGATTACAGCGTTTCTTAAAATTCATCAGTCATACATATACTATATGGTAAGCCATTTATTAGTCAAAATACATAATCCGACTGCTAGCAGAAAGGAAGGTTAGGTTAAGTTAGAACCACACACCACCCATACAGAACCGAACAGCTACCTACCAGAAATCTAGTTTAGGTTAGATTAGAACTGCGATGCTCCCAGAACCGAAAAGAAGGTAATGATTCATTTAACCTGCAGATTATTTAGTTAATTTAAAAAGTTTATTTCGGATAACCAAAATAATTTATTCTCTAACAGTTAAATGAGGACAGTGGATGGAGATGGAAAGTTCTACGTCTTTTAGCATTAGATAAGTTTGCTTTCAAAACTATACAGGTAGCCCGGACTAACGTGAGCAAAACTACTGGACGGATTTAGGCCAAAAATTCCAGTATTGTAGCTTTCTTTAATACATTATGAAAAAATATACAGTTTAAGCAAAAATGTATGTTGATGATTTTTATGATATTTATATTTGTAAAAACGGCGTTTTCAAATTAAATTTTGCAATTTAAACCAATGAACTCATCGCACTGTTACCTTTTTACGCTTAATCCCTGAACGGATTTAGATGAAATTTTCCGTACAGATAATTTGAGACCCTTGGAAGGATATAGGATAGTTTTTATGTTGGAAATCCTCCCTTAAGATGGTAGAACTTTGTTTGGGTCGGCGATAATTAAGTTTCCACCCACAATAATTTAATAGCAATAATTTTTCTAAGACGGTAACAAGTTCTACGCGGATGAAGTCGCGGGTAACAGCTAGTATTATTATATTAGTCAATTACCTAATGCGTTTTTAACGCATTGAAATCATTATCTGAATCGTCATTGTTCAAACGCACCCTAATATAGCCAAGTGAATGCGGGCGCTACACGTGTGTCAAATTAAATTAATGTGGAATTGAATTTTAAATAGTTACATAATCCACGTATCTTATAAACATACTCGTACTGTATCGATGAACGAAGAAACTTTATCTTATTGATAATTATCATAAAGTTTACTACTAAAACTATTCAGACAAGCTTTTACAACTATTCCCAATTAACAACGGGTAAGCTCATCAGCTGAAAGCTCCGAGAAACTTAATTGGTCATTAAGCGAAACCGTGGATGTTACTTGTTTTTACATTGTAATGTTATTATATCTTTCAGAGTAAAATTGATGAGGTGATTTGTCAATTAGTATTCTAATTTGATTAAGGAAAAATAATGGTAAACTGCTTTAATTAAGTTGTAATGCTGTGGAATTCGTTTTATGTGTAGTTTATATGACGTAGAATAACTTAAAAAACACTAGAAGCTCTCGTGTGGCTTCGTAATTATAAGAATCCATTATAAGTTTAAGATGTATATCTGTGTATTGGACCGATTTGGGGGCAGTTTTTCTATTCGAAAGTCTTGTCTGTTAGATGGCAGCTATGTTTGTTGTGTCAGGAGTTTTAGTTAGTTTTGTTATAGTTAATCTAATCAAAGATCGTACAAAACATGCTTATACTGCCAACTAAAATAATTGGGTTAAGATGCCGCCAGAATGCTAATAGTTTTCCAGTATTGTTTAGATCTTTTTGACCACCAAGTCGGATAGAAACTTCTGACTCCTATACTTTATCTGTAGCACAAAGTTATGGAAGTTTGCGCACGTCAAAATGATTGCGTCTGCCGGTGCATCAGACGGGCGTATGACGTGATAACACACTCGCAACTGCAGTTAGAGGTGGTGGGTTCTGTACAATATAAAAAAAAAAAAACTTAACACTGACTGCTAATAGGGACGTCATTTAATTGTAAAACTATGAGTGTAATAGAGTTTAAACGCACCTTAAGTAATGTCTAACGCCCAACATATTTGATGTACTCTGTGGGCAACACCGGCCCGCCCTCTTGCAATGACGTACGTCAAGCACACACACGGCCTCATTACTTTCGCTATAATATTATAATTTATAATATTAAGATCTTTAAAATAAACCCTTTGAAGACCTCCATTGATTGTTTCAATCAACTAATACTACATGGCGCAGTCGGAGAAGAACCGGTAAGCAGGATTCAACAATATTAATATCACGAAGGCATATGGCCGCCGGCCGGCTTGAAGACTGAAGTTACTAATTATAAAATGAAGACTAAGAACTACGAAGAATACTAATTACGAAGATGCCGCCGAAGGAAGACTAAGACGAAAACGCGGAGAGGAACACCTGCGAGGTCGACAACATGACTTGTGCGGTCGAGTACAAGATGCCGCAGAGCTTAAACCTAGATGACCTAGGTAATTGCTGGCCGCAGTGGCAGCGTTTTAAACAATCATTCCGAATTTTCTTGCTAGCCGCCGGCTTTGAGAAGCTTTCAGAAACAAGAAAAGCGGCCATACTGTTAAACTGTATAGGACAACAGGCGCAGGAATTATATTTCAACTTTTTACAGACTGAGGACAAGACTAAATTAGAAGAAATAATAACATTATTCGATGAACATTTTAAGCCCAAGCAGAATGAGGTAATTAACAGTTACAACTTTAATAAGAGGAATCAGGAAGACGGAGAAACCTTCGATGCGTTCTACACAGCCATAAGGAAGATAGCAGAGAATTGCAACTATAAGGAAAAAGACAGGATGCTACGGGATCGGATCGTCATAGGTGTCAAGGACCAGCGGACACAGCAGAAACTTTTGGAAATAAAGGAACTTACTCTAGAGAAAGCCGTGGATGTTTGCCGCTCAGCTGAACTCTCAAAAGAACACATGAAGGCTCTCAACAGCTCGGAGGTGCATGCAGTGCAAGCCAGGACTCCGTCTCATCAACCAGCAGATGCGAAAGCTAAGTATTCGGATACGAACAATAGGTTCTCACATAATAATCTTGTCAGTCAGTATAACAGGAACTACTATAAGTGTAGAAAGTGTGGGACTGAGCATGGCCCCAGAAATTGCCCGGCTTATGGGAAAGTATTTACTAAATGTAATAGATACAATCACTTCAGCGTAGGGTGCAGCATGCCTCGGAGGCAGGTACATGAAGTACAGGAGTATGAATGTAATAATGTTCATAGGTCTATTGAATAAACTAGTCATAAATCATCGAAGAATGAATGGACTGAGAAGCTTAGGGTGGAAAATAAAAGAGTGTCGTTTAAATGTGACACTGGGGCTCAAATTAATGTGCTGTCATTAAGAGATCTCAAACTAATTGTCAATGATGAATACAAATTAATGATGTCTGAGACAAGAACACTAATAGAGGTCTTCGGGGGTGGCAAATTAGTGCCAGTAGGAAAAAATACTTTGAACACATATTCCAAATATGAAGAACCTAAATATGAGACTGAATTTATAATTATTAAAGAAAATGTCCGCCCCATTTTAGGTTTAGGGTCCCTAATTAAAGTAGAATTGCTAAAAAGTAAAAATATTAATACAACAGGGAACACAGATCTCAGTAAAGATGCCATTGTTAATACAAATTGTGAACTATTTCAGGGTGTTGGGCAGTTCAGAGAGCCGTTGGAGTTGCGCACTCAGCCTGGAGTACAACCAGTGGTCCGGCCCCCGCGACGAGTGCCTCATGCATTGATGGGTCGCCTTGCCGACAAACGGAAGACTCTGGTAGAGCACGGGATCATAGCTGAGGTCAAACATCCAAGGAGTTTTGTAAGCAACCTTGTTATTATTGAAAAGAAAGATGGTTCTCTGAGAATTTGCCTTGACATTACCTTATCCCAACATTAGAGGAAATTGTTCCAAAATTATGTAATAAAAAATATTTTTCAGTTTTGGACTTGTCAGATGGATTTTATAATATTAAATTATCTGACAATTCGAGTGATCTATGCATATTCAACAGCCCGTTCGGTTGTTATAAATTTCTAAGATGCCCGTTTGGAATTTCCGTGGCACCGGAGGTCTTTCAAAGGTACAGTGAAACTGCCTTTGGTGACATCCCAGGTGTTATTGTGTACTGTGATGATTTATTAATATCGGGTGATACTGAAGATGAGCATGATGCAATATTAAAGAAAGTTCTTGAACGTGCTAAAGAACATAATGTTCGGTTTAATAAAAACAAGTTTCAATACAAATTAAAAGAAGTAAAATATTTTGGACATATTTTTTCTCAGGAAGGCATGAAAATTGACCCGGATAGGGTAAATGCCATAATTAATATGAAAAGCCCCAATAACAAAAAACAGTTGCAAACATTCCTTGGAATGGTTAATTATCTGAGAAAGTTTATTCCTAACTTGTCTGATATTGCATCACCGCTTCAATTATTGCTAAAAAAAGATGTGACCTGGTTATGGGCGGACATTCATGAAAATGTATATAATAATATTAAAAAACAATTAACTGTAGCTCCAACTTTACACAATTTTAATCCGAAATTGCCCGTGGTAATTCAGTGTGATGCTTCCAAAGATGGTCTAGGATGTTGCTTGTTACAAAATGGAAAGCCTGTAAGCTATGCATCACGAAGCTTAACACCAGCAGAACAAAACTTCTCACAAATTGAAAAAGAATTGCTCAGTGTTTGTTATGCTACAAACAAATTTCATTACTACATTTATGGACAACAATGCACAGTATTAAATGACCATAAACCATTAGAATCCTTGCTTAAAAAACATATTGAACTGTACTTTTTATTTCTAGCATATTCTTATTCTGTATTTGTCACTGTTTGTATATGTCTGTACTTGTTTTTGGCAATAAATTATTATTCTATTCTATTCATGAAGTTCCGTCGCCCAGGCTACAAAGAATGAAATTAAGACTATTGAGATATGACATTGACTATAAGTACTTGAAAGGCAAATACATGTATATAGCAGACTTACTTTCACGTGCTTACATTAATAGTAATAACATGGATGAACCATACATTAACGAAATGATCCATTGCGTAGGAATAGCGAGTCATTTGCAATGCACTCAGGAACAAAAACAGGAACTGATTAATGCAACAGGTGATGACGTGGAATTATCTAAATTAATAGAATATACAAAAAATGGATGGCCAGACAAAAAATATGTTCTTGACAGTTTACAATTTTATTTTAAATTAAGAAGTGAAATTCATAGTGATGAAGGCCTGGTGTTTTTAAATCACAGGTTAATAATTCCGACGTCATTGCGGTTGAAATTTATGAAAATACTACTTGAAGGGCATCTAGGCACAACAAAAATGAAACAAATGGCTAGAAAAATGTACGATTGGCCCAAAATTGATGAACACCTCGACACACATGTAAGACGATGTTATGTCTGCCAAACTTTTCAGAATAATAATATTAAAGAACCATTGTTGCAGCACGAGGTTCCTAAATTACCTTTCCACAAATTAGCAACTGATATTATGGAATTTAAAGGGAAAAGCTATCTCATAGTATATGATTATTTCTCGAAGTGGTTAGAAATTAAATATTTGCGTAACAAAAGTGCTAAGTCTATAATTGAGGTGCTGGCGGACATTTTTTCGATTTTTGGTTTTCCTAAAGAAGTAGTTTCTGATCACGTACCATTCGATTCCAAAGAATGCCGTGATTTCGCTCGAGAAAGTGGATTTGTTTTTAACTATACAAGCCCCAGGTACCCCCAGTCTAACGGAATGGCCGAAAGAGGGGTACAGATTGCAAAGAAAATTCTACTTAAATGCAATAAAGATAGGACTGATGTGGGAACGGCACTCTTACAGTACAGGGCATCACCGGTGTCCGGTACAGATTTTTCACCAAGTCAATTACTCATGAACATGAATTTAAAGACAAAAGCCATAGTTACGGATGAATATCTAAAACCCAAACTCAATTTTAATGTGGAACGGCAATTCAGTAGAACATTACAAAGAAATGTTATACATTACAATAGTACAGCTAGGCATAAAAGTGTATTCCATAATGGACAACAAGTGTGGTTCAGAAAAGAACCAAACAAAAATGTATGGCGAGAAGCTAAGATTGTCAGTAATAATGGGTTTAGATCCTACAATTTAGTTGATAAGGATAATGTTAAGTATACGAGAACCTCTTTTCACATACGACCGGCGTAGGGCTTCGTGCTCTACCGGAGTCTACTACAGGCTATGCTCCACTCCCGCGGCTATCTGGGACTTAAAAGGGGAGGGAAAAGAAATTAAAACATTGTTCTAGTCGTAATAATTTAGGTGGTTGTTTGCTTAGCAATTTTAAAAGAAATGTCTTGGTGCAATTTAGTTTCGTATGTATTAAATTTCGTTTTAAGAGGGGATGATGTAATAGAGTTTAAACGCACCTTAAGTAATGTCTAAAGCCCAACATATTTGATGTAATCTGTGGGCAACACCGGCCCGCCCTCTTGCAATGACGTACGTCAAGCACACACACGGCCTCATTACTTTCGCTGTAATATTATAATTCATAATATTAAGATCTTTAAAATAAACCCTTTGAAGACCTCCATTGATTGTTTCAATCAACTAATACTACAATGAGTATAAATACTCGGTTACTCGCTCGTGTATGCATATTTTACACTACTTTTCCCGCGCAGTGGCTTCAGACACATATCACATCACATCACACCAGCCTATTGCAGTCCACTGCTGCACTTAGGCCTCCCCCAGGGTACGCTACAAGACTCGCTCCCGTTTTCCCCATCCAGTCACTACCATCTGCCCTTCTTAATTTGCCGGAGAGCATCCAACACTACGTTTGTCAAGCCGTGACCTCTATATATATTTACTGATATCCAATTCATCCAATTCATTCATAATGATTTATGAATGAATTGGATGCCGCCTACAGGCGTACCTAAGTGTAGGTTAGGTACAAAATTGACAATAAAAGTGAAAAAAAGAATGTCTGGACTCCTTTTTTAATATTTTACATGAGTAACTCTAAAAATTAAGGTGGTCAAGCTATTATCGACATATCGACACTATCGTCACGAAAAACAATATCCTCCAAAAAATTACTTAGTCTACCCGTTTCATCCCGGTTGCTGTAAATGGCTCGAAGCGTCGCCACATATTTTATGCATAATTCACGCCATAAATTGGTTTAAACAATGTTATTTAACAACCTGCAGTAAAAAAAAAACAGAATTAGAAGATAAAATTCTAGTCGTTCGTAGTACCTATTACGGAACCCTAACAAAACCGAGTGCAGCGCACGGCAATATTATTTCTGCATTTCCGCGCGACATTTTTCATTTTAACGAGAGATATCGAACGCGCCAATATATCCGTCTAGTGACGACACTTAATAATGCTAGAATATACGAGAGCATTCTAGAATATGGAGGAAATTTTAAGGAAATATAGCTTCTGCACGGCCAAGGCGTATTTCATTTGTAGTTTACGTCAAGCGTTCCTATTAGGATGTTTTACGTTCATGGGCCCGTTGCATAACAATTTGTAACTAGTATCTACAAGCGATAACCTCTTTTCTACTCGGTTCATTAGAAAGAGACTTTCACTTGTTCTATGAATTTTAAATTGTTATGTGTTGGCCCCAGATTTTCAAAAAGATGTATTTATTTCTAACTAGCTTCTGCCCGCGACTCCGTCCGCGTGATAGTCGTTTATATCGTAGCGCAATACAAACTTTCATCCCCCTTTTCACCCCTCAGGGAATGATTTTCGGGATAAAAACTATCCTATGTCCTTCCCCGGGACTCAAACTATCTTTATACCAAATTTCATCTCAATCGGTTCAGCGGTTTAAGCGTGAAGAGGTAACAGACCGACCGACAGACAGACACACTTTCGCATTTATAATATAGCTTCTGCCCGCGACTCCGTCCGCATGGAACTCATTTATATCGCAGCTCGATACAATCTCTCATCCCCCATTTCACCCCCTCAGGGGATGATTTCCGGGATAAAAACTATCCTACGTCCTTCCCCGGGATTAAATCGTTGGTATGGAGATACCAAATTTCATCTCAATCGGTTCAGCGGTTTAAGCGTGAAGAGGTAACAGACAGACAGACAGACACACTTTCGCATTTATAATATTAGTATGGATATGGATGCGGAGAGATGAAGTCATGTGACCATAAGAGTAGAGAGAGTTATGGTATGAATGTAGACATAAGTATATAAGAGACGAGGTAGGCCAAGGTAAAGGTGGATGATGGTGTATCTCTCATACATATAGATATGAAACCAGGCTTTTTGTGTATCCATACTAACATTGTAAATGCGAAAGTGTGTCTGTCTGTCTGTCTGTTACCTCTT
Organism: Epinotia bilunana; assembly: GCA_947049275.1. Taxonomy (NCBI): domain Eukaryota; kingdom Metazoa; phylum Arthropoda; class Insecta; order Lepidoptera; family Tortricidae; genus Epinotia; species Epinotia bilunana. Next base: position 16,730,428 of record OX346266.1, on the reverse strand, counting down.
CACGCTTAAACCGCAAAACCGATTTAGATTCAATTTGGTATAGAGATAGTTTGAGTCCCGGGGAAGGACATACATATAGATATGAAACCAGGCTTTTTGTGTATCCATACTAACATTGTAAATGCGAAAGTGTGTCTGTCTGTCTGTCTGCTACCTCTTCACGCTTAAACCGCAAAACCGATTTAGATTCAATTTGGTATAGAGATAGTTTGATTCCCGGGGAAGGACATACATATAGATATGAAACCAGGCTTTTTGTGTATCCATACTAACATTGTAAATGCGAAAGTGTGATGTCTCTCTGTCTGTCTGTTACCTCTTCACGCTTAAACCGCAAAACCGATTTAGATTCAATTTGGTATAGAGATAGTTTGAGTCCCGGGGAAGGACATAGGATAGTTTTTACAGAAATCATCCCTTACAGGGGTGAAATGGGTTGTGAACATTTGTATGGTGCTACAAGTTCCACGTGCACGGAGTCGCGGGCAGAAGCTAGCAAATAATAAATCCAAACTCCAACTAATTTATCCTAATATAATATACCTAATCATTTTAGTCGCACCCGAATTAAAAGTTATGCAATTCTGAAATTAACTCCTTATTCCATTTTCACCAACTTTTCCTGCTGCTGCTTTTACTGCGAAACAACTGAAAACTACGGTCATTGTTCGAAATCCAGTTAATGAGGATTTCCATACCAGTTGTGCACTTTAAACAGAAATTCAGTTGCATACAGCTCCATGCTCGCTCTGAAACTGAGGGCCTACCTCGAAAGGCATTTGAAGTTTTCCGTCTCTCGCACTTACGTACGAACTCTCAAGTGTGACAGAGAGGGAAAATTTCGAATGCCATTGGCGGTAGGCCCTCTGGTTCGGAACTCTATGCCTACTCATCAGAAGTCATATACATAGTTATTACGTGACATCCCGTTGGGATATGGAAACAAATTTCTGGCGACTTTGCTAGTACTTCGCGATTCCACGTTGTTTTTCATAGTTTGCGAGATCGGCTATCTATGTCGGTGAAGTTATAAAATTTGCCAATGTTTAAAAGCCATATAAAAACCACCCTATATCAAATAAGAATGGAAAAATCGTGCGTTAATCACCATGTGATTTCAAAGAATACTAATTAGAAATATAAAAACAATGCAGTACATATTTTGTTCAAAAAGTAACTAGGTAATGATCAAAATAAGTAATACAATATAAGTACTAATAAGTAGTGCAACATTTCTGTCTTATATTCTAGATTAACTAAAAAACGTAGATAGTATATATTATGACGTTATTAACGACAAGATATAGGTATGGCATGCTTCCCTTATATAGCGGTGTCAGGAGCCAAAATTTACAAGAATACCGCTGTTTATCCCAAAATCATACACTTCATAACTCAATTCAAGTGAAACATAAATGAAATATCGGGAAACTCAAATTGCAAACCCTATCTAAGTTTGATTTCAAATTCAAACATAGAAACTGAATTATACTCAGTATCGAGCAAAAACCGCAACATAGGAGTAATTATTTAATACACAAATAAACATCAATACTCATAATCTCATATACCCCCGAAATCTCTTCTTCAAAACTCAATGTTATCACGAGCTGATAAAGATCAAAATCCTATGACAGAAAAGTATCAAGCGAGCATGCATACGACATCAACATGCGTCTAATTAATTCAAAATAGTTGTCTTCAGAAAATCGTATCAAACTCACTTGTTTCATCTAAATTGAATCTTAAATCAATAGCGGTAAAGATCTGTTCAGCGCTTTGTTATCATATAAGATACGTGTTCGTTACTTTCCCATCTATATACAGGTAACGCGCGGCTATCGCGAAACATAGCAATATCGTATTACGCTAGTTTATTTGTTACAAAATTAAACTAAACCCATTGCAATAAGGTAGCATTTTAAACGTGGTAATTAATGAGATATGATTAAATACTTAAACGCAGACCTGTATATGTTGATTGATAGCGACATACGTTTTGCTGTTCGTACTTGTGAATTAATTAGTACATTAATTAACGCATGTCTGGTTATAAGCTGACGAACGGTTATCAGTCGAAGTGGCAAAGGATCTGTAACGGCATGTTCAATTAGTTAGTACGTTGATGGATAACAGTGTCGTCACATTAAAACACTTAATACATGTAATTAACCAATTATTTGAGAGAGCACATGTGTTTTCACAAGCTTTTGTTTAACTTGCACTGTTCGAATGTCAGCATGTTTTAATGATTTAATTGGCCATTCAACATTTGGAAACCATTTTCCAGCCACTTGCCGGTTAGGCTGTAATTTGGCATACTCATTACTCGTAAATTATTGTAGAGCGGAAGTGAAATCGATTATTAGACTTTATGAAAATTATATTATGGAGTTAAAGTTACTCCCGACAATAGCTTCCGTGGTGCGTTTAGCTACTCTGTCGACGCGCGGGCACACACACTAGGGCTCTGCCCACACTCAGTAAGTATATCTATGTATACGTCAACACAAACACATAACACGTATGTATAAGTCTGCCGAGAATGCAATGGTATCTATGCCACCACCAAGCTGGTCTGATGTTGCAGACAGAAGGTGGCCATTGCAGCTCCTTGTAATATTAAAAGTTCAAAGGTCTTTTTTTTAAACCTACATTTTTCTCAAGCAGTCCACGCAACGAATCCTCAAACACAGAGATCGGCAGAGCGCTTATGTGATTCATCTGGTCGCAAGGGTCCATAGGCGACGGCGTCTGCTAATCATCAGGAAGGCCGTATGCTTAAATTTTAGGTACATGACATCATCCTAGTATAAATAAAATGTAAAGAATAAAAATGTCGCCAAATTATTGTACTCGATAGTTACAAAAATATGTATCGGTTTGATCCTCTCATAAATATGTACCGAAACCTTAATCCGCGGACATAAGAGCGATGGGACATATTTATGAGTAAGTTGTATGAACTTGACTGTATAATTAGAAATTTAGAATCCCTTACCTTACGAAGCATCTCCTCGAGCGAGTCCATGTCGGCAGCGGGCTCGCCGCCCGCGTTGCGCCCGTTATTGTTATTCGTCATAGGTACCACATGTACCGCACGCACACATAAACAGTCACTTCACATTCCAAACTCAATTTGTCATTTCTTCATCACTTTTGTTTCTTTCGTAGCTGGCCAGTGGCACGGATGAAACGGTTGTTCTTTGGCAAAGCGTTCCTATTATCACTAGGTTAATACTGGCCGGTTAGATTTGAAGACTATATAAATGGAAAGTATTATAAATAAAGGAAGTACGCAAGTCACATTCGTAATTCAAATTTTCATTGACTGGCCAGTGACACATATTATACGCTTTTGGCGACGTGTTTTCGTTGTATGAACGCTGGCATGTTAGAATGACAAGGGTGTGAATATGAAGACTAGAAAATTATAAAAGCAAACTCCTTTTAAAAACGCGTTGTGTTACTAGCCAGGTTGCCAGACAATTTAAAAAAGTAAAGGAACGAGAAATAAAAAGATAATAAACGTCGTTTGATATCCAGGGAATATGCTCGAATGCCAAAAGTTAGACGCCTAGAATAAAGCCTGATTGCCTACTAAAAGGATACCAGCTCCTACAATAGGCTAATAAAACTTTGACGTTCCATAAAATACATTATATGAGATATCGAAGACATTGAAACAATGTAACACTAAGAAATGGTATGAAGCGTTGGAATGGTTACAATTTTATTGTAAGATCGTAATGGGATTTCACACTTAGTTTCTATGTGCGTAGCTAAGCTCGGGATTGTTTGGTGTCACACAAAAATGTCCATCTTCTGGAAGTTTAATCTTGATAAAGTAGACTTTGCGAAGAAAACTTTTGAAACTTAATCTACACTAATATTATAAAGAGGAATGTATTGATTGTTTGTTTGTTTGTATTGAATAGGCTCCAAAACGACTGGACCGATATGAAAAATTCTTTTACCATTAGAAGCCGACGTTATCCCTGATGAACATAAGCTACTTTTTACCATGGGAAAATGCTTCATCCCTACGGGAAAACGGGTAGGACAACGGGTAGTAAGAAATTATCCGTCGTGCGTTACTAACCGTGCGAAGCCGGGCCGGGCAGCGAGTGAATTATAATCACACCTCTGTACATGTTTAAAACATAACGACAACGGGGTATGTATATAATTACAGTACATACATGTCAGCAAGAAGGAGAGACAGTTACGGTAAATCAATAACCACGATAACAATCGGGAACTATGCCCATCAAAGTATGAAGACTTGCGAGACGGGGAGTCAATAACGCTAGTACTCAGTGTTGTCACTCAAGCATGTACGGGTTCCAAACACCCTGTATACTGTTCCCAAAAGAGGCAGGCATAGCCCATGAAGTTTAATTTTCAACGCCTCTTTAGCAATTGCAGGTTTACAGATGGAGAAATTTAGTGACAGGTTCTTAACCTATCGCCCACAACACACTTCAACCATATCCCGGTAGTACCATAGATTGATCTATATAAACTTAGAAAAGTTGAAAAACCCCCGACATTTTCATTTCAAAGTCCAATATCTCAAAAACGGCTAAACAGATTTTCATGAAACATAGCTAGGAACACTCAGGAGCATATCAGCTTTCGAATAAAAAAACCGCATTCAAATCGGTCCATCCGTTTGGGAGCTACGATACACAGACAGATACACAGATACACAGACACACAGACACGTTAAACTTATAACACCCCTCTTTGCGTCGGGGGTTAAAAATGAAAGAAAGAAAGAAAGAAAATATGTTTATTTAGCATATAAGAAATAAAAGACACATGATATAACAGACATAATCAAAACAAAATGGGTAAAGGTGCGTTGCGTGGTGGTTCTTTGAACACGATTTCTATATATTTTCCCATTTTAAAGTATACTTAACGAACTATTTAATATGACACAAATCCAGACATCATAAAAATTGTGGTTAATTCGGAATATAAAATATTTAATTATTCTACGTTATTATCAAACAAAATTGTAGGAGTATGTTTGCAAAAAATCAAGACATTCCAACAGTTAACTCATGTCGTCGCAATGTTGCAATCGATGTTAACTGCCAGTGTGACTTCACTCTTAAATATCTGTCTTTTACCGACAAACGTTTCACCGCATGAACGTATCGCCGATTTTTTCTGAATCAGTGTCCGTTTTCTCAAAAGAAATAATTTTTGGATGAAATTAAAATTCAGCGAAACAATGCATTCAGTGAAACGTTTGTCGGTAAAATACGGAAATCCCGTATTAAAGTGCCAATTGACCTCGTTAACGTGCCGTGACAGCCTCAGCACGGTTAGTATAGCACAGAACCGCGCTTTAAATGCCTCGCGCGCAGAATACTGCAAAGCAAAATAGTACTAGGTGTGCAATGAGAACCAATACAGTTCTCCGCTAAGCGAGATGCGATCGAGATCTACCCTAGTAGGGTTGGTCTGTACAAACAGAGATAGCAGGCAGGACTGCAGAGGGTTAGCGTGTGTCCACGCATACATTAACAGGATTGGATGATTTGCATTTTAGGACGCATTGCAAAAAGTGAGAAGCAATCAAATAAATGACGTCATATGTCGAAGGACCGATAAAGCCTACGCTCCTTTAGTTGGGTTTTTTATTTATTTGAATACTCAAAGCTTTAACTGCCTAAGCAGAGTCCGCAGTAAGCTCGATTCTCCATACAAACGTAGTTACGCTCTCATTTTAAAACTACTTGTTGGATTGTAACTAAACTTTGCATATACAATGACATGAGGTATATCTATGTCTGTAATTAGTTTATGTAGCTTCAGATACCATAGAATACAGAATACACAATTAAGTTTTTCATACTAAACTTGTTTTTGCTGTATTTCGTTTGATTTATAAACTGGAACCATATAAACTAATCACAGACATAGATATACCTCATGTCAATGTACATGCAAAGTTTCGTCACAATCCAACACGTAGTTTCAAAATGAGAGCGTAACTACGTTTGTATAGGAAGGTGAAATTCGGCCGAGCTTACTGCGGGAGTCTTCAAAATACATTGAATTGTACCGTTATGTATCTGGTCAGGATTAATAACGGTTAAATCCTGAAGAAAGATCAGGTCAATACTACCCTAAACCGAGTGTACATACATACATACATGAATCTATTGCAGTCCACCGCTGGATGTAGGCCTCCCCCAAGGTACGCCATGTTTTCCATACACGAAGAATGTAATGAAAGTGAATGAAGCAAGAAAGGATTGTCAAGATCGTAGCAAGTTGAAATCCGTGATCTCTGCCTACCCCTCCGGGACATAGGGGTGATTATATGTATGTATATGTGTATGTTAAAACTACATATACACATAATAATCATACATAATATCTTACTCACAACTTTGGCCGTTACAAGTGGCATTGCAATTCAGACGATCTGAATTACTAGGTTATACGAAGGTTGGAAGACTGAATAAATTATTGTTAATAAGTAGAGGGACAGAAAAATAAACAATCTAGCCAATTTTATATGCACCACGAAGGAAGTGTTTTTACCACCTTTGGTAAAGAGAAAATGTAAATACGACGGTATCTTACTCGCTTGCTTCTGGCAAATGTATCATCTCCACGCAAAATGGCACAGTTATGCAAACTGTAATCAGAATTAATATTTGAACAGGCAGATACTAATTAAAATGAACGCCTACGAGCACACGCCCAGCAAACATCGTTCGAAGAAAGATTGACAGAGCCGATGGATGATGCAAAGTTAATGTTTACAAGGGGCTCGCAACATTTACGCCTACCTTTATATGAAGACAGAATTGTCGAATTACATATCTCGAATAAATAATCATTGTTAAAAACCGGCCAAGAGCGTGTCGGGCTACGCTCAGTGTAGGGTTCCGTAGCCCGTTCCGTGAACCGAATGTATGAGCAAGAGAGTTCAAATTCCCAAATCAAATCGACCATGTATTATAGACAGACAATACAAGCAATACTTAGCGAACAATTTTATTATTAGACAACGAACGACCAAAGACAACTAGGACAATTCGAGCACGACAAATTTTCTACCTAATGTATGGGCGCACCTGCTCCGACCCCATTAAATCAGGAAAAAACTTAACAGCGCCATGTACAATGTGAGCGTTCCGCGTACAGCGACATCTATCGGCAAATTAAGTAAACTGTTGCGCGCGAGCTTAAAGTATGGAAGATGATTTTTATGGGATAATTCTGTATTGCGTGAACCGATTTTCACCGTTTTTTTACTTTATTTGAAAGCACGCCATTTTATTGTGATTTTGTAGAAATTACAGGTACAATAAACATCTGCTTATACGGTTAAATTACAAACTTAGTTCAGTTTTTTTTTTTTTTTTTTAAACTATTCAACCCCTCAAGTTCAAAATAATTTTCCTAGAAAGTTTTTATAAAGTTCTACTTTTGAGATCTTTTTCATATTTTTAAAACTTATGGTTCAAAAGTTAGAGGGGGGGGGGGGGCATTTTGTTTTTACTTCTGGAGCGATTACCTCCGAAAGTATTAACATTATCAAAAAAATATTGTAGCAAACCCCTATTCATTTTTATCCTATCCAACAATATATCACACGTAAGGGTTGAAATTAAACAAAAACAACACTCCCCACGTTACGTATAGGGGAGGTACCCTAATAAATAAATAAAACACTTTTTATTTTACCACTTTGTCGGCGTGATTGATATACATATTAGTACCAAATTTCAGCGTTCTAGTGCTAACGGTTACTGAGATTATCCGCGGACGGACGGATAGACAAAGCGAAACTATAAGGGTTCCTAGTCGACTACGGAACCCTAAAAACTGGAGAATGTACAGAAAGGGAGTTTATTTCTGCTCTACAGTTTGGCGGAAGTTGAGAATTTATAAAAAAGTACTGTTTTTTTTACGTGAATTAATTAATGCTTTATTTATTTATTTTATAGCTGTCTGTAGCATCGTAGCTCCCAAACGGCTGAACCGACAATTGAGAGTCTTTTTTATGGTTTTTAACCATGGCTGTGTTAGAGGTATTAAAACTTTGAATATCAATACTTATACAACGACGGTGGCAAACAAGCGTACGGCCCGCCTGATGGTAAGCGGACACCGCAGCCTATAGACGCATGCAACTCCAAAGGAGTAACATATAATAAAAACATAATATAAAATAACTAACCATTTTTTTCTCATGTCTGTGTTAATTGTACAGTATCGAGTATAGTAGTCGTGTAGATATTTTATCTCAAGAAAGCGGGTAGTTATACATATATATATGTGGTACTGAATGTATACATGCGTATGTTTGCAAGCTTTCAATGTCACGGGCAACCAGCTACATGTGTCTTTCTTCCCACATTACGACTAGTTGAATCAACTCACATTTCTGAGATCAATTGACATCTACTACAAGATACAAATGCATGAGACAAAATAATATTTTCTTTTTAACCCATGACGCAAAAAAGTTACAGATGCTGTAACGTTTGTACGATATAATGATAAGGGAATGACACGAACGCTGAATCCCAACCCTTTCAAATTTTCTCTATTGACATTTCCTTTGGCCGGCCAAGCAAAACAAAGCGTTCTAAAAAACCCGTTATTCAATCGAACCCTAGCCTGCGGCTTTGACAATTTTATTGTATTTTTTGTAAAAGCGAGTGGCAGCCCTCAGTGCGCTCTTGTTTTGATATTTATTATCGGCGCAGGCGTGTGGCGGATGAAATGGCGCAGGGTCGGCGACGTGGTGTAAAACATTTCGGCAATCCATTATTAAAGCCAGCTCGGTAAAAGGCAAACACTTAGTGGAAACCGCGACAGTTCACCACGAATTATTGTAAAATTTGAATCGGTTTACTGAACTATTTCATACATAAAATGATTTTAAACCACAGTAGTGGCAAAGTAGCATACGGTTTGCATGATGATAAGCATACACCGAAGCCTATAAAAGCTTGCAACTCTAGGGGAGTTAACAGCGCGATGCTTAGGTACCCGTTATTGGTTTTAGGAAGCGTTTTGTGGGTGGCGGCACTCTTTGGGGGAGGCCTATGTCGAGCAGTGGACGTCTTTAGATTAGGGTAAAGGCTAGACAATTTATGAACCATGCTGACGGCATGGACTAATGAAGTAAGCTATAGCTTAGCGGCTAATGGCAAATGTAAATATGCTGTTAGCGTAATACGCGAGCTTAGCTAGCTTGAGTTGTGGCATGCAATGTACAAAACAGCAGTAGGTCAGTATAGTCAACAGCACAACTAGATGATCATTTTAGTACCTTGTCACTTCCACTACTTTGACGCATCCCAACCGTCGCAGTATTGTTACGTTAAGTGCGATAAAGTACTAACGTTACCATATATGTTTGCTGTTGACGGCACTACAGGGCAGGGGCAGAGTATTGAGTTCTTCAAGGTAAAAATATGGGTGCATACAACTTACTCATAGATATCTCCAATCGCTCTTGTCAGGATTAAGGTTTCAGTACATATTTATGAGCGGATTAAATCTGTTCACTCGACTGCACAAGTTTTCAAAGAGTCGGCAGGAGGCTCTGGAGCAAGCCTCAATAGGCCACAGTAACCGCTTAACATCAGGCGGGCCGTACGCTTGTTTGCCACCCACGTGGTATATTATTTATTTAATCGCATGGCATAGATTAGATTAGATTAGATTTATTTATTTCATTTTGAAAATTGACGTCATTTTTTGAAAATTAAATAGCATGAATTCACAAAAAGATCGTCAGAGTGTATACGAATAACAATAATATAAATGAAAGTCAAAAATCTAAATATGTACATTGCAAAAATGACAAAAAAACGAGAATAATAATAAGGAACAATTGAAATAATATTAAAATGGTACAAATGTCAAAGGAGTAAAATGTGTTTAAATGTCAAATTATTAATAAAAGCTAGGGTATCCTAGATATAAATAGTCAATGGTCAAAAAATTTGAAATAAAAATAATGAGTAATTTTAAACAATATTCATAATAAAATAATAATATCATTTAAAAACTAAAACATGTCAAACACACATACAATTAACAATGTCCGTTCGTTGTATTCCTGTAAAAGTTCCTTTAGTCGGCGTTCAAATATGTTGTTAGAGGTCTCGTTTTTAATTGTGGCGGGTAGGCGCTCGTACATCGACGGGCCATACATTATCGCCTTTATAGTTTGTCACTCTTTAGCGCCATCCAGGGGACGTGATATGAAGAAACACGGAGATATTATGTAGGTATATGTTGCACGTACAGGAAGGCGCAGCGTGGGTAGCCAGTTGGAAAAATGATAGTTAAGAGTCCGCAGTAAGGTCGATTCTCCATACAAACGTAGTTATGCTCTCATTTTCAAACTACGTTTTGGATTGTAACGAAACTGCATGTACAATGACACGAGGTATATCTATGTCTGTAATTAGTTTATGTAGCTTCAGATACCATAGCAAAAAAATACAGCGAATTTAAGTTTTTCATACAAAACTTGTTTTTGCTGTATTTCGTTTATTTTATAAACTGGAACGATCATATAAACTGATTACAGACATAGATATACCTCATGTCATTGTATATGCAAAGTTTCGTTACAATCCGATACGTAGTTTTAAAATGAGAGCGTAACTACGTTTGTATGGGAAGGTGAAATTCGGCCGAGCTTACTGCGGAACCTTAAACTATCCTAGCGCGCGTTGAAAATGTTACGTGATTGCCCCTCTGGTTAAGGGTTCAGGAGTCCGCTGGATGCGGGTGGCGCAGGACCGGTCATTGTGGACTCTTTGGGGGAGGTCTATGTCCAGCAGTGGACGTATTTCGGGTGATATGATGAAGATGATGATATGTTGCTCTACTTTCGAATAAAACATCATTGGTTTGTATGTCACGAACACGAAGCCTTGAATGTGACTGGTCACATCACACCCAAACCCAGAATTTGTTTTAGATGTATTAGAAGCATATGATAATCGTCTTGGTCCATGCACTCCTGTATTCATAGTACATGAGAAGCTGGAAGATCGGGTTCCTAAATAATCGATGATTATATACTAGCTTCTGCCAGCGACTCAGTCCGCGTGGAACTCTTTTATATAGTAGCTCAATACAAAGTTTTACCCACCATTTCACCCCCTCAGGATAAAAACTATCATATGTCCTTCCCCGGGACTCAAACTATCTTTATACCAAATTTCATCTAAATCGGTTCAGCGGTTTAAGCGTGAAGAGGTAACAGACAGACAGACACACCTTTGCATTTAAAATGACAGTCGCTTTCGTAAAAGAACTAGTGCCTATACCAAATCTTGGGATTAGGTTCTCGACCTAAACACCCGCCCACGACACTTGAAGTACGCAATCTTCTATTTTTCCAACGCATCTGCTGTATTTGTTTCCGACATTATGGTGGGCGTCTGTGTTAGGCCTGTCGCATTTGTATGTATAATTATAGCAAAGCGAAGTTGCCCCATTCGCGCGGGCGTTGCCGGGAACTTACACAACTCGTTGACATTGTGACGTCACATAAAAAGGTTTAACACGATTTGTTTATGTCGAGTCGGATGTTTGTATTTTCTACGAGAACTCGTCTCTCGTTTCTTTTTTTTTAATTTGATTTTCTTTTTTAAGTCAAGTTTCTGCTCATACGTAAATCTAAGCGTAACGATGCAAGCATACTTATGACCCAGTTTGCATACTGTTAGTATTTTAGTGTAGTTTTAGGATAGTTTTCGTTGTTACTTGTAATCATGCTGTGCATACATGTTTTGGATGGCATTCATAACCAGAACCCCTGATAGATTTTTTACAATCAATGTAATAAATGTTATCTGTTTTGTGTGCCTAATAAATAAATACATAAAGAAATAATAAGCCAAGTGCAAACACAGAATCCTACTATAAATATTATAATATATTATATTTATAATATATTATAAATGCGAAAGTTTAGATGTTTGGATGTTTGTTACTCAATCACGCTTAAACGGCTGAACCGATTTGAATGAAATTTTGCACGATGATAGTTTATAGCCTGGATTAAAATATATGATAGTTTATATCCCGGGTCCACGCGGACGAAGTCGCGGGCGAAAGCTAGTAAATAATAATAGAACAGAAGGTGCTGTGTCGAACGAAATCGTAGTTTGACAGCTACAAAACTCAAATCATGTCATCCCGCTCTATCGTATAGCACGTGCACTTTACAGTTAGTACTTTATCGCACTTAACTAACAATACTGCGGTCTAGGACCTAGAGGTTAGGTAGGTAACCTAGACTTTGTTAACCTGTTTGTGTGTAGTCGTCGTGGCGGATTAGTACCTTTGGAAGCAAATGTAGTTGTTCTAATCCATAATAATATTTATAAATGCGAAAGTGTGTCTGTCTCTCTGTTTATTACCTCTTCACGCTTCAACCGCTGAATTAATTGAGATGAAGTTTGGTATGGACATAAGTTTGAATCCCGGGAAAGGACATAGGATAGCTTTTATCCCGGAAATCATCCCCTAAGGAGTTGGAATGGTGGCGAAAGTGTGTATGGAGCTACGTTATAAACGAGTTTCACGTGGACGGAGTCGCGGGCAGAAGCTTCTGTGATTAGATTAGAAGAAGCATTGCTATTCAGTGAGGAAATGCAGCCAGCATCCTCGGTACAATGCCTCGACGGCCTTTTTTTAGATTTAACTTAGTTTTAATTTAGTTTAGTTAATGTTAGTTATCATCTTGTATATACTTTAGATTAGATTGGATTTCTTTATTTGTAAAAACGAGTTCGAACGGCACAATGAAAAACATATAGGAAAGTAGCCAATTCATTACCTTACAACTTTTACATTATCTTGCGTTTTACGCAAGAACGCAAAACCCAAAGTAAGAACTCTTCGTATGTCTGAGAAGTCCCGCGTAGGTAATTGTGTTAGCCTGACGCAGCCTGTTTGCGCCCGACCACCTGTGCCCTGTTTGACTATTACTGGTGAAGGGACTTTGATTGTCCCATTATCAGTTGGTTTAGACCTCGTTGTTTTGTTGTAGTCGTTGATACATTCAGGCGGCGGACCGTATTACTAATATGTATATACTTTGTTTTTGTTGCTTGTCATTTTGTTTTTGTAATATTTAGCTTACGACAAAAGCCGGCGAAGCTGCCGGGTAAAATATAGTTTACGTCCGTACCGTAGTTCTATTCTCTGCTCACAAAGCTAGAAACCTCATTATAATATGTGTACCGTCTCCTACGACTGGTTATAAAATATTTACTAATTTACTTTAAACGATATAGTACATAAATGAAACAAATGCACAACTACGTACTAATAATACATTGCTAGAAACAGTACGATTCGTTACATGTTCACGAAGTGTAGTGATGTTAATAATAAAATGAATCAAATAAAATAAAATAAATCAGACTAAATACGTCCCACTGCTGGGCACAGCACAAGCCTCCTCACATTTATGAATTAAATGCAAGTATTAAGCTTATTATTGGCTCTATTAAGAGTCCGCAGTAAGCTCGGCCTAATTTCACCTTCCCATACAAACGTAGTTACGCTCTCATTTTAAAACTACGTGTTGGATTGTGACGAAACTTGCATATACGATGAAATGAGGTATATCTATGTCTGTAATTAGTTTATATGATTCCAGTTTATAAAATAAACGAAATACAGCCAAAACAAGTTTTGTATGAAAAACTTAAATTCGCTGTATTTTTTTTACTATGGTATCTGAAGCTAATTACAGACATAGATATACCTCATGTCATTGTACATGCAAAGTTTCGTTACACTCTAAGACGTAGTTTTAAAATGAGAGCGTAACTACGTTTGTATGGAGAATCGAGCTTACTGCGGACTCTTAACCCCTATTAATTAAATCGATTGAAATTCTGTATACGGATGTACACTTCTATAAAAATATCAACATATTACTAAAAGTGACACGGAAAATTTAAATTCACGTGCTCTGCTTGTCTCTTGACATATATTTTGATAGAAAATCAAGTTAATAAAATAATCACTTAATCTCTATTAATATAGCACCTGAGTACATGTAACACGAACGTTTCTAAGTACATTCATTTGGTAATTGTCAACACTAATAAATTGAAAGCAGATATCTAGCTTTGCGGGGTAATTCAATACTGCGGTTTGGTCTCAGCCTCAGCGCGCCGCACCGCGCTCGTACAAGATTAACGGTACGAGTATTCGTTCGTCCTTTGTGTCCATTACATAATCATATCATATGTCTAGGTTATGGTTGATTATTGATTAGCTGACGGAGACACGACGTCAGGTAGGTGAAACAGGTAAACAACACCAGGGCTGTGATTCGCTATGCGCTAATGCGGATCACCCCGCCCGGCTACCCGTCACGAAACTAGACCTACCTAAGCTTAGTTACTACACATCGCGGCGTCAAGATATATTTGTGGGTGAGCGTTGAGGTTAGCTTTAAACAAGTTACAGAATAGGGGGCTAATATATTATACATTTTAAAGATCAGGCTAAATATGCTTTTTTATTTATATAATAAATAAATAACTAAATATTAGGGGACAATCTTACACAAATCGACCTAGTCCCAAACTAAGCAAAGCTTGTAGTATGGGTACTAGACGACGATAAACATACTTATATAGATAAATAAATACTTAAATACATAGAAAACATCCATGACTCGGGAACAAATATTCGTGCTCATCACACAAATAAATGCCCTTACCAGGATTCAAACCCGGGACCTCTTGCTTCATAGGCAGGATCACTACCAACTAGGTTAAAGCGGTCGTCAAACGACTAACGATTTACGACTAGGCTTCCGCCCGCGACTTCGTGTGCGTGGACCCGGGATAAACTTAACCCTATATTTTAATCCAGGCTATAAACTATCTTCGTGCAAAATTTCATCCAAAGCGGTTGAGCCGTTTAAGCGTGATTGAGTAACAAACATCTAAACATCTAAACTTTCGCATTTATAATATTATACTTATATTTATCATTTATAATATTATTATAAGCGTTGCACTTTACTAATACTTTTCTTTAAGAGGAAACACAACGGCCGTTTTTCCATAGAAACGTAGTCCCCTGTTTTCTCCCTGGATAATGGCAGTAGAGCAATAAATTTTCTTCCAAAATCTATGGCTACTATTGACATGTTCGTATGTTTTCTTTTTTTCATAAATTAATTCTTAAAAGAAATATTAACCTTCATAAAACCTAAAAAAAAACAGATTTTCCGCTGTGTTCAAACATCCAGAAAACAATTTTGACTAGATTATTTAAAAAAAGGAAAACACAGGAACACGGCCTAAGCCTTTCTTTAATTTTTAATAAAAATAATAGTTAAATAGGTCAAGTTTTGGAGAAGAAATCAGGGGACTACGAAACGTTGATTGAAGTCGTTGATTGTGTACTTTTAATAGGTATTTTCGGTCCAAGCTGCGGTTGTCTCTATCGCGCTCTGCGGGGGGAGGCTCGAGGTAGGCGCGACAGCAAAACATTTTACAAATACCTATTTCTCAATAATTTCGACCTTAGTGTTTCCTCTTAACTAGGGATTAAACACTATTGTCGAATTAATAATTAAAATCGTGAGAGAATGTATGCAGTTGTTGATCTCTAACACAAAACACCGAGAATCTGAGTTCATGTCGACGGATATATTTAACATGTTTATCTATGTATTGTCAAATATTTAACTATACCCCCAGTTTTATTTGGGTCATCTGAAACATTTGCATCCTTCGGTTTTTGACCATATGTCTTCGTTTCTACTGATATATCTAGGTACTGCACTTAATTTATATAATTTAGTAGTCTTTTCTAACATAGTTGTAATTTTTTGATTATGATCATCAACCTGTTTAGTAGTCGGAAAAACTCGAATGATTTCATTGAGTTCGTTTACGTCTACTCGTCGGCTATCTAATATTTCCAGTTGTTGCATTGTGAGTTGTCCGACTCTAAAATTGTTTAATATATCCACAAATGTAGTATCATGTCCTTGTCTTATGTTTTGTGGTAATTCACAAAAATCAAATAGATGCCACAGGTGAACTTCACCTGTTAACGCCGCAGGTTGACGAAAGCAATAAGCGCCGCCAGTTGTTTTGGACACAGGTGGCAATTGCATTAGATCGCCAAATAAAATAATATTACAACCACCAAAGTGAAGGTTATTATGTTTGATTTGCTGAAGGCGTAGATTAATATTTCGTAGCGTTAGGTATGGCACCATAGAAATCTCGTTCTAAACGATTGTCGCTCTAAACTATACACTATTTATTCGCAACGATTACCAGTTTGGCTTTGAATTTTAATGTTAATGTGAATAGCGTTAACTTCATGTAAGGGTATTTATATTGATTATTAGTGATTATGCAACTCCATACAAAAGATACTCGCAAACAAGCATACAAAATTAAAAAAACTTAGGGATACAGTTTTTTGAACTTTTTATGTTTGTTTCCGAGCACATTTGTACACAAAACCAATTGAAAATAAAACCTTTTTCATACAAAAGGCAGAATATGCATGTCACCCGGAGCGAAATTCCGAATAGATTGATAACTCATTCATCAAAATCGGTTCAGTATCTTAAACGCTACATCCATACTAATATTATAAATGCGAAAGTGTGTCTGCCTGTCTGTTACCTCTTCACGCTTAAACCGCTGAATCGATTGAGATGAAATTTGGTATGGATATAGTTTGAATCCCGGGGAAGGACATGGGATAGTTTTTTTCCCGGAAATCATCCCCTGAGGGGGTGAAATGGGGGATGAAAGTTTGCATCGAGCTACGATATAAACGAGTTCCACGCGGACGGAGTCACGGGCAGAAGCTAGTACGTAAATATAATAAACGTAGACTGCCAAAACATCACTTCCTTTGGCTCCGCGATAGTCTGGCAAAAACGAACATCACGATTCTGTTCCATTTATGGTATGGTATGGTATGGTATGCTAGGTATTGCGTACATGTGCTAACTCACTTTGTATTTATATTTATTTCTCTCTCGCCTATCCCAATAATATATTAGTATGTAGTCTATATATTACAATTAAATGCCGTTTCCGTGAGTCTCCAACGGTGCTGGCTGAAAATCAGCGCTGCAGGTGTCTGACACCTCAGCATAATGCTGAGGTGTCTGACACCTCAGCATAATGCTGAGCCAGTGTCCGGCTCAATGCTGCACACTTGTTTCATGCTTAATGTTTTTTTTTAATAGTTTAATATGTGTGTCTTGTGTGTTAGTCAATAAATGTATCTTTCTTTTTTTTTTCTAGCACGAATCACAGGGCATAAGACGATGGCATATCTGCGTCCTTGCCCTTATCACGTCGTGACATATCCACATGTAATGACGTGTAATGACACATGGATTGATCCGCGGTGACACCGTGCTAATGACAATGACCAAATTCTCATGTAGTGCTCATGTATGAACATGATCGGGTGAGTGGTAAATTGGATCGCTTATAATCGATGTAACGCAAAAAGGGTATTTAAAGTGAACATTACTTATAAATTATAGCAAATTCCCATGGAAACGTAATTTTTCATATCAGTACTACTTTTTTTATATCGTCGCCAATTTTTAATAATTTAACTCAGTAGATATATGTATTGGCAGGGGAGTTGAGGTGAATGATGACACACACAGCTGAGTACTAATTGCAAATAAGGTAGTGAATGAACGAGTGAGTGAATGTGATTTATTTAAGTGCACAGTTCTCTTTGGTTTTCAGGATTAAAATATTCATGTACTTACCCATATCTAGATATCCTTTATTAATTCAGATATCTGTTATATAAATTAAAACTGTCTTAAACGGAATGTCGTGTATATTATCGCGTCTATATAAAATTAATTATTATGATGTTTTATTGAAATCAAGTTTTTCTTTTCAAAAGACACTTAATCCTTGAATAAACTTTTAGTCAACTTTACAGGCTGTTGTTGAACTTGCTATCGTTGCGAAAAAGAACGCTCATTTCAATAAGGCCAAGAATTTGGTCCTTACTCCTTACCCAATTTCAATGCCACAAATCCTACCTACCTTTTTTTAAATATATTATGTAAGTAACATACTTTTTCCACACTAATGAAGGTAACATACACGAGCTGCAGAACATTGTCATCCCGCTGCCAAGTGTCATTGACACCGTTGCAGTCGCAATCCAGTTGAATAAAAACCGTGTCACCATGCAATAAGGTGCACATTAGCTTGAGTAATGCAATCAGTTGACGCAGTGTAAGTATGTGTAGTGCTAAAGAATTAACGCGAATATGTTTCGTGTTAACGGGGTAAAGGGAATGTTAGAAAAACTCACGTTACGCCATATGTATACGTCGTGGATACATATCATCAGTTAGGAACATGGGTTATGGGTCCTTACGCCCACAGACGAGCGTATATACTCGTATATATAATTTTTAGGGTTCCGTACCTCAAAAGGAAAAAGGAACCCTTATAGGATCACTTTGTTGTCCGTCCGTCCGTCTGTCAAGACCCTTTTTCTCAGGAACGCGTGGAGGTATCAAGCAAATTTTAGCTTGATACCTCCACGCGTTCCTGATAACCAAATACACAGGTCTACTGTCCCTTGGAGCTGAAGCCAACGTAATCAAAAGATACAGCCGTTTATGCCGCAAATTTTCGAAACTCGCAAGGGAATCAAAACCTACAAGGGCACTTCCCGTGAAATCAGAATCTTGAAATTTGGTACGAAGCAACGTCTTATAGCACAGATAAAGGAAAAATTGCGAAAACCGTAAATTTTACGGAACCCTCGGTGCGCGAGTCCGGCGTCGAGTTGCTAGAACGAATCAATATTTCAAGGAAGTGAACAATCGGATATAAACTTGAACCGTGAGTCATATGTAAAATACTACTAATAAAGCCACGGTTAAACTCACGAATTAAATGTCACGACAAGCGACATGTTTCGAACTGCTCTGGAGTTTTTCTTCAGAATGAGTGTAAAGTGAACAATGATATTTTGATAAATAACGTGTTTTGATTATGTTCCCGATAGAAGCGGGGGACCAAAAACGCGAACCCCGTCTTAAACGTGGTAAACACTAAAAGGATAATGATGAAATAAGTAACAAATTAATAGAACAATGGTTGCCATAATTGTAACAAAAGCTTGAACTAGAGTGCTTGAAACAGATAGGAACGGCACAGTATGTCAAAACATAAGACGAGAACCAAATATTAATTTCAAAAGTGCGGTAAAAAATGCAAATGTATGCGACACATCAAACTTAAAAGACAGCGTCTCTCGAAATCACAACATTTTGATCTTTGCGGCAACGCAATAAAGCTCCAAATGACATAACAGATCCCGCCTACATTCCAACCTAGATTCAGCGAATGTCAAAACCCTTAAAAAGGAAACGTGACACTTTAACGAACTATTGTGTGTAACAGATGTTATTACATATTCCTGGGACAAGCCAAAATGGATCATATTTCTAGCGTTCAAGGTGCAAATCCAATTAGCAGCGAGCGTCTGTCCTTTCAACTTAGCCTTCTTTACATATTCGCGTTAGTTAGAAAAGCGATTCCAACGCATTGTGCTATGGTTGTTTTTAGAATGGCGTAGCTATTCATTGTGGTCAGGAGAAGACAATGAACATTGTGGCTGTAGACTTGAACTTCGAACAAGTGACGGTCAAGTTGATTTTGTTTGTAATTGTTTTCCCAAATAGGAGTAAGCACTGTGTGAGGTCGAGACAGTTTGTAACAAAGCATGTCTATTATACCCAAATTGTAAAAGATTTTAAATCACTTTCCAGGTTTCTGTCTGACGGTAGTAGTGACCTAGATCCAAGTGTGGTTTGTTTACATTTACGGTCAATAATGTAATATAAAAAAGAGGTAGATAAGTTATAATTATATCCGCTCCAAAAGTGGCAAACTAAAACTGAGTCAAGTGCACCAACTTGCCTCAGTATCACATGATTCGCGTCGTATAAACGTGTTTCGGCTGTCAGATTTGGTGGCCATTTTCAAAGACGGAATTTTGTATAGACAACGTATCTAACCTCTTATTAATATATAATTTTTATTTACGCTAGTATAGTATAATCTCAGTCAGAATTGGCACTACATTTAAAATCTACACTTAAAAGCCTCCACTTACCATCATAGATGATTGTATTCAAGTTTCACCGCGATTTTATATTATTAGGATTTACTATGATTATATGGGTAAAATCACGGAAAATCTAGAGCACAGTAGATAAGGTAAAAGTCTCAGTACTCGACACTAAACCAATTATTAACACCTTCAATTAATGGATTTAAAAGTGTCAAACATTAGGACGTTTACCGAATGAGCTTCTAAACGTCTATAGTCAACATTCCTGATCCCTATTAATTGACTAGTATAAAGTATCCAGTAAACTTTAATTACTACCCTCATGAGTATAGTTAGGTCATCCATTCATAACGGTTCATTGAAGGTTCACAACGGCCAATCATTTTAATTATCAAGGTCTTTGTACATAGACGTCATATACTAATAGGTGTAATAAAACTTATAAAGAGGAGATTTTCGTGAGATTGCAGCTTTGCAAGTTTGTGAGTTTGTTTGTAGGGGTGGATCTTCGGAACCCTTTCCGATTTAAAAAATCTTTCACCTGTGTATGAAATTGACTTCCCGGGTGTTTGCCTGGGCAGCGGGGCGGTAGGCGGTGCGAGGCCCGTGTCGGAACACGCGTCAACACAAACATATTATCGCGATACACAAATGAGCGGTACGTATCAAATTTTCCAGACAGCCCGTTTCTCGCAGTCGACCTGCTTATTGAAACACTTTGTGTATATGTTTACTGAGCAGATATGTCCGTCAACAAATCTCAAAATTTCGATCAAAGTGGAAAATTGAAAAATTATTCGCCACGAGCCGGATTTGAACCCGCGACCTCTGGAATCCGTCCGTCGCTCTTATCCAACTGACCATGGGTCCGCTATAGTATCCGCAAAACTAAGTGGCGAGTCAGGTCATAAATCATGCTCTCTTTCGCACCTGCACTGCCTTATGGAGCGGACCGTGCAACAATAGTACTGACTTTTATTGCCTGACTCGCCACTTGGTTTTGCGGATACTATATAGTGGCGACGAATCCTTTAATCCCTTCACCCTTCTAATTACACCTTAGGGAGGCTCGCAGCGACACCTACCGCGAAGGTATTACTACTTCTAAAACTATGTGTGAACCAAAAGTAGACTGACCTAAACCACAAAATTTCATCTAGTCTCGTAATTCAGACATAAGATGAAGTACTAAAACAAATAATCCCCGTTAAACAAATACTAAGCACAAGAACGTAAAATGTACAGACCGAATGCGAGACTAAATAAAATCTAGTAAAAATACACGTCTAAACAAAGATATCCAGGTATTGTTAGTAGGTCGCGGAGCATCGAACTCAATGCTTCACAGTGCACCGACCAAGCCTCAGGCTAACCGGTTTAGTCTGACCTACGATTGCATATAGTTGTTACGAATGCAAGGGTAAACGTAAAGTAAAGTGTGAGGTGATTCGTGAATCAAATAGCTTGCGATTCCGCCGGTGTCTCGGCTGTTACGTAACGCTGCAGACTGGCTTAGTTGAGATGGATTTAACCGTACCTGCGTATCTATCAGTGGGTAACTATAGACAGCGATCACGTCGGAAAAGTCCTCCGAGAAGTTAGACCGATGAGCAGGTAACCCGCTGCTTAATATTGTGGTGACGTTGGTTTGGCTTGGTTGTTTCAAACTAGGGAATGCAATTTCGCGAGATTTTAGACCTAGGCGTGATCTCTCAAAACCACAAAGCGTCGCGCGAGATTTCGAAGTATTTTTCACTGATTTTTTTAATTAATTTTTTATTAATATTTGGGGACAGTCTTACACAAATCGAGCTAGTCCCAAACTAAGCAAAGCTTGTACCATGGGTACTAGACGACGATATACATACTTATGTATAAATAAATAAATAAATACTTAAATACATAGAAAACATCCATGATTCAGTAACAAATACTCATGCTCCTCACACAAATAAATGCTCTTACCGGGATTCGAACCCGGGACTTTCGGCTTCGTAGGCAGGGTCACTACCAACTAGGCTACAGAGGTCGTTTAATGATTATCAACATGAGAAATACAAATAAAATCGGTATGTAGCGGTCTATAATATCCGTTCAATAAAAAAAAACCTGTTTTGATTATGAATTTTTTAACCACCAGGTTTTAATATAATTAAAAGGAATAACATTTAATCGAATAAAAGTAAGTTTTCATTTGTCAGTCAGATGAAACTTTTGTCATGTAGTGTTTAATATGGAAACTTAAATCTCGCGAAATCTCGTATGAAAAAATTGTACGAGGATCAGTGTCGTAAAATATGGTATACATAGATTGCAGTCCCTATTTCAAAACATTGAAAGAAAGAAGAAAGAAAGATACATTTTTTCACAAACACACAGGACAGTTATTCAAAACAGAAAACAGATAAAACATGAAACAAGTGTGTCTCTGCGGCAGTGAACCGGACACTGGCTCAGCATTATGCTGAGGTGTCAGACACCTGCAGCGCTGATTTTCAGCCAGCACCGTCGGTGACTCACGGAAACGTCATACAAATGTAATAAATAAACTACCTACAGTATTGGGACAGGATTGGTATAATCTACTCATGAGATACGTCCGTTCAATTATAGGTATATAGGAAGTTTGACAGTGTTCTATGGCACGACGGCTGCCGGCGCTTACTGCATATAAAATGCGGTCTTGAGTGTATCAGTGAAAATTAGGTTCTTACTTTTCCTGTTGAGAACACGGAAGTGCCTGCAATTTTTGATTAGGACAAAATTACGTCTAGGGATAAGCGGCCGTAGGCTTTCAAAGTCGTAAACTTTCCAGTTGGCACCCTTAGCTTGCGATGGCATTTTTCCTAAGGGCTCGAAAACCCAAGTTTCTCTCTGCAATTCAACGTACTTCCTATACTGACGACTCTGCCAATATCCTCTTATCCGAACATGATACAAGTGCATCAAACGCGGCGCGCCTACTAATCACAACAATTACCTATTACCTCGTCCAGCCAGGACGTAAAATGCGCTCGTTGCATTATTCATCTGTCATGTGCGAGTGTGAATGAAACGCAAATGTGTAATGCCGTGTGTAGATCATTGTACCCTTCAATAATAAGCAGAATAAGAATCGAACATGTATTTGCGCCACATTAATACACACAAATACCGTGCCGTGTCACTATATGGGCCCAACTAAGCACGATTACACATTCGAATGGTCGGTGTGTTAGCTCACCAGAAATAGAAAAATAGAGGTGAATAAAACATAAACAATGGTAGACAACAGACATCTCTTCCAGATAACCTTTGGGTGGTGGAGACACCTACTTACATATTGGTTTGATGCTGAAAGGCCATGGGAGGCAGTATGTAATGCGCTGCGCACACGGCTTATGAAATTAAATGTTTATTACCGCATAGATATTCATAATGAATGATGTATAAGATAATATGGACTTGTTCTGGATTAAATTATTTTCATTTCATAATCAAATTAACGCCCAATATTACTACAGTTAATATAGTAAATCTACTATTAACTGCACATAAAAGAGATGAACAATATAATGTGATTACTATCCTAAACAATAATGGGCCGATGAAGAAAGAAGGCCGCTAGGATAATGACATTGCTCAAGTTCCTTTCCTACGCTATTTTCACAGGCTATGTTTTTTTTTAATATTTATGACAATGTTCAACCCTAAAGTAATATAATAACTAAATGAAATACATTGATGTAACAATATATTTTAAATTATGCGCTTTATTAAAGCTTTTAGCATTGACATGAAATACCTACTCGTATTTAGGTACCTATTATGTTTGTATTGTGAACTTACACTGAAATAGTTTAGCAAAAAACGCGCTATTGAATCTCAAACACAATAGCGAGAATCTAGACTACTTTAAAAATAGGTATAAAAGAGAATTCTACTAGTTTGCTATCATCTCAATAACTCTGAGCAGAACTTCGTACGTTCATTACAAACTAATCAATAGAGGACCAAGTTCCAGAGGACAGTTCTCTTTCTTTGAAATTCCCTCTATTCGAGTAAGAAATGTCACCCGTTCCGTTCGACGTTTTAATTATTGTAATGGATGCCGAGGAACGGATATTAATTTATGAAATTGCAATTCTACCAAATACATTTAACATTACTGTAAACATGGTGGTAAAAACCAGTTGAAAATGTAAGTCTGTTTCATGTTTTACTTATTGTGGAAAACGATTATGTTATCTAAAGACAAATGTTATCTAAAGACAAATATATCTTTTATCTTTAAAGAATATTTCTATTTACGTTCAAATATATTCCCAAGATTCGATGACATACAATACCTTACTCAAAATACAGCTCGTCAGTTAGAAAATCAATTGATATACCAAAAAAATACATTTCAATTTCTCTTCTAACAATTCGGTCGATTTTAAACGAAACAAAAGACGACCGCAACAATGGCCGCCCCTCGGCAATTTTCGTCATGAAAAATGTCTTCGCGAATCTTCGTCAAACGAAAACGGTGAATGTATAAAGATATCTGGAAAGGTCTGGGAATTAATTAAATTGAGCGTTCCTATTGTTACCACTGGTCGGAGGTTTAGGAGGAGATAAAAAGGTTCTGTGATCCAGTCGTTTGCCCCTTGCTGATAACGTTCCGTTGATTATTATTCGGCTTTACGGCCTGTTGGGTAAACGGTTGCTCTTAATTTATGTGTCGGTCGATCGCTCGTTAAACAACGGGTTAAGAGAGAGATTCGACTCGATATTATATTTTTCTGAAAAACAACGACAGGAACCAGCGTTAATATAACATAAAGCGCGCATAAATATCTGATATGACTCTATTTATAGGGTCGTAAAGCTAAGGCTAAGGCTAACCTATAAGATGTGTTTGCCAGCTTTGGTATGACCTATGGCAGATATTGATACTTGTGACTTCACCGTTCGAAGGACTGTTATATTTTTTCCCGCTATTCAATCAACAGCGGCGTGTCGGTACCTAAAAGATGCATCCATCAGAATGTGTGTCGGTATCAGTTCATCTATATTTTTACTCACTCGAACAATGTTCTTAATTACTTCCTTCAGAAACACACATTTCACAAGTAAACTGCCAGCTTACCTAAATAAGTAACTCTGCCTTTGGAACTAAATTCAACTCGCCCAACTACCATTAAAAGGCATCATTAAAACTCCTACCAATTTCAACCGCATTTCCAAAGCTACCTGAGTATTATTTTGATGCAGTCACAGGTAATGCAAACTCTATAAGTACGTAGGAAGTTTCCTCCAGTTTGGTAAACATTAATTGCGTTACAACTTACTCTGTGGCCGTACTTAACTTGGAATTTATCGTATGATCTTAAAGCTGTTCTTGAAGTTATATTTACCTACGACTATGGTTGCTGTTAGAAAATGATTTCTATAAGAAAAATATATTATTGCAGTAAGCCATTATGTACAGTATAAAAGTTTGTCTGTTTTAGTAGAATTCTAGTTAATGAAATCTAAATCACCACCACTAATCATATACAGTGATGCTACAAGATATTTTTATGTCTTTGTGAGTAGATCGACGGAAGGAGAGGTAGAGGAAGGCCCAGACAAACTCACACCAGCCAAATAAAAGAGAAAGTATATGAAGACGTGAAGAGGCTAGCAGAGGACAAAAATCAGTGGCGGCTACTCCACCGACAAGAGCCTAGCTCTTAAATATGATGATGATGTGAGTAAATTGACTTGGTTTTAGATTTAGGTCGAGGTCTAAGATATTTTTAATCTTCTTCTTATACCATCGATAGAAGAACCCGAAAATCCTATACATCATTAGCGTCGAATGTACCTAGAGGTATGGTTAAAACAACCCAATGCAATATGAAGTAATTACACATTGAAATCCAAAATTAATGTAGTTCGGGAAAATAATCGCTATCCTGGAACATACACTTATTATTTAGATTGCCAATAGGCAATCAAAATATGTGCGCGTGTTTGTATGTAACTAATATACAATGATAATGACTTGACATTGCATTGCATAATTGCTAATGTAATGCATGGTGGGTGAGCCTGGGGGCGATGACCTCGCCTACCTACATAACAAGTCGTCCTTTGGCTTATTATTTATCGCTGGTTTGCCACGGGTGACCCCACGCCTTCGTAAATGTGGGATAATGTACGCGTGTAACCTAGGAATGATTAGATTAGATTTAGATTCATTTATTTAATTTTGAAAATTAAATAGCATGAATTCACAAAAATATCGTCAGTGTATAAGAATAACAATAATATAAATGAAAGTCAAAAATCTAAATATGTACATTGCAAAAATGAAAAAACAGAAATAATAATAAGAATCAATTGAATTGGTGAGATCCTAATGCGTCTAAAATACAAAAAGTCTATGACTTGAGCATCCTCCTTTAATATCATAAATGCGAAAGTTTAGACTTTGGATGTTTGTTACTAAATCACAAAAATCGGATGAACGGATTAGGATGAAATGAAAAATATACAAATCGAGTATAGCCTGGATATGGAATACTTTTTATCGCTTTAAAAGTTCCACAAAAGGAAGTCAACGCGAACTAAGTCTCGGGCAAAAGCTAGCATAAAACAGCTAGTTTATATTAAGCTTATGGCATAACTGTATGCTAAGTTCAGAAAAGGGCATTTCTGTGAAATTGTCGGTATGTAAGTTTATAATTTTGTATGCAGGGGGTAATCTCCGGAACCACTTATCCGATTTAAAAAAAACACCTGTGTATAAAATGGTCATAGGTGGGCATAGGCTATATTTTATCACGCGTCTCTGCCTGGGTTATTTGTAACGCGGGCAAAGTCGCGCATGCTACTGGGCGAATATTCAGCGTTTTTAAAGCGTTTTTTTTTCGTCATTGTCGTAGACAGAAAATAATATTAAAAGGTACGAGTATCAGTCTACTTTTGATGAAGATGTTAGCCAATACCAGTACTGAATCTTTTGTTGATTAAAGGTTCTGCGGTACGTTTTAACTCTGATGAAATAATCTTGAGCCGACAATGACGTTAAAAACGAGCGGTTGAAACGCTCGGAGATTCGCCCTACTCCAGGAAAAATACGGTTTTGAAAATCATTAATTTATAATAGTTGTATAATAATGTTAATTTCATTTTAAAACATTATTCTAAGATGCTTTATTCAAGAATCCGACAAACTTTCCACCCGGAAGTAATATGAAGCAGGCATCGTCTTTTTTTGTATGATTTATTTTGAATATTAAAGAGCAAATATAAATGAACCAAAATAAATACAATAATATTTATTAATATTTTTTCAGAAGCTAGTTAATTTATCTTTTTATTATGTCTGAAATTATTTCGGATTTTGTCGCTGGGTAACTATTTAATTCATAATATATCAGTTACACAGAAAAAATAAGCTATTATTTCCAAAATTGTCATTTTTTCCATACAAGTTGTCGGTTCATTGACTGGATGCCGCTAGTTTTAGTAATAACGGATACTCCGGCCTCAAAAGTCTGCAAGTGACTTGCCTTTGAGCCCGTTTCTGGCTCGTCAACCAAAGGGCACGCACTCGTGCATAAACGTGAACATTATATATGTGATGTATGTTACAAAGTGGACCTTGTTATACGGTACACTTGGCCCCGATATTGGCGAAAATGTAACGCGTATGAATCTATGTAAGTTATTGGGGTCCTTAGGGGAAAAGTAGAATATTTAACAATATTTCGAAAAAGGAGGTCGTCAAATTCGTCCACTATTGTTAATGCTGTTACATTTGATGTAACAACATTAACAGGTTGTTGCAGTATTATTTTGCTCGCTTATATAGTCATAGTTAATTGGATATTTTTTTAAGAAATATATTCATACTAGCTTCCGCCCGTGACTTCGTCCGCGTGGACCCGGGATAAAAACTATCCTATATTTTAATCCAGGCTATAAACTATCTTCGTGCAAAATGTCATTCAAATCGGTTCAGCCGTTTAATCGTGATTGAGTAACAAACATACAAACATCTAAACTTTCGCATTTATAATATTAGTAGGATAATAACATTTGTCGATGCTGTTAGAACCTTAATTTACGAATATACTTGTATTTTAAGAATCATTAAAAATATTGCATAGTCTTGAGCAAATCGGGCAATTAATAATAACTCCATAGGTAAGAATAAAACTTTAGAATAATTACAAAAGAAACCCAACAACTGCAGCATTTAAATTCCCGATATGCCTTTGATAGACGTTTTCTACATTTCAATTCTACACAGAACATAAACAAAGCGAATTCAATTCCCCGGAATGCTGGCTCGAAAACAAAGCCTTTATAAAAGTCGTATTTCCTCTTTGAAATAACAAAGTAACTTTCTTGGGTACTACAATGCCGTTTTAAGATAGGAAGCAAATGTGAAAGAAACTCTTAGGTAGTTGATTCCTTTCGGTTCTAGGAAGCAATGCAGGTGCATCTTGTTAGGTTAAGTCTGACAGACGGATCCAATTTATTGCTTGACGTATGCTCTAATTTGTTGACTCCAATGAAACCTGCTTTAGATGTTTTAGAGTAAACGTATGTTTACTATTTATTGGGTTTCATGAAAGTTATCGCGGATAGACCACCTATACTATTTCCTTACCAGTAAAGCAAGCAATATCAAATAATAATAACTATATTGTATTTTTTGCCGAAATTCCATCAAATAATTGTTATATTGTTGTTTATTATGTTTAAGTTTAGGTTTTTAGCATAAAGGTTTTCATTACTATTTTTATAAAGACAGAACAAACATTGTCAGAAAACGGATAAACTAATGAGTTTCAAAATAACATTAAATATTCTACCTACGGCTGCCATGAAATTTAAGGAATGTAAAATAATCCTATATGGTGCTGATTTGCAAGTCAACAGTACGACTACGTCTAGTCTATGATATATTCAGAAGTGGGTCAAATGAGATCAAAAGGCAAAGTATTGTAAGTGTGTCGCCACTTATCAGGCGGTTAGGCTGCTGTTAATGTTTATATCATTGTCGCTATAATACACAATCTTGTACAGAGTTTAAAATATGTGATTTCCCGAAAGTAAAATATCTCACGTCAGAATTTCAGTTTAATCCACGCGAAAATTTCAAAGCCTACGGGGACTAAGCGCTGCCAAATTAAAAGCCTTTACGTACCAGCCGAGTAACATACATAACACTGGCAAACGGCGAAACGAGCAAATTCCCAGAAAAAAAAAACACTCCGAAAAACACAAACAAAACACACTCACACTCACTAGAATCCGCACATTAATTAAAATATGAGTTTTTCAACAGGGGGAAAAGTCGAATTATTCGTAGCGCATGAGAAAATCATGTAGCACAGACGTCTACGCGGGTCGCGGCCGCGGCACAGACTGGTTGCTATAGTGCCCGCCTACGGGCTACGCGCTACGTAGCTACGCTCGTAGCTCCGTTGGACGTGTGAAGTACGTTGGAAATGGATGATTTCGCGTCGCTGGACGTAATAGCTGTGCAAATATTACGAAACGATTGCTTACAGTATAGTTCAACGGTTTAAACTCGTTTAGAGTACGAACTTGTGCTTGACTTATTTGAATAATGACTTGAAACGTATGATATTGATGATAACAAACGTTCTGGAAACTAAAAATATTCCTATTTCAGGATTTAAATGCATTGGGTTAAATCAAACTTCCCACAAAGTAATCAACGCTGTTAAAACAAACTAGGTGTACTAAGTTAAATATATAGCAAGCCAGCAGACTTGACACTTCATAAATCATATAAGTAAATTAACACAAAATGTCTTGAGAAGTGTCTTGAATAAATATGACTTTATTTTCTTCTTTCTTTTAAAACCTGAATTATGGACTGTAACCGATTTACAGACCGGAATCTAGCAATTAACTTACGCCCTAAATCTAGCGACCCGATAACGCCAGACTGTTCGCAGAAATCACGAAATCACTAGGACTTCAATGTTTGCTCAGTACATGCTTAACGGCTTTTAACCTGCGACTATACCCGAGAGGATTTTACAATTTTTCAACCTAGCTTTCATCCGTCGTTTCGCTCCCTTAGGAGTTAATTTCCAAGACATTCTATATTAATTCTCCTCTTTGTGATAATAAATATTTTCCAATTATACTTTAATCTTCGGGCAATAATAGAGATATTATTTACTTGTACAATCCTTAGGTATAATATATAGTTACTACGAATGAAGCGGGCAAAGGCGCGAGTTAATTTTCAAGATTTATACAAGAACTCTAATAAAAGCAAAAAGGACGTCAAGCTAAGCATCATGATTATGAATATTCAAGTGGATTGCATAAGTATCATCATCATCATATCAGCCGAAAGACGACCACTGCTGGACATAGGCCTCCCCCAAAGAGTGCCAAAGTGACCGGTCCTGCGCCACCCGCATGCAGCGGACTCCAGCAACCTTTACCAGGTCATCAGTCTACTTTGTGGGGGGCCTACCCACGCCGCGCCTTCCGGTACGTGGGCGGGGCACATTGCACGTAGAACCGATGGCCGTTGGGGCGGAAAGGTTCTCGAGTGGCGACCCACGTACCGGAAGGCGCAGCGTGGGTAGGCCCCCCACAAGGTGGACTGATGACCTGGTAAAGGTCGCGGGAGTCCGCTGGATGCGGGTGGCGCAGGACCGGTCATTGTGGCACTCTTTGGGGGAGGCCTATGTCCAGCAGTGGACGTCTTTCGGCTGATATGATGATGATGATGAATTATCTAAAGAGGTTGAGATAATATTAACTATTTTGTAGTGCAATAGGTGTTACGCCCTACCTTTATATAACCTAGCGATTATTTAAAATATGCTATGTTGAACAATA
This sequence comes from Epinotia bilunana, assembly GCA_947049275.1. Classification (NCBI taxonomy): domain Eukaryota; kingdom Metazoa; phylum Arthropoda; class Insecta; order Lepidoptera; family Tortricidae; genus Epinotia; species Epinotia bilunana. The sequence goes on along the minus strand of OX346266.1, from coordinate 16,699,420 downwards.
GAACAAAAAACACACAATGTTGGGGGCGATCACTAGTATATAGAACGAGCACCGATAATTTAATTTGTCGATATAGGAACTCCCTACTTGTCAAACAATTTTGCCCCACGGATTCCTATCTCTGCTGACAACACACACTGGTCAAAGACTCGTCTTGAGACACAATGATAGCTTGCATAAGTATGCATAGTAGTTAGGTAGCAAATGGAAGTCCATTATCTCTACCTATCCCTCCAGAAAACAGTGAATATCTATTATTTTATGTATATATGCCATACTCGAGAACATCGCTATATGGCCTAAATATATGCATAGTACGTTGTATATACCCCATTAGTGATGTGATTTGTCGTTAATACTGTCACGAAACTAGATCTATTGACACACACTAATACTAAGGTATATTTAGTATACAATATGTCATAGTTAATACCGACATCAGTAGAGCAATCACTTGGCTCGATGGGCCGTAGACAAATTGCTTCTGCATAAACCATACTGGATAATAAACCTGTGGTCTTTGGCGGGGCAAGATCAGTAGTTTGGTGAATTGCGCGATAAATGAAAAATCGGACGTGACTAACCCCTAATTATATGTATAATGTAGATCTAGATGTGTCCACAGTTTAATGCACATACATACATACATACATACATTCACGCCTTTATTCCCAAATGGGGTAGGCAGAGCACATGAAACGTATATTCCAGCGCCACTTTTAGCATAAATGTGGGTAAAGATCGACAAAATGTGATATTGCAGTAACCTATCACTGCAATATCACCAAGATTGCCAAGTCACAAAATTTTATCTAGCTAGCAAGTAAAGAATAATAAGAATGCCTGAGATTTGGTAACGAAATATCTCACAACTTTATACGGTGGAAGAGTTTCGAGACTTGGCCTCTTTTTTACATGGAATGTGTTTATGGGATATCACTTCTTTTTGTAGGTTATTGTGTTATCAATTCCTGATTGTGTTCTGATTCTTGATTTTAATTTTTTTGTCCCATTCACTGCAAATATAACTTTGTAATCTAATATATGGGATTACAAAGTTAGTTATTTATGCAGTTGGTGTATCTAGAAAACTGTACTTAAATTGCAATTTTTTTAGTGTTCCTTTGATTTATACACTAAACACTAATTGTATTCTAAATTTGAAGCTTCTATGTCTGCTAGAAGTGCCTTAGACTTTTGATGATCGGTGAGTCAGTCAGCGAGTGACAAAATTAAGAAACTTTGACTAGTTATAAATCTTAAACCACTGGTTCAAATTCAATGAAATTTGAAATATATCGTGTTTATACGTTGCGTGCTTAGTTAATGAAAATGCAGGCTTCTAGTTTTATCCACAACGAAGTTGTAGGGGAGTCGAAAATGGCCTGAACTGCTTCGAGAAAAGGATGGTGCGGTTGTGCCGCTGTTTTGCTCGACTTGGCGGGGGCACTACCGTGCCCCCAGATACCTAGATTACCTACAATGGGTAGGACTTATACTTAGAATAATTTATATAAACCTAAACAAAAATAGTAAGTACATCATTCTTGGAATTTTTCAACATGTTTCCATTGTTTAACACAATATGAATAAAAAATATTATGGATACAATTCCATACGTAATAATGTTTAGCTGAATACTTAACCATTACTTAACCATGTTTTGCTGGTGTATAGCATTATAATTTAGCTGATTTTCTGGATCGTACCTGTAACAATAAAAATATTACATTAATTTCGCATTCAATAGTAACGTCAGCCAACATAATTAGCAACTTAGAAATGTTGAAAAGCCCCCGACCTTTTCATGTCAAAGTTCAATATTTCAAAATCAGCTGAACCGATTTTGTTGAAACGTAACTACGAGTAGCTTGTAACACCGTTTTTTTTCCACATGGTAGTAGCAACACTGTTCGGTAGCATAAACATCCTAGACTTGTTTCTTGTAGTTTTTTTCTCATTGGCCACCCTCAAGAGTAACCGCTCCCAGACAATTTTCCCAAATTCACAGATATCAGAGCAGCCCTTTGTCTCTAAACTTTGGTAGTTTGATTTTTGTTTTCAGGATAAATTTACACGATTTTTAGTAGGTACAAACATAGTTTTCAAAAATATGAGTTTCTTTTCTTCTGAATCCATTTGGCTGTTGGCGAACGGAACGTTAATCTGCGCTCGCGCTGCGAGGGATTAGAAAAAAACTCAGGTTGTCATTTGCGAGATGGAGGATACTGTGTAGGGTCGATTTAGAGTGTGTTCGACTAAATCGATGTGAATCTGCAGTGGCAGGATGTCTTAGTAGAAACCGAATAGTTGTGATTGAACTCCGTTTCGTCCTCGGGATAAAATTGGTATTATATGGCTGCCGGGACGCATAATTTTTCTCAAATGCCGGTTGCACTTGGTGTCATGCCTCCGTGGTAAATCCTCCAATCTCGCAGATCCCACTGATGGTATCCCGTGATAAAAGGGCCGATGTCGATTGTGTACGCCATTCGGTAATTTGTCTCGCGTCTGAAGGCGATGAGCGCCTGAACGCAGGGATAGTCTTTAACCTCTTTCCTTACTGCCCTAAATGGGCCTTCTACCTACGGCTGAAGAACATATTCCAGCCATCTTTGACAGCAGAACTAGGAAGGAAGACTCCGAGGCTGCTAGAGGCTTCTACGCGGTTTCAAACGCATTCCGTCGCGGATTCTGGACCGGCGGGCGTATGCGGCTAGGTGCATGTGATTGGCGGAATTTCGAATAGTTAGTAACGTGGTGAGTCGTTTCGATGTCCATATAATCGGGAGATTTATACATACACACACTTGCATATCGCAGGGGATTTAACTCTAATAAGAGGCGTTACATAATAAGTAAATAATAGTAAAACCATTTTTTTGGGACGGCACTGAGGACGCTTGGGAGCCAGTCCCCCTGTTTAAATAATAAACCCTATCAAGATAATATTAAGGGCCTTAAGCCAGGACAGGTGTCGTCCATGAATAAGTAATGTTATTTGCAAAAATATAGTGTATGAACCCAATTGTGTAGTTTCACTCGCTATGTTAATACCTCCCATTTGCAGTCAGGCCTTGCGATCTCTATTTTAGGCGCCCAACTCTTACCCCCTTTCGATGCTCACAAATACTCCTAAAGAAAGCCCTCATATTCCTAAAATTAGAATTACGAATCCTCAAGACCTCTATGAGGGTGAAAAATTAAAGAAGCTACGAGAATGTGCGAAAATAAATGACACTCCGTACAATTTCTCAAAAAACAGAAAAGAACTAAGATTTTATCCCAAAACAAGCATATCCCGAAAAAATTTAATAGAAACTCTGGATAGTTTTGAAGGAAAAATTACCTACGTCGCCCCGAAACCACCTGCAGATAGAGAGGGCAACGTGTTAATAGTAATTAGAAATGAAACATATGGAGAAACAGAACAAGAACAGATCGAAGAAATGGAAAGATGCATCGATATTAGACCATCGAAAATAAAAAAGTTGAATAACGGGGGCAGCCTCCACCTCGTCATCTTCCCTTCTAAGCAGGGTGGCAAAACATTTACGACCACTGAAATAATTGACAGAACGAAATCAACGTCAGAAAGATTCTTTGGAGCGCCGAAAATTTATGCAGAACCATTTCGGAAAAACACGAATAGAATAATACAGTGCAAAAAGTGTTTTAGATTTGATCACACAAAACAATCATGCCATGGGCCGCAACTGTCACCCAGAATGCAAATTACAATTGAAGGGCGAGAAGTGACAGTATGTCGGGCGTGTCGACAAGAGAGTGACCACGGAGCTAATAACGTTATTTGCCCTGTCTTCAAAAACGAGTTAGACAAAAATGAGGCGAGATTACAAAAACAGGCAGAAATTGAAGCAAGGAAGATCGAACGAGTCGCTAATAGTTACACTCGTCCTGGAATCTCTTTCGCTGACAGGGCCAATACATCTGCACCACTACCCAGACAGGAATCAATAAGGGAAATTGTACCGGCAGAAATCACTCCACCAGTTCAGCAGATCCAGCCAGCTCAACAACTCAACTTACCTAACGTAGCAACTAGCAGACTAATCATGACACAAGAAGATACAATGAAACTAGCGCAATGCATATACGCCTTCTTCAATGGCCGTTAAGTCACAATTCAAAAAACTTAGAATCTTACATGTGAACGCCCAAGGTCTACGAAATAAGTTCACAGAATTAAAAACGTTGGTAGACAAACACTTGCCTCACATCATCATCATCAATGAGTGCAAAGTGAACTTTGACAAGGTAAAATTTGACATCCGAAACTACGATAAACTGACGCACAGCAGAGCGACGCACTTGGGCACAGCGATGTATATCGCCAGAGGACTTAGATGGACTCAAACAGCGCTCACACCCGGATGGGAAGAAGAAGATGGCTTGATCGAGGGCATCGCGATCAAGTTAGTCTACAATCATCGATCCGGAGAATACTTAAAAATAAAAGGGGTCTACTTTCCAATCCCAGAACAACACCTAGCTAGAGAGGAACTCGAAGATACAATCATGGACGAACCTGCACTCATAATAGGAGACCTAAACCTACGAATGAGACAGCTTGGGCACTCTAGAGACGCTGGCCTGGGTACCCTCATGAAAAGACTACAACAAGAAGGAGTCTGTGAACTTAAACACACAGGCCTACCATCACGTCCAGCAAACCAAGGTACTAATATCCTTGACGCTGCTATTGTCACGCACGAACTTCAAGAAGTGGATGACTTAAAAATGACACAAATCGCGTCAATTGGTTCAGACCACCTTCCCTGGACGATGGATATCAAACTTAACGTTGACCGTGAGGTAAAACTTACAAGAAATATGAAAAGGTTACTGGAAAGCGAAGAGTTGAGGAATGCTTATAAGTCCACTCTGTGTGAAAAAACGTCCGATCTCTCTCCAATTACTGACAACGCTTCATGTGACAAATACATCGAAAGTCTAGAAAAAGCCATTACAGAAGCTTTGGATATACATGCACCTCTCAAAGAACACAACAGAAGAGACTTCCTCCCAGACAAAATAAACAAGCTGATCGACCTACGTAACCGAGCGAAGATACGAGCCTGGAAGAAAAGAAACCACGCAAACCCAGAAATATCTCGAATCGCGCGTTCAGAGTATAACAGACTCAAAAAACAAACAAAAGAGGCCCTTACGAACCTCATTGAAAACAGCTGGTTGAAATCTCTCGAAGATCCAACGGACAGTAGGGCAAAGATGTGGACAATCCAGAAAAGTATGAAAGCTCCAAACATGAAACTTCCTAACATTGAAGGATGCACATCTGAAGGGGAAATAATAAACGCGCTCGTCGACGCGGCAATAGTGAAAGAAGCTTATATTAATCCAACTGACGAGGGTTCAGAGAAGTTCACCCCTTTTGAACCGCTAGACAGGACGTCTACTACAGAAATACGTCTAGAATTAAGAAAATTTAAGAACAAGAAAACCCCGGGGCCAGACCAGATCCGTGCGGATGCGCTAAAAATTGGAGGAGATGTCTTTCTTGAAACATTTAGACCGATAGCAGATTACGTCCTGACCACGGGTTACTTCCCAAGACGATGGAAGGTCGGTGAATGTATATTCCTACATAAACCAGGCAAGAATCACAAAGAGGCTAGCTCCTATAGACCAATCACGTTACTCAACATAATGGGTAAATTATGTGAAAGGCTAATTCTCTCAAGGCTACAAGGCACAGTTGACAAGTTGCAACCGCCCTTTCAACATGGCTTTACCAAATTTAGAGGAACCGCTACTCAGATTCTCCGCACTGGCAAAATAATAACGGATGCTTTGGCAGATGGGGAGAGCGTATCGATGATATGCACGGATCTAAGCAAGGCGTTCGATTCTATTAACCACAAAGGCCTAATAAAGAAACTTCAAAATGCCGATGTCCCTATCAACGTCATGAAAATAATAGAAAATTACCTGGAAGACCGAACGCTCATAGGGAAATTTAGGACCATCCATGGAGAAGTGAAGAGGATACCGCACGGGGTGCCCCAAGGATCGATCCTCGGCCCCATCATTTTCAACCTGTTCGTTTACGACATATGGGACACTCACGACAGAATACGAGGTCTCAAACTATCCCAATACGCTGATGACCTATGTATTTTAAATAGAGCAAAAAACCCCGACTACGCGACCATACGAGCGGAATGGGCAGCCGAAACTATTGTAAATTACTATGAAAGATGGGGTCTTAAATGCAACGTAGAAAAAACAGAATGCATCCTGTTCACGAAAAAGAAGAAATTCAAGCCAACGGTTAAAATAAAAAAACAGACATTCATATACAAAAAAGAAATAAAATATCTAGGAGTCATCTTCGATAAGACCCTCAAAATGAATCCACACACAGACAAAGTAGTCAAGAAACTAAAACAGATAAGAGGTGCTCTGGGACCCATCATCGGCTTCCACGCCAAGACAGACCTAGAGGTCAAACTAGCTATAATTCAAGCCTGCATCCTTCCCATCATGGACTATGGAGTGGTACAGTTATTATCTAGATACAGTAACTCGAACCTCCAAAAAATCGAGAGACAATATAGAATGGCGCTGAAGAGTGCAGGTCAATTCCCTAGACTTCTACCCACGGAGACGCTCTGGGAAATGACAGATCTAGAAGCATGGCACCTCCGAGCTGCTGACTTGAATTACAAAATGCTGGCCAAGATCGCATCGCTGGGAATAGAAGACCTAAACACACCTGGGGACGCTTACCTGGCGCACGGAGAATTTAACCCATTACTAAAAAATAAAAGAATAGGTGAAATAGAGTATACTATTAATAAAGACATGAGGCGTTGGCCTCACTGGGCGGCGGCTCCTCGTCCTCTTAGAATAAAATAAGATATAGAAATGTAACATATGAAATACAAATAAATAGGTACTAACTAATAACTAACATCTTCAACTCATCACTTGTGACATGACACCTTCAGCTTACACAGATCTTTCCTAGACACAAGTTAGCTGACACAATCCTGCGGGAACTGAAAGATGTAAACACTAATAGGTAATAAATGATTTCTGATTCTGATTCTGATTCTGATTCTTACCCTAGTGAGGTCTGACTCTCAGGCTACGACTGAACCTCCCTAAGAGCTCGGTCTCATGCCCTTAGCCGTTGGCAAAGTGTAACAAGCTAAGAACAATCTTGATCACGTGATCAAGATTGTTCTACGTACGTACGTCAGCTTTCGGACAAAAAACCGCATCAAAATCGATCCATTCGTTTAGGAGCTACGATGCGACAGACAGGCACACAGATACACGGACACAAGACACGTCAAACTTATACTTAACCCCCCTTCTTTTTGCGTCGAGAGTATAAGAAATATAATGTTAGGGCCCTTAGACCTAATGTAATATAAGGTAGAAACGTTCTTTGAACCGAGCAAGATTCCCACATGGAAGTAGCATTTGCGGCAAAAAGGTACCATGTTTACGTCTCTCGAATATAGAAAGAAAGAAAGAAAGAAAACATTTATTCGTGGACAAAACAATGGGTATACAAAACAAAACACAGTAAAGAAAAAGTAGCAGGGTCCACTAAAAGGCCCCGACTCAGCATGGTGCTAACCTAGGAGGCCAGCGCTGGTCTTCCGTCGGAACCTTTACATGAGTTACCTCCTGGAAGGCAACACAAAACAAATACCTACGCTAAAACATATTTTAAAGAATACATAGGTATCTTAAGTAAAAATAAGCAGCATGTAAGTGCGATAGAGATAGAGATATCCGAACTTCGACATTCGAAGTTCGTGGTTATAGCTCAGAGTGGCACGGCAGATTGCAGCGTGTGAACGCGTCGCCAAACTGTGTGTCAGTGCACTGTCACTGTCAACTTGACAGACCGAAACGCAACTTTTATTTCTGATGGTGAATATACGTAAATACAGAAACGGAAAACAAGTTAAAAATACATTTATGATACAGGAAGAAAACTAAAAACGAATACAGTATGGTGCAAACTTAAATATTGAACGACACAAGCTCAACTGTACAGACATAAAACGACTGCCTTCTGTACAGGTTCATGACTCGGGTGACGAACGGCAGTGCCAAGATATCTACACAATCTAAACATGATAGATTACACAATTATTATGCGAACCAGATGCTGTGCGGATTTATTTATATGCGGATTTATTTATATGCAGATGGGACATATCCCGACAGTAAGTACCTGACTGCAATCCTAAATCTTAATGTATAATCATTTTAGGCATGGCAAAGGGGTACACTAAATTATAAAAGAAGCAGCTAAAAAACACACAACGATTTGAGGACTAAAAATAAAAATATATACAAAGACAGAAGACAAAGACAGGGCACTTAAAGGCAACTAGTTTCAAGATATAAGGTTTCCTGACTAAATTGATGCTCTAGCAAGTACTTTTTCAGCTTGATTCTAAAACTGTGTATGCTTCCCAGGTCCCTGGCTAAAGGCGGCGGAAGAGAGTTCCAGCATCTGGTAGCTGCAAAACGGAAACTCCCCCGGAATGAGGCTGTGGCATGTCGAGGAGTAATAAGAGGCTTTTTACACTGACGGTTGCCCCGCGACCTATTGATGATGAGCTTCTCAAAAAGATATACTGGAGCTTGGTGCTTTAAAACCCCAAATAAGAGACAAGCAAGATGCAGTTTTTGCCGGTGTTGCATTTTTAAAATATTATGTTTGTTGAGAAATGGAGTAACATGGGCCCTCGATGGTATGTTGAAAATGAAACGTGCACTGGCATTCTGTACACGCTGTATGAGCTTCTTGGTTTTTGCATAGAGGCAGGGACCAGTTACAACATCCATGTAATTAAGTTTAGACAGGACTAGTGATTCAACTAGACGGATGCGTAACTGCTCACATAAATAGGGCCTAATTTTATAAAGCAATTTAAGTTTGTAAAAGCAGCTACTGACCACATTAGAGATGTGCTTTTCAATATAATCCATACTAATATTATAAATGGGAAAGTGTATGTTTGTTTTTGTTTGTCCGTCTTTCACGGCAAAAAGGAGCGACGAATTGACGTGTTTTTTAAGTGGAGATAGTTGAAGGGATGGAGAGTGACATAGGCTACTTTTTGTCTCTTTCTAACCCCCCACTTCCCTAAAATGGGGGGGTGAAAGTTTGTATGGAGCTACGATATAAACGACTTCCACGCGGACGGAATCGCGGGCAGAAGCTAGTATATTATAATTTTACTACAGAAACTGAGCTCGTCTCGAGCAAGTTCCAAACTGGATAAGTATCTGACTCATGCGTAATCTACCGCCCACTGCACTATTATCCAATACGAACACTCTAACCGTGATCGCGTCACGCCAATTACAACTTTAAGCACAAACTATTCAAGTCGACTTCACCTTGCCGGTACCTTTCACGCTCACCCCACTTATATTGTCGACCGTAAATACAACGTGCTTAAGCTGAATTTTCTTCACAGACTATTTCGAGCTAGGTATGAATGAACGAATTTATTTTCAATCGTAATTTCAAAGCAGTAGACATCAATTTTGTATGTGCGTGTTTGAGTTTTCTATGAATGAATGAACACGTGTGCCCACGCGCAGGCCTTGAGTAAATCAGTTGTTTTGTTGCAAAACGTGTTTTTGGTGACATAAATACAGTTAAATCGATTGTTACTAATAGTTTACAATTGCACAATTTATCGTTATTGATATTTGACGCATTCTATTGGTACGAGTACATTGCGGCATAGGTAGGCCAGGCCCCCCACAAGGTGGACTGATGACCTGGTAAAGGTTGCTGGAGTCCGCTGGATGCGGGTGGCGCAGGACCGGTCACTTTGGCACTCTTTGCCGGAGGCCTATGTCCCGCAGTGGACGTCTTTCGGCTGATATGATGATGATGATGATGATTGGTACAGTCGAGTTCTTCCACATCTACACGGCCAACCTATAAAAATATCTACATACTCGTCTTATGTCAGTACCAACAATAAAAACTGTTTTATTTGCCATTTTCCGGCGCGATCTATTTTATATTAGGCACCCATGCCGAATTACACAGATTTCTAATAGTAAGAGTCACTGAGCTAACCTGCAGATACAAACGGACATTGCGAAACTATAAGGGTTCCTTGTTGACAAACGGAACCCTAAAAAGGCACATTACGAATTATTTTTAAGTAAATTTACCGTCAACTACTTTTATACAATGTATGCTAGTACCTAACATAACCTACCTACACTAATCTATATATGTAACTTTTTTTATTTATTAAGTCGCACAAAAAGTTACAGGTGTTTGTTTTCACAATTAAGCATCTGTAAATAATGAAGTAGCAAAACACCCATTGTTTAAAATACATTTGCACATCCAATGAACCATTCGAAAATCCAAAATACATTAATATCAAAATTAAATATGCGGTTACTAACAAAACAAAAGCTAATTGCAAAAACAAACAAGTATCAGTACACAATAACAATGTTCATTGCACTCAATTAATTTATTTTATTAATACCGTTACTCCACATAGTGAACATTACGAGTTTACACACTTACTTATACGGCTAAATCGCAAGAATATAGCTCTTATACCACTGTTATACAGCTGTTTCATAAGCAAGAGTAAGTCGGTGTTTTTACGTAGAGCGGTTGGCGGCCAACCAAACCAGAGTATGGTTTTTGCAGTTGGCAATTAGTGCAAAAAAATGTCGCCGCCTCGCGCCTCCCGAACATCTGTGGCTCTGAAATATGAATGTTTGTCTTCTATGTCGGTATGGCGGTGTAACGTAGCACAGATATGGAATTGGGTTTTTTCTCAGTGGTAAAAAGGGTGGAAATGTTTTTGGGAATTAGGTTCCGTCATAGTTATTACGACTACTTACAGTTATGATTATAATTATAGATACTTATAAATGGATTTATAATGATAATAGTAAACAGGGATAAGTAAGACTACCAACCAACGTTAAAAAACACATTTCTTAAGTGGAGTTCGGGTTTTTACATTTTGTATGACACTGACTCTTCGCTCAAATCAGGTAATTTAGTAAGACTGTCAAAACTTTTTATTTTAAGATTTTATATGTAATAAACGAGTTTGTTTTAATTTAACAATATAAAATCGGATGTCAAAATAGTATACACCATTCATAATTCAAAATAGTTACGTATTTGTTTACGCTGTACAATATTAGTATTTTTTTTAATAAACAAAATTTAATATACAATTATTTAATGCCTTCAATAAATTTACACTGCATTACAGATATACTTAATTCTAATAACAAACCAACAATAATAATCAACTACGACACATCCCTGATTAACCATTGTACCTTACTCAAGCAAAACAACCTACAATCTAGCGTCTTAGCCGCTATATTTCAGGGCTGGTAACACTAACTAACTTTTCAGGGCTGGTAACTGCGGCTAGAACGCCAATTATCCAGCTATTATACAGCTAACCCAGCTTTAGAGGACAGCTTAAAATACTGTTATGGAATTTTAATTGCCGTAGCTTGGCTATAATTATACTTAGCTAGAATTTGTGTGGTAAGCTGTTAGGTGGCAAGTAAGGGGTTACGAGTGTTACGACTAAATAAGCTAAGCCAACTTAGCCAAGTAAATAACAGTGGCGGAAAAAAAGTTTGTCTATATGATTTGGTCGGCTAGATAAATAAATCAGACAATCTTACACAGATCGAACTATGTCTCATTGGTGACGCAGGAGAAATTTCACTGGACAACCCGGAGAAAAAATAAGGCCTGTTTTTTGATGATTTGGTAATAGGTATATATCGCATTCGCAACAAATTCTAGGCAAGCCGATCGAAATCGTTATTGTTTGTACTAAGTTATAGTTAAGTATTGTTTATATGTAACACCCCATCTAAGATAATGGAAGAGTGGGGTGACACTAATAAATATTTTTCATATTTTATTTTTTCATATTTTCATATCGGCTGTACAGTCAAGTGCAAAAATATGTATCGATCTTTGCCCAATGTGCATTGCATCACTCACTCTTGAAGCAAAATGGGAGACGCAAATACACATTGGACAAAGATCTTGGACAAGTGGAATAACACCCTAAGATCATTATAATTTCCTTGCCCTTATTAACCTATTTTGTAGTTGGGGCCGGCGCAGCATGTATTTTTTTTCCATAATTTTCTGTCACCCGTCATCTCGTCCTTCCTCTTCAAACCGTCCCTCACACAAACTAACCTATAACTAGAGTACCTAGCTAAGATAAACTTTTTTCTCACAAAGGTTAGCCTATTTCATTCAGAACATAAATAATTTCGAATCGATTATATCAAATCGGTTCAGCATCGTTGGAACACACGTAAATATAAACATATCCCTTATTTTCTGAACTGCCGTCGGCAAGTCGGGCAACAAAATAAATATTTAAGAAAATTATCTTAAAATAAAGCAACAAAAATATGAGAATTAAAACATGTACAGAAAAAAACAAAAATATCTATTTATATTTTCATATTTATGTAAAAAACCTGACGAAACATATTCCAGAAAATAATATAAAAACAAAAACAAAAAGTATTTATAGCAGAGCGTGGTTTCGATCCACGGACCTCTGGGTTATGGGCCCAGCACGCTTCCACTGCGCCACTCTGCTCTATGCGTGAGCGGGCGAAATTATCGTTCCGCTAGTGCGGTCGGTGACTAAGCGTGCTATGTGACGTCATAGCATCGCCGTCGTAAACTATCGCGATAGTATTGCATCATCTAATGCGCGAGCGTTTTTTAGTGATAAGGCAAATATTTATTGGGCAAGTATTATTATATATTTAGAACATTTTTTATTTTAATATAGGATAGATATAGGATTTACTTACCTGCTAAAAATGTTTCCATCGCGAAGGGTTTGAGGATTCTCATTTTTATGACGGCTTAGGTTGGTTCTGACCCTCCCTCTAATGATCAACTACACAATGTAAGGGTAAAGCTCGGATGGGATAATACTACGTCATTTTAACACGAACTAGCGCATGCAGTGGAGAGCCAAGAATAAAATGGGAGGCAAAATGTAACTATTTTTTATTAAGTATTTTTAAGAAACCAAGAAGTCCTCTTATAGATAAACCTGTATGATTCGTTATCTAGTCGAACAAGTGCATATTTGTGTATGAAAATATTCAAGAAGTCAATATTCAGTATACTTTCCTAATGCAACATATGTGAGAGTGCGAAAAGATTAAAATGAGCCAATATCTCAGATTTTCCAGCTAAATCTATAAACATTCAACATGTGTTATGAGTTTTACATATGAACGATAGTGTAGAAAATGTAACAAATAGACCACTACTGCCATCTGTTAGCGTCTTAGTGACAACTCATGTCATGCATAACGGTACACTTAAATGATGAAATAAATTAGTATGGTTGCAACTGTCATACGAGTTTTCTAAGATATCACTGACTGAAAAATTATCTAGAAATAGTCATACACAGTGTATAAAACAAAAATCTTCTCTCCTGTGGTTAAGTTAAGTGCTTACGTGCATATAAAATGATGTTTTTATCACATACTTAATTCTACTTAATATTATAAATGCGTAAGTTTCGATGTTTAGATGTAGTAAATCACGTTTAAGCTCAACCGATTTGCATGAAATTTGGCACGAAGACAGTTAATAGCCTGGATTAAATAATAAATTAGATAATAGATAAATCTCGGGTCCACGCAGACGAAGTCGCGGGCGAAAGCAGTTTATGCGGATTAAGAGTCAAACCAAAAATAAGGCCGAACCTTGACAATGTCGACAGGAATGACGCGAACCTAAACCTGCACTGTATGACCCAGTTGCTACTTGTACGTTTTGACATAACGCCATCCCTTGCACAGGCCGCATGTTTCAAAGTAATGTATCCAAAACGAAAGTGGCCTCCAATTTCCGGCAAAAATAACACCTGTCCCGCCGTCGGACTAAAGGCCGGGAGATTTATCTCGGCTTTGATATATATCACTACAGACAAGCCCTACAAACCTGTATAGGTATAGGTATGTACAGTCACGGAATTTGATTGTTGAACCATTTAGGGGTCACTTTATGTTCGGTGCAATGCACCTAACACGTGATTTAGCCTCGTGCGTCCCGTCAGCAAAAGACGCATTGAGCAATAATTTATATTAACCTCGATTTAGTGTACTTTTCGGCTCTATCGCGACCGGGTGCATTCGAACATTAACATTTAACATTTTCAACATCTTTCTAACATATCTTTATAACATTTGTAATTTTAGGATTTTAAGACAATAAACATTTTAATACGTCTCTCCGGACTTTCTAACATTCAAGCTCATCCGCACCCGAATACTTTATATTGGACAATTCATATCATATGTATTGATAAACCATATAACCTTCATCCCTAAATGGCTGAACAATCAAATTCCGTGACTATACGTACGAGTACGTATCTGGGGATTTAAAAAAAATTACAGGTTAAGGTTGACTAAATTGATGCCTAAGTCACGTCTAAGCTGTCGGTTTTGTTACTAAATGTATACAATCATCATTGACTGTCGGTTTTGTTACTAATCCGTTAGCATCCGTTTAAGGGACATAAATCAATGAATATACCCATCTAACCGTTGTGTCGCCTCAAATATCTGTAGGCAAGCTTAACATAGCTTGGCTTTCTTTAGGAGCTGGAAGATAGTATTTAAAGGAGCTAAGTCGCCATTTTAGGTTTTCTATTGTTCGATTTATCACACTGAATACAAATATGACATTCCAAAAACTTCAAACACAAGCAAATGTGAATTCCGCTTCATTACCATCCCCTAATGACCGTTCATTATTCTCACAACGCGAGATATCCCGACTCGTGCTTATTCACAACCTCTCTCGACTTACCTCACTCATCCTGTATATCTTGATCTCGAGATTCGTAACAACTACACGTTATCGGGGGTCAGCTAAACACTTCGCACATCGGTAAGCGTCGTGAATAAGAGCCAAGAATTAACACAGCATCCGCGTCCAAAAGCGCTCCATAATTCAGCCACATTATCACGACTTTTCGAGCCAGTGACCACCGACGACCAATCTACTTTGACCCCACACACAAATCACTGCTCTTAAAACTACTCACAAACAACAGCAACCCACATATAACGGAGCTCAAACTACAATGGACGCTTTTCCCAAACACCAGCGTAAGGTGAGCTACCAAGCCCGTCTGTACCGACTCCTTTCGTCCAGCGCTTGGGGAAATGCCTAAGGAGTTACAGCTCAGCATATAGTGGCTTTGTTTTGCTGTAGTAAGTTACATGGTTTGAGTGACGCGGATTGGAAGCAATGGGTTATTGGACGGGGAATCAGGAGCAATCACAGTAATACGGATATTTGGATGTCGATAAGATTGAGTAGGCTTTCTGTGAGGATTGCTTTTAATACAACTAAGTCCTAGAAATCAATAAGCGTGTAACGAACGCAGGAGGATGGTTTGTATAAGTCAAACATTTATCCGTTTTGGTCCCATCCGTCGTAGCCTAAGCGAGTTATTTTTTGTTCCGCTGTAATGTGACAGACACGCATTTATACCTTTTTACTTTATGCTATGTTGTCTGAGCGACCGTATAAGTAAACACGTCAAAGTATTTTGTTACCGGAATGCTTAAATAAGCGTCGGTATCATTCGTCGGTTCAAAGAGACCAGCGTAAACCAACAACCATCAATCCGTCCATATAGCTTTCCTAGAAAATCGAACTGAAAATGACATTGTTGAGATCTGGCCCCTATTTCACCAACTTGACAATTGTCACCTGATACTGACAATTCGCCATACATTGCTTGTTCTAGAAGTTAAGGTGGTCGCTAGGGTACTTGTGGATCCAGCAATGTATCGACAATTGTCGTTGTCAGCTGACAATTGTCAAGTTGGTGAAATCGGGGCCTGGTTATACTTTCGGTAATCTGGTTATCATAATTTTTATAAAAGTCAATACCTGGCCCCTATCTCACCAACTCGACCATTGTCAGCTGACAACGACAATTCTCCGTACATTGCTGGATCCACAAGTAACCTAGCAACCACCTTGACTTCTAGAACAAGCAATGCATGGCGAATTGTCAGTGTCAGGTGACAATTGTCGAATTGGTGAAATAGGGGCCAGATCATACGTCTACCCGTTGACATTATGCCACACCCACCCGTCACGGATGCCATTACACACCTGTTATTATCTCACTTACGTTATATACTAACGCGACAAATATTATATAACAG
The DNA here is from genome assembly GCA_947049275.1 of Epinotia bilunana. Taxonomy (NCBI): domain Eukaryota; kingdom Metazoa; phylum Arthropoda; class Insecta; order Lepidoptera; family Tortricidae; genus Epinotia; species Epinotia bilunana. The sequence goes on along the minus strand of OX346266.1, from coordinate 16,683,127 downwards.
CGGTAGGTAAACGACAAGCATAGCAGTGTAGGTTAGCTAAGATGATTACCACTTTATCACTTATCGCTGTGGATAAAACATCCGTAACTTTTGACAAATATGCGAGTGCGAAAGTGACAAATGTTTTATCGACAACAATATGTGATAAAATGGCAACCATTTCAAGCCTGCAGCTCGATTAAATATTCCAGAAAATGAAAATAGTAACTGTTGTACATAAGTATTAAGTATGGCCTTTCAAGACTCCTAGGCTGAACGTTAAATATGTCATTTTGAGTGATCGTTTTCGCAGCAAGCAACTAGGCATCTTTACGACCCATGATCTAACTATTCTTTATAGCATTCAAAACTGTACCACAAAGACCATTGTCCACGGACGAAAACAGTGTTATCACCTCACCAGTTAATTGCATTTGCAAAGGTGAGTTATGGCATCCGGGGGTTAACGGCGTCTGGCCACTGTCGCCAAAATGTAATAACGTGTTTACAACTATAATGCGACTGTATTGTTTTATGTCCGAGGTTTTGATGTTATTTTTTTATCATTTTGTTGATGTTTTTTGTTGTATTTCTAGACCATGGACGACCCGAAAGGTGTTTTATTTTTTTTACTTATTGACACAGTAATTTTGTAACTTGTTGACATGGACACACCCACTATGACAATTTAATAGGTATAGGTTACTAAAAATTTACCTACTATGTGTAATTTTACGCGAAATTATGAGTGAAATAAATAAATCTAAATCTGTCAGCTCTGTTAATAAATCAATCAGGATTCATGTGTATGGATTATAACAAAATGGCATCCAATCTAATGATTAATTTCCAATGCCGCACCTAATCCATTGTCGCTACAAACCTGTACCAGCAGTCCAATAACGCGGGATTAAACCGCCGGAATTTCCATAACTCTCAATTACATTTGGATTTAAAAATGGCGGACACGTGGAAATTGAAAAAAGAATAAAAAGCGCATGCACACGTGCGGAATGCAGACGGGCCGTAACGGTTTTATGTACCTATTTCTAGTTATTTATGGGTAGTTATGGAAAATCCGACTGGATTATTTGGTAATCCGTTGCGCAAAGGATTTTATTTTAGTAATAAAATGGTGCCATTATATAAGTGTTTACGAATTTGAAAATGTAGAAATGGGAACATTTGAAACATTAACTGTAAAAAACACACTGCTTGAATCACATTGATTGCATTGATATTATGCTATCTTTATAGTGTTTTTGTTTTCCTTCCGCGACTACTTCGAAACAGTGATTTCAATCGGAATGTTAGATAAAATTAAGTTGCAATAGCAAAACAAAATACAACAGGTACAGTAATATACTTACCTACATAAATAAGGACATAAATATCGGTACTTGACTCCTTTCTTATTTATGTACGTATATATTAATACCCCTGACTATATATGCTAAACTTTGGGTTCTAAAAATTTGTTGTAATAACCAAAATCATAGGTAATACGTTTTCGTTTATTAATCCACCCTTTCATTTGATATTTACAGCCACCATCAAAATCACTCAATATACGTACATTATACTCATATAAATACTTAAATTGCATCATTCCAGACCCGCATCATGCAATAGTTAACCACACGGCGGTATCCCAAGTCTACACTACACAAACCCGAGCGTTAACTTAGTCAAAGTGCGGTCTTATACAAATCAGCCCGCTTGCGTCCAGCTCATATTTGCTTCCCTTGCTTAGTTACATTATGTATACACAATCCCCGCCTTGAGAAGAACAAGTAGCCAAAAAACGGAACCCTTATGGATTCGTCATGTCTGTCCGTCCGTCCGTATGTCACAGCCACTTTTTTCCGAAACTATAAGAACTATACTGTTGAAACTTGGTAAGTAGATGTGTTCTGTGAACCGCTTTAAGATTTTCACACAAAAATTGAAAAAATACATTAAATTTTGAGGATTCCCCATACTTAGAACTGAAACTCAACATTTTTTTTTTCATTAAACCTAAACGTGTGGGGTATCTATGGATAGGTTCTAATTTTTTTTTTTCTAAACTGAATAGTTTGCGGTAAAATGTCCCCCCCCCCCCCCTGTAACTTCTAAAATAAGAGAATGATAAAACTAAAAAAAATATATGATGTAAGTACAATATTACCATGCAAATTTCCACCGAAAATTGTTTTGACGAGACCTAGTAAGTAATTTTTTTTACGTTATAAATCGTAAACAGCAATTTACCTTTCATTCAACGGATAATGGTACGGAACCAGACAGACAGATAATTTTTGGCCAAGCTGAAACGAGAACTTCGTTCGCTTCGCTCGCTTGTTAAATGAACAATAGGTGTCAACTATTAGGCACTAAGGTGCCGTAAAGTGAGCTACTGACTGTGTTTAGTAACTGCAATTATAGATTAATGTGGGACAACTGTTACTCGCGTCCGCAGGAGCTACCTACCACTAACCTGCACCTGTCCCTGGGTGGTGCTAAAGAGTGACAAACTTTAAAGGCGAAATAAAGTATGCCATACGATTAAAAAAGTTGAAAAACCCCCGACATTTTCATTTCAAAGTCCAATATCTCAAAAACGGCTGAACAGATTTTCATGAAACATGGCTAAGAACACTCAGGATCACATCAGCTTTCGAATAAAAAAACCCGATTCAAATCGGTTTATCCGTTTGGGACCTACGATACCAAAGACAGATACACAGGTACACAGATACGCACAGATACACAGACTACGCAGATACACAGACACGTTAAACTTATAAACACCCATCTCTTTGCGTCGCGGGTTAATTAAATAAATAATAAATGATGGCTTAAGCTAGGGTTTTTAGTTTTTATAATGGGTCAATCAATCAATAAGTTTGACCCATGGAGCTGCATAATTATATAGGTAGCTAGATCACAGTCAAGTATGTTGTTAAATCGCTTATATCCCCGTTGTCCTAAGGGATATGTTCTATGCTTGGACACGTCTACAAACAATCGATATGGTAATGCTGTTAGCGCCCCCAGAGCAGGACTGTATTCAAGGATACCCAATTCAATTCAAATTTAACACAAATTCATTTCGATTATCAATGTGTCGTCGTCGTCATACACATATATACACATATCATCGAGCGTAGATTAACTTTAATGTAAGGGTCTTCCTTTAGATGGTTTCTCTTTGAAGAGAATGTTATAAAAACTGCCTTCAAATCCTACGGAAATCCCACGAAGATAGTCTAGTTCCATATCAGAATCAGAATCAATCATTTATTCGTGACACAACACAATATACTATTGTGTATATGTGTGTATGTGTGTGTGTATATATGTTCGTAGGACTTCCTGAATCGAGCCTGCGAGCAGTGACCGGCTTAGCACGCCCCTGAAGGATTTACATAGTTAATGCTTGACTGCGATATCTAAGTCAGTTTAAGTCAGGGTAGAAAAATAGGAAATATGGGACCTTGTGGGTGCAATATGAGACTCATAATGTCACGTTCTCAGCATGTTAATACCGACAATATCCCCACTTTCATGTATATGTCTTCAAGAGTTATAATTATAAACGTAAATTATATTTAGGAGATATCGTTGTTGGAGTGCCCCGTTTGGTAAAAAAGACAGATAGAATTGCGGCCCAGAATGTAATGCACAGTATAGAATAAAGAGCGATAAATAGTACATTACTACAGAGGCCGGGAAGTAAGGGGGTTGCCAGCCTCGTAACTATCCAAATTCGCTACGCTCGGCCGTCTATATATGTACTAGACCGGCAACCCGTTTTCACGCCGAGGTATGTAGTGCTTTTCTCAAACATGCAATGAAATAAATTTAAAAAACTCCAAGAAATCAAACTTTAATTTTCATGGCTGGACGCCGTGATCCTGTGCCACAAATTGTGAAATGGAAATTAAAAAAGACCATCTTGGAGGCCTAGGCCTCCAATTTTGTATGAAATGCCATTACGGGTCTCTCGTCTCGCTGCACCCGAAAAGTGACACTTCGAAGCCCATTATGAAGAACACGTCAATATTTTATTGCATGTTTGAGATAAGTTATTAAAATGAAAGAGCGCGTTATATGTGAAAGCTTTTTTAGTATTTATGAGAATATAGTGAATTATCTATACCTATACATTAGTATAGAATATGCTATCATTAGTATATACTATACAGGTTGAATCCTTTGTCGTGAACAGAAATATGTGTTTCTTATTGTTTAACTTGAGTTCAAACATGTGGACGTGACATCAGGCAAAAAATATATAAAAGCTGCTTGTTAATTCGTTACTTTAAAAAAATTGTTTTAAATTGAGTCTCATTGTCACTCTAATTGATATTGATACGTTAAACTGTCACTTTAAGCTACAGGCCAAATCTTGTCGAATACGGTAACCATAAGGTTGGTGTTTTTGTTGTTTAAAATGACTATCAATAAAGTTTATTTGTTTGCGTCTAGAGTTAATGCAATGAATTTGCCGTAAAATACTACGATAGAAACAAAAAAAAATTGTTTACGACAGGTTTCACCCTGTACAATAATATAATATATATTATTAAACATTATTAGTATATATTATTAAACAGAGGCAATGTCTGTGATATGCTATACAGCTCCGTTAGTTTGATTCTAGAGCAGGGGTTCCCAAACTTTTTTTCTCATAGACCACTTTAAAAAATTAGCTGGTTCTGGTGGACCCCCTACACCATATTCCCAAAAATTGACAAAAATGTGACCTAACTCTGGTGACGATATAACTATGAAATAGTATAGTATATTATATGTACACCTAGGGAGATAATATAAAGAAAGGCCGAGATCGCAGATATTTACGGCCCGAGCTGCAAGCGAGGGACGCAAATGTGCGATCAAGGCTTTCTTTATATTATCTCCCTAGGTGTATACATCATTTTATGTCCACATTTGGCGAAAAAGCGGCTATTTCCGCACACGTAGCGGGCGAAAAAATCCACTTTTAGCCAGGTGTGACATAAATGTTCTTTACAGGTTTAGACAAAAAGTGAGAAATGATTGGTTAATATGCTGTCACTAATAAATACTTTACTTCTATTCCAGCATCAAATAAAATCAAATCAATCAAATCTCGGAGTGGTAAAATAAAATTAAATATAGTATATTTTGCTTGTGTTGTGTTTATTCGAGTACTTTATAATATTTATGATGATAATAACAGTCGTAAAATAATTAAAATTAAACATCGTTACGTAACTTCTAAGTAAAATGACACTCAAAATTAATGGGAGGGATGAGCTTGATGGATTGACAACAAATTGTCAATATTTGGGTTCAGTTTTGTCAGGAATAATCGCAAATCTCCTCGTTCTGTGATATTCAATCTGTTCCTATTTTTCGTTAAAAGGTTTGTAACGGTGCTGAAACTTTTTTCTAAAAGATAGGACGAGGGAAATGATATCAAAAGCTTTCTCGCAATTTTCCACAGTCCAGGATATTTTTCGGGTATTTCTGCTTGCAGCCAAAAAGTTTGATACCCTTTTTTAAATTTCACCTTCAGCTCCTCATTAGTGCTAAGCTCAAGTAGCTCCTCTTGCAATATCACGTTCTCCACTTCCATTTCATCAAATGGATTTATAATCCATGGTGGTATTTCCATCGTGAGAATGTTTTCAAATCTGGTTTTGAAATCATCATGCAGGGCAATCAAATGTTGAACATATGTCTGAATATCATCGTCCTCGCATTCTACCTGTGACAAGCTTGAGAATTGGGAAAATTCGCGTCGACTAATGTTTTGCTTCATTAACTTCAATTTTCCAAGAAAAGCGGAAATCACACTCTTTGTTTTAATTAAATTGAGGTTGTCCCCTTGCAGTTGGAAGTTAATCATTAAATTTTTTGAACAAATCTGTCAAATACGCGATATCTGCTTTAAACTTGATCAGGTTTTCTTTTAAATCTGGAGCTTTACTATCCAGAAACTCCAAGACAGACTCAAAAAGTGAGTAAAATCTTGTTAAACATGCACCTTTCGACAACCAGCGTACTTCAGTGTGTAAGAGCAATCTTCGGAAGTCTTCATCATTTTCTTCAACGCGTATTCAAAGCATTGCTTTTTATTTTATTAACCGCGTTAATCACAAATTGGAGCGATTGGTGCAGTCTAGCACTCAAATTTTTTGCTACTAAGTGTTGTCGGTGGATGACACAGTGAATTGCAGTTAAATCTGGTGTCATTTTTTTTAGATGGCTTATGAACCCACGATATTTCCCGACCATTGCAGGAGCTCCATCTGTTGCCGCCGATGTAACGTTTGTGAACGAAATTGATTTTTCTTTTAAAAAATCGCTCAGGATGTTAAATATCGATTCACCTTTAGTGTCAGTCTTCAAAGTTTTGGCGAATAATAGCTCTTCATGAATTTCTTCGTCCATAACAAATCGCACAAATGCTAATAATAATGCTTCATTATCAGGTAAAGTTGACTCGTCCAGTTGAATAGAAAAATGAGTTGTTTGCAGATAATTTCACAAGAAACTTTCAATATCAGAGCTCATTTCGTCAATACGTCTGTACAGTGTTGTTACTCAAAGGAATTTTTTTGAGTATGTCAAATGGAGGTTTGTGCAGAACAGTTTTTAAAACTTCTTCAACAGCGGGTAAAATTAACTGTTCACCAATGGTGTGGGGTTTTCCAGATTTCGCTATGAGTAATGAGATGTTGTAAGATGCCCGCAAGCCATCATCGTTACTTTCAGATGTTGAAGCGAACATACCTTGCAGGGTGGGTCTCTTTTCATATTTTTCCTTCAATGATTGAAAATATTTCAAATCTTTACCTGTTTTATCAGGGTGGCACCTTTTTAGATGATCTTCGAGCTTCGATGGTTTCATAGTCATTGCTCAAAACTTTATTGCATAAAAGGCACATGGGCAATCGCTTGTCCGCGTTTGATGGAAGAAAGCCAAATTTTAAATATTCCACACTGTACTGTTGACACTTAATTATCTTCTTAGGCTCCGCCATGTTTCAAATTAGCTACCTGTAAGTATAAAAAAGTTTTTGTGATCATAACATAGTGTTACTTAAAAGGATATGGCTATTTTATAGAACAGAATTTATAATTTTTCGCTATGAATCAAAAAAGTTTCGGAAACATAGTGATTCTAATTATTAAAACGGCTACGCACATGGGTAATAAAAAAAATACTAATCAACTTTTTTCGGCTGTCTGTTGTTTTATGGAAGTAGGTAGGTAATAATCGTAATGTTCATTATTTCATATTTCATACATGTCTATCATACACAAAGAAGACAAATATATTAACTACAAAAAGAGATACCTATAAGTTGTATAGCAAATAAACAAATAATTTACTTACTTTTCCGAAACGATTCTGGCAACCAGGAACAGCAATTCACTTTACTTTTGTAGTCGAAATCCGGAAACAAATGAGTACCTAACGTTTGTTCTTAGCATTCGTATTTATTGGTGAAGAATCAAACAAGTGCATGCAAGCACAGCACATTACCGTAAGTCATAGGTATTTCGTCCATTTGCACGTCCGAACAAGCGTTTCGGTCGGCGGCGGCGACAGCGACGCGACGGTGCTTCGCAAGCCTAGACTTGTTCGTTTGTCCAATCCAATCCAACAGCTCGTTCGCGATCTGTTGCAGACTTGCAGTCTACAAGTTTTGGAGCCGAAAGTTGTAATTTTAATAATATGGTAGTTTGAATCACCGAAATATTTATCACGGAGGAACGCAATATATTTTTTATATATTTATCAGTCGTCCAGGCTATAAAAATGCTACAATAATAATTATCTGGTTCGTTATTTACCATCGAAACCAAATTTTCGTGGACCCCCACGTACAAACTGTGAACCTCCATTTTTTTGTCACTCCAGCGTAGACCCCCGTCACATCGTTCGTGGACCCCTGGGGGTCCACCTGGACCACTTTGGGAACCCCTGTTCTAGAGGGTAATCTCCGAAACATCAGATTTTAAAAAGACCGGGTTGCACTCCGGGAGTGCCGGCAGAAGGGAAAACTCAATGACATTGTAACAGTTTTTCGATCAGGTCACGTGTCCGTCTTACGGTCACGTGACCTGTGGCGAGTTTAACAATTTTTCCTCATCACAAAAAGTGCACAGCGCCGCTAAAGAAGTTTTCACTTCACAAATCTTTCACTAGTATATAAAATGGATCTTCGGAAGATAGGCAATAGACAAGGCTCCGCTCCGCCCGGGGCACTAATCTTTCTAAGTACTGAGAAATAGGTATTTTCACGGGTTCGTGAACTTAATCTGTTTGAATACATGATTGATATTATTATATTCGGTAAATGTAAGTCGCCCGTAAACCCGTCATTGATAACAATGATAACAAGTGAAATCGAAAGTCAATTCCAAAACCAATAACAATTTATAAAAAGTCGGACAGCGTATTAACGGCTCTTATGACACATAGGCGTTGTCGCGATCGTTAAAATAACATGAGGAGAACCTAACCAGATGCATGCTGCTTTTCCTAGAACCAAGAAGGCTGAACTACCTATGTTTCTTATACAACGACAACGGCACAAATTTTAACATGGGTTCCTCGTTGTACACTCAGCACTTTTTAGGAGCCTCTGGCGACCGTTCTCAGCGGACCAGGAACCGGATCTTCCTCTACCTCTTCTCCTCCACGTGACCCGGTACAATCGCACAAATAAAAGAATTTATTTCATTAAACCGTATGAAGCAACAACGTGCAAACGACTATTAAGTTGAGTGTGTTCAGTTCACGCGTTGCCGAGACAATACATTAGCTAATGAGAGAACAACACGGGACAAAGAATTCTGTTTTTCCTCGTGCGCTGCATTGTGTCGGGCCCTTTGTAGTTAATTGGGATAAATACATATTAACTAAAAATAGGTTTACTTGGTAAAACAACGCCTGTGCCGACTCCGAGTGATCGCATGTGTGTTCCGCTGGACCAATTTTGGTAGGGAAAACTATGAAATAATAGGTTTTTGTCAAAACGGGTCATTCTATATAGAAAACTCCCGTGAGAATCAGACATGAAAATAGAATGAAAACGGGTATCTTACGTATTTAAGGTCGAACATCGCTGGACATGTTTCGAGTCGATTCGCGGTTTTAAATAACAGATCATTCTTTCAAAAAGTGAACAATGGTGTATTTTATTTCCTTTTCCGAAAGAACTGTCAAAGTTCTTAAGCAGTAGCAGTTCTTAAGTAGCAGAAGAATTTAAAAACAGCATATTTATTTTTACATTCTATAAAAACATAAAAATTATGTAATAATCAGTAGGTCATTTCGCCCGATTCCAACCCCTAATTTCCCAGTGAACGGTTGATGTTTAAAACCAACGAGAACTCTGCATAAAGTGTTTTTGAAACATATTAAAGGTACATCTAACTACAAACATTGTCCATGGTACGCCATTAAACTTGCAACTGACATTAACACCATGTGAACCCGCCAGCAACACTCGAATAGAGTAAATTTCCGGTAAAATATCCGTTCTTTCCGACCGCACGGTCAAGGCAGACTACACTTGATTCATGACCGCCACAAAAACAAATTTTATGCAAAACTGCAGTTAACGGAATTGCAGTTTTATCGTTTTTCATAATCTGCTTTGTGCGCTCTGTGAACTGTTTTAAATGCGAAGAATTCTTCAAACGTTTTATTTTTCGACCCGTAGCATGGACGGCCTTATCACGCGATAAGTGACAAGATAGAGCGTCCGTCACTGGCTGACACCGATAGAACGAGACGACGCTCTTATCTTGTCACTTATCGCGTGATAAGGCCGACCATGATACGGGGTCTGATGGCAATAAACGTAAATCGTCCTGTGATCCCAGTAGCATCAATAGCATCATCAGTAGGGACATCACATCAATAAAATACTTAGATTTTACTAATAATACTTACCTATAAGAAGAATATGAGACTAAAAGTTGACTAGTTAAGTTAGTTACTTAGTTTGAAAACAAGCGACCAGTAAAAAGGAAATTAAGTAATGCAAACAAATTATTCAATTTCTATCTGCAAAATACATTAACATAAACTTGAAAAATTACTTTCGATGTAGTTTTCTTTGAAGTCAAGAATTAGAATAATAAAATATTTATTTAAGTTAAAATTGCCTTTTTAATACGTAGTTAAAATTCATCGATTTTTTTAAGACTACCTTGAAAGTATGCAGGGTATAATCGTTATTATTTCTTTAAAACCTTAAGCAAATTAAATATTCCGATCGCGTGTAGAACTATCGCCTAGTTTTAAATCCATTCCCTAGAAGTGAGGATTCGAGGGAATAAAATAGACCAAACAAATAGATCCGAGACAAAACATACTACGGGAATTTCTGACCTGCAGCTGGGCAAAAATACGATATTTTTTCGTACCTTATTCCGAATGATTTTCATAACACCTACAAAACAGAACCGTATACCTATGTAAATAAACGATCAATTTGAGTAATTGCTGTAATAAATATATAAAGTACTTATAGTATCCCTACTAACAATGCACCTTTCTACTTCACCAAATACACCGGACACCCTAAAATCAGAACGCATCATGCACAATTAATATTGAACAAAGCACTGCCCAAAGATATCACCCTATGCCAATCTAATACACCAATTCATAAAGTCACATCTCACTCAACCTGATAATATATTTAAAGTCGTAGCACCCTACAATACAGTTTAAAATCCCACGCTTCTAATGGCTGCAGGTTTATTATTTAAGTTAGTGTTAGTGCGACGTTGGATACGTGGTTGAAACATGTTGAAGTGATCACATTGTAAATACTCGTTGCGTGATTATGTTTGTTCTGGGGATGTGGAGTGCCTTGCCAATAGTTCTTATAAAAAAATCGTTGCCATGAAATAAGTTTAGCTGAATAACCATTGATGGAGGAAATGTGAGAACATCCGACACCAATTACAAAGGATACCAAAGATATAAAACTATGAGTATATATGTAAGAAAGTAAGTAGTAAGTAGATTCACGAAGCTTGAGCGGAGGCAACACAGCTTCACCATTCGAGCTGTGAATCGTGTTTAGTCTTGTTAAAATATAAGATGGCCTTAGATTTAGATTGATTTCTTTATTTCATAAAATAAATTTACATTATAAGTTAACTTTAAGCTAATTTACACGAATTTATTTAATGATCGTAAAATAATAAATATTAATTGAATGAAATGTCACAAGTACAATACAACATTCATATTCAATTCAACATTCTTAATACAAACTATGACTAAAACAACCTGAATACATACTTGTCAACACCGGTTCTTGTAAAAGTAACCCACGGAAACCTGTGCACTACTTTACACTGAAAAGTTCAGCAGTAACCATCACACTAACCGACGGCATGCTGCCATGATCGCACATGTCAGAACAAACTGTTATCACTTGTGTCTTAGTTTAAGACAGACTCATGTTACTGCAAGACTCTTGTGTAAAGAAAAGCCTTACCTTACTATGGGTGTGTTAGGCAGATACGACCTTGTTTCAGTAACACTTGTAGTGGGTACATTATGTAGAACAAGTTGTTTTGAATTTTAAGATAGGTAACGTAAGAGGTTTAGTGTGGATGCATAATGCATGCTCATTATGACGCGTGTGGTAAGGTAATTATGCTTTCCATATTTTTTAAGATTTTAAGAATAGCTAGCTCTTCTCCTCCGGTGGTTGTCGTAATTCGAGTAATGGATTCGGTTGGGGTATTTTGTGGGCGATACGCTAACAACCTATTACTGAAATATCATATTTTTCCGTCTTTAAACCCACAATTTCTAAAAATAGGTAACACTGAAAAATTTATTGAATGTAGAGCACATCCACAGTCCTTCTTGGTGAGAATCTTTGGAGGTATTTATTAGGTAGAAAAAATATGTAGCATGCCTTTCTAGCTAATGTCAAATGTCATGTAGTCCGAATGTTAAAAAGTACGGCGCGTACATTAACGTAATCTACGCTATTTTTTTATGTTACCTCATCATAAACATACATAAGGGCTGTGCGGCTATAAAAACATCGTCAGTAGGTAGCAACGGTATCTTTTAATGAAATGATATTATAGATATACTTACCCTAATCTTGGTATACAGCGAAATTACGGCTGGAACATTACTTACTTTAAAATCAATAGAACACCATTATTCTATTTCAGATATTGACATCCCCTTCAAAATCAATCATTTCAAAATCCTCCAACGCAGAAAGCTTTCAATAACATATTAAAATGACATTAAGAACCCGAACTCATCCCCATCCCCCTTCGCGTCTAGAAGATAAACTTAAGTGCGTAAATAAACGAAAACCCTGAACAGAACTAACGACCCGCGAACAGAAGTATTGAAAATTTATTCTAAGTACGAGGGAGCGTGATAGTTAGTTATTGGTACAGCTAACACCGGCCAAAACCTCAAGGCCTCTAAGAACCTTCAAGATTTCATAGGGTCTAGATGAGCGGTGACGCTTCATGTTATGGGTGGGGAGCTCATTTTAAGTTGGTGGCATATTTACAAAGGTGGCTCGCGAATAAACGCTTTAGAAGATATGTGGAGTGCAGGTGGTACTTTTGAAGACTGTTACATTTTGTGCTGTACAGGTGATATGTTGTGGGATTAGGGAAGTGTTTTCTGAGATGGCGTGCGGAAGTGAAGAGTGGTGTTATCTTTCTTGATGTTTTGTGCTTAGGGGAAGCGTTAAGTTATTGCTTATAAACGCCAGTAAATATGTATACCTTTGTAAGCAACTCTAGTGGAATAGTGAACTCTAGTGTGTGGGTGGTTGTTGATAGACCGGGTGGAGCTTCGTTGATATCGCCTGGAGCGCCTACAGGAAGATTGAATACTCAATGGAACAGTTTAATAAAGTGGAAATTATTTTCAAACTCTCTAAATTGACAAATTATAAGAATACTGTCTCAGCATATTATTACTCAAATTGAAGAATATGTTGCATTATCTCCGCTACCCGAAGGTTGTCTGGAAGAGATCGCTCTTTAGCGATAAGAACGCCTGTTGTCTACATCTACCGTAATCTTTATGTTCTAAATATACTGTGTTATTTTTTGAGGTGTGCTATAAAATGTATTTGTATTGTGTATTTGTATTCTCAATTGGATTGGAATAGGCCAAAGTGAACATGAATTGGCAGCTATTTCAGTCCAATTAATAATTTGTAGCAATACCAGGAATTGGCATATCAATTTAAGGCCGAGCGAGACGCGTGTGCAGCACTTACACCACTGCGTTGTAATGTATTAATCCTCATACGATATGACACACCGGATGTGTCTGTGTCGTGGTCTGCGTAGACGTACTGCACACGCAACGCATGCGCACACAACGCAGCTCCAGGCAGACAAACAGGCTGCGTGCTGCGTGCATGCGTAGGTACACAGAGCGGAGCTGCAACGTCGCTTCGCTGCGTGCAGTGATGACGTTGTACTCGTATTGGTCGACGTTCCATATGAGACGACACACCGGACAGGTTCGGACACGCGCAGCTCGGTGCTGCGCGTGTGTACGCGCAGCTCTCTTGTATTTATTTACAAATTCGCTGGTGCGCGTGATGGTTTCCATCATGAATACGGAGACCAAAGAAAAACCAATTGATGTTGTTCGATAATGTGAGTGTAGGTATTTATAACATTAGGTAGGCACAAATACTACAAAAAAGTGTAATACACAAATTTATTATGGGAACAAATCGAAGGTTGTATGTTAAAGTATTGTCGTGTTTTTAAATAATTTTACTCTAGATTAAAATATGAGACCAACTTCAAAAGAATTTCTTGACATGTGAAAATATCAAAACAATCGATCTTCGTGTGATTCAAGTTCACGACATAAGTTTTGATATTCAGTGTGTTCTCCTCTTCTTTCATTCGTTTTTATAAACCCAAACCCTTTTGTATGTCGCAGGAGTATCTTTACATAGTAAGAGAAGTGCTTCTTCTTCGTCAGACAAACTGCTATCGAACATGATGCTAATCTTATAAGTAATAATTCTATTACTTATAAGATTAGCATTCGCCAATTGGCGGCTGGTACCTACGCCGCGGAGCTGCAGCGTGCGCACGCATTGCGTGTGCAGCTCTCTGCAGCAGGTACGCCGTAGACACGCGCGTAGACGCGCGCGTAACCCGGTAGGTGTGACAAGGGTGCTGTGCCCGTCTACGCTTATGTCGACGCATACGTGCTGCACACGCAGTCGGTGTGGCTCGGCTTTTAATATCCGAAATATATGATTATTTTATTACACAGTTCAAAACAAGTAGCAAGACTGGCCTATACCTATAGACGTTGTGAAGGCTGATACTGTTGACACATTTTTACCCCCTTATTTGTAAAATTGAAGGATAGTTCGTGACAAACAAATGTCAAATCTACAAGCAAAAACAAACGAAGTTTAAAATTATATGGATTATTATGAATAAGAACATTTGAACATGTGATTGCCAAACCAATCAATTTTACGTTTGCCCCGGTCTACAATACCAAACCGATAAAAATACTACCTACTTTGTACACTCAAATAGCAGTCACAGCAAACAAAAAAAAGTTTTACAACTCATTTCATTTGAGATTCTTTTCAGAATGCATGTGAGTGAGCAAACAACTTTTTTGTTGCCATTTTCAGTTTACTTACTTTACCGGTTCGCGTCCCGAATTCATTTCATTTCGTTAATATTAGTTGCATTCAGTTTTGCCGCGTTAATATTTTAATCACGACAACGGTACACGCGATTATTAAACAGTTACGTAAAATAATTACATTAGAAGAGTTGCTCGTTTTAATTTATTTGGATGTTACGACTGTTTTACAGTAAAAAAAAACAAATAATCGCAAACATTGTATTATTTGGTAGGTTAGGTTAGGGTTAGCTTGCGTCCCTTAGAGGGGAGATAGGCTCCCGCGAAGCGGGGTTACGTCGACACGCTGGCGGTTAGGTTAGAATTGCGACCTCTACACAAAACGTCTGTGTGTTTTTTGTTTTGGTTAAAACATATTATGCCAACTAACATATTTTACTGAATGATATTTGGTCAAAGTACCAGTTGGTAAACGAGATATTGCTTAAACATGAATATGCCAAACATTAGGTTTGCGTAAGAATTATTTGTTAAGTTTTAAATTGGCACACGATTATTTGGCAAATGAAATTCTACGGAAAATTTTTGGTAAGTGAAAATAGGTAACCCGCAAAGACATCACGACAATGGTCATATACAGTTTTTTTTTGACGACCTCTGTAGCCTAGTTGGTAGTGACCCTGCCTACGAAGCCGGAGGTCCCGGGTTCGAATCTCGGTAAGGGCATCTATTTGTGCGATGAGCATGAATATTTGTTCCTGAGTAATTTATTTATCTATATAAGTATGTATATCGTCGTCTAGTACCCATAGTACAGGCTTTGCTTAGTTTGGGACTAGGTCGATTTGTGTAAGATTGTCTGCAAATATTTATTTTATTCTTATTTATTATTTTTAAAACGTCTATGTTGGTGTACGTACCTGGGGGGCTAGTCCAGGGGGCTAGTACGCTAAGTTTTATGTCGGACATAAAGCATTCGTCCCATTCCGGCAAGTATGCGAGTGCAAGAGGGACGAATGCTTTACGTCGGACATAAAACCTAGTGTGCTAGGGGGGCTGATGTATTTTACTATGTACCTATTCACTTCAGCTATATCGGGTAAGGGGTTTACGTAGTAGCTATGGCTAATCTTATTCACGAAGGCCCGTGCACACACAATGGGCACGTGAGCACACCATTGCTATAATGATAATTGTAGCAGATTGCCGCTGGTGGTCCGGTTTTCAGATCCATCTCGTTTGACGTCCAGTTTTGTATGACGAGGGGATTCAAAATTGCCAGTTGTAAAACACTTTAAACTCTCGCACTTCAAACGAAACCTAGTGAATTGCGGCGGTAGTTGGAGGAAAATTACTCCATACAACGTCATATACATTCATAATTTGTAATTTCTGTACCCATTCAATATTTGGTCGTAAAATGAATTTATTTTTATTGTTATGGTATTCATTAAAAAGATTACTTTACAATGGTGTAACGTGATATTTATTTAAAGGTAAAAGCTCCTGGCGGTTTGACACGTGAAACATCTGAGACCGCGGCCGGTGAAACCGTGTTGAAACGTCACAAAAAAGGTCAATATCGCGTTAAACCCAGTTAAAAAAAAACAGTCTCCGAGAGCACACACGAATAACCAACAGCGGAGTTGTAGCAGTCGCCGCAGCCAAATAACGGAGAGAAGAGAATAGTAGTAGCAGTACTAGTAAATATATTGTATGACAATACATTAGGAATAGCAAAATAGGGTTTTTTTTTAATCACTGAAACTGGTGATGATCTATCAATTTTATTCATGTTTAAATGCAATAAAATAATGGATTACTTGAAATTTTATTCGTTATTAGTAAGACTGAAAAACATTATTGCATTTAAGATGAATATAAACTGTGTTCTGTGCTCAAACATGCAAAAGTAAAGATTACTTCCCTAACGTATTATCCGACACGATATTGTCATCCGAATATCAACCATAACTAAATATAAATAATGTCTATGTTCCAATCAAACTTGTTACGTGAATGCGAACAAAAATTCTTCAACGCGTTGCAAAGTTGCATCCCCGTACGAACAGAGTTCGTGAAAAGTTACGGAAATTAATTTCCATATTATGATGTTTGTCACGCGCAAACGTAATTTAATTCATCTCATTTATTACGTACGAAGCGGTTTTAATAAGACTTAACTCACAGGTAGTTGTTGGTGGCTTAAAAGTCAGTTTAAAAAAACTCTTTATTTAATTATGTTTACGCAACATAAAAAAACAAATGATTGCTGGAACTCCAGCCGTATTTTATTATATTACATACAAATAATAAAGTAATGGAGGTTGACTACTTATCAACTTATAAAATCATAATACAATCATGAGAAGCCATGTTTAGTTAATACTTACGCAACCATCATGTTACTCAATTCATTGTCAATTAATTGTTTGTTATTTGTTTAATGTCTACAATTATCAACTTCAATATTTACTTGACACATTAGTTGACATCTCAAAGGGCTTTTACAACATTTAGTTTAGTATGTACATCATATCATAAGTAACTTTACTAGAATATTTATAACTTTATCAGAATAATACGTCTAAGTCTCGCATTTAATGTAGAATGACGATCAGAGAATCTTCAATTAATAGTTAAAACGAACTTATGGATACATTTTTTTTAGATTTGATAGTTCTGTTAAGGTTTAACTTTAAACATTTAGAGAGCAGGTTCTAGAAATATATACATATAAGCTAAGCACTTCAATTTATAAATAGTAACGAAATAACTGGATTCACTGGTTGTAAGTTGTAACGTTTCAAACATCCTAAGATTCAGTCTATTGTCCAAGTTATTTCAACTTTAATTTCCAATCATATCCAACAACGACGAAAAAACGTCATCGTCGTATTTGTCAATAAACATTTTTTGAGGTCTCTCCGTACGCCTCGGTCTCCTCGTCGTGAGAGTCGTTGCGGTTGTAGTTATGTCAATGTCAGGAGTAACAGATTCAGTAAAACCAAAAGTCGCACTTCTAATGACACCAGGAGTTATCCTTGTAGTTACACGAAATTTGTTTATTTTAGTCAGCTTCTTGTTTTCATCGGTTGACACGTTATTATTCCCAATAGGTGGTTTTATAAATGGCACTCCGCCCGGACCATCAGTAGTGCCCCTGTCTTCGTCCGACCAATATTTCTTCTCGTAATAATCTTCGTTCGTGAGTTCTCCTTGACCGATATAGTCGTCTACTTCATCGTCTCCCCGTTTAACTATAGTTCGATCTTTCTCTTTAGCCTTTAGTTTAGATATGTGAAATGTCTCATCATTCCAGTCCATTTCAGCTTTGATAGGTTTCCAATCATTGTAGGTTATTACAAGTTCCTTCTTAATTATTTTGTTGGTTTTAATATGAGCACTGGCGACGATGGTAACTATTGCACAGATCATAATTTTTAACATCTTGACTGTATGTTTGCACAGCTGACGGCGTACTGGCGTCGCTGCGGATGGTTTGGTTATTATTTCACATTTTGTTTGCACAACAAATCAATGCGCCAAAATAGATGATGCAGCTGTCTGAAGTCAGCACTTGAAAATGATGCAGATATTGCGTAACGAGAATAAATAAACCAATTAGAGAACTGTTATTTAACCACGTCGCTCCTACATTAAATAGCAACCTCTACACTTAAAAAATCTACACTTAAAAATTCCAACTGGTTACGATGTTTTTAAGCAATCATGGATATCTATCGACAATCATATCATTCATATGATCGTTAGCTTCATCTATGTATATATAGAGTGGCCACAGTCGTGTCAATAATACTACGTACAACGAATTTGCAACCTTTTCTCAACTTTTATCCCGTCTATCCCTGGAACAAGGTGTTCCGAATTCAGAACTTACAACGGGCCATTTAATTAATTTTTAGTAGTCTTATGATGTTCATCTTCAATTATTTTAGCAGGTAGAAGAAGTAACAGTGTAAAAATGATGTAAGTCCATGTACCTTTCAATACAATAGTGCACCCTATATCTAATGTTAAAGATTGTTGTTTGTATAGCTGGTTAAAGACAAGTTTCGTTGTATTTTGAACCATCCGAATGATTCGGGAGCTTTTAGACCTCGATCTCGGACGTCTGTCGACAACACACTTGAAACTGTTGCTAACTCATTTTATAACTACATCGAAAGCTTGCTTTGTCAGTTCAGTGGTACAAGTAGTTAGGTATTCGAATCCAGTGTTCGGCTACTAGCAAACCTCAAGGGTTTCTTAAGAGGAAACACAACGGCCGTCTTTCCATAGAAACGTAGTCCCCTGTTTTCTCCCTGGATAATGGCAGTAGAGCAATCATTTTTTCCCATAAATCTATGGCTACCATTGACATGTTCCTATGTTTTCCTTTTTTTCATAAATTTATTCTTAAGAGATATTAACCTTCAAAAACCTAAAAAAAATTACAGATTTTCCGCTGTGTTCAAACATCCAGAAAATAATGTTGACATTTTATTTAAAAAAGGAAAACATAGAAACACGGCCTTCTTTGGTTTTTTTGGTCGAGTTTTGGGGAAGAAATAAGGGGACTACGAAACGTAGATTTTATGTAATTTTAATAGGTATTTTCGGTCCAAGCTGCAGTTGTCTCTATCGCGCTCTGCGGCGGGAGGCTTGGCGCGACAGCAATATATTTTACAAATACCTATTTCTCAATTATCTTGACCTTAGTGTTTCCTCTTCATTTAGGTAGGGAACCCTAAAAATAGGTTAGGTTAGGTCATCTTTACATGTTATGCCAGTCATTTATCAAGTTACACTAATTTGTCAGCTACATTACTGACACTTTGGTTTATTAATGACGGGAATGTTTCAAAATGTACGCCGATTTCAATCCATCATTTTAAAACAAACTACCCGGCATGCGTAGGTTCGCATAACTTTTTTTCATTACCGAATGGTACGTAAAATTCAACAGTTTTACAAACTGGAAAGCAAATTCAAACAGCTTTAATACCGCAACAGGTAACTCACTAGCTAGCAATACGAACGTCTACTATTTTCATTAAACACTGCCAACTAAACGCCCGCCATTGAGAACTGGCCGTATGTGAAATTAATTAAAAACGACATAAATGCTACGCGCACTGTGATACAAGTTGCACCTTGAACGTATCATTGTAGGGTTCAATTTGGTATTGTATTGTTTTGGTTCGTGAATTATAAAGGGTGTACGAGAGGAATAAAGCTTGAAGCCTGCCCGTAGTGTATTGTACGGGCACACTTATTGTTCGAGGGGGTAACTTCTGCTAATATGCACTTCCGTACCTGTGCTGGTTACTTTGTAACGATTGTGTCTAAAAACCTTTTCCAGTATCTGCAGGGTTATTATAAACCTTTTATCATAAGCTACGTCTTTACAATCCGAAAATGTTTAAAAAAAAACATTGGAATCACATGTGTGGCGTTTGTTACATCCTTCCTCGCAGCTTACTTTCACCAAACACTGGCTCGGCAATGCCCACGTATTAGAAATAACTTCACTTCCCAATTGTTGCACTCTCGCCTCGGATCTTATGACAATGACAGTGACAGTTATCTTTCCCGCCAATACATAGGGACATACGAGACAGCGTATGTATGCTGTTTGAGCTACTCGCATAAACTATAACATGACAGTTGCAGGAGTTGTTACATTTTAAGTGCGTCGGTCAACATAAATTGGTGTTATGTTAACACTAGCTGTGAATTGAAAATAATTAACCCATTCAACGCCCATGACGCACATATGAGTGCTCTACGAATGTACAAGCGATTACCGCTACAATTCGGTAAAAATTGTGCTACTAGCTACGGCGTATCACACGAAGCAGCATAGACTTGACAAGAGAAAACGTTGTTTATTATTTATTTTTATTTAATAAACAGAATATAAAAACTTAATAATTAACAGGGTCCCACAAAACTGTCGGAACAGTTTGTCTGTGTGATCACTTTGTACTATACAGAGTTAACTAATTTGTATATACTTAAGTTGTGTTTGTATATGTTACATACAGCTATGCCTTAGGTGTTATTTTACTTGGGTAATACATTTTAACTTGACACATTCAGTGCCAAAAAACCGACTACCGACTACTTAAAACTGCTATACCATGCCTCGAAATGTAAGTTTTCATTATCAAGGTGTACGCCCATTTGGGTCATACACAGATTTAGGTTCGCGTCTTTCCTGTGGACATTATCAAAGTTAAGGGCCACTGAAACCTAATTTTTGTTTCGACTCTTAATCCGCATAAAAGGCGTCTTCTCTTCTATATTACTATTCGATAAAAACATTATTTATATGCACGTGAGCTCTTAATTATTGACCACAGGAGAGACGAATGTGTGTGTTTACCCGTACACAGTGTATAAAACAAAAATTAGGCTTCGTAACCCCTAACTTTGATAATGTCCACAGGAAAGACGCGAACCTAAATTTGTGTTTGACTCATTTGCCTTTATATAAAAATAATTATAAGTCCACTCGTTTTATCTCGGAAATTGTGCACGGTTCCAAGGGGACGTACAAACCGTTGCCACACTGGCGAGGCCGCGGGCAAAACTCAGTTAACATACAAATTAAAAACCCCCAACAGTCCGCAACCCCCGAAATGACATAAAGAAAAATCAGGTCGTAATTCAACTTTTCTAATTTCGCTCGTGGCAAAACGGTGAAATGTCACCAATTTAATTATCAAGAAAGCGGGGGCTATTTTCTTTTCCTTTGAACAAAGGCAGGTATTTGACGGCGAGTAAAGGAATTGGAATTAAATTAAACTATTTGAGACGAGCCGTCAATTAGCGAAAACGGTTCGTAAAGGATAATCATGGAAATTTCAATTTGACAAGTTTTAATTCTATGTTAAATTGGGTATTGTGAATTTTGTTAACTGCTTAGGTGATAATATGAATATTGCAGACAAATTACTGACTTGGCAACTGCTAATTCTGCTAAGTTAGTAACTTGGGAAGATCTGTAGTTGGGGAAGTGACAAACAAAAAATTAAACGTTAGATTAGCTTGTGAGCAATGGCTCACAAGCTAAATAATGATGTAAATAATGATTTCCAAGTGGTTTTAATTAAAAATAAAAACTTTTTTCCTTTGAAGTAAGTTTAAGTGTATTTTTACCCTTCTTAGGTTTTTTATATTTAAAAAACACAAAAAAATATTTAAAAAGTTATAAAATCACTAAAATATCTTTTAAAAACCAAAATGCAAGAACTATTATGACTAACTATTATGAAAACCTGCGAACCTACAGTGCGCGAGCCGAGCGAGCGAAGCGAGCGTGCCGTGGTAGCGGCCGGCGAAGCGCCAATACCGATTTATGTTTAAATACTATACTTTTTTATGAATTTATTACAGGAATGTTTCTTGGTCAGTCCGCTAGATACCGTGATATGACAGATATTTACTTTTATGTAAAAATGATTTATCAATCGACGATATGTAAAATGACCTATTTTATAAACGACTTATTTAGTAAATGATCATTTTTAAAATGACAATTTAACATTCAATGTTTTTATAAAGTATAACATTTGCTAAATGAATATTTGTCAAATAATTATTTATAGTATAAGCATTTTGAGGTATGATAGGTTTGTGAAATGAATAGTTTATGAATCGTTGTTTATAAAATGATCATTTATGAAACGTTTTTTATGAAATTATGGTCAACCCTTAGATAACAATTTCTCCGAATAAAATAACAATAAAAAAAAATGATTATTACTGCAGATGCTCTAAGGAAGCGTCCTTTTAAACATTTGCTCAGGCAGCGCCCACCCCGTATATTTGTATGAAAGTCTGCACATATTTGAGAGTAAACATGATGCACATGGCGTCATCAAAAGAAAATTCTGCATAACCTCTACTTTATTATAATTTTACTTATCTTGGTCTAGCATTTACAAACTTCAGCCAAAGAATAGAGATGATGGCTAATGAGCTTTGTTGCGAATGAGGCACCTGCAGTATCGAACTGTAGGTTGAGTGTGTGTCGTGTTGCGTATGTCAGTCACATGAGAGCTCCCGAACGACGCTCCAGTTAGCCAGTTTTAATTTTTTCCGCCTTGATCGAAATCAGCCAGGATGATTATGATGTAGTGTTGCCACAATAAATCGTAAAGTCAATAAATTGTCGCCCACGCGTTTGTCTCTGGAGCTGCAAGCTTTTAGTCTGCTTACCATAAGGCCGTACCGTTACCGTATGCTTGTTTACCTCCGTCGTGGAATAGCAAGAAGGCTCCCTTTATGATGCGGGGGCGTATTCTCGCTGATTTATGACGAACGTCCATCGGCCGACATATCTCAGGGTGCAATGACGGGGGTGAATCCGTTTCGCACAATCAGCCTTTCCTTTTGGAGTGACATGTGGTTCAACGCTGATGCATAGTGGTCGTGATTATACTTTGAGCATGGGAAATAATTGGAACTTCTCTCGTCGTCGTGGTGTAAAACTCTGTTCGTTTTGTCTTTTTACTCGTTAATATTTTAGTTAATGTCAAACATCATCCGACAAGTTTTAAGACATGTTCATTCGTACAGTTTATAATTTAGCTCCACACATGACGACCAGTTATGACACTGATTTATATGCATTAAATATTGAGCGTACTATGGGGCTAGTTCGATTTGTTTATTTATGATGGTGATAAGATTCCATATCTATAATATATACTAATATTATAAAGAGGAAAAGTCTGTGAGGTTGTGTAAGTTTATATGTAGGGGGTAAACTCCAGGACAACTAATTCGATTTCTAAAAATCTTTCTTCAGTGTCGAAAATTGACTTTCATTCTGAACGAAGGCTACCTATATTTTATTAGCTAGGGTAGCTACTTTATCATAAAATATTATTATAGGTAGCTATTTTCAAAATCATAAAAATATGAATTTATCTTAATTTTAAAGTATCTATTACCCTACCCGTTGACGAGTTGTAGTTATACTTTGTTTTATAAAAGTACTTAAAACTTGTTTAATTGTTATCTTCAAGTAGGGTTGTAAAACAGTTACGCAGATGTGTCGGTAGGCTTGGGAATACTGTAACAAACAATGTAACAAATAATAGCTACTATTAGCTACTCCAGTTCAGTACGATTACCGTTAGTTAAGCACTGACAGATGGATTGCCTTCATTTAATTTTCAACTTTAATTTCATACAGATAAAGCATTTTTCAGAATACTGTTACCCACATCTACCGATTTAGTAATAACTATTTTATTTGTATAAGATTAAAGTTGAAAATTAAATGAAGGCAATCCATCTGTCAGTGGTTAACTAACAGTAATCGTACTGTACACGTACCACACTTCGGTCAGTTTTATTATGTTTCTTTGTTATCTTTTCCTTTCTCATTTAACAACAAAAGAAGTTGTAATATCCCATGTTAAGTGCGTTGTCATTTTAACTAAAACAAACTATAAGGTAAGGTGGGGGAAGATTGAATGGTTTTTTGATGAGTTGGATAGTGTTGTGGTAAAACCATTGTAAAATAAAAAACTATTGAGTTCCTTTCAATTGTATAAATTGGTAGTTATGGGCAAGGACTATATTTTTGTAATCTGTCGACAAAACTCGGCTACGCCTATTCTAACGTATAAAACTTATACGTATAAAATTACTATTAGACACATGTATCAGGTAATCGTTTAGTAATAAAACTATCCTATAAAATAATGTTTTACCCCTTCAATATCGATAAAGTTACCAATTGTATTGCAAAATTTCCCAACTTGCATTTTGTGGCCGAAACCCGGCGAACTATCGAAATGAATATGAAAAGGGAAAAAGTAAACATGTGGGAGTTATAACAAGCGTCGGAAGTCGGTTAACTCGGGAACAAACTTAGTAATGAGGTATCCCCCAACTCTACCGTAATACCATCGACAGAAGGCAGTAACCGACAGTATTCGCTATTGCAATAACCCCCCGAGGCCCTACCCCGAAACGAATTTAGTTCGTGTATCTCCCTCTCTGTTGCACTTGCTGGTTCGAGCGACAGAGTGGGAGATACTAGAACGAAGTTCATTTTCACTTCGCGGTAGCCCCTCTGTTGAGGCTGGAGTACAAGTGTATAAACCGTGGTCTTATACAGGGCGATATAGGGTGGATACACACGTGAGTTGTATCAATAGATTGTACACGCTATTAAATATGATTGACTTTTATTGATGACATTTGGCTGGCTGAAAATCAGCGCTGTAGGTGTCTGACACCTCAGCATAATGCTGAGTGTCCGGTTTCACTATGTTTCATGTTTTTTGTTTATTTTATTGTGTAATATGTATATCCCAATTGTTTTTGAATAAATGTTTCCTTCTTTCTATCTATATCTGTCTGCAACATAAACGATTTGACAACCCTGTCATAATAACACTGTTCACGTGAATCTTTTCGTAATCCACAAACTCAGCCTAGTCTTGACTTGATCGTATTCTGAAGGAACGGGGTCCGAACGCTATCTAAAGCTTCTGCTATCTGATCTTCCAACCCAAAGAGGAGCTAGACGGTATTGTCGATAAATTAATAGTACATTACTAATAACAGAGGCCGGGGAGTAAGGCGCTGCCGGCCGAGTACATATAGACGGATAGTTAGTTAGTTATAAGGCTGGCAACCCCTTTTTCACGCCGAGGTATGTATAGTGTTTTTCTCAAACATGCAATGATATAAATAAAATAAACTCCAAGAAATCAAACTTTAATTTTCATGGCTGAACGCCGTGATGCTGTGCCACAAATTGTGAAATGGAAATTAAAAAAGACCATCTTGCCGGCCTAGGCCTCCAATTTTGTATGAAATGCCATTACGGATCTCTCGTCTCGCTGCGCCCGAAACGTGACACTTCGAAGCCCATTAAGTATGAAGAACACAACGTCAATATTTCATTGCATGTTTGAGAAAATGATATTAACGTTTTTATTATGGCAGGTTTTCAAAGTTAGCCCAAGAAAGTGCTGAGAGGCTCAAAAGGCGAAAGCTTTACCTTTTACCAAAGGATACTTAATAAAAAAAAATTGGAACAAAACAGACACGCTGAAATTCTCCATCAATGCCCGCCACATTCCAACGCGTCGTCGGTACAATCTTACTTCCCACAACACAATAAATAATATCTCAAAAACCCCTTCTCCAATTGAAGAGCATCCTATTTACCCCGATCTCCCCTCTGAATCTGTGTTCCGATTAAGTAGATGCCGGGTTGCATTAAAAGGGGAAAGAGGGGAGCTAACGACTGAGAACTCATTATGAACATTGAATACTTCGTCAACTAGCTGCTTCCTGTGGCTTTGTCAGAGATTGGTTTCGGAAACTTAATAAGAGCTTACCTATATCACTGAACAACATTAGCAGAAAATAAATTAGTTTTTATACGAATAGAACAGCTTCTTAAAGTGGGGTCCATGGACCCCTTTAGGCTCCACGACATGATTGCTGTGGGATGCTAAAGACACGGTAGGTACAGATACGCGTTGGATTAGAGCGGCCTTCGGTTCGCGAAAGGCGGACACATCGTAATTCTACAAATGAGTTGTTTTCTGTCTTACTTTTCCTTCAAGAGGTCCGCGGTATTTTTGAAGTTTTGAAAGTGGTCCATGCCAAAAAAAAATAAAGAGCTCGATCTGTTCGCCAAATTGTACTCTAAAGAGTTGCCGTAACTTTCGTGACAGTCCATTGACTTACACAAGAAATCTAGATAATATTGATTTAACATTTAATGATTTTCACACATTAAAATTATTCGTTTCGCAAATAGTCTCACTTTTTTGTAAAATGTTACAATTAGCAAGTAGTTTTAAGTTTAGCGCTTAAGTAAACCTGTAAAATAACTATTTTTTGGACGTTTTGGGTCACTGTAAGTCCATAAGAGTACGATTATAAATAAATAAATAAAATACAAAACGGAACTTAATCGTGTATAAATTACATTTATTTACCTCTTTGAAACGAACAGTCGAAAAACCTCTACGAGGTAAATAAATTTAATCATGTGCGATTGAGTCCCGTTTAGTAAAATAGTTCGCTAAACGCTTTGATTGTTGCTGCTATAACGTGGGATTTGTGGCATCAAGAAATATCTACGTACCCCAAGATCTAAACCTAAAATATTTTTTACGCAAGGTTGATTTTAATAATGTATTCCCTCATTTAAAACCTGTCTCTAGAACCAATACATCGATATAATCTGTTGTTGTTTCAATAGATAAAAATATCACAATCCAGCCTTTAAGAGTTCACCGCTCGAAGTTAGTGTCAACTATTTCAACCCTTGCAAAGAAAGACAAAACAAGGTGATAAATCAGAGAAGTTTCCGAGCGGCTGACACACGCCGCATATTCATATCGGACCGCTACAATTCACAACCTGTGTCACGCACCACGCCACTCACCTCCAGTACATCTTGACCTCCTGATTGGTTCAAATTATGAGTTAAAAGAGGTCTGATTTATACAGGTTCATTGAAGCTAGTTCTCAACATCAGCCCAGATTTCGGTAAGCTGATCGGTGGTTTTAGGAGTTACAGCTGTAAACAAAAGATTGGGACTTTTGTTTCGAAAGTGATATGTTTTTGCCGATCGATAGATTGTCTGTTTTATCATAGCCTAAAAGTTTCCATATAAATCTTTACGAGTATGTGAAAAATCATGCTACGAGTAAAAAAGTAAGCACTAGGTTGGCAAATTCTTTTTTAACGTAATAATTGACAAGTTTTAACTTTTTTTGCTAGTCTGTCCTGTAAGCTTTGAGATGGCTATGCTAATTTACTAATTAGATGACCTCCCAACATGTTTACAAGATAACCCATACAAATAAGTTTATAATTTTAACACAACTTATGTTTAAGTATCCTGAAAAAATGTTAGGCAGTGCAATTCACATGTCATTTACACTACTCTTGTACATGAAAGGAAGCTTATAGATGCCCAGACGTGCTCAAACACACAGTCTAAATGTGCGACTACACCGCTGCCCAAAATACGCTAACGCACCGTAAAACGCAGCAAAATGTATGAAGAATACGTGACGCATACGACACGTCAACGCGTATACGCAGCGTTAAGCACCGGTGTGGTCGCTCCCTCACATGATGCCAATGTGTATTATTATTTTTAATTTGCGCGGTAGTAGTTGAAGCAACGGTTCCACAACACTTCGGGAGCTCAAATACCGCGTGCCATCCGGTTGCCTCTTGGACACTGCAACTACGCGTCATTTCTCTAAATATACCTAGGTATTATTCAAAATTGGTAATCATATCGCTTGTGTATACCTCATTTCTATGTTACCAAACAACTAAGTCGAAATATGAACTTAAACCTTAATTATCTAACATTTACAGTGAACAGCCTTTCCAACGATACACCATTAGTTACTGTCGACCCGCCGCGAGATATTGATATTTGGCCCTTATGATAAATGTTCCTACGGCCCGGCCGAGTATCGCAGAATGGCGTATATTTTGTCGATACTCGCTCAACACGACCCAGTGTTTGTCACACAGTATTTTTGTCAAGAAATGAGGTGATTTGTCTTTTCATGTAGGTTTTTGGTACCTGTGAATGAGGGATTGTGTGACGATGTTGGAGACACTTTTCCATTTTAAGTATTTGATGGAAGTGATCATCCGGGTTCGAAGGTCAGATAGCAGTCGCTTCCGTAAAACTAGTGCCTGCGCCAAATCTCGGGAATAGGTGCCAAAGTGGACCCTGGGCTCCTTTAGGGCTCAACCGGGAAAATCGCTAGGAGTAAGATAATAAGAAGTGAATTCTACAAAGAACCATGATTAATAAAAATATAAGGAAAACGGAGAAGATATCCGAAACAGATCTCATGAAGAGAGCGAAGTGGAGAAGTAAGACGAGGAAAACTGTGGGTTATACAGCTAGAAAGAGAGAGAGATAAGAAAAAAGCAGAGCAACATCAATTCAACGACCAAAAAATGTCTTCCTTTAACAATTCCTATGACTTACGCAACATTCCCCTAAAAATTACCGTTTACTTGCCAACAACACTTGACGACCTTAACCCATAAGACAGTACATTCATAAAACAGCCGTTAATACCACCGCTCTCTCAAAAAGCCTAACCCTTCACGAAATTGTCAAGGAATATCCCTTAAATGTTCACAAAGTGGCACTTAACGCTCTTCCAAACTGTAATTGGATACTCGCATTACCCTTTGACAGGTTGAGTAGACGTCAATTATGTCACGCTTTGTATAATGGTATCCAGCTTGAGATCCTTTAAACGGGGGCAGAAGGGTTATGAGTTATGACACTTAATTTTTTGAAGTGAAAACTTCTTTAGCGGCGCTATGCACTTTTTGGGATGGGGAAAAATTGTAAAACTCGCCACAGGTGTCACGTGACCGTGAGTTGGTGAGAGATTCGGACCGATGCCGTAGTACGAGACTGGCTGCGCCATTCGTTTTAGCGAGAAAAAGGGCGCAAAAGCCATGCTATCCGCGGCGCTTACCTTTTCGGCCGACACACAATAAGTTCTCACGCGCTAATTTGCAAGTGAAATAGTTTACTTCTGAGGGGCTACCGCGACGCGAAAACGAACTTCGTTCGTGTATCTCTGTCTTTGTCGCTCGAACTAGCAAGTACAATACACGAACGAAGTACGTTTTCGTTTCGCGGCAGGCCCTCTGTCGCTACGGTATTCGTCGATTCGAAATGTCAAAATATTAAGTTTTCACTTCTGCTGGCACTCCTGGAGTGCAACCCGGTCTTTTTTTAACCGACTTCAAAAAAAGGAGGAGGTTCTCAATTCGGTTGTATTTTTTTTTTCAATGTTTGTTACATCAGAACTCCGTCATTGATGAGCCGATTCGTAAATTATTTTTTTTTTTTATATGCTTCCAGGTGGGTCCCATTTTTTTCAAAAAGTCAAATGTATGATGGGATCCATGAGGAATTGAGGGAACTCCTCAATTATATTAGGCACGCGTGTAGTGATTTTGGTATTTTTAATTATAACTCATGTATTTACACCCGGAAATCATAAATTTGGTGGAGTGGAATTGATGATGAAGACCACAGATGACATGGAATTCCTCAATTATGTACTTAAAAGTACAAAAGTATATCACAGATTCTGATAAGATTCCGTTGAAATAGCAACTAATGAAGTGCCAAAGGTGATCCTTGTGCAATCGACGGAAATCCTCAAATATTATCGGGTCACATACAGCGATTGGGGTTTTTCTCTAATAATCAACGCATATTTGCTCTCTGAAATCAGTTCATGTGGTAAATTGGAAAAGAAATGTGGAAATGTTCTCGTGGCTTGGCGGAGTACTAAATTGAAGTCGGTTAAAACTTTGTTTTTAAAGTAAATTATTGCTTAAAATTCAGTTTTTTTCGGCGGTTTAATTTTTTTGTCATAAAATTTTATTTGTAGAGCTTTTTGCTCTGACGCCCGGCCAGTGTTCGGGGCGTATTTGGACTGGAGGGTATTAGAACGTATTAAGGCGAGAAGATATGCAAAATGTTAGGTTTTGATCCGTTAAGGCTCCTAACGCCAATGACGCATGTATCCGTTCTTATCAACGATGGACAGATGCGTGAGAATGCCACCACCACGTCGATCGCGTAACGCATCGTGCGCGCGTCAGTTAGATCTAAATGTCAATTTTTATACGGAAAAATGACAGTGGCATTACCTACGTGATTGCCCCTCAGAACAATCTGTCTTTTTCATGATCTGGAGGAGTTTTCCGATCATAATACGAATATATTCTTCCGAGTTTAACACATTCACTACCAAGAATCACTACGCACTACGCTTGTAGCCGATCCCGTAGTTTTCCTCGTATGTAGCGGAAAGCGACTACGGCGTAGGCGCCCGCTAGGCGGGTTCCTGGTAGTGAAGGCTGGGAAGGCGGGGTTCGAAGTTTATGTATGTATGTAAGCACTTTATTGTACACAAAACAGGTTAAAACATAAACATGATTTATAAAATGAAGGTACAAAGGCGAACTTATCCCTATAAGGGATCTCTTCCTGCTGCGATTTAGTGGAAGGTAGGTAGAACGAGATAGAGAAACTTACACCATGCACAAACACATGTAGAACAATCCAAGAACACAAAGCTATAAATATATACATATAAATATCGCAAATATGCAATAAATAAATAAATAAGGTATTCAATCTTTTCACAAGTTGTTGGAAAAACACCACTTCTTCATGTTTATTGACTATTTACATACAAAAACCGGTTTTGTTTGACATATTGCAAGATACGAGCTTGCCATGTTAGTGGCAACTTTTGTGTTTAGTGTGGCGCTGAAAAGGTTAAAGGAG
Organism: Epinotia bilunana; assembly: GCA_947049275.1. Lineage (NCBI taxonomy): Eukaryota > Metazoa > Arthropoda > Insecta > Lepidoptera > Tortricidae > Epinotia > Epinotia bilunana. The sequence goes on along the minus strand of OX346266.1, from coordinate 16,652,146 downwards.
CCGGCGAAACAATCATAATATGGTACAAAATATTGGTTTAGATAGAAAATCTGTCCTGTGGTCATTACAAAAATATAAGAATTGATCATGACAGCGGATCAAAACTTCAACCAAAAACTACGCTTTAAACCCTTAAGTATTACATCCACAGGAAAGTCGCTTTAAAGATCTCTGCATAACTCTTTTATGACGTGGCTATTAACACTTTCGCAGCCAGGAACCCGCCTAGCCGCTACCTACGCCGTAGTCGCTTTCCGCTACATACGAGGAAAACCACGGGATCGGCTATGAGCGTAGCGATTCTTGGCAGTGAATGTTTTAAGGCCGAAACGCACTGACAGCGATGACGGAGCGGAGCGGCGCGGTACCGGTTGTAACGTTCGAGCTGATATGAAAGGGTCTGCACACAGAGCGGCGTGGCGCGCCGCTCCACCACCACCGCTGTCAGTGCGTTTCGGCCTTTAAGGATTAGGAAGGTTTTGTCGCAAATTCACAATTCACATTGTAGGTAGTGGGATCATGGGCGCAGAACACAATTCCATATTTAGTGTTTAAAGGCAATCATCGTTGTTTTTCTAGAATATCAGTTTAGTTTTTTTTTTCTGTTACAAAGCAATCGTTATTAGGCGCGTTTCACTGTAACGCGAAACACTCGTTTGCGACTCGAAGAACGTACTGAAATTGTAGCCGAAGAAAAATACTTTTACGTGTCCCAGAATCGTGTTTATTTAATCTTTTTCGCCCGTTGAGTTGACATATTGCCGACGAAATGTATGCTGGAATATTTCCAACTCCCGGACATTAACGGTAGTTCACAAGGGCGATGCGGAGGTATATGCCTCGTTCAAATGCTTGTTGCGACATGAAAGATTTGGGTGGATTGGGAATAAAACATGTGTTAACATGTATTGTATCAAAATGATGATATTAAAAATGCAATACCATCTCTAGCTCGGATTTTGTGTGGTATTAGAATTAACCCCTTTAGCTCCCAAATTCCTATCATGCTAGGATTCTGCGTGGCATAACTTAACTTATTCACCGCCAAGCTACGCTCGTAGCGCTACGCCGTAGTCCGTAGCAGCGTAGTCCATATGTAGCGAAAAGGGCTCGTAGCGGTCTAAAGTATGTATGCAGTCATGCAGTGATTGGCGTTGAATGAGAGAGTTTAGACACACAGCCAAAGCTATTATCTGACTCGCAAGGAAAAAGCTAATTATACTTTAAAATGTCGCACTTATATATATTTCTAAATATGTCTAATAAAATGAGACTTCGTTGCTAGATAGGGGAGGCAGAGAAGCCCTATTCCTACGTATCAAATATCATTATGAGAATTCTGATTCTTAAAGCTCGCAGAAAATTTGATCACGTGAAATGAGATGCCACCATGAAAATGAGATTTTACTTAACAGATAATTTTGAGTATCGAGACGAAGAAGCCATCGACAACTTTAAAAATAAATTGAGTATTGATTACGTTAACAAACGAACTCTATTTCGCGGCGAAAAGACTGACGGAATAGCAACTTCTTACTTGGTTAGTGAACTGTTCCGAATTGTTCTTTCTGTCCGAATTCTGTCCGTGAGATTTTAGAACAATTCCGTAATATAGTGTTAAAGTTATTTAGCTCTTGCGCCGTCTACAGTAAAATAAAGCCAATTAAAGGAACTCTTAGATAGAATAAAGGAACTAGTATTTTAGTGGAATAAAGAAACTCACATGCATACATGAACCTCGAAAACATAATACTCTATTTTTTGGGCAGTCATGTAATAAAATGACTATTTAGTCATACTCGTAGACATCATCTCAATACGAGTAATTTATTCATTTCAGGGTGAAGTCCATAACTGTTAGTACCTAAATATAAATAATAAATAAAAATACTTAATTCTGTATAAAATGAAACTAGAGAAATAAATACTATAATTATTCTAAGAGAAATACTAAAGAAATAACGTAAGTTCGTGTTAAGAATCACAAAACAGAAGTTAATATCACAGATAATCAAAAGACTGAAGAAAATGATGGCTTGTTTACTTTTAACCACCGTCTATCTCGTTTTCAAAGCATGACTTGAATTGAAAATTGCCTTGTGGTTGAATAGAATACTTATTATATTCCAACACATTGATTAAACGCCCACGCTTTCCATTTTGCAAATACCTATATAATTTAATTCTAACACGATCTAACTATGAGCGCGTCACGCTTACACAGACTTGGCTATGCGCTAATACGGGGGATCGTTTATGAACCAAGACGATTCACATATCATTTCAGTAGGTCAGAACCAATGATGTAATATAAAAGTTTCTGTCAAAAAATATATTTTTGTTACAAGCTTTTATTGCCGACTGTACTTTTCTGTATACCATCATCAAATACTCATTGAGACGATTCTAACGAGCCAAAACTCGATGGGGTTATGTGGTTTTATTACGGAGTTCCTATGGCCACCTTCCAGCTCCATCATCAGATCAGCTCCACGTCATCATAATATTAAATTGTCACGCGATTTGGATATTCGTGCAAAATCTCAACTCAATCGGAAACCGGGAAGTGGATCAAATTTAACTTGCAAGATTTGATTACAGACAGACAGACAAAGGGACAGGTGAAAGTAAATAAAAGCTTGTAAAAACAGGTAGTTTATAAGCGCTCCAGAAGTGGCACACTAAAAGTCAAATGAGTCAAATGCACCAACTTGTCTCAGTTTCGCGTCGTCAATGGAGATATAAAGGCGAAATAATGCCATACGATTAAAAAAATTATAGAAATGCATGCTGTCAGATTTGGTGACCACTTTTAAACACGGGATCTCGTATAGGCAACGGGTCTCCCTCTTTTTTTTTCTTACATCATTGGTCAAAACGATGTCTTTCAAGCCGCAAGAAGGCCTCTTACTCGGCTTAACGACTATTGTTATAAGCAACAACCGGGATCAACAGTGCCTTCCAAAGATTACCGAAGCTCTCAGTTAGTAAGTAGAAGTAACCGTTCACCCACAAAACCTTGACGCCGCGATCCGTAGTAACTAAGCGTATAGGTAGATTAGCGCGTTCGGAATAACAGCCCAGGAGCCGTGACGACAGAGCGCATCAGATGATAGGGAATCTAACCATACCAGACCCCGTATCATGGTCGGCCTTATCACGATAAGTGACAAGATAGCGCGTCCGTCACTGGCTGACAGCGTTCGATAGAATGAGAGGGACGCTCTATCTTGTCACTTATCGCGTGATAAGGCCGACCACGATACGGGGTCTGGTGTATGATACCAATAACGTTATGTCGCGTTACGACACGACACATGAATCCGGTTTAACCCGCAAAATGCAGTACAACCTCACGAGAACAGTCCAGACACGTCCTTGCGTGATCCGTAAATATGTACAAATAAGTAATACGTAAAAATATGTACAAATAAAAAACTCGTTCAAAACATAATGACACTGCAATATCAGATTGCAAATGCTTTAAAGTTTAAATGGAAAACGCGGACCAGCGCAAACAAGTTGCTTTGTTCATTTGAAGTCACTTTGCGCAATTTTACATTATAAGTTGAAATAACTATCAGCAATGTTCACGATATTAATATTAGCTGGGGAAAACATTGGTAGACAAATATGGACATTCTAACAAAATAAACAAAATATTCATCTGCTGCACTAACTAACGAAAGATGAATAAGGATCATAAAACTTAATATACCTCTGTAGTAGTGTTGTGTTCCTGGAGGTGAGCAAGGTCGCCAGAGCTCCCGAGGATGCGTTGTGTTGAGAGCGAGGGAATTTGTTCCTTCAGCTGTCAGCGCGGCGAATCCTCAAACATATCAAGGGTCGGCAACGCCCATGTTACTCCTTTGGAGTTGCATGTGCCTACAGGCTGCGTTGTCCGCTTACCATCAGGCCGGCCGTACGATTGTTTGCCATCGTCTTTGTAAAAAAAAATAAAAAAAAATTGGCAGCATTTTAAGTACAAGCATAAACAGAAAAATAAACCGGCCAAGTGTGAGTCAGACTCGCGCACGAAGGGTTCCGTACCATTATCTATAAAAACGGCAAATAATCACGTTTGTAGTGTGGGAGCCCCCTTAAATATTTATTTTATTCTGTTTTTAGCGGCAACATAGATACATCATCTGTGAAAATTTCAATTGTCTAAACTATCACGGATCATGAGATACAGCCTGGTGACAGACAACTGTTTCTTTTTTAGGGTTCCGTAGTCGACTAGGAACCCTTACCTATAGTTTCGCTTTGTCTGTCCGTCCGTCCGCGGATAATCCCAGTAAGCGTTAGCACTAGAAAGCTGAAATTTGGTACTAATATGTATATCAATCACGCCGACAAAGTGGTAAAATAAAAAGTGAATTTTATTTATTTATTAGGGTACCCTATACGTAACGTGGGGAGTGTTTTTTTTTTCATTTCAACCCTAACGTGTGATATATTGTTGGATAGGTATTTAAAAATTAATAGGGTTTGCTAAAATATTTTTTTGATAATGTTAATATTTTCGGAGATAATCGCTCCAGAAGTAAAAAAAATGTGTCCCCCCTCCCTCTAACTTTTGAACCATAGGTTTTAAAAATATGAAAAAAATCTCAATAGTAGAACTTTATAAAAACTTTTTAGGAAAAATATTTTGAACTTGATAGGTTGAATAGTTTTTGAAAAAAATTACAAAATATTTTTTGTAATTTATTGTACCTGTAATTTCTACAAAATCACAATGAAATGACGTGCTTTCAAATAAAGTAAAAAAACGGTGAAAATCGGTCCACGCAATAAAGAATTATCCCATAAAAATCACCTTCCATACTTTAAGCTCGCGCGCAATAGTTTACTTAATTTGCCGATAGATGTCGCTGTACACGGAACGCTCACATTGTACATGGCGCTGTTAAGATTTTTCCTGATTTAATGGGGTCGGAGCAGGTGCGCCCATACATTCTCTTCACTCGAATTGTCTTAGTTGTCTTTGGTCGTTCGTTGTCTAATAATAAAATTGTTCGCTAAGTATTGCTTGTATTGTGTCTGTCTATAATACATGGTCGATTTGATTTGGGAATTTGAACTCTCTTGCTCATACATTCGGTTGAGCGTGGCTCGACACGCTCTTGGCCGGTTTTTTTTAATATAAAAGATAACTTGTCACCCGGTGAATAATTTCGAATTGGTTGATGCGTTGAAAAATACGTAAGTACAAACATAGACTGCTAAAACATATCTGGGGGCACGGCAGTGCCCCCGCCAAGTCGAGCAAAACAGCGAGCGGCACGCACGGCAATAAAGATTAATAAGAATGCCTGAGACTTGGCTCTACGAAATATCTCACAACTTTTTACGGTGGAAGAGTTTCGAGACTTGGCCTCTTTTTTACATGGAATGTTTTTTATGGGATCACTTCCTTTCGGCTAGTTAGGCAAAAATAGTGAGGTGGTGTGGCTCTAGTTATAAGTATTTCCTATACCATTCGCTGTACCTTGCCGTGTGTGACGGTAATAAACTACATCTCTTATAGTACAGTCGTGCATTTCAATTACGATCCCTTTACATTACCTCATGGCGACTTTGCCAGGCGGCGCCGGTGCGAGGCCGCCGCTCGCGTATCGTTTAACCGCTGACGGGACAATTTCGGTCACGTAGGCCACTGCACATTGCACCGAGTTATGATTTATTAATTTACAAAGTTATAACCTTGAATGGGGACTTACGACGACATGGCTACTGACCCGACAGAACTTAGTGTGCCGGCAATAAGACAATACGAGATCGAGATCGAACGTAACGCCGTGTTCTTTATATCTTTGATTGGACTTGTAGTGTTCCTTACAGTATTTTTATTCGAGTGTGGACGTTATATCTACAAAAACAAAAATGGGCTCTCCTTATTCCAAGGTTGAGGACAAGGAAGTGATCATAGCTCAAACGGCGGGCGCAGGCAAGAATTCGGCTACGGACTACGAATCGGAAAGTCACGGAATTGGACTGAATAACATTTTACTTGTTATTATAATAGTGGCCATTGGCATATTTATGTTGGGCCTGATATTAAAGAAATATAAAGAGCGCCAACACGCATGGATGCGTAAGACTATTCAGGCGGAGTTCGTCCGTCGTCTCCAGTTTCGATTGTCAGGACGAGGTCGGCCAGCGGAAGCAGACGTGTAGCATGCCTGAATTTCCACAAGCTGGCGTAAAGTGTGGTGAAGTGTTTTGTTCGTAAAAAGGTAAACTCAGTGATGCGTCGATTAATTTTTTTATTTTACGCGTTTTAATTAATTTAGTTAAGGCTTTTAAATGTCTTTTACATAAAATGTTACTTATTTTAATTAGTATACCCTTATGGCATGTGAATTAGAGTATACATTGACTAAGCTTACTGAAATACAAACCAGTTTAAGAAAATTGGGCTCAAAAAGAGATAAATATAAGGATTTAGTAGTTAAGAAAATTAATTTAGCCGATGATTATTTTAAAGAATATAAATTGTACTTGCAAACTTATGAATATAAATGCAGTGATTATAAATCCGAATTATCGGGTTACATTTTAGATGTTTTAATAGAGAAAATAGAGGTTGTTTACGCCAGAATAAAAAGTTATAATATTTGTGAGTCAAGGACAACAAAAGGCAATAAGATGGATAGTTTTGATATAAAAACGGCGACTAGCTTGGTGATGGTGATGGATGGTAGTGAAGAGACTACGGAAAAAATAATAGATGGCATAGAAATGTATAATACTTATTTGAAAGATGCTGAAAGCAAAAAAATGTTAATAACTTTTGTTCTGAAAACGAGGTTATCAAAAACAGCAAAATTAAAATTAAAAAGCTCTTATTCTACTTGCGACGAATTAATAGCTGACATGAAGCAAAAGCTACTAACAAGAAAATCAGCTAATTCTTTGATGACACAGCTTAACAGCATCTCTCAAAAAGACTCACCAATCTCAGAATATGGCGAAAAAATTGAACAATTATTTGTGGCACTTACGATATCGCAAGCAAATTCAAACGAAAATGCTTTCGAAATATTAAGTCCAATCAATGAAAAACTCGCTATAAAAAAGTTTGCAGATGGACTCAGAAATAGGCGTCTTAGTACCATAATCGCAGCTCGTGATTATTCAGACTTGAAAGACGCGGTGCGCGCAGCCGAGGACGAGGAGCTGGCGCAACCTTCCTCATCGAACGTGGTACTCAGCTATCGAGGTAAGTCGACGGGTTCATCATATTTTAGAGCTGGACGTCCACCGCGAGTGAATTTCAGTTCAAGGTCGCGTGGATATTACCACCGCCCTCAAGGATATTACCGGGGAGGTAGCTCGTACCAGTCGTACCAGTCGTACCCTCCTAGGTATAACGGAAGACGACCTTACACCAATAATAGTGTCTATCCCAGAAATTACGGCTCAAGGTCAAGCCGGAACAATAATCGGTACCCGAGAGGTAACCAGAGACAAGGTCAAATATTTACAGCACAACAACCTAGTGCAGGAACTCCATTTCCCGGACCAGAAAACGCCATTACAGACCAAAGTAATTTTTTTCGTGCCTAAAGATTGTGTATTTACTTGCGATGGCAATGTTAAATATATATCACTTTATTACAACAACAGAAAGTGTTCATTCTTGCTAGACACAGGAGCGTCATTATGCGCTATAAATAGAAAAGTTTTGTATACACGGAATGAACAAATACATATTGATAACATTACTGTTAATGGTATGGGTGGAAAAATATACTCAGAAGGCTATGTTATTCTGACGTTAACAACACAGCATAACATAACTTTCGAGCAAAAATTTTATGTTTTCGACGATTTACCATGCAGAGCAGATGGTATTATTGGATTAGACTTTTTAAATTTTTATAATGCTAAAATAAACCTTGAAAATTCTTGCGTGGCACTAGATGACAAAAGCTCTCACTCTCAAGTTGTTATACCACTATTTAGCCAACCTAATGTAAGTATTGATCATCTGACACTACCGCCGCGATGCGAATCTATACATTATGTTCAGATCGATAAAAATATAATAGAAGACTGTGTCATTTTACCAAAACAAGTACATGCAGATGCTTTCCTTGCCAGTATTATAGTAACACCAGCAAATAATATAATTCCCATCAAAATTCTAAATACAAGCGAACAAACGATTCAAATACCAGTATTCAAACCTGATATATTACTTTTGAAAGAATATGACATATGCACATTTAATAAATGTAACACGAATGTTGAAAGAGCAAAAACATTATTAACACGTTTGAAACTTGATCACTTGCATTCCCAAGAACGAAACACAATAGAGTCCATATGCGCAAAGTATGCTGATATATTCTACCTTCCAGGCGATAAGCTTACAACTACTAACGTGTATGAACAATCAATTCAATTAAAACCAGATGCAACTCCTGTTTATGTAAAACCTTATAGATTGCCACAAAGTTTAAAATCGGAAATAGATAAACAGGTTCAGCAGATGTTACAGGACGATATAATTGAAGAAGCGAGTAGTGAATGGTCGAGTCCAATATTGTTAGTACCTAAAAAGATTGACCAGTCAGGAAAAAAAGGTTGGAGAATGGTTATCGACTATAGAAAATTAAATGATACTATTCAAGATGATAAATTTCCTCTACCTAATATATGTGACATTTTGGATTCACTATCGGGATCCGTATATTTTTCTCACTTGGATTTAAGTCAGTCATACTATCAGGTAGCATTGACACCAGAGTCTCGTAAAGTAACAGCTTTTACTACAAGTACAGGGCAGTACGCTATGAAGCGTCTCCCTATGGGTCTCAAATTAAGTCCCAGCGCTTTTTCCAGAGTAATGACAGTTGCAATGTCAGGTCTAACATATGAGAAATGTTTCGTGTACTTAGACGATCTTGTTGTTTTTGGAAGGAATTTAGAAACCCATAATAAAAACTTGATTGATATCTTTGAAAGAATGAGAAAAGTCAATTTAAAATTGAATCCAATTAAGTGTCAATTTTTAAAAACCGAAATCTTATATTTAGGACACGTTGTGTCTTCAAATGGAATATTACCAGATCCAGATAAAATATCAGCTATTCAAAAATATCCAACACCAACGACTTCAGATGAAGTACGACGGTTCGTAGCATTTTGCAATTATTATCGAAAATTTATACCAGATTTCTCGAAAATCACTGTTCCTCTAAATAAACTATGTAGAAAAAACGTAACTTTTGATTGGACAAAAGAATGTGAAAAATCATTCGAATTCTTAAAATCAGCAATCATGACACCTCCCGTGCTACAATTTCCCAATTTTTCGGATGATAACGAATTCATATTGCAATGTGACGCATCCGGAATTGCGGTCGGATCTGCTCTTTGTAACAGTGACATGAGACCAATAGCATATGCTAGCAGACCCTTAAATCAAGCAGAAAGAAACTATCCAACTATCCAGAAAGAATTGGTATCAATAGTTTGGGCTATACAATATTTCAGACCATACTTGTTCGGACGAAAATTCACAGTCATGTCAGATCACAAACCGTTAGTATACCTATTTGGAATGAAGGATCCGTCCAGCCGATTATTGAAATTTAGATTAATTTTAGAGGAATATGATTTTAAAATAACGTACGTGAAGGGAAAAGACAATGTTGTAGCTGATGCTTTATCTCGAGTTTATATAACATCGGATGAATTAAAAGAACTCAACAATAATGTAATATCGGTATTGACAAGAGCACAAGCAAAGCGATTAAATCAAGATAGTAGCGCAAACGCAACACAAACCCCCAATAAACCCATCGACAATTGGACTGATCAACCAAGAGTCGTGGAGATATTGAGGATTCCGTGTGGCTCGGTGGAGTTGAGATTATTAAGTGCTAAAAAGCTAACGGAAATTAAAAAACAAAAGAAAATCACAGCAGAATCCGAGTGTTTCGTGCATGTGTCAAATGATAATATGTTATACATAAACCTTGATTTCAAATCGCAATTTACTCGAGCAGAATTTGTGATGAAATTAAGCGATTTTTGTAATAAGATAAATGTCGACAAAGTATGTATAATTAAAGAAGATGATAACGCGTTATTTATAAAAGATGTCATAAATGAAGTAAAAGGAGTAGGAACGTGGACCGGTCCGCGAATATGTGTTCTTAAAGGAATAAAGAGAGTATATGATAAAGACGAAATGAAATTAATACTAAACGATTACCATTTGCTGCCCACAGCCGGACACGCCGGTGTACGCAGAATGGTAAATAACATAAAAAGACATTTTTACTGGCCAGAACTCGAACGTGACGTAAAAAGCTTTGTTAACAAATGTGACAAATGCCAAAAAATGAAATATGCTAAAAATTTTAAACAACCTATGGTTATAACTCCCACAACGTCAAGTGCGTTTGAGAGAATATTTTTAGATATTGTAGGTCCTTTAGATAAAGATATAGATAATAATTCTTATATATTAACTGTTCAATGCGATTTAAGTAAATTCATTGAAGCATATCCTTTACAGCATAAAGATACGGTAAGCGTAGCTAAGGCATTAGTTACGAACTTTATTTTAAGATTTGGTATTCCTAAGACGATAGTATCTGATAGAGGTACTGAATTTATGTCATCGACTATGACAGAAATATGTAAGTTGTTAGAAATAGAAAAGTTAAACTCTACAGCATATCATCATCAAACGATAGGGGCTTTAGAGAATTCGCATAAGCACTTAGGAGCTTATTTACGAATACAGTGAAAAGCATCCTGAAGCATGGAGCCATTGGATTCCTTTTTGGTGTTTTACCTATAATAATACCGTACATACGATCACCAAGTATACGCCATATGAATTAGTTTTTGGTAAACAAAGTAACATGCCTTGTAGAGTTGTCAAAGACGTTGAACCTCTGTATAACCCTGATAATTATTATTTAGAACTTAAGTATAGGTTACAGTTAGCTTGTAAAGACGCTAGAGAGAATCTCATAAGAAGCAAACAATCTCGAAAAGATTGTTATGATAAAACTGTGTATCCAGTAAGATATAATAAAGGTGATAAAATATTGGTTAAAAATGAAACTGCAACAAAATTAACACAATTGTATAATGGTCCTTTTATTGTAATTGAAGACATAGAACCAAATGTTAAAATTATGAACAATGGTAAAGAAGATATTGTGCACAAGAATCGAACAAAACCATTTTGTACTTAAAACTTATGTATAAAAAAAAAAAAAAAAAAAACAGTTAAGTAATTGTTTTTTTTTTTTCTTCACCCCCGGAGATGAGGTGGTGTGGCTCTAGTTATAAGTATTTCCTATACCATTCGCTGTACCTTGCCGTGTGTGACGGTAATAAACTACATCTCTTATAGTACAGTCGTGCATTTCAATTACGATCCCTTTACATTACCTCAATAGGTTGGATGAACGTTTGAATAAGTATTTAATAGAAATTCAACCATCCAGCGAATTTAAATTTGAATTAAGGTTGAATTGGATTCGTTGTGAATAAACGGAAGAAGTGCAAGAACAGTATAATAGGGGTGTAGATACTAAATAAAACAATCAATAATTATGTATTTTCTTGAAAGCGATTAAGAATGTAGTCAAATGGAAAAAAAATCAACGCAAGAGGTTAAATAATCACGAAGTTATGGGTCCTAAGTTTTAAAGGCCTCCACACAACGAACGCGGGTCGTGCGCGGCGCGGGTCGGTATCTTATCTCTTTCGCACAGTAGCGCGGCGTCTCTATCGCACAATAGCGCGGGCCCGCCGCGGTAGCAACGCGGGCCCGCGCCAGTGTGTGATAGAGCTAGTGAGAGAGATATTAATTGCGTTGGTAGTGAGAGAGATACCTACCGACCCGCGCCACGCACGACCCGCGCCGCGCCCGACCCGCGCCGCGCCAGACCCCCGCCGCGCCCGAGGAGATGTGTGGTGGCCTTTAGAGGGAGTATATATGTTCTGTCCCTTTTCTGCCAAACGCACCTTCATTTGAAACGATTGTTATCCTATTAATATTATAAATGCGAAAGTTTAGATGTTTGGATGTTTGTTACTCAATCACGCTTAAACGGCTGAACCGATTTGAATGAAATTTTGCACGAAGATAGTTTATAGCCTGGATTAAAATATAGGATTGTTTTTATCCCGAGTCCACGCAGACGAAGTCGCGGGCGGAAGCTAGTTTACTATAAAGCTCGAGGATCGTGACGTCACGATCTGGTACCATTTTCTCTCTAACAAGCAACATAAACACGGTTGTAGCTTCGTAATTTTTTGAAATACTTGAATGGGATTTTCGTCATTAGGCATATTTTTTTGCCTTCTTTATTTTGAACCTACCTACATACAACACATTTTTAAGTCATAATATTAAAATTAATAAAGCAAATGACAAATATGCAAACTTGTTCGAAATAAGGAACTATCACAGAACTGAAATACTAACCGCTAAAGTACTCTCTCAAGGCCAACTTTCAACTTATCATCTAAGTTCTCTTTCATTCGCCTATACAATGTAAAACTGCAGCTGCAAACATTTACTGCTCATAAAAGTATGAACTATTAACTAGCGATACGCGATACAATGTTATTCCGATACCATTATCAAAGTTTCACTCCATTTAGGACGTAAAGTACGAATAAATTCCTAGACTGCAAGCGGTGTAATGGTCAGGAGAATAGCGAATAGAAAACCGGTAATTATGAGAACCATTTCATGTCAATTCAGTGAATGACTAGAATGTACACTAAGTGAACAATTTCTCAAGACGTTGGTCTCTGCAAGTTAAGGTAAAAGATCCAATGCGTTAATGGAATATTTAGACCGGAACGCAAGAGCACCGCCCGCGCCAAAACCGAACACGTTCAGGTAGTGCTGGCTCTTATTTGAGCACAATATTATGCAACCATCAGCTGAATAAAACCATGGAACAGCTCTAAAGTTCGGACCAAACATCCTAAACGAACGGACTGCTCGTTCGTAGCTCGCAGCCACCCCGATATGGTCGCGTTAACTTTGTCTTGTTACCTGCCACGCGGAGCAGAAAATACCGAAGCGACTGTGAAACTATGTGGGAAATGGAATGCACGGCACATACGATTTCGTCGCTAATATTATCTGGCAACATTGGCAAAACAGAACACTGTCTAACTCGGCGTCTCGTCTGTCGCACAAAGTTTTTGTTAAACAGAGGAGTTTCAAAATATCAGATCCCTGCAAAATAGCTTGCAATGACTAATATTCTTCTAATGAATGCTGATTACCTATAGGATGCCAGAAAAGTCAGGGAACTACACAAGTACTTACAACCCCTTCATCTACCAGATCAGGTCTGTGCAATTTTAGCCAAAATAAGTTTGGTGAACGATTATGAATACAGCTATAAGTCTTACTCCATAATATTATATCATTGCTTAACAGTTGAACTGATCCGCACAAGCACATTTTTTTATACAACTACGGTGGCAAACAAGCGTACGGCCCGCCTGATGGTAAGCGGACACCGCAGCCTATAGACGCATGCAACTCCAAGAGAGTAATATGGGCGTTGCCGACCCTTGATATGTTTGAGGATTCGCCGTGTTAACAGCTGAAGGAACAAATTCCCTCGCTCTCAACACAACGCATCCTCGGGAGCTCTGGCGACCTTGCTCACCTCCAGGAACACAACACTACTACAGAGTAGTGTTATTGTGGCTGTGGTCTTCTGCAAGGCGGAGGTACTTCCCCAGTTGGGCTACTCCAAATTCGAGCGGGATCACATTTCGCTGAGCCCTACCTCACCACATCACAGCTAAAAGTGCCCAGGACCTCTTTTCTACTGTTGCATCATCTGAAAAGTGGTTATTGAAAAGCAAGTATTCAATGAAATATTGGGCTTATCACTGGTTAGTACACTCTTGAGAAAGCTATAAAGTTACTAGTGAAACAAGCTAAATGAGATCCCTCTAAGTTTATTCCGAGAATAATCTTTTTAGTATTGAACAGATTGTGGTGTGGTGGTGAATTCTATTCCGCCCAGGATTACAGACCGACCGACGTCCAGCACCCCTTTTATATCTATCCCCGTAAGCATTGTTCCTGAACTCTCTCCGTTTCATATTATTATCCGCTTTACAAGATTCTCTTTGCACTGAAATTGTATAACTTTTGTTCATTTTGCGCGAATACTTTTCGTACTGCTTTGATGTCATAAACAGTGTTGTTCAGAGGATATTGTCCTAAGCACGTGTAATTCTGAATGTTATTGCCGTGGTTTTGAGTGACAGATTATTTTTTATTCTAGTTTATAATCTGAAAACAATGTACCTATTGTTTAATTCGACGACCGCTTAGCCTATAGTTGGTAAGTGACTCTGCCTAAAAAGCAAGAGGCCCTTCGAATCCTGGCAAGGGCATTTATTTGTGTTATGAACACGAATATTTTTTCCCGAGTCATGGATGTTTTCTATGTCTTCAAGTATTTATTTATCTATATAAATATGTTTACCTTCGTCTAGTACCCATAGTACAAGCTTTGTTTAGTTTGGGACTAGGTCGATTTGTGTAAGGTTGTCCACTAATATAAAAATAAACGTGTATGTGACGCTGACGATATAATGAGGACAAACCCAGCCATGCTTTAATTTTGCGGCACACAGATGGAAACGATGATAGAATTGTAATATATGCCTAATGTACTTATATTATACTTATACGCAGGTATCAAAGAGTATTCGAGACTTTACACACTTCGTAATTTTTAGTGCAAAATCATATACGAACGAAGAAGATAAATACAAAGTTATGTCGCTCATGACTTTAGCAGATTTCTGGCCCTCCTTAAGTCGAATCCTTTTTACTACAGCAATGAATTTAATTTAAGAAAGGACGGCAAATACGATAAACGAGTTAATTAAACAAACAGCTAAGCTAATATAATTCTGTCTAAAATGATGTCGCATTTCGCTTCAAATTGGTATATTCTGAATTATTCAAATTTCGTTGCACTAAAACGAAATTGCATGTAACACGCCAGTTCAAAATATGTAGCAAATTTTATATTTAATTGTGTTGGGTAGGTACTTATTTGTGGTTTTACCCTAAGTACACTAGTTGTACCTACTTTAGTTTAAATTATACATAAATATATTAAAGTCAAACATGTTCTCTTTCCTTAAGTTTGTTCCTCTGTCTCCTTATACATAAGGAGAATCATAATCCTTATCCTTGTATAAGTAAGCTGAAGGCCCAGGGTTTGAATCCCGTTGAGAGCAAACATGTGTTTTTGAGTCATGGATGTTTTCTATGTATTTAAGTAATTATCTATTAAAAATATCGTCGTCTAACCCATACCACAAGCCTTCCTACCATTGGGCTAGCTCAATTTGTGTCCTGTAATTTTTATTTTATTTGTAAGTCTTATTGTTCTTTCTATCTATGGATCAAATCAACCGTTGACCGAAATAAATGCATTTTTTATTTACTGCACTTCACTATCACTACATAGTATAAAACAAAGTCGCTTCCCGCTGTCTGTCCGTATGTATGCTTAGATCTTTAAAACTACGCAACGGATTTTGATGGGGTTTTTTTAATAGATAGAGTGATTCAAGAGGAAGGTTTGAATGTATAATATAGTGCCCGTACGAAGCCGGGGCGGGTCGCTAGTTCTAATATTAATCATAACGTTTAGTAGAAAACTATGTCCTATTATGGAGATGACGACCCCATCCCCTTACTGAAAAATCATTAATTTGTTTCTACCATGGGCTGGCTGGGTATTGCCTTATGTTTTGCTGCTTAATGTCTGATTAAAATTGTTTATGTTTGTTTGTGGTAAAACGAACAAATAAAGCTTTGTCTATATCCTACCCGGCCAGGAAACTCTAATTCTCCACTGCCTATCCAATTTTGTGAACTCATAACGGGCACATGATGTAGCATGTACCAGTCGGACGAAGCAGTAGGACCACGCGGCCGGAGGGTGTAATTAACAGTACATGCTGGACGTAAAACACACACATACGTAGTACAAGCCACATGAAGGTCCCGTCACATTTCCCTGGCCGCCGTTACCATGGTGACGCGCCCGCTCGCAGCATTGTTCATCATGCCTCGATTATTGCCCAAGCCGAGGTCTATTTCACTCCACGTGTTTATATCATATTGGTGTGACATTTGTTGCACGCTCGCTTTGACACGTCAGGATATGTGCAGGGCAATTATGTCAACAAAACATTTAACTATATTACGACATCATTTATGTGATACAAAAAAAAGTTCTGGGTTATGAATCTAATACCAATTTGGCTACTTTTTTTGGCAACTTCTATTGGCACTTACTTTAGAAGCAAGTACGGCTCACTAAAGCCAACCCAATAACACATTCATACGTGGAGTCGGATACCATAACATAACAACCCACGTATGCTGTTGGTGTGCAATAAAGTTTTATTTTTTTTTTATTTTTTTTTTATTTTTTTTTTATTTAAGGACCACCAACGGATAACACATCTGAACAATACATTTGGCTTAAATACAAAAAAACTAAGTAAGATGCTTAGACACTTATTTGTATTGTATTGTTGTATTGTATGCTTTGACCGAACTGTAGGAAAAAAAAACGGTTTTTCCATTTTCAAAAAGGGAAATGAAACCAGAAAATGAAAAAAATAGGGACAATCTTACACAAGTCGACCGAGAAACCAGCTAGGCAAAGCTTGTACTATGGGTACTGGATGAATATATACTGCATACGCATATAGATAAATAAACACTTTAATAAAATAAAAACAACAATAACTCAGAAGCGAATATTCACAAAAAAGGACAAGAGACACAAGAATTCTGCTTATTGAAAAACTTTCTACTGCTATGACAAGATAAATGAGTTCTTCACAAAGATGAAAGACCTAAGAATTCCAAGAGAACTGAAAAACTAAAAAACATTGTTGAATGTTGAATGCGTTGCGTGCATAGTCGATTTAACAATTAAGATGAACTCAATCCCAAGATTTATTTGCCTTTGAAGCACTCTCTTTTATAAATCACATCTTTAAGCTTTGTTCGAATGTTTTGTCTATTTTAAATAAGTGAAAGCTTACAGCTACACTATGCCCACAGAGATAAGTTGATTTTATTAAAAATAAATATGTTTTGTTCACAATCCTTAATTTTTATATAGGCTTTACAGCTTTTTCGTAAAATCCAAAGTTAATGAAGTCTAGTTGCTTTTTTTCGCTCTTCTCAACAATTACAAAGTAATTATACAAGGCAAATAATTAATTAGTACTTATTTTAGACTTACATTCGTAAGAGATATCAACCCTTTTTCACGCAGAGGCGTTATATCGACCACATACTGCTGTCGAATAACTATGACCAGGTTGTAACGGCTGGCTTGAAAAATGGTGAACATAGGGCAAACGTACCTTCAGCGCTTATTGTGCTCCTTTTCATACCTGCAACAAAAAAGAATTGTATGAAAACTACACTAAAGGCATTTACAATAGCATCAATATATAATAGCAGCCCGGAGCAAATCAAAATAATAGCCAACGTTTATTTACAGCAGAAACCACGGGAACGTTGTTCTATAATTTACAACCGAAAAGCTTTCCTTTGATTTTCCCAGCACCCATAAAACCAACAGGAAAAAGGGGCGGAAGTACCCCATAAATAAAACAATTTATGAATCGGTCCATTTTCCTCGTGCTCCCCGATATTTTTAATTAAATGTACTATTGTTGCACCTTCCATTCATAACGACAAGTGTTCGTAGTGGAACTTGTTCCGAGGATGCCCAGCCTCCCCTAGTAATTGGTTTCACCCCGGTCTCCCCCTAGTACAAAGGCCTAATTGAATGCGTTGACGGACCGTTGTCCCGGGCGAGTTTGCGTTTCTAAGACGAATGCCAAGTCATCATAATTATGTTTATTTTTTGCGGGGTAGTTACACAAAGCGATAAGACAGAAAAGAATTCAAAATTTTGCATAAATCACTGAACATTTCGCTGAGGGGTAGGAACTAGGAAGCTAGCTATTAGGCGTGTTCACGAAAGATCGTGGCAATCCTGCCCCCCTATTCTGTAACTTTTTTTAAGCTCACCTCAACGTTCACCCACAAATATATCATGACACCGCGAACGCGTAGTAACTAAGCGTAGGTAGAGGTCTAGTTTTGTGACGGGTGACCGGCGGGGTGAGCCGCTTTAACGCTTAGCGAATAACAGCCCTGCACGAAGTAAACATGTTAAAAAATATTCTTAAAGTAAGGTCAACGCCCCAATGCTTACCATTGGCTCAATTCTTTTTTAAGAGTAGCCAGGACTCAAGTCAACTCTCCATACAAAAGTAGTTTAATTCGCAACTTAAATTTAAAAATATAAGCGAATTGGGACTCGGTATGAATAATATTTAACCAGCGAACAGAAATACCATAGAATGCGAGCTACTTACAAATTTCTGCCCGCGCTTAAAACCCGGTATGCGCAATATGCGTATGTTCGAAGTTTTCGAACTAAACGGCTGCCTGGCATCGTTTTGACACCCCGAAGAACCGCATAATGGCAATGGCAACCATTATGTGGGGTCATTTTGCGGTGTTACTTCGAGACCTCTATGGTTTTTTCGTTCCCTGTGTTTAACTAGCTATTTTTTATCTTTTACTTTCTAGTTCCAGAAACTAGTTTCCGACCTAGATATGGCGGTCCCCATTACGTATACAAGGTTTCATGTTATTCTAGCGTGTCGGTTTAAAATGAGAACCAAACTACGTTTGTATGGAGAGTCGAAATATATAAATTCTCATCAATAGAGGAGAATAATAATTGGTGTCAACTGTTACGTGGTATTCGGTTTTTAAGCGGCTCCACGCGCTTTTTGATGAATTTTGACGAGTTTTGAGTTGATATTCCTCCGTCAAAACTATGGGTATATTTATGGCTCTAACGCGTATCGGTTTTTCGATCCTTTATCTACATTTGCACGAAATTAATTTTGTAAAATTTCTTTTTTATTATTTATTCAGACATGACTATGTTTGAATAAATCAAAATAAATCAAAAAGCTCTTTTTTCGATATTTGTATGTTGTTTATGCACTTCTCTACATAGTATAAAACAAAGTCGCTTCCCGCGGTCTGTCCCTATGTATGCTTAGATCTTTAAAACTACGCAACGGATTTTAATGGGATTTTTTTAAATAGATAGAGTAATTCAAGAGCAAGGTTTTTATGTATAATATAGTACCCGTGCGAAGCCGGGGCGGGTCGCTAGTTTATATATAAAATGTACCTACATGTAACTGTTCCTTATGCCCATCTCTAACAACCCACGAGAGATTTTTATATTTAACTCATTTTCACACAAGTTAGGTCCAAAAACAGGTTTCTGGGCCTAAAATTGCCATGTTTGGTGCCACATATCTCGCAAACTGTGAATATTGGAGTAAATATGGGATACTATTTCGGTAAACTTCGTTGTTGTTAATACGATAAGCCATAAAAAACACGAAAACGGCCAGTTAGAGATCGAAGGTCATTGAGAGCTAGAAAAAGCTTAAAGCCTGATTTTACAATGTACTTAAAGAAAAAACTTCGTCAATAATGTGCTGAGTTCCTAAAATTGTATCTAACCCAGCATTAGCATTGCAATTCAGCGAGGGAATGCCGCCAGCATCCTCGGTACAATGCCTCGAGGGCCTTTTTAGATTTAAGTTAGTTTTAATTTAATTTAGTTAATGTTAGTTATCATCTTTTATATACTTTAGAAAATAAATTACTTCATACCCATAGGCCACTCGAATTCCAATTTTACAGGTCAAAATTGGCAACACTGGCTTTTGACTAATGTCGACTGTATTGACTTTTAAAATTGTTAAATTTGCAGCTTCGTGAAACGGGCTACATGGCTCCTGGCTGCTGGTTTGACGTATCTACATAAAACCGGGGACTAAGAAGTTTCAGAAACCCGTTACATACAAGCATACGAACTTTATATCCTAACTAGCTTCTGCCCGCGACTCCGTCTGCGTGGAATTCCTTTATATCATAGCTCCATACAAACTGTCACCCCCTTAGGGGATGATTTCCGGGATATTAACTATCCTTTGTCCTTTCGCGGGACTGAAACTATCTCTATACCACATTTCATCTGAATCGGTTCAGCGGTTTAATCGTGAATTGGTAACAGACAGACGCACTGTCGCATTGTTAATATTAGCATGCAATGGATAGACGTGGCAGGCCGAGGTGGGCGGTCGACCCGGCCCCTATTTCACCAACTTGACAATTGTCACCCGACACTGACAATCGCTATGCATTGCTTGTTCTAGAAGTCAAGGTGGTTGCTAGCTTACTTGTGGATCCAGCAATGTACGGATAATTGTCGTTGTCAGGTGACAATTGTCGAGTTGGTGAAACAGGGGCCTGGACGCATTTCGCAACAATTTCTCACAGCCGGGACCACGGGCAATCGAGAGGGGAGGCCTTTTCCCAGCGGTGGAACACTGTAGAGGCTTCGAAGAGAAAAGTGACAAAAACGGGCACGATAGAAAAATTAAGTATATTTCTGGTTCACCTTCAACAAGGCACGTGGCAACTTGCGCGTATGGCCGAAGACATAAGAATACGTCGGTATATAACTTCACTACCGTTACGCAAATAGTATTTAGTCGCCAACGAACTGAAACAAGGCTTCATTTCATGAACGAACTACAAACACCAGCTAGGTTTATTTAGTTTGTATAGTTTTGCCAGTAATCCACTACACGAGGATCATTCTCTGTAGTATATAATGATGGTAAAGTTGATTTAGTTAAGTTATTTTTCGTTCGGGCAAAAAGATAAACTTCAAAATAAGACTTCAAAAATAAAGACCGGGTTGCACTCCGGGAGTGCCGGCAGAAGTGAAATCATGAATCATTTTAATTTTATAAAAAAATAAAAATATAACCCCATCCCAAAAAATGCACAGCAGCGCCGTTAAAGAAGTTTTCACTTCAAACAGGAGGAGGTTCTCAATGCGGTTGTATTTTTGTAAGTAGGTAGTTAATTTACAGCGTTAGCACAAAAGGTTGAATATTATTGTACTTTTTTTTATCCTACTAATATTATAAATGCGAAATCACGCTTAAACGGCCCAACCGATTTGGATGAAACTTTGCACGAAGATAAGCTCGCATACAAACTATGCGAGCTGCGATACCACAGACAGACACACAAATACATATGACAAACATAACAACCGTCGTTTGCTGCGGGGGTTAAAACGAAGTAATATGTTTAAAGATGTAGGTGTACTTTAGAAAACCAATAGATACAGGTGGAGAAAATAAAAGGTACAAATAAATATAAATAAGTTTCCCCGGAGTATAAGTCCGGGGGCGTACGATGTATGTGCGTTACCATAGTAGTTGGTAGCACAAACGCAAATAATTAAAACCGGCCATATCTGTGCGGAAGCAGACAGCGGAAGCGACGCGCGCCGCGATACCGGATGCTGTCGGCCATATTGCCAGTTTATGAGTGTTGCTATTTCTAAATAAGCTGCTAAGCTTGGGAAAAATGGTTTTTAGATATTCTAATACGACTTAATCGTAAATATTATAAGTATCATAGTACCACGTAATAATTACTAAACATAATAAATTCGATTAAGCAGCAGATTGCAGACCAGTACCAACTGAATAAATATGTAGGTTTTTTTTATTAAATTCTATTATTCCCAATCTTTATATACGGAATTTAAATAGAGTTGCCGGATATTAGCGTCATGGCAAAGAGACATAAGCATGACAGATAGTAGTTTAAGCGCCCCGTGCAAATTTATATATAATAGCCCCGATATTACATAGGGTACCTATACCTACTAGTGACCAGCAATACTGATAAAAACCCATACTGGAACTGCCTCACCGATCCGGCAATATTGGCGTCACACAGGGGAACGCCAATCTTCCCTATCCCTGTTCACGGCAACTAAAACTAAATTAGTTTTTCAATAAATCTTGAGCCGAAGCCGTGTAAAATTACGTCATAAATATTCCGTTTCAGCGCTTATTTCGGGGGAGTAAGGTCCAAAGTTGTATATATATTTTTGATGGCAAGAGCGGGCTCATCTGGGCTGAGCTAGAGGCTGATGAGAGTCGCATGTGTTTGAAATGTAAATCCCGAGTATACACGGTACCACAGCGCGAGCTTAGCAGTATATTAATTACCGGACTGTAGAAGGGAGGGTAATGTTAAGCGAATTTAACGTCTGTACTTGGCGATGTTACCAGCACACCCAGCACGCCTGTAATGGCGTATTCATAAACGTTCAACAAGCCTATGTTAGCCAAAATGCCGTTAAAATTCGTTTTGTCCTGGAAACATTTTTTTATCACAGGCATTTTAAGCTTTACAAATAAGGGTGTTATCATGTATTTGTTCAGGGTTCCAGCGCTCAGTGTTATTAGGTATATCCTTCGTAAATGACGTGGATAAGCTTTGTCTAAAACCAGATATTATCTTACGGCTGAAATTATGATGCTGAAGATAAGAATGTATGTATGTTAAATACTTAAAAGCTGCGACATAATCCACCATAGTTCAGTGTTCCCGTGATGCTGAAGACAGTAACAAGCGGAGAAGCATCGAGAGGGCTGCTTTATCCATACCTACATCATCATGAAACCACGACCACTCTGTCAAGAGTGAACGACTACTAAAGAGAAAGAGAGAGACATGTTTCCATGTGGTTGGATTTGTCTAAATATTTAGCTCACTGTGTGGCCTGAATGACTTGATCGATCGTTAGGATCGTCGTAATAGGGTATTTGACCACAGTGAAAATAATTTGTTTTTTGATTAGCAACAGATACAAATTACGAAAATACTGGGAAACTATCAATCTTTCATTTAAGCTTGCAATTTTAAGATTTTTAATTCATATAAACTAACAATAAGGACGTTGTTTGATTGTGACGTCACAAGCTAGTAATCCCAACAAATTCCATACTAACGGAGCGTTTTGACATTTCATAAAAAGCAATTCACACAGCGACAGATACAAGAGCACACACATACAGTCGTGCGAAGGGAAAGGACGATTTGAACTGTCTATAGCGTGATTCAAATACAAATAAGTAGAAGTGATAGAAATTACACCACAGCTAAGACACAGAAAGACTTCTGGGGCTGAGATGTGTACTGTGTTAGAATTGTAATTGCCACATATTTTGAGGCATCATGTGTGTTTCCTGGGTAATAGCTACGCGTTGTGTTCGTGACTATTTTGACCACTTTAATTAAGTACTTTACATCTATACAGACTGCATGTTTCTTCTAGATGCCGTAGAACATTGTTAGGAATTTTCCACGAAAAGAAAGAAGCTCAATAAAACAGTTTATATTATACCATGAGCTTCTTCTTTTTACTTCGTTAAAGTTACAATTATGCCCACTAACATCCCAGAGCAAGACATCAATCGCCAACGAGAGGGAACGAACTTTATAAATCCCACGCTGGCCCGTTGAAAATGTTTTTCCATAGTTATTGAAATGTTGAACATTATCTAACTTGATTGTAGGTCTCTCTACTTATGTGCGCAGTGCACCACATATGTCACATAATAAAATTACTTGATAACGAGTTATTAAAGCTCGACTCAAATTACATCTGTAAGATATCGAATAATTTGGGTCGTAATAGTACATTACGTATTGAATTGGTGAATGGCCCAGATCGCAGGTGTTTGTGGCCCGAACCGAAGGTGAGGGCCATAAATATGCGATCTGGGGCTTTACGAATTACCTCCCGTGGTAAGTACATAATTTTACGTCTTCATCTGGCCACAATGCGAGTTTTACCGTACGCGCAGCGTGCAGTAAAACTCGCATTATGGCCAGGTGTGACGTAAATTACATTTTCCTTGCGCCCAAGTGATCTTCAACTCAAGTGTTGCTTTAAGCTCAATTTGACAACCTTTTACAGTACATTTTTTGTATACAAGCTGCCCATCCTGACACAACCCACCTCCATAATCCTTGTCATTTTCCTTCCCAAATTACATTAAATCCCAAGCTTCAAACGTTACTAGCAACACAAGGAGGCAACAGAAGACATACATATTCAGTAGGTGACTAATGAAAAAGACCGAGTTTAATTCAAATTCCGCCAAGAGCGTGTGACGAGGCAAGGTAATGACGTCTCCTTAATGACACGCTTGGTTAACGAACTGGGGGATTAGATACGGTTGGAGTCGATTCGATGATGCTATCGGAGGTGGATTGATTGGAAAGATCTGTTAACTTCATCAACGTTACATGTAGGTAGGTATTTTAGGAATTGTTGTCAATAACGTGGTTTTGGTTGAAACCAATGATTGGTTATGCGTTATGCGTCAGTTGCAGAGAACGGACGGTCCAAGTTTTACTGTGAGCGATTGGATAAGGTGGCATTTGGGCGGAATTGGTATCGGTATTTTGTTTTCGACGAAGAACTTAGCTGTCGCCGAGATTTCCTTACTCATCATCATACTATCAGTGTTATCATTGCGCGAAGGTATTACATGTTGCAGTACCGCATTTGCATTCTGAATTCAGAATTATCTGGCATCTTTCCACTTCAGACCGTCATTAGCAATAACAATAGGCTTAAGTCGCGGCGGGTGCACTTTTTGTAAACACATGCTAAACACGTGCGGCCGGCGGGGCTTCAAACGATCTTGATACTTTTTCTATGTTACCTCTCCATCTAACAATCATACTTCAGTTTCATCACTGTAAAAAAACCTGAAGAAGGATTTCTAAATACATCATGATCCAACTTTATAATAAATGTCGAAAGTGACTGACAATGAAAGTTAGGTACCGAAGATAAACAGAAGAAATGTCAAAATAACTGAAAAACCGTCCCGCTTTCGCACATTCCGCACCAATCAGGAGGCATTCATTCAAATGGCACTCATTGACAACTTACTGATATACCAACCATGTCCACATCGATAAACGCGGAAGTGGCCATAGGGTGCAATAAAAATCAGTGTTTCATATAAAAAATTAACGACAGCGACATTCCATTGCAATCTGTAATCTGATGAATTCTACCCACACTCAGTTTAACATAAAACGGAAAAAATCCCTACCATGAAGAAGGTTTAAATTTCTAGTGCACATCCAAAGTTTTCCATCTAGCGTTTTAAAGAGAATCCAAAAGCAGCGCGGAACAATCTACAACGTGGAAAGTTGGCCCACTTAGTAAGAGCTTGGGTTCACACACAGATTCTACATGGCTGAATACTACCGCTGCTGACTAAGGTCGTAACTGACATTATGTTCTATAAATAAAACGTACTTTTTCTGAGGTAGCAGAGGGAGGTATATGAAAGACACCCAGGCCACTTACGCCTTTGACGGGGCGGAATCGGCTTGTATGCGGTATATTTAACCCACATCAAAAAGGCGGAGGTTCTCAATTCGTCGGAAGTCGGAACCCATTTATGTACATGTTTCCCGATTACTCGAAAATGGGACTGATTTGCCTGATGGACCGATTAGGAAAATATTTTTTTTGATACATTGGGTATGCTTCCCAGGTGGTCCCATGGGGCTCAGGTCAGGTCGTTAAATCGAGTGAACTCTTAAAATTGTACAGGTACACTTGAAGGGATTTGGGTACTGACTCAGAGAATAAATTACTATAGAGCGGACAAGCCGCCGGCGGCTGTGTCGCACATGTTTGCTCATTGGGCATACTCCGTCGCCAGTTCTCCGTCCGTTGTCCACCGAGAAAGTTCCATTTTTCTGCAAAATACCGAGTTGTGCTATAATTACGTGCAAACATCGCAGTGATTTGATTAATTTCTACACCAATGGGAGTAGGTCTTAGCGTAGGTCTCCCAAATTTTTCAATAATTCTTTTTGGGTGTTTGTACACAGGACAATGAATTAAATATGCGCAGCATTATATTGAGCGGACGAGGCACGGTACGCCTGCTCGTTTTCGTTGCATCCCGCGCATTCAGGAAAAAATAATTTAAATTTAGGCGCGCAGTACAGAATCTGAACTGACTTGACTGACAGTTGATCCAGACTTACTGCTACTACGAGAAATTTGACACTCGTACCTGACGGTATTTGCCACTTTCGCCAGAGACGTAAAAATATTTAATCGATTACCCTTCTCCAGAAGGTTTTTGACTACTCCATCCGAGATGGAATTCGTATTTTGAAAGCATACGCAGCGTGTAATCAAAAATCAGTTTCCACTTCGTATTGCGGGCACACCGCCGCGATAACTTTCAGGCTTTATCGAGCGAACTCATATCAATACCCTTTCAACCAACTTTGAATGAAAAGCTGCCTTTGAAATCTGTTTCAATGCATGACTTAAACATTTAAAATGAGAGCTCCGCGCCAAATGTGGGCGTTGATCTGAATCGAAATGAGCTCTGTAGGGAGGGAAATGAATGTTTTGTACATTTCGAGTCATTATGCTTAATCAGATAGCTACGACAATGTTTGGCGTGAAATAATTATAAGTTAGTATCATGTTTCGTTTGGAATATACACGAGAAACGAGACTTAAATTAGCTGTGAGGCTTAAGTGCTTAGGTACGTTACAGTTGTTCGTGTCTATTCTCAGTCGACGACAGCTAATAATATATTACGTTATCTTTTGTTTTCAACGATTTAAAAAGAGGTCGAGATTTTGACTTGGACATAATTTCATATTTTTATATATACATGATAGATATAGTTGCTTCAAAGGAAGTCCCAAATCATCGTCATCAGTCGTTCCCAGGATGCTGAGGGTCGTGATATCATGACAAGGATGTGACCTGACTCCTAGATAGGATCTTGTCACCCGGGTACCATACGCTCCTGTCTAGCGCCATATAATTAAAACGTTAAAAGTGGATTGGAGAAATCGAAAAAAAAAGACCGGGTTGCACTCCGGGAGTGCCGGCAGAAGTGAAAACTTGAATATTTTGACATTTCGAATCGACGAATACCGTAGCGACAGAAGTAAACTATTTCACTTGCAAATTAGCGCGTGAGAACTTATTGTGGCCGAACGGATAAGCGCCGCGGATTGCATGGCGTTTGCGCCCTTTTTCTCGCTAACTCGAATGGCGCAGCCAGTCTCGTAATACGGCATCGCCCCCCCCCCCCCCCCAAGCCTCGTCCCGAATCTATCACCATTTTACAGTCACGTGACCTCCTACGCTCCTACACCTGTGGCGAGTTTAACAATTTTTCCCCATCCCAAAAAGTGTACAGCGCCGCTAAAGAAGTTTTTACTTCAAAAGTGTGTGTCACCACCTGTCACGGAATAAATTATGTCAAATATCGAATATATTGTAAAAAGGGAATAAGTAGAAACAAAACAGGCCGCTAAATCAGTTCCAAGCATTGTCAGTTACACAAATTCAAATCGTACTAATACTGTCAACGAACGTCCACTACTGACAAACGTCTGTATTGAACGGTTTAATCAAAATGTTTCGAAATCCTATCCTACTAATATTATAAATGCGAAAGTATGTATGTTTGGATGATTAGATGTTTGTTACTTAATCACGCTTAAACGGCTCAACCGATTCGGATAAAATTTGCACGAAGATATTTTGTAGCCTGGATTAAAATATAGGATAGTTTTATCCCGGGTCCACACAGACAAAGTCGCGGGCGCAAGCTAGTTATATAGAACGGCGCGCGATTTATTATTTCGATGATTTGTATAGGAATTCAATTAATCGAGTAATCGTGAATAATGTTGAGAGAAGTTTAATATTTCTTTAAGCGGGTAGTTGATAAAATTGTTGATAGCAAGTTCATTTATTTTAAGAGCGGGTAACCCCGAATGGAGTTGTAGGTGTCATGGCGGCGAGGGACGTCATTCGTTGACAGCGCCCCGTCTGTGATGGTCGCTTGCAAACCCATTGGCTCTTTAATCGAGATTTATTATTGCAATCCTGTTATATTTTCGGTGTTTGTGAATTTAATCAAATAGTATAGTGATTGCGTTATATTGTGTGACTTTTATTTCGCGAATACCTGCAACACGGTCCGTAAAGCCGCGTTCACAT
Source organism: Epinotia bilunana (assembly GCA_947049275.1). NCBI lineage: Eukaryota > Metazoa > Arthropoda > Insecta > Lepidoptera > Tortricidae > Epinotia > Epinotia bilunana. Next base: position 16,624,066 of record OX346266.1, on the reverse strand, counting down.
TTGTGTGTCGTGTTGTGTGACGCCCACGACATCAGACAAATGTGAACGCAACCATATTAAATGTATGAAACCGATTAGCGTTCTGATGCGTCCCAACACAACACGACACACAAATGTGAACGTGGCTTTATGTCGGATCCGCCTTCACCCACGCCTGCTCGGCCTCCCTATCCCTCGATATATATATATATATATATTTGCATAATAAAAAGTGTAAATGTTTGTTACTCGATCACGCTAAAACTTAGTATAAACAGAAGTAGGTTTTAAACTAGACTAAAACATTTAATACATTTTATCTCGAAAATCGTCCCCCAAATGGGTGTAATTGGGGATGGAGGTTGATACAGGATCTCGGGCAAATGCAAGTCCTAGTGATATAATTCTTATTTGTATTTCTAATATTATAAACAACATTAATATAATTAGTACAAACGACAACACTTTTAACTGACTATCCTGTGTTTATATAGAACCTTATTTATTACATTGCACTTAAGGTGCACCGATGGTCAGTTAGCTATGTTGTCGATAGTACCTATATACAGTTGGAAACGGTATGGCTTCTAGTTTTTAGCTCTATGAAAATATAGTAGTGACTGACAGTTCTGTAAAACACAAAGTGACAAACTAATGACTTGATGTATCCTAGTAACCCATCTAGTTTTTGTGAGAGTTTTTATCTGGGTTACTCGTCCATCGGCCTGGCTTGTAATATGAAAAGTTTTCCGAGCTAGAACATCAAGATTGCAGGAAAGAATTTACGTTCCGCAGTGATTCTTAGCCTGGCAAAAAAACCTCAAGATTAACACGCTTCGATAACTGACTAATAAATAAATAAACATACAATACAACTTTCATCGAGTCGATGAGTTCTGACATGTTAGATATATTGTGTGACGTAGGTTTAACTTTCTTTAGCGTTAAAACCACTCGAATTGTGAACCTCAATTTACGAAAATTGTAAAATCGCGTCATCGCTGTCAAATTGTCAAACTCACGTTTAAGAAATACGCCCTAGATTTACTTAATTCCCTAATAGTGTTATACAGCCTGCAGTTTAAGTACTGGGATATTATACTATATCATCCACGTTTTCAGCATGTCTTCCAAAATACATTGCTTCCGGGACTACTCCGCAAAACAACGCGGACAGTTTGCCTTGCCAACATCGTTTCGTCCACTGAATTAAAATTACATCCCATTACCACTTTAGGTGTAGGGGATGTAGATTTTATTCTACTTTTGTCAGCGTGATTGATTTATATACCCATGCCGAATTACGATTAAGATGTAAGATTTACTGAGCTAAGCCGAAGACGGACAGACATACAGACGGACATGGCGAAACTATAAGGGTTGTTGACTAAGGAACCCTACAAATAGTATGAGGATTCATTGTGAGACATCACCCCTCTGCCGAAAAATATCACGGACGGTATGGAACAAACATCCTGCGTCAACTTGGTAAATTTTATACTTGTGTTGCAATATGAAGAGGCGTCGTGATCTTCGATGGTAAGTTGTCCACTGTCACTGACTGCAGACGCGAGACGCGACTATAATCCGCCAATCAAATGATAACTTACTGCTGGACGCCTAATGAATGCAATCATATGAGACAGTTGGCCTTGGAGATTGTAGAGGTTAAAAGATCACATAAAAGTAATCACAGTAACATTTTCGACGGAAGATTTCTGTGCTCTACTCACCTTAGGTGCACGCGTTCTATCATCTACCGACACGAATATTTTGAACTTCATAACACAAAAAATGGAATAACCTTTAGCTTCATATTATCCGTTAAGCAAAATTGAAGCAAACAACACGTCACAACTAATTTATCAAGTGCGGTCGCGTTCACGTAATATTCTTGCGACCAAGCCAAATAATCACGGTTGATGTCTTATTCTGTGGTTTTGTGATGCGTTAGATGCAAACACAGACTTTCTACAAGAAGCGATCATTTTATCCAGTCTCCTTTATACTTCTTTCAAATACTTTCAATGCGTAAAACCTTAACGAAAAACTGACAGGTAGGCTAGCGATTAGAGAAACGGAGATGTATAGCCATTGTGGCCCATTTTATTTCCAGAAAATTAAAGACTGAAATTCCGTTCCTGCAACAACAGGAATCCGTCCTCACCGTCACCCATGTCCCCTACGTGGTGGGTATTCCAGCCAAATCCTTAACACGTAGTTGAATTAAAATACCTCGTGACCCTTTTTCATTAGTAAGAGATCTTCGCCACACGCTGAATATTTATGCCGCAGCTTGAGGCGCAAGGAATAGGCGATGGAGCCATTATGTTTTATATACATATCGCTGAAAATGCTACTGAAATAATAACTAATTGGATTTGATGTTTAATTTAATTTAGGTTACACCAGCAAACAGGCCACTGTTTGTTGACTGGGCATAGTACACTGCCTCCAATTCCAAAATTATTAATTTTACCAATTTCATTCAACAGGTCGATCACGTAACGCATTGTAAATGTTTTATTTTATTTTATGCAACAATGACAGTTGAATTGTCCTTACAGTACGATTACTGTTAGTTAAGACCTGACAGATGGATTGCCTTCATTTAATTTTCAACTTTAATCTTATACAAATAAAATAGTTATTACTAAATCGGTAGATGTGGGTAACAGTATTCTGAAAAATGCTTTATTTGTGTCAATAAGGGCCGCGGTAGTCTCCCCCTTAGCCTGAAGATGGCGTGATGATCGCGCCGATGAAGCAGAACTTCATCACATTCCTTCTAAACTACAAGCTACTTCGTTCCTGTTACTGTCACAAGAGGGCGCTGTGTAGGCGCCTACGTTCCCGCCAAAAAGGACCAATCAGCAACGGCCGCGCCTCTATTTCCCCGTAACGTGATTGGTGGATCGCAAACTCACCATTCCGGAGTAAGTTAGCTTTGGAGGGAGTGGTTGCCGGAATGGGGGGTTTACGAGCCAGGAGTGTTCATTATCGTGCAATATTTGATAGCAGAAAGTAGGTCTAGAAATAGTTGTGCTTCTGGTGTCCGTAAAAGATAAGTATCTGCTCTTAAAAATTCACTTATGTTCAGATTATAGCAGCTTGAGGCCTTACGGCTTATTAAGTTTGATTTGTTTCGTAATTTGCTACGCTTATTGTACTTAATCGTAGTTGGTTTGATTTTAAGTTTAAAAATAACGGTTTGTAGTTTTTGTTAAGAATTGTTCCCGTGTTAACGTTTTTCCGTGTTAAGTTTTCATTCAACTTTAGTAACGATGGTTTCTGTTTAAAGTTACATTTAGTAATGATTATTAATTGCGTTGTTAGTGTTTAATAGTTAATTTTCTGGTTCCTGTCTGTTTTATTGATTAATGTGGCATAATCATGAGGTGTTTAATTTGCTTAATGTTTTAAACCTGAATTCAATGATGAGTTTTCATCTTTATGCAATAATGGTAAATAGGTATGTAGAATTTTAATGGTTTCATTACCTTTTGTAGTTCATTAAATAATGTATTTGATCTTGTTGTTTGTGTTTTCCAATAAAGTCGTTCTAGTTTTCCCATGGTAGTTATTGGCGAGTAATTATCGATTAAAGGAGGTATTAAAGCTTATAGCTAGTTGAGTGCTTGCTAGTTTAGCTATGAATTATTTTGTAGAGCAGTGTGGATAAAATAAATTGAACTGATCTATGGAACTTAATGGTTTTATTTTTATTCTAACATAGTTGTCTTAACAATTTCAGAAGTGGGATGAATTCGCGAAGCCGTAGTCGGTCTCGGAGCCCTGTTCGGTGGGACAACAAGCGGTCTGAGCGGCGAGGGCGCAGCAGCAGTAGTCGCACGTGCAGCCGCGAGCGGACACCGAGGCGCTGGGCACCATGGCGGCCACGGGAGTCTGTGGATCGAGAGCCGCCTGCATCGCGGGATGAACCTGGTAGGATCAATCCAAATTATTATGGTGTAATGGTCAAGCCTGATATTATCCCAGAATTTGATCCTGAAAAGTCAGAGTTACCAGCGCAGCAGTGGCTCAACAAAATAGAACAGTTGGGAACAATACACGGTTGGTCTGATACTGTTAAAAGTTACTATATGCAGGCGCGGTTGTGCGGTCTGGCGAAGATGTGGCACAATGCTTTGCGTAGTTACGAAATGTCATGGCAAGAATGGAAGGAGAGAATTCTGGAGGCTTTTCCCCAAAATAGGGACTATGCTGAGGCTCTTAAGGAAATGATTAATAGAAAAAAAATATTTTCCGAAACAATGACTCACTACTTTTACTCAAAATGTAATATGTTAACCAAATGCGAAATTACGGGTGAGAAAGCGGTGGCATGCATCATTGAAGGATTACCATTTCACTTAAAAACCTCTGCTAGAGCAGGGAATTATAGAACTCCTGGGGAATTATACTCTCAGTTCTTGTGTATGAATGACGACAAAGGGGGACTTCTGAAACAACGGTTTCTCACAACACGTGGTAGAGATCACATCGTTCCCAGCTCTTCAAAAGAGGCAGCTGCCGGGGATCAGAAGACATCAACACAATCGAACCGGTCATCTGTAACATGCTTCCTCTGCAAAGAACCGGGACACATAGTGCGATCTTGCCCGAAGAATCCCAGCGCTATCAAATGCGAGATATGCGGGAAGACCAACCACAAGACGGAGCAGTGTTTCCGGAAGGCTGTAAACGTCGTTGATACTAAGGTAAATCAATGTTATTTTAAGAGAATACAGTTAAACGGGCTGGAGGTAACAGCATATTTAGACACAGGTGCCCAAGTCAATCTGATTTCATTGGAGTGTTCCCAGAAGTTAAAGCTTGAATTGCAGCCATGTGACCTTTTTGTTAGTGGGTTTAGCGGATGTCCAGTTAAATCATGTGGCCAAGTATCGGTTGAGTTTGTCATTGACGGAATACCAGTGAAATCGGAGGCTGTAGTGGTCAACGTTCCCTTGAAGCAAGCTGATGTCTTCATAGGCCAACCAGTTCTTAATGATGAACATTGCAGGTTAGTAATTTCTGGAACCACAGTCACCTTAGAAAGGGTAAAGGTCAAATTCGCTGACGAGGAGATTGTTCACATAAATGCAATAAATGGTGAAACCGACGTTTCAAAGGTAAATATACTATGCTCTAAGGAGATCGTTATTCCTCCTCATACTGCTCAATTTGTGGAGACGTTTAGTAACGATATTGTTCAAGAGTCCAGCTTGTTATTTGTCGATACTCGTACATGCTGTTTTGGAGATGTTCAGTATAGTATCCCCTCGTCCCTGTACTGCTTTCCGGTCAAATCGGTGTTGGTGACCAATCATAGTACAAAGGCCTTGACTCTTCAAAAAGATATGGTGCTAGTTCGTGGATATGTTACAGTAGAAAAAATAAACCATATTGCCCCTGGAACTAACAATTTTGCTTCAAAATCGGTCTTAAATTTCGATGTTAGTAAGATTCAATGTGGTAACCAAGATCCAGCAGTCCTAAAGCAACTGACTGAAATTTTGCATGAGTATTCAGATTGCTTTTCGGCGGATACTCGCGAACTGGGAGTTACTAATAAAGTTGAACTTAACATTGAGTTGAATTCTGATAAGCCGGTCTGTTACCGACCGTATAGGTTGGCCTACTCTGAAAAGACTGTATTGAGGGAGAAAATTGAGGATATGTTATCAAATGGTATAATCAGGGAATCTTCCTCCAATTATGCGAGTCCCATAATCTTGGTTCGTAAAAAGAACGGTGATTTCCGTCTGTGTGTCGACTTTAGGAAGCTTAATAGCATCACTGTGAAAGATAAATACCCCCTACCAATCATAGAAGAGCATATTGAGAAGCTAGGTGGCAAGAAATATTTCACTAGCCTCGACTTATCGCAAGGTTTCTATCAGATCCCAGTAGCTAAAGATTCGATTCATAAGACTGGATTCGTGACTCCTGAAGGTCATTACGAGTTCCTGCGTATGCCGTTTGGACTTGCAAATTCGCCTGCGGTTTTTCAGCGCTTAATGGATCGTATATTTTCGTCTCTGCGTCACGACAAAGTCTTGCCTTATATTGATGATGTACTCCTCCCGACCAACTCCATAGACGAGGGTCTTGATCTTCTCAAGGTGGTGCTGCAAATTGTAAGAGATGCCGGATTGACCCTCAATATTGAAAAATGTTTTTTCCTACAAACGGAGATCGATTATTTGGGCTATGAAATTAGCCAAAATGGTATCAGACCAGGTAGTAAAAAAATCGAAGCGGTGGCTGCTTACAAAGAGCCAAGTAACATCCATGAGCTGCGAATGTTTTTGGGGCTCATCAGCTACTTCAGGAAGTTTGTTAAAAACTACGCTGGTATTGCACACGACCTCTATAGGTTGTTGCAGAAAAATGTTACCTGGCAATGGGGTCCAGAACAACAGGAAGCTTTTGACTAGCTAAAAAAGGTATTGACAACTCGTCCACTACTTTCTCTTTACCGGCGCGAGGGCGCAATTGAAGTTCATACTGACGCCAGTAGTAAGGGAATAGCTGGCATTCTTCTGCAGCAACAAGACGGTAACTTAAAGCCTATATCTTACTTCAGCCGAAAAACGAGCAGAGATGAATCCATGTACCACTCCTACGAGCTTGAGACTCTAGCGGTCGTGGAGTCACTGAGGAGGTTCCGTATTTATCTGGTGGGTAATCATTTTAAAGTTGTAACAGATTGCTCAGCAGTAAGATATACGTTTCAGAAAAAGGACCTGACGCCGAGAATAGCACGATGGTGGTTGCTCATACAGGAATACGACATGGAGGTGGAACATAGACCAGGTAAATCTCACAGTCATGTAGATGCTCTAAGCAGATGCCCTGTCGAGCCTCCGCAGGTAACTGATATTAATACGGTTGACATCTTCGACTGGATCGTGTGTCTTCAAAATCAAGATGAGAAGCTTCGCGTCATCAAGACAAAATTAGAATCTGGCGAAGCGGAGTCTGACATTAAGAACAACTATAAATTGAAGGAGGAACGGTTGTATAGAATAATTACAGGTGAAAATGAAAGGTTGGTTGTGCCTAAGTATGGGAGGTGGAACGTGTTACGAAAATATCATGACTGTATTGGACATCCAGGTTTAAAACGGTGTGAACAGATTATAAAGGAAACTTTTTGGTTCTCTGGTATGACCAGATTCATTCGTAAGTATGTCAATGCCTGTTTAGATTGCTTGTACAAAAGGAGTCAGTATGGACGACCTGAAGGAGAGCTTCATCCAATTGAAAAGATTGCTGAGCCCCTACACACTGTGCACATTGACCACTTAGGGCCGTTCTGTAAGAGCCGTGCAGGTAACAGTTATTTATTAATGATTGTCGATTCTTATACAAAATTCACATGGGCTGTTCCAGTAAAAACGACGAGGGCTCACGAAGTTTTGTGTGCCTTATCTAATACGTTCTGCTCGTTCGGGTATCCTAAACGTATAATATCGGACAGTGGTTCATGCTTTAAAAGTAAAAGTTTCAAACAATTTTGCTTGGACAACTTTATTAAGCACATCATAAATGCAGTAGCGTGTCCTCGCGCCAACGGGCAAGTTGAAAGGTATAATCGTACGTTATTAGATGCCTTGAACTCCAGCGTGGACAACGAAAGGGACTGGGACTTAAAGCTTCCTAATGTTACTTGGGGTATGAATAATCTACAAAGCTCGTCTACTGGATTTACACCTTTCAGATTAATGTTTAGCGCCAGCCGCAGCAGGTACCAAGGTATAGCAGGAAACTCCTTCGACGATGAACAGACGGCAGAGCAAACTCGGCGCACCGCAACAGGTAATCTTAAAAGAACGGCAGAAGTTATGCGTAGGCACTTCAATGCGAAGCGAAAACCACCAACAAAGTACAAGGTAAATGATTTGATTCTTTGGAAAGGAGCAGCAGACAGAAACATCAACGTTAGAAGAAAGCTGACAGAAAAGTTCAGCGGTCCGTATAAGATTTCCAAAGTTACTGGTAATGACAGGTACGTGATCACTTCACTTAAAGGTGTAAAAGGGTACAAGCGATTTGAAGCTTTAGTATCATCGGACTCCATAAAGAAATTCCAGAGAGAGACTGATGCTCGAGAAAGTAGCTCGGACGACAGTCAGGTAGATAGTACTGAGGAGTTAATAGATTTATTGGAGGGATAAAGATGATGATAAAAATGATGGGAGTTTATATTTGGTATAATTGGATATAATGATTTTTGGATTATTTAATATGAAGATTTTTGGATATGGATGTATTTGGTATTGTCAAATGGTTACTGGACAATATTTATTGTGGTGTTTCACGTTTATGGATATTAATGAGTTTATGGCTATTAATGAAATGAGTAATAAAATAAATATCGGATTCAATGGTGAAAATAATGGTTGTAAATGGCTTTTAATTGGAAACAAAAATATAACAATGCTGGAACAATTATCGTAGGAATACAGATCACATTTAGATGGTTTTTAAAGCAGATAATCCCGATCTTATTTTTCTTTGCAGAGTCGCAAAGTCGTCAGGATGGACGAGTGTCAATAAGGGCCGCGGTAGTCTCCCCCTTAGCCTGAAGATGGCGTGATGATCGCGCCGATGAAGCAGAACTTCATCACATTCCTTCTAAACTACAAGCTACTTCGTTCCTGTTACTGTCACAAGAGGGCGCTGTGTAGGCGCCTACGTTCCCGCCAAAAAGGACCAATCAGCAACGGCCGCGCCTCTATTTCCCCGTAACGTGATTGGTGGATCGCAAACTCACCATTCCGGAGTAAGTTAGCTTTGGAGGGAGTGGTTGCCGGAATGGGGGGTTTACGAGCCAGGAGTGTTCATTATCGTGCAATATTTGATAGCAGAAAGTAGGTCTAGAAATAGTTGTGCTTCTGGTGTCCGTAAAAGATAAGTATCTGCTCTTAAAAATTCACTTATGTTCAGATTATAGCAGCTTGAGGCCTTACGGCTTATTAAGTTTGATTTGTTTCGTAATTTGCTACGCTTATTGTACTTAATCGTAGTTGGTTTGATTTTAAGTTTAAAAATAACGGTTTGTAGTTTTTGTTAAGAATTGTTCCCGTGTTAACGTTTTTCCGTGTTAAGTTTTCATTCAACTTTAGTAACGATGGTTTCTGTTTAAAGTTACATTTAGTAATGATTATTAATTGCGTTGTTAGTGTTTAATAGTTAATTTTCTGGTTCCTGTCTGTTTTATTGATTAATGTGGCATAATCATGAGGTGTTTAATTTGCTTAATGTTTTAAACCTGAATTCAATGATGAGTTTTCATCTTTATGCAATAATGGTAAATAGGTATGTAGAATTTTAATGGTTTCATTACCTTTTGTAGTTCATTAAATAATGTATTTGATCTTGTTGTTTGTGTTTTCCAATAAAGTCGTTCTAGTTTTCCCATGGTAGTTATTGGCGAGTAATTATCGATTAAAGGAGGTATTAAAGCTTATAGCTAGTTGAGTGCTTGCTAGTTTAGCTATGAATTATTTTGTAGAGCAGTGTGGATAAAATAAATTGAACTGATCTATGGAACTTAATGGTTTTATTTTTATTCTAACATAGTTGTCTTAACATTTGTATGAAATTAAAGTTGAAAATTAAATGAAGGCAATCCATCTGTCAGGTCTTAACTAACAGTAATCGTACTGTACGCACGTTCAAAAAGCGCGTTAGTACAATGCAACTGCAAGTCATCGACTCGGCTTCGTGAAACGAGCCAATGTTTTAATTTTGACATCTTGAGAATTATCTATCTAATGCCATCACGCACGCTTTCAAGAATGCTCTGATTCCGATAGGTCGAATATCGAAACTCCAACTCCGACTCTGATTCCGATAAATTGTCCGTAACATCCCTATAATTGATAACACACTAGTTACTTATTTGTTTTTTGACCCTGCAATGGCTGCTACATGCTGGATAATATTGCGGGGGTAATCTTACACAAATCGAACTAGCCCCTTAAAGTAAGCTCAACAAGGCCTGTGTAATAGATATTGGGCGACGATAACTCATAAGTCATTTATTAATAATATTCTAAATATTATATGTCATCATTCTTAAATTAAATTAAATTGATATAAACATGTATATGAACATTCACGTATTCAGTAACTCATAAAAATCCTTAATGTCATAAAAAGAGTGGGTAAGAAGCCACGATTAAAAGTTTCCTTAAAAAGTTAAGGTTAATACTACCCGCGCATTTTACATTCACGGGTAGTTCGTTAAATACTTTTGGCCCCACATGAGAGATGATTTTAGTTGACTTGGTCAGTCGAGTGGTTTGTGTGAGGAGCTGGTTCATGGACCCTTGCCTTGTGCAAGTTATCTTTAGCCATTCTGTATTTGAGATATTTCTTTGCGCCTGGAGGTGAAAAACACTGATTCACTGTAAGATAAAAACAAAGCCACAAATCAAGCAAAATGCTTGACAGTCTTTGGACATTGACGTTCCTCTTTTTTATTTTATTTTTGATATATATTTTTAATAGATATTAATATATACTTTTGGGAACGATTCAAACTCAGGACCGCCAGCTTCGTGGATCACATTTTTTTATACCTCAATTCGCCTGTGGCTTACACTCTACTCCTTAAACAGGAGACGCCGGCCGGGACCGCTACTTGATTTTTCTGATACATTTTCATGAGGGCCGAGGCTTACGGCTGCGCGGCCCTAACGGATTAGCTCCCGATTCTATGAGCAACTAGTGTTAGTGTTATTTGGCCCTTTGTGAACAAGTCCGCCATATTGGCAGGGGTTGGCTAGACATAAAGAAAGTAAGGGTCAGGAAACTAGGAACACAAACAATATTTTAACTTTTAAATAAGTGACGACATTTTAAGGCTTGTAACTGAGGTTCCGTCAGAGTCAATTTTCCTATCGCTTACACTTACAGGCATATATCTTGATTAAACAGTTATTTAGTTTGTCAGGAAGTGTTTACTAAGGTCACAGGCCTACTGTCCACGAGGCGTAGCTGCATAGACGCTGCACGCATCGCCGTACTGACGTTGTAAGCACAATTTTGCAGCCGGTCCTGCCATTTTTTCTCACAAATACTCAACGTGCTGTTTCGTGCGATGCAGCCCGGCGTATAACACGCGGTACGCCCGGCGGCATGAAGCTTGCATCGCCCTTTCCAACAGACCTACCGTGGGTCCGCTAATGGCGAAGAATCTTCCAATCCCTTCTACTCTTCTAATTAAATTCGCACTAGTGCCATGCTGCCTGTAAGTGCACATACAAACGTGCGGGAGAATCATCTAAAAATAACCATAGATCAAATAATCCTAACTAATATTATAAATGCGAAAGTGTGTGTGTGTGTTTGTTTGTCCTTCTTTCACGTCGCAACGGAGCTTCGTATTAATGTGATTTTTTGTATGGAGATAGTTTAGAGGCTGGAGAGTGACAAGCTACTTTTTCCAGCGGGAAAATATCTAATTCTCACGGGAAAATTTCAATATGTTACATTTTCCTTTAACCACGCGGGCGAAGCCGCGGGCATCAGCTAGTAACACATATTAATAGTCTTTAAATGTATATAGGTTATAGGTGTACGCGGGCTAGGTTTCCGCAACTCGACGTCATAATAGCGCCTATTTTGCGTATGGGTTATTGGCACTACTGTTATTCGTGCCAACCCAGTTCCACCAGGAAGCCTAGCAGACCCTTTATGTTGCCGACGGCCTCCGGTAGTGACCCCGGTGTTCCGAGGTGCTTTGCCCGGTATTCTGCCACCCCTGGGCACGTCAGAATGACGTGGGCGGCTGTCTCTTCCTCTTCCATGCACGCTCTGCAGAGAGGACTGTCTGTAATACCTAGAGTGAAAAGGTGTTTGTTTAATAGTGCATGACCAGTTATGGCTCCTGTCAGGAGACGGAGTGCCGGCCTCTTTAGCTGCTTTAGCTTCCTTGCCAATCCGGGGTTGATTGTCGGGAGGGCCTCTCTGGTTTGCCTGCAGGTACCTAGGTTATTCCAGTCTTTAAATGTAATAACAGCATATTAAAGAAACGATTTACAATATCGAACAAAATTGGAATCTTATATTGCTAGAGCAACGCTAGAATACTCGTGTGTTACGACAGCAAAGATTAAACTATCTGCCTGTTTAGTCACAAAGGAAGGTTTACTTCATAATCCAAACTAATTCATACTTGATATTATAAATGGGAAAGTAACTTTGTGTGTCTGTTACCATTTCATGCTTAAACCGCTAAACTAAATTAATACAGGGATCAGAGATATCAAAATAAATAAATAAATCAAACACATGTAAAAAAACGTTTAAAAGATTGTCATACTCGTAACACCTGCACTGAGAAATAATCTTAGTAAATACAGTATTTACTATCAAACTAATTAAGTCGCAACTTATTCTTGCAAAAAAGCCCGCTGAGGCTTCAGCACGATTAAACAGTGAATGTAAGTAGAATCCATACTAATATTATAAATGGGAAAGTGTATGTGTGTTTGTTTGTCCGTCTTTCACGGCAAAACGGAGCGACGAATTGACGTGATTTTTTAAGTGGATATAGTTGAAGGGATGGAGAGTGACATAGGCTACTTATTGTCTCTTTGTAACCTACCCACTTCCCTAAAATGGGGGGTGGTATGGAGCTGCGATATAAACGAGTTCTACGCGGACGGAGTCGCGGGCAGAAGCTAGTAAGTTTATATGTTGAATAAACAAAAGTTTAATAAATATGTGATATTTGAATACATTTTCTCTCGGAAATCATCCGTTAAAGTTGTGAATGCTTCGTGTGTGGAAAATCTAAAGACATATTTGCTATTAGATTATTTAAATATGTAGGTAGTATTAATCGCTTAAGCCGATTAACGAGTATACGCAGACAAAATCGCACCAAAAGCTAGTGGATAATAACTAAGAGAGCCGACACAATTTACGGAAACAATAAGGTAAGCCTGATCCCTTCAAATCCTCCCAGGGGGGTGTCGCAGATACCTCGTTATTATATTTGAATCTCATGTGGAAACCCCATGTATTGGCGAGCCGTCCATACAACGCGGTTACCGGCTTGCCTATTTTAAGGTATTTGAAGCTTCAAGCCCATCAAGAAAAAGTAAGCCTAGCTTGATGCTCACTAATGCATGGATTTGTCTCCATCGAGCAAGGGTAGCTTGCGACACAGATAATAGTACTTATATAGAGAAGGTCCACTGTCTAACGGAACCGATGATTGGCAACTAGAAAACTCAAATCATGGCATCCCGCTCTACCGCATAACACCTGCTGTTTCCTCTTGTTAGGGTCTTCGCATTCGCGTCAACGCCGGCCGCGCGACGACGAGCGTCACTGACAACCGCTAGTGTTCATTGACATTGACACATTGGATATGCGCGAGAGTCGAGTTTAGCAGAAATAAGGAGGTGGCTCTGTTATTAATTAATCATTTCATCAATGCAAATAAGAGTCAGTCAACTAAAACTCAACAGAATCATATAACAATGATGCAAAAAATATATTTAAATGGATATTAACATATACCATCATAAATAGCTTGAAAGAGTATGATATTTCGGACAATTCTTCGTTTCGTAAACTTAAATCTTAGTTTATTTAAGTTAAGTATCTCATCACTCTTAATTTGTGAAAAAGCATCTGCTCGTTCTTTTTAGTAAAAAGGTTGAAACAGAAATTAAGCAATAAAGAATACTCGTCTAGACCATCTCGGATAAAGGTTACGCTGTAGGGGATAGACTAAATTGTGCCCTTACAATTGTTTAGGTCACATCGTCTGGATCTGTGCCCTACTTCTCACGTGTATTTTATAAATAACAAGCGATCTCACAGAGCGTATATACTAGCAACCCGCGCGGGTGCGCCCGTTTATAACAAAGAATACCCAGACAGAGCTTCGGGATTAAATATAGCCTATTTCCGAAGGCCCATTCTATACACTGGTAAAAAAAACCGGATAAGTAGTTTTGGCGATTACACCCCATTCATACAAACTTAGATTTCCCGAGCATTCACGTCTTTATTATTTGTAATAAAGTCATAGAAAATGCATGCATAGTACCTGTAGATATTGATAATAAAAAAATATTTAAAGGGTTGTAAAGTTCATGACATTCATTTGTAGAAACTTGGTACAAAACTCTTTATTTTTACACGTGGTACATTGAGATAAGATATCATAGTCACTAACACGGACCTGGGGCGTGATTCCATTTGTCTTACTCGTAATTAAAAGAAGTGGAGTGATATCCTTTCGAAATCGCTTCATGTCTCGTGTCATTTTGATATTGGAATCCTCCTAGTGTTTTCCCCGTTCTACTGTTTTGGCACTTAATCCGAAGATTAAGCAGGCACTAGTTTTACGAAAGCGATTGTCATGTGACCTTCAAACACAGAAAAAACTTGATTTTGTTGGATGTAGACCGGATCCCTGACGATGTTTTTCTTCCCTGAAAAGTTCCTTTTTATTACTTATCAAATAAAAATGAGTGATGAATGTTTTTTTAGTTTGAACCCAAGACCTTCAGATTAATAGTCGTGTACTACCGCTCGGCTACTCTGGCGCTAAATCGATCATCATCATCATCATTGGCCGAAAGACGTCCACTGATGGACATAGGCCTCCCCCAAAGAGTGCCACAATGACCGGTCCTGCGCCACCCGCATCTAGCGGACTCCCGCTCGCTCTCTAAATCGATATATATGTCGGCGGCCGATCGTAAAATCCGCCAGATCACGAAATTCCTAGGCATATTTCATGATATGCCTAAAAGTTGGCCAGGTTTATCACGATGTGCCTGATAAACAATACGGCAAATCGATTAGAGCAACGCATTCGTCGATATTCCTAGCTCTATACAGGGCACATCGTTAAATAGTTTCTTTCTTGGCCACTGCTGGCGCTGCGTATGCGATGGCGGCCCTTTTTGTTGGGAGCCAATAATCAGGGCGGACAAAAATGGCTTGTCATAAGCGAACTCTGTCTTAGGTCGGTTAGGTAAGGGTTCACTTGTGTCCCTCAGACCAGAAATAGAGCGCAGCGGGTAGACGTCAACTCGCTGCAGATTATCAGTCCGCACTCGTTTTTTTTTTTTTCATTTACCTACATCATTTTTGGACACCCTACTTACGTATAATGGTGGGTATTGAAAGGCAAATCGTTCGCGGATGTCATTCAGCCAAACCATGAAATGGCGACGTTTCACGATAGGTATGCCTAGGAATTTCGTGATCTGGCGGATTTTACGATCGGCCGCCGACATAATATATACCCAAATCCTATTCATGCTCACGGGCAAACGTGTGAGACACGTCGAGATCGCACACTCTCATAACGGATAATCCGCACGACGAGAGCGTCGACACTAATCGCATATTGCCGCGACTAAGCTTTGTTTCAGTCGTCTTTATTTTGCCGTGTCGAGGGAAAACAGTAATTTGAGGTTAGTTCGGCTTTGTAAGATGAGATGATTTTTATGTCACGGAAAGTGGACAAGAATAGAGTAGATATTTATTGGGATAACACATCATTACACATACATTCTCATAATGCACCTTAAGAACTAACAACTAGGGATGTGCTACCGAAAAGGCTACTCAGCAATGCAGTCGACACAGCAGTGCAAACGGCGCTGGTTTTCTGTGGATCCAATGGAGTGAAGCAATGGTGTGGCTGCAGCAATACGAATGTGTAAAACCGTTTCATATCTCTGGTTCTGTCATATTTACCTTGCAGAAAATAACGGTTCATTAGGGACTCAGATACTGAGTATGATTTGTATTTTTTAACACACGTCAGTGGGATACAAGCGTACGCCTCGCTCAAGGTACCTAAGCGATCACCGGAAACTATGGAAGATTGCAAAAAATTATACCCTCCTTTATTTAAGAACCCTATACTGAAGATAAAACAATGGAAACTCTTCTTGAAAGCCAACGAAAAGACTTTGAAATGCCCTTTCCAGTATACGTATATTTCATGAAAAAGAATCAACATTAAAAAATATTCGTGATTCCTAATTTTGGAGATCAAGGTTCTCATGGTACTTGGACATGTTATTTAGTTTAATCCGCGATTACATCGCGAATTAATTCACTTTTGTTTTGACTTCATTAAACTGAGCGGTTGCTCTGATTAGTTACAGGATTAAGATGTTAATTAACGTGAACAATGCAAGTGTGCACCCTCATCGATCTTTCGAAGCTATTCAAACTATACTTCCTCTATATTTTGCAATTTTGTTTTGTTTTCATTATTTTAGTGACATTTAGTTTGCTAACCGTTTATATCGGTCCTTAATCTGCAAATTTTAAATTATTATTGTGTAAGATTATTATTATTTTATTGTAAATTAGCATTTGACATGTAAATGTGCCCTTGTGGCCTATTTGGAGAATAAATAATTGGTTGATTGATTGATCAATTCTGTCATAGAGTAAAAGCTACATGCTCTATGGCAAACGCCTATAAATCACTTTTGGAACGCCTATGAAACGGACACCCTAAGACGCTACAAATTCAAGCCTACAGCCGTATTCTCACCACAATAGACATCCACAAGAAACCTCTGGCCATATTTCACAATATCCTGCAATAGACCTCACGTTAAGGTCCCTGCCCCAATAATTACTGAGGGCTAAGCGTTAAGACCCGATTTCAGTGTTAAGCGTCCCTCAGGGATATACTACGCACATTACCACCTCCCTAAATTGATCTCTCTTACTTCTCACAAATGCAGCTTCGAAGCTTGTAATGTACTAGATTACCGGGGCGAGGAAGGTCAAGTTACGCTGGATGTTCCCATAAAGGTCCTTACAAAATCTTGGGACAAGCTACTAAGGTCTTACTCAAATAATGTTACAGGACGTTACGATGAAGTGATGTCATTGTTCTACCGCCCTTTCGAACTGAATCCTATTGCATTGGATTAGGGTTAATATTGCATTGTCTCGCCGTTGTGGCGGTAGGTAAATCAAATTGAAAGCGTGTTGAATTCGTTGCGAGAGTTTCCCAGGGGACGGGAATTGTTTGTGTTTAGCAATTGTAACAATCACGGGTAAGTTTGTGGGAGCAATTATTTAAATAACTAAGAGTTTGACTTGTTTTCGGAGCTGAGACGGTCGTAGATCGAAATTATTAGGCGAGATCGCTTGTAAAGCTGTTTACGAGTCAACAGAAAACTTAATGTTGTCTATAAAAACATTATACCTAGACTGTCACTGCTTTCCGTGCATCGCTCTGAACCAATAGTTTAAATATAAAATTAAACCCAGTATATTTATTTTAGAGTTCAACCACCTTGAATAATTAAATCACAGAAGCAAAGGAATTTACTTTTAATTTAAAATAAAAAATTAAATAAACAAAAACCTCTCGCGATAGTTTTACAAGAAACAAGAATGATTTCTTCGCGTGACAAAAAATGGCAAACCTTGTTAAGAATTTCTAGGAAAAATAACATTTTGTGACTGACATTGTGGACTAGACGGCTGAGAAGTTGCTGAAAGTTTGGAAACTAAGTCGAGTAGAATGGGAAAATCAAAGGCTGCCCCACGAGTCTGGAGTGCTCAAACTTTCAACCACACTTTAAAGAGGTACGTATTATGAATCTGTGAGATGCGAACCCAGCGTACCTACTCGGAGGAAACTTTATCACTGAACGTTACTAAAACACGTTTCCCTTGCCATACGAGAAAACTTATTTAGAACGTGCATGCCGGGCACATATTATACTGAGAATATACTTAATATGTTTAATAATGCGTGTAGTTCATCTCAGGGCTCAATTTACTTCGAATATATTTCTCTTAGTATCACACCACTACAACTTATTGGTGATATCACGAAATTACACAATTAGGAACCCGCTTAGCGGGTGCCTACGCCGTAGTCGCTTTCCGCTACATACGAGGAAAACCACGGAATCGGCTACGAGCGTAGCGCGTAGCGATTCTTGGCAGTGAATGTGTTAATCGTATGGCACACTTTATTTCGCCTTTAAAGTTTTGTCACGAAATTAGACATGGGGAATAGCCGAATACAAAGAGTTTTTCTGTTTTCTACTAAGTAAGTGTAACCTTTGAGTTTTAATCAGCATTGCTTTATCATTTAATCCTGACTGAAGTAGAAAAAATAAACTCATTGCATGTGTTATAGACATTACAGAGAGCTTTAATCCAGAATTTCCAGGGTGTATTCCTTCGCGGGCAATGTGTATAAATTACACTTCCCATGCACATTTTTTGTATTTTTTGTAGAATAATGCACCAGAATCTCATGACTAATCTGAGTACAAGCAAAGCAAATCTCGAAAACAAATCAGCAAATCCTCGTCTCTCTGTTATTGCAGTGCCCAAATTCCAAATTACTATATTCGTAAATTAACTTCCTTGACCGTTGTCCGGATATTTCACCGGTAAATTTCGCCCGCGACAATAATCCACAGACTGCATTGTCAGCCAATGCTAGCCAGTATAACCGTAACCCACGATGTCCTCACAGAAAGGCAGAGAGGTGGTACTTGAAAAGCTGTAAGTGGCGGAATGTGGAAGGTCGTCTTATAGTGGTCATTGTAAGCTGGATTACGGAGGAACGAAATATTAGTGGGTCCGTCAATGCGAAATGCCAATTTTGAGGATTCCATCTTGATGCAAATAAACGGTTTGGAGAAGAACGCAAGTAAAACAGCAACACGTATTTCATTCGAATAATACTAAATGAAATAGTATATATATTCGACATAGGGTGGTACTTGACGTCTTTGTTAGATATAAAAGTTAATACATATAATAATTTGTATACAACTTTTCATCGAACAATCCCTATAGCGATTTTTTTAAACTATGTAATGCATTCTATGTATAAGTAGGTACGTAGGTACGTAAAAACTTTATTGTACACAGGACATAGGTAAAAATACAGACAATTATCTCAGGGAGGGGATATCTTCCACTTAACCTTATCCTTATAATCTTCCGTACAAATCCTTACATATAAACATATCCTGACGTTTCATAATTCCCTTCTCAAGGAAATCTCTCTAAAACCAGGTACCAGAAGATAAGAACAAGAAGAGGTAATCTTGAGTTTCGGAGCTGCACTCCAGATCAGGTGAGCGTGTCTCTTCAGAGCACACTAATGATAACAGGGAAGTATTTTTATACGCTTTTATTTGGCTTCATGTTCCGAACGCTGTTGAAGAAGTATGATTTATTTTCCTTTTATAAACAGGGAGTTTTACCTACATACATATTAACTGGTGGATATTATGAATATTTATTTACGTTATACGTGGCCATAAAATGGCAATTACGGCCCGCGACGCGGAAAATCCCGCTTCCAGGCCAAGGGAAGACAAGAGAAGAAAATCTCTGATCGCATATGTATCGCCCTTGCCTTCGGCTTTAAGTACCTGCGATCTGAGAGACTCTTTGTCTCACCGGCCTATGTGAGTAATGGCCCTACTATTTTGCATTTGACAAATAATATAAATAAAAGTGAAATAAATACAGACGCATCACTGTCTCGAATGATTGAATCTGTTAATAAAGATAAGATTATAAATGAAAAATCAAGGAACAAGCCAAATCTATAGATAAATACCGGGAATCGCACTTCCCAGAACTCTTTTTGTTGACTAAACTTTCATACAGTAAACTAAATACTAGTGATTTGTATTTAACTTGGGAATAAACTAAATAAAGGTTTACAATTAAACACATTTTCACGAGGCATGACATATTTATGACAAATGATATCACAAACATTAATAAACGTCAAATTTGAATGTTTCCATTCGTAACCTGAAAACTAGAACCCGCTGGGACCAACTACCGCACCTATACCAACATTCACACTTGTAATCCACCAAGGTACCATCTACATCAACAGCGTCAATCGGAACTGAATTCTAAAAATATACCCATAAAGATAAAATTGACATAAAAGTTGTCATGAAGATACGAGTTCATGAGAGTTAGTGTTTTATTTACTTAAACAACACTCGGAGTACTCGTGAAAAACAATGTTAATAACAACTGTTTAACAAAGGGCTTAATTAAGTGATCCTCGACATGCGACGGCGAGCTTGAAGCTGGTTTTCCACCAAAGGGGCGAGACGAGACGAGGCGAGACGAGAATTGAAATTCGTATGGGACTTACTACCTGAGCACTGAGCGCGCGCGCGCGCGGTGGAAATAGGTAGTAAGTCCCATACTAATTTCAATTCTCGCCCCTCCACGCCCCGCCTCGCCTCGCCGGTGGAAAACCACCTTGAGTCGGTTAGTGCCGCGCGCTTCAAATTTAATGCTGTCCTGAACTTGACTATTCAGTTACATATCTACTTATACTGCCTAAGGGAAAGGTTGGACTGTGTGAGAGACGATATGAAGAGGCAGGATGAAATGTGACGAGATTTTCTTTTTTTTCTCTTTCTTTTTCCTTGTTAGGCCTGCAGAGCGGCCTGCTACAAATATGGTTAGGGGTACAAAAGGTTAATTAAAAACTCAAAATAATTAAAAAATATATACTTAGGTATACTTACAATAGTTTAATAACCTAGTTATTAAACTAAATAAAAAAGGTTTATTATTTTGTGCTTTTCAGTTTTTTTTCGGCGGTTTAATTTTTTTGTTAAAAAGTTTTTTTTTCAATTTTCTGTGGCTTACATTAGTTAATTAATTACTAAATTAATTACTAGTTACATGCAAATAAGGTATTACACAAACCTCACGATGAACAAGCTGAATGCAGAGACTGAGAGGTCTACACACAATGACAGGTCTAAAGCTCATTCATCGTGAGGTTTTTCACACGACAACACAACACACACATACAAACGCATGCACAAACGTGCGCGCGCACACACACACACACGCACACAAACACACACACACACACACATACACATGCGTGGTGATACATTTCAATCAGTAAGTGAACAATCAATCATCCCCTGTTTGCCTACCCTTAGGGTTGAAATTTTTATTTGTGTAAAATGTATGTGGGACCAACTTCAAGGTATACCCTTTCTAATAAAAAAAAACAATTATCAAAATCGGACTACTCTGTAAAAAGTTATGCGTGGTCATACATAAATATATATATATATATACGCGTTAACTTGAGAACCTCCTCCGTTTTTTTCGTCGGTTAAAAAAGGAGGAGGTTCTCAATTCGGTTGTATTATTTTTTCAATGTTTGTTATCTCAAAACTCCGTCATTGATGAGCCGATTCGTAATTTTTTTTTGTTTGTTAGTATATGCTTTCAGGTGGGTCCCATTTTTTTTAATTCAGTTGAATGATGGGATCCATGAGGAATTGAGGGAACTCCTCAATTATATTAGGCACGTGTGGTCATTTTGGTATTTTCTATTATAACTCGTGTATTTACACCCGGAAATCATAAATTTGGTGAAGTGGAATTGATGATGAAGACCACAGATGACTTATGGAATTCCTCAATTATGTACTTAAAGTACAAAAGTACGTCACAGATTCTGACAAGATTCCGTTGAAATAGCAGCTAATGAAGTGCCAAAGGTAATCCTTGTGGAATCGACGGAAGTCCTCAAATATTATCGGGCCACAATCCACATACAGCGATTGGGTTTTTTTCTCTAATAATCAACGCATTTGCTCTCGGAAATCAGTTCATATATGGTAAATTGGAAAATAAATGTGGAAATGTTCTCGTAGCTTGGCGGAGTACTAAATCGAAGTCGGTTAAAACTTTGTTTTTAAAATAAATTATTGTCATAACGGTCAATGTTGCATTGTTAAGATGACGTAGGACAATACCGCGAACAACAGCCCAAAATATAAGAAGTGAATCTCTGTACCTACCTAGTATACACTTTTAGGTAAAACGTATTGAAATAACAGCTAATAAAACTGTTTTCTTTACATCTAATATAACAAAAACTATTAAAATTTACATATTTTATCTCAGATTGTTCTAAATTAAAGTATCCTTTAATATGCAGCACATAAAGTATAACATGTCTCAGCAGAAAATAAAACTGTCCGCTGCGTGATTGGCTGTCTATAATCAAATGGCTTGCAACGTCGCAGTTTTACCTTCTCAGCAGTTCTACCGACATTTCATTGCAGTTTTACCGACGTTTTGCCGTTTCACACAGAATCATTCCCAGGTTGAAGGAAGATGAACATTCGTGCCTATAACACTAAAGCGCCCTCCGGGAAGCGTAGATTTAAGGAGCCAGATGCAAGTCTTAACCCGGCATGAGTTAGTGTTGAATGCAGTTAATTTTCTTTCAGTTTTATCGCAGCGAGGATGGATAAAATGTTTGTTTTATTGTAGTTTCAATGAGAGTGCAAGTCTTTAGTTTTACGATTGTGACCATGGATTACACATGTTTAGATAATTCTACCCTATTTCTAAAATGTTGTGTGGAAAATGTTAATGCCAGTAAGAGGCGTTACATGACGTTTAATCATGTTCATGCCTAAGACTAAGCAATCAACTTGACACTTTATTTATACATAGCCACTGGCTTTGTGATGATTTTATCAGGATTCTGGCTGACATTCCATATGTTTCACTCGGCAATGACAAATAAGCATAGCGCACGATCCACGAAGTTGTGTGTACCATCACATGCACTCCCAACCTCAGCCAACAAGCCGCTCCGGATAGCTCAATCTTCAGTCTCTGTCAGGTCGGAAATCCTTGCACTTGTCCTCTACCTCTATTAATAAAGATTTCCTAACCAACGGCCCCGTAATACTGGGAGCCTGCGTCTCTTAAGCCTGGCCCCGGGCATAGATTGATAAACAGACTGGCTACTTCTTCGCTGTGTGACTAGCAAGATCTCAAAATGGTGGGCAACATGTGTGCCCGGTTATCAGTTTATTGTGTAAATGTTATGAGTATTATTTCGTCTATTTTTTTAAAATTAATTATGACAGACGGTTACGAAAGGTAACATTACAGCATTCATCATCATCATTATACAGGCCGAAAGACGTCCATTGCTGGACATAGGTCTCCCCCAAAGAGTGCCACAATGACCGGTCCATTCAAGCCGTTAAGGCAAATGAATGTTATTAATTAAACCGAAATCCGTCAGATGTTTTAAATAAACTTCACATTTATCTCATTTGACCTCTCACCAAAATATGATTCAACCAACTTTACTAAGGGGCTGTAATTACTCGTTGTTTGATAGAATCAATTTATTACGTTGTCAGCTTATAAAACTTTTGATAAAAACATACTTTTATAAAAAAAACATCAATCGTTAACAAAGACTAACAAATATCATTTGCGTTATTTGACGTTAATAAATGCTTTTTAAACCGAGCTTCTAGCGGGCCTATAAAAATACGTTAACCTCCTTATTCATAAAGTGTAACTTCTGTTAACTATTTTTTTTTGTCCCCTTTTCACTATAAACACAACTATCAAAGACAAACACAATCTAATTACAACGGCATTTTAGTTAAAATCGATATAATGGACGTTTTTGAATAAGGGCATTAGTATCTGTGAATAAAAACTAAAGTATGTATTGTAGTGTTGAAATATATATAGCTTAGGCCGAGGCTTATAGATGCAAGTCGTCAGGGCTGACGCGAGTCTTCTCAGTACTGCATACTTTTCTAATCTAATATGTCGGTCGCGCGTTAAATCACAACACTAATGTACTGGCTTCCTAATATTTCGGCACACTGGATTTGTTTACACCGTCCGTATATCCGGCACAGGTTTATTAATGTACCGTCTACATTAATAAACCTGTTAGTCTTAGACTAAGGGTGTGTTCCGAACATTCGTCGGAGGTGTGAAGCGGAGCGTACAGTGGGGCGCCGTTTTAGGTCAATAAGGAACGAGGCAAGCATATCGAACGAACTCCACTAAGGCGAAATGTCTTAAAATTACCCTTTTCTTACAAAATATAGGTATAGGAATGTAGGGTAAGAGCGATGAGGGTTTGTTTGAACCCGATCGTTTATTGCACGGGTGAAAACGTTGTCATTCGGAATTTGGCTCATGTAGGAGCGATGGACTGGTTTAATGAATTGAACCTATTCTAGTGAAATGAAATAATAACTAACCTCAGCATAGGGTCACATCAGCTACTCTTTATCATGCTACTTACAGCCATTACCTATATTCGATCTATCTTTCGTATTGCTGCACTGACACTATATATTTTTCATTCTGTCGTCCCAATAAACGTAGATAACTAGTTACCAATTACCCTGGGTAATATATTTTTTTTTACTTTAGTTTGATATACATATAGGGAACTGATGTAACTCTTAAGATTGTACGTTAAAAATACTAGCTATAAGAGTGTACTCACACGACGTCACAAATTTTCAATAAATTCTCCGAAACTAAATTGTTTATTGTTCTACTGTAAACTAGCATTAGACCTAGGCTATTCTCCCTCGAGATGATATATCTGGTCGATTACAGGCCATTTAGGTCTCAAGTGTGCGAGACAATTTCTGACATCAAGCACTCTAAAACCAACATGTCAGCCGTCATTTGCCAAAAAAGTCCACTTCCCAGGCCCATTTCTCCGCAAGTCTCGGCTCCACAAGATAGAAGATAACTAAAATGAAATATAAGTCCCACATCCGAGTATGCTTGTAGCGCCGTATTGTTATTCCACGGCTCGAAGGTAAAACGCAGTAAGTACGAAAGGACTTTGAACACTTTCTTGCCTTTTTGGAGTATGGAGGCATATTTTGGGGCGAATTGGGGGAATAGTTTTTTACCAGATTATGCGTCGGAACAACTTCGAGCGCTCAACATGGAGTATGATATTTTATTTAAGATCCCTTAAGCCGGTTTTGACTCAGAAGTACGTAGGTGCGACGTAAGATGATGGGGAAAATATGCGAAGGTTGGAAGACAAATCCGTTTTTCCTTTCTTATTATACCTATTAAAGAGGTTATGTCTGTGAGGTTGTAGCTCAATAAGTTCCGACACTGCTCATTCGATTTCAACAATTCTTCCACCGGTATATAACAAACCTTCAGGATGGACATAACATAAGCTATATTATATCATGCGGCTTTTCATAAGTTCTGTGTAGAAGTGAAGTGCTCTAAATGATCAATACCAACGATATGAAAATAAGCACGTGTATCGATAATTTTAAACTGTTGGAACGCGTAGCTACTCTTACTTTTGCTGTTGATTATACTGTGGTTTGTATAATTTTATATACACCGAAATTCAGGTTTTCTTTATCCACTTATCCGAGTAACTGAAATACATTTCATAACAAAGTATCCGACAGATCCACAATCGGAACCTTTACGGGAAACGAAATCCAATTCTTCCAAACCTATTTTAAGAATGCCTACAATTTAGTCTACCCCGAACCAAGTGAAAACCGACTTGTTAAAATGACGAACGGTGACATGGCGACTGTGTAAGGTTCATGTGAAAGTCAGGAAAAAATAATGTAGCGTTTTGTGAGTGACATAGCTTTTAGATTAAAGACTGTTTCAAATTTACTGTTAACCCATTCAGCGCCAATCACGAGACACATGCGTGAGAGCACCACGGGTGCCTTTCGCAACATAATGGACATAACGCTTTCACTAGCAGGAACCCGCCTAGTGGGCAGACGCCGTAGGCGGGCATAGACATGCCGAAGTCGCTTTCCGCTACATAAGAACAAGAGTAGTACGTAACAAGGATCTGATACCTCCCGGTCTTTCAATATGTAACTTGGTAATAGTAGACTTGGTAAAGCAGCAACGTCACCGAGGACTTGGTATTAGCAACGAACCAAGAGATATTCAGATTATATAAATTTAAACTTTCAGGATACGAACGCACCTCTTCGAGGCTTCCCAACTTCGAAGCGGTTAATAAATACGTTAATTATACGCGATTAAGTCCCGTTTAGTAAATATGATGGTCTAGGGGGTTGGGACCCTGAATGTGAACTTATATTATTTGTAGCATGAAACGTTTTTGTACACGCCGTATGACAACCCTGGAGTTACAAGCTTCCTTATACTACAGTCACTTACCATCAGACGGGCCGTATGTGTGCTTGCCAACGTTATATTAAAAAACAAAAAAATATTCTTGTGCATGTGAAAAATTCTACGGAACCTAGCGGAATTGCACCCCAGTAGTAATGAGAGAAAGTTCCGCGGCTCTGTATAAGTTATGATATTGCCCCGGCTTGCCCCCGACTTTTTCAGCAATTTATAGTGCACACACACGCACTTGTGTGACTGGGGACGCTTTGTCACCGCACTAGACGGTGTCCAATTTTTGCTGTTTCTGCCCAAGTGTTTAATAAATAGTTTCGAATGTACTCCGCCGCGTCGTATTCCTAATCAACTTATTTAATTATATTTAGATAGGTACATTTTCGTGTGGATTTTTGTCCGCTTTTTAAGTAAGCGACTGCCATCTGACCCCGAGAGAAGACTAGACCTTATTGGGATTAGACCGGTTTCCTTACGATGTTTTCCTTCACTGAAAAGCCGCTCTTAAAATATATAATGATATCCCGTACACATCTTTTTTTTGTGGTACCAGTCGAGGTTCAAACACTTCAAATACAAACTGAAAATCGAGTGTATGACGAGTGTTATATATGGTATTTGAGTATAATTATCAACTAGTGCTTACGTCCAATCTTGGGATTCGGTGCCAAAGCTATAGAAGGATGGATGATGAGTATAAACTATCAAATGAAAGCTTTCCCTCGTAGGCCTCAACGCATGAATAGAAATATCTTCATTACTCACCGGACGTCTAGACGAGAAGTAATAAGTCACACACCGCAAAAATAAACAACCATTGTGATTGTGCCAAGGGCAAAATGAAACGGAGAATACGAACGAAGAATGTAGTGTTTGGATTTTACGACGCAAAAATTGTTGGATTTGGAGAAAGGAAAACATTATAAGTGCACTTAGGATAGTTTACCGTCGTGTGGCAAATATTTGCCCCAACACCCACACCTTCTACTTATGGTGGGTTACGAACGAACGTTGCTTGCACTTAGTTACGGTTGATTTTTCGCTAAGAAAAGTAGACATTTCTGTAATAGAGTTGTCGACTAATGGAGCAGGGTTGAAGTATGTTGTGGGCGATGGGGCTAACCTGTCACTACATTTAGTCGATCCCCATATTTATTATACCCACATTTATGCTAAAAGTGTCACTGGAACATAATTTTATTGTCATGTGCTCGGCCTATCCTTTTGGGAATAAAGGCGTGAACCTAATGGATGTAAAAGTAGACATCCTCGGATAAGTGTATGTTCTGTAGTCTAAATCGGGCATTATAGTATCTTCCAAAGAAATCAACATGCACGTTTACGCGTTTTGTTCTAACGCACCGTATGTAAACATCTAGAGGTGTGTGAAGCCTGCGGGGTCGGTCAATGAAGCAACCAGTTGCATGTATGTAATTTTAATGCTGCATTTGTAATGTTTATGTAAGGTAATTAAATAGTGAATAATATAGTAGTATTTGACATACTGAAAGTATATCGTACTTTAAGAGTAAATAGATAATAGCTTGTTTATAATCTATAAGTAAAATTTGCATGCGTCTGTAAGTAAAATTTCTATACAGGGTGTAATCGTAATAAGAAATATAACATTCTAACAACCACACATTTTAAGAAACAATTAAGAGGTCCCTTCAATGTGTTTTACCTGTTACGATAGGGAAATTACAGTCTCAACGAACGTCGTACTAAATGTATGGGAGCGTATAAACTTAAAAGATAAGATAAGATAATTTATTTCATGATAAGAAATTACAATATAAATTCCCATGTACATGTCAAAACTATAATAATTTATATCATGAATGTCAATCAGAAAATACATACAGTATTTAAACAACATTTTTAATATTACTACAATTATTAAAAAAGTTTTTGATTTGATTTCACTCATTGGGTAGCGTACTTATCGATATCAATTTAGTTTTCTAATGAGTTATATTTACGGAATAAGCGCCTGGTATATTCAGCGTTTTTAAGGCGTTTTTTTCGTCATTGTCGTGAACAGCAAATACTACAAAAAGGTACGAGTATCAGTCTACTTTTGATGAAGATGTTAGCCAATACCAGTACTGAATCTTTTTTGATTAAAGGTTCTCTGCGCCTACGTTTTACCTCTGATGAAATAATCTTGAGCCGACAATGACGTTAAAACCGAGCGGTTCAAACGCTCGGAGATTCGCCCAGTATTAGATTAGGTTAAGTTTGAAAATGATGGTGTACTTCATCTAACGTCACTAGCGTCAGACTGCCGTACTTTTTTTAAAGGCAGTCTTCTTCATACAATTAACTTGTAGATGACTGCCTTTTTAAGAATTACGGCAGCAGAGTAAATATATGTAGATTGGATTCTGATCTCCGTAGTTACATGGGATGCAAATATGACCGAAAAGGGTCCATTAGCGGTAAGGATGTTACAGAGAGTGCGTACTGACAAATTGAATAGCGACATAGGTAGGTTAGGAGTACGGTCGAACACATACATTTATAAAGTACACGGGTCGAAAAAATTAATGTTTGAACACGCCGTCAAAGTCAACTCAATGTCAAAGTGGTAAATCGTGTCAGATACAGGAAATTGAAACACGTAACATTTTTCGCTTTTGTCATTATTCTTAATAAAGGGTAAAATGGTATGGTAGCTAGTGTTTTATAATCTACTTATGTTAAAAGCAAATCTAGCCGAATCATAATATTACTCCAGGAAAAATACGGTTTTGAAAAACTTTAATTTAAAATAGCGTTTTTTTTGTTGATTTCATTTTAAAGCTTTATTCTAAGATGCTTTATTCAAGAATCCGCCAAACTTTCCACCCGGAAGTAATTATTTAGATTTTAATGAAGCATGCATTGTCTTTTTGTATTATATCATCTTGAATATTATAGAGCAAATTTAAATGAACCAAAATAAAGACAATATTATTATTTTTTCAGAAGCTATTTAATTTATCTTTTTTGTTGATGTCTGAAATTTGGTCGGATTCTGTCGCTGGGTAACTATTTAATTGATAATATATCCGTTACACAGAAAAAATAAGCCTGCTACTGAGGGCCGCCCGCCGGGACGTACGCAGTTGAATGCCAAGAGCGATCCTGCGACGCCCCCCTTTACAAGGCGGAGCCGGATTTCGTTGGTGGTTTTAGACGGTAGTCCAGTTTAGGTTAGTCCGTCATACCCGTCCTGCCTCCCTGGATAGGACGGGATGCGTAAATGCATTTCCCCAACTTAAAAAAAAAGGCTCGTAGTATCTGTACTAAGAATTAAAAAGACCTAATTCCCGACACTGTATTAGTTAGACCGAACTATTCCGCAACGTTTCTGCTCTTAAGTATGTTTAGTTCACCCGGAGCGAAAACCGAGCGTAAGAGCGAGCAGTGACACTGATAGCGAAACGATATCTGGTTCAATTCATTCGGTCAAAGGAGCATGAACAGACGTCGCTTCTTAGTGTACTGGTGAACTAAAAGACCGAACTAGTACATTTGGGCGATTTTACTAGTTTGGAGCGATCCGCTCAGTGACCGAGCACGCACAAGCCTACAAATTTTGCATTTTTTCCATACAAGTTGTCAGTTCATTGACTAGACTAGGTATATATCGCAGCAAGGGCGAAACATGACAATTACCGCCAGATTTTTGGGTCAAGAATTTAAGGAGGTTGGGAGTTGTTCAAATACGGGCCAGAAATCATCCGGTCGATCACGTAACGCATTGTACGCGCGTCAGGTAGATCTAACCGTCACTTTTAGTATGGAAAAAGTACAGTTGTCCTAATGTACGTTCGGAACGTTACGTGGTTACCCATCTGGTTTGAGATTTATTATTAAAAAATATTGATTATTCCCAACTCCGCAAACATAAAATTAGTTTACATCCATACTAATATTATAAATACGAAAGTGTGTCTGCCTGTCTGTTACACGCTTAAACCAGGGAATCGATTGAGATGCCATTTGGTATGGAGAAATGGAGATAGTTTGAATTTCGGGGAAGGACATAGGATAGTTTTTATCCAGGAAATCATCCATTGAATGTGGGGTGAAAGTTTGTATAGAGCTACGATATAAACGAGTTCCACGCGGACAGAGTCGCGGGCAGAAGCTAGTACAGATCGACACAATTAATATGGCGCGCGTCAAGGCGCTTAAGTAGTTGACCGAGAGGCTATTATTGCTTAACTAGCGCGCCCTATTACTTGGGTCTTGCTATAACAAATAAAACAATTGCCACCAAATTGTTCCGCGCGGGAAAAACCAGGTCTTGGTTTTTTTCAATTAACCTCCGCAGAGAGAGGCTCAAAAATCACTAGCAATCAGCGGTGGGCGAGGGGGTGAAATCGAAACCCCTATTAGCATAATGAAGTCGGACGCTATAAAACTCGATCGTTGTGGCCTGGGGCATAGAGTGGCAGGAAATACCAAGGAGCTGAAAAATGAAAAATTACCTACAATATATCTAACGCTGCGAAGAGGTCGAAAATATTTGACAAGCTCTATCGGCTCCACAAATAGGATGGGATTTTTATTTTTATTGCCCTGTCTAGAGAGGTAGGACACAGCCAAATAGCACCTCGCTCATATTTGGAGCAATAAACTGGGGAAGGACCTTCATGTTACAGAGGACCGAAGTCATAGTATCACCAGTATACAGAGTGTTTTTTTTAAATGGGACAGTATGGGGAAATCCGAATCTAAAGGAGATAGAGGAAAAGTGCCCAAGGAGACATTAGGTGTTTTTTTATGTAAACAAATTTGGCTCGTTAAAATTTTTGGTCAAGCGTGAGTTGTTCTTAAAAAATTATAAAGTTGGTCAATTTTTTTTTTGACGCGGGTCGGCTCTGTTTCATGTAAGGATTATTTCATTCTATGGAAAGAAAAAAATCTGAAC
Organism: Epinotia bilunana; assembly: GCA_947049275.1. Taxonomy (NCBI): domain Eukaryota; kingdom Metazoa; phylum Arthropoda; class Insecta; order Lepidoptera; family Tortricidae; genus Epinotia; species Epinotia bilunana. The sequence continues at coordinate 16,593,147 of OX346266.1, read as the reverse complement.
AGCAGAAGTTGGTAAAATTTAATGAAAACTAATCTTCATACAGTTGGTTTATTACTTGAGTAAATGTTAAATTTGACCAACTTCTGCTGTTCAGATTTTTTTCTTTCCATACAATGAAATAATCCTTAGATGAAACATATTGTATATATATATATATATACAATAGTTTTCGTACGTCACATTATTTCGGTTTAATTATTATTATAAACAGATTGACGGTTTTTACGTATTTGATGTAAGCACTTTATTGTACACAATAAAGGCGAACTTATCCCTATAATGAATCTTTTCTAGCTAACCTTTGAGCAATTGAGAGGAAGGTAGGTAGAACGAGATACTTACTTATACCATGTACAAAAATTCGCAGAAAAGAAGAGCAAAAGCTAATGAGATAATTCTACACACATAAAAACAGTTTTGTTTGATACAAAGACGAAAAGAAAACCATGTCTTCTCCATTCGTAAAAGAAAAGAATGGCTGTTCAATTTTTTACAAATCTTTGTATACGGGAAAGTTTGAGCGCAGACGATGATTTGGCGCCAATCACAAGTTTGATATGGGTCGTAATGGGATTTTTTAACGCAGTTTGCCGAATATCACGTAAACAAATTTATCAATTTGTTAGCAGGAAACAGCCTTCCGAACTTGTACCTTGAGTTAGTAGAAAAGAAAGGTTAACTAAAATAATACAAACAAATATGTTTTTGTTTGGCATGCTTGCCTACTGATGAACTTAAAAATATATATCAGATACAAGTTACGTATTGTCTTAAAAGTCTATACATTTCTTTACTGCTATCTACTTGTTAAATGTACAGAGATGCTATAAATATCGAAGAACACAATAATCCTCATATTATTTCATTCGAATTTTGTGTTCTGTGCACACCATACGTTATCCGATTCTATATTTAAGGTTTTTTTTATTACTGACCGTTGAAATCGGATATCATGATTATCCGGAAACTAAACTTATTTATTCATCGAACTTATTTAAGTCAATATGACATTAAAATGGTTTTTCTCTTTATCTGTCACATTGACTATCGTATTTAGTACATTTCTAGATGTTATTCTGTGCCGTTAGCAAGGAGACAACACGACGAATTTTCTTTAAAAAAAAATCACTCCAGCATGGACTTCTTAGGTGATTCAAAGATGGCCGATAAAAATAGGGTTAAAATGTTAACTAAACCCTTCATGTAGTGAATAAAATCACAGTTTTAAATAGTGAATTAATTAAACAATAAATTCATACATCATTTATGACATGCCACTGCCAAACCTCTTAATGATCAACGTGTGTAAGACACTCTGTGATACCTAATAATAATAATAAAGCATTTATTTCAGGCATCAATTGCCCATATAATTACAAATCCCTTATAGATTGACAGCATGTTCTCGGCATTATTCTGAGATAAAACCGCTATGTCTGACACTCATTCTTGTTTAATTATTTGCTTTCGTTCGAATAAATGTCTTTCTTTCGTTCTTCTAACATAAATGGAATCATATTCTTAAAATTAAAACTCATTATTTAGTTATAAACGTTTTGTTACATTTGAATAAACAAGTCCAATAAGTGACATGCTTCTACTTATTACCTTCACGGGACATCAAACTCGTCCATGAACTCTCAACCTAGTTTGCAAGCGAAGCGCCTTGCTATATATTTCAGTCATAAAGCACACTGATGTCATTGCTCGCAGACTCACTTTGTATCCGACAAGTCGTTCTAAGGGCGATTGTGCACTACAATGAATTTTACTGTCCGGCATCGGCAGTCCGATTTTTTCCGGTCCGATATGGCACGCCATTAAATGTTTATAGTAGTTTGTGCACTACAATGAATTTTACCGGCCGACATTTACATACATTTATATCGGACCGTAAAAAATCGGACTGCCGGACAGTAATAGTTTGAGTGTTATACACAATGTTTTTCATCACATTTGCGAGGAAACAAATACATTTTAGATGAAATTAATACAAATCGTTATAAAAACTGTGACATGTCAGTTGTCCATTTTGTTGAATTTGACGGGAGGGCGCGTATGGCAAAGCAAAGACCCTTCGGTATACAGCCACGATTTGAAAACACTTAAAAAACATTTTACATAGACACTAAATAGCTACATATTAAACCTGTAAATAATTCTGTTAAACATGTTTTAGTAGTGTTTTTAAGTTTAAATTTATTTATAAATACGTTTTCAGACATCGTATTTGATATAAAACCTCTTTGCTTTGTAACTGCCGCATGAGTGACAGATACAATTTAAGAAAAAAACCATTACGCCTGTGGACGTAACATAGACTATTACAGCTCTGTATGTCTGCGCATTATGAAGCCCGTTTCGAGCAAGTGTGATGAAAAATTCATTGTAGTGCACAATCGCCCTAAGGATATCATACTCTATTTATGGTTAACTAGACTGTTAACACAACATTTGTCACTGATAAATGATGCAAAGTATGTACGTCAATACTTAATTGTACACAAGACACAGCTAAAAATAGAGACGAAATAGGTTAAATTGGTACAAAGGCGAAAGGCGTCTGCTCCAGTTTACCTTTGAGGAATTGAGTGGAGGTGGACCAAAGTAATATTTATGTGTAATAGTTTTAAGATAAGGAATAAACGATTTTTATTTTTATTTTTTTATTCATTAAATATGTTGAAAAGGAAATCGTGTTTAATTAGAACTTATACTGGGTGGAAAGACACGACGATCCTTCTCGCAAAGGGGGGGTTAGCTTACGTGATGGAGAATCGCGATTCGTAATGTTTAGATTTTTGTTACGAACAATTAGTAAAAATATTAAAATCTACGATTCTGCATGTATAACGGTAATCTACGATTCGGTATGGTGGTTTTATTTATTTATTTGGACCAGGCAACAAAGCCCGTGTTTATATATATGTACAGACTAGACTACTTAAAGACTAACAAAAATATCATAAAGACCGCAATAACACGTCATGACGGCATAGTGAACATTGTAATAATGGTCCTTCTAGCCGGATAAGAGATGGAGATGGCTAACATACAGAGGAGAGAGTATAATAGTTACTCTCTATCTGAAAAATATATCCCAACCAAACCAAAGCAAAAACGTCACCGCATGAGATGAGAATGTAAATTTCTTTATGGTCATTTATTTTCAAGTAAAAGACTCTTGGTAGTTTTTAGTAGCAGGTATATATTATATTGTATTTATTATATTTGTTTTATATGATATTCGTGATATTAAATTATAGTAAGGATGTATATTATATTATATTTATTGGAATTATCCGTATAACATACTAGTATTTTTTCCTCTTACTTTATTTCTGTGTTGTTCTCATACCCCGCACCAGCTATGCTTATTTTCTGTTTAACCTAAAGGTTGACTGGTAGAGAATGCCTTATGTTATGGCATTAAGTTCGCCTTTTGTACTCGTATCTTGTTACTGTGCAATAAAGTTTTAAATAAATAAATAAAAGATACTAAAAAAGATGAAGTAACTATTTCTAAGATCAATTTGAAATAAAAATAATTGTTTTTATTTGAATTATAGCCTAACATAATCTTTTTTCTAAACCAACACGACCTTAATTCTCCTATCAGAAAACATACCTTACAGTCATGTGTTTAAGGTTGAAAATGGCATGGTCACATGGAAAGGCCCAGGCTCCGTCCAGGCTAGCTTAAGGGTCGTAAAATGCACTCCAGCAGTTACACGCAGACGCTCTAAACGTGAGGGACATATCGTCTTGATGAATAGGGGTGTTTGGCTGTGATACAATGCAGGGACCGTGAGATATTCTTATAACTTGGCATTCTTACTATATCAAGATATTACCCATTATTTATACCTACTGGTGAAACACTGGTATTATGTTAAAACGGGACTTAATCACGTATAATTAACTTATTTAGTTACCTCTCTGAGGCTTCCCGACGTTTCGAATGTATCACAACATCCATGGCCACGGGACGACTATGTCGAACTGTGGGAAACCTCAGAGGTAATACCATCAATGAATGAATTATACGCGATTAAGTCCCGTTTAGTAACAACAATGTATGTAATTTCAAGTTCCGCATCGCCTCGAATCGCCGGTGCATCCATCTGTTTACACTTTTTACACTTTTTATTACTAACTTACAATATCCCAGTTACTCACAGATTTTCAACAGCAAAACTGAATGAGTGGATGTTCTTTATGTTCATACCTGTAACAAAAATATGAAGTTAGACTACGATGACATGACAAGTAAAATGCTATGGGTTGTCATTGTCATATATATACTGCTAAAAAAAAAGGCCACACACATTTTTCTATTTTATTGTTAATTATTGGACATAAACTAATTGATAATTGTGGCTAATTAATGATGTACCGCACCCTTCAGAATCCAACCTCTTTCTGCTGTTTAAGTCTAATAGCTGGAAAAAATATGTATCACTGTTTAATCTAATATTCAAGTAACGATCACTATACATGTGGCCTCTATTTTCTTTTGAGTAGTATATATACACTATGTGAACAATCATGCTCTCATCATAGGTTACTTTTGGCCACAAAAGTTTTATAGTTACTATACCTATTCGTACTTTAATTTTTTAAACCGTGTTTGTTAATTTACTATCAACTTTTACCATATAAATATACAATCATAGGTTGGGCTTTTTACAATATTCTTATAAAGTAATATAAAGGTATTGTTATTTATTATATTCATTTGAGGACAAAGAGCTGCTTAAAACTTTTATATTTAAATATCTCGCGTCCTTTACGAGAGGGTGTAAAAGCTTCAACATTTTAAGCAAATATAAAATAATTCATATAAAAGTTCCGTAAAAATAACAGCATACAGTGTATAAAATAAAGTAAATTTGTAAATAATGGAATAACTGTGTAATAGTGCATGTAAGGCGCCGCGCGCGCACTCCATAAAGTAGATTAAATTTAAATTGACAATTCGTTTTTACGAGACCAAGGGCGGCGTGCGGTGGGGAATTCTGTATATCACCTAACGTATGATAAGTATTAAACGATCGATTAGTGCGCTACGTTCGTAGCCAATAAGATAGAGAAACCCCTGTAGAGGAAAGCGCCTACGAGAGCGCTCGCCTCGATAGGCGAGAACCCGATGGTTCCAGGCACTAAAAGGCTAAAGGCGTAGCAATATAAACAACGTTACTTCACAGCAAAGCATTCGCTCACCATCTGTCAGCAGACAGTAATAACTCAAAATATCCCGCGTATTGCAAAATGAAAAGCGGCTACAGAATACCCGCCCCGGAGCTGTAATGTATGTACCGTGTGGCGACATTCATTATTCACAATTGGGATAAAAGCCGATGGGCGCGCGTGCATGACACCGACCATGTTTGGAGATATTTCTGCGCTGGTCGTCCGGAGGCTGTAGAACCGACGTGGCCATTATTTTTACGGAACACACACGCAACTCATAGAAAAACCTTAATGGCCTCTGTATTAATAAACAATTTTAAACACACAAACTTCACAATAAGCTCAAAATATTAGATCCACGGTAGGTACCCTACAACCTTCATTTGTAATTTGATACAAAGATCAACGCCGAGAAGAATCAATCATATTTTCTACATTAAATTAATATGCCTCCAAATTATTTCATAATATTTTATTCTTATGTAGCCCTATAATTATATTTAAAGAGGCATTCATATTATAAGGCCTTAGTTTCGACGAACGAGGAAATGAAACCCGAGTCTTTAAAGACTTGTGCTCCAAGCGATTGCCCTGTGGGTATACCCGTTTCACTAGTTCAGTTGTCTTATCTAGTGTCTACTAAGAAGTACAATATAAAACTAGAGACTAAGTGGTTCGAAACTGATTAAAATAAACAAATTAAGCAATCATAATTCACTTTTTACGAGATTGCGTTAGTGTAACCGTGATATTTTGCGGTCAAATGCATTTCTCTTAACCAAAATTATATTATAGAATATGTTTCTTATAGTCGTCACAAAATACATAAACAACGAATTTAATCGAGTAGATGAATGTACAATCTAATCCAAATAGAGATTTAAAGAACTTTTTAACCAAAAACGATTTCCCGAAGACCAAAACCAATAAAAATAAATATTAATAGTATTAACTTTTTCCTCCACTTTAATATCTAAGCATTTCATGTGACAGTATTGTCAGAAGAAATTGAACGAAAATAATAAGTTAGAATTCACATCATAAAACGTGGACGTAAATATTAATTTGTACTAAGTTCGTATTGTTCTTTATGTTACCAAAAATCTGATGCGAAATGCGAAAACCTATAGCATCGAATAATTCAAAATTAAGAAAAAAAAATGTTAACTTACTGTTTCTATGTATTTATGCTTTGTTTCCATATTCATTACATGGATATTTTGCATTATTTATCTGAGAACCTGTCTGAAAATATCCGCTTTTATCAAAACTTGAGCAAACGCCAGTTCAAAATTTCCAAACGAATGTGTGTAAATCCCTAGAGCAACGCCAATTCGTAACATCAAATGCGACAGCTCACCTCTTTAGTATACCTTACGTTATTCAAAATAAAGTTCAAAGTCGTGTGACCGCACCATTAAGTCGATTCATGCATATGACAGGTCCACGCAAATGGTAGAAAAACTGTACATATTTCATGGATTTCTGTTTGTTTTAAGTCGGTGGAGGGACGAAAGTGGACGTCGATAAAGCTATTAACGACTTTGTGGTTTGTTCTTTGAGTAAAGTTAAAGCGTTAGTAGAATAGCGGAATTGGCAATAGAAGAATAATATATTCACTCTATTATTCACTCAAACACGTTTTCTAGTGCGGTAACAGCGGCTTTGTCAGAGTGAGATCGGACAAAAAGTGGCGCAGTATACTTTATGACCAACGTGTTTTAAATTACCCAAAAAATAAAATAAATATAATTATAACGATTTCTATTCGACTCGTCATCGTCATGATAGTGATGGCATAATGTGTCGCAAACGAGAGGTGCTATAAGTTTGACATGTGTATCTTTATCGGTGTATATCTATCTATCTTTGGCATCGTAGTTCCCAAACGGATAAACCTATGTGAGTGCGGTTTTTTTGATGTGTTTGATGTGTCAGTCTCAGTCGACTGATCGTTTTTTTTAATTTTTTTATGTTGTAACTACTTTTTCCTTGCTATCTATAAGATCAATAAATCTATTTCTACCTATTACCAGATAAAACTCAGATAGTCAAAATAGGTAATAAAATCTGCAAATTCAAATTAATTATTAAGTAATTCGAATAAATCTCAAACTCGACAATCGAGTCCCCCGTACTGCAACATATTGCGGAGTTCTCAAGTTATTACAGAGTTTAATTCGAAGGGCGGCTATAGCTCCCCGAAGACCTTTAAATTTGTTGCTTAAGGGCTTATTTATTTATTAGTTTCGACAAGTTTCGAGTCGCTGTTGAGGTTTGGAGACTGGGATTGCTGTCAAGAACACTTGGTTACTTCGGTGTTATGAATTTTGAAATGACTGGGTCCCGAAGCTAGTAGCTTTAAGTTTTGTATTTTTGTGCCGACCTTTTTTTTCGATGCCATCCTAATATTTAATTTCTCAATCGACTAGCTCTTCAAGAGATGATGATATTATAAATATTTAATGAATGAATGAATAAAATCAAAATCGAAGAAGTATATACATAAACTTTCATCATTAGGTATGACACCTCGTACGAGTCATTAAGATAATAGTGAATGTTCATTATAAGTACATACATTACGTACCAAGGGCGGTGAATTCATGAAAGGCCCAGATCGTGTGGCTCAGAAAGTGTTTGTGGCCCGAACTGAAGATGAGGGCCATAAATATGCGATCTGGGGCTTTACGTATTACCACCCGTGGTGAGTACACAATCTTACGTCTTCACCTGACCACAATGCGAGTTTTACCGTACGCGCAGCGTGCAGTAAAACTCGCATTATGGCCAGGTGTGACGTAAACAAAGTTTCATACCACTTAGAATTCAATTAGAACAAGAAGAAAGGCGTCATAACTCTGAAACTCGTTCATACGCCCGCTCAAAGGCTCCGGGCGAACGAGATAATCAGCAATGCAGCAGCGTCAGTGCGCGCTGGATTACCATCGCAAACAGTTCCAAGTAATCCTGTTTCTGTTTTGGCAGGTTACTTTATGATATCTAAAAGTAGGTACAAGAATATTAGTGCAAAAATATTTTAACACTTTCAGATACTTACCAAGAACCCACTAGGTGGCCTCTCTGCTCGAAAACACTTTTCTTTACATAGGTTGTTCCCCATGTTATCGGCTATAAGCATAGCGCTACGAAATTGTTGGCAGTGAATTGTTGCAGGTCGATCAAATAACAATTGTACGTACGTTTAGGTATGATCTAAATGTCAATATTTGTATGGAAAAACCGGTCAAGTGCGTGTCGGGCCACACTATGGGTTTAATGAGGGAAAAAATACATCCCCGCTTTAGGTGTAGGGGAGGTACACTAAAAAAAATTTTTTCAACATTTTATTGTACTGTTTTGTCTGTGTGATTGATTTATATACCCATGCCGAATCACAGTTTTCTAGCAGTAATGGTTACTGAGCTGAAAGCATAAGGGTTCCTTGTTGACTACGGAATCCTAAAAATGACAGTTAAACGGTCCTAACGCGCGATGCGTGATTACCCCTCTGATCACGTTTTTGGCATGTTACTTTAAGATTATCTAAATATTTGTAGCCGTCTAAAATATAACCACATTACATTACTCTTGTTTGCTCCAAAATACACTATAAAGTATGCTTACGCGTCAATTTTATAACCATTGTACAGAAGTTAACTAAGGGTAGGCTTTCTTTAACTTGCAATATTTGTAATTTATTTTTTTATTTATTTAAAAGTATACACAAGATGATAAGTGACATAGGTAGATTAAGTAACACCCGCAAAGTCGTAATGGTAGTTCATTACTTATTGGCTGCCAATATTAAAAGATACAATGAAAGAATAGCATAAAAGATGCGATGCTATGGCCACTAGTAAACAACTTCAAAAATTGACTTTCAGTACAAATCTCTTATACCACTGAGATACAGCTACCATAAAACCCAAGCTCCACATCGGAGGGTTGCAATCTTGTTGCATTTTTCAGTGCCATTCATGCCTCAGATTTGACTTTGAAGAGTTCTAAAATTGAATTCGGATTTAGCTCTTCGAATTTTTTGAGGAGAAATTTCAAAGAAACGTTCGAGATGGGTTTCTTTTCATGAGTTGTGTTGGCGCCGCGCAGGTCATTACGATAGAAGCGTTCTTACTGGGTTCTATTTTTCAGTCGCAAAATTGCTGGTGAGTAGACTCGTACATACAATGTCGCGTCCTAGTCACGTATCTTGAGATAAAGATTAACTTCTCCTAAGAATAACTGAATATGATAATCCTACTAATATTATAAATGCGAAAGTTTAGATGTTTGGATATTTGGATGTTTGTTACTCAATCACGCTTAAACGGCTGAACCGATTTGAATGAAATTTTGCACGAAGATAGTTTATAGCCTGGATTAAAATATAGGATAGTTTTTATCCCGGGTACACGCGGACGAAGTCGCGGGCGGAAGATAGTAACTAATAAGTTAATAACAGTTGTACTAGCACATGGGAATATAATGATACAAGTTGGTATACAAAAAAAGTATCTATATAGATTGATTATAAGAATAAACGGCCGTGACAGGGCCGCAAAGAGTGTTAGTTATCTGGTGAGGTAGGGCACAGCGAAATGTCACCTCGCTCGAATGTGGAGCAGCCCAACTGGAGAAGAACCCCCGCCTTGCAGAAGACCACAGCCATAATAACACTACTAATTGCTCTGTAGTAGTCTTGTGTTCCTGGAGGTGAGTAAGGTCGCCAGAGCTCCCGAGGATGCGTGGTGTTGAGAGCGGGGGAATTTGTTCCTTCAGCTGTCAACACGGCGAATCCTCAAACATATCAAGGGTCGGCAACGCCCATGTTACACCTTTGGAGTTGCATGCGTCTATAGGCTGCGGTGTCCGCTTACCATCAGGCGGGCCGTACGCTTGTTTGCCACCGACGTTGTATTAAAAAGAAACTGCATCTTTTCCATGCAAGGTGAGAATGTAGAAAATACACTCCTATTTCTTGTCTAAAGTACACTTATGCACCTATGTGTTGGGGTGCATAAATATATTTTAGAGCACCTCTCTCAACATATACATTCTACAGTAGGTATGTAGGGAAAATCTGTACCACCATGTTGCAACACTGAGCAATAGTAGCGGTAAACAATTCACTGGACCCACATTCCACGCTACATAGCCAACATATACCCGTAATTGTAGGCCCAACCGCCACGTCTGAATCACTAGGATGTCGCAGTAAAATACCACGCCAAACCAAAACGTTGCAACTTTGTATGAAGGCCGTCCGGACTTAGGACGTTTTTCTTTTGGGCGGTTTAACAGTCGCGCCACGCCACGTAAATCCGTAAAATATACCTCGGCACTGCTCGTAATGGACGATAAAACAAATTGCGAGCTAAATACATCATGGGAACAGAGGTTTAAAGTGCTGTGATACTGTAATGTGACTGACAGATGATATGCAGACTTAGATAAGTAGATTGATAAGAAAACTAGGAGATAAACATATTTGGTTGTGTGAGAGACTTATGAGATCGGTCGAATCGCTATACAAAAGTAGATTGGTTCTCATTTTAAAATGACATCTAGAATAACATGAAACTATGTAGACACAATGGTTCCGCCGTATCTAGGTTGCAACTTAGTTTTTGTTGCTAGAAATTAAAAAGAACGAATAGAACGTTTTTCATACAAAGTCTCTATTCACTTTTTTTCTATTATGATTTATGAGCATTTATAAAAAAAAATGTTACTATTATTAATTGTACTTCTGGGAATTTTTCCACTCAGAATCAGGAGCTCTTTCGACCCTGGTAGGACAAAAAACTCTACCAAAGATATTTTTCCTACTGTGTTACCATTTACCTTATACTTTGTATGGTGGTAACACAATAGGAAAGTTCAAAAAAGTATGAACATTTTGGGATACTTTTTTTTCTCCTATTGGGATGGAATAACATCGTGATTTTGAGTAGAAATAACATAAAAGTTGCAGAAATTCTCCGAAAAAATGTAGTGGCATTTTTTTTGAGAAACGCTCTTATATCAATAGAAGCTATTCCTAATCCCATTGTGTATAAAAAGTGTACTGATATTCAAGTATGCCGTTTAAATTGAGAACCAAACTATGGTTGTACGGAGATTCGACTTGAGTCGAGACGTTGTTGGAGACTTTGAAAAGATAATTATAAAATACTCCCAACACAACAAACACAGCTGAAAACCATCTCGCTATCGGCTCTCTTCGACATCGATTCATTCGTTTCCGAGCTACGATGCCACAACAAGACATACATACACACACATAAATACACACATAACACTTGTTAAACTTATACCCTTTGTTTTCGTGGGGCGTTAAAAAAATACCAAATACTGCAATATTATAGTGAAACTCGTTATTCTTTTTATCAATCAATAGTGACTAATGAATAAAAGCGCAAACAAAAACCATCGCAAAATTACATATTGTAAACAGTATCCTTATAGCAATTTTGTTACACAAATCACGCGCAAAATGCGAATTGAATTAGACCAATCTGACATTATGAACGCAAACCGCATCAAATTGAATGCATCATTACTACAAATTCAATCCATTATCAAAATACATCGTTTCTGCCTCAAATAAATCTAGCGGTGTGCGTATAAATCAATACAACCCCCGGAAACGAAAGATGTATGCACCAAATGCGTGAGGCATGGAAGGGACAATTCCCTTTGACATGCACTTGGGCGCCTTTATAAAGAATGATGACTCTATCCTGTGCAGGTGAGCTGCCTGATGGGGGCAATCATTCTGACGAATAGTGAGGATCGGGAAAAACTGCCGATGCGATAGGCTTGGACGGAATGGGCATTAAAAAGGTTAAAAGCTTTTCCGGATTGCGTTTGCTTCGGATTTTGAGTTGAGAGATGGATTTTTCAGCGCTTGCGAAAGAGGGAATTTTACCGACGTCTTTACTCGCACTGCCGTGATTCTTAAAAAGGCAGTCATCTACAGGTAAATTGTATGAAGAAGTAAAAAGTAAAAAGTGCGACAGCGCATGTTGGTAACAAAATAATGTAATTAGGTGGAATAAATAATCAGTGGTGGAGCGCCCATACAAGCCGATTACCACCAGCTTGCCTGAACTTTATTAATGCGCAAGCCTATAGTTATATGGTCTACTCTTTCATAACCTATGTTGCTCCGGGTTTCCCATCGAAACATTTCACGCGCCACCAGTGGTCTATGTAATTCTGCAGGTCGAGCACGTAACGTATTTTACGCACGTTAGATAGATCCAAATGTCAATTGTTATATGGAAAAATTACAGATGTTGTCCTAAAGCACGTGCACGTTCACGTTCACGCAATGTTACGTGATTACCCTTCTGAATTAATCGTTCAGTCAGATTTTGAAAAACAGTAATATTCATGTAGTTAAATAAATATCATGTGCATCGTGACCAAAAGTAAGTGCTTAAATACGTACATACACATTTGCTGCATTGTAACTACAGATCATTCAGGTCATGCCATATAATTACGAAGGGGAAATTATACCCATTTACATCATTGAATATCCCAGGATAAAAAGCGCCCAAGCCCAGCCCTTTTTACTTTACAACTACCTAAAGACCGAGCGAGTTGAACTTTAGTAGAATTATGTCAGTCAGATGTACCTATATGTATATATATATAAATATATATATATCCTATACATATAAATAGCAATCCACGCCGTGGCCGGCGATGGCGACCCTAGCTTGTCGCGGGCGTGAGCCCTGGTCTCTTAACCGATCGGTCGCATGAAGCACAGTAAAGCTGACCTGAGGCTCTAGTATAAGTTTTATCCTTAATTTGTATGGGATTTGACAGCTAAACGCAAACGCAGTCGTAACGTTTTGTTTCTGTAAAACTTATACTAGGGCCTCAGAGCTGGTATACGTATACAGTTGTAGTCAGGCTTTGGGCGAGATTTTCATGCCGGCGGACGTCTCTCATCAAGGTCGACGAGACTTCCAGCTTTAAAAGCTTCAGCTTCTTCATTCAAGACAGATGACAAAGGTTGTAACACCATAAGGCTGGTCTGACAATAAATGCATGTGCTAATAAAGGTCCTTGAATACTTCTTTGTCCCGCAGAGTATCAATTAGTAATAATAGAAAATACCAAAATTACTAAATACGAGCCTTCTTCCTAATGCATCCCATCATCCAATTGGATTTTTGAAAAGAATGGCACCAATCTGGAAGCATATACTTACAACGAAAAAAAATCGAATCGGTTCACAAACGACGGAGTTCTGAGGTAACAAACATTAAAAATAATACTGATTAAAAGAAAACAAACGAGTTGAGAACCTCCTACTTTTTTGAAGTCGGTTAAAAAAAGCGATTTCTCAGACATCATTCACCTAAACCGATCTCTATACGAACATGTACAGTCGAGTTCTCCAATATCTACACAGACAACCTTTCAAAAATATCTACACATGCGTCTTATGTCAGTAACAATAAAGCCTGTGTATAGATTTTTGAAAGCTTGTCCGTCTATACAGACAAGCTTGTTTGAGAGGCCCGTGAGGTGTCGGGTTAGAATTTCACCACCCCCATTCTTCCATGGGTATCGTAAAAGTCGACGAAGGGAGCAGGATTGTGGGCGATGGGCTAACAACCTATCACTGCGATATCACACTTTGTCGATCTTTTATACCCACATTTAGGCTAAAAGTCGCACAACATACGTTTCACGTACTCTGCCTACTCATTTTGGGCACAAAGGAGTGAATCTATGTATGTATGTCTAAAGATATTGGAGAACTCGACTGTACAGTCACGAACACAAACCGAGCGTCATCAATAATGCCGCAGCATTACTTTATTGGGTGTGCAGCGATGCATCAGCCGTGTCCCGCGAGACGAGTGTTACAAGCTATTCTCCCGGGTGTCCCCCAGCGTTTAGCGAGTTGGATGCAAGACAGAAGCGGGTGTCGCACAAGAGAGTCGAGTTGTCCAAAGCGGCCAACGTTTTTAACAGCTTTTCTGTTTTCATTTTTATGTTAAGATAGTCAACTTAAAAACTTACGTAACTCGTTCACATAAATGTGACAGGGCATCTATTGTAAAAATAACTATTACCAGCATGTCGTTTTTTTTATGATAACATTTCTCCAATCTAAATCTTTAGCTGCTTTGCTGGTAGTGTTTTGTTCCGGTCTGTGACCGCATGTGTTTCTTTACGGTTTGCATTACATAAGGCAAATTAGTTGCTATGTTCTTTAAAGGTTTTTTTCTTTTTTTCTGGTGCACTATTTTGCATTAGCAGTGTACACATAGTGCGATATTGTGTGCTAAGTGTGTCAAACATTTTTCTTTTCTCTATGTCATTTCTATCTGTGAGTTCCTTTAATTGGCTGTGTATTACTATGTAAGACTTATATCATGTTTTTGTAGCTGTTGGTACTCCTTAGTTTAGATGTTTGGATGTTTGTTACTCAATCACGCTTAAACGGCTGAACCGATTTGAATGAAATTTTGCACGAAGATAGTTTATAGCCTGGATTAAAATATAGGATAGTTTTTATCCCGGGTCCACGCGGACGAAGTCGCGGGCGGAAGCTAGTAATAAATACGTAGGACTACAGGTCTAAAGGACCTAACTAAAGGTTACTGGTTTAAAAAAATCCCTTGTAAGTATGCATTTAGTGTATATTTATTTATATATTTATTTTGTATGTAAGTATTTATTTTAATTATGTATATGTATTTGTTTAAATTTATATGTTGTATATAGGAATACCGTAATATTTTGTTTGTTGTTATTTGCACTGCCCACAATCTTTTCCGCTTTGCCTTAAGGTTTGACTGGTAGAGAATGCCATATGGCATTAAATCCGCCTTTTGTACGATAAGTTTTCTTTTATGCAATAAAGTTTAAATAAATAAATAAATAATAGGATAACTGTTGGACTTAAGGTGTCTTATACGCATTAAGGTGGATATAATGATATATGCATATCAAATTGGCACCTTATAGTTAAGTATTTAATGTAGTTGTATCTCATAACCACGTGAGAGCTTTTGTTGTATAGTTTTCTTTCGACTAAGCTACTCGTGCGTCTCTGGTCTCTCGTCTTGGGTTTTTTTAAATTCAATAACATTAAAGGGTATAAACGAAACCTTATAACTTAAGATCGAACAGTATAAAATCTAATTTCAACTATGGGTTTTTTTTACATAATGGTCCGACTCTTAACACATAAGCCCGACCGCAAATGCACCGTCTCGAACCTGCGTCCCTCGGGCCCGGCAGTGCAGTCGGTGATTTGTCTCTGGCTAAACGATTAAGAAATCGTCCTGTTGCGGTAATGCGCAGTGACACGCCCACCAGGGGAACGGGAGTGTAATCATTCAAAGTCGCTTTTGTTTACGGCGGGGTTAGCATAAGCGCCGCGAGGCGACGAGAGACGAGTAAATCTAGCATTTCCTTACTAATTTGCACAGTGCTAGTGAGAGACGAGCCGCTGCTCACCGGTTAGAAGAATAAGTTGAAGGAAAAAAAAGGATTTCACTCACTGCCAACTAATTCGTAGCGCTCTACGTCGTAGCCGATGGCGTAGGTTTCCCGCTAAGTAGTGGAATATAGAGCGCCCGCTAGGTGGGTTCCTGGCAGTGAATGTGTGACACATTCACTGCCCAGAATCGCTACGCTCGTAGCCGATCCCGTGGTTTTCCTCGTATGTAGCGGAAAGCGACTACGGCGGTCTGACGCATATGTGTCCTCATGGGCCCTGAATGGGTTAACCTTTTTAAGTTTTCACAGTTACTATTACTTCTTAATATGGTCAAACTTTAAACTTTTTTATTTGCAAAGAATAATTACATAATTATAAAAAGAGATGCCAAAATATTATTGGGAACATTATTCTGCTATAAGTATTACAAAACAATAATACTAGCATGCAAATAATTAAAACTTATCTAGAAGGAACAATTTTGTACGATAATATAGTTTTATTATGCTCCTTCGAAACATATTGAAAGGCAATTGTTCTATGAGTGGCGGTATCGGTAACTTAATAAATAACTTCATGCTCATTCAATAACATTATTTTGCATAAAATGATGTTCGCGGGATGCGGTCGTGTGCCAGTCGCCCTGGATTTCTTGTATTACGGTGATAAACTCCTGCCGTTTTAAACAAGTCAGGGTGTTTTTTAACTAATCTCTCTAAAATTTACATACACGGCAATGGTTGTAATTTTACTTTCTTAAAGTCAGTAAGTACAGGTCAGTAACTTCTTAATAGTAAACTGAAAAATTACGAGGTACCCGACGACACGCCCCGACGGTGGGCACAGGTTTTATGAGAACGAACGGAGTCGCGGGCAGAAGCTAGTATATTATAACTATGCCCTAAAATAATGGCACACGTTGATCAAAACGGCACAATAAGGCGGTTACATTATAAGTTTATCGCAAAGATGTGGCCTGGAATTTCACTTTAAAATATGAAAAACTTTTCTTATGTTTACAAAATGCGAATATCATAAATGCATAAACCTCGTTCCCCCAAAAACAAGATCGCGTAAAAATACAATCTTCACCTCAATCGTGTTGATGTTTACTTATGGAAACCACGAAAATAAACGTCAATCCACGATCAACATTTTGATCAAGTTCGTTTGGAAGTTGAATTCGATTTTGATCGAAGTTGCTGAATCTCGAACGGCAGAGTTTGGAAAGTAATTTATTACGTTGGCAATGGATTAAAGGGAAATTTACGTTTACAACGAGTTTAGGAAAAGAACAGCTGTCGACGGAAAACGACGCAAACTAGGCTAGGGATTAATTTGAATGACTCTTTGAAATTTAAAAGATTATACTGGTCTAGTTTCCTTTTGAGTTGTGAGGTAAATGACCGTAGCCACCACAGGCGTAATTGAAAAGCCAAGAACTAATCGCCTATGGAATGTCATGCAGTGAAATTATAGTCATGACACTAGAAGGATATTAGGTATGGATGTGGGGAGTTGGAAGAGATGAGATAGACAAAGAAAGAGGTGGATAGACTGCGAAGTGAGAAGTAATAGAAAGGTATGGAAGATAACTACAACTTAGAATAGTTGAAGACCCCCGACATTTTCATTTCAAAGTCCAATATCTCCAAAACGACTGAACAGATTTTCATGTAACATGGCTAAGAACACTAGGGATTACATCAGCTTTCGAATAAAAGAAACCGCATTCAAATCGGTCCATTCGTTTGGGAGGTACGATGCCACAGACAGATACACAGATACACAGACACGTTAAACTTATAACACCCCTCTTTGCGTCGGGGGTTAAAAAAGACATGCTGGGCCTGACGCAAGTTAATGAGATAGTATGTATATAATTTAAATTAAATTTACTTTAGCGTAAAGGTAAACGACTCTGTACACGTGCTAGTCTCTATCTTTTTGTTTCGATCTCCACTCAATTGCTCAAAGGTTAACTGGAAGAGAGCCCTTACAGGGATAAGTTCGCCTTTGTACCGATTTGACCTATTTATTCTGTGTTTTATCTGTGTCTTGTGCACAATAAAGTATTACATACATAAGGGCCAGATAATGATGATGAATGACTTAGAAGAAGCAGCAGCTGAGGATACAATCGGATATGATGACAATTATAATTTTGCTATTGCGACCACTATGAGGCCTACTGTCCACGGAAGCGTAGCTGCATAGACGCGTATCCGTCACTGTACGCTTGATTTACGCTTGCTTGCAGCCTACATACAAAACCGCACAACTCTGTCGACGATGCGGCAACGCCGCGTCAGCGACGCTGCATGCAAGCTTCACGCAGCTGGCCGCACTGCACGTTAGGCCAGGCTACATCGCAAGGACAGCACTTTGTATTTTTGCAAATAAATGGCGGGAACGGCCGCAAAGTTTGTTCAAATAGTACATTGGTAATAGACTTTCTATAAGTCTTCATCGTTGGACGACATCATCACGAATGAAAGAAAATGTAGGCTACGATACGCTTCGTGGACAACGTCAGTACGCCGGGCTGCATGAAAGCTGCACTCCATACTTTTGCAGCGTATCCTCTAGCCGCCCAGCATGTAAAAACGAACAGTGAAATTTGAGTTTACTTTAAATGGAATGTATTTGATTTTTTTAAACTGACACGGCTTTTTAAAAGGCCTCTGGGCAGCTAGAGGTCAAGCAGCTACGCGTCGTGGACAGTAGGCCATCTGTGATATGGTACCTACTCCGAGAACTGTCACTATGCTGCCTGTGTTGAAAACGGTTGAGTCTTCTTTCTCTCGTAGATAACTAACTATGTACATTCTCATCAAAACTCAACTCAACTGAGTTGGCCAAGCCCATAACCTGGCTTTAAGTACTCTTGTTGCGAAGTTCACCAAAGTTAAGTTTAAAGTTTTACTGCCTTTTGATAAACACCACATTTACGCCTCCTAATACCGAAATGTAATTTGATTTTATGTTCCCCCAGTCTGGTTGGGTAGTTTGCCAGTTTATTAACATATCATTACGGTTTTGAAGACATATTTAATGCATACCACAAATAGTCCACTCTAAGATCTTACGAGAAGAGCTCGGGAGGAAAGGCGACGGATTGTGAAGCTCGCCACCACCCCTGCCCCCCTATTCTGTAACTTGTTTTAAGCTCACCTCAACGCTCACCCACAAATATATCTTGGCACCGCGATGCGTAGTAACTAAGCGTAGATAGAGGTCTAGTTTCGTGTAGGGCGACCGGCGGGGTGAGCTGCTTTAACGCTTAGCGAATAACAGCCCAGCCCTGATGTGACGACCACGACCACTCTGCCAAGAGGTTGACGAAGAAGAAGAAGAAGTAAAGCCCAATTGCATATTGCGTGGGTTCGTGACGTCATACGATAAATATCGTGATCACTTTATACAATATTAACCACTAGCCTCTGCCCGCGACTCCGTCCGCGTGGAACTCGTTTATATCGTAGCACCATACTAACTTTCATACCCAATTTCACCCACTCAGGGGATGGTTTCCGGGATAAAAACTATTCTATGTCCTTCCCCGGGATCCAAACTATCTTCACACCAAATTTCATCTCAATCGGTTTAGCGGTTTAAGTGTGAAGAGGTAACAGACAGACAGACGCACTTTTACATTTATAATATTAGTATGGATTATTTTTGTAATTTATGTTAGCCGTATTTTTATGAATTGAGGTTCGATTCGAAACTGCTTTTAGTTTTACAGCCAGACTCCGACCCGGGGCTTTACATATATGCGAGGGTCGATTTTAATGCTCAAACCTCAAACTACTTTTTGTGTCACCCTATTGAGAAACAAAACTTAATTTGTAATTATTAAGTATTGTGAAATCTGTAGTTAAGTGACAGATCAATTGCCTTAACAAGAGGGTATTTGATAACGTTGAAAATAATTTGTCTTTTCATTAGCAACAGGAAAAAAATACGAGGATACTCGGAAAATATCAATCTTCCATTTAACTTAGCTAATTTAAGATTTTTAAATTCATAAAAACTAAGAATAAAGGACGCTATTTGATTGTGACGTCACAAGCAAGGCATCCGTACAAATTACTTGCTTGTGACGTCACAATTAACGGAGCGTTTATGAAGATTCATAAAAAGAAGCTGATTTGACTTTTGTCAAATACCGTATTGATCTGTCACGTAAAAACTGCAGATTGAGATGTCAGGTACATCTGCGTACTTTATTTAATGTCGCACTACATCAAATAAAGTACACATAGAGGTACCTTCATGTCATTATCGTTAATAGACCTGGGGCCGTAGACAAGGTTACAATCGACAAGCGCTAACGCCAATAGAAAATAATAAAATGTAGGGGAATGACAGATGCCGACGTTTTCGTTAACATCTGTCATTCCACTACATTTTATAAGTTTTCTATTGGCGTTAGCGCTTATCGATTGTAACCTTGTCTAGACCCCTGCACGTTCTTTAATAGAAATAGCAAAAGAACATGTTTCTCATAACGCATAGATAGAATGACTCAATCAATTAAGAGATAATGTTTAAAAAAGTTCAAAAAAGAATAGTTCAGTTCCGAGCAGCATCGATCCATGCATTAAAGCCCCATCGTCTCCGATCTCTCAAGCTGTATGTACCTTGATTGCAAACCACACCACCACTTTGTCCTAAGTGGAGTGCAACCACAACTCACGCGACAGTAATTAGCTAACCCCAAAACAATCCGCTAACGTCGGCTGCGTATTATCAAACGGCTGTTCTTTATCAGCGCCAATAAATCCGAGTCGGTCGCAAATTGCATCAGCCATCAATCTAAACGGTGTTACGTAGTTACGCACCCCACTACGGTCGCCATGTTGAGGGCGGGGTGGCGGTGGCAGCGGGAGATTTGAGCACCGATTCTGAGTTCTAGCAATGCAAATTGAAAGTCATAAGCAATTGAAGATAACGATTTTAAAAGTGCATTACTAATGTAATAAATTATCTTGCTCGCGGTTTAGGACTCATATTTTCTGCTACTTCACTTATAAAATTTTATCAATATTAACACATTTACTTCCAACGATTTCGTGGCGCTACGCTACGAAAGTGTTAATATTTTTGTTATTCTTGTGACGCACATAATTTTATAGGTTTTTGTAGGACTGGTTAAAATATTTTTTATGAGAAGTTTCGAATGTGAGGTCTTTATCTTTAACAACTTTCAAAGATGACCTTACTTTGTCGTGATGATTATATATATTGTTGATTTAACCTTTCCTCGATAAAGTTTATTTTGTTTTACAATATTAATCTTGAGCTAGTTTTGGCACTAATTTTTTTGCACTAATTTAAAAAAGTTGTTATTAACCGTGGGGCGCATAAAGTCGGGCCTTTGAGAATGTACTTAAGATTTATATGTTCAACGTTATCCTCGCCCCGCTATCCGCTCCCACAGCGCCCCGCCCCTCGCTCCCCCAAGCTAAAGACACCGTGTTTACGCAGTTATTTCTCTTCGTTAGATGGCGATTTGTCATGAATACTTGAGCGATATTGTTTTTAGATTGAGTGCACCATCCCTACTCCGACATACAACAGCCCAAACCCTACTTTTAGTATAAGTACTTAAGCCCTTATTTGAATGTGGGCAATGTATGAATCTGAGGGTACGTTATCTAGAATTGATGGCTGCTATTTCGGAACGTTTGAAACAATGCGCGGGGAATTTTGGTCATTTAGTAACAGCTGGGACTTAATCTTTTATTGGCTTAATTTTGTAAGTGAATTTTGTTTTTGATCGTATAAAAATCTACCTCTGTTTTAAATTCAAGATCCCTGTCCGGCATAATTATCAATCTCAGCCACATGCAATAAATTAGAGAACTCAAAAATAAACTTTATGTAATAACGATTAGAAATAAAAGAAAAAGCCATCTCCAAATTGGTAAACATCAGCTGCAAGTTTTTTTGTCATACTACGACAGTGGCCATCAAGCTTATGGTCTGTCTGACGGTAATTGGATACCTTAGCCTATAGATGCTACGACTCTAGAGGTGCCACCAAGCACTTTATTTAAAAAAAAACTTTGTTCTCACTCTCACTATATTTTCCTTTCTTGTTATTCCCGTCCGTTACCACCAAAATTGTTATAGTTAGATCTAGTGAAGATGATGAGTGCACCTAACGTGGGAATTTACAACATCTTTTGTTGCTAGATATGTAAGGAAAAGATAACAAAGAGACGTAATAAAACTGACCGAAGTGTTCCACGTGTACCTACTGGAGTACCTATATTTATTCACAGTATGCTTTGGGCCTACCGACACACCTGCGTATTTCTACCTTACGATTCTACCTGAAGATAACTATTTAACAATAGATGTCAGTAACGGTTGGTTTTAGGTAGTTATCGTCATCTTATCCCTTTAATTCTTAAAAAAATAGCTAAGGTCCATAGTTCAAGTACTGGAGTCGCTAAATAGCCCAAACGATACTGGTCAGGAAAGAAATAAAAAAAGTCGGTCAACGGGCATGTCTAGCCGGCTGGACAATGCGAATTAAAGGGTTAACTAAAACAAACTATACCGCTGGTGAAACATACAAAAATATATAGAGCTTCCGAGGATGCGTTGTGTTGAGAGCGAGGGAATTTGTTCCTTCAGCTGTCAACACGGCGAATCCTCAAACATATCAAGGGTCGGCAACGCTCATGTTACTCCTTTGGAGTTGCATGCGTCTATAGGCTGCGGTATCCGCTTACCATCAGGCGGGCCGTACGCTAGTTTGCCAACGTCGTTGTATAAAAAAAATGTTAGTAGTAAATTAGGTACCTTTAGAGGTAACAGCTGGGAATAATCCTTCAAACGTAACTCTTTTCAAGTACGTACGAAGAAGACAAAACAAACTAGGAAACAATAAATCCATCTTATCGATACGCCGTGTAGGCGCAATAAAAAACCTTTTAGCCCAATTCGATTTCCCGTCCACTATCCACTTCCGGTGAAAAATACCCACTCGGACAATATTTGACAAGCATGTGCTCTATCAAATTTATAGAACTACCCTCGGGAGGGGTAACTGCTGAATAAGCTTGGGAGGGACGTGTCATTGCTCACTTTAGATTATGACGCGATGAAAAGAGAAAAGTAAGTTCTGAAATTATATTTTTCTCAAACATGCAATGAAATAGTAAATTACTACAGAGGCCGAGAAGTAAGGGGTTGCCGGCCGAGTACATATAGACGGCCGAGCGTAGCGAGGTCGGATAGTTATGAGGCTGGCAACCCGTTTTCACGCCGAGGTATGTATAGTGCTTTTCTCAAACTTGCAATTAAATAAAATAAAAAAAAACTCCAAGAAATCGAACTTTAATTTTCATGGCTGAACGCCGTGATGCTGTGCCACAAATTGAGGAATGGAAATTAAAAAAAGACTATCTTGCCGGCCTAGGCCTCCAATTTTGTATGAAATGCTATTACGGATCTCTCGTCTCGCTGCGCCCGAAAGGTGACACTTCGAAGCCCATTATGAAGAATACAACGTCAATATTTCATTGCATGTTTGAGAAAAATCAGTTTAAATCGTTTTAGTTCATAAGTTTTATGTATAGTATGCTGGACATGTCGTGTAAGAATTTTTAACTGTAGACTTTTCATAACATGGATCATATATCCTGCTAATATTTTAAATGCGAAAGTTTGTATTAAGAGAGTGAAAATTATCGACGATATAATTATAATAATAATAATAAACCATTTATTTCAGGCATCTAAGGCATGGGCCTAAGTATGGACTTACAAATACCTTAAAGGCTAACATACATACAATTATACAATTAAAAACGAATTATTATTTAGGCGACGAAACAGTGTGGCTCCGTTGCGTCGTCACGTCCGATGTAGAGTTCGGTAGGTTGCCCCGGCACCGCCGAAACACGACACCCTTCGGCCAGAAGTCAGCACACGCGATGGTCTCCCGCAGCTGAAGTGTACGTAGTGGCGCGAACGCAGCTGGAAAACCCTCAGCGAGTAGCCAGTCTTCTGGTGAATATACTGCACCATGTCATCAGCCGTGGCGGAGTAATGCAGGCGCGACACGTACCGCGCTTTACTCGGTGTGGCAACCCGCAAGCCCGAACCAACTGGCTCTGCTGTACCACACTGGCTCTTTCGCGGCATGCGCTTACTAGACACCAATGTGAAACCCGCCTTATCCACATTGGTGCGATATACAAACCTATCATGAAACGTCATGCCATTTCAAGGAAAAACATTTTGAAACGCATTTAATAATCGGCATAGTTAAGTATAAGTAGTAAAATAAGATCCATTTGATATCCAACTAATATTATAAATGCGAAAGTTTGGATGTTTGTTACTCAATCACGCTTAAACGGCTCAACCGATTTGGACGAAATTTTGCACAAAGATAGTTCATAACCTGGATTAAAATATAGAGAAGCTAGTCATAGATAAAGAAAGAAACGCAGACGATTTTCTTTGTTAAAATTATAAAGTTACTAGCTTCCGCCCGCGACTTCGTCCGCGTGGACCCGGGATAAAAACTATCCTATATTTTAATCCAGGCTATAAACTATCTTCGTGCAAAATTTCATTCAAATCGGTTCAGCCGTTTAAGCGTGATTGAGTAACAAACATCCAAACATCTAAACTTTCGCATTCATAATATTAGTAGGATAAAGTTATCTGGAATAAGGTGTAGTTTGAAGAACCGTAATTATGAGTTAACTTACTGTTTTTTTTTAACTTATAATTCAACTATTGACCAACGGTTCGTCCAAAACCATTTGTCTTCCGTAATATGATAAACCATTGACATGCCTGTGTTATTATGATATAAGGATTAGTGACGTCCCCGCATCGTCATTGTCATTATGAACATGAAAGATTAAATCGTCAATGAAAGGAATATAAGTATCATAAGTAAATTGAAACAAATGGACTAACTTATTTTTTGAATGTCATTAGGAAACATAGTTACGTGGAATTAAAATTGAAATAAATAAAGTTAGCTCGTGAATTAACAATTTCACTGCTACGGACAAGAGCTACGTGCGGTAGCTTAGTGGTTCAGGCATGCGGCTGTCAACTGGTTTCTATGAATTGATCATAGTGATTGAGTGATTTACCTTTCACGATAGAACGATAGTGGGGTCAAACTGAATGCAAGTGGGTCAGAGTAGAAATGTGGAAGAGTGTAAAAGAGGCCTACAGAAAACCAATGAACATGTCTAAGAAGGAAGAAATGTAAAAAATAAGCATCACGGTCTAGACTAGAACTCGTGTACTGTCAAAATTATTGAATCCCAGGGACTTCAATCATTACCATATATATAGTAATATCATCGAAGTTTAGGAATGGCATACGCAGATCGCCGGTCAGTGCATCTCAGATATAATTTAAGGTATAGCCATGCAAAAAGCATGAAATTCCTTTTAACCATGGCCACAGCGCACAGATTACAACAACAGCAGCCCCGCATTTACCAACTGTATATTTGACGCACATGAATTGGATCGAACAGTTTTCAATTATACCATTTTTTTTAAGAAGTAACAAATAATTAATAAAGTACTTATTGCGAGTTTTCTTGGCTTGAAGATCTTAAAATAAATGAATGACTCAAAGATGGCTGTCATACTTTGCCCCTATTCTGCTAAATTGTCTAAGTCGTCAAGTTGGCGTTCAGTTGCCCTTGTTTATGCCATTTTCTTACTTTTCGCTGTCACAGCCGTTATAGACCGGGTTATTAAAATTATTTTACTATCAAATAATAATATAATAGGAGGATGACCTCCCATTATATTACATACAAACCATATAACACTATTACTCAAACGGAATGATTTGGGATAAGAATAGCTGTCAGTTCATATAAACTCTGACGTGGTTATATAGCAAAACTGTAACCTCCGATCCCATTGTCATCGCGGTTTCATAATACTTAAGGTGCGACCACACCGCTGCTCAAAATACTCTAACGCACCGTAAAACGCAGCAAAATGTATGAAGAATACGTGACGCATACGACACGTCAACGCGTATTCGCAGCGATAAGCACCGGTGTGGTCGCTCCCTTACTTGCCAAATTAGGAATTAAGTATCAAGCCATACGTGACAACACAATATTTTTACCAAAACCATAACTAGCAACTCAACCTTTTGATCGGAATATTAACTTGTCACCTTTTTCAATATTCTCATTACGTTACTGTTTTTCCACTCGGCACTGTCTCTTGCACTGCGGAAGCTGGTATCCCTGCATTGAAAATTGTGCATGCCAGGACACGGGGAATCCAATAAAGAACGGATTATCGTCCCGCGGCGAAAGGATGCACTTACGGGAATCGAATGTCTCCTAACTTGAATTCGTTCTTGTTAACTCTGGAGGTAAACGGCGGAATACAACGGATTAAGTCACTTGTGCAGTTTCTTTGCTGTTTCGAGTGTTGGGTTGAGTCGGTTGGGAGAACTAGAAGCAACCTCTTTGCGTAATCTATCCATTTTGCATTCACGTTCACGTTTCAAGATATATGAGTAGGTCCGTGTTACACATATTATTGTACAGCAATTAAGTAACTACTACATTCAGTGCCGAGTACATTGCTACTACTATAACATGCAACGAGATTTAGTTTTTTTTTAAATAATTTACCAGGAACATTTCCAAACTCACAGACGCTTCATTCAGAAATACATAAACCTGCCATTAGAGCATTCGTTTATCAGAAATTCAAAAACTCCAAAAACTACTCAAACATATTTGCATCATATGCAAACATATCACACATCACACTACACGTACCGCACGTGCGTTTGCCCATGCAATCGAAAGTAGCAGACGATTTACGCGACCCCACGTGAGCGATGGGGCCTATTAGACGCATCCATCCCGAATTATTTATCGCCTGCACCTAAGTGCAGCGGGTTTATTAGTATTTATAATGGGGCTGGAGGATAGATGGTTGAATTTTTGAGGGTTTTGGGTTGGGTGGATTTTTGATGCACCTGAAGTGCACCTCTTTGATGGAATATCGTAGTCGATATTTAAGTATTTTTGGCAAATGCTAATATATTTATTATTTGTCTTGAAATACAGTAAATAAAGCAAATGTTTTCCAAGCAGGATCGTCTGCCAACGAAATTCCAAATTCCGATCAAAAAATTCAAAATAGATTGTCACGGTAGCTCCGTTGGTTCAGAGCAATGCACGGAATGCATAGGTCGTGGGTTCGAAACCCGCACGTGGCCATTATTTAAAAAAAAAACTTTGATCGGTATTTAATAAATAAAGCATCTAACACTGATTCAAATCATGCCACCGCTTAAAGAAACTCATAATAAAGCTAACTAACTAGAACTTTAAGGGAAAGAGATGTATACCTAATAAAAGTTAAAACTACAGTGAAATTTAGAAATATAGAAAGAGAGATAAGAATTATTAGGGGCAAGAAATGCATTTCCAACTCTGCACTAAGATGCATTGCTTCTAATACTCACAGTTGCGTTGCGTATCATCATGTTTTTGAGGGTAAGCGCTATTGCCTTGGTTTACTTTTATTCAAGAGTGTTTCAGCCGTCCCAAGCAAACCAGCGGGAGTCGTCTAAAAACCCAACTAAACACAAGATATTCCACCTGCAGAAAATGCTAAATCTCTCAAGTACTTAATCTTCGGAGCCACTAAACCGACACCTATAACTCTGCAGATGCACTCGGTTTTATCGCGTGTTTACTTGCTCTGGCGACACTTATATGGCTTCTTTATGGACGAGGTGATCTTTACAATCCTCTCAGCTGTGGGCTTTGTGCGATTGCGACCACTTGGGATGAGATGAAACATAGTTTTTACGATTACTTATGCTCATGAAATACTTGATTAATGAGGTTCAGAACAATGATCATCTGATGTAAGAGCTGCCCGAGGCAGTTGTGATGACGGTAATAGGTCAGCCATTCCTTGTTCTCAAATATTTTCTCCACTAGTATTCCATGCAGGATTAAGCGACCTAAGGTCACTTCCACATTTGTCGGGGCGGAGTCTGAATGCGGTATTCTCTAGGTACTTTACTTTACACTGCACTTGTCGCTAGAAAACTTGTCTCCGGAGGAGAGTTCGCCTTCGGCGAGTTATAGCTAATAAGCGTTGTGTCGTAGTACCCTGACACACGACACGCATATGTTTACAGGACATTATGCGTAGCACTTAATCTGGCTATATTTAATGGACGATATTAAATAAATAAATAATAATAATAATAATAAATATTAGGGGACAATCTTACACAAATCGACGTGGTCCCATAGTAAGCTCAATAAGGCTAGTGCTATGGGTACTAGACAATGATATATTTAATAGATAGAAATACTTAAATACACAGAAAACATCCAAGACTCGGAAACAAATAATCGTACTAGGCTAACAGGTCGTCTAAAAAACTGATCGTCGTGGTATATTAAACTTATACATTCCACAAATGTTATTTGTATCGTTTTTAAAACCGGAACGCAATTCTTCAAGTCTTACTGTTTCACAAGTCACAGTATACTGGTACTGCCTAGAGCCGACTGTGTCGTTTCCATTCCCAAGTGATTAAAGGCAAATCTATAACAACCGTGCGTGAATGCGTCTAAGGTCAAACTATAACAAGCGGTTCAGAAAATAATTAAGTTAAGCTGTAATCTAATCAGAAAATTAAGTGAAACAAACGAGGCCTAGCTACCCCGCGTTACCGTTATCGGCTGAAGGGTATTAATTACCACTGGACAGGACCAAATAACGTGTATAAGTCAAGAATGTTATAATTGGAGGCACGACTTACGGTATTATTCGAGAATTTATGTACGTAATCTCTGTCGGGCAAGTATTTTACTAAATAAGAACTCGTCATACTAGCTCTAAGGCCGATGTCGGCCTTTGCCACTGCCATCCAAAAAATAAAGAGAGTAGAAGTTTACTATGAATAACTTTTTCTGTCTCCTTTTTTTTGTTATAACTTCAAGCGACAGAAACTAGTTTCATGTTATTTCAGCATGCCGTTTTAAAATGAGTACCAAACTAAGTTTGTATGGAGAATTGGGCGTGCTGGGACTCTTTTAACAGTCGTCTCGTTTTGACGCATTACAGCTTTCGTTAGTGTGAGATAGAACGATCAATGGTAGAGAATGTTCAATGGCATTAACGCCAATTTACCGTTTTTTTTTCGAGCAATAAATATATATAAATGGGAAGGACATTTCCATGTTGTACGACGAACGACTAAATTGACGTCGGTGTTTCGGTATCATTAAAAACACTGGTCTGCCGACTGAAATCTAAATTGGATACACATACCGAACTATCGTGACGAGTATTATAATTATAATTTATGTTTATACGGCACGCACGACAAAAAAACCAGGGATGGTTTTTAATTTAGCCTAGCCGCCCACTGTTTTAGAAAAACTGCCAATGAAACTTGAATCAACTGCAATAGGAAACAGAGTAGAATTTTTGTGTTAAAATCGATCGAATCAAAATAAGTGAGTGTGTAGCTATGTGATGGTATAAGTTTGAATGTAGATCACAAACTACACATTCGATTTTAACCCATCACTACGTATGCTACGCCGTAGCGTCTAGCAGCATTTTTTCGCCTTGTAGCGTATCGCCTCGTATGGCGCTTAAGCAGGACATGGGTTAAAAACTCTATGACCAGTAATAGATTTTCGCAATGGATATAGACTATATTTTGTCCCGTGGCTCCGACTGAGTTTGTAATACGCAGCACCAATAATAAATGTGTGGATGTCTCAGTGTCAGCAAAGGATCTCAAATCTAAAGTTGAAATTCACGAGGTACACCTTCAAGGCCCCGAATAATCAATTTCTGTAATATTTATATGTACATCCGCTGTATTCCAGAACTGCGGTGAAGTTTAGCAGTAATTAGTATTCTACCTGGAGGCGTATATGAGCGCTGCGGTATGCGACGTAACTACGATACACATTGTTATCAAGAATGGGGAACAAAACTAATAGAGGATCGGCGGTAGCTTGATCAAATCGCATCGCGGAAGTGTCGAAATTGTATGTGCCGACTATACTCTGGGCCTTCCCGGGCCTTCCATAAATAAACCATTTCAATGTGTTCACCAGCACCAGCCATCTCAGAGCACACAGCGAGAAATAACTGTATTCATATTTTAATAACTTTGTGACCAGCTTTTTAAGATTAGGTTACACATAAGTGGAGCCGAGCCCGTTGTTTCCGACATCCCAAGTCTCGAGATGATCGCAAAAAGGGACCAAGGCCATTATTAAAAAGAAATCATTTTCGTCATAAGTAATTCTAATTAAGACAAGGAGTTAGACAACATACCATAAGACCTCATCACGATAAAAAAATGTGGTATGCGGCCGACGGTTGCATAGCCCTCAACATTAAAAAAAAATACCACGTCGGTGGCAAACAAGCTTACGGCCCGCCCCACCTGATGGTAAGTTGTTACCGTAGCCTATTGGAGTTACAAGCGCGTTGCCGACCCTTTAAGAATTTAAACACTCCCTTTTTTGAAGAACCCCATACTGTAGATTCACTGCGAAGAATCGCGACTACGGCGTAGGGGCCCGCTACGCGGGTTCCTGGCTGTGAAAGTGCTGAACACTTGAAAATGCTAACCCCGTGGAAAACTGATGGAATGCCTCAATGCACGCGCTAAACGTATTGCATCTCACCTACACCCGTTTATCTGCCTGTAATCTAAAAGAATGCTGCACTATTTTTAAATTTAAATCCACTCTCAAGAAATGGTTTCCTACCCTTTCTTATCATTATAAGAAAGGGTAGTAAACCATTTCTTCATACAAGGTCTCCTGCGACCGTGTATTTGGGAGTCTCACACTTATTTAGTAGGTATGTTACTCGCTCTCACATCCATATACTTATTGGACACACACACACATACACAAATATAAGTTTAGCGGTTTAATGTTTTAATAGTACATTATTTAACTAGGGGCGTAAGTGGAATATTGCGAATAAGAGTCTATCAGAAGCCCAACGCCGAAGACGGAGGGCTTTTGATGACTCGAGTTTGCAATATTCTTACGCCCGTGTTATACACAATGTTTTTCATCACATTTGCGAGGAAACAAATACATTTTAGATTAAATTAATACAAATCGTAATAAAAACTGCGACATGTCAGTTGTCCATTTTGTTGAATTTGACGCTGAGGCGCGTATGGCAAAGACCCTTCGGTATACAGCCACGATTTGAAAACATTTAAAAACATTTTACATAGACACTAAATAACTACATATTAAATCTGTAAATAATTCTGTTAAACATGTTTTAGTAGTGTTTTTAAGTTTAAATTTATTTATAAATACGTTTTCAGACATCGTATTTGATATAAAACCTCTTTGCTTTGTAACTGCCGCATGAGTGACAGATACAATTTAAGAAAAAAACCATTACGCCCGTGGGCGTAACTTAGGCTATTACAGCTCTGTATGCCTGCGCATTATGAAGCCCGTTTCGAGCAAGTGTGATGAAAAATAATAAATGTCTGACATGATTTCTAACACAATTTCTGTCACGTAGCTAATTATACCTAATTATAGATAACAGGCGTAACTGATAACTCCATGAGTTCCAAGATACAGTCTCAGCCTAATTTGGGACTCACCGGCTTTTCCATTATGTAACAGAGTCGTATGTAAAATAAAGTTATTCTTATTCTAAGTTATTCTCAATGCATTTTGCAACAGCCCCCATATGACTACAATAAGAATATATAATAATCTCCCTAAAGAAATTAGCGGAGAGCTGAAATACAAAAAAAATGTTGACAGTTTAAAAACATACCTAGCATGTAACAGTTTCTATTCATTACAAGAATTCTTTGACTTAAATGAATATTATAAATAGTATTCAGACTGAAATTCAAAGATTTATATTATATATAAAGTGTGTTACCTAGGTATATTACTATAGTTAAATTTTTTAGATTATAAGAGTTGGAATACCCTCACAGGGTCCCATGTACTGTTAATTTTGTAAGACCACCTGTATGCCAACATGAAAGCAATAAAGTTATTCTATTCTATTCTATTCAACTAAATAAATTTTTATAAGGGTCGGCCACGGGCATGTGCCACTCATACAGGTGCAAGCGTCAATAGACAACGCTGATCGTTTACCATCAGGCGGGGTCGTTTACCAACGAGGTGGTTTAAAAAAAATGTTGTCCGGTTTTGCCGTTAGTGTGTGCCGCGATAACACGTCTTACACGATTCTCTTATGAGCGACACGGCGAAATGTCGCCGCTGTCGTGTCGCGTCGTGTCGTCGCTAATGAGCGTGAAACGTGTGTACACCGTGACTGCATTCAAATATGGCGGGTTGACGGGGCTTCGCTATCAAAACAGTATAAGGGTTACATTGGAATAATCCAACATAGTATGCCTTTTCTAACCGGACAACCAACGTGTCTCTTTTGATATTGAGATAACTTAAATCTCGAGGATCATTCCCAACACTTCGAAATGAGCGAAATGCGGGTGAAAGTTTGCAAGGAAATGCGATTAACCTATTTAGCGCTAGTCTCGACATACACGCTTCAGAGAGCTACGGACGATTTTCGTTACATATGGCGACTAAGCTACAGACTACGGTATAGCGCTATGAGCGTGAGATAAGCAGTTAATGAGTTCAGGAGTTCTGCCGCCGAGCTGAGGGAATCGGAAGATGGTAAAATAGCGGCCATAAGTCGGTAAGCCAGAGGCCTTAGCATGATAGGTTTTATCGTGACGTTACAGTGCTTTTTTCGCAGTAAAACCTGACGATAAAACCTATCGTGCTAGTTGAGCAGGCCATTCTTTATGACTGATTGCTAAACGCTTCGGATGTACCTACGTTAGCTACATCTAAATTCAAGTTTTGTGTGGGAAAATAACAGTTGAGTTGCCCCAACAATCCTTCCAAAAGTTACATGACTACCCCTCTGACGATACATTCTGTAAGTAGTTTATATCCTAGAATAGCGTACAAATATTCCAGTAAATTGGGCCAGTTTAATACTATAGCTTTCAAGCCCAAAGGGTGAAATTCACAAAGCTATCCGAACACTTTGCCAAAGGAACTATTTAAGTGTGACCTTCGTTCACGCGTAGTTGTTAAGAATCGAATAGGTCAAATAATACTAGACACAAGCTCACAGACCAATAAAAAGCATAGCGTGAATAGGCCGGATTCGTGTTGTTTATCAAAGTGAATAAGGTGTAATTTTCACGGGCCGACCGGCCGTTAGACGCATGACGGATCGTTTCACGCGACGCTAAATAGCTAGTTTACTTATCGTGTATCTTATCTTTACTAGTTAAATCGTAAATTTCTTACCATGACGGTAGCTAGTTTGAGGTATTTTCAGGTTGCGTTTGTTTCCTCGCTACAGTTTTGATTCAGACTTTTTGGATAATATAAGTGCAGAGATGGCTCGTTATCATTGTCGGGCAACAATGAAGAACGATTATCTTTTGTCTTTTAGGGAGCCAATACCTTCCACCACTCGGTGATTGGCCTTTTGTAAATGGTAATTTATACATGATACATTGATTTTGACACCCTAACTACTCGCTACAAATGCTTCCACCTGGTTACTTCAGAAAAACCCTCATTTAAGTCTCTTCTGGCATCCCTTTTGATTCATTGCCATACAAAAAATATGCTTTATATCGTGTGTCACTTCAGTTCAAAAGGTATAAAACTGCGTGATTAAAGCCAAGATAGTGTCAGAAAATAGGTGCTAATATTTCGGGATAAAAAGCTACTATAAGTCTATGTTGACTTTAACTAATGTAATGCTTGCTCCCACTTGAAAAGCATTTTGCCGTATTTTATAACCTGAAATTTATCCAACGTGGCATGCAATCCCAGCTGCGTTGCCACGGACGGGCGACTAATAGCTGGTATTAGCCGGCACCGCCTCAATCCAGGTGTCTAATGCCATTGACGGTGCGATTTTTAGTCGCACAATACCTAAGCTGTTGGACGAAGCATAATAGAGCGAATGCTATCTTAGAACTGCATAAACCACATGAAATTACGGAAAAACATGGTTAAAAAACTCGAAAAAATTAACTGATTTCGTGTTGGTAGTCAGCTATTTGAAATCTTTGAAGAAAATCATCTCGGGGAATTGCTGGCTAATAATTGTAACCAATGTTGAATATCTTTATATAGAAAACTCCCGTGAGTCTCAGACATATTAAAGTATAATGAAAAGGGTCACTCACGTCTTTGAAATCGAATATCTTCGACATGTTTCGAACCAATACATGGTCGTTATTCGTGAGCACTTGCGATGCCGTTGGCACGATTCCATACGAGGGGTTAAACATGAATATGCAACTGACCGATTGTGCTTATTTAATTTAAAAGTCGCCCGTGAACAGGTCTTAAGATGAATCGCTGTGTGATAGCATCGTCTACCAACTGTTTAATCTGAGCTCAGAATTGAAATGCAGTTTACTGCGAGCCCGAAGATAGCTGATCTGTTGGTTATTTCTACATCTGCCGGCGGCATGTTACTTTGTGTTTTGATTGTGTTCGGCTTAGAAGATAAGGTGTTGGAACTTTGGTGGTGTTTACAGCGTGTGTTGCCAACATTTATTTCAGCCAGCAATAGTTTTAAGTGGTGTAAATAATAAAAACAAAGCTTCTAGTGTGTTGGACAACTTCACATCTTGACATCTCATGTGAGCTTTATATAACCGCACTTAACGCAAATAAATCAGATTTCATTATTTTTTTCTCATTTCTAGCTGCCCTGACCTTATAATCCATCCCTGATATTATAATCCATCTACTATATTATAATCCTTATACGAAAATATAAGAATTTTGGGAACTGAAACTTATGTTTAACCGAAATTATAGTAAAGGCGATTCGATGATGGTTATGTCGAATGGACAAATAAACTAATAAAGCAAAATTCGATGAGTTGATTGTCGTGTAAAAGGTAATTCGAGCAAATGTATGACCGATCTAACGAAGTTCGATGAATGATTCCTAAGTGATGATAAAATTCTGCGAATAGTGTTATAGGAAACGATGAAACAATTTTCGGTAAAGTGATGGATTCCCCTTTTATAAAGCTGTAAATACTCAAGTGCAGAGAAAATAAATAAATAACCTCGTATTTCTTATGTCGTTCATACTAATCGTTACCTTTAACGTTAACGTATTTAAACTTACAGGTTATATCGTTGCAAAATAATAGATTTTAG
This sequence comes from Epinotia bilunana, assembly GCA_947049275.1. Lineage (NCBI taxonomy): Eukaryota > Metazoa > Arthropoda > Insecta > Lepidoptera > Tortricidae > Epinotia > Epinotia bilunana. The sequence continues at coordinate 16,558,194 of OX346266.1, read as the reverse complement.
TTGCACCCTGCTTACGCGTGCCTTGGGTTATTTTAAATATGTTTAAAAATACATAAACGGAGATAAAATGAATTAAAACAGCATAATAATTGCATCATTTTGCTTTCCTTCTCTATTCAAGCAAACTTTCATTTCCCGTTCTATGATGTCATTGTCCGACTGATTCGACGCAAAACAGCTTATTTCTGAAGCTAAAATGACAATAAAAGTTAAAAGTAAATGGGAAAGTCAGTTTCAAAAGAAGCCGATTGCGTCCATTAGGGGTTTAGGCCGGAGAGACATCATGCGACAGTAAGAATAGTAGTAATGTCGCATAGCCACTATTGTGCTTTGTATACATAATACGATAGAATGAAATCTACATACATCAAGAAATCAGCGGGTATTCGATATTTATACTTCGTAATGATAAAAAATATGGGATTTCTTGAAGAGAAAGTTCAATTTAGTATTTTGTTTCAAGTGTGTCGATAATTCTTGTACGAGATAACCTAGCAAGCCTAAAGCAAGACCTAGACCATCTAGATAATTGTATTATGTTTCTATGATAATTTGAATAGAATGGCAGCGTAAAGTCCCTTGCACAAGTATATGACAAGACGCATGATACACGTCTCGCAACTCTCGCACGATGCGTCAAAACAACATGCAATATTGTCGCACCACGCCGACCCGTTTTAAAACGCGGCATTACGGCGGAGGCTTTGTTGGCAGTCATTTGTTTCTGTTAAAACTTCCCCGTGACGCGAGGCTAAATGTCAAAAAGTCAGCCCGAGAAGTGGGTTACGGCTTGGGTTAAAATTGCCCGCGGTGTTGCCAAATTTTAACGCTTTGTTTTGCTGTTACGGTAATATGACAGATTTAGATTTCTTTATTTCATAAAATAAATTTACATTATAAGTTAACTTTAAGCTCATTTACACGAATTCATTTAATGATCTTCAAATAATGAATATTAATTGAATGAAATGTCACAGGTACAATACAACATTATTATGGATACATATTACAAAATCATTAATTATAAAGTCTAAATAAGGAATATAAATATTGATATTGATTGGACAAGGCTGTGTTTGTATTAAAGTACAGGTAAAATTGTGTTGCGTAAGCATTTTTATTTTAGATAGTCTTTGTTTCGCTTTTTGGAAACTTTGTTTGTATGTATAAGCTTCGTTTCTTTGATTCAAATATTCAAAGTTGTAATTATTCGCGCAATTCCAATTTTCGATTTGAATCTCAACATGGGACAGGTCGAGTTTATGTAGGTATAGTGTACGTTTACATGTGCGTGTACGTTTACATGTTTGCACCTTATTCCATTGTAATAAGGTTCCATTATAATTCACTAGCTTCCGCCCGCGACTTCGTTTGCGTGGGCCCGGGATCCAGGCTATAAACTATCTTCGTGCAAAATTTCATCAAAATCGGTTAAGCCGTTAGGCCTGATTGAGTAACAAACATCTAAACATCCAAACATCCAAACTTTCGCATTTATAATATTAGTAGGATTACTTTGACGTCGACTTTACATCAAGAAGCTTAATACGTAACTTTTAAAGATGGCAGCCTCGACTTGGATGATGACAGAACCAACCTACTGACCTGACCTAATGACAGGCCACTGCGGCCGAGCGATAAGGCGAGACTTCCGATCTGGAGGTAGCGGGTTCGAACCGCAGCTCGTACCACAGAGTTAAAAAAAATATCTACGAAATGTTAATATCAAAATACTGAACAGTGGCTTTTCGGTAAATAAAACATCGCAACGAAACAGGTATAATCCCAATAGGGTCTATAGTTTAGAAGGGCAGATGGCAGTCGCTTTCATAAAACTGTGGCGACGCCAAATCTTGCGATTAGGTGCCGAATTGGACCCCGGACTCCTTTAGGGCACTACCAGGAAAAACGATAGGAAGATGATGTGTTTTAAAGCATCTGCAACAAAACGTCCAAAATAATAACAAGTTTCTGTCAAAAATTTCATTTTTGGTCCAAGCTTTTATTGCCGACTGTCCTTTTCCGTATAACATCATCAACTACTCATTGGGACGATTCTAACGAGCCGAGGTTAAGTACTGAATTCCCATGGCCACCTTCCGTCTCCATCATCAGATCAGCTCGATGGTACCATAATATTGAATTGTCATACAAACTATACTTAAACCCAAAATTTCAGCTCAATCGGTCACCGGGAAGTGGCTCAAATTTAACTTGCAAGATTTGATTACAGACAGACAGACAGACAACGGGACAGGTGAAACTAAATAAAAGCTTTTAAAAAAATACACCCGACTACACAACTGTATCGCCCTGAGCAACGCCCTCGCTATACTTCATCCCTCCTCTGGCAAAGTATAAATTACAATAAAAGAGTGACATCAAACTCAAGGTTGACTGGGCACAGCCCAATTCCAAAGGTTTTCCTTCATCAACCATAAGCCGGGGTTGTTTGATTGAATTAGCATGAAACTTTTTGCCTGACAAATTTATGTGGCCGGTGCTTCGTGGAAAAACTTCCGAATTATATTTTTATCGCCGTAAGCTTTTTGCTTTATGGTTTTAATATCTTCCGTATTGGGCGATTGTATATGGCGCAGGTTTTATGTTGCCGTGTCGGAGGTTACGAATTTGTTATGTTTTTTGGTATTTTACGCAAGGTAGGATTTTTATAGAATAGGAGCAATTTTCCCAGCAGCTATTTTTCCGCTACTAGTAAATTGTAAGTATTCTTTCTTACTTTTGTATATAATCTGAAAGGACAAAGTACTAAATATCATAGCATTCATGTACATATAATACTTTTTCTAAAAAAAACTTATAGGTATATCACAATTTTCTAAAGTCATGCTTATTTCAAACTCAAGGAAAATCCTACATCAATAGAAAGTAACTCATAATCGTGTTCCCTTACGATGAGTGCAAGTAATGGCGTTGCCAGCGACACATTATCTCTTACTCGAGAACATTTCGAATCGGCAATCATGCTATGCGCATAATCTATCGGTCAAAAGAAAAATCCAATAATAGGGTTGCCACCATCTCCCTAAACCTTATCTACGCAGTCAACGCACCTATAAAAACGGTCTATTTTCGTGCAAGCAATTAAAGAAAGTTATGAATCTCTAACACGGGATTTCCTCTAGCGACTGGAGATATAAAAACGCGCTGCGAGCGGCCATTAAACAAGATCGGTATCATAATTGAATTAAAAATTCCGACACGAGCGTCCTTTAAGCTAGGGTTGCCAATAGAAATAGAAAAGGCAACGATTTTGAATTTAGATAACAGCCGTTATCTAAAACAAGCAGATAAGGTTCATAAAAACATGTGACCTTTACGGGTAATCTCCGGTTAGCCGAATATTGTTGCATAATGCTTGTAGCTGAAAGAGCCTTGTATTAAGCAGAATCTGCCAACGATATTATAAATAAAAGGAAAAAAATATTATTTCCCAGAATTCAACAAACGACCTTTCGGCCCGGTCTGACAAAAGGTCGCAGGTTCGAATCCGCCTTGAAGCTTTCATTACTTTCTATATTAATTACCCCGGACACAACAAGCATAGCTAAGATCCATCTCGATAGACAATAACTGAACTGAACATTAAAAAAACCGCACTCAAATCGATACATTCAAATATTAGACACAAAAAATAACATAGAAGAACAAAGTTCAGAGAAAAGTAACAGTGAATGTAACAGTAAATGGCAGCACGCTCACTTTAATACCTCTCGACCATAGATTACACCTCACGCTAGGAATTTTACAGTTGAATATATCTATCTTATAACCTGCGTCCGGAAAATTGTAGTCTCAGGTCCCCTAGCCAAACGCTATCAATATATAGCGACAACCCTGTCTCGCAGAGACGTGCTACTGCCATCGCCATCGGAGTTAAACTTCAAAACTGGGGAAAAACTGTCTACGATACGAATTCCACGGATATCGGAACGTGACGGTATGCGTCGTGTATTTTCCTTCGCGAAACTTCTATCGCATAGTCGACATTTCAGTTCCCATACTTTATGTTTTAAACATCCAACAGTCGGAACTCAAGAATGTATATTCGTAAGCGCTGCATAAATATTTGCCTTTACCGGGATTGAAACTAAAGACATACCTAGTCATTGTACGTTAAGGGTCACAGCTCACTAGACCCACCCGGCACACGCACCGCACCGCCTCGCCATACTCACGCTAGTCGCTAACGTAACGTAGTGCTAGTCGCTAACGTAACGTAGTATGGCGGTGCGGTGCGTGTGCCGGGTGGGTCTAGTGAGCTGTGACCCTAAAGACCTTTTCAAAAAGTTTGGATATGGGGTTGAAAAGTACTACATACAGTTACATGGAGTTAGAGACAATTGCTGCACGCTACGACTGTCCGATCCAAAATCATTGGATCGGACAAGTCAAGAGGGTGCAGACATTACTTTTGACCTGTAAACTAAAAATCACTATTAGTAGTCACTAGTATAGTTTTACGCCTACTAACCTTAACTATAATGAAATGTTACTAACAATCTATGGATAATATATGCAAATATTATCTGTCCGAAATAAAGTTTCTATTATATTATTATTATTATAAAAGAAGCGCATCAAAATTAAGTTGAAGTTATGACATAATTATATCTTTTAACCTCAAACCTCATTTATATAGAACCAGCATGGTGAGCCCAAGACGGCGCGTGAGCCCAAGACGGCGCGCGAGCTCTATCGTGGCGAAATAAACTATCCGTCTCTTTCTAATTAAATCACTTAGAAAGAGACTAGTGGTCTATCTCTCTGCGATAGAACTCGCGCGCCGTCTTATGCTAAACGTGCTGGAAGAACGAGCTTTCCTCGGTGCAAACATGAAGAAAGCGTATTTTCCCGAAAATTTGACCAGAGCTATACCCACGAACTTCGAAACTCGAAGAGAGTGACAGGGATGCAAGTATACGAATTTCGAGTTTCGATTTTCGTGGTAGCGCCGATGAGGGGTAAATCACGTAACGTTTCGTACGCGCGTTAGGACAGTTTAACTGTCATTTTTCCATATAAAAAGTGACATTTGGATATAAATAATAAATAAATAAACAAATAAATAACTACTACTTCCACCAAAAGAACAGATAATAGAACCAGTGGGAATAAATATGTATATAGCTCTTTTTCGCCTTCATCAATTCCAGTTTGCTCAATTTCATCAAAATCGTTAGAACCACTTTCAAGAAACCATTTACAAATTGATTCAAGTAGTGACATTCTAATCTTCGAATCCCTGTCAACACCTAAATATGACACGTGCATTTATCTGCTTTCGGGAAACACATCTCTATATACGCTTATAAACTGTAATGCTTGTTCATACCTTCCAGGATTACGTCATCAGTCCTCATCAATGCATCATGCACAGCTACAAAACAAAAGACTTAAGATCAACCTACCAAAACCCTTCAATATACCTTTCAATCCATGCTTTTGCTGTTTACTATAAGTTCTATTTATGTTGGTCGCATAACTAATATTCAGCTGCTAGAGGCCTTGTCAAGTTGTCACACGGCCATGGGAGATAGGGAAACTTGAAGGCTGATATGATATCGCTCGCCTGAGGTATTGGCGGGTATTGTTTAGTGGTAAGAGGGTTGCCGAGACAGGGGATTGGAGATTATGAGACAGTTACAGTTCTAACTGTACACTGTACATAATGATACAGTGTGTTTGACTTTAGAACCTACGTAATTTTTTTAAAATATAGTGCCATCTATCACTAGTTCAGTATTTATTATATTACTAACCAAACAAATATTCTTTTCTGTATATACATAGAAATATTTTAAGAAGGCCCTTTTTCGCCATCATGTCGCTTGTCGCAGTTGGATACACCACCTCACTCTCACATTTGCACATTTGTGACTATGTGTCAAATATTTTATAACACATATGTGTGTTGTACACATAAAATTAGAACTAGCGGGACTACTCTGTGAGCTGAAAAACTCGCGAACTTCAAAAAGAAATCCTAAACCTGAATCGACAAAAACAAAAAGTTCTTGACCCGAAATAACAAGAGAAAATGCTGGTTTTCCCCTTTGCTGAACAAGGAAGGACACAGTTTTGAAACTCAACTTTCTTCGACAATCATCAAAATTCTAAGCCTCGGTCATCCAGCACCCACCTGACATTGAAATGTAAATTCCATTATCAAATGAAATTTCTCAGTTTCAATTAGAACAAAACGCTAGAACTCGCTCCCCCGTGTCTAATAACAGTTTGATGTCGTATTGCATAGTGTAGAGCCCCCTTACCTGGTGGATTTGCCTCCCCGGCTTGTGTATAATCGCCTTAAAACTTGAACATTCGCTAAATTACAGCACACCCTTTTTGTGAGTCAAATTAACCAAAATTTGAAAATTAAACACTAGCAACACTAGTGTCAATTATATGCAACATGATGGAAGTTATGATGAAATATTAACTCCCTAAGTTCGAATTTGTATGCCACCATATTTAATTGCAGAAAATAGAGACAAATCATCATCATTATCGTTAGCACAGCAGCAATAATTTGAAAGTGATCCAAATCAATCAATCCCTTTTACGAAGAGGTAGGTTATTTATGAAATAATATAAAATGACATCAAGTTACTAATTGTCCATATGAGATACGTCAAATGCATGAAAGGTTAGCTAATATATATATCTACGACCTTCTTTGTATATAACAGTATTTTTAAACTTTTAGTTCCAAAGGCTTTATTGTTAAAGTACAGTTTGTAGTTTTAAGCCCCAGTTGAGCAAGTTTATGCGTCAAGTTGCTGCTGTTTTGTTTTTCCTTGTACTGTAAACTTTCTTACATTATGAAAACTGTAATTTGCGAGTCGTAGAGTTTCACTTAGAAAATGAAAAATGTATATGTATCTTCTAGATATTGTTTTCACTACAAAAGGGACAAAGTCTTTTTGTCGCTGAAGTCCGTTGGATGCGAGTGGTGCAGGACCTTTTGCACTTTGGCAATCTTTGGGAGGTCTATATCAGCGGCGTCCGAAGTATTGTTATTTTTTTTTAATGTTTTGCACGGGTACTAGACTATTGCCTACACTAAACTGATTTTATATATGCGCTTTTCTGTTCATCGAATCCCGTTTGATAGTAGAATAATATAATTTAGAGATTATTTTGAATTCATTAAAAAGAAAATGCAAAAAAATTACTCACTGACAAGGACACTGACTTAATACCTGAAGCCCCAGATTGACGAAATCCATTCTGTTTTACGCGCCATTCAGAGCAGATAGCTAGAAGTTTATGTTTAGAAGCTGATGGTCACGGATGGCTCTCAAGTAATGAACTGTTGTAAATACTTTTTGGGAAATGCTCATTTACTTACGGAGTTTATGACGTACACCTTTGTTAGTTTTATTACAGTTGGGCTACTGTTTAAGATACGCGAAGGGAATGTCAGATACGAGTGCGTGTGAGTATGATAGACTGACTTACCTTATTCCATGTAAGATTAGAAAAATCATGCCGATTTGAAACGTAAAAATAGTAGTGTTATATTTTAAGTGGTAGTAAATTATCGTAAGTAATAAGTAAAACTACTGCAATTTTTATCATCGATCTCCTATCCATCAAGACTAGATAAACGAAGAAACGTAGATAAAAGTGTCCTTTAAAAATCGAATGTTCAAACGACGAAGAAAAAGTCTTTCGCACTGCTTCTTGTGGCTTCTTCCGAAAAATCTCTCACATCTTTTACGTTTCTAATGGTCAGTTTGTTTGCGGAGACTATAAAAGCCAACGCAGTCGTAGATAGCTTTGTGAACAGCCCTGTACTTCGCGCTTTGCGCTGTGGGGCCGTTGGGAACGCGCACCCTAATCAGTCGAACGCGCTTCCGAGTCTTGACGTTTATGCACGGTTTAATTTACGATACGGAATCAAAGCGTGTGTAGCCGTCTTCGCTACCCCGTTACTAAGCCATGCTGTGCAAAGGAAATTAAAACGTCTTGTAGGTATAAATACGTACATGAAAACATAATACACAGATATGTACACGACCTACGAGTACCGTATGACAAGGAAGCACAACGCTTGACGGATAGAAAGTCAAACTGCATATTTACTTTCGGAATATCTACCAATCTCAGCAATACCAATAAATGTTAAGAGTCCGCAGTAAGCTCGATTCTCCATACAAACGTAGTTACGCTCTCATTTTAAAACTACGTGTTGGAGTGTAACGAAACTTTGCATGTACAATGACATGGGGTATATCTATGTCTGTAATTAGTTTAGGTAGCTTCAGATACCATAGTAAAAAAAATACAGCGAATTTAAGTTTTTCATACAAAACTTAAATTCGCTGTATTTTTTACTACGTTTGTATAAAGAATCGAGCTTACTGCGGACTCTTAAGCCTAACACACATATTCATACTACGTTTGACATCTCAATTCGACATTTGCGCGTGTGATAGGGTGATCAAAAGACACTACAAATGTTGGTGCCGATCCGTCAGTCATCGAAAGTGCAACTTGAAGTGCAGTCTCAGAACGATGAAGTGTCAAATGGCAATGTATGGTAATTTTGGCGATATCATATAAAAATCAAAATAGGTACTACTATGTAACGTGTAGTCTCTCGTGTGACTCTTTGGGGAGGCCTATGTCCAGCAGTGGACGTCTTTCGGTTGATATGATGATGATGATGAACGTGTCGTCAGTATATAATCATCAACTTAGGTAAGTACGTAGAATAAACAAACAAAAAATTTAAAGTTAGCAAATTGGCCTCCAGCCACATCATACCAAGAACAGTGGCACAATAGCTAACAAGTCAATCATATGCACTAAATTACACGACCTCATACCCCATCACCAGGCATGACTCTAGCATAACCCCTTGGTTTATCACCAATTGAATCCCACACCGCGTTTCCCGCGTAAACTATCTCAAAATGGCGGATCACACAAGATGGCGGCGAATGGATAATGAGCAGCGCGATTTGTAAGGTAAGCGGGTCCTTGCATTCCAAGTGGTTTAGGCAGATTTTCGAGGATATTTCCCACCCCTCTGGAAATTCAAATTGTTACCCGTGACCATGGATCGATTACCATTTTCCATTTTCATAGATTTGATTTAACAACAAGTATTTTTTAATGTAGGAATAAACACTTTGTGAGCTGTAAAACACGGCGGACTGTTTTTTTTCATATCAAATCAAAAAACTGCATTGATTAAAAAATATATAATTATTGAAACTGGTCACAAAATTTCACGAAAATCGATTGAGAAATGCGACCTGTAGAGGAGAACAGCTGGCTAGACGCCGGACATAAGTATGAAATATTTTTTGCCTAAGCTAAAACGGAGAACTTCGTTCGCTTCGCTAGCTCGTTCAAAAAGCAATTGTACGCAATAAAAGCTTAAAACGGTATACATATCACACAAGACTTAATCACCGACACTCCCACACCACCGTAAATTAAGGTACATTCGTCGAAATACTCAAAGGAATTTAGTATTCAACTCCCACCCAACTTTAAAATTCATCAAACGAAATGACGGCCCAAACATCCAAATGTCGTTTAGCACCAAACTGTCCTGCATTCCGCCATAACCCTCGCACACTACAAGTAATACCCTAATATGTACAGAATCCCGTAAAACACGAGGTTTCTCTACTAACATAAGACCTTTTAAATAAGCAGGTTTACTAGTTTTATCACTTGTATGTGACTTCGCATAATGAGCTTTAAAATCCAGACAATTTGGACCGTATGGTATAGATTTAAGGTTGAAAGGTGCCTTTGGAAAGTTGAATGAAGAGGTGCCAGGTCATTACATATGCGCTGATTGGTATGTAAGATTGTTGGTTAATAAATGGCTTATGTCTTTATTTTACAACTAGCCGCGCGGTTCCACCCGGGTATTGCAAAGAGGGCAGGCAAACCCGAAGGATAAAATATAGCCATGTCTATCCAGAAGGGAAAGAATTTTTGAAATCCGATGACAATGACCGGAGATTATTCCTTATACACACTTACAAGGCGTCAATCTCCCTGACTTTTGCCTCTTTATAGTATTAGTACACATGTTGCCCCAAAAGTCCAACCAAGGTCCTAACTGTTACCACGGCCTCCCAATTCGAACATCGTATAATTGTTACTAAAAAAAATTCATACCGGTATCGAGCGAAACATTTGAGCCAGTAATCGTGAAGATAGAATGATTTTTACACCTTAATAAATTCAACGTAACTTAATTATATCACAAACATCCTTCCCTACATAAAATAAAGGTATATTTTATAAGTTTAGTAAATGCAATAAAATTGATACTAAATCTATGTAACTCGTACTATACGTGTGAGCTTCCAAGCTTGCTACGTATTATTGGGTACTGTCACTAGATGGCGCCATCACGGGTCGCGAAATTTCTATGGAACCACATGCTCCAATACTGTTTGGTTATGTATATTTTTGTGTGATGTGTAATATTGTCTCAATAATACTACTTTTATATCAAAAATACTTAATCGTGCGTCTATTTGTTGCCTGGGAAGTCAATGCCATCTGGTGGGTTCACTAATGTTAGACCAAACAACTTTTGGCCAAATGTTTCATTTGACAAAAGTTTCATTTGACCTAATGCATTTTTTTCTTAAATAGAAAGCTTTATAGGATTATTATGAAACAAACCTAACCTAACCTAATGACTTCTATTTGATGATATTCAAAGAATACCCGAAAATACCACTGTTTTGACGAAAAATGCATTAGGTCAAATGAAACATTTGTCAAATGATACATTTGGCTAAAAGTTGTTTGGTCAAGAGACAGGACCCCCATCTGGTGATATCTCAATGTACGAGTACCTATTACTAAAACTATTAGGTAGGCTGACAGCGTCACGTCATAGCCGTGGTGGCTCGGATACTGCATCTGCTGGTGTAGCTGCGGGACTAAAATTGTATACAGAATTGCCTACATTAGGACGGTACGCGTGTAACGTGTAAAACTCTTACTTTGCATTAATATGCATATAAGAAATACAAATAAATAACTTAATTAATTACAGCGCCGTCTAGGTTGGGCACTGCACATTTTCAAGTCAAATCGATTTCTTCTCTTACTTCTAGCCGATGTAGTTCGTTTGATTGACCACTGGGCGTACAGCGCCAATGACCGAGCAGACTGGAAAGTTCTTTCCTTTTGGCGTGTGAACTCGGTTAGAGGAACAATGGAACGCGGGATCGAACAAAATATTAAATAACACGGAGTGACGATAATGGCAGCGCCCAAATGGCGATTTCTAATTAAGTAAATTAAAACTACAATGTGGGAGAAATATATATAAACAGGCCTTAAGGAAAATACCCGAAATGTGAATACATCATAACCTCTTTAATGCACGCGTGGCGGTTTGGCGATGAGATTTTGATCCTAAAGCCAGGTTTCGATTTGTTTTAGGGGTCCAACTTTAATTTAGAGGATACATTCTTTTGCACATGGCTTTAACAGCTTGATTTGTGAATAAATCCTCGTGCTTTCTGCGCCGCATCCGGTGTCTGGGCTGTGCTGCGGCTTATGTCGCGCCCTGCATGAGAACTGCTTCCTGACGGCAGCGGCGGAAACTCTGGACCTATCGTGTTAGCGTAAGAGGCACACCAATTTAATTAAATGCAAGAAGGTTAGTGTAATTCTGAACATTTAATCAAGAGTGCTGTAAAGTGAAACCAGTGTATTCGAACTGAAACTTTCTTTAATATACTTTCTCCCAATTGTATATATTTGTTTCATTTAGCGACCCTTCAGTACAAGGCGCCCTGAGGATTAAAATCTAAAGTTTCATGGCACCGTTGAGTGACCCGGTGAGTGACGTAGAATCATAGGATTAAACGTTACACGCTTTTGCTCTATGAGATTGGGTATATCTGTACTTCTATTCTTTGATCTGTGCTGTTACCAAACAATATTTATTTATTTGTTATTCGGAGAACCAACAGCTAACAATTCAAAATAATAATATAAGCTAGTTATATAACTTAAGTAACAGAAAGCCAATTAAAGGTTCCCACCAGTAGCAACAGGTTAACATACAATTGGTGGTTATCACTAAATTTTACAACGTGTTACCCACAAGCATACAAACAATACCTATGTAAGAAAAAAAGGAAAACATATTATTTATTACGTGATATAAGTCAACCGTTACAGTAACATGCTGTCGCGCATGCGACTCGCTCACTTAAAGAACTCGTCTGTTAAAATCCGTCTTATAGTGGTGATGTTGCTTTTGAAAATGTCAATATCCCGCTCCTTCGTTAGTTCATTTAGGCTTTTACCAGCTCGCAATTAAAGGCTATTTTTTCTATAATTACGTGATGTAAATTGAATTGAGAGGGGAGGGAAGTATCTTTTAGACCTTGATGGAGTATTATAAGGAGTAATATATAAAATCATTAAAAAAAAATAGTCCATTCTTTTTGTAGTTTTTTTTCGTTGTTAGATATCTGTTATGACTTGACATAACCCGTTTTCGGCTTGATGTTGACTTATGGGACACCCAGACGAATGGGACCCTGAAGATTATAAATCTGACCCCGTATCATGGTCGGCCTTTATCACGCGATAAGTGACAAGATAGAGCGTCCGTCTCGTTCTATTGAACGGTGTCAGCCAGTGACGAACGCTGTATCTTGTCACATCTTGGGCCGTCCACGCTACGGGGTCTGATGTCACAGTGAAATCAATTAGCAAAGTAAAAGTAAATGCAATTAAGTGGTAAAACCATCGGTACAGTACACGCAAGCAGTAACAGCGTTAATTAACAGAAAATTGTTGGGTTTCACTAACCGTGGGTGGATACCTTAACCTCGGATATCGTAATTAAGGGAACGATGTGGGCGGGTTCGAATAAACAATGTTTCGATGAAAACTCGTGGTAGGGTTACGTAATTTACATCGGAGATCCTGTATGCTCAGCAGGTCGATCACGTAACGCATTACGGTTTACATTACACTTTAGGTACGTTAGGTAGATCTAAATGTCAAAGGAGAATGGGCAAATTAGTATGGGCGGTGTACCATGAGTGTATACAGTTGAGACATATATCATTTGAAAGCTCTTAAGAAGAGCTTTAATTCTGTCTATGACGCCGAAGACCGGTCGCGTGCAGGGAAGCTCCAATAGCTCATTTTATAACTGCACTGTGGTGTTTACTGGAACTAAATATTCTCATACTAATGCGCCACTTGTGCATAGACAGTGGCGCCAGTATTTTAGTGTATGGCTAAAAAGGCTTGAAAATGAACTGGGTTGAGATCGTAGATTTTTCCTTGAACGAATAAATGTTAAAAGTCCATATTATAACACCTAATTATATCAAAATCCCGCTTCCTTCGCTCGTGCTACTGCACGCGAGATGTCGCTAGTAAATAATGTTGGCTCTACATTGTCGTTTTGACACGCTGACAAGATACAGTTGACGTCTGAGATATTTCATACTGCAAAAAGTTACCATATTTATTTCTCAATGTGTTCAAAATAATCATCATCAAGCTAAAATTAAATCTATAAACTATATATTTGTTGACTAATTTATATTTAATGCTTACGATGGGCTTTGGGGTATTTGGCCTTAGGCAGGTGATTATATCGCCTCATGAGAATCGAAGTTCGTATAGCCCTTACTCTATCGGACTTGCCAATTGATATTTATTGCTTACAATGGCCATTGGGCTCTCTGGCCTTAGGGCAGGTATCATGAGAATCGAATACATACCGGCGAATATAGTCTATCTGGATCGATTTCAGTAGAATTGTATATCTTTTGATTTTACCAAGTTTTCAAGTAATACCTACTAACCTGTTTTTTGGTTTCAACCTATTTGACCTCCCATCGTGTATTTGTTAGACAGCCAGATGCTATTGCCATGACTTATTTTCTACAGAGAGGGACGGTCTCTTATGCAGCTAAATTAAGACCTGGTCCTAAAATGACTGACGACTTACCATAAACATCCTACTTAATTTGGGTGGGTATTTGCCACAACCTCGTTTTAACTAGCGGAAAATAAAAAATAACTGTGGCAAGAATGGTATTTCCCTTTTTGTCACACTTATTGAGATTTGTATACAACTATCTTGCTCGGTCGTGGAGTTGTTATTACCATACCTTGTCCTGAGTAATCATGTCCATGTGCCATGATTAACTTCTGTCGTACTTAGTATCTGGCCCCTATTTCACCAACTTGACAATTGACACCTGACTACGACAATTCTCCGTACATTGCTGGTTCCACAATTAACCTAGCGACCACCTTAACTTCTAGAACAAGCAATGGATGGTGAATTGTCATTGTCAGGTGACAATTGTCAAGTTCGTGAAATAGGGGCCTGGTCTGTGTCAATCAAACATAATGAGATGATCCAACTCATGTGGTGGTTGCCAACTCCAATAATGTATATTATGCTAGTCATAATCATAACGTACGACCCAGACAGAAAAATCCTGGCCTGGGTCGATTGCACTACTCTTTTGGCTGTATAGTGATTTCGATGCTCATACAAAAGATTGGCAACTCTGATAAGTTGCCAATCTTTCGTATGAGCCCCCTTGGCGTCTATTTCCTGCCATTTTACGTTTTCTTTGCCTATAAACCTTACATTTTCAATAAAACTGCTGTCACTGTGGCAGGAGCACAAGGAATAATGACTTAAACTGAGATTGAGCGCCTAAATTGCATATAAAATTATAGACTTCTAACTACCCTTATCCCACGTAATGCAAAGAACGCAGGCAAACGAGCGGGATAAACTATAGCTTACGAGCAATCAAAAAGCATATTCCATACACTGAAAAAAAAGTTTTTTTTTTAAATCGGCTCAATGGTTTCGGAGATAACCCATTACATAAAAACTTACAAACGTACCAAGTTATACTATCTCACAGCCTTTCCTCTTTATAAAATAAGTATAGATTTATGGATTTGGGCACACAAAGAAGAAAAAAAAAGGATTTGTGTGCGGCTGTGTTCGTTTCCATAGTTGCCTGACTGCACGCGTGTCGAGCCGCAACACGCGCTGCCTGACGATAAACAAGGCCAGCACTATAATACACCATTTAATATACGCATATGACTCCGTTTTGTTCTATTCCGGCGACTCATCCAGCGAGCAGTTCTGCTGCACGGTCGCGGATGCGTTGGCCATGCCCGGGAAGGTCGAAGAGGCTCATCGAGATTGCTCGAAGGAACGTACTGGCGCTATACAGGCAGACAGTCTCACCCCCTGACTGTGGGAACCTTAACAGTCTCTGTCCGGAGCTACCAGTTGTGAGACAGGGCCTATTAATAAGTATACGCCTTTATCATACAAAAATCACTGGAATAAGAGACTCGTCTACTATTTAATCATGCCAATTTTTTGATTTTCATGCATGAGACTTCATCCTGCGAAGAAAATTAAGGTCTTGGCGTTTTAAATGACCACCTCGTTCGCAAGTTCATACTTAAGTATCTACTATTAGCAAAACAACGATAATTTTTCGGTGACTGGCATACTATTTAAACGGCAGATTCTGGCAATAGCGAATTCTTAAAACGACAGTGTGTAGTGTCATTAAAGTTGAACCAATATGTTTATAGTGTCATTAAAGTTGAACCAATCGTTAGCTCTCTAACGCTCTCTAAAGTTATGATTATGACAGAAATTCCTTTTGATAGCCAAAGTTAGGTAGGTTAGGTACGTTAAGTAGCTTCAGATGCCCGAAGATCGGATTCCATCGAAACTGTTACGGCTGACCAACCTAGCACTGATCTTTGAAAATGTGACTGTGTGAAAGCATTATGGCGGTGCTGCCTTTAATGGGACTTTTAGGACATAAACATTTAAGTGCCAATTGTAAGTTCGTACTAAAAAAATAAAACATTTGCAGTTTTCTTGATGGTCCTTTCGCCCTAAGAATCTGCCATAATAGGAATCTGTCTTTACCAGCATCAGCTCTTAACCGAATAAAGGAACAGCGGGGTGTGCAATTGTAAACGGTAACTGGTTACTGGTGTAAACATAAAGTACCTACCTAATGAACACCAAAAATTGCCAGGCCATACCTACCAAAGATTAGAATGGAAGAGAACTTGTTATAGACACTTTTTGTGTAATGCTAATAATATTATATTCTTCTTTTAATAACTATAAACTATAAACATTCTGACATGTAATATTGACAATTTCGAATAAATGAATATGAATATGAATATAATAGGGGTGTAGACTCGAAAATTATTATTAATTCAAAAGAAAGAAGGCAAAAAAATATGCCTAGTGACGAAAATCCCATTCAGATATCTCATAGAATTACGAAGCTACAACCGTTTTAATATCGCTTGTTAGAGAGAAAACGCGAACGGTGTGTGACGTCACATTATCCGAGGCTGCCGGGGGGCCTCGTCGACGGGGCGCGGCCCGTTGCCGTCTTTAGTGACGTCACAATCTACAAGCGTCATCGATTCATATGAAATTGCGTTTTGCGAAAAAATATTACATTATTGATTATTTTATTTAATGTCTATTTATTTTGATATCATCATCATATCAGCCGAAAAAGTCCACTGCTGGACATAGGCCTCCCCTAAACAGTGCCACAATGACCGGGCCTGCGCCACTCGCATCCAGTTGGTTGTACTTAGTTTGGTATAGGTCTTCACACACACAGTCCATCCACCTTTTTCTTGGTCTACCTCGTATCGTATATCCAGCCAAATTCATACATAATACTCTTTTGGTCACATGACTTTCATCCCTCCGCATTACGTGCCCATACATAGTTTAGATGTACCAACTAACCCCTTAGTCCTAGATAAGTATATGTTATAATATGTAGCCATGGTTACACAAAACAAATATCATTCATTCATTCATACCACACAAGGCGATTGGCTCTCAATTTATCCTCATAAATACAATAGGTGATACTTTCAGGCATCCCCTTACATTCAACATTTCTTATTCGGTCCGTCCTCGTCACGCCACACATGCTTCTTAACATTCTCATCTCCGTACAATGTAACCATGCATGCATGTTTCTTTTCATCAGTCACCTTTAAGGCCCAAAACTGCGATCCATACATGACGACAGGTCTCACAATGGAGATTCAAACTGGAGAACCCGCCGTAATCGCAAAACATGTGCTCAGTTTTGGACCTACTGATCCGCAGGCCAACATTCTCTAGTTTTTGTCGCCACTTCTCCAGTCTGTTGTCTTGTATGGGTCTCCACGGACAAGAACAATATCATCGGCGGAGAACATACATCAGGTACTCGATCGTATGCCTATTCGAGGTAACAAACACTATATGCAGATTTTTTCTGTGCACTTCTGTATTTTTCGCACAATTGGCGAAGTGAGAAAATGGCGACTGCTACCGATCCCGACCCGTATAATATATAGCAAAAACCGAATTGGTTTTGCGTTATAACACTTTTTCCAGACACGAGACCCTGCTAGATCGATTTCCCGCCCCCGTATTCCAAATGTCATCCAAATCGTTGGAGCATATATAGGTACATATTCCATTTGGCAGTGACGTCGGAGCATAGAGGAAAAATATTATCATGTGATCCCAAACAACAGCAGTTTGGGAGCCAAGAGGAACAATATTTTTCCTGGATCCCATTTGGCAATGACGTGGGAGCAAATAGGAAAAATATCATCCTTGGATCCCAAACAGCAGCGATTTGGGAGTCAAGGGAAAAGTATTATCCTGAGATCCCAATAAAACTGCTTTGGGACTCAAGAAGAAAAATATTATCCCTGGATGCCATTAGGCAGTGAAGTGGGTGCAAAGAGGAAAAATAGAACTTAAGGAAGGCATGAAAAAATATCATTTCATACCATGGGAGCAAAGTGGCATAAATATTATGTTGAAATTCTATAGGATCATAGTCTTGGGAGCCAAGTGGGAGGAGGGTTCGTTTTTCGGAATTTCCATTATTACTGCACCAAAATCCTCCCAAAACTTCTCTTTGACTACGTCATCTCTTCCACTCTAGATGAACATACACACTTACAAAATGTTGTATTACGTTCTCCAGCATTAACTTCATAGCTATATCTCTCTTTCTACTGACATTCGTTACCTCTTGTTGTAGCCTATTGTCTACCTGATAGTTATATGATTTCCTTACTTTAATCCATCTCTTAGGCAGGGTTGCTTTAACAATATAATAAATAGTAAAATACGAAAACACATATGCTAAATGTCAAAATATTAAACAAAACCTTACCTTACCGGGTGCTGCCCGCAGCTAGGCGAGGCCTAAAGCCACCGGTGTTTAGGGCGACGGAGAGAGGAACCTTCTGGCTATTCGCGCCGTGCCTAGGAGTAGATATAGGTACCGCCTTTTGTATCTGACCCATGAAGCGAGTCTTGCGATGTTGGTCGAGACCCATCGCTTAGGGGAACGGTCTGTTCCCCTACACGATTATCGGGAAAAATATCGTCGTAATATCATTACATTACACAGATTAAACAGCTACGGTAACACTATGGATTGAGGTATATTTAACATGAACTACGTAAGTAGTATATTATTTATTATTAAGAAACAGTAAACTCCAAGTACTCCAACACGTGGTGTTTTCGTGCTTGCATCGGAATTTTGCTTGACTGCAGCACTCTTACGTTCATCTGAAACAGTAATCTAATCTATGAAGTGTTTCTAGGCTTTCACATACAAACTTATAAAGCTACAATCTCACAGACTTTTCCTCTTAATAATATTAGCGTAGTGTGTAGACTATTTTCTTTTGTTCAGAAGTTCATGTAGAGAAGCTATTTAGCAATTTGAATCAAAAGAGCCTATGCACGGTCCACTTGCTATGTTGGTTGGCAGGGTATGTCAGGTTCCCAGTGATGTTATTCTGCTCTATCACCAGACCCTCAGTAGTTTATTTACAGAAGCTACTTTGTGAAACCTGTCAATAGAACCCAAACATAACTTGTTCAGCTCCATCATCAGACCCTTAAGCATTTCATATAATACAGAAACTTCTAGGTAAACCCTGTCAATGGCACCTTAACACAGAAACAATATATGGGCTTTCTCAAAGTACCCTACTACGTAGTTTCGCTCCATTATCAGACCCTCAGCATTTCATAAATATGCAGAAACTACCAGGTAAAACCTGTCAATAGAATCAAATCACAGAAAAAATAATGTGCTACCTCAGTCCCCTGAGACGTTGTGTTGTGTCCATTTCTCTGAAACAGTAATTTTATGTTTAATAAATCTTCCGATTCTTTCTCGCATGAAGTTTTTTTAGGTTACTGAATAGCAAGGTTAGCTTTAGTTTAGTATCCATGTTTTATGTCGCAGAATAGGTAAATGTAGGTAGGTACAACTATTTAAATATTGGTCTCAGCTTCCCGATGTTTTTTCCTTCAAGTCATATATAGTTGTACTCGTAATGTATGCGGCCTCTGCCCAGCAAACTACTTCGTACGCTGCTTGCTACGCGTATTGACTTGGTCAACATAAAGGGATTTATCCTAACAGCCGTTTATCTGATCTCCGGTCCCCGTAAACCCAGAACTTCACAATAGTCAGCACATGAGATATTCCTGGAGTTGTAAGCCTCAATAGAATATTATATTAAGGACTTCCAATCAGAATAAATAGGCCATCCTCCTAGCGTTATTCCCGGTTGTGCCCTAACAGCGCAGGGTTCGCTTTGACATATAATCCCAATATTTGAAATAGGCACTTGTTTTACGAAAGCGACTGCCCTTCCAATTCAGAGGGAAAACTAGACCTTATTGGAATTAGAATGGTTTCCTCACGATGTTTGCTTCTCCGAAAATCTAACGGTAAATATTGCGTACGTTCCTAAAAACTCATTGGTACGAGCCGGGATTCTTACCACGACCGCCGCTTGACAGCCGCATAACGGAACCACTATAGGCCTACCGTAGAATTTTCTGAATAAATAGGTATATATATTTATTATATATATCCTTCAATGCACGAAGGCGCGCTGCACTCCATCCTATTAAATACTAAATAAATCAGTATATAGCACCACACGGAATATGGACAGATATGATATGACAGACCTTCAAAATTATAGCGACGAATTATTATTCATCATCTGCCTTTAATATTTGAATGATACACAGAAGAACATGTCAAGTTACTTTCTTTTAAAGTGTGTTTTGAATATCATCCATAACGCGCTTTACATTTTGAGACATGAAAAAAATGTGACTAGAGAATGTTCCCTCCGAGAACCCTTCATTTGTAGTTGCTAGATAAAATGGGCTTGCTTTTATTCACACTGTATGTGAAACCCAATATTTTTGAACATTAATGCCTACTTTCGTGGTCCGTTTTAAGGGGTTCAGGTGAAAGTTCCTTGTAATTTGGCGTCGCGCAGTATCCTCGGCTCCGTTCGAATGTTAGCAAAACGGGCTTTGCATGGTGTTCATTGTGCATCTTGAAACTGCAATAGTTACATATAAGTAATATTTTATTAAATACGAGTCGTAAGTATAATTATTTCAGGAAATTATCATACAAACTTGCAAAGTCGCGCACTCATTAACTTTACTTCCTTATAATTATTATTATTTGCCCACGCGGCTCCACGCGCGTAGGTATTATATTTATATACAAACTGCTCAGCTAGAGTTGCTGCATAAAACGTAGCCTATGTCCCTAAGGTCCATTATTTTATATTATTTACCAGGGAAATATTTGTTTACCATAACATGATACAATTATACATTAGTTATAAAATATATATTTAAATTACATATATTTAAAAAGTGATTACTATAGAAGATAGGTATTATATTGCTACCCATTGAAAGTAAATATATTCATAGGTACATCTGCGGATAAATTCCAAAAGTGTATGTGAAGCTCCCACTAAGCCAACGTGGGGATTACTCTAGAATTCTTAGTCTTGATTGAGAAACCCTGTGCTTCAAAGAAAGATTAACTGTATTCTTACAAGTATTCTTTTGTATTGATGAAATACTTAGGAATTATAATCGACTAACATCTATCCTGGCATCCACAATTAGAAAACATTAACGTTGGAAATATAAAATGAGTATGGCTATTTAAAATTCTACGAAATAATAAAAACGCAACTCTGTTAAAATAAAACAACGCAATTGTGATTCTTCTGGTGTCGCGAGGATCTAAAGGGGTATACAGCGTGTCTGTTCACTGCTTACCATAAGGCAATCTGTATGCTTGTTTGCCATCGTCGTAATCTGTAGGTAATACATATAACTATACTTACTTTTTTACTAATTATGTTATGACGAGGAAAAGTCTGCGAGGTCGCAGTTTTGTTTGTCGGATAGGCAGAAAGACAGACGGACTGAAACATAGTCGGAGACACAGACTCACACACATTTAGGTATGTAGCTATACATACATCGTGGCTGACTTGGCGACATCTCAGCAAATCGACGAACGGTTAATCGGTTAGGCAGACAGACTGACGGAAGCCAAGTGCATGTCAGGCCACGCGCAGTGTAGGGTTCCGTAGTTGCCTGTCTGTCTTAGTTAAGGCGGGATTCTACCGGTGTGCGGCACAAGCATTTTTTGTAATAAATATGCTTGTGCCGCGGCGTTAGCGGCACACGGACAGACGGACGAACGGACAGACGGACGGACAGACAACAGGAGGACAGACGGGCGGACAGACGGACAGACAACAGTTGGACAGACGGACGGACAGACGGACGGACAGATGGACAAACGGGCAGACAACAGGGGGACAGACTTACGGACGGACGGACGGACGGACAGACAGACGGAAAGACGGGCGGACAGACGGACGGACAGCAGGCGGACAGACGGACGGAGGGACGGACAGACAACAGGCAGACGAACGGATGGACAGACGGACAGACGAATAGACAGTTGGATAGACGGACGGACGGACGGACGGAAAGGCGGACAGACAACAGGCGGACGGACGGACGGACGAACGGACGGAAGGGCAGACAACAGGCGGACAGACGGACGGATGGACGGACGGACGGACGGACAGACGGATAGACGGGCGCACAGATGGATATGGCGAAAATATAAGGGTTCCTTGTTGACTACGGAACCCTAAAAATGTAAAGCAACCTCGACACAACAAACATAGCTAAGAACAGTTAACTTTATGCATAGCTTTGCATTTGACTAAACCATCTGGAGAGACAAGACATTCAATTAAATAATGAAATGAAAAGATTTCTCAAAAAACCCAACTGCTTTTTTGAAATTGTACTTATAGCCTATGTCACTCCCACGATTAAGAGGAATCACCTCATATGTCGAAATCCGTCAAACGCTTTAGGCTGCAGGGCGTGCCAAAGAATAAGGTCACATACATACATACATTCGCTCGAAAAACATAACCCTCCTCTCCTTCGGCAGTTAGGGTAAAAACAGACTCAAATCAGTTAATCCGTTTGGAAACTATGTAAACTACTATATGTATAATATTAATATATACTATGTCAAAATCTATCAACCCGTTTGGACTGTAGCCCGTGAAATTGCATTTTCTTGTCCACATACATACACACACCTTACGCTCGATGTGGGAGTTTATGTCTGATATGGTATTACTACTTGGTGCCTACTATGTTAGACTATAGTGTTTAAGAAAAAAGAAACGCGACATGAAACCAAATGAGAGTATTTTTCACAATGTGGCCGGGCTATGCGCATGTGACATGGACGAGGTTGCAAGCCTCAGTGGAGTTTGTTGTCCTCTTACCATCAGACGGGCCATACGGTTACTATTATAAGTATTTAAAATAAGTATCCTTCTTTATTTGTACCTGGTCCCACGGCTCTGTCCGTGTTTTGCAGAGAAATCCCATTTCACGGGGCATAATATGGGTAGGACGTTTTCTAAAAGTTCCACACTAGTGCAAAAAAAAGTGGAGTGGAATATTTGAGAAATCCCACTATGACTCCCGTTCTGCAACAATTCATATTCGATCTATTTATAAGTGTAGGTACGACGGTAGCTAATGGCCATATAAACGCGACGGCGTTTGGTTTTTATACGGGAACGAGACATAGGTAAGTGTTTATTTTTCAATTAGATCTTAGCGGTACATAAATGCCCTACGACTTACCATTTCGGCAAAATAAAATGAAATGGTATTGTACCAAGTTTCAAGTTTCTTTATTTGGCCAAGTAACAAAATAACGTTACATCTACCTACTCGTAAACCTACACAGATAAAAAAACTGGTAATATGATATTACTTCCTCTAGCTCTAGAATGATGGTTACTTAGTACTTACCTACTAAGTAAATACACGCAATACAATTGCTCAAAGGTTAGCTGGAAGAAATCCCTCTCAGGGATAAGCTCGCCTTTGTACATGTATCATCTGTTCTTCAGTTATTGTTTAGTTGTTGTGTTCTGTACCATGTACAATAAAGAATTGACATACATACATACAAACATACATACATACAATTCATATTGCAGTTGCTACAATATTGTAAAATGAGATTTAATCATCTCAAAAGTCTCTCATGTATAGATTATGTAGGTATACCTGTGTGTATGTAGGTACACGCAGTCAGAGAAGACGCCTCACAGCCGGCACAGCTGAATGTTACGTCACTGGCATTTGGACCTGTCTTACTGGCATAGTATATCCGCCTTACAGAAGATCACAGTCATAACACTACTAACTACTCGATTTATAGGTAGGTGATATATGGTATATATGTATATGGTGTTGTGTGGTTGAGCGTAAAGTCACCAGAACTCCCGACGAAGCGCGGCCGCGGTGTTGAGCGGGTGGGACCAGCATTTGTCTCTAGCTATCAACACAACCAATTTCTTAAACGATATAGGGTCAACAACGCGCTTGTGATTCTTCGCGAGGGTCTACATGCAGGGTGCATACAGGGTGTCATTTTCTGCTTACCAAATGGCAAGCCGTATTGTTTGCCTCCGTCGTAAGCTGAACGTATAATATACATAGTCCAGTTTTGCTAGTAGTCTCACCTGTACGTCTAGCACAACTTGCCGACAAGTCGCTTCGCGCGCGACTGAGCGCCCCCTGTCTCACCGTGCAAATTCGAAAGAGGAGGGTAGATCTTTCTAAACTCGCATCGCGGCGCGGCGTCAGTTGTGCTAGCCCCCCTGGTGGTAAGCGCCTGACGACAGAGCCTTAGATACACACACGGTTCAGTAATAACCTATTCACTCTTGTTTTGAAGGCACCCAAATCATAAATGTTAGTGAAAAATACAAATAACGGGAGCTAATTCCATTATTTAGCAGTTCACATTATACTATTACACATTTATAATATTACTAGCTGCCCGCCAGGTTTCACCCCCGTATTGCACGGAACGCATGTAAATTCGCAGGATACAATATGTCCAACCGGAAAGGAAAGTCAGTCAGTACACAGGTGAAAGAATTTATGAAATCGGACAAGTGCATCCGGAGATTCCCGTTACATACAAACTTACAAAATAGAACAAAACAAAGACACAAACCTCAACGACTTTTCCTTTCTATAATATTAGTATAGATAGTACCAAATTGAAGTATAGATTTGAATAAAAGTGAAAACTAGCTGACCACAAGGCATCAATCGCGTATTGCAAAGAACACAGGCAATCCCGCGGAATAAAATATAGACTACGTGCGTCCCAAAAAAATTTTTTTTTAATCGGTCCCGTAGTGCCGGCGATAACTCATACATACAAACTTAAATCCTGACAAGCTTACAAAGCTCCAATCTCACAGACTTTTCCTCTTTATGATATTAGTAGACTAGCTGTCCACGCTGCTTCACACGCTAGAAGCTAGGGGCTGGTCCATATATTACGTCATCGTTTTTTGTCGATTATTGACCCTCCCCCCTCATCAAACTGTTAATTCTTTGATTGGAACCTCCACGCCTATTAAAAGGACTACCGTCATCCAATGGTCAGCCTACGAATGAACTCCCTTCACACAAACTTACATATTCACTAACTTTACCTATTTATGATAAAAATTGTTGTAATACTACGATGATGACAAACAATACTGTCTAGGGATCGTGGTCTTGCGAGAACTCGTTCATTTTTTAGGAGACTGAGGCTCGTACAACTTTTGTACGATATTGAGCGAGATTGAGCGAGGCAGCCTAATCCCTACGATCCTTTTCCGTTGATACAATATAAAATCATAAAATTAGTAGATTAACACGAGATACTCACCAACATATGTAAATAATCAATTTAGACTTGATTTCACATCAGGATAATAAATTATGCTAGAATATTAAAATATTTGATCACTTGACAAATATTGTATTTATTTCCATATGACATGTGGTGACTGACACGACGTGTCAGAATTTTATTTTTAATGAAATCAAACCTCTTTGTGCTAGAGCTAGACTATCGACTTAGCTGCTATAATACATAATATTATATCAACTGAGATATGTACTACTACAGACATCTAGTGTCCAGTAGAAGAAGTTTATACCATCAATTAGCGTAGCGTTAATTGAGCGTTAGCATCAACAAATCATTAT
Source organism: Epinotia bilunana (assembly GCA_947049275.1). Lineage (NCBI taxonomy): Eukaryota > Metazoa > Arthropoda > Insecta > Lepidoptera > Tortricidae > Epinotia > Epinotia bilunana. The sequence goes on along the minus strand of OX346266.1, from coordinate 16,532,615 downwards.
AATCTTACCCCTGCACGCGTTGGAACAAAGTTGTAATTAATAAAAAATAACGTATATCCTAGCCTATAATGTAGTATATGTCGCTATTGTATACACGTGGGCATCTTTGCACAGTAGCCGATTTTTCATTCACACATATCTTTAATTACTTAATTCCAGCCCTGTAAATATTTCAGCGTCGGTGTTGGTAGCCTAACATAAGCTAATTGTCATGTTCTTTTATGTTAGATACCGTTTTACTGATTATACCAATTGGATTTTGTTAATTAACAGTTTTTATGTTTTACATACTTTGGTTAATTACTAGACCCCTGCACGCCGTTCAACATTGGTCCCATATAATGAAATAATGCCATGGTTAAGACCTTTCAAACGAGATATGTCTCAACTGTATACACTCATGGTACAAAATGCCCATTCTCCTTTAATATGGAAAAATGACAGTTGGATTGACCTTACGCGCGTTCGGAACGTTACAATAAACCCTTATTTGTTATTAAAACATAAAAATAAATTAGGGGCCATCTTACACAAATCGATCTAAATGGTAGGTACTAGACAACGATATATTTAATAGATAAAAATACTTGAATACCTACATAGAAAACATTCAAGACTCCGAAACGAATATTCAAGCTCTTCACACAAATATTTGCCCTTATCAGGATTCGAGCCCAGGACCTTCTGTTTTGTAGGCAGCGTCACTACCCACTAGGCTAATCACTAGTTCAACTAGGTTACACTGTCAATATTCTCACAAATTTTAAATATACAACGTGGGTAGTGACGCTGGTCACTACCCACTAGGCTAATCACTGTCAATATTCTCACAAATAAATATACAACGTGGGTAGTGACGCTGGTCACTACCCACTAGGCTAATCACTGTCAATATTCTCACAAATAAATATACAACGTGGGTAATGACGCTGGTCACTACCCACTAGGCTAATCACTGTCAATATTCTCACAAATAAATATACAACGTGGGTAGTCACGCTGGTCACTACCCACTAGGCTAATCACTGTCAATATTCTCACAAATAAATATACAACGTGGGCAATGACGCTGGTCACTACCCACTAGGCTAATCACTGTCAATATTCTCACAAATAAATATACAACGTGGGTAATGACGCTGGTCACTACCCACTAGGCTAATGACTGTCAATATTCTCACAAATAAATATACAACGTGGGTAGTCACGCTGGTCACTACCCACTAGGTTACACTGTCAATATTCTCACAAATAAATATACAACGTGACTAGTGACGCTGGTCACTACCCACTAGGCTAAGCGGTCGTATTCGTCTGCGCCTGCATACATACATATACTCACCGGCAACAAGTTTGGCCCAAATTAGAAAAATGTATTTAATGGGCCAAATTTTCTGCCGGTGACTGTATTATCACACCTATTTCCAGAAGGTGTAGGCAGAGATCACGGATTTCCACTTGCTGCGATCTTGACAAGCACTTTCATGACATTCTTCATACATGCACTTCGGTTTGGTTACTCTTGACCTGACCTTTCCTTAGGATTTCCCCGATTTGGTCGGAGAAAGCTCGACGAGATCGTGCTTCCAACTGTACCACTCACTTTCCCATCTCTTTGTTAATCTTCTTCACTATGCCTTCAGTCACTCCACACCTCTCTCTTATCTTGAGCCTGCATGTAGCGGAAAATCTCCTGAACCGATTCCGATTTTTCCAAAACTTGATTCACCAGTGTGAAGAATGGACCTTCGGGGTGGACTTAGGCAATTTTTTTGTCTCCTCGGGACCTTTATAGGCTACAAATATTTTATTCCGCGGCATCGCTTGCGTTCTGTGCAATACGCGGGCGGAGCCGCGCGACCAGGTAGTCATATACTGACATACGTTTTTTAAATTTATCTAGAAGAAGGGACGCAGAGATTGCAGAATAGGTTAGGTATACTGACTCTAGTGCACACAAAAATGTATGTAAGTTCTTAGAAATATGCAAAAAAACAGCCGCTTGCCTGTATAAACTGCTCAAATTTCACTGCACCTATATGAAATCGGTGGCAGCCGGATACCACCGAGCTGACTGAAACCAGAACGTGAACATAAGCACTCAACTAAAAGTGAATTAACCCGCTTGTTCGGGCTCGTTGGGACCACCTCAACGAGTAGTTCATCATCATCATATCAGCCGAAAGACGACTGCTGGACATAGGCCTCCCCCAAAGAGCGCCACAATGACCGGTCCTGCGCCACCTTGTCCAGCCTTCGGGTACGTGGTCGCCACTCGAGAACCTTTCCGCCCCAAAGGGCATCGGTTCTACGTGCAATGTGCCGCGCCTAATGACACTTAAGTTTTTCGGAGGGCTATATCGGTTACCTTGGTTCTGCTGGTAACGAATAGTTGATGATTGCAAAAGTACAGTAAGCAACAGAAGCTTGCATTAAAATTAAATTTTGACAGAAACTTACATCGAATCGTCCCAATAGCGCATCCCTACCTGAGCTCCAATTAAGGCGCCGACGGCCATCGAAAAAGCATTAGCGCCCCAGTAATTAAGGGCACGCGCGCAGCACCTACAATTTGCATGCGGTCGGCCATGAAGCAAGCAACACGGCGTGGTGGAACTTATATCAAGTGGACTTGGGATGTTTTTGCAGGCAGCCTGTCATCTTGTGTCAGTTTATTGCAAATTGACAATTGATAGATCTCAGGTGATACCACCGAAGGCAGGCAGGCATATTTTTAGGGTTCCGTACCTCAAAAGGAAAAAACGGAAACCTTATAGGATCACTCGTGCGTCTGTCTGTCCGTCCTTCACAGCCTATTTTCTCCGAAACTACTGAACCAATTATGTTGAAATTTGGTACACATATGTAAGTTTGTGACCCAAAGAGGAACATGTAACGCAAACAAATGAATTTGAAACATGGGGGCCACTTTTGGGGGGAAAATGAGAAATTTAAAAAATAAAGTTCTGAATATACTATCGTGTTACGTATCAAATGAAAAAGCTCATTGTGTGCATCTAAAATATTTTTTTTTGTAATTTTAAAATAATTTGTTAAGAATTTTTTAAAGAAAATAGCCAAAAAATGACCATCCCCCCCCCCCCCTTCTTCTCCGAAACTACCGAGTATAAAATTTTGAAAAAAATACACAAAATAGTTCTTTACCTACAGATAACAGGAAAACCTATTAGAAATGTGCAGTCAAGCGTGAGTCGGACTTAATACGGTATTTGTCAAAAATCAAATCAGCTTATTTTGTGCCGTTTTTATAGATAATGGTACGGAACCCTCCGTGCGCGAGTCCGACTCGCACTTGCCAAAGATAAATAGATCTGACACTTGCCATCTTGGCAAGTGTCACATCTATTTATCTTTGTTAGGTAGTATAATTCGTTATTTCAAAATTCATTTGTTCCTTTACTGATGTTGGCAAAGGCTTTCAAGGATGCCATTTCTCAAATTTCAGGTCTAGGGTTTATCACGATTTGTTAGGTATATTCACCGTCAGTCTATTACCTTTTCACGCTTAAACGGCTGAACGGGTTGTATTGGAATTAGGTATGGAGATTGTTTGAGAGAAAAGTGAACAAAGGATACTTTCATCCCAGGAGGGTGTAAAAGGGATAGAAGGTTGCTGGTTCTGTACCTCAACCGACCGCAGCAAAATTGAAAACTGATAATTTTCATCACACCAAATCCTCTGTGATATGAAAACAAACCGGTTATACTACTCATAAGAAACTTGAGCGTGAAAGCAATAACCTCGCCATAGAAGAATATTACAGACAATATCAATATTATCAGTATTGGAGTGAATCGGCGATAAAACTAAGCGGTCGGTGGCATCGCGCGGTTACGACTGTTCGAATGACTGCGATTTCATTGCGACACGTCCACGGGTGTTAGGGACAGTGTCCACTATACGTGTCTATTGCTTAAATGTGCTAAATTATTAATTTTCAGAGGGTGAAAAAAAAACGAATCATATTTTTTTTTACTTTTTCTGGGGTGTTGTACAGTCAAGTGTAAAAATATGGGTGCATACAACTTACTCATAAATATGTCCCATAGCTCTTAATATCAGCGGATTAAGGTTTTGGTACATATTTATGAGAGGATTAAATCGATACATATTTTTGCACTTGACTGTACATCGACATTGTATGATAGGTATATTATGTCATTGTGCAAAGCATACAAATCGCATGCACGCGCAATTGTTTCGGAATTCCTCCGCGAGCGCATCGTTTAAATGGCATATCGAAGAGAACCTCACTTGTCGTTCTTGTTCGGTGTCCTAGAAACTTCGATTCGATACCTGAGTATCTGTTTAAAAAACTCGCCGTGGTACGCACGACGAGGCTACTAGCATATCCCCAGTGTAAAACCAACGGGGCAATGAGCAAAGATTTGATAATTCCTTCGAGGTAAATAACAATAAATTATAATAAATTATAAAAACGAATAAATAAATAAAAATGACAAGAGAGAAAAATCTTAAAAAAAATTTGCTTAGTAAATAATGGTAACCACAGGCGGTCTTATCGCTTTAAAGCGATCTCTTCCAGGCAACTTTTGTATAGCCATGAAACATTTAAAAACTAGAATTTTAAACGGGTAGTGCAGGAATTAATCAAGAAGAGCATACTAACACATCAATCACAAGGTTAAATCTCTACAAGGTCAAATTTCTACAAGTCTAAAAATATTCAACCAAATTACTTAGGCGTGAAAATAAATGGGCGTAATCTCACATTTACAATATGCATGATGCATGCATAGGGCGGAGCACCCATATAAGCCGATTACCACAGGCTTGCCTAAAAATTATTTATAGGCAAGCATATATATATATATATATATATATATATATATATATATAGCATATATATATAACAGTTTATGTCCAATAATTACAATGGCCCTTATTTTGTTTTGAGCAGTATATATATATATATATATATATATATATATATATATATATATATATATATATATATATATATATACTGCTCAAAACAAAATAAGGGCCATTGTAATTATTGGACATAAACTTATTGATAAGTGGCTAATTAATGAACTCCCGTATAAGGATACGAATGTATTCTGAAGGCAGAATCTAACCTCTTTCATGCTGGAGGTTAAGTCTAAAAGCTAGAAAAAATATTTATTACTGTTTAATATAATTTTCACGTAACGATCACCATACTTGTGGCCCCTATTTTCTTTTGAGTAGTATATATATATAGTTATATAGTCTTACTCTTTAATAATTTTATTTGCTTCGGGTTGCACATCGAAAAAGTTCACGCCGCCACTGATAGGTGTGCATAATATAAATGTGATGGAATGGATGTTGGTTTATTCACAAATCCTCTTTACATCTCTTATCTTTCAGTGTGCGTCGCGTCAATGCAACAGAAAGCGCTTGACTGAAACGTCCGCGATATGGAAACGGCGGAAATAATCCCTTCGATTTGCAGTCCACTAGGCAGTTGGCGATGGTACAATTCACTGGGATTTCCCCGCTTATGTGTCCTATGCGCCTTTGGCTACGAAGGGAGTGTGTAGCGTGTGTAAACGGATTAGATTGGCCTTCGTGTTTTATGGTACATTTTAGCGAGGGCTTTAGAACTTCAGAATATTGTGAGACCGTGACTAATTGTTCTGTATCAGAGACGAGCCAATAATTAAGACCGCCAATCTGTAAGTATCCTACTAATACCTATTATAAATGCGAAAGTTTGGATGTTTGTTACTCAATCACGCTGAAACGGCTTAACCGATTTGGTGGACAATTTCCATGAAGATCGTTTATAGCCTCGATTAAAATATAGGATAGCTTTTATCCCGGGTCCACGCATACGAAGTCGCGGGCGGAAGCTAGTATCACTATAATCATCATACGAAGAGACATAGTTCAGAAATAAAAGCACTTTCAGTAAATGTCCCAGGGCAGTCTTTTCTTTACTCGTCTCTGAATGTATTGACAGGTTATTATTGGAAGGACTAGCGACGTAGTGCGAAGAAGTTTATGGCACTATTAAAAGTGCTTTAAGTACCTACGGGTGAATTTGATTGATTAAATCTAATAATTGCGACCAGTTAACAAATGCTGAACCTACCTTCGCCAAACATAATTATGTACCCATTTACTTACTATACGCATTTATATTTCTACCATTAAACTAAACTTTACTCAGTGGTTATTATTCTAATTATACTCGTCCATATGATCTCAAGAACACTCATAAATTATATTTTGCGCATAGAAGGCTAAGTAATGGCCAACTTTATAAATGAATAAGCTTATTCTACGCGCAATATATCTCCAAAAGATAAAGAAACGGAACTGAAAAACTTGGCAGTGACTTTATCGCACTTTATATAGCATTAAATTCAAGTTAACAGTTTTAACTCGCACATAAACACAGGCGCTTGGTCCGTTCACCGCTGACACGGTTTATATATTGTGACCAGTATTTTAATTATGGATTTAGCTATTGTCCATCAACCAAGGATTTAAAGAAAGAAAGAAAGATACATTTACCGGTTGCTGTGCCTTAAAAGAGCCCGGGGTCCGTTTTAGCATTAGCAAGATTATATTATTGCCAAGGAGATACAGGGATTATACTTATATGGTTATTCATAAAACTTAAAATGCCTCTGATAAATAAAATATGTTTTGTCCCTTTCTTAGGATTACAAATGTCAAAATGACAGAAAGAGAGAGGTTTATTTAACGTTTATGAATACGGCCGTAATTCTAGGCTCTGAATGAATGAACGGTGCATGAAATTTTACTTAATTGCTAGTAGTGGACGTTTTTGGGCTGATATTAATGATGAATAATGATGATTATAAAAAATAAAAAATAAAATAAATATAAGGGGACAATCTTACACAAATCGCACTAGCCCCATAGTAAGCTCAATAAGGCTTGTGTTACGGGTACTAGACGACGATATATTTAATAGATATAAATACTTAAATACATAACATATATAAAATATATAATATATAGATATAAAATATACAACGAGACTGATTGGTTAAGAGAAGAAAAAAGTGCAGCAAAGTTGAATTGAAAAATAGATTAAAAAAGATATTTTTGGAAAAATTACATTAATACTTACATAGGTAAAAAAGAATGCTCGCAGTAAAAAAATAATTGAACAAATAAATAATTGTAAAAGTATAGCACTTTAAGTGCAGAGGTGAAGTGTTCAGGCATTGTCATATTTAGTGTGTAAGTTAGTGTTTAAGATCATATGTGCCTAGTTCATATAGCATACCTAACATAGTTTTAACATAGGTACTTAACATTAGTTAAAATGAGCGCGGTCTCGCCAACAAACTGTTATCGCAGTTTGGCGAGTAACATAACATTGTTAATTGTTTTGTACTTTTGATAAATAAATAAAAAAAAAAACAGAAAACATCCAAGACTCAGAAACAAATATTCATGCTCATCACACAAATATTTGTCCTTACCGGGATTCGAACCCAGGACCTTCAGCTTCGTAGGCAGCGTCACTACCCACTAGGCTAACCGGTCGTCAAATTATGATGCTAAGCATCCGTCCACACTCAAAGTTACGCAATATGGAGCCACTCATCGCCAGGCAATACTCACGCTAACAGATACTGATGGTCATAAAGTAGGTAAAAACCCTAATTATTGATACTAGTAGATACAATAAGCCACTCTACTCGTTTTTTTGTGTCGAATCCTAGTTTAATGTCCCTTGCCGAACTTTCTTGAACTAATTTGGAGAAATTCTAAGGAAAGGTCAGGTTTCCGACGAGACTGTATGAGGAAATGTTACGAAAGTGAATAAAGCGAAGTTTGTCAGGATCATATCATAGCAAATGGAAGTCCGTGATTTCTGTCTACCCCTCCGGGAAACAGGCGAGAACTATGGATATAGTGTACTTAATTTAAAAGCAAAGCGTTATACTCACACTATATAATGTAATACAGAACCACACATTTTCTCAACAAAGTATATAAGATAAGATACGCAAAAAAACACAAAAGCACAATCTCAAAAACACATTAAAAAGAAGTAAGCAGGTAAAAATATATATATAAGGCATCACGTTTGCGACGGAGCGGGGAGTGATTCAAAATATGATGCTGCACTCTTTAACCTTAGGGCCTATGCACACTTCGTTTCCCACACCTAGCAGATGGTAGTGGGGGTACGCCCGTCGACGGCGCGTGAAATAACGCAGTTGTATCGGCCCTTATGAAGTAAAGTACGGTGCTCAATATACTGGTTGTAATATTAACATCGCGGCAACCTGGCCCTGCGTGGTTGGCGCTCGGCCACGAGCTAGCAGGCGCATCTGCACCCGCGCTAATTTACTACGCGGTTCTCAGTACCACTAACGCTATGTGATACCATTAGGACAATAATCTAGACTCTAGGGTACAGCCGGCAGATGCACGTAGGTATTACTTGGACATTAGTATTAACGAATGTTTTGTCAATAACCTGAAACTCCATTTAGGAACGTGCTAATGGCGTATTAACTAACTTGAAATGACGTAAGGGACAGCGTACTCACTAAAACTACCCAGTCAGATTCGCTCTCCGAATTCAGCTCTTATGAGAACATATACCTAAAAGATCTCAAGCGAGGTTTTTTTTTAAAACAGGAGGTAGGATTTTAGCAGCTGCAGCTGCTATGCCACTCCTCTGGAGTTAAGAGATTCGTGTGTGGCAGACGGACAGACAGGTAGACAGAGCAATCAAAAACGTTAAATACTGTATCAAGCTTGACAGTCATTGGCGTCACATTTACCATTAAATTCGTCGATTAATAACTGTTCTATGTCATCCGTGGCATAATCAATTCAGCTGAAACCAACCAATTCGACATTCCTTCAATCCACTCATTTAATAATCGATGAAATAGAGCTGAATTAACAGTTAAGTAGGCTAGATAGGCAATGACGGAATGTCACTCAGTCACAATACGGTAATTGACAACAGTAAAAATAAATGTTTCAAACATTAAACTCACCAAAGCTGTCGAAAAAAATACGCGGATTGACCATGTAGGTACTGTCGTGACGTCACTTGTTTTATGTGGTTCTATGCTTCGCGCTGCGCCGCCCGCATCCCGCGCCTGAGGGGCTACCGCGAAACGAAAACAAACTTCGTTCGTGTATCTCCCTCTCTGTCGCTCGAACTAGCAAGTGCGGCAGAGACGGAGATACACGAACGAAGTTCGTTTTCGTTTCGCGGTAGCCCCTCAGTATTGGTCTGGTAGGCGACTTCAATAGCTGACGACTGTGTTTCTTTCGCGCGAGGATTTCGCCCACTTAGGACACAGCGGTTGCTGATTTCACTATATCAGTCCCCAAATATGTTCCAGTCGAAGTTGGTGCTACATTATATTTGAACATACGTGTCAGGAAAGTTTTAAAAGCATATGCCTACAACAAGGGTTTGACAACATAATGTTGAATCACACATATCTGAACAGTGAACATGCACTTCTAAAAGTCGTGTTCAGTTCGAGCACCTTGTCCGCAACAATGTATCTCGATGGAGATTGTAGTGTCAGTCATCATCATATAGTTAGTAGCAGCCAAATTAGCCAAATACATCGTAACCCTTACTACTATAATAATAAAGACGTGTTTAAATATTTTTGGCTACTTTGTCTGCTACCAACTATATGATGCTGACTGTACCTACGAAAGTGGTAGGTAGCAGATATCGAGTCGCAAAACAAGCCACGTAATGAAAAGCAGATCAGCCATCCATCAAAGCCGGCGCGAACAAAAACTCGGCCGTGAATAATGTCGCTCGGAATTAAATCCGACGCCATACCGCACATGTGGCGCCTGGCTTCTTATATCTGAGATACTTGGAGGCTAGACGTGAAAGCTAGCATTCAGGGAAAGTGAAAGGTCCGAGGTGAAGGATGATATTTTGCCGGCTCGGTAAAATATTGCAATCCGTATTGTAAACGGATAAAATTTCTGCCCACCTCTCATACGTAAACTGCAATAACATCATTCGAAATATACCGTATTAAAAAAAAAAAAAAAAATTCTAGAAATTCAGGGCATCGACCAGGTTTGCCTCAAAATAGTGTCTATTATATTATAGTATTTCGAATCAAACAATGCTTTAGGTTTGATCAGTTTAAAATAACAGTTGGCTAAGTTCAAAGGCCGCTTTCATATTCGTCGGTACTGGCTCGGTGCGGAATCAGTAAGCTGTCAGTGTTAACTGTCGATCAAGTCAGTACCGATTCTTTACTGGGTGCGAAAGCGAGGCGGCTATTTACATACATACATGCGTACCGCACCGCGTCCTTTTTGCTTAGGAACGACACAAATAAAGGCAGTTTTACATCACCTTACTCGACAGAAAGTCTCTGTTTGACAAATGTATTTCCCACCACGTTTAGTGTAAGCTTGAATACTTTTCGGCCTGGTCCCCCGTGGATACTGCAGTCGGCCTCGGAAGGTACATTGTACTGCAGAGTGCACGTGGCGCACAGAGTAACCCGCTACTAGAGGGCACAGCTTGTTAAGAATATAACTGTAGCCGTGCCAATAAGGAATACAATCTAAAATGGCGGCTTTTACTATGAATGACATGTGTGAATATAGTAGTACGCGAATCGAGATATAGTGCGAGAATGGGCGCCATTTTAGATTATATTCTTTACTAGCTGATGCCCGCGGCTTCGCCCGCGTGGTTATAGGAAATGTAACATATTGAATTTTCCCGTGGGAATTAGATGTTTTCCCGCTGGAAAAAGTAGTCTGTCACTCTGCAGCTTCTAAAAAATCACCGTACAAAAAATCACATTAATAAGACGCTACGTCGCGACGTGAAAGAAGGACAAACACACACACTTTCGCATTTATAATATTAGTAAGGATTGGCGCGGCTTAGTAGAACAAAACAGACTGTTTCAATACGTTTAGTTCTATACGCGTAGGGCGTAGGACTAGACAGAATAAGTTCCTACTTGAAGTTGAATACTTGTCGGCCTAGTCCCCCGTGGACACTGCAGTCGGCCCCCGACGTACCCACTGGTACTACATACGCATTAATACACATTGTATGTTATATGCCCACTGCGGGTCATGCACGTGGCGCACAGAGTAACCCGCAGAGGCAAAATTAAATTTGTTCAAACTGTATGATATTTACTTACGGCCATTCCCAATAATCAATCCACGGATAGTTTTCCTTACCAGCAGTTACATTTTGACACATTTTCTACGGGTAATCTGTCAAAATGTAACTGCTGGTAGGAAAACTACCATTCCCAATAATCAATCCATGGAGGATTGATTATTGGGAATGGTCGTGTACAAGACACCGTTTTTAGGGTATCGTAGCCAAAATGGCCAAACGGAACCTATAGTTTCGTCATGTCCGTATGTCTGTATATCACAGGTACATAAAACAGGTTAAGGATCGTGTCCACTGCCTGGCAATAATTACGATGTTGATGGGGAAGTAGATAGGGAGAGTGTGGACTGCACAACAGAGGGGTTTATGGTAGTCCAGACCCAGAGAGACACTCTGAAGTACTGTCTATACATTAGTTATTTATTCACCCTCTCACACGGTATATATATACCTACTAGTAGCTAGGTCGCTACATGCATAATCATTCATACATCTCGCACGTACTTAATCTATGGCTGATCTTATTACACGTTTTGTACAATATATAGGTTGCATTAATTATTTGACGATCGTGATATAAAGTCGTATAAATTGTCTGAATACGTTATGAAAGGTAATGTATTTTTACATTATAAAATTATAATAATTCACAATAGCTTCCTAGCTATTACGAAATAGTACTTTAATAGACTAATGTGAACATTAATGCCCTTATTCATAAATGTAACATCAAACATAGGTACTCCATAATTCATTTGCGATGTCTGGCACTTTGCCATTTGCGTTTGTGAGAAAGACACAAAACACATTTGACTTAAAAAGGTTTCTTAAGTTTTATAAATAAGATGGTTAATATTCGAACTAGCAGCCTCTGTCCTCGCATACTCTGCTCGTAATCTCGATAGAGTAATGTATCACGGGCGGACTCAGGCCGTATAAATCAATCGTCCTAATAGTTGCTGACTACTGCCAATATTTTTATCTGTATGGATATTACGTGTTTCTAATTCCCTGATGGACAGCGGATTAGCTGTCGAAGATTTATCGTTACGGTGGAAAAGGAACACATGCATACTTATACATGTAAAGTTTATTTTTACGATTGATAGAATCGGATTCTTTTGTTTTATCCAACTTGGGCTCCTTTAGGGCACTACCGGGAATAACGCTAGGAGTCACATGTAAGAAGAAAGAATGAAATTATCATCTGAATTGTTTGGTCGAATCGAATTGATACGACGTGCCGTGCCGTGTACAAATGAATGAATACACATCATCCATTAGAAAGGGCCTGTCTGCCTGCCTGTTTCTAGCAGTCAGACGTTTACAAACTAATTATATGTATACTAGGTACCGTCGTCAAGACAAAAACTTGACTTTCCAGCCGCCGTTATCAAAATACAACCATTTTTGTAACATTGATTAAATATGAGTGCCACTGCCACTACGTTCGCCTGTTCTTTTGTAACACTTGTCTACAGATACAGAAGTCAAATGTATGTACAAAAAGATTCAAAACCTAACGTAGTGACATAGTACAACTCTTCGTTAATCTATGTCAGAAAAATTATAATATAATTTTTATACAAAGATAGGCGACCACGGTGGCTCGAAATGCAAGTTTTTGAATGGGGCGTGCGGCAGTCCGCATTTCCCTTTAAAGTTAAAATTCACAAAAGAAATGCTCGAAATTTATTTTTCTTGTTAGATTCAGCAACAATGCTAGTAAAAAGTGTATATGTATGCCTAACTTCGAATGCACCATATAGCATATACAGTTCAGTGTCAATTTTATTTTTTTCTGTAAATTATCTGTTAAATAGCATTCATGTTTTAATAATAAATGGAGGTGCCAGATTTATTAACTACCTGCTGCCTACTCCGGTTTAATAAAGTAAGTACCTACCTACTTCAATTATAATTCGTAGCCAATTCATGACAATCAAAGTAACACGAAATGCTTAACGATTTCCCTAACTTATATTACATTTCAGTGACGAATAATTAATCAAAATTACATTTCGAACTGCCATTTCGCTTTAAGATTACAATATTGAACCAACTGCCAGAGAGCCAATTGTATGCAAATCCAGATGCTCTTCACAACTTGTTCCTTCAACTCAACGTTTCCCCCAGTATATTTTGACGCCGGGTTTCGTAATAACAAGGTGTGACCGAAACTCTGTCGTACACTGGTTTAGGTGAAGTGAGGTGAGGTGAAGCGTGAGTCAGCTCAGAGTCACCCGCTGTTGACAATCGTTAAAACTTTATAAATGGCCATGAAAGTCGTTCGAGGAAATTCCTTTTGCTTAATTAGGAGTTTCCACTTTCGAATCGATTATTTGTACAAAGGTTTTCAAGTTTCACTTGTGACGGGGCGTGGAGCATTTTCACTTTGGATTCATTACATTACAACATAACTTAATTTTGCCTAATACTGAAATAAAGTTGTATAATAACCCAAAACCAATTCTTCGATAGAACTAGGCGCATGCGGAATTTTAAACTTTTCCGAGAGCTTACTGACGTTGCCCTGATTTCCATTGTAATAAGATTAAGTAGGGCAAAAATTTACTGACTGTTGAGTTTGTTCGGTGTTTCTTCTTTTTTATTTTTTATTTATCAAAAGTACCAAACAATTAACAATGTTATGTTACTCGCCAAACTGCGATAACAGTTTGTTGGCGAGACCGCGCTCATCTTTCTGAAACGTTGCTATATTCTGACTTGTAAAAGTGCCATTGCGGCCTACTTACATAACAAAGTTCACTTATTTCGTTAATTAATTAAGTGCTTATCCTGTTACCACTTATAACTCTCAAACCGCAATCATAACTAATCCTACCGTGAAATGGCTGCGAAAACTTCAAAGTGGGCGTCGCGGTTATAATCGCCATTTCAAATTAACCTGTTTAATAACTACGCTGTACTAATTACACGTGACGAGAGACGGTTCCTTTGATGTACGTACTTATGTATGGAAGTGACGGTTGTAAAATGTAGCTAGTTAATATAATAATAATAAAAATAAGTTAGAGTTGTGGAGTGACTGAAATGTAGTGACGAAAATTGAGAAGGGCATGCTAAGATGGTATGGGCATGTAGAGGATGTATGAAAGAAGATTAACAAAGAGAGTGTATATGAGGGAAAAATGTATGGTACAGTTGGAAGGAGAAGACCTCGTCGAACTTTTTCCGACCAAATCGGAGAAATCCTGAAGAAAGGTTAGGTCAAGAGAACCCTAAACCAACGAGCATGTACGCAGAATGTAATGAAAGTGAATGAAGCAAGAAAGGTTTGTCAAGATAGTAGCAAGTGGAAATCCGTGATCTCTGTCTACCCTTTCGGGAAATAGGCGTGATTATAGGTATGTATGTAAATATAAGTTGTTGTTACGAGCTAGCTACTGTAGCCTAGCGGTAAGACTTTCAATCTGGAAGTCTTAGGTTCAAACCCACGAAATATCATTTAATTTGAGAGCACCTTTTCGGTGTAGGAAAACAATGCGAAGAAACCGGTCTAATCCCAACAAGGCCTAGTTTAACCGCTGGGTTGCAAGATAATATGGCAGTCGCCTTTATAATAGTGGTGCCTACGTCAAATCTTGGAATTAGGTGCCAAAGCGGACGCTGGGATCATTTACCACCAGAAAAAAACGATAGGAGGATGAACTGTTAGCTGAGAGGTAATCACGTAACGTTACAAACGCGCATTAGAACAGTTTAATTGTAATTTTTAGGGTTCCGTATTCAACAAGGAACCCATATAGTTTCGCCATGTCCGTCTGTCTGTCTGTCTGTCTGTTTGTCTGTCCGTCTTCGGCTTATCTCAGTAATTACTCAGTATATCTCATTACTACTAGAAAACTGTGATTCGGCATGGGTATATAAATCAATCACGCCGACAAAACAGTAGGTATAATAAAATCTTGATAAAAAATTTTTTTAGGTTACTCGTACCTCCCCTACACCTAAAGCGGGAATGTATTTTTTTTTTCTCGGTGTGGGGTATTGTTGGTTAGACCGTTCAAAAATATTATGGGTTTTCTAAAATCATTTCCCCCCCCTGCCGGCTAAATGGCTACTACTGGGGATGTGAAGAAAATCGTTTTAGTAGTACATATAATGAATTTAAAAGGAAAACTATCACGAACAAGTTGGCATAAGTATTAGTTCCAGAGTAATAGTCGACCAACTTAATGTGTACTTGGAAAGGCCAATTTTCGTACAAATTCTACTACGTACTAAGACAGACAGGCAACTACGGAACCCTACACTGCGCATGACTCGACACGCACTTGGCCGGTTTTCCATATATAATTTGACATTTAGATCTACCAAACATACGAACAATGCGGTACGTGATCGACCTGTTACTTATACATGTTAGTATCTAACTTAAATTGTCCTTCAAAATATGCCAACCATTTCTTAACCACTTACCAGTTACCAGTATTCCATTTGAGCTGAGGCATACTTATGCAAATTCGATGACAATGCAGACAGTACCTAAACTAGCAGTACCATCATGTGACTAAATAGATATTTCACACGAATGCAGTACGTTTTCTACAATCATATCATACCTGCTTAATAGGCATAAATTCCATAATGGTGATAACCATTGATAATTTACATTAACAATAGAGATTAGGAATACTTACGAGATATCTTTTGGCATTGTTAGGAGTAATGACGTAATTTTCCCCTTATTTCTTTACGATCCTGAGATAAGCATGCAACAATTGGGTTTAGCGTTATACTAAAAAAAACACAAAACGAATAAAACTGAACCACTAAGTACATACCATCAAGATCCACAGCGCAGGTTTCGTCATTCCACGGATAAAGCATCCACCACAGGTTTCGTCATTATTGTTATTGTTGCGTTATACTTGAGATTATTTGAGTTGGCCGAATTGCATCAAAGTAGCCCATTCAAAAAGCAACCCTATCGTCCTAGGTAGAAGATTCCAATTCCAATGACAGTTTTATAAAAAGTCGGCCACGTTAAATAATCTCAACCATACTGTTTCCTCTTCTTCTGCATTAGGTTGTAATTATAATGGCATTTATTGAATGCCCGGAAAGATAAGTAAGTTGGTTGGCGTAGAATATTTACGCCTCGACAACGAAATGGTTAATCGAAGGATTATAAAAATCGTTAACCCTTGTTTTCTATATAACAACGAATATCAACGATCTCTTATTTCAGCAGAGTATGATATTACGCGGAAGGGTATACCGCCCGGTAAGCGCGCAATACGCGTCCGCGCATCCAGCTCCAATCAGGAAGCACTCACTGAAATGTAGAGGAGCAGTAAAGAATCTGCACTGTCTCGGTGAATTACTGACACCGTACAGCGAAATTAAGTGACCTAAGCCTCTCCGGCAAACGAACCCCTTGCGTAAAAGTATCACGGGCGTAACCAGGTTTTAATTTCTGGGGGGTTTCAAGAATCTTATCTTTGGGTTTAATAAAATTAAATATTCTGGTTAATGCAATACTTTTGAACATTTCGAGGGAGGGTTTGAACCCTGACTACGCCCGTTGAAAGTATAAGATCAGACAGTACCTACTGTGACTGCACTTACCTTATCTCGCAGCATGTCCCGCACCCTGGTGGCCTGGTGCCTACTGCGGTGCAGTTCCAGCTGCAGCTCCAGACATCTCTCCTGCCAGTTCACCGCCCCCAGCTCGGCCTCCAGCTCGTACTCAAGCGGGTCCACGCGAGACTGGCCGAGAGGTCTAAGGAAGGAAAAATGTTTTGTGAAAAATTCAATCGGTGGTTATTTTACTGCTGGGAGAATCAAACACCTCCAAGGCTTCTCTGAGAAATATATATTTCTCTTAGACTTTTTACCTATCTATTTTTGAATAATTGCTTGTGTCGAAGGTTTAGAGTATCTTCAGAAGTCTAAGAATGAAAATGTAACAGAGAGACAAACAGACAGGACATAAACTAAAAAAAAGTGATTATGTTTCAAACCAGTGGACGAGCAGACCGAGTTTGTTTCCCATTTATAATAATCAGTTAGTATGTTGCTAGTCGCAATGTCCTGCCTATCAAAGGTTGTATGGAAGAGTTTTTTAGGGAGAGGCCTGTAGTAAGTATTCATGTATTACGATTTTATTTGGAATATCTCTTTGTGGTGAGCTATTTCGATCACCAGCGTGACGTGGTGTCAACGCTAAAGCGGAAGAACTCGTGAGTTTCGGCACCTTCAACGCTTCAATGGCAGCCAAACACTATTTATAACTTCATTCTTTTACGCAAAGTTTCAGTGAATGGATCAAATCTATGAATAGACACCAAATAAATATTAGTTCTACAAAAAAAATACAAATTTTGCTCAATAAATCATGTTTGATACATTTACTTTTGGGTTACACAGTGAGCAAAACAAAAGCCGTCTTTCCCGTTGTCAATAGGAAAGGTGTTCCGCGCATATAATTTTTTTTTTGATTGCATGCAATGAGTAGACGCCATTTTTGCGGATTGAGGGCCCCACCAAAGCTTTAATAGCCCTTAACTTAGACTTAGCAATGTCCACAGACGAGACACGCGAACTTACATCTATGTATGACCTAGGGCATGTAAGGATGCAGTTAAACTTTCTAATGAATGGGTTATATTATAATACTTCCTAGAATTCAATTACCAAAAAAACGCAATTAAAGAACGACTATACAATGCTTGAGTCGATTTCGACTTTAGTATAACAGCAGACTTTCTAACATTCCAATATAAAGAAATATAATCTCGGCTTTTGAAGGACTGGCGTTTACTCCACCAACAATAGCCAAGCTCCAATTAAACATTCATATTTGAACGAACTTATCAAATAACATTAGTAAATCGTTAAACAAACACGTTTCAAATCTGATGTCGATACGTTAACGCGGAAATAAAATCTGCAGCGAACCGAACACGCGATCAACAATTCAAATACAAATGTGTACAATTTGCATCAGGACAACGGGCGCAATGGAAACGAATTAACGTACGCAAATTTTGCGGGTCTTTTGCAAATATAAATATACATTTCGCGGGATTTCCGTGTTGCGTAGCGTAGAGTGTTTTTAACTGAACATCTAATGTTTATTCTGTAAATAGGCCACAAGGGCGCTAATACCGGCCTGACTGAGCTATCTCTTATATCTTCGATAAAACTCGTCATCGCTTACTTGTAGCCAATAATTCATATCTGCCATTCTGTATGAATGTTCATGTAAGCCATTAAACGACGTAACGTGGACACTGGACAGTCATTTTGATGGTCACATTCGAGATAAGGTGCTTATCGAGGCGAATATCCAGGATACCCTGGACAGCCAAACGATTTGCGTGATTCAATCGCAGCTTGGTATCACGACGCGTCTATCCACGTTTGCCAGCAACTGCTGATTTCATGCTTGGGACATGTAAAACGCGGAGGATTTGCGAGCCTGGAAAAACTGGTCGTGGGCCGAGTCGTAGAAAGCAAGAGCGTCCGAAGACGGTCACCAATTAGATGGTCAGCACGGGTTAAGGATTGAGGTGTAAGTGATTCCATCAAGCAGTGAGGACAGCCATGGATCGAGACCGATAGAGACAATATGTTGGTTAGTTATCAGAAAATTGGCTAAACTGATGAACGTATGGTGCCCTGTTGATCACAAGGGCTGCATTATTCAAGACTGATTACGATCAGGAATGAGGGAACGACTGAAGAGAGAGAGAGAGAGTGAGGGAGGGAATATAGGATTTCATTCATATTGACACTGGTGAAGGGCAATTTCGGTAAATTTTACAGCGGATTATATTTCCCCGACCAAAATCACGTCATAAAACTAGAAAAATCTCGGCTCAGATAAATCCCAGCGACCATGCATACGAAAATGAATAAACCGTCACATCTGCGCCCCTACTAAAACTGCAAAGTCGTAAAACACCAAACGATAATCTCTACTCAAAAATGGATGCAGTGGGCAATAAATATTCCGTTCAGTTCATTAATTTAAATACACAATATTCGCTACCACCCTGTATACATATATCACTTGATGGAAGCGTGGGGATTGCCAAAATTAGCCTTTAAAACATTATAATAAGGACTAGGGTGTGCTATCGTAAAATAAAGCATAAGCCTTGGCTTTCATTGGATTAAATCAATGAGGCTTTATTAATTTTCGAACAGAAACTAATGCATAATATAAATCATTGTGGTGCTGTTTCACGTCAGGTATTGTTGGATATTGTTAGTGCGTGAACATTATTTTGTGGAAATTTGCTGCATTGTAATATTCCAACCATGTAAATGCCTTAGCCTATACACGTCCTAATATTATAGTTATTATAATAAGGCTCAATAGGTGAGTGTGTAGCTTTGTGAGTGTTGATGAGTAAGTTTCTTATGTTTACAACTCCGAACTTCTCATCCGATTTTTTAAATATTTTCCCCAGTGTAAAACATGGACCTTCGGTATGGACATAAGTCATATTTTATCCTGCGGATGCACTTGCCTTTTTTGTAATAATGCCGTCCGACAAATAACTATAAACAAATCTGTGTTACGGAGGTCCAGCAGAGAGCCCATGACATTAGCCAGTTGTCCTATCGTATTCTATGTATACATATACTTGGATGTTTTCTATGTATAAAGTATTTATATATATTAAATATATCGCCCATAACATAAGCCTTATTGAACTTACTGCGGGGCTAGTTCGATGTGTGTAAGATTGTCCCCTAAATATTTATATATTGTTTTCTTTATTCACTTTTATACAATTCTTTAATGAACGATTCTGGCCTTTTTAAAATATTTTGGTCAAAATGACCCACACACTAACAGTACTTATAGTCATCAGAAAAATGGATAAACTGACGGACGTGTGGTCGCTCTTAAGCGATAAGACCGCCTGTTGTCTACCTCTACCTACATGTTATTGTATTGTTTTTCTTTTTCACTGCTTTGTTTGTGTGAGTTGTGCAATAAAGAGTATTTGTATTGTATTGTATTGTATTGTGCCTGTCAGATTTTAAAACATAATTAAGAAGCGTAATCGTAGAATAACTAAAGGAGTAACTGCAATCGCATTGTACAATAACTTATATTTCAGAATAACGACGAGACTTATTTTAATTAAGAAATTATATTAAACAGAAATAGTTGAGTCCGAATATTTGGCCGGGGCGTTGAACGTGCGACCGGAGCAACGGCCGGAGTCTTAACAGCCGAGACGAGAGAGAAGCCTTCTATTAATGCTAGGACCTAGGTCCTAGCATTAATAGAAGGCTTCTAAACCTTAATAATTAAACCTTAAACCTTAAACATTACCTATTATTATGTACTTGGTAGCAACTTTAAATGCTGTTTTAGAAATAATAAGTTTCTGTCAAAAAAAATATTTTTAGTACAAGCTTTTATTGCCGACTGTACTTTTCTGTATACCGTCATCAACTGCTCATTGAGACGATTCTAACGAGCCCAAACTCGATTCCTCGACTCGACTCGAGTTCCTATGGCCACCTTCTGTCTCCATCATCAGATCAGCTCGATGGTACCATAATATTGAATTGTCATCCAAACTATACTTATACCCAAAATTTCAGCTCAATCGGTCACAGGGAAGTGGGTCAAATTTAACTTGCAAGATTTGACGGACAACTTACATACTTTTATACTTACATACGAACAAGTCAAGTTAATATAAAGCTTGTAAAAATGAACATACATTATTATATCTAAAATATCAAACAACAAAATTAATAACGACATTATAGAGGTCAAAGTGCAGTAACTTCGCAAAGTATGTTACCTAAATCAATGTTAACATATCGGCATTTTCCACATTTTTACTACAGTGAAAGCGATACCTGCTAGGTACAGTCTGAAAGCGCGACTGTTGAGCTATTGACACGAATTGTTGAGCTTTTGACACGATTTATCATCCGCCTACACAGGTCGCCAACGTTTAAGAACATTACGATCTGACCTATCATATTTGGGGTCAATGGAAGTAACAGTTCATGCTAATAAGCGTATTAAAAATCGATAATTTCTCTTTGCCCACTTTAATATTATCAGACTTGTACACAGACTACATAGAGCATGGAGCTAGTATACCTATGGGCAGATTTTACTAAAACATCTTGACAATTATATGTTTTAGTCATTATTTTTAAATTGACCCTAAGATACGCTGAATATCGAACCCGAAAGAGTCCCTTTCCCACTCATTGCCATAAAAAAAAACTTTTATATAGATTTAATAATTACGTAATTATATTAGAAAAGGACACACTAAGACAAAGTGAGTCTCGCGTATCTCTTTGTCTTAGTGAGTGTTCTTGATTGTACGTAGTACAATACAATTGTTTGACTGTACATGACACACTGAAGTGACATCTGAGATATCATATGGCAAACTGTAACAACGTCCCCTGGAAGTACTACTACTTCAAGACCACGGTTGCCAAAAAAGTATCTATCACTAAGAACTTCTTCTTAGTGATAGATACTTTTTTGGCAAAGAACTCCGTATACAAATACAAATACAAATACAAATACAAATACTTTATTAATAACACCAAGTTACATGTCAGGATTTTACATAGGTACGCATATTTAATTCGTTGGTACATTATGCATCATTAAATTCATTTCGTCCTTATCTATTAATTAATTACATTTTATACTAGGTACGATATATGGGTATTTTTATGATTCACTGAGTAGGGAGCTCGTAAAACTCGTCTATGGAATAAAAAGTATGGTCGAGAAGCCACTTACGCAATCTCAACTTAAATGCCACCGTGGAAGTTGCGTCTTTTTTAATATTATCTCACTGTAGTAGTCACGGCAGAGGTTTTGCACGTGACTTTGACACTCCGGTAGTTCGGGTCGCCGTCGCTAGACAGCGCTGTCAAACTGGTCGCGTTCAGCTTAAGCCGTGCGTACTGCAGACACCGTGACACACTTCAGGTTCCGCCGGAAGATCAGCGCCGGCTCTTGAGTCGGCATTATGCTGAGGCGGGACCTTTTCGTGACACGATACTTGTCATGAATAAATGTTTTTCTTTCTTTCTTCTTCTTTCTTTCTATCATTAAAATAAATATTCAAATTAAATATTAGGGGACAATCTTACACAAATCGACCTAGTCCCAAACTAAGCAAAGCTTGTACAGTCGAGTTCTCCAATATCTACACAGACAACCTTTCAAAAATATCTATACAGAGACTTTATTGTTACTGGCATAAGACACATGTGTAGATATTTTTGAAAGGTTGTCTGTATAGATATTGGAGAACTCGACTGTAGTATGGGTACTAGACGACGATAAACATACTTAAATAGATAAATAAATACTTAAATACATAGAAAACATCCATGACTCAGGAACAAATATTCGTGCTCATCACACAAATAAAAGCTCTTACCGGGATTCGAACCCAGGACCTCTTGCTTCGTAGGCAGGGTCACTACCAACTTTAGCCTAGTTGTTAGTAGCAGTCGTCGAAACAATATTATCATATCAACTATCAAATTCCAACCTAACACACGAGCAGACACATACATAATTAATTCCCAGTCAATAGCATCAGATGTTAATGCATTATGCAAAACTTGACCTGTGTGAACTGTGAGCGATTGCACTAAAATCAATTGGCTTCCAAGACGAAGTTAATTAACCATATTGCAAGTGCATCTACTTAGTCTAATCCATTTAAAGACTACACGCGAACAACGACTTTAACACTAATCAGTTAAGGTTCTGAATGAAATGCTAAAAACCTAACTGCGGGACAAAGTTGAAAGCGGTCACTTTACGGAGCTCATTTGATAAATTGACTTGTCAGTAAACTGGTTTTTGGTTAACAAATAGTTAAAGTACCTAGTGTGTTATTGAACCATTAAGTGTTTTAAAGAATGGAAGAGGTTTGTGTGGTAGGTAGTGTAGGCGTCATTGACTTAACAAGAAGCCAAATGTAACTACAACGTACACTCTAGTGCAAAAAGAGTGATAAATAAATATTAGCACGTTTATAGAAATTACATATGTACCTATTAAGCCTAGGTATATACGTGTATTATTGGTGACT
The DNA here is from genome assembly GCA_947049275.1 of Epinotia bilunana. Lineage (NCBI taxonomy): Eukaryota > Metazoa > Arthropoda > Insecta > Lepidoptera > Tortricidae > Epinotia > Epinotia bilunana. Next base: position 16,509,349 of record OX346266.1, on the reverse strand, counting down.
TGACTGCATTAACTTAACAATAATATTTAAGTCATTTATGGCTGTAGTGTATAAAAATTCACTCACAGAAATAAAGTATAGATCTTATCACTTGTTAAGGATTTAATTGTTAAGCCTCTACAACAAAACTATAAGGGATTTGCCACACTGGACGCGTTCTGCGGTCTGCGGTCAGGTCCTCCCTACAATTTAATATGGGGGACCTGACCGCCGACCGCAGAACGCGTCCAGTGTGGCAAAGGCTTAACAAAAATAAGTTTTATATTAATACTATCCTATATGTCCACCTTCATGTACGTATAGTCAAATTAGTCATAGTTGACAAATGTTTTTACTCAGTTGTTTACTTTTTACGACGGGCACATTTTTTTGCGTGTTTCTTATCATAATATTGCTTGGAAAGTAATTAAATGCTAAATTAATATCTTATTTTTATCAGACATGTAACATTTGATTTTTATATTTACCCTTAGGAACTTTATTATGTTTTAATTTCTATACCCGTGTGGTGTCGGGTTAGAATTTCACCACCCCCTGTGTCGTAAAAGTCGACTAAGGGACCAGGGTTGAAGTGTGTTGTGGGCGATGGGCTAGCAAGCTATCACTGCAATATCACATTTTGTCGATCTTTTATACCCACATTTATGCTGAAAGTGGCGCTGGAATATACGTTCCATGTGCTCTGCCTACCCTTTTTGGGAATAAAGGCGTGACTGTGTGTATGTATACTGCTCAAAACAAAATAAGGGCCACAAACATTTTTCTATTTTATTGTTACTTATTGGACATAAAGTAATTGATAAGTGGCTAATTAATGATGTCCCGCATCCTTCAGAATCCAACCTCTTTCATGCTGGTGTGTGGCTAATAGCTGGAAAAACTATATATTACTGTTTCATATTTTAATTTTCACGTAACGATTACCATACTTGTGGCCCCTATTTTCTTTCGAGTAGTATATGTATGTATGTAATTTATATTGTGTTGTGCGAGAGGTAGGAATTGCAGATTCCATACAATGTATGTAATTGTATACGTTACATTTTAAATTTTAATTCACATCATCATCTTTCATTCATTTTTTAATTTTTTCTTTAATGATATTCTATTCTATTCTAATTCTTGACTCTCCTACAACGCTATACGCTGGTGACTGTACTTTTGCATACTGTCCACTAGCGTGTGTCACACGTAACATATAAATCAAAAAGTAACCACGTCAACAAAATACAAGAGCGGTATTACACAGCGTCTCTATTATACTAGAAAATATTTAAGTTGGCCGTATTTCATCAAAGCAGTCCAATCTAAAAGCAACCCTACTGTACAAGGTAAACCATTCAAATTTCAATGCCAGTTTTTTTTTAAATCGGCTACATTAAATAACCTCAACTATAGAGTGGCAATGTCTGAAGCTCTATTCGTAAAGCCATTTCTCATAGAAATTGAAACGGATATATGGAAAATATTAAGATATAATGACGGACACATCACAATGATTTGCGATACGCCGTGCCATAGAGGCATATAAAAAAATGTTACACGGAGCAACTAATATATTCACCTTTATTGCTGACGTTTCGACACGACGTTTGAGTCATCTGAAACCACGGCCAGCGCAACCCAGCTCGAAACGTCAGAAAGAAAGGTAAATAAATATCGTCTTAGTTGGACCCAAGTTTTCTTTTTTATATTAGTACAAAGTACGATATTCAAAAGTGCCATTGAGACGCTGTCGAATAGCACTCCAACCCCCCCTATTCTTGTTTTAAGCTCACCTCAACGCTCACCCACAAATATATCTTGACACCGCGATGCGTAGTAAAGTAATTAAGGGTCGGTAGAGGTTTAGTTTCGTGACGGGTGACCGGCGGGGTGAGCCGTATTAGCGCTTAGCGAATAACAGCCTAGGGGTCTAGACAAGGTTACAATCGACAGGCACTAATTAACGCCAATAGAAAACTAATAAAATGTATGGGGATGACAGATGTTAACGAAAAGTGTTTCGTCGTGCGGGTGGCGCAGGACCGGTCACTTTGGCACTCTTTGGGGGAGGCCTATGTCCAGCAGTGGACGTCTTTCGGCTGATATGATGATGATGATGATTGGCGTTAGCGCTTGTCGATTGTAACCTTGTCTACGGCCCCAGTTCAGCACAAGTAAAACTCACCTAGGCGGTGGAGGCGGCGGCTCCCTCGACCGTCTCGGCATCAGCCGCGGACTATTCGGGGTGCTGGCCGAGTGCCCCGCCCCGCTGTGGTCCGTGAACCTCGCCAGCGGATCAAACAGCTGCGACAGCCGCCGCGACCGTTCATCCGACATCTTCACAACACTAACTACTATATCACATCACGACACAACACTACCACTGTCCAATCACTAATGACTTCGAACGGAACAGCCGCGGAAGCGACAGATGGCGCCAGTGATGAGTTTGGCGCGCAATCGCCATCTTGATTTTCACAGCTTAATGTGCCTTTGCGCCGTATTTAGAACGCTGAAAAAGAAAGATTAGTTGACGTGAGGTGGAAATTAGTCAAAGGTGTGGCAATTAGCCTTTGAGAGCGTCAAAACATGTCGACACGGTTATTATGAACGCAGTAATAAATACATGAGGCGGGTTAGACTGGTCTAGACCGATAGCGAATGTATTAAATCGAATAGAAGATCGAGATATGAATAAATACATAGGTAATAACTATAATAAGCATGGTCTTGGTTACCTAACACTAATGTACAACTAGTTCGTGATGTCATCGGTGTTTTTTTTCATAAACATTACAATACAGAAATAGATGTCGATCTCACGATCTTCTTGTTTTTATTCCCATAGATGTTTAAATAAATAATTTACTTTAATACGGAATTTTAACCGACTTCAATTCAATACCTACTCCTGCAAACCACGTACATGAACATTTCCGAAAATACAAGCGAATTGAGAACCTCCTCCTTTTTTTGAAGTCGGTTAAAAATACCCAAATCGCTTCAAATGTGCCTATACAATTTGTCGATTTCTCCAGGATACCATCATCAGACCGGACCTGATGACCTTTCGTACGATGGTAAAATCTGTCGCTCCGCGCACCGCGGCGGGACGCGGTGCAGTGGGAGAATCACCTAACAACAGCACGGACACGAAAACATGCTGTCCACAGTTATTCAACCATTTCCCATAGGAGTATACATTACGATTAAAATATGAAGACATATTTCAGATTCCTGCCTAGACACGATGTTTCTTCATTCATTTGAATCAATCCTTATACCCATTCCTTCCCCCTACAACCCGAATGAATAGAAACGCATTTAAATCATGGACGTCATTATATTGTCGCATAAAACTATTTTCAACATCGCTATTCTAATATATATCGCCGGTCCAATTTGTTCTCGCCTCAGATTACCGGATGTTACGAAGAATCGTTATAATAGATACCACAGACTAAATAGCCAGTGGTTTCGTGTTTTATCTTTTGTGTAAAAGTGAATTCTTTTGTAACTGCTAGTCAATATGGGATTGGCAATATTACTTTTATAATGTTTCGTCAAAACATTATAAAACAAGTGAACTCACATTGTTCCGGCCTAGCGTTGAAAATTTCCGGAAAAAAACCCGTTTCTTACCAAACTACTCGTTTTTTCGGATTTTTACGGAAAAAAAACCATGTGATTTTCCGCTTCAATTTTTCCGATAAAAACGTAAAAAACGATTTAAACAGGTTTCAATCTATACTATACTATTGTTGCACGGCCCGCTCCATAAGGCAGTGCAGGTACGAAAGAGATAGCATGATCTAATTATTTATGACCTGACTCGCCACTTAGTTTTGCGGATACTATAGGACGTCCCATGCTTACTGTCATTACTCAGACCAGACCTAAAGACACAGTCAGCAGCAAAAGTAGCTAAGCAGTTCTAGTGCTCAAAATGATCTATACACGAACTCTAATGTCAAAGAAAAAAGGATCTGTGTAGGTCATTTTGAGCGTGTTATTTTGCTTAGCTACTTCTGATGCTGACTGTACATATTCTTCCGGTTAAAATGACGAAAAATTAAACAATAGATGTCGGTAACGGTTGGGATCAAGTACTTTTTGTCATCTAAACTGGAACAAACTATACGACCAGCGACAGCATCACGGCAATCGCTGCTGTATTGCAACTGAAACGCTGAAAATTCGGTAGTATTAGAGTTTTCTGATCTGCGACCAACACGGTGTTTTATTGCCTCATTTAAATGTTGGCTCGGCTTTAGGAAACAGCTGAGTACAATATATTCCCTTCTCGCACTATTTATAAAAAATATAAGGAAGTTTGTCGATGGGCGCAAACATCACACGAAAACAAATAGTTTCTGTGACATTTAATAAATTAATTGTTTACCGCCTTTTATGAAACATAAAAACAATATTATATTATATTCCATTTTGCCACACTTATTGTAAACGTACCTCACCTTTCATCCATCCTTAACATTATAGGTGTATTAAAGTTTATTTATTTGTTTAAACTTTATTGCAAAATGTACAAATGGCGGACTGGATGCCAAATGCCCTTTTCTTCCAGTCAACCATAGGGCCAAATAGACTCACTTAAAATGCAGAGTACATGTTGAAACATTTAAAATGTAGAATACCTATAGGTGAATTCAAGTATAAAGGAGTATGAAAGTTGACAGATTTTGCACTCCTTAAATTATAATAAGATACGAATACGAATACGAATACGAGTACGTACATAATTACATAAGTATATTGAAGTTATTCTTGATTTTAAGCTTTCGTGTTTAATGTTTATCTGCGTCGCTAATAAAGGACCAGTTAATTAAATCACATCTTGCTTTAATATATGCGTCCGTTTTTAGTCATAATGACCTCTAAATTCGTCAATAACCGCTTTAATATGGCCGTGAATTGTGCAAATAAACACGAATACGATGAGTACGACAATCTTGTAGCGTCCTGATATTATTGAAAGAAAAGAAAAACATTTATTTATGACAAACACAGATAACAGAGAGAAATCATCATCCTCCTCCTAGCGTTATTACCGGTTGTGCCCTAAAGGAGCCCGGGGTCCGCTTTGACACCTCATCCCAAGATTTGGCATAGGCACTAGCGACCGCCATCTGAGCTTCCAACCCAGAGGGAAAACTAGACCTTATTGGGATTAGACCGGTTTCCTCACGATGTTTTCGTTCACCGAAAAGCTAACGGTAAATACTCCGTACATAAGTTCCGAAAAACTCATTGGTACGAGCCGGGATACGAACCCACGACCGCCGCTTGACAGCCGCATTGCCTGAACCACTAGGCTACCGTAGCTCTAACACAGACAGATAACAGAGAGAAATCCTTACTAATATTAAAAATTCGAAAGTGTGTTTGTTTTTTGTCCTTCTTTCACGTCGCAACGGAGCGTCGTATTAATGTGATTTTTTGTATGGAGATAGTTTAGAGGCTGGAGAGTGTCATAGTCTACTTTTTCCAGCGGGAAAACTACTAATTACCACGGGAAAATTCAATATGTTATATTTTCTTATAAGCACGCGGGCGAAGCCGCGGGCATCAGCTAATAGTAAATAAAAATAGGACGAACACTGTCACAAAAGGGACACAGCTCAGCATGACGCTGCCAAAGTCAGCGCTGTTCTTCCGTCGTGGTCCAGGTGCATGGCCCAGCTCGCAGACGAGGCGGCTGTATTGAGTTCCAAAGAGCTGTTTGGTTTTCAATTATGATGAAAGGGCATTGGGTATACTTGTATGAGAAAAATGTCGTTTTTTTTTGCAGCGGCCATGGATGTTTTTAGGGTTCCGTATTCAACAAGGAACCCTTATAAATGGAGAATTATAGGTTTATTAAAATAATTCCCTCAATTTGAAAACATCTTAAAAAACAATAATCAACGTTCTGAATTCTTGTTAATTTCACATTTTATTCACAATAGTTTTAAATAGTTTCGCCATGTCCGTCCGTCTGTCTGTCCGTCTTCGGGTTAGCTCAGTAACCATTCCTACTAGAAAACTGTGATTCGGGATGGATATATAAATCAATCACGCGACAAAACAGTACAATAAAATTTGGAAAACAGATTTTTTTTAGGGTACCTTCCCTACACCTCAAGCGGGGATGTCATTTTTTTTCTCGTCAAACCCATGGTGTGGTATATCGTTGGATAGCTCGTTCAAAAATATTATGAGTTATTTAAAACTCACTTTTCAAATCAGTAATTCGTTTGCGAGATAAAAGCCCTAATTTTAGTTCGAGTCATGTGTCGTCGTCCCCTCCCGCCGGCTAAATGGCTACTACTGGGGATGTGAAAAAAATCTTGGTAGTAGTACATAATGCATTTAAAAGGAAAACTATCACAAACAAGTAGGTACGCATAAGTAGTTACCGACTAATATTCGACCAACTTAATGTGTAATTAAAAAGGCCAATTTTCGTACGAATTCGGCCGACGCAACCGCACCGTACGTCGATGTAACTAAGACAGACAGGCAACTACGGAACCCTACACTGCGCGTGGCCCGACACGCACTTGGCCGGTTTTTTTAATAATCGTTTAGAGGACTCTTAATATGCATAGATATATAAAATCATAAAGGAAATATACTTTATTTATGATAAAATTAAACGCGTTAAACAATATCGGGGCCGAGATACATAAGTTTGAAGTTAAGTTTAATTGAAAATATATATTGATAATATCACGGCTCCGATGCATTTTAGTGTATTACATTTCATAACAAAATATGTTTGTTTTGAGTAGATCTATCATAATCTGCCACTATGTCGAGTGGCCGCTCATCTAAAAGAAAATGACAACATTTTTACCCAAACCCCTTTTATCGTTTGTTCAATTGTCAAGATCCGAGAAGGAAGGTCTGGAATTGGCGGAGAACGAACAGGCCAATTTAAATCACACAATATTTTTTCTGTGAAGTTATCTTTTGGGCGCAATCCAAATATCTGGTACAGTAGATGTCAAATATATGTTTTTATTTTTGCACCTTATTCCATTGTACATACATATATTCACGCCTTTATTCCCAAAAGGGGTAGGCAGAGCACATGCAACTTATGTTCTATGTTATTCACTCGCAACTCACATGCATCAACATAAACTGTATCGATAACACAACACGTAAGCAATACCTTCCACTACTATTATTAAAACTATAGAAGCACAAACACTAGTGTTCTCTATTTAACAAGCCATTCACAGTATGAGGTAGCCAGCGCTCCCGGCGGCGAGCGGCAGGAACTAACCGACTGCCGGCTTTCAACGTGAATAGAGTCTTTGATATTCAAAATTAGTTTGTCTCACCTTTAGAAGCTGGTTCTCAAACATAAACTTCATAAACTTGGTAATTATTATTAATGTTATTCAATTACTACTATTATCGAATGGAGAGAACTGTTTCGCGCAAGATTACTCTATCCGTCAATTTCTGATAGGAACACTTAAAAAGAGATGAAAAGTTACCTACCGCGCGGTCTTGTGCTATCGGTGCATGTTTGTAAAGATTATATATAGAAAGTTATTCTAGGAAACTAAATCATATTGTCCACAAAAACTATTATGGACGACAGGATCAACACGCGACGGCAGAGCTACGCATCGCGTCATACGAAGATTATTCGTAAGAGAAATGTGTGATTATTTATAAAGACTTAGATTGTTTAAAATAATAAAGAACCCCGTAGTTAAAATCCCCATAGTAATAAAACACCCTCTCATTTGATATTGTAAACACACAAATTGTATTAGAAAGAGAGAGGAGATGTTGCCTATGCGCGAGCGCAGCGCAGACTGGCCGCCTGGAGGGGAGGGGTATATCGCGCCAACATGACCGTAACGAGAGCCGCGGCCACTGAGCCTGAATTGGAATTTAGTACGGCGCATTTTTACTTCGCAATCAACATGTTTACGTTCATATCTTTATAACGGCTCATCGTATTAGAAAGGTTTATATATTGTTAGAAAGCTAATTAAAAGTTCTACTAAATGTTTAAACTTACAAATAAGTAAACTCAGTAGGTTCAGCGCAAATGTTAAATAAGAATTACAAAAGGGACCGAATTACGGTTTGCCCGACTTCCATGTACGATTATTCAAATAAGAAAATACTTACGAACCCTACTGTACCTATAAGATCTCAAGCCATATTAGAACTTTGTAAATCAGCTTAGACTTCCGCCCATTGATATGTATAACATCCAAATAACATCTTGTAATGTAAATTAGTCAAGTCAAAGTGGGCGTAACTTGTATTGTCTCACTCAGCACGTCTCGCTTGCCCGCTAGCAGGTATAAATAGCGGGCACGGCCCGGAGCAATTCAGTCATCATCATTCCGGTTACGGCAGCGGTCGAGTGAGGTCGTGCTTATCGGTGCGCTCTTGCCCTATTGTTGTTGTAGCCCGAATATCATCTCCGACTACCTGCTCGCTCTTATCGCTCCCCCGCGAGGTGATTATCGCAATTACCACGTGGAAGCATCGGGTGTGCTAGTTAAGACTTTCTTAAGTCTCCAGTCGACCCGCGTGTCTCTGCCCCTCTGGAAATCCACGCTCGTAGTGGTCGCAGTCTTTCGAGGCTGTGGGCTAGACACTCTGTGGCTACCCGTTAGTTAAGACTTTCTCAAGTCAGACCCGGGTCTCTGTCCCTTAGAAAGACCACGCTCGCAGTGGCTGCACAGTGACGGATCCTAACGGTGCCAACGAAGTCGCTGTGTGGGGTGGATACCACCACGAAGCCCAGTACTGCGATCAGTCCGACTCTCTCCCTTCGTGTTAGGACACATAGTTGACATTGACACGGCGGACAAGTGGACAAGACTCGACACCGACATCAGGATAGCCTTCGGTTCTCATTAGGCGTAGGAAAAGTTTTAGCGGCGACCGACCCAGTAGGATGGAGATGCAAGACAGGATCGCGAGGATGGAGGAAGCCATGCGGGCAATGCAGGCCGAAATCGACCGCCTCGCCGCTGAGAATCAACGGCTCAAGTTGGCTCTCAACGGCGAGGACATAGACCCGGCCCATGCGGCCCCCATGCGAGCTCCCACCCCAGCGGTCGCTGACTCGCACCACCAGGCCCATCCGGCCACTCCGACGGCCATTCTGACCGCCCAGGCCCCTAAGGCCATCATGGGACCGCCACCGCCACCGCCGCCGGCGGCAGCTGCGTTCCCCTTGTCCCCGTCCCAGGCCCCTAAGGCCAAACCGCCCAAGCAGGGCAAACATAAGGCAGTAAAGGCAGCCGCGTCTGCCCCAGCAAACCCTCCGGCCCCTCAGGCCCTCCCCGCAGCGGAGTCATATGTGAGGCAGTCGCGTTCTCGCTCCCTTAGCGGGCGATCCTCCTTGCGAGAGGAACGCGTTGTCCCACACCCCCGCTCCCCCCGCCCCCGCTGTCCCTCCAGAGACCTACTAACGGACAAAGAGACACTCGACCTCCTATATTCTGACCACGACGACATGGACACGTCAGGATGGGTTACCGTAGGCAGCAGCCGTAAGGGAAAACGTGCGTTGCCGAAGTCTCCGAGGGCTCATTCGCCGGCGAAGAAAGCCCTTCGGACTCCCGCCGCCCCCGCGCCTTCTGCGCAGGCCCCTCAGGCCAGTAGTGCCACTTTGGCAACGGACGGCGGGTCTTCGGCCCCCAGATCGACTCCGTTAGCAAACCCGGACAAGCCGGACTCATGTGTCCTGATCGACACACATAGGTACCACACTGCCATGGCCATAGCCAGCCAGCGTGGCATCCGTGTGGTCGGCTCAGAGATTCTGAAGCCGCCCTTGGAAGGGATGCGCATCACGGTCCAGGGACCCGAGGACTACCGTGCCTTGACCCGTCTCTTCGACGAGCTGTCGATGGCCTACAACCGGAGGCTGACCGTCGAAGAGAAGGGTTACAGGGCCATCCTCCGGGGCATCCACAAAGATATCCCGGAGGATGAGGTAGCTGCGGATCTCAAACGCAAGGGGATCGCCGTCAGGGAGGTTCATCGCCTCTACAATAAGCAGAAAGGGAAGTACGATATCGTACTAGTAGTCACCGACCCGGACCAGCGTAAAGCAGTTCACTCCCTTAAGGAGGTTCTCAAGATGGCTGTGAGGGTGGAGACTCCCAACAAGAGGACCCACCTCTCACAGTGCCATAATTGCCAGAGGTTCGGCCACGGCGCTCGTGGCTGTCACTCTCCCCCCCGTTGCGTCAAGTGCGCTGGGGACCACGCGACTCGCGATTGCGAGCGCCCAAAAGGATGCAAGGACCCGAACGGCATACGGTGCTGCAACTGTTTGGTTCGCAAGCTCCCCCATGGGCATACTGCCAATTATGGGGGATGCCCTTGCCGCCCAAAGAGTCGCGACATCGGAGCAAAGTCGAAGTCCTCGCCTCCCTCTGGGCGTAAGCTGGGCGCGGGCCGTGCTGCTCCCCATAGCACTCCGCAACACTACCCCGCCCTTCCGGCTGTAGGGCTAGGTGCCCCTAGGAACCCGCCGCCTTCTGCGGCCGCAGGTCCCCGCCCGGTGCCTTCTGCACCCCAATCTCAGGCGGGCCCCTCTGCATGGGGGCCCGCCGCTAGTCAAGCGGGCCGGCCCGCTATAGATCCCCTCTATGCGCTTATGCAGGTAATTCAGGTACTCCCACCGGAGGTGGCGAGCGGCCTGACTGCCCGTATATTCGCAACGACGACGCAGTATCTCGCCGCACCAAGCGGCATCCAGGTTCACGGTGCCTACTAGTATGGATAGTACATCCCAAAAGCTTAAACCTGCTTCGATTACCATTGGCATTTACAATGCCAACGGCTTGAGAGGTATGAAGGACGAGGTGATGAACTTCCTTCGCGATCACTCAGTAGATTTACTCCTGGTCCAAGAGACCTTTTATCGTCCCAGCATTAGAGCCTTTCGCGTCCCTGGATACGCTCAGATTAGAGATGATAGGCAAGATGGTAGGCCATTCGGGGGCACGCTCATTTTCTACAAACGTAACTTGCATTGCATAAGACTCAATCCCCCGCCCCTGACAAATATGGAAGTGTCGGTCTGTCGCATCTCGATGGAGGGTCACCCCCCGATATCGATTGCTTCAACCTACCTTTCACCTCAACGAGACTTACTTTTGACTGACCTCAACTCCCTAGCCTCCCTAGGTCCTTCGGTCATCGTGGCCGGGGACCTAAATAGTAAGCATACTAACTGGGGTTGCGTAGCAACCAATCCCAACGGCAATCGGCTTCATCACCTTTTGATCGATAGCCTCCCTTTCGATCTCCTTGCTCCCTTAGAACCGACTCACTTCCCTCATAACGTAGATCACCGACCTGACATACTCGACATAGCACTGCTAAAGAACGTAGCGTTAACCCTGCGTTCTATAGAAGTGATACACGAACTAGACTCGGATCATAGGCCAGTCCTCTTGAGACTAGGTCCTCACCCCAATAGTACTCCTCGTACCAGGACACTCGTGGACTGGGACAAGGTGCAAACAGGTCTCTTAAAGACAGATCCCCCCTTGCTTAGAGACATTCCAGACAATATAACTACAACCGAACAGACAGACCAAGCGATCGATTCTTTCACCAACTACCTCAACGCTGTACGAAGCGAGGCCTCAAGGGAGGTGTCGGCGGAGGACATCCAACACCGACCCCTACCTAGGGAACTGAGGGAGTTGGTAACAAGGAAAAATCGCGCCATCCGTACCTATTCAAATCACCCTTCTGCCGAAAATCGGCAAATCCTGAGGGACTTGTCTAACGAGTCCAAACAGCGAATTGCCGAATTTCGGGAGAACTCGTTCAGGGATCTGATGGGGGAGATAACGCCTAGTCATCTGGCTTACTGGAAACTAGCGAGATCTCTCAAATCCGATGCCTGTTGGACTATCCCTCCCTTGGATCGACCGGATCACTCAACCCCCGCGTTCGAGGACAGTGAGAAAGCCGAATGCCTTGCGAGTAGCCTAGAGTCCCAATGTTCGCCCAACCTCCTCCACACCGACGAAGCCCACATTAGAAGGGTCGATTCCGAGGTGGACAGGAGATCGCGTCTCCCCGTAACTTCACCCATTTTACCGGTGTCGGTTGAGGAAGTCAGTGCCCATGTCAGGCGTCTCCGTATTAGGAAGGCTCCGGGTGCGGATGGTGTATCCAATCGCATCCTGAGACTGCTCCCCGAAACCCTCCTCCTCCTTTTGGTTGGCATCTTCAATGCCGCGCTGACCAATGCTCACTTTCCAGCCGCGTGGAAATGTGCAACGGTCATAGGGATAGCGAAGCCCGGTAAACCCCGGACCTCGCCAGCCTCTTATAGGCCGATCAGCTTACTTAGCTCCCTTGGAAAGCTATATGAGCGGATCCTACTCTCGAGAATTCTCAGATTTACGGCCGAGAATAACCTCCTCATCGACGAGCAGTTCGGCTTTAGATCCGGACACTCATGCGTCCAACAGGTGCACCGCGTCACGGAGCACGTGTTGGACGGTTTCTCTCGATTCCAGGGGCTCAAGACCGGTGCTATCTTTCTCGACGTGGCGAAAGCCTTCGATAAGGTCTGGCATAACGGGCTGGTATACAAGTTATACCAGCTCGGTATACCGGACAGACTCGTACTCACCATACGAGATTTTCTCAGTGATCGAAGCTTTCGATACCGATTGGAGGGAACGTACTCGGACCCACACCCCATCCGGGCCGGAGTCCCGCAAGGCTCCGTGCTCTCTCCCACTCTCTACTCGTTGTTCACGAACGACATTCCCAGGCACCCTAAGGCGCAACTGGGGTTGTTTGCGGACGACACCGCGCTCTTTACGACCCATTGTAAGTACGCTACTATCCGGCGATACCTCCAAGAGGCAATCACCGACCTAGGTCGTTGGTTTAATCTTTGGCGTATCGAAGTCAACCCGGAAAAAAGCACTGCAATAGTCTTCCACCCGTCTGACTGCGTTAGTACAGAAAGACGGGTGGCTCCGATCCAGTTGTTTGACCGACCCATCCCCTGGGTCAACGAGGCCAAATATCTTGGAGTGACCCTCGACAGGAGACTGACTTTCCGTAGCCACATCCGTAGGGTTCGCAACCGCGCGTTGTTCGTACTAGGAAGGCTTGGGCCGATGATCAACAAGTTTAGTAAAATGTCACTTAGAAATAAGCTGACACTCTACAAGACTTGTGTTCGTCCAATCATGACATATGCAAGTGTAGCATTTGCTCACGTGCCTATGTCATCACTCAAGCCGCTTCAGGTCATTCAGAATCGTTTTCTCCGTAGGGCGACTGGTGCCCCGTGGTACCAATCGAACCTCAGCCTGCACCACGACATGGAGATTAGCTCCATGTATGGTTTCTTTAAGCAGGCTGCCAGACGTTATTTTGACAACGCTCCCCACCATAGGAATCCGTTAGTTAGGAAGGCTGCTGATTACATTCCCATCCCTCCCCCCTCTGTCGTTACTCGGCGCTCACTGATTAGGGGCCGCACGGTCCGGCGTCCTAGGCACACACTCACGGACCCGGACGACGAAATCACAGCGTCCATCGAAAGATGGAACGCTGCGCTTTCGGCGTCCAACACATCGCGTACACTTCGGCATTCCCGCCGGCGGGGACGTCCACCGCGAGATCGCGACAACACAGACACATACAGTCCCTATTCGTCCCGGTACCGCCGCATACCGGGTAGAGTCAGTCCGACCCAAGTCGGGCCTAGCTGAGTTTCTTGCTGGACTCTTCTCAGCTAGGCTAGGTTTTAGCGAACCAGCGATAAAACTCCCAGTAGTTCGACACCACTCACACCCCAGATTCGGTTGATACCGTTCAACCAATCTCACTGGAGCGCAAACTCGTAGAGTATTCCAGTGTACAAACTTTCCCGCGTGGTCGTGCCGGAGGCTCCCCCTGGATTTTCCCCAGGCTACCCTCCAACCACGCAATTCGACCGCTATATTGGGTTCGTCCTATTATAGCAACAGTCAGGTTCAAAAAAAAAAAAAAAAAAAAAAAAAAGGAGCAATTCAGTGTCCGCTCGTCACTCCTGGAAGTAACATCTCCAAGCAACAACTAGTACAAGCAAGAAAATCAGCAAGCAAGCATCAGTTCCAGTTCCAGTAATCCAGTTTATTCAACGCCGGCAGCCGCATCGAGCAAGTGGGAGTTTAGTCGATCGGGTCCTTCGACCGGATTAATCTACGAGTCACCGATCACGCCTGGGGCGATAGCGGGCCGTTCCCCTCGTCCAGGACGATGAATCGAGGCCGAGCTCGGACCGGCGCGACGGGTGCGCACGGCAATCGACTCGGCTACGCGGGCCGCGGGCACCGCAGAAGCAGCACATCGGGCACCGGCATAACTTCGAGTGAAGATAGCACGAGAAACATCACATCAGGCGTCAGGTCCCTCACATTCCACGAGGCTCACGACCGAGCCTCGCCATCTGAGCGGGCACTCACGAGGGACCTGGACCCAGTCGCGGCGGAAAAAATGAAGAAGGAGTTGGAAGAAATGGCGCGTCAATTGGAAGACGCCGAAAGGAAGGTAGCCGTCCAGAAGGAGGATTGGCGAAACAAATTAAGCAAGCTCAGGGAAGCTTTATGTACGAAACAGTACAAAAACCCGGGTAAGGGTTCGGTTATTAATAGACAGACCGACGGTCGTCTATCATCGGATTTGGGTGGTCCGATCAATCTACGTGTACACACACGCACACCGTTCGAGGCAACGGTACCGCACTACGGGGCACACGCGGCGGCAGCGTGCGCGAGCCCGACTTCGCGGAAGCCCATGGAGGGCATCAACTCCGTCGCGACATCAGCATCAACAGTGGACTGTTTCCACACATCCATAGAGCAGCCGGGAGACGCCAATGCCGCGGCCGATCTCCCAACATTGAAGCCCAGCGAGAAGAGGATAGCGTGGGCAGAGTGGCGCCGCAGAAGCAGCGACCACCGGGATAAAGAAAACGAGACGCCGAAGGCGCGAAATAAAGCTGAGAAGAAAATCTACATAGCTCAACCATCAAGGGAACTGGTTGAAGCAGCCTGCAGGAAGGCCAAAGAAAGAAAACGGGATCGGTTAAAACTGAAGATAAAAATACCAGTCAAGCAAACATCTGAAACAAACTCATTAGAAGTCGTCGAACAGTCATCGAAGAAATTTAAACCCGGAGAATGGGAACTTTAACGAAGCGTCAAATAATAAATGTTAAAATCAGTGAAGTGAAAGTAATTAAAGTGATGACACCGTTGCAACCAATAGTGCGAGGCTTCGCCTCACACTAAGGGGGAGAATTATGGACGACAGGATCAACACGCGACGGCAGAGCTACGCATCGCGTCATACGAAGATTATTCGTAAGAGAAATGTGTGATTATTTATAAAGACTTAGATTGTTTAAAATAATAAAGAACCCCGTAGTTAAAATCCCCATAGTAATAAAACACCCTCTCATTTGATATTGTAAACACACAAATTGTATTAGAAAGAGAGAGGAGATGTTGCCTATGCGCGAGCGCAGCGCAGACTGGCCGCCTGGAGGGGAGGGGTATATCGCGCCAACATGACCGTAACGAGAGCCGCGGCCACTGAGCCTGAATTGGAATTTAGTACGGCGCATTTTTACTTCGCAATCAACATGTTTACGTTCATATCTTTATAACGGCTCATCGTATTAGAAAGGTTTATATATTGTTAGAAAGC
Organism: Epinotia bilunana; assembly: GCA_947049275.1. Classification (NCBI taxonomy): domain Eukaryota; kingdom Metazoa; phylum Arthropoda; class Insecta; order Lepidoptera; family Tortricidae; genus Epinotia; species Epinotia bilunana. Next base: position 16,493,629 of record OX346266.1, on the reverse strand, counting down.
TAATTAAAAGTTCTACTAAATGTTTAAACTTACAAATAAGTAAACTCAGTAGGTTCAGCGCAAATGTTAAATAAGAATTACAAAAGGGACCGAATTACGGTTTGCCCGACTTCCATGTACGATTATTCAAATAAGAAAATACTTACGAACCCTACTGTACCTATAAGATCTCAAGCCATATTAGAACTTTGTAAATCAGCTTAGACTTCCGCCCATTGATATGTATAACATCCAAATAACATCTTGTAATGTAAATTAGTCAAGTCAAAGTGGGCGTAACTTGTATTGTCTCACTCAGCACGTCTCGCTTGCCCGCTAGCAGGTATAAATAGCGGGCACGGCCCGGAGCAATTCAGTGTCAATCGGAGTCTCCTGGAAGTCACAACAAGAAGAAGAAGAAAACTACAAAGTACTAGGAAATTAGGGACTTGTATCAAGTCACTTAGGGCAGTGATAGGGAAAAGTTAATAAAAGTCTAATTTCGTTATTCCCTCTTTTATTTAGTAACAGCGTTCACCCCAAAGTGTCTAAGGACACGGGCAAAGCCCAGACACACCATTCGGGCCCCGAGTGGTGGTGCGCTCAGTCCGTACACATAGGGGCGGAGCTCGTCCGTCGCCGACTTGTGTCACGGAGCGTGGTCGACGCACTGTCCGAGCACATAGGGGCGGAGCTCGTCCGTCGCCGACTTGTGTCTCGGAACTAGGTCACTCTTAGGTGACTGTGAGGGGCGAGCATTGCCGCGGCCGGTAGCTCGCGCACTCGCCCAGCCGACGCCGCCGAGAGCGGACGTCGCTCACAACTATAATGCAGTGTCTAGGGTATAAATGCCTTGTTAGAAAAAACATATTACAAAGTACAGACTTCAGTTGTTTTGGTATGCCATGATGCAACCAATTTCCAACTCTTTCTGCACAGGGCCAGCATTCCATCCCCGATTTTTGAAGAAACAGACTTATCCTCAACTTCACGCCTGTTTTTCAAAATCAGAATACGGATGCTATCTTAAGCCCAGTAACCTAAAATACCTAATTTTATCATTAAGTATCTATTATACTACGAAATACAAAGACAATGTAAGACGTGCTTCATAAGTTAAGAGTCCGCAGTAAGCTCGGCCGAATTTCACCTTTCCATACAAACGTAGTTACGCTCTCATTCTTAAACTACCTGTTGGATTGTGACGAGGTATATCTATGTCTGTAATTAGTTTATATGGTTCCAGTTTATAAAACAAACGAAATACAGCAAAAACAAGTTTTGTATGAAAAACTTAAATTCGCTGTATTTTTTTTACTATGGTTTCTAAAGCTACATAAACTAATTACAGACATGACTATACCTAGATATTTTTCTAGCACGAACGGTTTGACATTAGTGACTTCCTTTTGATACTAGTTTATCGATGTTTTAATTGTGACATATCTTGAAATAAATACGTAAACTATTATTCAAATTTTTTTAGCATGGAGACGATAAGAGTAATTAGGTAATTATGACTTTCAATAGCGATGTTAGTCGCATTTTTGGTTGATACACATTTTTATAAATGTTTGATGATTAAATAAAAAAATCGTACACTAGCTGTTTTTTTTCTTCTCTAAATAATAAAAAAAGGTGAATACAATTTTATTTGCAGTCTTTGTGTGGTACCTAGTAGTTCTTTGTAATATTGAGATAGGAACTATCGACACCAGATTTATCGATGTTTTCATTTTGTCAAACACTTACATACAGTACACGATTGGTGCTAGAAAAATATCTAATCACAAATAACAAATATCTAAAACACTACATGTAATAAATTCATCAAACCAACTTATTCAAAACTTTAATTCAATCGAACTTTGCATATTAAATATTTATTTAGCAATCCGAACGAACTTGGCGTGCACTCGGGCAAAGTTTGAGAAGCATTGTTCGGTTTCGTCTTTTAAATAATAATGGTCCTTTCATACATTATTACTTGTTATAGTTATGAACACGTGGGGTTTCAAATATAATAGTGTCGCTCCTTTTAAATACCAAAGTGGTTGAATGAAAGGAACTTGAAATATACGGTTGGTATCGTTGTACAATTGACGCTAAAGATTCTTATAAGAGTTGAATAAGGTCCAATAATAAAATCATACCTACAGCTAACTATCATAAATATAGTTGCCAACTTATTGCCGATATAGTAACGAAAAGAGGCTACTCACATAATTTTGCGTCTTTTGGTTTGTAAAAAAAGTTTAATTACCTACCACTTCTGCGATTGTCGTTCGTTTACATAAAACGATAGTGATATTAATGTATTATATCACGTTTATTTTAAAAGATAAAATATTTTCCAAAGGTCAATGGTAATTAAGACATAAATTCGCCAGAAGAAGATGCAAGTCAATACTCATAAATTGAAAGTGATGCTTCAGTGTAATGTAGCCCAAATATAAAAGAACAACACAATATATATATATATTCTAATATGAATACAGTGTACAGTGTGTGTATACTCTAAAATCCTTTTTAAGAAATAAATTCTATAAAACCGAAATACACGCTCGAACCCAACAAAATCCTAAACACCTCCGGGCAATCCTCCCCGATTCTTATCGCGGGGCGAAAACATCGTGATCTGTTTACCTTGCCCCAATTGAAGTGAAAAATTACTCCGCCAAGACGGGAATTAAAAGGGCAGTGACCAGAAAATTGGCGACCGGCCCCGGCAAGAGTTATGTGCTTTGATTAATGTTATCAGGGCCGTTATCGCGGAAGACCCTTCAAATTGGCAACCCTTTTTCTGGGCACGGTTATCTATGACTTTAATACAGATTTTTGGGATCGAGATAGATGTCAACTGCGGAACATGGATGCGATATGAAGGAACAAAGACCGTAACGTTTATTGATTAGACAAGTAAGGTATAGTAAACGTAATATTTTAGGACAAATGGGGCTTGCTAATCACCCAATTTAACGATGATTGGAATTCAAAGAAGATATCAACACGTTATTGTATTATTAATAAGCTTTTACACCTGCGACCGTTTCAGCGAGAGCTCGAAAGGAAGGATACTCTTTGTTAACTGCTGAGCATTTAAACGTTCAACAGTTATTAGTGTGTGTTAACTCCACTTTGAGAAAACAGTAATTAGTAGTATTTTTTCAATGTTTAACGTTAAGTATAATATTAATTATGGAAAATTATCCAGCTTTTCTACTCTGTTATAACTTATAAATATCACTGTCCACGAAGGGTTTCCATTTTTCATCTCAAGCAAATTTTGTCTAGAGGTGCTCGTACCTCTTTTTAATTCTGTATTTTTAACATCACGCATACCTTCTGCCATTACAACTGCCCTGTAGTTCTAGAAAGTGCTAGGTGCATGGATGCGATATGACTTCGTTATTCATCATCATATTGTAAAGTTATTGCTACAATTGCATCGTTGATAGGACCGATGCTATCTAATGGGACGCCATTTGCCTCTGAACCTTTGTGTTTAGATTTCTACAGAAGCAATAGTCTATTGGAACACTCTCGGGCTCAATATACAGGTGTAAGCAAATGCTTTTGATTCACATCGTACAGCGAAATCCTAGGTAATCCCGCATAAAGTTCGATTGGCACAGGACGCCAAACTGAGCCGATAGGCCCAATAGCGCGCTGACTGCCAAGACAGCCTAGGTTTACGTACAATTTAGGCACTTCTCCCAAGGATTTACTGTCATTCAGCACAAATGGAAAATTGACAACTCGAATTTATCGGTTAAATCTGAATAATGGTAATTTGAATATCCTCGATATGGAAATATATCCAGCCTTAATAATGCTGAAACGTAATTACATCCTAAAAGTAAAATTAACATACTCGATTTGAGTCGAAAGAAATACTTCCATATGGAATTACGTACGCTTCAAAAATATAAAATCGGAAATACCTCATATATAAATTTTCTACAAAATAGTAGATTTTCATATAATTTATTGATAATGATATTAATTTAAATTTGACAACATTCACTTTGCACGTGTTTAAATATGGACCCGACGTATTTCATACTGGACAACATTCCATACGGGCTAGATTATTTTTGAACATGGAATAAAAACTGGAATCTTGTGTGACATGTATATATGTTTAAAGCTGTTGTTGTGTACAATAAAGTGCTTACATACATACATACTAGTATCATCGTTGTCCACGTTAGGCAGGGTTTCTCCATTAAAGCGTTTGTCGTGACGACTGCCATTGGCAGTGGCACCTCATTAGCAGGCTTGTAATTTGGAGCGCCCTGTGGCTTCAATCCGTTCTACCACAGTATAGGAACAGTAGATAAACTTCGAACAAAGGTACATCGCACGGCTGCACACATGCGCGCGTGTTCTTTACGCACACACACATAGCCTTCGGGAATGATGGAGAATGCTTCAATCGGGGCCGCGCCGTTGCGGTGTTCGCTCGTTCTCACTCGCTACATCAAAGGAAGCCGCCTCATAGGTATGAAGACAGCGAGCGGCCAGTGCCACGATATCAAAAGGAGCCGAATAGGCTTGTAACTAAGCACCTAGTATAGTGGTATTAAAATATTCGATGAAGTGGGAAACTAAAAACACATACCTAACTATCTATAATATTATTACTTTGTGTCATACAATATTGTCTATTAAACTGAAGTTAACAGAAATACTTTGCATACTTAAAAGCAAAATTAGTATTATAGGTATGCCAAGCCACAAACGTGACACAGCCCTGCGCATCGAGCGAAAGTAGGTAACGAACGCTCCTAAACGGCCTCTGATTACCTACTGTATTATTCTTCTACGAGTATACTGTGCTTCTACGGTCGGCATCCGATTGACGGCTGTTGTTGACGGGTGTTTGAAGTCATAGATCTCTAGCTATACCTTTAGAGTAAGACCTAGTTGAACAAGCAAGCGAAGCTCAATAAGTGCTCCGTTTCAGATTGGACCAAGTTCTTTCGTAGGTATGTCCGGATCTGGAAGCAGAGCCAGGCGTTATGCGCATCTGCTGCCTCCGCCGTAGGAGAACCATGCAGGGAGTTGGGGCAAGCCCTGTACACAAAGGTTCCACAGGACTGGAGGCGCTCGCCTACCTGACGCCTCGAAATGTCTGCGGCCTGCTACTGTGGGCCGCCCGCCGGGACGTACGCAGTTGAATGCCAAGAGCGATCCTGCGACGCCCCCCTTTACAAGGCGGAGCCGGATGTCGTTGGTGGTTTTAGACGGTAGTCCAGTTTCGGTTAGTCCGTCATACCCGTCCTGCCTCCCCGGATAGGACGGGATGCGTAAATGCATTTCCCCAACGTTAAAAAAAAAAAAAAGGTATGTCCGGATATTCTCCTCTACAGGATTTCTGAACCGATTCTCGTGTAATTTTGTGAGCAGGTTCAATAATTATATGGATTTTTTTAGATCCGGTTATCGAAAATAAAAAATATATATAACACAGGGTTTAATTAAAGTTCACATAGCTACATTAGCCACACAATAGGAGGTAAAGTCACAAAAAAAACCTAGTCTACGTATGGCGCCCTACAATTAAAATAGTAAAAAAAATGGTGTTTAGCGATCGAAGTACATAATATCATTTTTTAATGTATTCAATAAATTTCTTCAAAGCACCGCTCACCAATTATTTGCTTTGCCTTAAGGTTGCCTGGTGGAGAATGCTTTACCCTTTGTGCTATAAGCTCTTCTTGGGTGCAATAAAGATTAAATAAATAAATCAATCAAAAATGTAAACACAGATAACTTTCCCTTTCTTCTACTGCTGCATTCTATAGCGGTATTATTAAAATAATTACTAATACGAAAAAATCATCAGAAAAATTCAACCTAAAATTAGTAGCCACCTTCCCAACACCTCGTTACCAGCCACTTGTTCTGAGTTTTTGCCCTTAACATTCATAGTTCTCTCCCATACGTTCTATTTCATCAACTTACAACCTTAATTCCTTAGTAATAGAGGCGTCACTAACCAGATTTAGCAGGAAAAATCCCTCACCAACCATAGTTTGCCGGAATACCTCAACGAAATGTGACTCTATGCCCTTGTGATACAAGCGGTATTGAACGCATTTTCGGTGAAGTAACACTCATTAGTGTCTGTCTGGGTGTTGGTCGTTACTTGCATTGTGAAAAATGGCGGATTTCTACTTCTTGCCGTCGACAGGTGGGGAGTGATTAAGGGTGTTATGGTCTGACTGAGCTTAAGCTACGGTAGCCTAGTGGTTCAGGCATGCGGCTGTCAAGCGGCGGTCCTGGGTTCGAATCCCGGCTCGTACGAATGAGTTTTTCGGAACTTATGTACGGAATATTTACCGTTAGCTTTTTGGTGAAGGGAAACATCGTCAGGAAACCAGTCCAATGCCAATAAGGACTAGTTTTCCCTCTGGGTTGGAAGGTCAGATGCCAGTCGCTTTCGTAAATAGCCTGCGTTCTTTGCAATATGTGGGCTAAGCCGCGCGGGCAGATAGTTGATTGATAAAGTTTCATATCAAAATCATCCAGTTTGCCCGATGGAAAAACATGAATCACTAAACTTATTACTAGTGGCTCTGTGAGCTGTAGACCTCGCGCATCGAAATCGGAGTTCAAGATACAGTGGACGGAACATAACATTTGTACCAAGTCAGTAGTCAACGCTGACCCGTTTCTTGTATTTTTTTTCGTTTTCAAGCCATATCTCAGCCGTTTTTCAAAATTTCGTAAAACTGTCTCGACAAAAAAAATCTGTATACTTACCGAACCTATTCACCAAATTGAGAAATGTGAGCTCTAGGCGAGAACAGGGGGAAATCCAAACATCCGGACATGAGGAAAAACGATTTCTCGTCCAAGCTGAAGCATAAACGCTTCTGATGCATATGGTCTAGAATAAGAGTTTATCTATACAAAACAGTAGTTTACTTTAACAATGCAATATTAAACGAAACTATGGCCTTTAAAAAAGCCTTACGTTGCACGCTCTTAAATATTTATTTTAATATGTTTTTTATTATTTGTTGTTATAGCGTCAACAGAAATACATCAATCAACTGTCTAACTATCACGGTTTATGAGATACAGCCTGGTGACAGATGGACAGACAGACAGACAGAGAGACAGACGGACGGACAGCGGAGTCTTTACTACGGGTACGGAACCCTAAAAACATTAAATGTGATCGGAACTTAAAAGAGAGAAAGCACAGTTCATAAAATCCCAAAGTTGCGGTTCTTAAAAACGCTCGTAAAAGGCGTCATAAATATAACCGCGACGTTATTTCCACGGGGGGTAAACGGCGATAAAGCTATCAGGGCCGGGATCGGCCGCTCATTTACTTACCGGCCCAAGGATCGATTACCCTAATTTTGAGGCGCACCTTAGGGTTTCGCACACGAAACTGCGAGCGGCAGTCACAAATTCGACATTGCAAAATATAATTAGCCTATAATGCTTCAAATAATGGCCAAATAGGATTAGCGGATCGGGCCTGTAAATTATTAATAGGGTACATCGCCAATAACTGGCCCCCCTAATATTAAAAATGAACTCTGTCCCCTACAAAGAGAATTCAATTTAGTATAACGTGGCCAGTTATTGAAGGGTGGCCAGTAATAAATGAAATATATGATTTTTATTCTGCAAGTAGGCTGTAATGGCACTTTTACAAGTCAAAATTCTACCAGCGTTTCTGAAAAAGAAGACCACTGTTAAGAAAAATTAACACGTTCTACTAAAAAATATTATACATGAAAATTGGTAATATCTTCAAAACTAAGCCGATTTGACTGGGGTTCATCAAACATTTTTTGCTTCTAATGACTTGAGGAATGCATGGTTAAAATCTTTTGGGTTACTCGGGCCCACGGTGTATAATTGGCGAATAGAGTTAATTTTTAGTATGAGGTGGCCAGTTATTGGTGACTTACCCTATATTTGGCAAACGTCGTAGTTCTCGCCGTTGCACCTAGTGTATGACATGCTGGGCACTATGTTTAGGCAATATGGGTTAAATTGGGACTAAGAGGATTTTTCTTCGAATTTAAGCCATGTCACATTGACATAAAGTGCCCTTGTCATACACTAGTACTATGTCGAGGACTTAAGACGTTTATCTTACCACAAAATCTGAGTGATCCCATATTTTTAACCGACTTAAAAAAAAAGGAGGAGCTTCTCAATTCGGTTGCATTTTTTTGACATATTAACATCTTAACTTTGTACTTTTTGTATGCGCTTGTAACTTGTCACTTCTGTTCCATGTATCTTTTTATTTGCATCGTTGAATTTGCTGTATTGTCCGTACAGTCGAGTGAAAAATATGTATCGATTTAATCCTCTCATCCAGCTCGAAGGACCATGTTCAAAGGGGTCCCCAAAATGATACCACTGTTACTTGCCAATACTGTATATCGAGTCAAACACAGAAGCACCTGGTATAACACTTGTAGAAAAATCAGTTAGTACTGGCCAGAGGTCATTATCGCCGGGAAAATCTCTATAGCGCGATTCAGGAATCGACCCGAACGGTACAGCGCCATCTAGCGGCCAGCTCAACGAAACTTATGTACAATGACACACGGCTGAACATTTGCCGAAACTTAATACGCCGACATAAGGGCCAGGGAACATATTTTTGAGTAAGTTGTATGCACCGATATTGTACTTATATTTTTTGCACTTTACTGTACATTTTTATAAAGCCTATACAGTGTCCCACTGCTGGGCAAAGGCCTGCAGACATATTTTTTATAGCTATCCGTCGCAATCCTCCTAAGATTCCTGTATAGTCGGTGCCCTCTGCGAGGCCGGCCTCACGCCGAACGAAATTCAGCCACTAAAACGTAATCTGCATCACTTAAGAGCAAATAAAACGGTACACTTACCAAAGGGTGTACCTTTATTTTGCTTTTGAGTGGACCAGATACTGGATTCATACTGTGTGAGCCCAGCCTAAGCCACGAGCTTTTCTCTTTTCTATTACCTTACTGTATGTAGCCACCCTAAGTCGGGAGTCACTCGTCGCGGGGCGCCCTAGCGGATCGCCCATCTAATGCCGATAACCTGATTGAACCTTATCAATAATGGCGGGAACTGCGTTTTATATCACCTCACTGCGAACCGTATTCCAGTGGGGTAATAGCTACATGTGAAGATGTAAAGTGGCCGTCAATAGAATTTGCTAAACTATGTAAACAAACCTCCATATTAAAATTGTCTTTCACTACAGCGGTTTGTTTACATAGTTAGCAAATTCCATTGATGGCGAATTTAGCTATAGGACACCATCTCAACAATTTAATATTTTTAAGAATTAGACAGCATTCGTTAAGCAATGACGCGTAGTTTCAGTGTCCGAGAGGCAACTGGATGGCTCGCGTTATTTGAGCTCCCGAAGCGTTGTGGAACCTCCCTGTGCAAGTCCAATTTGGCTCAGTTCGGGTTGCACAGGGCGGGTCCACAACAATCCGGGGGCTCAAATACCGCGAGCCAACCGGTTGCCTCTGAGACATTATTGGATCGCGTAACAATACTAACTCTTGGGGGCCTAGACCAGGTTACAATCGACAAGCGCTAACGCCAATAGAAAACTAAAAAAAAATATGGGAATGACAGATGTTAACGAAAAGTGCTTCGTCGGCATCTGTCATTCCCCTGCATTTTATTAGTTTTCTATTGGCGTTAGCGCTTGTCGATTGTAACCTTGTCTACGGCCCCGGGAAAGCACCTAGGGTTAGGACATAACGGTTTTTTTAAAGTGAACGTTATGTACTAGTTGTAAGTTGTAAAGCCCTCGTTCGAAAATATATGCAATTGCCCAGTGGGTCATACACACTATCACACATTATCTTACGGTTCCACACGGTGAGAAAACGCTCCGATTGCGAACTTCATACCTACCAGGGTAGTCCCATGTTTACTAAGATTGTCAACAAAATCTGGCCCTCAATTTGAAGTAAACAACTAAGGGTCAAGCCGGCATCTGTTTAATTAAATATTTCAAATGGTCTGGACTGCTAAATACGTGAAATACATGTAAGGGCGTGTGGTAACCATCGGGTGTCATCTGATAGTACTTATATCAATGAATGAATAGAGGTGGCCACAGGTATCGATGCGCCATAAGTGAGAGCGAGAGGGCGCGCTCCGATCTCTCGCTTCCACTTCCAAGTAAGGTGCATCGGTGCCGCTTGCGTTTCCTTCGAACTCGTAGCCGTGCTGTAAGAGGTTCAATAAGTTTGTCCCATTAAACAAATAAATTATGTATTTACTTCCTATAAATAAATAAAAATAAATAAATCAATATTACGGACCAAATCTTACACAAATCGACCTAGTCCCAAACTAAGCAAAGCTTGTACTATGGGTACTAGACGACGATAAACATACTTATATAGATAAATAAATAGGTACTTAAATACATAGAAAACATCCATGACTCAGGAACATTCGTGCTCGTCACACAAATAAATGCCCTTACCGGGATTCGAACCCAGGACCTCTTGCTTCGTAGGCAGGGTCACTACCAACTAGGCTAAAGCGGTGGTCAATGACTGAATACATGGATTGTTCAAAGGAATAAAGGAATAGGAGGAATTTTCGCACAAAATTCTACGCAGGGGTACAAACGACAACACTATTAACTGACCATCCCGTGTTTATATAGAACCTTATTACAATGCACTTAAGGTGCACCGATGGTCAGTTAGCTGTATTGTCGATAGTAGTACATCTCAAACTCCTTGTTGACTGTACATCGAAACTCAAAGCGTGGCGTGTGGCATGCGCTTGACTCTGCAACAGTGTGTGTCGAACACACAGTGACAAAATCAACCAGTCGAAACGCCTCGGGCTCACACCGTTCCCAGTGCACCGGACTCGTGCTCGTGCACAAAAGAGGGCCTATAGCAGGTCTCGTAATTAAAACAGGCCGTTTGGGATGCATTGTCTGAACAAGATAGTGATGGGTGTTTTTTTCATTTTATTAATTAATTCAATGCGTGACGACTACAGGACTGTCACAGGATTAATGTTAGTATTAAAATATGTATAGAAGGTCCGCTATGTAACGAAAGCGATGTCTGCAAGCTATTAGAAAATACAAAACATGCCGTCCCGTTCTTACGCATAACACGTGCTCTATCGTCTAGTTAAGGTTGTCACTGACAGTGTCGTATCCGGCAGTCAGCCGCGTTAAGGTGGTTAATTTCCATCTCTGGTTAGATGTCCTATCCTAAGTAACACTTTAATCTCATCGATTGTCTTTTTTTTCCCCGGATATCATCATCATCATCATCATATCAGCCGAAAGACGTCCACTGCTGGACATAAGCCTCCCCTAAAGAGTGCCAAAGTGACCGATCCTGCGCCACCCGCATCCAGCGGACTCCAGCAACCTTTACCAGGTCATCAGTTCACCTTGAGGGGGGCCTACCAACGCCGCGCCTTCCGGTACGTGGTCGCCACTCGAAAACCTTTCCGCCCCAACGGCCATCGGTTCTACGTGCTATGTGCCCCGCCCACTGCCACTTCAGTTTAGCGATTCGGAAGGCTATATCGGTACTGCTGCGGATAGCCTCATTTCTGATGTGATCACGCAGAGAAACTCCCAACATAGCCCTCTCCATAGCCCTTTGGGTGACTTTGAGCCTTCTTATGAGGCCCATAGTAAGCGACCACGTTTCAGTGCCATATGTCATCACTGGCAACACACACTGGTCAAAGACTCTCATCTTGAGACACTGCGGAATATTGGACGAAAAGATGTGCCGTAGCTTCCCGAACGGTGCCCAGCCGAGTCGGATTCGACGATTGACCTCTTTCTCGAGGTTGGACCTACCTAACCGGATAGTCTGTCCTAGGTATACATAATCGTCTACAACTTCGAGCGTAAAGTGTCCGATTGTAATGGGAGTTGGTACTACATGGGCATTTGACATGATTCCCCGGATATATATTATATCAATTTAGTTTACGAGAAAGATAGGGTACGTGAGGCACCTGAGAGCGCACCAGAGTAGAAGAACAACACTAATAATTGTTAATACCAAAGCCAGAATACAGTCGCTGTGGCCGAAATCAGTCAGGGCGACATCATCATCTTTATCATCGTCATCGTCATCATTATCATCATCGTCGTCATCATCATCGTTATCATCATCGTCACCGTCGTCATCATTATCGTCATCATCGTCATCATTATCATCATCGTCATTACATACACCTATAAACGATAAACTACCACCGATTCGGAAAGAAAACCTCTGTCTCGAGAACCGGCGTAAACGAACTCGGCGAGGTATAATTCTTTCAAATCAGTATATATACTTCCAAAATATAATTTTAGTGTCAGTGAGAGAGATTTTGCGATAGTGCAGGACTTTATCACTGCCAAAAATCCCTATTTAATTTATAGCCTGTCAAATTACTGACATCATCGCCTCACCTTATAATTATAAATAAACATTTATAACATTTATCTCTCCTCTGAACGTTCCATTTTCAATATCCTCGCTATTGCTGTAAATAAAGTCCAAAACTTAATATTCATTTATGTCAAAGTTTACCCCCAGGTCAGATAAGATTACGACAGAATTAGGTCGTGGGGCTTAGGGCCCGGTCACACTGGTAAGCCAGGACTTTATTTAAAGAAGTACTCGGACTATAACAATATGAGCATATCCTACTAATATTATAAATGCGAAAGTTTAGATGTTTGGATGTTTGTTACTCAATCACGCTTAAACGGCTGAACCGATTTGAATGAAATTTTGCACGAAGATAGTTTATAGCCTGGATTAAAATATAGGATAGTTTTTATCCCGAGTCCACGCAGACGAAGTCGCGGGCGGAAGCTAGTTAACAATAGATGCCTCCGCGAGGGTGTCTTTCCCGATCCATTAAAAGAAAGCCGTATATCGCCGCTATTCAAAGGGAAGGGAAGGGAAGGGAATGTTCTGATAGTATAAACAGCTCCAAGGGAACACACAAAAATTCCGAAGTAATTAATCCGAAAGCATAACTATTCCCGAATTTCAAAATTTGTACCCCACGTCGAAACGGCTCCAAGCATGTCTTGGTTTCTAACGCTCTGTAAAATATCGGTTCACCGACTAATGTAACTGAAATAGAGTAAGGTGGACCTATTTCAAGCATGTTTGCAGCTAACAGCTAAATTTTTGTACATAAGTGAAAGATAGACAAATGAAGGTCTGACTCTCTTCATAATTCGCGAGCGCGCTGGCGACCTAACCGCTCAAAGTGTGATAGTTATTTTACTGTCACATGACATACAAACTTATGCCCTTATGTTTCATTCGACCTAATTTAGGTTCACTAGACCTTACGAGAGCCATGTCTATAAGCTGTTTTCAAGGGTCATTACGAATCGTCTCGCACGCAGGCTTGATGACTTCCAGCCTCCCGAACAAGCCGGTTTCCGAAGAGGTTTTAGTACCGTAGACCACATTCATACGCTCCGCCAGGTTATACAGAAGACTGAGGAGTATAACCTGCCTCTCTACTTAGCGTTCGTGGACTACGAGAAAGCCTTCGATTCGATCGAAACCTGGGCTGTACTACAGTCTCTCCAACGGTGCCAAGTAGACTACCGCTACATCGAAGTGCTGAAGTGTTTGTACGAGAACGCCACTATGTCAGTCCGACTCCAGGATCAGAGTTCGAAGCCTATTCCGCTGCAGCGGGGTGTCAGACAAGGGGATGTTATTTCCCCAAAACTGTTCACCGCTGCACTGGAGGACGTGTTCAAGACTCTACACTGGAGAAGGCTAGGCATCAACATCAACGGCGAGTACATCACTCACCTTCGGTTTTCTGACGATATAGTAGTCTTGGCTGAGACCATGGAGGACTTAAGCACGATGCTCGATGACCTCAGTAAAGCCTCCGAGCGAGTTGGTCTAGGGATGAACATGGATAAGACAAAGATCATGTCAAACCTCCATGTAGTACCAACCCCCATTTCAATCGGACACTTTACGCTCGAAGTTGTAGACGATTATATATACCTTGGACAGACTATTCAGTTAGGTAGGTCCAACTTTGAGAAAAAGGTATTGACCTCGAATCCGACTCGGCTGGGCAGCATTCGGGAGGCTACGGCACATCTTTTCGTCCAATATTCCGCAGTGTCTCAAGACGAGAGTCTTTGACCAGTGTGTGTTGCCAGTGATGACGTATGGCACGGAAACGTGGTCGCTTACTATGGGCCTCATAAGAAGGCTCAAAGTCACCCAAAGGGCAATGGAGAGGGCTATGTTGGGAGTTTCTCTGCGCGATCGCATCAGAAATGAGGCTATCCGCAGCAGAACCAAGGTAACCGATATAGCCCTCCGAATCGCTAAACTTAAGTGGCAGTGGGCGGGGCACATTGCACGTAGAACCGATGGCCGTTGGGGCGGAAAGGTTCTCGAGTGGCGACCACGTACCGGAAGACGCAGCGTGGGTAGGCCCCCCACAAGGTGGACTGATGACCTGGTAAAGGTCGCAGGAGTCCGCTGGATGCGGGTGGCGCAGGACCGGTCATTGTGGCACTCTTTGGGGGAGGCCTATGTCCAGCAGTGGACGTCTTTCGGCTGATATGATGATGATGATGATGAGACCTTACGTGCATTTTTCTTAGAAACAGTGAGCATTTCGAGTTTTCTCTGAATATAATCAAATAGTAGTCATTAGGTTAGGATAGGTTTGTTTACAATAATCCTATGTATAAAGTCAGCTATTTAAGATAAAATAAATTAGGTATAATTAAACCCCGTAATTTTACCCGTGTGGTGTTGGGTTAGAATTTCACCACCCCCTTTCTTCCCGTGAGTGTCGTAAAAGTCGACTAAGGACCAGGTATGAAGCGTGTTGTGGGCGATGGGCTAGCAACCTATCACTGCAATATCACATTTTGTCGATCTTTTATAGCCACATTTATGCTAAAAGTGGCGCTGGAATATACGTTTCATGTGCTCTGCCTACCCCTTTTTGGGAATAAAGGCGTGAATGTATGTATGTATAATTAAACATTAGGTCAACTGAAGCATTTAGGGTTAGAGTTAGGTCTAACATGGGAGAACCTTATTCTCCGTATCAGTGGCCGAGCGGCCATACAAGTAAGCCGATTCCCACCAGCTCGCCTAACATTAATTTTTAGGCAAGTCTATAGTTATAAACCACTAACTAACCACCAACGTTAACTATTTAATAACTTTATTTCCGGGTTGCCCACCGAACACATGCATGGTCAATACAGACGTTTTCCGAATGGACTGCCTTGGTGCAATTTGGCCTACTCAAACAATGCCAATTGTAAGGTTCAAGTTGTTTGTGCTAGTGTTTTAAATTACTTTTCTTTTCTCTTCTATTAGTACACACATAAAGGGAGTGTAAATACTGAATTCGCCAACAAACTGCCTTGGAGTTTGGCGAAGTTTTGTGTATACAAAACTGTGTAATTATTTGGATGATAAAAAAAAATACACATGCCGCCACTGCTCCGTACTCAGTGTGACCGGACCTTTACGCGCCTCCGACTCCTGGATATCGGGCATCGCGCCAAATCGATTGCTAAGCGCGTCTACCCAGGCGGCTATTGACACTAAAATCTAGATTAAACCATAAATTTCGATCTAGTTTCGTATCTGCTGCTGAGCTGCGGCGCTACCACGAACTTCGAAAGTCGAAGTTCGGGTATTTCCATCTCTATCGCACTCCCCTACTCGAGTGACAGGGATGCATGTATTACGAACTTCGACTTTCGAAGTTCGAGGTAGCGCCGCTGACGTTTTTCTATTATGCTCAGTGATCGGAATTAGGTGAGCCAAAATACCTATTATTCGCAACAGGACATAATGTAGAGTGGAAACAACCGGGTAGAAAAATATATTTTTTCTTTAATACCGGGTAATCGATATTTGTCCGGGTACTATAAGTAGTCGTAATGTTAAACATACATATTTTTACTTATAGTACGGGATTGTTTATGTTAGTTTGTAGTAAAAAGGGAAGGAAAAAGTATGAAATGGTTATAACTTTTAGATTAACATTAAATATCCCGTTCTATAAGTAAAAACATATATGTTGAACATTACGACTGGTACCCGGAAAAATAACGAATACCCGGTATTTAAGAGAAAATTCTGTTTTCCTACCCGGTTGCAACCACTTTATATTATGTCCTCTTGCGAAGAATAGGTATTTTGGCTCACCTAATTCCGATCACTGTATGCTACAGAGATGTCCGTTCAATACTATCGGATGGTATGATAAAGCTTTAAACATTGCAATCCTATCTCAATAGGTATCGTGTGTCTTTTTTACACACACTTGATGAACCGCTGGAGGAAAAGGGACCGCAGGCACCGAGTCCATCCATATATCCTTTTGGTACAATGACGTCAAAGATATTTTTACACTTTGGACGTTATTCCCTTGTGATAAGGCGAAAAATTTCTCTTTAATGTCGACTGTACGTCAAAAACTCGTTAAAATAATTGATTACCTGATAGCTAACACTTAATTAGTAGTTTTAATTTTAAATGATGCATTAATATGGAAGTTAATAATTATTCTTAGAGTACACGCATATACTTCTCAATGTTAGGGTGTTAAATATGTACATCAATTCAAATATTGGTTAGCTACAGTCAGCATCAGAAGTAGCCAAGCAAAATAACACGCTCAAAATGACCTACACAGATCCTTATTCCCTTGACATTAGAATTAGTGTGTAGATCATTTTGAGCACTAGAACTGCTTAGCTACTTCTGCTGCTGAGTGTACTTATTCCCCCAGTAAAAATTAACCGAGTTTGCAAAGGGATAGCTGTTCACAATGTCGTTTGAGTTTCTCATTCCAGCCGCTCTTATAATTTAAATCCAATTTCAATATTTAAATCATTATGATGTTGTTCCTGGGAACCAAAATGAGGGCTTACTTAACAACGTTAAATGTAACAATTTATCAACTTTATGGAAATTGTTGCCTTGTCAGCCGGCCAAGTGCGAGTCGGACTCGCGTTGCAAGGGTTCCGTACATCAAAAGATTTTAAACAATATTTTTTACTAACGGAGCGTTTTTGACGTTTCATAAAAATAAGCTGATTTGATTTTTGTCAAATACCGTATTAAGTCCGACTCACGCTTGACTGCACATTTCTAATAGTTTTCCTGTCATCTGTAGGTAAAGAACTATTTTGGGTATTTTTTTCAAAATTTTAGACTCAGTAGTTTCGGAGATGAAGTGGGGAATGGTAATTTTTTGGTTATTTTCTTAAATAATTTCTAAACTAATTATTTTAAAATTACAAAAAAAAAATATTTTAGATGCACACAATGAGCTCTTTCATTTGATATGTAACACGATAGTATATGAAAAACTTTTTTTAATTTTCTTATTTCACCCCCAAAAGTGGCCCCCATGTTTAAAATTCATTTGTCTGCGTTACATGTCCCTCTTTGGGACACAAATTTCAACGTAATTGGTTCCGTAGTTTCGGAGAAAATAGGCTGTGAAGGACGGACAGACAGACGCACGAGTTATCCTATAAGGGTTCAGTTTTTTCCTTTTGCGGTACGGAACCCTAAAAACAGTCCGGGTTGCACTCCGGGAGTGCCTACAGAAGTGAAAACTTGAATATTTTGACATTTCGAATCAACGAATACCGTAGCGACAGAAGTAAACTATTTCACTTGCAAATTAGCGCGTGAGAACTTATTGTGTGTCGGCCGAACGGGTAAGCGCCGCGGATTGCATGGCGTTTGCGCCTTTTTTCTCGCTAACTCGAATGGCGCAGCCAGTCTCATACTACGGCATCCCCCCCCCCCCCTGCCCGCAAGCCTCGACACGAATCTGACGAGAGTGAGACTGACTCGCCACAGGTGTCACGTGACCGTGACACCTGTGGCGAGTTTAACAATTTTTCCCCATCCCAAAAACTGCACAGCGCCGCTAAAGAAGTTTTCACTTCAATAATAGTAGAGTCTAGATTAAAACGTTAACTGTTCACATGAACCCGCATGGGTACCTTTGTTCCCAAACCACGCTTTTGGTCGATGTTTGTTTTACAATACAGAGTCATTGCAATAACAAAACACAACATGTTACAGCATGTCACAAAGCTGCTATTTCGACAATTGGATTTATGGGAATCTGAACTTTACGTGTTCCATAGGCAGTTGATTTTTGAAAAATTTCAGAGGGATAAGTCCGACCTAGCGAAAGTTACATGTATGTTTCTCAAACCAAAATTGTTATCCAAAAAGCAAAAGGATTTATGGCTATATGAACGTCATTCGAACTTAATGCATTTTGGTTTCGAGATGAAATGGTTCGTTGTTTGTGTGGAGCGGAGCAATTAAACGTAAAATAAACAATCGACGTACGAACGTCTGAACGCCGCACTAAATGAAAGTTAAATACGGCAAGTAATTGTGCGGTTTATTTGTACGGCCCGCCTGATGGAAAGCGGACCCCGCAGCCTATAGACGCATACAACTCCAAAGGAGTAACATGGGCGTTGCCGACCCTTGATATCTTTGAGGATTCGCCGTGTTGACAGCTGAAGGAACAAATTCCCTCGCTCTCAACACAACGCATCCTAGGGAGCTCTGGCGACCGTGCTCACTTCCAGGAACACAACACTACGTGAGAGCATGTAATGCCTCTATACTTCCGTGCACTGCTAGTGTGTTATATGCCTAATTAAGACAACGTATCTCACTAGCGTGGTGGTTTGATAGATTTTAGCACAGTAATTCTGAACACATTTCCGTCATTCACTGACAAAATAATCAATACTACCGCTAAAGCAATTCCTTTTGCCAAGAATAGGTAGTCCGGGTGGTTTCCGGGAGTCCGTCATACCCGTCCTGCAGGTAGATCTAAATTTCACTTTTTGTATGAAACAATGACAGTTGGATCTACCTATCGCGTGTTCAAAACGTTAAGTGGTTACCCCGCCGGTCTCGCAGCCAGGTGGGATGCGTAAAAGCTTTCCCCACGAAAAAAAAGGTATCAAATATACGAACAGATAGCTTCGCAGATCTCTAGATATACCTACACCCTATGGCTAGGATGAAAAGGAGGTAAAATAACGTCATCATTAGTTTATATATGTCCCACTGGTGGGCACAGGCCCTCCTCACATGGGTGAGAGGGAAGCTCGGGCGAATTTCACCTTCCCATACAAACGTAGTTACGCTCTCATTTCAAAACTACGTGTTCGATTGTGACGAAACTTTGCATATACAATAACATGAGGTATATCTATGTCTGTAATTAGTTTATATGGCTTCAGAATATAAAAAAAACGAAATACAGCAAAAACAAGTTTTGTATGAAAAACTTAAATTCGCTGTATTTTTTTACTATGGTATCTGAAGCTACGTAAACTAATCACAGACCTGGATATACCTCATGTCATTGTACATGCAAAGTTTCGTTATAATCCAACATGTAGTTTTAAAATGAGAGCGTAACTACGTTTGTATGGAGAATCGAGCTTACTGCGGACTCTTTACCTACGCCCCTAATAAAACACGCAATTAAATAATTTCATATGTTTACATAATTCTACATGCATAATGCATATTACACAACCATCATTATTATCTCAGTCACGCTGGCCCAGTGCGGGTTAGGGACTTTACCTTTTAATATAACATATTGACGTCCATTTTTCTCACAAAACAGTTTTTTTGTAATCGAGGACAGCTTACCAGTATCTGAGCCGACTCTGAACTTGAAATCTCAAGTATTGAGTCTGTAATGGCCAATTAAAATTCAATATAAACGCGCATCCAACATTGCGTACAAATCCGTTAAGCCCCACTCAGACGGGATTAGCCCTCCGACCAGTACGTGTGGAGGTGCCCTTATAAAATATTAAATCAAAGGCACGAGTATTGACAATTTGTCGTCGCTCTTTCTAAAGCGTGTATAGTATTATCTTAAGTATATATATTTTTATGAAAATTTGATAGGCCTGTCAAGTTATTTTCTTTACTTATTGATGTCAACAGGTTTTTACTCACATGTTGTATACATCGTCAAGAATTTCTAGTGGCGTCCATTCTTTTTATCACTTTTCTAGTCACCACGAATCAACATTTTTGTTAATAACCCAACACGCATTAACAATGTTTACAAATATCTGTGAAATAACCTATAATGGCGCGCATCAATTTTTTTTGTGAAGTTTGCGCAGTGCGCGCGCATTAGATGAAATCTCTAAACAGCCAATACAAAATAAAATAAATAATTTCGTTTTAAAATGTTATCTTTATTAATTCATGTAAAATGTTATCAAAAGTGAATAGTTTTACTAAATTAACCGTTTCTATATCATATCCAAAAAGAAATAGTCAATTAATTAACAAAAAGGATTTAATTTGTTTAGTCGGGTAAGAATCCATTTGCCGAGAATAAAAAAAAAGCTGTACATTCTGTACAACCCGGTTAGTTTAAAAATGCACCGTGTGCATGCATACATCTTGCTGCAAGGTGCCAACGTGACTTAATCGGGATATAACCATAACACACAAGTATCGTAATGTTATTAAACACGCGTGTTTAATATCCAGGATTATGAGCCTAAAAGCGACACAATAAGAGGTACGTTACGAGCAATTTTGTTGAAAAGGTTCTTTATTTGAGTAGCGGAAGAACAGCGCTGGCTGTAAAGCTAGCAACGTGCTGAGCTGGGTCCATTTCGTGACAAAGCCTAATGTTTTTTTTTTTAATTATCTGTGTGTTTGTCGCGAATGAATGTTTGAATTTATGTGAGTGAGTTATTGCTAGAAATAAAGTACTAGAGAACTAAATTAGCATATTCGATGTACTTGCATTTTCCACGCAAACAACACTCAGAGATAGGTGTCCCGCATTAAATGGTGATCATAAACCCCCGCGGAATAATGGCTCGTGAAAATATTCATCGTACGAAGGTAACGAAGTGTACTGGACAGCCGCCGCGTGAAACATTAAACTGATGTTTTTTTTTGGAATCTGAATTTATGGACTGCATTAATTAGGAAATCTTGTTTTGTAGCATTATTTTCGATATGATGTGGATAAGTTTTAGAGTTGAAGGATAAGCTATACGTTTAGAGTGAGAGAGAGGCAGTTTGATTGTTTGTTATATATTAAATACATACTAGCTTCTGCCCGCGACTCCGTCCTCGTGGAACTCGTTTATATCGTAGCTCCATACACATTTTCACCCCCATTATATTTACCTCTAAAACAAAGAGTACCTTTACGAATAGTCAATAGTAAGACTCAGCAATAACGTTACACAATTGCTGTACCTCATTAAACTATCGTCTTATTTGACGTAGAATCCCGTCTGAGCAGGCATCAAGTCTGCTTTCAAGTTAGTTGCAATGCTCTCTATTAAGTTCCCGGGGATCTATTCAAGAAACGCATAAAATTTCAATTAGATTTCGTCGACCGTAGGTTCAATTAGGACAACAACTTGGACAAAATGAGTTAAGTATACAGTTTTGTTCAGAATGTTTCGCTCTTTCGATTGTATTTTGTGCGTATAAAAAAATCTTGGAAAAATGCCTAAATAAAATAAATCAATAATGTCATATTTACTCGAAAAAGTATTAAAAATGTGGTCAAATGGAGTAATGAGCAACGCAAGAGGTTAAACAATCACGAAGTTATGTGTCCAAAGTTTTAAGTGGGGGTATGTTCTGTCCCTTTTTCTCAAAACGCAACTTCATATGAAACGATGACGCTCGTAGTTAGTGACGTACCACCCCACATTCGGTTGATACCGTTCAACCAATCTCACTGGAGCGCAAACTCGTAGAGTATTCCAGTGTACAAACTTTCCCGAGTGGTCGTGCCGGAGGCTCCCCCTGGATTTTCCCCAGGCTACCCTCCAACCACGCAATTCGACCGCTATATTGGGTTCGTCCTATTATAGCAACAGTCAGGTTCAAAAATAATAATAATAATAGTTACGTGACTAATAGACGGTAACGTGCCGTGCCCCATCGTATTCGGCGCCGCCGACGACGCGGCCTGCGGCAACCTCGCAGCTTGTGACGTCACAAACGGTTTGCGTTTTCTCTCTCTAACAAGCAATATCAAAACGGTTGTAGCTCATTGGGATATCTGAATGGGATTTTCGTCACTGGGCATATTTTTTTGCCTTCTTTCTTTTGGAGTAATAATAATTTTCGAGTCTATAACCGTATTCCTCGTCGGCCACATTATATAACCTCAATGACCCTACTACGGTCGACGAGCTTGCCGCACGCACTCACTATTCTCGAACCGGAGCTCGTGGAAGCGAGCACGCGCGACAAATTCAAACCGATTCCAAAACAACGTTTCTCGAAACGATTCCCTGGCTTGTGACGCCTGGGACATTCACTGAAGGGCTTTAGCGCTAGTTTATATACAAAATGTCTTAAGTCAGGAACTTTCTTAGTCAGATGCGACGTTTTCGAAACGGGGGCGTCGGTATTATGTATCGGGAGCAGTAAAACGCAGCGCTGCACTCTAATTAGTGGTTTACTCTCCTGTACTAGATAGCTTTTGAATTGATAGTTTGGTATCGACTTGTAATTTTAATTTAATTTACATTTATTTACTTTGTAAGCTACGATAGCCTAGTGGTTAAGGCATGCGGCTGTCAAGCGGCGGTCGTGGGTTCGAATCCCGGCTCGTACCAATGAGTTTTTCGGAACTTATGTTACGGAATATTTACCGTTAGATTTTCGGTGAAGGAAAACATCGTGAGGAAACCGGTCTCATCTCATCAAGGTATAGTTTTCCCTCTGAGTCGGAAGGTTACATGGCAGTCGCTATCGTAAAACTAGTGCCTATGCCAAATCTTGGGATTAGGTGTCAAAGCGGACCCCGAGCTCCTTTAGGGCACAACCGGGAATAACGCTAGGAGGACAATGAAGATATTTATTTACTTATTACTTTTAGATCCTGTCTAAATGCGGTCATGGTTCTTTTCAGTAAGTCTACCATTTCATTAAAACATTTTCAAATTGAATGTAACGTTTGTTACATCAAAACAATGTTATTTCAATGTTATTAGACTTTGTGGCGTCGTCATTTAACCGCCACAAAATGGGGGCCACATCTCACGAAACGAAATAGTCCCCGGTTCAGAAATGTCAAAGTTACTGTAGTAATAGAGAATATGCATGGGACTTAATTTTTTTTATAAATTGCACTCAATCGATGCGGATATACGTAGAAATATCATAGAAAAGAAATATATATAAAAAAAATGTATTCGTTTTTATCGCAAGTAAAATAACGAAAAAAAATATTAATAAAAAACATTGTGCGATAAAATTGCATAACATTTAGACAGAATATTGAATTAGAAATGATATTTTGTACGACAAGTAATATAGAGAGAGTTACAGTATGGATTGTGACGTCATAGTCTATGCCCGTTTAATATACTTAGAGCGTTTTCGGTGGGTGCCGGCGCGTGCTCATTTCAAATGCCTATAACATCAGTAAAAAAAGTTTCAATACTACACAGTTGATACCTATTCCTCTGGATTATATACATTTGATTTTCGTAATAAAAATAAAAGATCATCATCATCATCATATCAGCCGAAAGACGTCCACTGCCAGCAGTATGTCCAGACATAGGCCTCCCCCAAAGAGTGCCACAATGACCGGTCCTGCGCCACCCGCATCCAGCGGACTCCCGCGACCTTTACCAGGTCATCAGTCCACCTTGTGGGGGGGCCTACCCACGCTGCGCCTTCCGGTACGTGGTCGCCACTCGAGAACCTTTCCGCCCCAACGGCCATCGGTTCTACGTGCAATGTGCCCCGCCCACTGCCACTTAAGTTTAGCGATTCGGAGGGCTATATCGGTTACCTTGGTTCTGCTGCGGATAGCCTCGTTTCTGATGCGATCGCGCAGAGAAACTCCCAACATAGCCCTCTCCATTGCCCTTTGGGTGACTTTGAGCCTTCTTATGAGGCCCATAGTAAGCGACCACGTTTCCGTGCCATACGTCATCACTGGCAACACACACTGGTCAAAGACTTTCGTCTTGAGACACTGCGGAATATTGGACGAAAAGATGTGCCGTAGCCTCCCGAATGCTGCCCAGCCGAGTCGGATTCGACGATTGACCTCTTTCTCAAAGTTGGACCTACCTAACTGAACAGTCTATCCTAGGTATATATAATCGTCTACAACTTCGAGCGTAAAGTGTCCGATTGAAATGGGGGTTGGTACTACATGGAGGTTTGACATGATCTTTGTCTTATCCATGTTCATCCTTAGACCAACTCGCTCGGAGGCTTTACTGAGGATAAAATAAAAGATGCATATACCCTATTCAGGACGTTCGAATTATTCCATCTCTGCATTATGCTCCCTTATAGAGTACTTAACGCCTTTACCTCAAAACCTGTAGGGCGGTAATAAAGCACAGAAATTAGCAACTCAATTTAAGGTCTTCGGGCTTAATTTATAGCCGTAGAGCGCGGGGAGGGATTCTAAGATATTGCGGACGGCGTCATGCTACGCGAGCCAGCCATTCATTCATATTCACGGGACTACAATGACCTTTGGAATTACGGGGAATTTCGTAACTGTTATTATTTGGAAATAAATTGCAGTTATTTATGGAAATGTCGAAGTTAGGCAACGGTAGTGATACAAAGACAGACAAGACCACATATCATGTCTCTTTTATACAAACCACCATGTCGCAATGACACGTACATACAAAATGAGTATTCTAAATATGAGCATAGTCTTATATTGGGTGAAATTAAATTCGTGAATCAAAATAGATAAATTTGAATCGATCCATAATTCTGAGTTACTTTTACTATTGGACCAACTTAGTGTTAAGCAAAAAAATCCAACTAACTATTTCATACACTTGGCTCGTAAATTGAAGAAAATGGTTGAAAAGCTGTTACATTTTGCAGAATTTAGTCACAAAACAAAGTTAGAGTCACATGTGACGTCATGTATAATAAACGTTGCTCAGAATCATGGATAGATTCCCATTTTGCTATTTTCATTCAAGAATTTAATTTCACCCAGTATAATAAATTACCAAATGAAGATTACGAGCAATGTCGGGACGAATTTTCAAGCCAAAAATGACTTAATGTATACTAGAAAAATGTTTTACAGCGTCAAGGACTATTTAAATTATAAGAATGTTTGACATACGAAAATATTACAATATTAATTGACATATTATTTTACCTTATTTAAATATAATGTAAGCGACACAATGCTTATACGTTTAATTAAATAACTTTAGGTATAATATAAATTTATTACTATAAGTTCATTCATCAAGACGAGATGGCTTGAGACTTCTGCCTACCATAAAATAATACTCAGTTGCCTCTAGCCACCCCAAAACTAGAAATATTCGTACATATTGTAATTATTAAAAATATATAACATTAGCTAAGATTGTGCATACAAACACCATGTGTTGTACTACGTATACATACTTAATTGTGAATAAAGTCTCAAAGGGCGCTGGCGAGTCACTTAACCTAAGATTGTTTGCCGATTTTACCGTTACCTTTTGCTCAACACACGACACGCGAGCACTCTCTATTATTTTCACTCAAAAACCAAGTCTACAATCATTTTCCACCTGCGTACCTGACATATAATATTTGTATGTTTGCTTGCATGCTGAATACGAGGACTTTTACGACCATATATGTAAATGTATGCTTACAATTTTATTTAATGAATTTTATATAATTTAAACGCTGTTCGTTTTTAGAAATGACAATTCCTGTATTGATTTATGTGGAGTAAAACAAACGGGTGGCCTAATAACACGTCGTCACAATGACACCAGAGATCTGTTTTTTGAACTATGCCAAAACGCTTGGGGAAATATTACTAACTAGCGACCCGCCCCGGTTTCGCACGGGTACTATATTATACATATAAATCTAATAAAAAAACCGCATCAAAATCTAAGCTCTCTATCTCTAAATTTAAAGATCTAAGCATACATAGGGACAGACAGCGGGAAGCGACTTTGTTTTATACTTGTATAATTGTATATATTTATTTGCTTTTTGAAAATAAAGATAACTGACCGCCATTTAAGGTAGTTTTTATCAGTTTTCCACAATTATATAAATATTATGGACAAAATTACCGGCAAATGAAGCACCAATACACAATGCGCTGTACTCGGTGTTGTCAGGTTCAGAGTCCCGATAGTCGTTTTACGTAGCTGATTCTGTATAAAATATTGTGACGTCATGACGATCGCAGACAGGTCATCAAACCGCAAAAATTCAGTCACCAAATTCCATGAAAATTTCACGCTGTCAATCATAGGTCCCGCCGCAAAACTGTGGAATTTTATCACCAAATGCAATTTCCATCGACATAAATCACATTGGTGGAACGTGGCTATTCTCCGTGCTAGGACAAAAATCGTAAATTTACACTGGCCAGGCACTTTTACAGATCCCTGTGTACATATGAATAAATAAATTTTCTTTAGCAAGCATTTTTAGTGACATAGATATCTGCCAAAAAGCAAAAGCGGCATCGATGCGTTTGAGATGTGGTGCTATCGTTGTCACTTCAGCGGATACCGGTTGCATCCTCACGTATTCCGGACACCTCTCACGACGTTTCTTGAATAGCTTGGAGATGACTAATATGGCTGGCCTAGTTAAGGGCCAGAGGTCCCGGGGCAGACAACCCTGCACCCGCTAGAAGGAGCACCCAAATCACTGCCCTTGCAGCTATATCCGCAAGCGGCTGTGCATAAGGTTGGTGATACCTAAGTGGACTGAACAGCATGGGAGATAATATCACGTTCCTCAGCATTGAGGGAACTGCTGATCACGACAATCGATGTTTGAATTCAAGTACCAGTCAAAACGACGTGTCTTATTGGTGATAACACAATAAAATGGGTTGGTTGGATGTCACATTACGGCATAAACCGATCCTATTAATTAGTGTCATCAAAGCCACTAAAGTTCAACGGCACTAGCCTTTGTGCGGTTCCTTCGGCAGTCAAGAACTAGGTGCAATTAAATCTATACTACTCGTAGTACTATCGACAACACAGCTAACTGACCCTCGGTACACCTTAAGTGCATTGTAATAAGGTTCTATATAAACACAGGATGGTCAGTTAACAGTGTTGTCGTTTGTACTAAGTAAAGTTCACTACAATAGTATCTGACGCGGCAAAGCCTTCGCATATATCGGCAGTCTCTCGGCATTAGATGCATCCCAAGAGGTTAATCGATATATACGCATGTTTATTATAAGGAAATAAAGCACTTTTTAGGGTTCCGTAGTCAACAAGGAGTTTCTCCATGTCCGTCTGCAGCTCAGTGACCTTTACTACTAGAAAGCTGTAATTCGGAATAGGTATATAAATCAATCACGCTGACAAAACAGCCCCCCCGCTATATAGCCCTCCGAATCGCTAAACTTAAGTGGCAGTGGGCGGGGCACATATCACGTAGAACCGATGGCTGTTGGGGCGAAAAGGTTCTCGAGTGGCGACCACGTACCGGACGGCGCGGCGTGGGTAGGCCCCCCGCAAGGTGGACTGATGACCTGGTAAAGGTTGCTGGAGTCCGCTGGATGCGAGTGGCGCAGGACCGGTCACTTTGGCACTCTTTGGGGGAGGCCTATGTCCAGCAGTGGACGTCTTTCGGCTGATATGATGATATGAAAAAGAGGTACAGGCGTTTTCTATACGAAATTCCGTGTTTAAAAATGGCCACCAAATCGGACAGCATACGTGAAACTGAGGCAAGTTGGTGCAATTGACTCAGTTTTATTGTGCCACTTTTGGAGCGCTCGTAATCTATCTTGTATTCAGAAAAATAAAACAAAGTGTGAATATACAGTAGGATATGTCAATTGTATCCCGACGTCATGCCATCTGCATTTTAGAAGACAAACATTAATTACAGAGATTAGTTTTTTGTTCGGCTCAATGTCGCTGGGTTGAGTAATTTATGCAAAAAACTCTCGACATAGAAAAGTTCAACTAAGGTTTTATCTTTTTTAATTAAAAATATGGTTAGTGTAAGTTGAGTTTAAGACCCAAGGCTCCTGTAAGTTTTAATCAAATAAAAAAATTGAAAAACTTTTATTCGAGTCACACACAAAAAGGTCTCAATTCAGCATGTACCTGCGAAAGCCAGTGCTGATATTTTATTAGATCTCAATGGAATAAATGTATATCGTATATTTCAGTTTATAATCAGTAGATCTGGTGGCCGTTGAGCCTTGTTCGGACTAGGCTAGTATTTTAGTGCGAGTCCATAAATTGACTGCAAGTACGTGTAGCTTTTGTATGGACTCGCACTAAATTACTAGCCTAGTCCGAACAAGGCTTTTGGGTGGATAGGTTCTCGAGTGCCGACCACGCTCGGCAGGCTCAGCATCATCAATCATCATCATCTTCATATCAGCCGTAAGACGTCCACTGCTGGACATATGCCTCCCCCAAAGAGTGCCAAACTGTGTAATGTTCTACAAAAACTACTGTCAAGAAAGAAAGCTCAGCCACAAAATGTGAAATACGATTATTTTTAACACATTCCATTTCTGTTACTCTTTACTTTAGTCTAAGAACATTATTGTTAATAAACGGGACTTTATCGCGTATAATAGTAATAATTAACTTATTATTGTGGTGTGTCGGCCCTTAGTAGTGTAATAAAGACCAAGCGCGGGTAGTTCGGAAAACCCGCGCAGCAAGAAGATGTTGATACCCGCTTAAGCCAGTCGTCCCGTGACCGTGGATCCGAAACGTCAGGAAACCTCAGAGAGGTAAATAACATACACGGCTTGACCGCTCCCTTTTAGTAACAATAATGTTTTAGTAATACTAATTTCCTTTTTCAGTATAGGTTAGTAGGTAATTAATATACATTTAGCTTATAAGTTCTTCCATTGTTTTCGTTATTTTTAGGATTCCGTACCCAAAGGGTAAAAACGGGACCCTATTACTAAGACTCCGCTGTCCGTCCGTCCGTCTGCCACTCGTGAACCGTGATAGACAGTAGAAAATGTAGAAATACATCATATTTCTGATGCCGCTATAACAACAAATTAAAAAATATATAGGTATATTTAAGGGGGCTCCCATACACCAAACGTGTTTTTTTTGCCTTTTTTATATATAATGGTACGGAACCCTTCATGCGCGAGTCCGACTGCACTTGCCGGTTTTTCGTAATTGTATTACTGTGTTCCCTTACATATACTGAAATAAACTATATTCTATTATATTCTATTCTAATGCTGGCACTTCACTTGGCGTTGCGTGCCGCTTTTTTATTTGCCGCAGTAAGGAAAAAGATGCAACACGAATATTTCGGCTAATACCGCGAAGTAGTGTAAGCATAAAAACGTTTCGATAAAAGTGAGCATTACATTTTGTAGTTTTGCTGCGGATCTCGAAAACTAGGGATTTGCACAGCTCAGGGGTAACAAAGTCTCGCCTTTGTATTTTTAATCTCTACTCGGAGCTCTGATTACAATTTCTTCAGTTTTATGTTTCAATAAAACAAGTTCTCAGTTTCTACTAGTTTTCTTATTTTATGAAACGTTGGACTAATGAGAAATTAAAGTTGAATTAACGTTGCTTGACTTTCACTGATAGGACGCGGACGCCGTATAGTTTTCAGCTACATACGGCGAAATCACGGGATCGGTCACGAGCGTAGAGCGTAGCTATTCTTGGCAGTGAATGTACGAATATATTAGACCAACAACCTAAAACAGTGTCAACGGCACTACCCCATAACCGAATGGGAACAAACCATTTTTAACATAGTAACATCTTTTATCTTACTAACAAAATTCCGATGTTATATTTGTCGCCTAGATTCTTATCCACGCGCGCCAAGCCCGCGTGGGAAATATACAACCTATTTCATTTCAACACTTTTAATAGAATGCATGCTATTAACCATTCACCGCTCGCCGTCGGCAGGGCATTCATCCCCACGCCCTGGAACCTAAATGGTCGCGTACCGTACGGTACGGTAAATTTCCTCCCCCGGACGCTCCGGTTGTGGAACGAGCTCCCTGCCGAGGTTTTCCCGAGGGACTACAGTATGGGGTTCTTCAAAAAAGGAGTATATAAATTCTTAAAGGGTCGGCAACGCGCATGTAACACCCCTGGAGTTGCAAGCGTCCATAGGCTACGGTGACCACTTACCATCAGTGGGCCGTAAGCTTGTTTGCCACTAGGGTTTCTGCTCAAGATTTCTCGAACTCGAGATAACTCGATAGTTTCGCCTCCATTCGAGTCGAGAAACAAATAGCCGACTCTCGAGACTCTCGAGTTCCGGCGAACACGAAATAAGGGCTAAATTCAGGCTCGCCATTTTGCCGCTTTTAACAATGATGCGTGCTTTGTTTCACATTGTCATGTAAGTACCTACCTAATCAATTTAATAAAATTAGAGTGTAAATGTTTTGTGGTTAGTTTTTGAATAAATAAGATTATTTTATGATTTATAGATTCCCTATTAATGTTTGACTTTTACTTAGTTTTTTTCCTGATCGTATGCTTTGCAGTTTGCAGTATAGGAAGAAGAAGAGAATATAAGAATTGCAGAAATTAATATTTATGAGTCTACGGGAAAACGTACTTCTAACCTTGAGATGTTGTATGAAGCCTTTATGACCGTCAAGCCCACTTCTACAGAAATCGAGCGTGTTTTCAGTCTGGCTGGAACCATAGTAACCAAGATAAGAAACCAGCTTTCGGACAAATCGATTAACGCTTTAATATTCTTTTTAAGACAAAAATAACTTTTTAATATTTATAATGAATTATGCTGGAACCATAGTAACCAAGATAAGAAACCGGCTTTCGGACAAATCGATTAACGCTTTAATATTCTTTTTAAGACAAAAATAACATTTTAATAATTATAATGAATTATAAAAATGATTAACTCAAACAGGAATGATGAATGATCATACAAATGATTAATATATATCCCACTTAGATCATTAAAATACTGTTAAATATGATTGTTGAAACTCCTCAATTTTATGTAACGTCATTGTAGTTAAATAGTTTGTTTGTAATGATTATTGTCATGCTATGGAAACTTAGAACCTATTGCAAATCCAGATTTTGATTGAAAACGGTGCTGCCACCTACTCGGCAAGGTCCTAGGTAGCTGATGCTTTAGCGAACTACAATATCAGTGTTGTTACATTCAAATATTTTATTTGATGTAGGGAGATTGATATGTGCTACGTTAATGAATATGAGGAGTGAAATAATGAGAAAACCTGTAGTATTAAGGTTTTAATAAACATAAAATTGTACATTATTTGACATAATACACGAGGAAATATTGAATGACATTGACATGGCAGGCAGGACTAAAATGAGAGGTTGACAAGGAAGGAGGTTGCAAATAGATCATATCACGTCAAGGAGAATAGTATATTGTATAATGGTAACACAACATTGTGTCTGCTTGACATAAGTATAATGTTGTTTTGCGTGAAATATGTTGACATAATTTCTATCAATAAATCCAATTCAATTTTTAATATTCAACGAAGTTTGTTTGTGATTTGTGCATTTATCTATTAATGGAGGACCTGGAAGGGCTATAGACACCGCTAGTCGACCGAGCGCGGCGGGCTGTTGAGAAATATCTAGGAAAATGTAGTACCGACTGACCTTGGTTTTGGATGAGCGTGTCGTTTTAATGTTTCTTGCTTTATATTAATAATATGCTCCTTTCTATGCATGAAGTTACTAATGTATGTTAATAACATAAATAAATCTGTGTATCCCTCACTTTTATGTTTCATTTCACAACAGTTATTACAAACATTGAAAATACTGATAAAAAAATACGACCGAATTGAGAGGTTCCTTCTTTTTTTTATCGGTTGAAAAGTTTTGGGGGCCAAGGAACAGATGGCGTTTGCACGGAAGCATAAAATGCCTTCTCAATTTGGTCGAGTTGCCAGTCTATCTCAGTATGTATATTGTAGTCTTTGATTATTGTATTATTTGCATTTGATTCCTAATCCTAATCTCATTTAAATTTAAGTCTAGCCTTGCTTGTTAGAAGAAAAGATCTCTATCAAAAATACCATTTAATGTCTGATCAAATTACTGAAAAAGTAAATTAGGTTCCTATATTGTTTTTATTTTAATTGTTGATTTTTTGTAAGATTTTAGTTTTTGTATGTATGTAAGAAGAGTTTTAATTTTGTTTTGTTTGTATTTCTAACTTTTAGTGCAAAGAGCAATAAAAAAATCTGATTTTTATTTGTTTTTCATTTTATTTTCAGCAATAATTTTCAATTTCTTACCAAAGACTCGAGAGTCGAGAATTGTCGAAACTCGAGAAAAGAAATGAGGCGAGAAACCAGAAACCCTATTTGCCACTGATGTGGTATAAAAAATAGAAAAACAATTCGTTGAACTATACGTAGCTCCAAAATAGCCTCCAGAGCCTATTAAGATAGCGGTAGATACCGAACCAACATTTAAATCCATTCCACTAACCGCTCCCTTATAATCCTCGCCATTTGAAAAACAATGGCCTGAAGTATTTATCGTCACCTAAACAATGAGAAGAAAAACAAAAACAAAGATCAGGCCGTATCTTAACGGCACTTGGAGTGATTCAAAAACGACTCAAGTCAGTAAGAAAACTATAGTGTCTTGTCTGTTTTGGGTACAGAAAGACGCGCCGGCAGTACAGAATAAATTCCTTTACGGGCCACTTATCGAACCAACTTAAAAACTTGTAAACTTGCGTGGAATAGGCACTTGCGCTCAAACTAGTTATTGGACGAAAAGTAAAATGCTAGTTTGCACACTTTTTACTAGCGTAGTCTACTCGTAGTCTAACATCCCAGTAATTTTAGTGTTAGTGCACAATTATTATCTCTACCCTAACAAAGTGCAGGATTTTAATTATTCCTGTTTACGTAGGTATTATCCTCATGTGATCCATATATACAGTATGTAGATTAAAAATAAGAATATATTTATTTAGCACACAAAAGAAAATACAATCAAAAAGGTAAACTTATACAATGTGCTAAATGGGAGCCTCACTCAGCACGTTGTCACGAGGGCCACGACGCTGGTTTTCAGTGAGAGCCCCAAAAATAAATAACAACATATTCTTAATTAAGAACATATTCTTGTATAAATGCAGAGCCAACATTACGTTATGGTAACAGATATTGTATTTTTATAATTTTAGTGCGCACTAAACATGCAAAAACTCAACAGGTCTGTTAAATTCTGATTCTGACTTACAAGATTTAAACTAAACATACATTCATAAGGAATAAGTACTAAGTAGTAATAATAATACCTTAAGGTTTCAGGCACACTGATGCTACGCAATTTATGCTATGCATATATTCTGTATGAAAGTACATTCAACACAACCACTTTACGTTATCACGTTCCCATTAGATGGTTTCCAAACCTTACACGAAAGCTCAGCCCGCCACGAACCCTGACAGAAACACTTGTGCCTGTCAGTGTACCGCGTATAAAACGGCGTATCGATAGGGTTAACCCCCCTAATGCCGGCATAAATAATCGTGTCCAGATCGTATCGGGCGAAAATACGACGTCGCAGTGAAAATAGTTCCCCCTTACACTCGCCCTCAAGAGCGAATGTTAATTAGAAGGCTAAATAAAAAGTCTGCCTTCAAGAGTATTTCGCTTTTTATTATCTCTGGCTAGTTTAATGAATTTAGATGTTGTAGACCATAGAAGTCGAATGAGGATTATATATAGGGAAAAGGAGGTACAAAGTCATCAAGAGGAGTCAAGTGCAAAAATATGTATCGATTTCATCCTCTCATAAATATGTACCGAAACCTAAGTCCACTGACATAAAAGTTATGGTACATATTTATGAGTAAGTTGTATGTATGTACCGATATATTTACACTTGACTGTACATCTCGTTTAACCCCTCCTCTCCCATCGACCCTACACTCAGACACTCTCATGTCTCCTACACTCAGAACTACTGATCATGGTCAGCTGAAAGACTGCTGGTCGTAGTGGCAAAAACATTTATCGAAAAAAAAGCAGGTGCTAGTTTTTTTTTTTAACTGCCATGGATGCCTGCACAAATGCTTGTACGTGAGTTCAATGACAAACCGAAACTCACCTAATGCGATCCAGACGCTATCAGTAATAATAACAAGTATGTAATGTCAGTATTGTAGACTGCGTAGTGGTTGGAGTGAAGGAATGGACGGTAAATTACGAAAGAATGTCAGTAATATTCACGTCATTATTACCGATGTAGCAGGACCGCATTGGAAATGACCGTGTTCAAGTCTTATTAGTTCTACACGACTGAAAGTTTACGATGATGGTGGTACTGGTTATGCAATATATGAGCGAGCGCACGTTACGAGTCGATGCTAATATCAGAACCGCGGTCTAACGTCGTAGAACGCCACTTTACGCCTCCCATAAAAAACTCGCCGGCGGGCGATAAAATGGAAATTTAATTGAAAGTGCAGTGAAGGAAATTACACTTTTTGTGGCCTCCTTAAAGGCCGCTCAGTGGACTGTTGACACAGGCCAAGCCGAGGGAATAGCAAATTAAGAAGCGCTGTGAAAGAGACTTTAAAAATACTTCATTTCTGAACGTAGAGGAACTTTTGTAGCTTCTCCTTCAGTTTGAGGATCTTTAATTAAATATTATTACAGTCGCATCTAAAAGGAGTGAGTTTCTCTGCCTGTCCCGCAGTTTAAATGCTGTTACGTAAATACTTAATGCAAGTTAATTGCAGTACACGACTGTGTGGAATTAGCTTGACAAATCAGTATAATATAGAATACTCTCATTTGAAAATCGTCGCGCAAAAGAGTGACATTACATACTGCAAACCATATGAAACGACACAAAATATGACTCGAATGCTAGCATATGCAAAGTATTGTTATACATATTAGATATTTATGTCTACACATTAACCTTAATCGTACATTTCCCTACACACTCTTTCCTACGACATCCATCACAAGTTTCATGCAAGCTCGCAATATAAAACAACTCGTGTAACTTAATATTATGATGTCGTCTCGTTACTAACAGAAATTTAATTAATGCAAGAATCCTAATCATTCCTAATGGTGTTGTTAAATATTTAAGTATAAAAATCACGAAATCACTATAAATTGCCGAGAATGTTACCTGAAAAATAAGAACGTTATTATGCCATAAACGGTAATATTTTGTGGGCTTTTTTATTACGAATACAGAGATGCCGTATACTGAGGGAGAGAAATTGTACACTTAGACATTTCGGACTAAGCCATATTCCAATTTATTTTCTTGATGAGGTTAGCTGCGCCGCTAAAATTGAAGCTATTTCGGGGGAGGCTACTTATAATGGCAATATGAAATTATAGTATCTGGGTTATATGTGGACAATTAAGAATTTATATCTATTTCTTGCCTAGTTAGACTAAAACTTTTCAGTTTACATTTTGGGCGTCCCGTCGCCACTCAGAAAACATTTATAATTTTATTAATCCCTTCCTATTTTGTCTGGGAAACTAGCAGTAACGCCGAACACTAGTCAGTAACAAATATTTAGAAGGGAATGCTGGAGCCAAGATGAACTTTATAATATTGCAAGCAATTTACCGTGAAGCGAATCTTTAGTAAAGCCAACAGCTGCATCGCCCGTCGCTACCGCGCGGTTTGTAAATTAGAGTGAAAGAAAGAAAGAAAGAAATAAAAGCCATTTATTCCATAAAGCGCACATAACAGGATTAAAAATAAGATAAAAATAGACAAACGCTGCACAGATAGGTGTGCGATAAAGAAAAGGCTGCGGTTCAGTAGGTATGTGATGCTAAGTATTTGCGGAGCATGTAAATTGCAACGCTGTTCTGTCACGGCCTAGAAGTATGATGCTTAGTCAAGTCGATTGAAAACTTATTAAATACTAGCTTCCGGCCGCGACTTCGTCTGCGTAGACCCGGGATAAAAACTATCCTATATGTCAATCCAGGCTATTAACTCTCTCCGTGCAAAATTTCATCCAAATCGGTTGAGCCGTTTAAGCGTGATTGAGTAAAAAACATCTAAACATCCAACATCCAAACTTTCGCATTTATAATATAAGTAGGATGAGTAGGTATATCATTGCTTACATAACAGACTACATTCAAAAATTGTGGTTGGCGATACTCAGCATATTTACAAGATGCTTTATGAATATCTGGAGCAAGAAAAGATATATATAAAAGTAAAACTCAACAAATGTGTACATAATATGTACATTTATAGGATAGCAGTATGTATCATTAGAATATATGTACATATATACAGATTAGGAAGAGAACTGAACAATGGTTGCGGATTTTGATTTTAGTGGCGTATAACAGTTCCCTCAGTTTTCGTTGGAAGCTAAACTTAGATCCGCAATTTCTTATCGGGCTTAAGTTACGTACATGTGTATAACAAAACAAACATCTTGGTATATCTAGTTGCAAGTTCTGGCATCCGAACATTTATCAAATGATTGGTAATTTTGAATTTCTGCTTAGACAGTTTTTAAAGTATCTGAATTGTCGACTTGCCAAACTTGTTGGATAGTAAACGAGTGAGAGTGACCCTGCGGGCGTAGCATTGTTGACATTTTATCACTTATCGCGGTTATTAAAACATCCGTCACGTTCTGACAAGCATGCGAGTGCGAAAGTGACGGTCTTATCCACAGCTATAAGTGATAAAATTGCAACCATCTGCAAAAACTATTGGTAATTTTGAATTTCTAGCTTAGACAGTTTTTAAAGTATCTGAATTGTCGACTTGCCAAACTTATTGGATAGTCAACGAGTGACCCTGCGGGCGTAGCATTGTTGACATTTTACCACTTATCGCGGTTAATTAAACATCCGTCACGTTCTGACAAGCATGCGAGTGCGAGAGACGGTCTTATCCACAGCGATAAGTGATAAAATTGCAACCATCTGCATGAGTATTTGTTTTTGAGTCTTTGGACATTTTCTATGTATTTAGGTGTTTGTAGTACCCATAACACACGCCTTACTCGTGTTGAGCTTACTCCGACTACATATTTATTTAATTATTTTCAACTCGCAGCAACTCGGCTACATGAAGAACAAATTTGGGTGTGTCTAATACTCAAAGAAGTACTTAAATATAACAATGGTGAATCCATATTATACCTACCTTTTCACGCTTAAAAACTGAAGCAACTGTGACGAAATTTAGCATATAAAAGTTAAGCCTACTACGGATGACTGCAGGTT
Source organism: Epinotia bilunana (assembly GCA_947049275.1). Taxonomy (NCBI): domain Eukaryota; kingdom Metazoa; phylum Arthropoda; class Insecta; order Lepidoptera; family Tortricidae; genus Epinotia; species Epinotia bilunana. The sequence goes on along the minus strand of OX346266.1, from coordinate 16,456,314 downwards.
ACTTTGTTTTTTGATATCCACCCCGAGGGCACGGAACGGCATTTGACACAGACCGAATCCCACTCGGGCGGAGCCGCAGGCTCAGCTAGTATGTATGTATGTAATAAGGCTCAATTAGTCAGTGTGGTCCCGATTATCCATTGTTTTTTTCTCGAGAATCCCCCGCGGGGTAGGGCGGGCGGAGCACACTTTAAGAATACCGGCACCAAACCCATTGTTTCTCTTAATTCCGAAGATGAACGCAGCCTAATCGCCAGTCAGACGCAGCTTCCAGACAAAAGAACCGGCAGGTCCGAATCACGGACGCGGCATACAATATAATATGCTCCTCAGTCGGTCCCTCAAATGATGGATGGATACGCTGACCAGAAATACAATACAATGGAAAAATAAACCATCATCGTGCTGAAGCCGCAGACACTCCGTCTGGGCTTCAGACCATGAAGGTTCTACAGAATGCAATATAATACAAAATAAGACTCAAGCTACATACGCACGCACATACATACACATCCATATACATGGACAATACGCATACACGCACCCGCACCACTTACAATTTTTTGGGAATCTATTAGTTTTTTTTTCTGCAAACAAGCGCAAACGTACAAAACTTTAGTTTCAATAATGTCAGCTTTTTGCGACCCTCCTAGTAGTTATTTAGTTTAGTTTTAGTTTTCCTAGTTCAGGCTCAAGTAAATATAGTAATATAGTAGTATAGTAATGCAGATGTAAGACTTTTAATGCAAATTGTTATTATTATGTTTTATTAATAAAGATTATTATTATTATTTATGTATGTCTTTCCCGCTCACGGGACAATGACGTCCCGGACCTTTGGGAGGCGTGCGTGGAGCTAGGTACCTACAAAGTACCAACTGAGCCAACACGTAGAGGCCCTTTTGACAATTTAATAAAATGCAAGGAGTACACCGAGCGGATGCTGTCCCTGCCCGTGTCATGGGACGCACACAGGGACAGCACCCGCTGAGGAGTCTATACTCCTCAGTCATCCATCCACCATCAATAGGCCCTATGGCCTATTGATGGTTGATGGAATCTAAATGAAACGGGTTATTGGGTGAAAATGATGGACTAGTGGCTGGGCTATTGGGTGAAACATCGGACGCCTGCCTAATAAAACTGTCTCACTTTTTATCTCTGGCAGACGGTGACTCGCCAACTGCTAGATGGGCCCCTATTAATAGCGACATTAAAAAATGGCCTAAGGGCAACACCGGTCAGAAAGCTGGGGGGAAGAGAGGTGGCACTGGACTTTAAACATATAGCCAACTCGCCACTTAGGTGTCCACATCAACCCTCGAGCAACAGCTCTTGCGACTCCACTCTGAACGGCCAGTAAAGGCAAGCCAGAGACAGGGGGCCTGTCCAACCATCCACCCGGTCGGCTCAACCTGACCACAGGACACCACCAGGAGTACTCAGGTACGTAGGGTCGCTACGCCCTAACAGCCCGCCACAAGCTGCCTTACGTTGACTGATTGCACCAGAAATCTGGTGGGCGATGGGGCCGTCACATCCCTACGCCTTATTATTTATTATTATTATCTATTTTATCTTTCTCAGGACCAGTCTGAAAACCAGCGCCGGGCACCCTGCCCGACACATGCTGAGACTGATACCCATTGCCTCACCTATAGTATTTTTGTTATTATTATTATTCTTTTTTTGTATAATTTCTTTTTTTATGATACATAATTTAGTCTCGTTCTCCTACGTACGAGTGGAGAATATGTTATTTAGTAGGTATCTGTTTCTGCACTGTATCTCTAAAAAGATTCAATAAATTCATTCACAAATTTTCAGGGATAGCAATAGGTAGGTACCACGCAATAAGTAACAGTATTACGTGTAAGTAATAGTAGTACGTGGCATACTCACGTCACGAGTCACAATATGGAAATTCTCAACCCATTCAACCGCCGCATCCATCCGCAACATATTTCCTACTAAACAAAAGGAGCATTCAAGCGATCGGCGGAGCGAATTGAAATATCAACGCACAATGCTCAGATTTGCTGGGAACGGGTTGAAAGGAGGAAACGTATTAGACCGAGTGCCACTAAGTGCCTGCCAGACAATGGAATTAATGGCTATGGGAATTGAATTTTAATGTAGACGTGGTGTTAATGAGAGGGTAAGGCCGGGTTAAGGGGGTGCCTTGATTCGAGTCGACCACACCCCCTTGACAGAGACACGCTTATGCCTTCCGCGCACTTTTATTTATATTTCATTGTGATATTTTAGATGAGATAAAATGCTATGTGTTAACTTGTTTGTGTCGTGAAATAATATTGTTTGAGTAGGCTGAGTAAAAAAGGAAAATAATGACCCAAATTTGGTTTTTTTTTCTATCGAGGAAATTTTATGCAATCATGTATCGATTAAATCAGATAAACAATCTTATAGTCAAGAATCATATATCTGAAAATCAGATCTTATTGTTTCTTAATCTAGTCAGAACGGCGTTCTAAAGCACGCGATAATTTCCAATGCATCCCCTTAATAGTACAGTACCGGCGCGTGAAAATTTTCGATGGGCAACCCGGGCCGGGACAAAACAAAATGAAATAGTTTAGAGCACAGTCCCTGGACGACCGAGCTCAGCTCGGGTAAAAGTAGAGAGAAAACGCCCAGATATCCCCCCTAAACCCTGCCAATTTCATTGAAATCGTTAGAGCCGTTTTCGAGACCGTGATTTTAAATATACATACAAATATTGCTCGATTAATAGTATAGGATAACTAGGCTTGCCTAAAAATAAATTTTAGTTAAGTCAGTCGGAATCGGCTTGTATGGCCGCTCCGCTACTGAGACCTATACATATTAGGAGAAAATCTTACACAAATCGAACCAGCCCCATAGTAAGCTCACTAAGGCTCGTGTTATGGGTAGTGTAGTAGACGACGACATATTTAATAGAAAAACCCAAGATTCCCTACTGAGATTCGAACCCATGACCTTCGATTCGGTGTCATTATTGCCAAATTAAATACGGAATTACGGAGACAATGAGAACTAAAGGTGTCCAAGTGAACAAATCTGGAAGTTTCAAAGAATAAATGAGTTATTTTACTTATTTTGTAAGAACGATTATTTCGTGCTGTTTGCTTCAGAGCCGCTCGAACTGGCAAGTGCGACAGAGAGGGAGATACACGAAGGAGGTTCGTTTTCGTTTTGTATCAAATTGCAGCTAGGTACTATCGACAACACAGCTAAGTGACCATCGGTGTACCTTAAGTGCATTGTAATAAGGTTCTATATAAACACAGGATGGTCAGTTAACAGTGTTGTCGTTTGTACAGTCAGCAACAAAAGTATCTACGCGGGCCAATTGCTGAAAATGACCTACACACGAGAGCCTAAGGACTGTCTAGAACATTTTGAGCGTGTTATTTTGCGTAGCTCCTTCTGCTTCTGATTGTACGAACGAGACGTAAACCGGCCTAAGATGGCATTTTGGCCTTAAACCTAAGTTTAAGGCCAAAATGCCATCTTACACTATGCCACCATGCACTATTAATTTAAAAAGAAAACTAAAAAAAACTTGGGAGGTTTTCTAATAGGATAGATCAGTTTAAGAGGTTGAGAGTGAAATAAAAATTGTTTTTTTTTGCACATATGAATCACCCTAGGGTACAGTCAGCAACAAAAGTAGCTACGCGGGCCAATTGCTGAAAATGACCTACACACGACTCTAATGTCAAGAGCCTAAGGACTGTCTAGAACATTTTGAGCGTGTTATTTTGCGTAGCTACTTCTGCTTCTGATTGTACGAACGGGGCGTAAACCGGCCTAAGATGGCATTATGGCCTTAAACTGTAATCAAAATCATAATCATACCAAGTTTGGGGTTAAACCGTATAGTTCCGCCATCAGCACTAGGAATAGGCATGATGCCTCATGTTCAAATTGATAACGTAGTGATGCTAAATGGATAGTAAACCATCAAATTATCGTAATAAAGTATAAATTATAAAATGTAATTAAAATCATATATATCACTGGATTCACTTCTTTGTAAATTAATCATCTATTCTTATAAATATTTATGAAAATTGTAATTTTAATCTTATTTTAAATGACTGAGTGCTTATATATCACTGACAATTTCATTAATCTATTTTCACATGTCTATCTTGACTGAATGTATAATGGGAAGCAATGTATATAAATTAAGATCTCAAGTTACCATATGTTCGTTGTGAATAAACGATTTCATTCATTCATTCATTCATAAAAAGATATGAACCTTGAAAGTTTAGAAAAATTGTGCATTTTTTTTATTGTCCAAGAGCAAATTTAAAGCTGCCAATAGAATGCTTACGCTTTTATAGAAACAAAATTGTATGACAACTATGTACTTAAACGCAGTATATCGCGACCGAAACAACAATTTACCGGATTTTCCATACGACGATATAACTACTTTGTACACTTGTGACGTCATACGTGGATGTCTATCAGTATGAATCGTTTTGCGCTGCCGCCAGCGAGGTCAATCTATGTCTAACATTTTAGGGTATTTATGTTCTTTAATTGTAGTTGCTCCCATACAAACATTTGTTCCTCTCCAAAAACTGGTTCGAACGACATCATAAAAAATCTTAGTCATCACCCCTATTACGGTGACAATGAAACACCGAAATAGGTGTTTTGATTTTAATTCATAGACGCAGAAACAAGCGTCCTTCTAAACGTCATAGAACAATATAAGTCCATACACTTTATACTGCGGTTACAGTGTTATTCCAAACGAAATTATACTGAGTATGAACGAACTAAGCGCTCGCTCAAACGCATTTACATCGTTTTGCCTTAGTAACTATAAAAAAACCGGACAAGTGCGAGTCGGACTCGCGCACCGAGGGTTCCGTAAAATTTACGGATTTCGCAATTTTTCCTTTATCTGTGCTATAAGACGTTGCTCCGTACCAAATTTCAAGATTCTGAGTTTACGGGAAGTACCCTGTAGGTTTTGATTCCCTTGCGAATTTCGAAAATTTGCGGAGATTTGCGGCATAAACGGCTGTATCTTTTGATTGCGTTGGCTTAGAAGTTTGATTTTTCACAGCTCCAAGGGACAGTAGAATTGAGTATTTGGTATAAATTTTAGCTTGAGGTATCCACGCGTTCCTGAGAAAAAGGGTCTTGACAAACGGACGGACGGACAACGAAGTGATCCTATAAGGGTTCCGTTTTTTCCTTTTGAGGTACGGAACCCTAAAAATGAATTTTAAATAGGTGAATTGAGCTATAAGCGGCAGTCCGGTGGCATGTCTCTGGATCGTTAACAAACCAACAATTGCGGTAATTTGTGGGGCAATATCAAGATAACTGGCGATTGCTTACCCAATCTCCTATCTTACATTGGCGTTACATAGTAAAATGAACTTTACAGAGGGAACATTTAAGGTGGGCTTTGTGATTGCGTGATGCGACGTTGGAAAAGTGATTGGGCGATATGGAGGCAGTTTATCGGTTATTTGCGTCCTCATGCCGCGTTCGGATAATTAAATAAATTCTTGTAATGGCGTGTCCCCGCCCTACCGGTTTCTATTAGCTATGGAATATCGTTTTTTATCAGTTGGGATGGGTCACCGTGTAATCTATTGATACTGTAATCTGTATTTGGAAACTATCCTTTATTCCCATCAACACATTTGAATGGTAGGCATATTACTTCAGTGGTTAAAGCACTACAGGCAATAGAGGGATCGCAGGTTCGAGTCCTGTCGGTTGCTACAGACGAAGATGGTTTATTTTTCCATTTTATTATTTCTCTCTGTATCGTATAGTTTAAGGGAGGCATATTGTTTATGGTATCACGGATCGAATTCGTGATGATCAATACTATTCATTAAAACTCAAAATTAAATATTAATAGTTCTGCAAGTACGCAACAACCTTGATCATCATATCAGCCAAAATAGGCCTCCCCCTAATAGTGCCAAAGTTACAAAACTGTTTGGGAAAACCTCCCTGGGATCCTTATGTGCGGACGCAGACTGAAAAAAGAAAAAAAAAAGAAACTAGAACAAGCATAGAAAACAGTAAAAGAATAGAGAAGCGCAGTAATAAAAATATACAAAAGTGTAAGAGTAAAAATAAAATATAAAATCTGTAATAAAATTATTATAATTCCATATTATTCGTTTTAAAAAATACTACAAAGTCAAATGAAATGCTCTACCCTATCGCTGGGAAGACAATGTGGAGAAATTAATTTATAAATCGTTCCGTTCAGCTTCAGCGCCCTAGTCTTTCTCATTGCGTCCTTGTTCGTGTTTTGTCCGCAGCATGGTTCAAGCAGGGCGCTTTCTCGGCGATATGACACGGCGATAATGATTTTTGGTACCTACATTATTACACCTACCCTACCTACCCTACTATATAATCTAGTTTTATCTCTTTCTCCGATACCCAAAGGTTGTCTGGAAGAGATCGCTCTTCAGCGATAAGACCGCCTGTTGTCTACCTCTACCTACATGTTATTGTATTGTTTTTCTTTTTAACTGCTTTGTTTGTGTGAGGTGTGCAATAAAGAGTATTTGTATTGTATTGTATTGTATTGTATTGTATTATGACAGGACATTGCAAAATGAACAAATACCTGTTTCAAATGGGTATGAAACAGAACGCAACATGCAGGTTCTGCCAGGAGACAGAGGAAACAGCAATGCACATTCGCTGCTCCTGCGAACCGCTCATGCACAAACTACCTACCTAGGGCGATAAATCGTGCACCCAAATGAGGTACATCATAGGTATCACCACCCAAAGAATCAGGAATTTCCTGGAGGCAACGGGCCTTAACGGTGCACTCTAAAAAAAACGGATTTAAAAAAGATCACTAGCTGGTCGAAGCGGCACCACGGCCCACAATCAACAATAATACCTGCATTATGAACTTTGCACCACCTAATGGATAATCTAGTTATAGGTCTTTCTCCGATACCCAAATGTTGTCTGGAAGTTGCTTTGTTTCTCTTTGTAACTGTCTCGTTTATGTGAGGAGTGCAATAACGACCATTTGCATAGTAAACATTCTATAAAAAAAATCTAGGTGCTCTTCAAAGTAAAAGTCAAAGTATATATTTCTTTCAAGTAGGCTTACAATTAAGCACTTTCAAAATGTCAATTATACAATGTAAAAAGAAAGCAATAAAAGCTTTTGTATTCCTTAAATGTTTTCAAGTCTGAAAAAAATGCCGTTTCAAATTAAAGCATATCTGGATCCCCAAATTCCACTTCAAATAAATAAATATGAAAGCGAGTTGTCATGCAAAACGAAACTGCAGTACGGCACAATAAATATTCCCACCCGGAAGTGAAATATAGACAACAATTAATTTCATTCAAGACATAGCGCTGAAACGGAAAGAACACGCCACTGCAGCGGTACCATTTACACTCGAACAGACTTAATGCACGAGTTTTTTACTCAACAGGTACTTTGGTTGCTAACGTGTACGCCTACAACACGTTGAAATCAAATTAGAATGCGTTTATGAATGAATATGTAATATTCGTTTCTATCGGGTAGCCTCATAGTGGCGCCTACCCACAGACAATCATGACGATTAGCAAAAGCCCAGGGCGGCTACGGAGAACCAATAAATAAACTCGACAGGTTAACCACTGGGTACTTTAAGTGACCAGAGAGTTCCATTACCGCTGTCATTATGGAAATGGAACGCACCGAGGTTAGTCCGCAAATGCCGTGAACAGTTCTCAGCCAAAAAGAGCATTGCCGCGCCGCGCGTTCCAATTAAATTTACTATGAAATCGATACCTTTTCTAGCAGGCCTTCGTTCAAACATTAATGAAAAGGTTTTAAGATAGATACAATGCCCGTTGCGAAAGGTTATATAAAACTTTTATTCAGACATAATATAAATACTTTTTTTTTTAAAGAAAAAGGTAGTAAGATAGAGATATAACTACAACTTAGAAAAGTTGAAAAACCCCCGACATTTTCATTTCAAAGTCCAATATCTTAAAAACGGCTGAACAGATTTTCATGAAACATGGCTAAGAACACTAAGAACGCTAAGTCAGCTTTCGAATTAGAAAAACCGCATTCAAATCGGTCCATCCGTTTGGGAGCTACGATACCACAGACAGATACACAGACAGCCATATGAAAGAGAATGAGTTAAAACGAATAGCTTATCACAAATGCTCTTTCTTGTCGTCCGATCGAGTTACAATCCAAAGCGAGTTATTCAGAAATGAAAACTTTCCTGGTGAACAAAACAATTTGAATGTCAATGTGGATAATAAGTATTCGCTTAAGATTCGCAGCGTACTAGACCTTTTCACCGGGAGCGTTGTCCCAACTTGAATGATTTGCGTTTTAGCCCATTTTATTGTCTTCCGTTTCCGCGATTTTCCATACTGATCGGTTTTCAGATCTGTCTGCCCGGTCAGCTTTCGCCACATTATTTACAATACCGCAGAGAACTGTCAAAGTGCGCCATACTTCTGCGCTCTGCATGTTCACAATGGCCAACTCGGAGAGTTGCGAGTGCAAGAGAAGATTTATACAAGTTCCGAAGTTGGACTTGTAGGGTAACCATTCTTGGAGTTTCAAAATTCTTAGGTCGAGAGATGAGGTCCAACGCCACAACGAGCTCTGGTCAACATTGTCATTCAGAATTCAAAAAATAACGCATCGTCAGACACCACAATGATTAAAATCAATTCAGCTGTCGTGAAGACTCGAGGAAACAAGGTATAACACATAGATAACGCGTCAAAAATAAACCGAGCCACATTTTATTGTTCTCACCAGGGTAAAAAAAACATAGTGAGTATGCATACTCCGCTATTCCCTGATTCCCCTGAATTAGGCTGGATTCCATCAAACTTGAATAACCACAGGAATTTGATTTGTGTAAAATTGTCACATAATATTTATTATGTACCCATATAATCCCCTTTTCTCTGTCGCTCCTGGGTTTTTAAGACATTTTAGCGCCTTTTTTATGGACCATCTTCTAATCGTGTATCATAAAACCATGCTTTTAACCATTTTTCTAAAATACTTTGTCAAATGTTCTGGCTAACGCGACAGAATAACAACACTTGATTGACCCTATTTTTATTCAAGGAAAATTTATTCGAAAGTCGAGATGGATGGGCACCCTACCCGCAGTATGCAAGCTCGCGAATAGATTTCAGTTCCAGCTGTTTTAAATATGTATATTCAACGACTTGACCACTTTAGAGTAAGTTTCGGTTGCAAGTGCTTACGGTTGATAGTTCGCGGCTATCTTTCAAAAGAGGGGTGTTATACGTTTAATATGTGTATGCTGTGTGTCTGTCTGTCCCAAATGGATACCGATTAGAACGCCTTTTTGAACGAGCGAGCGAAGTTCTCTATTGCCGTTCTTTCGTATGTCTGTCCGGCTGAAGAGAGAGAATTTATAGGTGTAGTTTAAAAAAAACACTTGAGAATTCTACAGTTCACCGGTTGTGTTTTGGTCGAGATGGTTTTTAGCTACGTTCCTTGGGAGTGTATAGTTTTTTAATATGTGTTAATTTAGATACACTATTTACTTATACATACAATTTAAAAAAATCTAAATCTAAATCATGAGGTAGACACCTCAATATGTACGTGAACTGAAATACTGACCAATATGTACGAGCCTTCAAATCGTGAAAAGAGAACTGCTGTTGTTAAAATACTATCCGTTCTGTATGACCTATTTACATATTTATCCACAATAAGTACCTCTGTACTGATTTGTTACCTGGCCGTCCAATACGCATTTGGTCCAATACGCAATTCGTCCATTATGCAGTTCGTCAGATGTCGTTAACGTAGTTCGTCCAAATCGATATTCGTCCATTTCGCTATTCGTCCATTTCGCTATTCGTCCATATCGCTATTCGTCCATTTCGCTATTCGTCCATATCGCTATTCGTCCATTGTGCAGTTCGTCAGATGTCGTTAACGTAGTTCGTCTAAATCGATATTCGTCCATATCGCTATTCGTCCATTTCGCTATTCGTCCATATCGCTATTCGTCCATTGTGCAGTTCGTCAGATGTCGTTAACGTAGTTCGTCCAAATCGATATTCGTCCATATCGCTATTCGTCCATTATGCAGTTCTTCAGATGTCGTTAACGTAGTTCGTCTAAATCGATATTCGTCCATATCGCTATTCGTCCATTTCGCTATTCGTCCATATCGCTATTCGTCCATTGTGCAGTTCGTCAGATGTCGTTAACGTAGTTCGTCCAAATCGATATTCGTCCATATCGCTATTTGTCCATATTACAAGAGTAACGAACAGAGGTAGACCGCCTGTTGTCTACCTCTACCTACATGTTATTGTTTTTTTTTTCTTTTTAACTGCTTTGTTTGTGTGAGGTGTGCAATAAAGAGTATTTGTATTGTATTGTATTGTATTGTATTGTAGATCCATCAATGTTGTAAAGATTTCCTATGCAAACTATTTAAATTCCCAATTTCAATAATATCATTCCGTGACTCCCAAATGACATTGACACAATTATTTCATGTATATTTCAGTCCACCCCGACTTATTTCAGTCGAGAGCACAACCCAACCCTTTCAGAGCTCCGGATTTTTTGTAATGGAAATGACGGGATTATTCGCGATTTAAAATAAACTGATTAAGAACGAACAAAGGAGCGTCTTTGAGAAAAGTTGAATTGTATTAGGGAGGCGGGTGGCAAATGGATGGTGCACTAGAGATAGGCAAGTATGGATAAAACAAAACAACATCAGTGAACCATGCAAACTACCCAAGGTGACGCAGGGGATCCAGGAATCTTGAGAATAACACTATCATATTAAGAGATAATCTTACACAAATTGAACTAGCCGACGACATAACACGGTGTTCCCGGGAATTTCCATTAACTTCGGCATATTGCAGAGTATGTACTCTGCAATATGCCGAATATGCTGTGAATGTTCACAGAAACATATTAGTATAATTTATACAAAATAATTAAATGTAGCATTAACGGTCTTACTGTATGTAATCTTTATTTCATTTTCAAGACCCTTGAAACACATGAAATAAAAAATATGTACTTACCTCCGAGTCAGTTCGTGCCAAATATCGAACGAACTCACTTTGTAAACCTTAAAATATTGAATATCTTGATAACAGTAAGAGTTAAGATCCTACTGTCTTGGAGAAATAAACTTTATTTGATCTAAATTGCAATTAACAGAAAATGTCAAAAACACGTAGTAGAATAGATATAAATACTTAAAAACATTGAAAACATCCAAGACTCAGAAACAAATATTCATGCTCATCACACAAATATTTTCCCTTACCGGGATTCGAACCCGGGACCTTCAGTTTCGTAGGCTTCACTACCCACTAGGCTAACCGGTCGTCAAATACGCCGTTAGTAATGTCTATAGGTAATGTAATTTTGGGTAGCATTCGAACTAATGGTGATGGAATAATGAAGCGTCTCGGCTGTGTGCGGGAGATAAGGCAGACTTTGACGAATGCTCCAGTCAGCTCACGAGCTCAGACAGTGGGTAATCTCCAAGAAAACTAAAACTTGGATCGTTGAGATTAATATCTTTTCGTGGGTAACGAGATTGTTACTTGAGCAACCCTGAAATGAGCAAAAAGGGATTTATCTCTTACAAGTCTGCCGTCCGAACACTTAAGCTACTCGTATTAACAAACCCAAACCCTGTCGCCAGCGACGTTATTCTCGCACTTCGCTATTTACATGAAATCTCGTGTCGGGTAATGTTGCCAGATATGTCGCATAGTCGCTCGATTTTATCGGACCTCGCTGGCGACAAGACACGAGTCACGTCCGTCCCACATTCAATCCCTCGTTAAAATCAGATTTATTTCGGACCCGGAGCGAGCTCTATCGCGTCAAATTTGCAATTAAAAAATCAATTCAAAAATTGTGTGTAATCCGTTTGCTTACACACACTCTCGACTATTTATGCTTAAGTACCTACACAAGATAGAGAACCAAGACTCTCATAATACAGCTCAGTGGTGCTGTATTATGGCGTGTAAACCGACCCCGGTACTTTAGGAAAAAATAGGGCTACTTTGATCATTTAGAATCGAATCGAGTAAACAGCAAGATAGAATACTAATATATTTACTGACACAGTGCAACCACAAGTAGAAATAATGATTTCGGGGAAAAACCTATTTGATCAAAGTCGCCCCCCGAATCAAAGTAACCCTGTCCAAGTTAGTTGAAATATGGGTAGCAAATTTTTAAAAGACTACTAACATACCACTCTTATACTTACACACGACCAGTACCAGTTAATTAAAAACCTGTAAAAGAAGCATAGACCCGTGAATCTGTATCCAACTTGCACTTGGCAATTTTCACTGAAACGCAGTTAGATGCACTTTTAATAATGAACAAATTTTCACCGCAAATCCTTCTTAAAAACTAAAGTTTGACTTAAAACATAAACTTTAGCTTTAAACAGCTACGTGGGATTTCTACTATATTATTCACTCCAATCTTCGAAGTTAATTCAATTTGTGGGCCATAGATTCCCGGGGAGAGATAATTCTCACTAAGCTGCTCATTTAGTTTTCGGATGGAGTCGTTTAGTGAACCGATAAAACTGTCTGCGTTGGAGCTGAAACATTTAGACCGAGTGATTCAATCACACTCATACTTTCATTTATTTAATAAATCTTTCTTACTTACCTACAGTGCAAAGAGCCCGCGAGTGATACTCACTTTGCTCCGTTGACAGACTAGCTAGCATGATCGGATCGCGTTTATGTCGGACATAAAGCATTTGATCCTCAGTGCCAAGTAGGGTAAGACATTAGTGCGAGAGGGACAAATGCTTTTTATCGCACAAAAACGCCGCCACTAGCTGCCGCACTAAAAAGCTACGCCCATTTTAATTTGCGGCAAAAGGACAGATATATATCATCACGGCTGATTACCGGAGGGGTAGGCAGATCACTGACTTCCATTTGAAACGATGCTTACAAATCTTGAGGTTTATTCGGTTAAGTATTATTCTACCACTTAAATCTATACGAATATACGCTAAAATACAAAATTACGTTTAATTTTGGTGTGGAGCAAATTTTATTGTTTTAATAACAGACTTTTACAGTCTTTGGTAGTGCTTAAATTAATTATTGCGCATTAAATTACTTATCATTTGCAGATAACAGTAACCAAGCCCCAGGCTACGGACAGTACTCAAAACAAGCTATAAATGTACTTATATTTTAAGTATAGCTTAGAACAATATCGTCACTGAATAGCAACCAATATTTCCATGCCTCCTAGTTAATAGAAAATTTGAAACCTCCCCCGATTTTAATGTCAAATCCTAGCCCAAGATATGTCGATCCTGACGAATCATTTCACATTAGTTTAGACAGGTTACAAATCCTTTTATCACGATGGAGACAGGGCAAGACAAGTGCTCTTTCATTGTTTTTAGGGTTCCGTACCCAAACGGGACCCTATTACGCCTTCGCTGTCTGTCCGTCCGTCCGTCTGTCTGTTACCAGACTGTATCTCAGAACCGCGATAGCTAGACAGTTGAAATTTTCACAAATTATGTATTTCTGTTGCCGCTATAACAAAAAATACTAAAAACAAAATAAAAGAAATATTTAAGGGGGGTCCCATACATCCAACGTTTTTTTGCTGTTTTTATAGATAATGGCACGGAACCCTTCGTGCGCGAGTCCGACTCACATTTGGCCGGTTTTTTCAAATATTATGACGACGGTGCTGTTAAGTGTGGTGGCGTAGATGCATCATTTTATGGCCCTAAAATTTGTTTGCAGATATACATGGTATCCCGACAATATTGTAAGTAAACAGTGTACGGTCAAGGACTTTAATTGTTGAGCCATTTTGGTGAGAACTAAATGTAGGTTTTCTAATAGTTAAGCTTTGAAGGGTCCAGTACAAATGACAATTAAAGTCTGTAAAATCGCGTATAAGTTAATTATACGCGATTAAGTCCCGATTAGTAAAAATAAATTAAAGTACGTGACCGTACACTTGTACCTACTTAGGTGCATACAGGGGGTTTCCTCCGCGTTTTTCAGTAACAATGACTACGCTGTTATAATTTGTGGCAGTGCTGGTGTAATAAATAAACCGCGGCCGCTTACACGTAATGGCCCAGTAATTAACTCGCAGATACGCGGCTTTCCGCCAATATTGTAAACGGGCAACGAAGATGTTATCTGCGGACATGGAATCGAAATAAACGTGTTTAGGGCACTACTGGGGCTAATGGGCTGTTTACACTTTGATTAGTAATAAGTGCGAATTCATACATTTGTTGCAAGTGCGAGTAGCTTTTGTATGGACTCGCACCAATCACCAATCAATGTGTAAACAAGCCCTAAGGCGTGTTTACATTACTAGCTCTCCGCGCGGCTCCGCCCGCGTATAGCATAGATATCGTATAGGTAAAATACGAGTAAAGCCTATGGCCATTCTATATATAGAATATATACAGTATACTGTTGAAAAAAATATTGAAAGCGGATAGGGTAGTTCGAGAAATTATTCCCTACACTATAACTTACATTTCACAAACTCCTTTTACATTTTATGGCGTATGACGACAACAATTTAACTCAAAAATCTTTTATATTTAAGATTAGCAGTTAAGTTTGTGATGAAACCTATAATAACTTCTTTTTAATTGAAATAAACAGTTTTTTTTTTTTTTTTAACAAAGCTGAAAATTTATATTAGGAATAACTCACTTCTTACGCTTACTATATTCTGCGAGCCTAATATGTTATGGGATACCAGGAACATAAACATCATCATCATACATATAAATGTACACAACTTCTTACTATATATTTCGGTGGACGTCTATAACTGGCATTAGCACTTAAACTTTGTATTATTTTCCAGTAATGCTGTTGATGTCCCAAATAAAAATAAATAAATAGTACATTACTATAGAGGCCGGGAAGTAAGGGGTTGCCGGCAACCCCTTTTCACGCCGAGGTATGTATAGTGCTTTTCTCAAACATGCAATGAAATAAATTAAAAAAACTCCAAGAAATCAAACTTTAATTTTCATGCCGTGATCCTGTGAAACAAATAATGGAATGGAAATTTAAAAAAACCATCTTGCCGGCCTAGGCCTCCAATTTTGTATGAAATGCCATTACGGGTCTCTCGTCTCGCTGCGCCCGAAACGTGACACTTCGAAGCCCATTATGAAGAAGACAACGTCAATATTTAATTGCATGTTTGAGAAATAATTATATACACATCCACTGCCAAGAATCGCTACGCGCAACGCTCGTAGCCGATCCCGTGGAAAGCTCGTAAAATTCATTCAAAAGTAAACTCACAACGAAACGAACCGTGGACGAGTAAGACAAAGTGCATAAGTGGAACTATTTTCATTTCATTTTCATACAACAGAAACAATCTGCATAATTTATATCTCTACTTGGCTGAAGTGTTTACGCTGATGTGAGTTTGGAGGGTTTATTGCCTTTTTAAAACCATAGGGTGTAGATTTTACGAGATATTACGTAAAGAGTAGGTATACTAGGTATGCTTTAGCAGGGCTTGGTCTGCGTAGTTATTTGGCATTTAAAACAATTTAACAATGTTTACTGATTCAATGAATAAATCAGTAAGTGTAAATTAGACCAAACAACTAATTTGAAACTTAGCCCATACAATTTAGATGATAACCCTAGGTCGGGGTTGTCTGGAAGAGATCGATCTAAAGCTATAGGACCCTCTGCTTTTATTTGCTGTGTTTGTTCTGTTTTGTTATATTACTGATGTGTGCAATTAAGAGTAATTGTATTGTATGTTGGTATTGTCAAGACTATTCCAGTTTGGTCGAAGCGGACCTTAAACCCGTAAATTAGGTAGGTATATGATATTATTGTATGGGTTGAAGATAAGTTCAGTTGAATTTAACTGAAGTTATACAAATTTTGACCAGCGCCGACCAATTAGGTCGGCACCATGCTGAGTCAGGACCATTTCATGAAACGTTCATTGTTTTTATTTTTATAAATATTCCTGTGACTTTTGTGCTGTGAATAAATGCTTTTTTTTTAACTAACCCATTCAGCACCAATCACGACAGAATGCGTGAGGAGTGCTACGGGCGCTTTTTGCTGCATATGGAGTACCAGCTTCTGCCAGCGACTCCGTCCGCGTTGAATTCGTTTATATCATAGCCCCATACACAGGTCCACCCCCCATTTCACCCAATTAGGGAATGATTTCCGGGATAAAAACTATTCTATGTCCTTCCCCGGGACTCGAACTATCACTAAATCGGTTCAGCGGTTTAAGCGTGAAGAGGTAGCAGACAGACAGACAAGCTGCTACGGACGCTCTGTCAAGGCGCCAGCCACATCAATTAATCCTCTCGCGTCTCAAAATTCAATCAACCATCGTCTGCATAGTTTAAAAACCGTTGCAAAAAACCTTTTCAATGCGGGACACAAGTTTAAAGCAAGAACAGAAGAAGTTCGCAACTAAACGTATGGGGAAAGTTGAAGGGCTCTTGGAGAATGATAAACACTTGCGGTGCCGGCGGGGAATAGGGCCTCGTATAAATCAGAAAAACTCTCTCGGCGCCCGGCGCGGCGCAGTACATAGATAACATGGAGATGGTTTTCTCTTAATTATGTTCACGAACGTATAAGCACTCTCATACTCGATATTTTATACCCGCACAAAGGATAGACTATCCACCTCTTTCTCATCCTCCTAGCGTTGTGCCCCAAAGGAGTCCGAGGTCCGCTTTGACATCTAATACCAAGATTTGGCATTGGCACTATAGTTTTACGAAAGCGACTGCCATCTGACCTTCCAACCCAGAGGGAAAACTAGATCTTGCTGGGATTAGACCGGTTTCCTCACGATGTTTTCCTTCACCGAAAACCTAACGATAAATAATCCATAAGTTCCGAAAAACTCATTGGTAAGAGCCGGGATTCGAACCCACGACCGCCGCTTGACAGCCGCATGCTTGAACCAATGGGCTACTATCCATCTCTTTCTAAGCGTTCTAATTAGAAACAGACGGATAGTTTATCTCGCCTTTACACAGCTCGCGCGCCGCCTTGTGACAGCCGTGTTGGACATCCTACTCGTGAAAGTAGTTGAATAAGTAGATAAGTAGTGTATGCCACATGGTTTGACTGAATGACAGACTTTTTGTGGCAGCATCGTGCGAAACATCGAGAGTATATCGCGGCCGTCTCATGATAGTCGTGCAGCTGTCATTATGAAGATTAAATCGCGTTTATTTGTATATCAATATGTGGGTCACATTTGTTGCGAGTTAGACCTTATTAAGCCTTAATGACTTACACGCTGACAAAAACTTTTTACAGAAGAAGTAAGATGATGCAATAGAAGAGATGCGAGATGCTATATCAGGCTAATGTTCCGACTTTTCAGGCGATTGTCGCGCAGCACTTGCCATAGATTATCTGTTTAAATAACCAGAACGGTTAGCAAGACGGCGCGCCAGTTTTCGATCGGTCTCTCGCACTATCTGTCTCTTTCTAAGTTTTCTAATAAGAAAGAGGCGGATAGTGCGAGAGAGCTCGCGCGCCGGTTTGTGCTAACCGTGCTGTATCGATACTATATCGCGTCTGTCGCGCTGCAAAAACGACGTGTGTATCCGCTCTAAGCAACACCCACAAAACGAATGTTTTCACAAAAAAAAATCATCAACTGTTTACTGTGAATGTATGAAGTTCCCGGCTAAACGTAACAGGAAAAGCAATAATTGTTGCTATTCCACCTTGTGAGCGGATAGTGCGGTAGTAAACTGATTTAACAGTCCGTTCATTCGCGGCGGACTTATCACTGTGTCGACGCAAGGGGATAAACCACACTAAGATGTGTTTGTAGTCTTATTACGTTGGTAGGACAAGACCGCAAGCGAGGTGCCTCGCGCGCGGGATAAACTAGCGTGATAGACGGATAGTCTAAGTCGCGCGCGAGACTGAAGAAGATTACAGAAGTACACAATATAGTATTTGGCTGGCTTTATCCTAAAATCGATAAAACTGTTGACAGGTAAAAGGTACTGCTTTATCAGATATCAACAAGGACTTTTTATATCATCATCATATCAGCCGAAAGACGTCCACTGCTGGACATAGGCCTCCCCCAAGAGTGCCACAATGACCGGTTCTGCGCCACGCGCATCCAGCGGACTCCCGCGACCTTTCCCATGTCATCAGTCCAACTTGTGGGGGGCCTACCCACACACAACTTTATAACAACAGTGCAATGAATATCGACAATATGCTATATTTATTATAAAGTGGCGGCTTAGTTTTTTTTATCCCGCGACTGTACTTGGTCAGAATCAGAGTCAAACAGTGTCAAATACTTATTCGTGGCACACTAACACGCAGACTACAAAAGTCAACCTACGCCGTGGCACGAAATGGGGCCAAATATGATGCTTGTTTTTCAGCCTTTTCCAAACAGAACAACTACCCTATTAGTTATAACCATTTTTTAACCGACTTCAAAAAAAAGGAGGAGGTTCTCAATTCGGTTGTATTTTTTTTTATGAGCTTATAGACACGACGTACATCGTACCGGAAACAAGATGACATTTAAAGCAGACAAACGTTACGAACGGAAAGAATTGCGCCCAACCGGATGTCCGTAAATCCGGAAAGAGAGACCCTTTGTTAATTCGGAGCTCAAATTTTACAACCGCCCTTAGTAATTCGGTTTTATTAAAATACATAGCATTATATGTCGCAGAACAAACAAAAATTTAATTCGTCCCTCGGATTTTACGATATTTTTATTTTATTTTTTTCCGGGTTTTATTTAGTTTATATTTTACGATTCTCGTATATACTGAACGCCATCTGTTAGCTCCTTAATTAAAACGTTTTAAGATCGCTTATCAAAACAGATTCGGGGGAAATATGACTGTTTTAAATTCTTTTCTGTTATCTTTTTTCCGCGTAACTAATTAATTTTATTCGTGAATAGAATATAATTATACATTTTTCCGTTTCCCAGCGTTAATATTTAGGCGTTTTTAACCCCCAACGCAAAGAGAGGGGTGTTATAAGTTTAACGTGTCTGTGTGTCTGTGTATCTGTCTGTGTTATCGTAGCTCCCAAGCGGATGGACCGATTTGAATGCGTTTTTTTTTACCCGAGTGTTCTTAGCCATGTTTCATGAAAATCTGTTCAGCCGTTTGAAGATCATCAGCTCTTTAACACGTTCACTGCGGCTCAAAATATTGCTAACTTTCAACTATTGCTGTAAGAGGTCTTTACGCCTTAACTGTGCCATTTCACCGGTGCGGTTAGGGGCCTTAAGACCACTCAAGGAACAAGAATATTAAAATGCTTTTTTTCTCATGAAATTCCCAAATTTGTGAATGATACTTATATAAAGCTGTTGCTAAAGGAGTGTTTTGTCTTGTTTTGGCTTCGCCCGAAGTTCTGATGTCAGAATATGGAATAATGCCAAAAAAGAATTTGGAGGCTTTTAGACCTCTTACAGCACTGAATTTGAGGTACATTTGTATTTACTTCTAGTGAAGTTCCTAATAAAAATGCATTTTATCGATAAATCAAAAAACTTTATTATATACTGTAAGTGCAGAATCACATGTGACTGTTATAGCAACATTTAAGACACAGTGGCTTGTGTGTGAGAAACACGGCAATCGTCTACAGGCTGCGGTGTCCGCTTAACATCAGGCGGGCCGTACGCTTGTTTGCCATCGTCGTTGTATATAAAAAAAGTATAAGTATTATTTAATTTACGTGCCGGTGCAGTTGTACCGTTTATCGGTACTCGAGTTACAGACAAACAAACAACGCCGCATACATACGTATGAACTTTAAATCATATAAATATAGAACGACGACGCCGTCCCTCTGACTAATAAAACTCACTCGCTTCGCTCGCTCAGTCAATTAAAAACAGGGTGTTTACCTTGTATGTTGGTTATTTTGGCCCTAATAACCAATCAACCAACCAACCAACCAACATACATGGTAAATACCCCTTTGATAGTAGTTAGAATGTTAGCTTAAAATCATAAATAATAAATAAAGAAAAGCTTAAGAAATAAATAAACAAAAAAAACCTTACCGTCATTGGATGTGTTTTTTAGTAAATCCTTCAATAACTGATTCCAAAAATATCTTCTTTGGCATTTTAGTCTGCATGTTGAACACCACCCGCGTAAAGCAGTACCAAATAAGAGCTCCATCATAAGTATCATAACTCGGAACCATTTCAAGCCTCATTGTAGTGAAGTATAATAGGTCGATATTTGGTCTCTGTAATCTATTCCTTTTTTATTGTCATTATACGTAACAACGCATTTGGGTTTTTTATATCGACCCGTGCACATCACTGGGTCATAGTTCGAGTATCACAGACACAGACAGGTGCGGGAAGGGGCGGATAAGCCCGTACTACCTATATGAGGTCTTTAGACCCCCTATCCGCACTGGACGCACACTTTTCACTCTCAGTGCGATTAGAGGCCTTAAGACCTCCTGCGTGTTTTAAAGTGTCAAAAAATTCTACGTTATAATAGAAATCGAACCATATATTGGACTCTTTTCTACCTATACAATTCTATAAGCTACGAGGTCCGCACCAGAGCGAAACCACAATATTTTTGCCCGCACAGCCCGGGAGTACTAGCAGGGGGTCTTTAGACCTTATATCGCAGTGAACGTGTTAATAGTTGATAAGGGGATCTGACTACCTTCCGTATGTCCGATCGATTCCAAATTTTGTACAGTGTTACTCCAATGATATTGAAAGTATATATATATATATATATATATATATATATATATATATATTACGGGACAATCTTACACAAATCGACCTAGTCCCAAACTAAGCAAAGCTTGTACTATGGGTACTAGACGACGATAAACATACTTAAATAGATAAATAAATACATAGAAAACATCCATGACTCAGGAACAAATATTCGTGCTCATCACACAAAAATGCCCTTACCGGGATTCGAACCCGGGACCTCTTGCTTCGTAGGCAGGGTCACTACCAACTAGGCTAATGCGGTCGTCGAAATATGGTAAGGTAACCATGACCTGATCAGCCGTTTCAAGATCATCACTTTAAAAAGGACAAAATAAAAGTAAAATTAAAAAACCCCCCGACACATCGACATATCATTTGTTAGTTTTTAGAGTAGTTTTTGTGTCGGGTCTTTTTAATTTTTTAAATTTTACTTTTATATCTACTTAATTGCAGACATACGAGTGCAAATAAGCCAAATTGTTGTTGCATGTTACACGGCAACAATACAAATTAAAAACTGGAATGTTGCAATGCGGTGGTGATGAGAAAAAGTGTCTTAGGTATGGCACCAAGAATATTTCATAAAATTCCAGATACAATTGAAATTTACACAATTACAATTGAATTGTCTTGTACAAATGAATGTTGTAACTATTTATAATGCCTGTATCAAGGAAGGAACCGGCTTTTGAGACAGGGAAACCTACTTTGAAAGCCGGGGCTTCAACTATTATGTACCTATGTTTATAGTTGCAATAAAGAATTTTATTATTATCTCTTTATTCATATTTTATCTTTTATTATTATTATCTCTTTATTCATTTTCCGTCTTAGACTAGGTTTTTACAATAACTATATAAAAAGTAAAATATAAAACTATACATACAAAACATAAAATCATTATAAAAACCTAACCTAGGGTACCGCCGGCAGCGAGGCGGGGCCTAAGCTGCCGGTGGTCAGGGCGCCAGAGACAGGAACCTCCTGACTATCCGCGCAGTATCCAGGAGTACCGCCTTCTGTATCTGACCCTTGATCCAGCCATCTAGCGAGAGTCTCTTGAGGTGATGGTCGAGACTCTTCGCTATTAAACCGTTCGCTGAAACGACTATCGGGACGATGATCGTCGAATCAACATCCCACATGGCGGTTACCTCGTGAGCCAGGTCTAGGTACTTGCTGGCTTTGTCCTTCTCGGCCTTCACGAGGTTCTCGTCATGGGGGATGGTGATGTCGACGAGCACTGCCTGGCGTTTCGATCGATCTGTCAGCACGATATCAGGCCTATTGGCAAGAATAGTCCTGTCCGTGATGACAGTTCGATCCCAATAGAGCGTGGCACGACCATTTTCGAGAACTGGCGCAGGTGTGTACTTATAGTAAGGCACTTCGGAGGCCACAAGACCGTATAGCAGAGCAAGTTGCTGGTGAATAATTCTGGCTACAAGGTTATGTCTGTGCAAGTACTCGCCGTTAGCAAGATGACCACAACCGGAGATAATATGCCTGAGTGACTCCCCGGGACGGCGGCATGCCCGACAAATGTCGACCGTACCGTCCTTCAGGATATACCTCCGGTAATTGTTCGTCATGATAACTTCGTCCGCAATTGCACAGACAAAACCTTCGGTTTCCCCGAAGAGATCCCCGAAACGTAGCCAGTTCACCGACGCGAGCAGATCTACATCGGGTCCTGTGAGGGCCTTGTAGAACCGCCCGTGTAGCTCCTTGCTCCTCCACACCGCCCTGCGGTCCTCGACGCTCATTACTTTAAGTCTGCGCCAGTTCTCGTTTGCCAAGGAGAGCGGGGTGAAGTTTCCGTCTACTGCCACTACGTCGCGATGCATCCCACACTCGTTCTTTAGGAAATAATCCCTGAGACTGCACACCTCACGGTTGTGAAGGTCCTTGGCATTTAAAAAGCCGCGACCTCCACACTTCCGCGAGATGTACAGTCTCATAACAGACGAGCGTGGGTGTAGCATGCGATGCGCAGTAAGCAGTACTCGGACTCTTCGGTCCAGGGCATCCAGCTCAGTCTGAGTCCACCTTAGTACGCCAAAGGAGTAAGTAAGCAAGGGCATCACCCAGGCGTTGAAGGCGCGCACCTTGTTGCCGCCCGACAAAAGACTATTAAGTACTTTGGTCAGGCGACAAAAGAAGCGCTCCTTCACCGCCCGCTTTACGCCCTCACCCTCAATACCCAATGACTGTGACATACCAAGATACTTATAGGTTTCTGCTTCGGAGATAGATTTGAGGGACATTGTCTCAGAAAGTTGCAAATTTGCTGAATTTACAACTTTCCCCCGCTGTACATGCATGACCGCACACTTATCGACACCAAATTCCATTTTGATGGCGCTACTGAAGACTTCTGTTGTTTTCAGTAGTTCCATCAGGTCATGTCCATTCGGTGCAAATAGCTTAAGGTCGTCCATATAGAGCAAATGAGAAATGACCTCACCCTCTCTCCGAAGTCGGCAACCTAGTTCTAATTCCTTCAGCATGGTGCTAAGCGGATTCAGGGCTAGGCAGAACCACAAAGGACTCAGACTGTCGCCCTGGAAGATCCCACGTTCAATCCTTATTGAGTCCTGCGGACCAGAAGGGCAATCTCCTCCCCCCGGTTGACGAAGGACTGTGGTCCACTGCCCCATGCAAGCGCCTAAGAAGGATCTCAGAGCTGCATCAACTTTATACAACTCTAAGATCCTCCTCAGCCATGAATGAGGCACCGAATCATAGGCCTTCTTGTAGTCAATCCAGGCAGTCGAAACGGCCCCTCTGTTCCGCCGGACTCGTTGGCAAATGGCCATGTCTATGAGGAGGAGCTCTTTAGTACCACGAGACCCAACCCTACATCCATTTTGAGCAGAGGCCAAAACGTTGTTTGCAACTATGTGTGCGTTAATTTTTGCTCTCAAAATGGATGTAATGAGCTTGTACAGCGTAGGCAAGCACGTGATTGGTCTGTAGTTTTTCGCTTCCGTGGTACTACCGGACTTATAGAGCAGGGAGGTGATACCAGTTGTCAAGAAAGAAGGCAGGGAACCGAGCTCAAGGGCTTGCTGGAACTGTGTTGCCAACCGCAGGTGTGAGCATCGAAACCATTTCAGCCAGAAGTTGTGTAATCCATCCGGTCCAGGACTTTTCCAGTTCGGAGCCAAACGGATGGCACAACTAACGTCCTCGGGGCTGATGGTAACAGTCCCCATGGGTTCGATGAACTCACATTCACGTTCAACAACACTTATCCACCCGCCTTCGGTGTGTTCGACTGGCACTGACCAGATACTACGCCAGAAGTCAACCATGGCAGCAGCATCCGGTTGCTGTCCGTCGGACACACGAAGGTCGGTTCGCTCCCACTCTCGATATACCTTCCTTTGATCGCTCTGGAAAAGGCAATTCTGCTGGTATCGATCCACTCGCTCTCTGTAGCGGCGAATACGGCCTGCCCATGCATAGACTTTCTGCTTCAGAAAGTCAATCCCCAAGTTCCCGCGAAGGCCTGGTTCACAAAGCGCATGACTCGGGGGCGGTTGTTGCTGTTTATTATTATTATTATTATATCGCTTGACATATGACATTTTTAAAAACAACTGACTTTATTCCATATTGATATCTACTTAATTGCAGACATACGAGTGCAAATAAGCCAAATTGTTGTTGCATATTACACGGCAACAATACAAATTAAAAACTGGAATGTTGCAATACGGTGGTGATGAGAAAAAGTGTCTTAGGTATGGCACCGAGAATATTTCATAAAATTCCAGATACAATTGAAATTTACACAATTACAATTAAATTGTCTTGTACAAATGAATGTTGTAACTATTTATAATGCCTGTTTCAAGGAAGGAACCGGCTTTTGAGACACAGGGAAACCTACTTTGAAAGCCGGGGCTTCAACTATTATGTACCTATGTTTATAGTTGCAATAAAGAATTTTATTATTATCTCTTTATTCATATTTTATCTTTTATTATTATTATTATTATTATAATTATATCGCTTGACATATAAATAAATCCGCACAGCATCTGGTTGGCATAATAATTGTGTAATCTATCATGTTTAGATTGTGTAGATATCTTGGCACTGCCGTTCGTCACCCGAGTCATGAACCTGTACAGAAGGCAGTCGTTTTATGTCTGTACAGTTGAGCTTGTGTCGTTCAATATTTAAGTTTGCACCATACTGTATTCGTTTTTAGTTTTCTTCCTGTATCGCAAATGTATTTTTAACTTGTTTTCCGTTTCTGTATTTACGTATATTCACCATCAGAAATAAAAGTTGCGTTTCGGTCTGTCAAGTTGACAGTGACAGTGACACTGACACACAGTTTGGCGACGCGTTCACACGCTGCAATCTGCCGTGCCACTCTGAGCTATAACCACGAACTTCGAATGTCGAAGTTCGGATATCTCTATCTCTATCGCACTTACATACTGCTTATTTTTACTTAAGATACCTATGTATTCTTTAAAATATGTTTTAGCGTAGGTATTTGTTTTGTGTTGCCTTTCAGGAGGTAACTCATGTAAAGGTTCCGACGGAAGACCAGCGCTGGCCTCCTAGGTTAGCACCATGCTGAGTCGGGGCCTTTTCGTGGACCCTGCTACTTTTTCTTTACTGTGTTTTGTTTTGTATACCCATTGTTTTGTCCACGAATAAATGTTTTCTTTCTTTCTTTCTTTAAAATTTCAAAAAACAACTGACTTTATTCAATATTGAGAAATGCTATTATTCAATAAATGACTTTCTAAATGATAATGATGTGATGGCACAACCTTGTATTGATAGTAGTACTAGTGTAGATATTGATTTGATTATTATTGTATTAATGCTTTATTTTAGTTGCATAAGTGAATGACTTGCTTATTGCATAACTGCATGCAATAATTTGTGTACACCTGCATTTGCGGGTAAAACATAGTGCTCGAATATATCTGTTCATGTTACATCTTTAACTGTAACCTATGTTTAACAAAACAAATATTCTGATTCCGATTCTGAATATCACATTTCGTTTCGAACTTATAGTGATTATATGTATATGTTACTTTGTGTAAATTTGTCATCCTGTTTGCCATACGATTGAATAAATTTCGTTAGCAAACGTTACTGCTTAATACAAAATTGACTCCTGGTCCTTTCGTTGCGTTCGAAAAGGTGATAGACATGCAGCGTCTTGAATGTTGATGTCCCTAAATTTGCATGCCAGTGCGTTGTCCATAAATCGAGGCAGCACGTAACTCAATTCAAATTCGAGGCAACTATTCCAGGCGCACGCGCATTCGCAAATTGCTGGCGTAAATCTCGCATCCACGTCCGTCTGAGTTACTTACGAGTGGACCAGGCGCCGGGGAGCGCGAAACTTGGGGGAGGTGACACGATAAGGGATAAATGGCAACCATGCTACGCCCGCAGAACGTGACGGATGTGTTATCCCCAGCGATAAGTGATAAAATGGCAAACATGCTACGCCCGCAGAACGTGACGGATGTCTTATTCCCAGCGATAAGTGATAAAATGGCAACCATGCTACGCCCGCTGAGCTCCGCTGTTTACGGCGAGGAACCTGCTTGTATTCGTAAAAATGCCATCATACATACGCAATATGAATTTAAAGGGTCGGCAAGGCGCGGCGCATGCATATGCGACTCAGTAAGACGACGATGATCAATTATCAGTAGATAAAATAAAAAGTTTCAGGTAAGTTTGGAAGGTATTGTGGGATTGCGATCAACCTGACATGCATGACATATGACAAACGGAATCATTCTTCAGTAGACGTATAATAATAATTCGATTCTTCTCCATTCCCTTCTCTCCTCCTGACGCGTAGACGATAACCGCAAGGCGCGCACAAACGGCCATACTTAAAATAATTTAAGTCTTCCGCGAAACTTAAGCCATAAAGACGCGGACAAAGCCGGGACATTTTTCATAGCGTAAACAATTATACGTCCGGTTCAGCTAATTGCCCGAGGAAATGGGTTTGGAGAGAACATAAATGGGAAAACGTTGTTTAGTGCCCGGGATGATTTAATTAATTAAGTTCTTATCTTTGAAGTGAGAAAATATTATGTTTCTATTTCAATTATGCTAGGGTGAAACGTCATAAGAATAGTAATTATATGTAACTATACTGTTTGGAAATAATGATATCTCGCCCAGTTTTCTACGCCGTTTTTCCCCCAGGCAGAGGTTTTCTTTCCGAACCCGTGGTTTATCGACATTCATTGGTGCATGTAATGTGCCCAAATTGAAGAATAAATAACTTGTACTGTTTGTGTTGCAATTCATAGAGTCACGGCCCCGTGACAACATGCTGAGTGAGGCTCCCGTTTAGCACTGTAATATAAGGTTACCTTTTAGATTGCATTTCTTTTTTCCGTGTTTTTTGTGCTAAATAAATAAATTCTTATTCTTATTCTTATACGTCAATACCAAGTTTGCATTTGCAATTCACTATCGCGCCCATGCACGCAAATAATATATTTATATCACTATCATTACATTAAGGATCAATTTCTCAGGTAGGTATACCTATGCACTAATAAAAGACCCATGCTGTTTTAAGAGACCGAAAATCCTTACTAATATTATAAATGCGAAAGTGTGTGTGTTTGTTTGTCCTTCTTTCACGTCGCAACGGAGCGTCGTATTGATGTGATTTTTTGTATGGAGATAGTTTAGAGGCTGGAGAGTGACATATGCTACTTTTTCCAGCGGGAAAACATCTAATTCCCACGGGAAAATTCAATATGTTACGTTTTCCTATAACCACGCGGGCGAAGCCTAGTATGTATAATAAAAGCTCGGAAATTACTGAATTAATATAAATAATTACTAAATAATTTTTTTAGAAAGACACTATGAACAAACCGTCCAAAGTTAGTCAACATCTACTCCCAGATGGCATTGCATGCATAACATAGTTACACTGAACACATGTCAATAGCTATGAGTGATGTTAATCCAAAAGCTTACACGCCGTCAATGCCAGCAGCCATTACATCCGTCACACTCGTGTCGACATGTTAAGACGCTTTTAACTTCAAAGAGACCTCAGAGATTATATTAATTAATA
Organism: Epinotia bilunana; assembly: GCA_947049275.1. Lineage (NCBI taxonomy): Eukaryota > Metazoa > Arthropoda > Insecta > Lepidoptera > Tortricidae > Epinotia > Epinotia bilunana. The sequence goes on along the minus strand of OX346266.1, from coordinate 16,428,355 downwards.
CATAATATTCATAATATTATGATAATTCTAGAAAATTGTAAGACTTAGTCGGTACTCACATGTATAACAGGGAGCGGTTGAATCTGAAAAAAAAAACAATATTAAAATCTACTCGTACAATTTCCACAAGATCAGTCTGTGGGTTTGGATTTCGTAACAATGAGTTTTTCGGAACTTAAGTACGAACATTAGCTTTTCGGTGAACGAAATCTGCGTACAGGGCGACACACGTAAAAAGAGCTCTGGTGGCCATACATTTAATATGGCGCGCAGAGCTCTTTTTAACCCCCGCCGCAAAGAGGGGTGTTATAAGTTTAACGTGTCTGTGTGTCTGTGTATCTGTCTGTGGTATCGTAGCTCCCAAACGGATGGACCGATTTGAATGCGGTTTTTTTATTCGAAAGCTGATGTGATCCTGAGTGTTCTTAGCTATGTTTCATGAAAACCTGTTTACCCATTTTTGAGATATTTGACTTTGAAATGAAAATGTCGGGGGTTTTTCAACTTTTCTAATTACGTGTGTCGACCCCTATGCATTGGAATAAAAAGTTATGTGAAGTCACCAACTCGCGCTGAGCCAGCGATTAAACTCCATTCCCTGTCATTCACGAGCCAGCTACCAGAAGTGAAAAATCTCAATCAGATTATGATGAATTTGAACTAAGTCTGAGAGTTATGGATGATTTTTTAGATTATTCTACTAAACTACTATCCTAATTGCCATTGGCCATGCGTGAACCTTGACATATTGTGGTTCCATATAATATTTTCTTACAATGCCCAGAGGATAGTCGTGGAAATAATAGAAAGCTTATTTTTATTCTAGTAACGCAAAACCCATTCAAGTAGACGGGATTATTAGGTATACCTTCGTCAATTCAAATACGAGAAAAATCCTGCATGATTTGTAACGTAACGCATGCATGCAACAAACCGAAGAAATAACCGCCAATACTTGCAAAACATAGAAATAGACTAAGCAGTTATTATTTGAAATTTTGTAACAAATTGAAACAAACTGCTTTAATAAAGTGAGCCTACAAAACGGGGACCTTCGCTGCTCCGCCGCCATTAGTCAAAATTACACAACTCCGGGCATCGCTCCCCTGGCAGAAATTGACAAACTTCACAAGGATACAGGAAACTCCTTTCGGCGAGTTCACAAGTCACAAGGAGACATAGTTTAGTACAAGTCCTTCTCTGGCGTATTCTAACTTCTAACCCATCGTATCCTTAGACACGGATCTACGCTAAGTGTTTAAGCCTATAGTTTAGAATCACAGCCATTTTTGATTAGCTAACTTTGACATTCGCATATTTAAAGACGCTCGTATTTTAATTCCAGGGATTCCGGCTGAATTTCGGAAAAAGCGCCGTTCTGTAACCGTACCTTTCAGAGGTTTGACCATAATGACTTATATTGACTAGAGGATTGTTGCGAGGCGTGAGGAAGGCTCCAGTTCGTTCAGGAGATCCTGGATCCCTTCGCATAAGAACGCAGATGGAGGCTCCCGCGCCGCGGATTTTTTACTAGCCAGTAAAACAATCTATCACAAGATAGGCCCGTCATCCCCAGATAACAAGGTATCTGATTCACAGATTTTCTTCTCCAAAGAAGGTCTACAACTACTTGACAATGAAACGAAAATATGGAAAACGCCAAAAGCTTGCTCATTCCGCCGCATACATAGTCTTGCCCAAAACAAATAGCCTGTGACCCTCTTCGCTTAGCAAAACAATATTTTAATTATTTCCGACTATTATTGGAGAAGTTAGTCCATAATTATAATTATTAAGTTGGAGAACATGGGCTTTCAGCTTAGGGGTACATAATGAGGGGTACACTAATGACAAAGTTAAGAATGACCACGCCCGGAAACGATTACATGTGTCTTGGGTTACATTAATGTAAATGACAGAATCCTTGACAGTGTTTGACCCTGACGAGGTTTAGAGGAATTGGGCGGATTACTAAGAGAGAGTATTTTAGTAAACTGTCTTCATCATATCAGCCGAAAGACGTCCACTGCTGGACATATGCCTCCCCCAAAGAGTGCCAAAGTGACCGGTCCTGCGCCACCCGCATCCAGCGGACTCCAGCAACCTTTACCAGGTCATCAGTCCACCTTGCCTTCCCACGCCGCGCCTTCCGATTCGTGGTCGCCACTCGAGAAACTGTCTTAACATTTCTAAACCCATTAGAACTCGTCATTTTCATAATATTTCTATTAGATTACACAAATTGATTAAAGACAAATCATTTAAAAAAAGCCTGCTAACCTACAGAAGATTTGACCATTGATCAGACAACTTAGAGGACCCAAAAATATCTATAAATTAACTCCCGAGTACGAAACTAAAATGGGAAACAACTCCATTGATGATCAAATAGTAACCCCTAGAACACCACCCACCAGCTCGACATTCAAAAAGACTTAAATTCGGCATCAACAAAGAAAAATCTGCAAAAAGGGTGCGGATAACCAACCAACCATAAAATTATGTAAGTTGTTTATCTAACAGATCGAAAGCTTATTTAGGGCACCTAGCATAAGGGTAGTAAAAACTAAGGGCTCGGCTGGCATAAATACGAGGCCCGGCTTCGCATTTACGAGTTCGGGACACAATTTAAATTGTATATTACGCTTCTTGTCTCCGAACTTGAAGCAAAGGGATGCGGAGAAAAATAAAAACTTTAGAAGGGATCAGATTGCATTTAAGGGAATTGCGTGCAAATCGGAAAAGTGGCGTTGTTACCATCATATGGAATACATAAATCGCGTAAAGAGGTATCGCTTAGGGATCAGTTGTAGGACCTAAGTTATTCGACAACTTTAAGTACCTATATAGATGCTTGAGAATCGTAATAAAAGACAGAGTACTTAGTAGCCAGTAAAATAAACTAGTATTTCTTTGGTGCATCAATTTACGCTGACTTGGTTTGTTGCCAGAAACAGATAGCAAAACCTCTTCATCGATTTTGTAGCGCATCTGAAGCTAAAAGAACTACTGATTGTTAGGGCATCCATTTGATGAATGTATAAATCTATTTCATTATTATCATTTATTGTGATTGATGAATTTCAGATACCAGCACTTAATATAGAAACAGAGTCAGTTACCTAAAATACACAAATGTTAATGAACACAAAGGACGATGCCCATTTCTGCCCCACCTGTTATTAAAATAGACAGAGACATCATTAAGTAGGCAGCCTTAATTAATTCGACTTTGATTTTTGGGATAATTGTAGGATTAATTAAAGCTGGGGTTTATTATTCACTGATAAAATGTGATTAATCCATTTCCGATTTACAAATAATGGTGACATATTTAAACATATTGCTCCTAGCGTTGAGTAGCAGGCAACTTTATTTGTCAGATATGCTATGTAGTGCTGTCTCCAAATATTCGCCTGGGCTGTTTTAACACGACCAGAAACAATTAACAAGTAGGCATGCTTAATTATTTTGAGTTAGATTTTTGGGATAACTGTAGGATTCATTAAACCATGCGTTTATTATTCACTGATAAAACGTAATTAATACGTTTCCGGTTTACAATGATGGTGACATACTTAAACATATTGCTCCTAGCGGTGAGTAGCAGGCAACTTTATATGTCAGTTATGCCATGTAATGCTGCCTCCACATATTCGCTTGTGCACGCTTGCAATTCAAGTAAAAAGGAATATTAGAGAATAAAATAAAAAAAATCTGTCTGGCAACGAAATCGCAAATTATTACTTTGCTAAGATGTTGATATTTATTTACATAGCCAAGATATATAACACCTTCGTAATAGCAGTGAGCAAGAAAGCGTTTAAGTCAGCCATAAAATATTTGTCCTCCTCTAGCAAGTGGTTAAGTGCGAGAGTGACGGATGCTTTATGTCGGACATAAATGCGATCATGCACAACCAAATTATTCTCAAAGGCATCTAATGCCTACACCAACCGTTGTTATATAGCTCAACAGTGACTTTTCATGGACTAGTTTCAGCTTAGAGACTATATACCAATATAGATCAGTAGGTAGATCACATACGCTTGCCACATGAGAGATGGAAAGGCCCTATGCGACTGCAAATTACGTCTCTGTCCGTCACAATAACCTCGATTTGTATAAGACCAGCTCGTTCGGTCGAGGTATTATTATTTGCGTGTTATGTCCAGAGTTCAAGGGCCTCAGACACTGTGATTTAAGTAGTCAAGGAAATGCAAACACATAGGTACCTTTTTGCATTCGCGATAGTAATAATAATACCCTCTGAGACAGCAGTACTACCACGTAGTTCAACTGGTAGTACAAATGATAGGTACACCGGGTCACTAATACTACTACTAAAAATTCAAGAAACTGACTCATCGAAATTCACCATGAAGTGTGAACACACTTAGTAGAACTATTTGGCTTTAATAAAAGTCTTAGGTATCTTCAAATGCCCGAAGGACAAACAGAGCAGAAATAGGTAGGTGCGGGGCTCCGTCAAAGCTGTCGAAATACCAGGAAACATTAATAGGTGGTTCTGGTTATGAAAATGGAAAAAAGTCAAGGTTCTCCTATTAAAGTATGGTCTCCTGGTATTTTGACAGTTTCGACGAAGCCCCGCAGAGCTGGGCTCCTATTTTTGGTCTGTTTGCCCTCCGGGCATCTGAAGATACCTAACGGACCTAACCTGCCCCACCTTTGAAGTGGAGATATTGAAGAAATATGGATATTTATTGAACCCTGCTTTTTCAAATAAAAAGAGTATCGGAATGAACGCAACAGACTACAGCTGTACTACCGGTCCTACATTATGGTCACTAGTACTACTGGTAGTATACTAGTGACCCTAAGGTGTATCATTTGTATTACCCGTTGTACCACGTGGTTGTAATTCTGTCTCAGAAGGTAATAATAAAGCCTAAAAAGGCAAATGTATCAGCCTATATAGGTACGTACATGACCCAAAGTATTAACGAGAACCTAATTGTATCGATTTCTATACTAGCTGGATAAACCCGATTATGTCGAAGGTCTCACTTTTAGCTTACCATTGTATTTCTGACGGGCGGCCGGATGCTTCTGCTACAATAACCTTCAGTCTAAGGCTCGGATCAGTGTCAATCGAACACACTGAGAGCTTTAATAAATACACATGAGTTTAGAGAAATCATGGGGTGGTTGCCATATCTACACTCTGAACCAACGATACGCTAGGTATACGTAAGACCCAGAAATGGAGAACATCCTGGGCTAGGTGGATTGCACAACTCCTGGCTTTCGATGCTCATAAAAAGGTCTAAGATTTGCTTTCAGTAAGCCTTCGAACTCTATTTCCTGCCATCTTTCTCAACCCTCTGAACGCCACATACATTAGGCATAAAAATGCCACATAGGCCCGATTATACCATGAAAGGATGTTGTCCACTGCCACCATCACCGGGACACAACGAGAAGGAACAACCCATATACACCAGTGCGATGCGAAACGATGATAGCAGAATTTTGCATTCCCATTGGTTGATCTCGTCCCCACAACACTGCTTCGCAACAGTGGCCCCACCACAGCTCTGGTGGATATTCAACAATCTTAGCATATAACTTACCTACTTTATTCTCCTATGGTTAAATTCACACTTAGGTTAACTAGATCATTCGCACAGTGTGTGAACATTTAGAATAGGGTCTGTATTTCCCTCTCGCTTATTGCACTTACACATTCTTATGACTATACTACCGTTAGTAGTCTAGCCTGCCTATAGGTACTATATAAGACGTGATACCTATAATAAAATAAGAACGAGCGTAAAAAGTTCAAAAAACTGTATCCCTCCTACGGAAACCTTAAACGCTACGGTGGAACACACGGAAAATCAAACTTGGACCGCTATAAACATACTCCTATTAGCTACCCAATGATTATTTACCGCTTTTACAATGAGAACAACCTCACCCGTGCTAAAAAAACAACTATGTGGATTGGACAACTTTCCTATGAAACAGCAATTTTTTTCGCACGGGCGAGGTTGGTCCTCTATTAAAAGTTGTAAAGAATCATGCATAGATTCACTTTTATATATTGTATCACGTAAAAAAATGTTACTCGTTTATACCTAAATCTGCCGAACCCGTATGATGTTCCCCTAGAACTGTTTTTCAGGCAACCCAAGCCGAAACTTATTAGTAAATACGTAAGAAGTAAGAGGTCGTTTTTGGGTGAAGGCGAGCGTATTAGTCGGCCTGAAGTATCTTAGGCACCTTTGTCGGTTGGCTACAGTGGTTGTCAGTTGGCTAGGTGCGCATCGTATTCAAGACGATGCCAGTGGTACGGTGCACTAAGGTTACCTTTACCTCACTCCACAGTTGCGCTCTAAAACATTCACTTTTAAGGCTCGAATCGAAGAAGAGATCGGCTGCGGGGTTTTCCGGGTTTTACATAAGATTTCCAAAGAAAGTATACGCTTATGTTTAATAATATAAATAACGAAAAGTATAAAATGATTCAGTAAGTTGTGAGGTAAATACCTTAGCAACTTCATAGTTGGGTAGAGGGGAATGTTGGCAACCTTTATTTTTCCAATTTATTGTATGTGTGTTCTTTCTGTAAATGCTCGTTTTTTTCGGAGAGATATATAGGAATGTCACCTTTCTTGTATCAAAGCAATACATCTGGGGAAGTTCCTAACAAATGAGCGAAGCTATAATAACAATATGGTAATGGATCCGGAGACTCTGACATTTCTAGGAATAAAAATTAAATTAATTTGTGAAACTCATATATAGATCACTTTAATATATGCACAGTAAATATTTGAATTATGAATGCCACTTCTTGCTCTGTAGGTGTTTGGTGTTGTGTTCCTGGTGGCGCGTAGAGGCTGCGGAGGTCCAACCGATGCGGTATGATTAGGCGAGAGCGAGGGGCCTGCCAACACTACGAATTCTCAAATCAATATAGGGCCGGCGACACGTCTGTGATTCTTGTGGTGTCATCAGTCAGTTCCATGGGCTATGGTGTCTGTATCGAAGGAGCATGCTCGTTTGTAAAAATAATAACAAAGGGAGAACATGGGTCAAAAATAACTATATATTTTATTTTACAGCATTGGTACAGTACGATTACTGTTAGTTAAGACCTGACAGATGGATTGCCTTCATTTAATTTTCAACTTTAATTTCATATAGATAAAGCATTTTTCAGAATACTGTTACCCACATCTACCGATTTAGTAATAACTATTTTATTTGTATAAGATTAAAGTTGAAAATTAAATGAAGGCAATCCATCTGTCAGGTCTTAACTAACAGTAATCGTACTGTACGCTATTAAGCAAGGCAACCCATTTGCGATCTCTCAATCTCGGTATATGATATTTTAAATTCAGCCTAGCTAGCATGATCGTGATAATTAATGTTGGACAACCAGCACCTGTCCCCTACTAACAATTAAGTAAGTACGTGAGGGATTATGTCTGATAAAAACGCGATCATGCAAACGACGCTGATGAATATGTTAGGTTATATTTATAATATCGAATCAAAGACCTAACTTAACCCAACCGTGAGCCCGTGCGAGAGCACCTGCTAGTTGACTGAACTATTTAAGTATTGATACCTTATATGTATTACTAAATAAGTTTAAAAAAACTAGTATAAAATTAAAATCATATCATCGAAGTTAACTATAACATTATTATAGTGTAGTGAGTGGTGGTAGTCACGGTTGTAGCAGCGCACATTATCGAAGATATTAGAAAGCTCGCGGGTTACTGGATTACACTTTCTGGATAACATCTTTCTGAGATTCATAAAAAATAAATATTATACACTAGCTTCCGTCCGCATGGAACTCGTTTATATCGTCGTCTCATACAAACTTTCACCCCCCCCCCCCCTATTTCACTAAACCAATAATCAGATAAGTAATTAAAAATACAGTCCGAATAGAGAAAAAGTTATAAGTGTCCAAAGCTTTAAGAGGGGGTATGGAGAGGCCAAAAATATGCCTATATCTTCTATTTACGCAATGTATTACCACCTAAATGAGGTACGTCTTGATCAGTCGCTTCGCGTCTATTTCATACTGCATTCAGCTGTCTTGTTCGTACAACACCTCACCACCAGTATACATAGACTGATGCCATTCCATATTTTTAGTTTCTCAAATCTCGTCCGGTTGAGAGTTTCTTGGTCCTTGTCATTCTTGTATTACTAATAGATATCCCACCAGGTAACGTCACTAAAATGGTGAAAAATAGAATATGAGTCAAAAAAATCATAGATATTTATACAATTTCTATACCAATAATAAGAAATAAAATGTCTTAAATAATTAAAATATCCCGGGCTCTAAATTACTTTTCCCAGCTTTTTTTGCTTTATTCAGATGCGAATGAGACATTACGAATGGGATCTTCTAAAAAAGAAGCGATAATGATTTAATTGCAAGTCTTTCAATATGTGCAAGACAAATATTATATACTTATACGAAACAGGGAACATCATGGGGACACTTAATATGTTTTTAGTCAGAGTCATCTTACCATCATACGTCTGCTAATTTAACTTTCGATAGCATAATGATACTGAAAAAGAGCCTGTTTATTTTTTATAGCCTGCACGGTCCCGCTGGCCTGCGCGGCCCCGCCGGCCTACCTATGGAAAAGAACGCAGCCTAATCCGAAATGTCCAACCAGAACGTCCATACTATACACGTTTGAAAGAATTAATGAAATCGGATGAACGGTTCCGGAGATTCCCCCCACAATACAAACTTACTTTCTTTTCCTCTTTATCATACCGGTATCTAATTTATTAATATACAATTACAAGTCAATAAAGATTATTAAAGGCTAGATGCACTTATACCAAAGACCAGAAGTGAAAGCCATAGGATAAAAACTTTATCCCTGCTCGATTGCTAAAATATGAATTGGAAGAAATCTTTCATATGGATAAGCTCGCCTTTGTACCTAATTCTGGTTTAAATACATACTTCTTCTTCTTAGTCGCTTCACTCTTGACAGAGTGGTCGTGATTTCACTTCATCATTATAATATTAGTAGGATGTCCATCCGCGTGGGAAGTTCATTCTGCATGTTCATCAAATATTGTTTTAAATCGGTTTAGTAGTTCCGGACATTACTCTCAACATACAAACATATGTATTACAAACTTTTACGCGTGATTGAACTGACAGATAACAGAATTTGAGTACATGAGTAAACAGACAGACGGACGGGTGGTTAGACAAGCACCCCTGTGTACGCATGATAGGTTGAAAGATAAACTAAATGAGTAGACAGCGGACAGACGGACGGGTGGTTAGACATGCAGCCCTGTGTACGCATGATAGGTTGAAAGATAAACTAAATGAGTAGACAGCGGACAGACGGACGGGTGGTTAGACATGCATCCCTGTGTACGCATGATAGGTTGAAAGATAAACTAAATGAGTAGACAGCGGACAGACGGACGGGTGGTTAGACATGCATCCCTGTGTACGCATGATAGGTTGAAAGATAAACTAAATGAGTAGACAGCAGACAGACGGACAGTTGGTTAGACATGCAGCCCTGTGTACGCATGATAGGTTGAAAGATAAACTAAATGAGTAGACAGCAGACAGACGGACAGTTGGTTAGACATGCATCCCTGTGTACGCATGATAGGTTGAAAGATAAACTAAATGAGTAGACAGCAGACAGACGGACAGTTGGTTAGACATGCATCCCTGTGTACGCATGATAGGTTGAAAGATAAACTAAATGAGTAGACAGCGGACAGACGGACGGGTGGTTAGACATGCATCCCTGTGTACGCATGATAGGTTGAAAGATAAACTAAATGAGTAGACAGCGGACAGACGGACGGGTGGTTAGACATGCATCCCTGTGTACGCATGATAGGTTGAAAGATAAACTAAATGAGTAGACAGCAGACAGACGGACAGTTGGTTAGACATGCAGCCCTGTGTACGCATGATAGGTTGAAAGATAAACTAAATGAGTAGACAGCAGACAGACGGACAGTTGGTTAGACATGCAGCCCTGTGTACGCATGATAGGTTGAAAGATAAACTAAATGAGTAGACAGCGGACAGACGGACGGGTGGTTAGACATGCATCCCTGTGTACGCATGATAGGTTGAAAGATAAACTAAATGAGTAGACAGCGGACAGACGGACGGGTGGTTAGACATGCATCCCTGTGTACGCATGATAGGTTGAAAGATAAACTAAATGAGTAGACAGCAGACAGACGGACAGTTGGTTAGACATGCAGCCCTGTGTACGCATGATAGGTTGAAAGATAAACTAAATGAGTAGACAGCAGACAGACGGACAGTTGGTTAGACATGCAGCCCTGTGTACGCATGATAGGTTGAAAGATAAACTAAATGAGTAGACAGAAGAGAGACGGACGGGTGGTCAGACAGGTGGACCTATATATATGAGACAGAAGGACGTTTAGTAATTTAGACGAATAAGAAGAATTTCAGAGATTTTAATTTTCAAGCGATTTCATTGTGATTTCAAGTTATTTAATGATGTAATTGTAAATAAATGTAGTTCTTAACTCAAGAAGGTAATAGAGATCTCGGACATGTTTGCATGATGCGTAAGTATTTGAATTCTTAATCCTACTAATATATCAAACTAGCTATTGCCCGCGACTTCGTTCGCGTTGGCTTCCTTTTGTTGGACTTTTACTGGAATGAAAAGTATTCTATATGTTAATCCCAGCTAGACTCTTTTTGTATACTAAAATTCATCTTAACCCGTTAAGCAGTTTTTGCGTAATTTAGTAACAAACGTCCATACTTTTGCACGAATTTGTAATATTAGTAGTATGTAAAGAAATATAACCGAAAATGTTATACAAGGCAGGGTTCGAACCTGCGTCTTTGTGATTTCAGGCCAACGGGTTTTGGTTACGCTACACCACTAAAACCATATTATAGCATATTTTTACCTTGTTTTTACAGCTTCCGTTACTAGTTACTGTATTTTTCTCACACCATGACTCTCAGCTTTCAGCGACTCTGATGAATACAAGTAGGAACTGGGATTAAACTAATAGCAGACCTATTAATGTACGATTCCCACCTACCGGACCAAACCGAGGCGTTGCGGAGTACAAGTGCCAAAGGAATTTATAAATACAGACTTTATATTTCATATCCGAATAGACTTCTGGCCGACGTGGACGGCTGTGCGGCTGCTGTTGCATCTGACTGGCTCTGTTTCATCCCGTTGGGATGGGGCGGCAGCCGGCTCGGCCCGGCCCGATTGGTGGGAATCGTACATAACATTTCAGAGAAATAGACAGGCTGATCATCTACCAAACCGAATCGAATAGGCAGAAAGAAAAGCGGACGCATAGACCGCACAGACGGACGGACAAGCTGTATTTAAAACAAAGGACACATTTCATTTAACACCTCTTAGCTCAAGCTGCGGAAGTTAACTTTGTCATCGCAGTAGGTATTCCCGGACGCATGGAGAGGTAGGGCACAGCGGAACGTCGTCTTGCTCATATTGGCAGCAGCCCAACAGAAGACCGCAGCTACATACTTCGTAGGTATGTGGTAGTAAGATCCCCAGAGCTCACGAGAACGCGTTATGTTGGGAGTGAGTAACCAGCATTTGTCACTAGCGTGAGCACAATTGGTCCTCATATCAATAAAGGGTAGGTGCATGTGACTCTTTTCTAGCGGCAAGAGACTATACACTACCGAGTGTACCTGCGTACGTACCTTCAGGTAGACCGTATACTAGTTTGCGACCGTCTTCGTATAAAATATTAAGCACACGTTATTAATAATATGCTACAACAATACATACCGTCATGGTAATGTTCCACTAAACAACGTTCAGTATCGCGTAATTTGAACACTCACATCCGATGTACACATGTGTGTGATCAAGTCTTCGGCATAATATTATGTAGCTAGAATGACATATGACGGCGTCAGCAGGAAGCTAAAAAAATACAATTGTAATACAAACCAAATACATATGATTGTTCACCTGCGAATAAATCCACACGCCTACACAAACTAACATAACAAGAAAAGCTTCACTGCACAATGGGTCAATGGGTCATCATGGCTCATCATATAGGACGCAACTATGATGTGTAAGGGGGAGAAAGACATTCTTACATCGTATTCCAACGCATAACCGCGTCCTTTTCTGCGGCCACGATAGCGGCGGTTTCGCGCGTAGTAATAGAAGCAAAACCAAACGATTGAAAAACAACTTAATTTTAACTCCCACTATTTATTAGACGAATACCAGTGCTTACCGTGACTCTTATATTAAGCAGTATTGTAACCATAATGACTAAAACGAATGAAATTCAATAAAAATATATTTTTCAAGATTTTATTCTACTGTTTTGTCGGCGTAATTGATTTATATACCAGCATGCCGAATTACAGTTTTCTAGTATTAAGGGTTACTGAGCTAAGCCGAAGACGGACAGACGGATAGGCGGACAGATGGACAGACGGACAGACGGATAGACGGGCAGACAGACAGACAGACGGACAGACGGACAGACAGACGGACAGACGGACAGACGGACAGACGGACGGACATGGCAAAACTATAAGGGTTCCTTGTTGACTACGGAACCCTGAAAAACCGGCCAAGTGCGTGTCAGGCCACGCACAGTGTAGGGTTCCGTATTTGCCTTACTGTCCTTGCTACATCGACACGCGCGTGCCAACTAAACGGTGCGGTTGCGTCGGCCGAATTTGTGAGAAAGTTGGCCTTTCCATGTACACATTAAGTTAGTCGACTCGGTAGCTAGTTATGCGTACTTAGCCGCGATAATTTTCTTTTTAAATTCATTATACCTATAGTCAGCATCATGTAGTAAGGAGCAGCCAAAGTACCAAAATATATCGTAACATCGCCTTACACCTCAGGTAATAAAGACGTGTTGCGATATATTTGGCAACTCAGGCTGCTACTAACTATACGATGCTGACTCTACTACTACCACGATTTTTTTCACGTTCCCAGTAGTAGCCATTTAGCCAGCCAAAATGGTATTCAGAAATCCATAACATTTATGAACAGTTTTTTCATAAATCCAACGATACCCCACACCATGGGTTTGAACTTATTCTAATTTAGTATCAATATGCTTCGTCCTGCTGTGGTGTATAGTATTCCGAACGAGATTGATGGCACTCTGGCTGTCTGACGCTAAGTTAACTGAAATAAGTTTACCTGTTATCTCATAAATAAAGCTACTTAAATAACAAGCTTGCTTAGTGGCAAAAAGCAGTCGTAGGCTGCTTCTTTAACTCGCAGGATACTGGTGCTCCACCTAACTTGAAGGTGTAGCCAGTATACGTCCTTCCTGTCGATCGGACAGTTTGCCCAATAAGCGTCGCAAAAGCCTTCTAAAAATCTTCTGCTGTAAACCAAGGAATAGTTTAGAGTATATAATATTTTCGCTTATTATGGGCCTCATAAGAAAGCTCAAAGTTACCCAATGGGCAATGGAGAGGGCCATGTTGGGAGTTTCTCTGCGTGATCGCATCAGAAATGAGGCTATCCACAGCAGAACCAAGGTAACCGATATAGCCCTCCGAATGGCTTAACTTAAGAGCCAGCGGGCGGGGCACATAGCACGTAGAACCGATAGCCGTTGGGGCGGAAAGTTCTCGAGTGGCGACCACGTACCGGAAGGCGCAGCGTGGGTAGGTCCCCTGCAAGATGGACTGATGACCTGGTAAAGGTTGTGGGAGTCCGCTAGATGCGGGTGGCGCAGGATGGGTCACTTTGGCACTCTTTGGGGGAGGCCTATGTGCAGCAGTGGACGTCTTTCGGCTGATATGATGATGATGATGATATAATATCTTCAGGTATTGTAGAACCCTCTAGGCAGTACTTCTTGGGCTTGGGTTCTTTAGTAAGACACGTATTAAACTGACTTAAATAGCTTGTCGTAAAAGCAATATCGGGGTGAGAATTCTGTGTGAGGTAGATGAGGCATCCAATTAAGTTTTGGTAGGGTTATAAGACTTACCAACATCAGCATCACCATCAATTCTCTTCTCCATACATTTTGTAACTAAAATGGAGCAGCGATAGAATGCAATTGGCTTGATTTATTTTAACACTCTAGGAATCGCATTGAATTTGCAATTCCAAATACAATTTTAGTATTCCGAGATCTTTTAGTCAATAATATTTCGACAAATCTTGCTTGCCAACGTCAAATTTTTATATATATATATATATATTTATATATATATAAAAATTTGACGTTTTTTTTATATATATATATATATATATATTTTATTTCCGTTTTCATGTTTGCGATGTATACTGTTTGTGTTGCCCTCCCACCCACTCACTTAAAGGCTTCGACGGAAGACCAGCGCTGGCCAACAGGCCTGCACCATGCTGAGTCGGGGCCTTTTCGTGGCATACCTGTTGTTTTTGTTTCTGTGTTCACTTTTGTTATTATTTTGTATGTGTCACGAATAAACGTTTTCTAATTCTAATTCTAATTCTAATTCTAAATCAGATTTATAGAAGACAATTAATTATGTCATCGACAAAGACACCCAAAATTACGAGTTCTTGACCAAAGAGTTTAGTATGCACGCAAGGCTCCTAGGGAGTTCCTATGAAACCTATTTTGATAAGCGTTTCGTTTAATTTTTTGTTCCAAGCGGGTAAGTAATACAAGGTATAAGAACTGACCATATCATCATCTATATTAATGGCCCTCTGTCGTTGCAGCATTCTCATATAACAGTCATAATTTTCGCATGCACGCTCTTATCCTTCGTGCTGAACGTTATTGATGCGAAAGGTGTAAAAGAGATGTTACAGGGTACTGAGCTAAGCCGCAGACGGATAGACGGACAGACGGACATGGAAAAACTATAAGGGTTCCTTGTTGACTACATTACCCTAATGATATCCGATACTATACTATAACGAGCTCCGGTTTGGGCGGAAAAAGTTCGACGAGATCGTTACCTTCCAACTGTACTGTGACTACAGCTTCAGTCACTCCACCCACACCTCTCTTTTATCACACTATTTCTTAATCTATCCCTCAAACTCACCCCACACATACTTCGCTTCGCTCTCATTTCCACTGCATTCACTTGACTCTGTTGTTTGTTCTGCCACACCCAACTTTCACTACCATACATAAGTGTAGGGAATGACACTCCCTTAAGCACAGCCAGACGTGTTCGTTGTGATATTTTCTGGCTGCTCATAAACGCTTTGAGTGCCCCGTTTACGCTATGACCACCATTCAGTTTCCTTTCATTATATCTCTCATGCTTTCCATCCCTAAGCGAATAAAATCCCCAGATACACGAACTCTTTCACTTGTCCGAATCTTTCGTTACCAGTAATCACAATTTCACAATCAGTCATAACTTCATCTCTTTCAAATACTTACCTTTACTTTTGTTTTACTTACGTTCACTTACGTCCACTTACTTACCTATCAAAATAATAATACATTGTGGTTACCATCCTCTGTAGCTCCTCGGTCGAAGATGCAAGTAAGTAATACCAGATCGTCGGCATATAGAAGGCACTTAACGAATAACCTACCCATTCTCAGTCCACTGCCATCAGTCATCACCCCTCAAATGTTGCAAACAACAACTGTCAATTAATAAATTAAACAGCCACGGTAATGCTACACACACATCCCTGTCTAACACCCTTCGATGCTAAACCAATTAGTGTATGACCCGTTCATAATAGAGAGATTTCAGCGCTTAAAAGAGGCGGCTCCCTATTCCATACATTGACAGCACCGACCAAAGTTGATTCCTCACCTAAGTCCTAGTTAGTTTACCTCGTTAACTAAAAAAAAAATGGTTTCTATAGGTAAAAAAGGTACATATATTTGTTAAAACCTTCCTCTAAATACCTTTTTCTTGTCATGCTCAGAAAACTGTAAATGCGACTAATTTACAACCTCTTATTCTTCTCACAGCAGACTTTTTGTACCCAACTAGTTGATATGGCTATACTTTCTAGTCGATTGTTAATACTGGACTCGTAGAGCAGGAAGGTACCACTTGCTGTAAATACATCAGAAAAGATGAGAGACAATCAAGTTTGAAGAACTGTAGGAACCATTATAATGGTTCTCATAATAACAAAAAAATATTATAGCCTACACCACTCCCACGATTATGAGGAATCCTACGACACCTCATAATACTTATGCAAAAATCTATGAAGCCGTTTGGACCTGTAGCCCGTGAAATAGAATTTTCTTGTCCACATACTCTCTAAAAACCTTCAAGTCAACTCTTACAAGAAGGTTGTGACTATTGGACCCTGGGTATTTCAATACAAAGTATAGAGTACCTACCGTTGCAAATCTAGCTCTGTGTCAGGTCAGCACAGTGCAGGGAATACAAGTCCAGCCGGGGGCACGGCAGTGCCCCCGACAAGTCGAGCATTGTATTTACTTTAGTCCTTGTGATATCGTTATATGTGCGTTATAAGCGGACAAAACAAAAGTGCACATACATACATACATACATACATACATACATACTAACGTACTTACATACATACATGTTTACTTACGGTTTAATTTCAAGGTAGTACCTAGTTATAATATGTTGAATCTGCAGTTCTTCTTTCCATTAGGTATTTCTAGAAGTTCATTAATACTCAACTCTTAGGTTAGCAAACAATCTGGTGTTTTTACGTGCCCTATTTTTACTACAAATAATGTAAGTTTAATTTCATATCTTAAATGCTTATTTTCTAACAGTACATGCACATGTTTAAATGGGCAATTGCTTTCGCTATTGAGAAACAATTATCAACTTTTCTTGAAATACAAAGATATACGTGAAGTCCCCAATCCGCACTAGGCCAGCGTGGGAGGAGACCTGTGTTGTGCCCAGCAGTGGGGCGAATATAGGCCGATGATGATGGTGCTGATTGGGAAACAATAGTTTTAGGCATTCCATATGTCAGATTTGATATGCATACATATAAACATACATTTACGAGAATAAAGTTAGGTACATATTTTTCAATGAAAACAACTCTACCATCACCTAAAATCACCACATTCAGAGTTTTCACACGCAAATAAGAAGAGAATTTTCTTAATCATTCGTATCTAGAAACTATCATCCAGTAAGCTATTTCCTGAAATCCGCGTGGAACTCGGCGAGTCTTTTAAACACCAGATATTATTTTCGTTAGCCCTCTGTAAGACGACGAAAGTTTGGTAACTAATAAAACAATAGTAACCTTGCTTGGTTGATGCCATATTAACGGTGAACTACCTACTAGGTGACGGTTTTAAAGAGGCGCCGAAGGCACAACAGAACGTCATGTCGCTTATATTTGGGGCAGCCTAGGGCAAACTAGGAAAGTACCTCCAACTTACAAAAAACCTCAGCAACAGACCGGTAATGACACCGCTGCCTAATACTCTTCACACTGCGCCTAAATGTGGCATTGTGTTCGTGGTCCCGTGGTCCTGGGTAAGATCGCCCCTGAACCCCCCGAGCCCAATAAGCATAATAAGCTAGCTATAATGATATTTAAAAACATAACTACTATCAACCTAGTATCTATCTTTGTATGTCTCGTAGTAGGTACCGATTTAAAAAAATCTTTCAGCGGTATAATGGACTTTTCAGGTGGATAGAGGCTTTATTTTATCCCGCGGGTCTGCCTGTTTTTTCCGAACGATTTAGATGACTTATATATTTCTGCTGTGTATAGAATACATTTCATGCATGGACACAGGCTGGGCTATCCCGCAAGCTTGCCCGCGTTTTTGTGCAATACGCTTACGAAGCTGTGCAAGCAGCTTGTAATATTATATAGAGGAAAAGTTTGAGATTGCACGTTTACCTATAAGTATGGGGTTATTCCTCTCTTGCGCTGCGTTACCTCTTTAATACAGTAAGTGCGAGGCTGCACGGGCGTATATATGTACATATTGGCTCCTTTTGTCTCCTCAATTATTTAAGTTATAGTTTTATTTTTACCTGGAAAAAACGTAATTTTATATTGACAATTTGTCTGTCTTGTCATTTAATTTTTTTACCCGTTTTTTATTGTCTTTTACCAGTCAGTACATAGACAATGGTTAGCGATGCGAATTAATGCTAAAGAATGACCAATGTTTCCGAGCGTTATGTGATTATCTCAAAAACCTATCATGGAGTAGAAACTGTTTGTTCACGTATTGTCACGGATTGACATCAACTTAGCAACTGAAATTGTCAACCTATCGCCCTCTATTGTTGAATAGCAGCCTAAACAGCATAAAATAACTTGTATAATAATTAACGCAAACATTTACATTTAGGCAAGTATATTTTGCAGATACAGTGAATCAACATTATCTTTTACCTGCCATCGAGAATTATTGTGCTGAATTCAGATGAATATTGCTATGTAGTGTTCGTTTTTTTAATAAACATATATTTTTATACAAAAAAACGGTTTAGTAATGTACTTAGTACAAAATATGAACCTATTTATAAGTTCATTCAAATAAGACATCTTTCAGGTACCTAGTTAACAAATCATATTCGTTTAAAAATAAGAATAACTACTCATATGCATAACATTAAATCTGAATCGTGGAGGAATATACTCGACCAAGCCAAGGTCCATTCAGGGCTACTAAACAGAGCAGAGCCTCAGATGATGATGATGATGATTCAATCACCTTTCTTTTATCGAAAATACTTCTATAAAACTATTCCGAGAAACTAATTGTTTAATGTCAATAGACACGCCTTTGAAAAAAAATGAGCAAAGTCTGTTTAGCATATGCGCCCTCCTATGTCATAACAAGGCGTATTTTTTCAATAAAAAAATATAGGAAACCTCCAGCTTTAAATCAAAAATAAGAAAGATATACCAAATCTACGTCCAAAGGACTTTTAAATAATATATACGTTAACTTTGTAATGCGCAATTTTTGGTGGGGCACGCGTCCATACTAATTTGGTCATCGTCCTTTATTCTACGGTCTCGTATAGTGTCAAGTCAAAGCTCATCTTATTCCTAAAATAGTGCTGAGCACGTGAGTGTTCACGCTTGCAGTTGATTCTAGATCTTGAAGCCGAAACGTCATATAAGCGTTGCAAATCCTAAGTACATCTAAGATAGGACTTTTCAGCTCGGCAAATGCCTAACGTTGATTTTAAATTAAATTAAATTAAAAAATCTTTATTTCGGACTCTAGTTCCATAACTTGTTAGTAACAAATTACTTACAACTAGTGTTAGTGACATAATCTTTAAACCTAATATCTGCGGGGAGAGGCACGCACCGGAGTGTGTGATTCCTCCCAATGTCGCATAATCGGGCAATCTACCCGTTCAGCCAGTGAACTCAGGATGCTGTTGGTGCTACCTCGCACCCTTTGCATCAACGATGCTATTCTGTTGCGTAAAATTGCATAGAATCCCGGCACGCCCGCCGCCGCGAACATGCCGGACGCACTGCAATAGCGAGGGAGACCCATCAGCATCCTGAATGCATTGTTGTATTGAACTCTCAATATATTGACGATTTGCCTCCACTTGGCTGGAACGGAGTGTCAACAGAAACGAGAGCGTTCGCAACCCTTTCCGAACCCGCTAGACTGGCTAAATTGGAAGAAATCGTGAAACATTGCTCTAGAAATACATAGCAGCAGATATTCACAAAACCAGGTTGGTTTATTTTGGAAAGCTTTACAAAAAATAATATTTTTTAAAACGACAGAGTAAAGCATAGAAGTACGTAGTGTATTATTGAGCGTTTCAGAACAGAAATCTATCGATTTCTGTTCCGAAACGCTCAATCGTATATACAGTATCATATCATGGTTAACTTATTTTCTGTTCTGAAATGCTCAATCGTGACTATGAAACCGTATACCGTCACGATACCTTGTTTTCGGTTTATAAATAGATTCCCATGCTTCAACGCTTACAATCTTTAAGTTTGTCGGTTAGTACAGACGCATTTACAGTTTTAATAATGAAGTTTGTAAAACAATCTCACAGGCTGAAGTTGGATGTCGTTTGTTCTACTCGCAATCGCAATTTTCGGCATGGCCAACTTTTACCCGACACCATTCGCTGTATAATTTGTGGTCCGTCTAATTGTGGAAAAACGAATTTAATTGTTGGTTTGCTGCTTCATGAACAAGGCCTACGCTTCCAAAATGTTTATATTTATTCTAAAACTTTATTCCAGCCTATATATAAATTTTTAGAACAAGTTTTAACAATGGTCCCCTCAATTTATTTTCGAAAATATTGTGAGAATGATGAAGTATTAAGCCCTCATGAGGCTAATATTAATTCAATAATGATATTTGACGATGTTGCATGTGAAAATCAAAATAATATACGGGATTACTTTGCAATGGGAAGGCATAAAAATATAGACAGCTTCTATCTGAATCAAACGTATAGTAAAATACCTAAACAATTGATACGAGACAATGCAAATTTAATCATTCTTTTTAAACAAGATGATGTTAATTTACGACATGTTTATGATGAACACGTAGGAAGTGATATGTCGTGGTCTCAGTTTCGTGAAATGTGTGGACAAGTATGGGACATACCCTTCAAGTACTTAGTTATTAATAAAGACTGTAATAAAAATTCTGGATGCTATAGGAAAGGTTTTGATACGTTTATCTTGCTAGAGTAACGGTATACATAAAGGATCGTATTTAAGTTGAAACTTATTACTTAAGATGAAACCATCTGGATCGGACATGAATCTAAAAATGAACGAGGAGAAATTATTTAAAGAAAAAGTACTCCGATCTGCTGAAGCCGTAAGAAAAAAAGTTAAACTTATTCGTGATGTTAAAACAAACGATAATATGATGTTGGAAACAATGCTAAAACCAATTATAGATCCTCTCAATGAAATGGCAAAACACAATAATCATGGTTCGAATAATAATGACACTGATCGTGACAACGAAGAATTAAAATGGGATTCTAAGACAGTAAAAACATTAAAATATAGTCCGTCTGAACAGGAAGATAAGGAAAGATTCGTTGATAAAACATTTCTGAGAAAATCATCAGAATCTAGTTCAAATACTACCGATGCTGAATTAAATGACAGTAACGCTAACCTAGATGATGCCTTATCTCATGAAAGTGTCAATCAAAATGATTCTGATACAACCAACAATGCTTCGTTTAGAACATCTGATTCGTATGCTTCTCCTCGTGAAGACCCCGTTTGGCAAAAACAATATTCGTACACAAATATTCCTTTTGGTGTACGAATGGAGCGTGGCAAGCTAATGTTTGGATCTTATCCGATTTCAGTGAATGACCAAAAACTCAAAATATGTGGGGAAAGTATTCATTTAACGCCAGGTTTAAACGATTTATTGTTTAAGAAAATACCTGATTTAAGTCTCGTTACTGAAGACGATAAACGATTTTATAAAACTTTGTTATTAAAAACAAATGCTCATAGACGTGATTTTGATCCAAATAAACCAATAAAAAGCAATAAGGGCATGAAATATTTATATGTGATAAAACCACTTTTCAAATTATCTAAACAACGATCAGTAAGTGAAGAAATTCATGTATCCGGCCATGGACTACCATCAATGAAAAAAGTAAAGAAAGACATTGCGTATGTGTATTGGGATGACCCGAACGAATTAGTAGAGAGATTAAAATTGCTTATAGCAGCACGCGATGCTGGTAATACAGGGTTAGGTAACGAAATTATATCTATTATTGAAGAACTGCGTGAAGCTGGCATAGTCAAATAATATATAAATAAATAAAGTTTATTTTTTTAACAGTCGTACTTTGACTTTCAACTAAACAAAACAAAAAATGAATATAGACAAATTTGGTCACCATGTCCATAAGCGCTTGCGTGCTGGAGAGATTTATGATCTCAAGTACAAGGCTTTGCTTCGAACAGAAGCGGGACATTTTGATTTACAATCATTGCGATTAAAAGGTGTTGTGAAACCTTTAGCACCTGATGATGCAGTAAATAAACAGTACGTTGACGAATATATTCAGAACATGTACGATAAGAAGCACATAGACTCGTTATTTCAAATTATAAATAGTCAAATTCATCAACTTGCATCTCAGTTAAAACTCAACTTTTACGCAAAGAAGGAGATAGATAATATTTTGAAAATAATAAATGACGGCAAAGGAACAAATAGTGGACGAGATCCATAGATCTGCGCGAAAAAGATTTAAGCGGCGATCAGTTCTACTTAAAGGGATTGATGATTTATGGCAAGCCGATTTGATCGATTTACAGAAATGTCATAAGGTTAACAAGGGATATAAGTATATTTTGACTGTCATTGATGCCTTTTCGAAGTACGCATGGTGTTATCCTATAAAATCTAAGACAAAAACGGAAGTAAAACATGCATTTGAATTTATTATAAAATCGTCAAAACGACAACCTAAAAACTTACAGACAGACTTTGGAAGAGAGTTTTACAATAACGATCTATGTTGCTATTTAAAGTCTTTGAATATAAATCATTATTCGACGTATTCAATTATGAAGGCATCTATTGTTGAAAGACTGATAAAGACAATTAAGCTTAAACTGTACAAATATTTTAGTTTGATTGGTAACTATAAATGGGTTGGAAATCCTTTAAATGACATTATTAAGTCTTATAATCAAACTATACATCGTACAACAAAATTTAAACCGATTGATGTAAACTATACTAATGAAATTGAAGTTAAGAACAACATTCAAAAATCAGTTTCCAATGGAAATTATAAATCAAATAAATTCAAGAAAGGAGATTGTGTGCGTATTAGCAAGTATAAAAGCTGCTTTCATAAAGGTTATACACCTAATTGGTCAACAGAACTTTTCACTATTAAACGTGTGAATCACACTCAACCTGTTACATACCATATTGAAGACCAACGAAAAAATATGATACTAGGTACATTTTACGAAAAAGAACTTCAGAAAACTAAGTATCCAGATGTTTACTTGGTAGAAAAGGTACTTAAAAAAAAGGGTAGGAAGTTGTACGTTAAGTGGTTAGGTCTTAGTGATAGTGAAAATAGTTGGATTGATAGAAATGCTGTCGTATAATATTTATATACCTTCTATAAACTAAACTTTCTCATTGTCATATGAGATATGAAAGGAAGAGGACTTTTAAATAGTGCTATTAATCACTTACCATTCGAACTACACTTACCTGGTTATAACTATTGTGGGCCGGGAACGAAATTACACAAACGGCTAAAAAGAGGTGACAAAGGAATTAATGCGTTAGACACTGCGTGTATGAAACACGATATTGCTTACGATACATATCCTGACTTAGCGGAAAGACACCAGGCAGACTTAGAACTTTATAAAATGGCCAAGCAAAGAAAGAGATCGAAAGATGCAGGGAAAGGAGAAAGAATAGCTTCATGGTTAGTTAGTAAAGTGATGAAATCTAAACTTAAAGCTGGTGCGGGAATGAAAACATTTAAGCGTTTTGTGTCTAAAATACGCACTGAAATGAAAAAGAAAGCTAAAACGAAAGGCTCTATAGTAGATCGTGCACTTGTTGCCGCAAAAAAAGTTTTTTCTAACGATACTATGGTTCGAATACCACGTTTAATACCAATTCCAAAAACTGGTGGTTTACTACCGCTAATACCAATTTTCGCTGGACTATCCGCATTAGGATCATTAGCAGGTGGAGCTGCTGGAATCGCTAAAGCTGTGGGTGATTACAAAGCTGCTCGAAAAAACTTAGCTGAATCAGAACGGCATAACAAGATGATGGAATCTATTGCATTGGGAAAAGGGTTACATATTAAGCCATATAAAAATGGGAAAGGTTTATGTATTAAAACTTCAAAAAACTAAATCAGAGGTTACCCAGACGTGCTCTTACGAATATTGATATTTTAAAACACTCCTCTATTATCCCCCATTTTCGAGGAGTTTATATGAGGGATAGCTTACCAAAGCGTCCCAAAAAAGTTGAATGTGGAATCCTTAATTTGGATAGTTCTGAAAACAATGGAACTCACTGGGTAGCCTATGTGAAAGATAATAGTTATTGTGAATATTTTAATAGTTATGGTGACCTTCCACCTCCGATAGAATTACAGAGGTATTTAAACAATTATAACATATGTTATAACTACAATAGATATCAAAAGTTTGACACTGTAAATTGCGGTCATTTATGCTTAAAATACTTAAATAATTATTGGTGTAACCGTTTAAATAACATTGCATAATAAACAGCTTATCAGTAACACGATGTCTTTCACTTTGTCTATAACTGGACACTCCGCCAATTTAATAACGAACCATTCACCACCTTTACAACTAGATGGTGAATATGAATGTGGACTGTTGTATATGTCATCGTTTAATTCAATACCTAATATAGACTATAGAAATAATACGTTCTATTATGGAGAAAACGAAGTAATTGAAATTCCTGAAGGATCATATGAACTTCAAGATATTGAAGATTACCTTAAAGAACACCTTCAAGGATGCACATTTACCTTGAAATGCAATAATAATACCTTGAAAACATCAATTTTGTGCACTAAAAATATTTATTTCGACAAAGAAAATTCTATTGGAAGTTTACTTGGTTTCGGAAAAGAATCTATTCAGGCGAATATATTAACAGAATCTCTCTTTCCTGTGTCCATTCTGTCTACAACTATAGTCCGAATCGAATGTGACATAGTGAGCGGTTCATTTGTTAACGGAAAACCTAGTCACATAATACACGAGCTGATACCGTCCGTACCCCCCGGCTATAGGATAATAGAGACACCTAGAAACGTTATCTATTTCCCTGTAACCCAAAATAGTTTAAGTTCAATTACAATAAGAATATTGGATGGTAACCATAATTTGGTTAATTTACGGGGTGAAGAGATTCAAATATATTTACACCTTAGAAAAAAATGATAGACTTTAATAAAAGTTCAGTAACATTTAAAAGTAGTACTAGTATGCATCAAGCAATCAAGAAAAGAAGACGTAAAGTGAAACTTTCAAAAGCGAATAAACAATTTCTCCAATACCTAGGTCTCTTAAAATGAGTATATTAAATTTAACAGAGCCTTTTACCTTCGATAACTCAATTGAGAGTTTCGAATATCATTCGTATAAGCCGTACGTAACCAGTTTTAATTTCAATGATGAAATACGGATACCTATTAACCAACAAGACCTTAACGTTTTACCATCAGCGAGTGCTATATACATAGAGGGTACTATAACTGTATTCAACAGAGAAACGAAAGCAAAGGTGAACAGTGTTCTATTTACCAATAACCCCATACTTCACCTATTTCAAGATATTCGATATGAACTTAATGGAATCGAAATAGATAAAATTAAAAACGCAGGGGTTACAACAACTATGAAATCTCTCGTATCCATGAATGAACTTGAAGCCTCGATGTCCAAATTATGGGGTTGGGATATGAACGGTACAAAAAATGTACATGGAACATTCTCAGTATCTGTTCCTTTAAATAAGGTTCTTGGATTTGCTGAGGATTATAACAAAATTATTATTAATTGCAAACATGAACTTATTCTTTTAAGGTCCAATACTAACTTAAATAGTGTTAAATTAAATGTAAATCTGAAATAACGAGTTGTTCCTGTTCAGACGGACTATATTTTAATGTTTTTACTGTCTTAGAATCCCATTTTAATTCTTCGTTGTCACGATCAGTGTCATTATTATTCGAACCATGATTATTGTGTTTTGCCATTTCATTGAGAGGATCTATAATTGGTTTTAGCATTGTTTCCAACATCATATTATCGTTTGTTTTAACATCACGAATAAGTTTAACTTTTTTTCTTACGGCTTCAGCAGATCGGAGTACTTTTTCTTTAAATAATTTCTCCTCGTTCATTTTTAGATTCATGTCCGATCCAGATGGTTTCATCTTAAGTAATAAGTTTCAACTTAAATACGATCCTTTATGTATACCGTTACTCTAGCAAGATAAACGTATCAAAACCTTTCCTATAGCATCCAGAATTTTTATTACAGTCTTTATTAATAACTAAGTACTTGAAGGGTATGTCCCATACTTGTCCACACATTTCACGAAACTGAGACCACGACATATCACTTCCTACGTGTTCATCATAAACATGTCGTAAATTAACATCATCTTGTTTAAAAAGAATGATTAAATTTGCATTGTCTCGTATCAATTGTTTAGGTATTTTACTATACGTTTGATTCAGATAGAAGCTGTCTATATTTTTATGCCTTCCCATTGCAAAGTAATCCCGTATATTATTTTGATTTTCACATGCAACATCGTCAAATATCATTATTGAATTAATATTAGCCTCATGAGGGCTTAATACTTCATCATTCTCACAATATTTTCGAAAATAAATTGAGGGGACCATTGTTAAAACTTGTTCTAAAAATTTATATATAGGCTGGAATAAAGTTTTAGAATAAATATAAACATTTTGGAAGCGTAGGCCTTGTTCATGAAGCAGCAAACCAACAATTAAATTCGTTTTTCCACAATTAGACGGACCACAAATTATACAGCGAATGGTGTCGGGTAAAAGTTGGCCATGCCGAAAATTGCGATTGCGAGTAGAACAAACGACATCCAACTTCAGCCTGTGAGATTGTTTTACAAACTTCATTATTAAAACTGTAAATGCGTCTGTACTAACCGACAAACTTAAAGATTGTAAGCGTTGAAGCATGGGAATCTATTTATAAACCGAAAACAAGGTATCGTGACGGTATACGGTTTCATAGTCACGATTGAGCATTTCAGAACAGAAAATAAGTTAACCATGATATGATACTGTATATACGATTGAGCGTTTCGGAACAGAAATCGATAGATTTCTGTTCTGAAACGCTCAATAATACACTACTCATAGATCTGAGAACAGTTAGGATTCATCAGTATAAACCCATTTAATATATTGTATGCTGATTCAGTGGGATTAGAAACTTGATTCCTTCCTTGTCATATTAATTACTTCCTCAAAAAGATCGAGGAAAGCTTCTCTCCCGCAAATTGAAGTAGAACTAAAGATGGTCTAGCAAAATCATCAGAAAACCGTTTATACGTCTATTTAAACTGACAAGAACCGAGGTAAATTACACAGATAAATACAACCTGTTAAATTTTGACCTTTGTACTTTCACCCATTTAATACAAAAATTTCAAATTACAACTGAAGCACTCTCAAGACGACCCGGTGATGACAAGGCCGGATATGACGTCACGAAAGCACTCCTGCCCTAAACGTCGAAGGTCCTTAAACGCCCTACGGGTCCCTAATGGTCGGGCACTACATTATAGTAACCTTTTCGAGGAAAGTTAATGGTGCTCCGTTAGGGACATAAGGGCAACGCGGATTGGAAATGGACTTTTAGAATTAACCTATTCAAAGCCAATCACGAGACATATGCGTTAGAACAATACGGGTGCTTTTTTTTCACTACATATGGACTACGGCATAGTTTGCCGGTGACTGGGTTAGTAACGGTCCCATAAATTAACAATCAGAATGAACAACAATGATAAATCTAGCAAACAATCTTTAATTAGTCATTTAACGAACTAAAAGGTAAATAATTTACCAAAAAAGGTAAAATCGGTAAAATCATCACCTTGAGGAAGCTTTACAAA
Source organism: Epinotia bilunana (assembly GCA_947049275.1). Lineage (NCBI taxonomy): Eukaryota > Metazoa > Arthropoda > Insecta > Lepidoptera > Tortricidae > Epinotia > Epinotia bilunana. Next base: position 16,400,652 of record OX346266.1, on the reverse strand, counting down.
ACGTTGGATCTAGTTATACAGGTTTCTCTAATCTTAAACTAAAAATATCAATCGATAACATACTGTAAGCTCAAAATGCTATGAGTCTACATCCTCACCTATTTAGCATACTTTCATCGAATCTTCTGAGGAATAGATACTTTCATAAGTTTCATAGTCATTTTGTTTAGTTGGGTTAGGTACTTGTAAATAAATTATTATTCTATAGAATACTTGACTAATTTAGTAATTTGCTCGGTACAGTAAACGGCACAGCCATGTGTATCCTTCAAGAATGGCTCAAAGAAAACTGTGTCGACCTTCTTCCCAGTAATTAATTCAGCACTAAACTGCGTTGTTAGTGGTTTTCATAGCATTTTAAATGTCTACGCTAAAGCATCAACCTAAGTAATTTACTTTGAGAACGCTCGGGAAGATTAGCGAGAATTCTATTTAAACAAAGGAAATACACGGAAAACGAATCGAAATTTACTGAAATATACATATTGGACATTTTGGATTTTAACTCGATGTTGATTCTTCTACATGATCATTTTTAGCTGGGAGCCATATTACGAAGCTATAATTTTACAGTCTAAACAAAGTACATTAGTAAGTTAGGTACGGTGGCGTGGGGTTACTTTGATTCGGGGGGCTACTTTGTCCAATAGGGTTTTCTCCGAAAAAAATGTTTTTACTTGTGGGACACTTACAAGATAGAATGTGGCAGTGAATATAAATATTAGTATTCTATCTTGCTGTTTACTCGATTAAATCTTCTTAATTTCAAAAAATTCTGCTGTTATACTACATTCTAAATTATCAAAGTAGCCCCATTTTTTCCTAAAGTAACTCCATTCCACGTAATATTTTTTTTATTCCTTCCTTAGACATTTCTGGGGTCCACTGTAATCAAATACAAATAAATTGCGAATAACTTTTCCCTCGAAGTCTTTATGACATGGACATGATTTTGAATTTTACCTGGCCCATAGAAAAAGCTTTTTCTACTTTAGCTGAACGTTTTATATCTTATATATTTGCTGTCAACATGAAATTGGTCGTAGGATTACATAATAACAATAGATAGATGATCATAAAATTCAAATCATGTTTGATGTACGTGTTCAAGAATGAACATGAAACCGTCCTCGGCGTCCCGCGTATCCGATCAGAGTGCACGTAGTACAACAATATCTTAGTGCCCTTCAACCCTTTTGGCAAATCGTGGAATTTTATATCCCCATTTCTCTCCCGCCCAGGGGTATCCGATGATATTATTTATTTAATACGATCAGGACTACCAACATGAGCCGAGCATATTGCTGTTTTGAGTTATCTCGAACGAAAATCTTTGAGAAACAAAGGAAGAAATGTTTTAGTAGATTGGGACTAAGTGTCGCCTTAAGAAGTGGCGTTTCTCCGTGAATTTGTATTCAGAGCCAATGAAAAAGGGACATTTATAAGATAGCTCGTCTAAACCTAAATAATATGAATGTGGAATTTATGCGGCGGCGAACTGGGTCGCAGACTTGAGACAAAAAGTACTTTTCCTCGCAACAAATTGTCGTGGGCATAAATAAATTGTAGGCAGCACTGTCCCCTTAATGAGATTTAGGTTGCTTACAGCCTTTTATTAAAATTATTTTAGTTTAATGTTAACCGTAAACTCTTACTTCTAATTCATAAAGGTTAACTAACTCTAGCCTTATTGAGCTTAACTACTATGGACTAGTTCGATTTATTGTCCAGTTTAATATTAACTTTAATTTTATATATTTATTCAGTACTTTAAAATATTGCTTGCCAATCTCTTTCTTACATCCCTAGTCATTAATTATTCTAATAATTCGACGTTAATAAATAATGATAAGTACAAATACAAATAGTTACAAATAGTTTTTTTGTTTTAAATATAGCCTATTACAGTTAAGTGAATCAATTAAGGAAAGTAAGTAGTTACGAGTCGAGCAATCAAAGATACCCTCGTATGATCCTGTTACTAACCACTGAAATCTAAACCTTATGTTAAAACTATAGGGTCTATTTCCTAATTATGTTTTTCTTCTCTGAACCCTAAGTTAAATATAAATATCACTGTTTGTTGAACATTGTCATAAATGCTGGCTTATTGCGTTAAATTGTAATAGTTTTAGATAAGTTAACTATTTATAAGTTGTCTTGTAAGTGAAATACTTAATTTCTTTAGACAATAAAGTTTCTTTAAACCGAAATACTAAGTATATGTAAAATATATCGAAAGTAAACCTAAAACTTCAGCAATGAAGACATTCTGAAGTACTGATATTAGTTTAATTTTCCATTTCCATCTTATTTATAACAAGCATCGGAAGCAAACTATTTAACTGAAAAAAAAAAACTTTTATACAAAAGATAGCCTTTGACATTCGGACCATATTTCGAATCGACAATTTTTATTCATAAAAATTGTTTCATTATCTTATACACTACGGTAAAAACAAAGAGACTACTACGAAGAGACTAGACTGCGAAGCGAAAATCCCATCCCTTCCTTTCGGATCTGCCGCATTCGGGCAAAAATACAACTTATCTTGACATAACCTGACTAAACGGTCCGATTATGAACACACGCATGACGAACAAAGACAAACGCTTACGCGATGTTCCCTAATACCCGGCAACTGGACGCTCGTAATAGACTCACTCATATTTTTTGTCATTTGAGCAGGAATGTTACTCATTTCTCCGTGAATAGGCTCCATCAAGGGCCCTTTCATGCAGCAAACATCCAATCATGTCAGTTTTCATCACTAACGACTTGTTTTCGTCGTCATTAGGAATTTGCTCGAGTCCATGGTAAGGATTTTCTTTTACATTTACTGTCCCCCTGTTCCGTGTTACTGTGGTTTTTACCCGACTGCCCCAGAAGGAGGGTATGTTTTTCGAGCGTTTATGAACGTATGTACGTGGACATTCTACGGGCTACAGTCCAAACGGCTTGATTGACATATTAGGTGTGGTTGAATTCCTCATGATCGTGTGACATACTGTATGCTTGTCGTACAGCATATAATAATGTCAAAAATATTTATATACACAGAAATCAATTATACTCGTATTTCCTGCTATAGGCTTATTTCGATAGAGTACAAACGACAACACTGTTAACTGACCATCCTGTGCTTATATAGAACCTTATTACAATGCACTTAGGTGCACCGATGGTCAGTTAGCTGTGTTGTCGATAGTACACATATACTGTCGATTAGCGCCTTGTTTTGAATAGCAATTAACACTCAACCCGCTCTAAATAAGGGGCGGTTGCACCAACTAACGATTACAGACCGATCAACAATAAATATGCTGGTCGCCGTCGTTCCAAAGAAACTCGACAAACTTTTCATACATACAGAGTTTAACGAACACCGCTTACGAATGCAGACGATTTGGTGCACCCGCAAATGTCTAATGGACATAAGGGGAAAATTGAGTAACTTTTATTTACTTACATTCTCATTTGAATTCTATAGGTTTAAGTTTTTGACAAAACTAAAATGGTGTAAACCCAAACTAAGTACAAGGCAATGGTTAATGAAGTAAAATTAGTAAAGCCACAGATTGGAAACTAAAAGCCGCTGAAACGTTTGTATTAGTAAAGTAATGTACTTTTACGTCACACCTGGCCATAATGCGAGTTTTACTGCACGCTGCGCGTACGGCAAAACTCGCATTGTGGCCAGGTGAAGACGTAAAATTGTGTACTCACCACGGGCGGTAATTCGTAAAGCCCCAGATCGCATATTTATGGCACAAACACCTGCGCTCTGGGCCATTCACGAATTCACCGCCCTAGGTACGTAATGTACTATAACTTAACTCTTCTCTCTAACTAGTGTTCTCATACATATGTCCCATGGCTCTCACGTCAGCGGATATAGGTTTCGGTACATATTTACGAGAAGATTAAATCGATATATATATTTGCACTTGACTGTACTTTTTAGCTCGCAAAGATTGGTCAAAGAAATAGATGGTCACCGAATATTTTATGCAATATTGTGTGCATGCCGTGTTAGTCTATAGCCAAATGTCGCACATAGAAGTTGTCACGCTGATCAGAACCTTATTGTATGAAAATCTGTAGCCAAATCTTTTATAGTCGTACAGCAACTGTTTCTTGCGATGAAATAAAATCAGATAGTCTATTTGTTTCTATCCTCGGGTCGCGTGTCTATGGCCGCGCCACGTAGCCACCAGAGTTTTATTACGTTGCACCGTCCCGCACGATCGCTACTCCAATCAATGAAGCCTTCGTTCTCTATTTTTTAAACGACAAAACGGATATAAGTGCATATCTAGTAGCTGAGTTCGGGGCTCCTGTGTGGGATTGATGTGTCAATTGGTCTTCTCAGCAGGTGGATTAAAAAAAATAAAGCTTATGCCTATTCCTAGGGCTACAGCTGTCTACACAACCTAACTTTCGCATTTATAATTTATATATATGGATGAAGACGAGTTTCACCGATATATCAGACGAGGTTGGAAGTGCCCGCAACCGACGAACGTGTATGAGTATTTATTTACGAGTATATGGACGTGATCGGAGTAAATGAAGTACACCGCAATGGATCACACATAATTATACCCAAATAAAATGAGTATCTTCTTTACGTCGTCAACCCATCGCGCTGGTGGACGACCGACGCTTCTGTTTCCTGTAAGTGGCCATATATGTGTGTACAGTTCAGTGCGAGTAAGACGAGAACGACGACTTGGCGAGAAAATGAGAACTATTTATAAGTTATAACAAATAGTTCTCACTAACTATTAACTTCAATTATACGTAACGTGCACTCGGGTAATTCAGAAAATTACTAATATCTACTAAACACGGCTACATTATTTGCTCTGGCAACACTCCCTATTTCCACACGTTCACTTTCGGAATTACCCGAGTGCACGTTAATTGAAACATGTCATGGAGGTCAAAATAATAAGTCTATAAATAAAAATAGTCCTCATTGACCGGAGTAAACGGTTATTATGTTGTAGTCCCACGCGGTCACGTGCCAACGCCCAGCTGTGGGACTAGACAGCGTAATTGGCTATTGAAAAATGAAACTGTACTTCTTTAAATCACGTTGAAATATTGTTTGACCAGAACATATATCTTACAGCTATGTTTGTTGCACATAATGTTAGAACGAGCGACTGGCGAGGAAGAAAAAACTGTCTGGAAGTTTACATTACATCGCAACACAAACACAGCTTCGCACATCTGTGGTGGATATGCACCTAAAAAATCAGTTTTGTCACAGGCGGTTTGACATTTTCTCGTAAGTGTCATACGGGCGCGGCCACGACATTGCGCGGTGGCGGCAGCGGTTTTTCTTATACATTGCGTGTGATCCCAGCTAACTTCAATGCGTTGCGCGTCTCAACCGCGCAATGAACAGATAAAACGCTTGCCGCGCCGCAATTCGAGCAACGTCGTGGCCGGGCACGGTTTAAGTGATATAAGTTTGTCAAAAAAAATCATTTTAAATACGAGCTTTCATGGCTGACTGTACTTTTCTGTATACCGTCATCAACTACTCATTGAGACGATTCTAACGAGCCCAAACTCAACAGGGTTACGTCGGTTAAGTACTGAATTCCCATGTCCACCTTCTGTCTCCATCATCAGATCAGCTCGATGGTACTATAATATTGAATTGTCACTTAAACTATACTTATACTCAAAATTTCAACTCAATCGGTCACCGGGAAGTGGATCAAATTCAACTTGAAAGATTTGATTACAGACAGACAGACAGACAACGGGACAGGTGAAACTAAATAAAAGCTTGTAAAAAAGGTAAGGTGGACTGATGACTTGGTAAAGGCCGCGGGAGTCCGCTGGATGAGGGTGGCGCAAGGCTAGTCATTTTGGCACTCTTTGGGAGACCTACGTACAGCAGTGGACGCCTTTCGGGAGTGATGATGATTAAACGTGGAAGGCGTGTGTCAAATCACGGCCAAAATGTAAGCCAAAAAACAATGTAGATTAAGAGTCCGCAGTAAGCTCGATTCTCCATACAAACGTAGTTACGCTCTCATTTTAAAACTACGTGTTGGATTGTAACGAAACTTTGCATATGACATGAGCTATATCTATGTCTGTAATTAGTTTATGTAGCTTCAGATACTATAGTAAAAAAAATACAGCGAATTTAAGTTTTTCATACTATTATGTATGTCGCCAGGAAGGTTTCCCGGGAATGTTCAGGAGCAGCAATAAAACAGCGTTGTCTCTGAATCAGATCTATTTACGGACTGCGTATACAAAATCCCTGACCACCCTCATTCGACAATTATTAAACAGTCTAAACCTACCCATTAATAAAGAAACATACATAACACCTCTCTTCTTAATTATTGCCCTCCTTCTTAACCCGATTAGTACATTAAGCCCAATCGGATTGTTTTGGTCGAATCGGCACTAGGTATAAAGACTTAACTACACGTATAAAACAAAACGTAACTAGGAACTAATTACAATTATTATAAAAAAAAGTAAAACATTGTTTATATCAATCGAACTCGAAACCATAACGCATAGGGGGTTTCCTAATACGTTTCGATTCGAGGGCCGGGGCTAGTGTCACCGCGGACTCGGCCGGGGCGGTGGGCGCGGTGGGCGCGGTGGGCGCGGTGGGCGCGGACGGCGGCGGCGGCGACATCGACACGTGAATCGGCGTCGCCTCCGGGGTGCTGTCTGACGGAACAGAGCTTGGCAAACAATATACCATACGCGTTTTTAGTTGATCTAAATGTCTATTACATGTAGTACCGTTTTCCCTTGTCACTACATAATTTCGAGACCCCGTTACCTTTGATACCGTTCCCGATACCCACTTGTCCCTCGCGTTAAATTCTTGAACCCACACCGGGTCCCCTTCGTTTATTCGCTTGGGCTGGCTCCCTCCCCCTGACGAGATTTGCTTCTTTTGCGCCTGCTGAACTTTCGTTTCCACGGCGCATGATGGTCTTAACAGATCTAACCTGGAGCGAAGTTGCCGTCTTTGTAGTAGCACGGCCGGACTTTCTCCCGTAGTTCCTTGTTCGCAGTTACGATAATTGAATAAGAAAGTTTGTAGCGTTTCTTCTAAATCCTGGTTTTCCCTAATCGCTTTTTTAATAGCTTTCTTACATAATTTTACTGCCCCTTCTGCGGCCCCATTCGAAGCCGGATGGTATGGCGCTGCAAATGTGTGTGTTATTCCATTTAATCTCATGAAGTCGTCCATCTCCTGACTCGAGAAAGGCGGGCCATTATCTGATACGACTTCTTTTGGCAGTCCAAATCTTGCAAAAGTCTCCCGTAACACCTTAATCACCGCCTTAGCTGTGGTTCTAGTCATCAGGAAGGCCTCGATCCATTTTGTTGTAGAGTCGATTAGGACGAAAAAAGTTCTGCCCTCGTAAGGTCCAAGAAAGTCGACGTGAAGTCTGCTCCAGGGCTCCGAGTAATACGGCCAAGGCTGACATTTCGCTCGGTGGGGCGCTGCTCCCTCTATCGTACAAATGTCACACGTCCGGCTCACTGCTTCTATATGTTGGTCAATCTTTGGCCACCAAACATAACTCCGGGCCATACTCTTCATTTTAACCATACCTTGGTGGCTGATATGCAACTCCTTTAAGATACCTGCCCGTAAGTCTTCAGGAATGACCATTCGGTAACCCCACATAATACAACCACCTTCCACATATAGTTCCTGTCTTCTGCAGAAAAACGGTTTTAAATCATCGCTGGTGCAAAACGCCGGCCAGCCGCCTTTAATGTATATAAGTACTTGTCTCAGTAATGCGTCCTTCTCCGTCGCTTTCTTTATATCATGGCTGGTAACGGGAAGGAAATCTTGTACAAAATGTAGGTAGGTAATTTCTTCCTCCGTCACCTCCGTGCGTTTACTATCCGGCCTGTGTGGTGGTAATCGCGACAGCGCGTCCGCTCCATTCTTACTGGTGTGTACGTATTCAATATCATATTGATAGCCGCCCAATATGATTGCCCATCTCTGCATTCGGCTAGCCGCCATCACCGGAATCCCGACTTTGTCTCCGAATATTGTCACCAACGGCTTGTGGTCAGTCCTTAAAACGAATCTACGTCCATACAAGTATTGATGAAACTTCCGCACAGCATAGATAATGGCCAATGCCTCTTTATCTATTTGTGAGTAAGCCTTCTCGGCCCTATTCAATACCCGCGAAGCGTAGGCTATGGGGCGCTCCGTACCGTCAGGAAATTCGTGGGAGATCACGGCTGCCACGCCCACGCTGCTGGCGTCCGTGGTCAGCCTCAGCGGAAGCTCCGGCGAGTAGTGGGCCAGCACTTCACTGGAAGCTAACAAGTGCTTAACATTATTAAATGCCTCCTCACATGGCTGCGACCACTCAAACTTTACCTCTTTTTTTAACAAGTGGTAAAGCGGCGTGAGTATTGTACTAATGTTTTTCACAAACTTGGCGTAGTACATAGTCATTCCCAGAAAGGAACGTAACTCGGATACATTACTCGGCGTCGTGACATTTAAAATATCTCTAACCTTCTTAGGACATGTGTGAAGGCCGTTTTTGTTCACCACATATCCCAAGTAGGTAATAGAATCCGCAAGAAAAGAACATTTCTCTCTTTTAATTTTAAGACCGTATTTCTCCAATCTTTCAAACACCTTATATAAGTTCCCTATGTGTTCCTGGTCATTGTCGCCTGTAATGACCACATCATCTAGGAACACCCCTACTTTCGGTAAGTCGGCAAACATTTGCTCCAAAATCCTTTGGAAAATTCCTGGACTTGAGGATAAGCCATATATTAATCTATTATATTTAAATAAACCTTTATGCGTATTAATAACTGTATACTTAGCAGTTTCATCAAGTACGAGTTGTGCATATGCTTGAGAAAGATCAATTTTACTAAATTTCTGGCCTCCGTGTAATTTCGCAAACAAATCCTCGACCCTAGGCAAAGGAAAACGGTCCACATCTAAATGCTTATTTAAACTTATCTTATAATCGCCGCATATACGTATCGTTCCGTCTGACTTGACCACCGGTACGATAGGCGTGGCCCACTCGGAGGTCTCGACGGGTGTGATGACGCCGTCGCGCTCCAGCCGCTCCAGCTCGCGCTCCACCGGCTCGCGCAGCGCGTACGCCAGGGGGCGCGCGCGCAGGAACACGGGGCGCGCGTCCGGCCGGACCCGCAATGACACTAGGCTGCCGTTATACCTCCCCAGGCCCTCCGCAAACACATTCTTAAATCTGGAACTGAAATTTGACACATTAAAATCCCCGGATGTCTTAACATAGTTTATAGACTCTAATTCGCCACAAACAGCAATACCTAACTCCACTAACCACTGCCTACCCAGTAAATTAGTCTTGCCATTCTTTATTACATACAAATCAAGCGGCATAACCCGATCTTTATACTTAATGACTGGCTTAATTTTTCCAAACGTGCGGACTGATTCCCCAGTATAATATTTCAATATTAAATTACTAGGCAGTAACTTGCAATTTGGAAAATATTTATCGTAAATCTCTGAATTAATACAACTGATTGTACTGCCAGTATCTATTTCCATAGTAATATCCTGGTTATTGATATTGAGTGTCATCAAATATGGCTTGTATCTACCTAACGTACTTTCTTTAACAAAGGAAAGATTTACCTCTAAGTCGCATTTTTCCTCTTCCGAATACTCATCCTCGACGTAATTATGTTCAGCTACCTTAGTTAGCCGCGGGCACATTTTTTTCAAGTGCCCATCCCTATTGCAAACTCGGCAAACGTAAAAACGAAATTTGCACGCCTCCGTCGCATGTGCACCTCCGCATGCAGTACACTGCGCTTGACCTTGACCGCGGCCGCTACCAGCTGTTCGTGACGTCACGGGTGTCCTGTTGCTAGGGGACGACCGCTGTCCGCTGGTCGTCGAACGGTCCATCTCCCCCCGCTTAGCGTAAACTCTGTTGTGCCGTGGCGGCGTCTTTCCCCTAAAATGGCCCATCACAAAACATGGCGCGCTGACGTCATTTCCCACTGAACGGCCACGATTTTCCACTGCTGCTGCGTTAACCTCTGCCGCTTCCATCGCTATTGCTAAATCCTTAGCCTTCGCAAACTTTAAATCTGTCTCCGTAAACAACCGTAGTCGAATACTCTCATTATACAATCCACATACGAATTGGTCCCGCAGACTGTCATCCAACCACGAACCAAAATCACAGTACTTAGTCAGCCTTTGTAAGTCTGCAATAAAATCTGCTATTGTTTCATTTTTTCCTTGTTTGCGCTGACGAAATTTATATCTTTCCGCCAAAACACTCGGCCTTGGTTGTAGGTGATTTTCCATAAGTTTGACCAGCTCCTCATATTTTTTCTGTGATGGCTTGGCTGGCGTACACAATGTCACCAACAAATCGTAGCTGTCTGCCCCCATTACGGTAATTAACAACGGTACTTTGCGGACATCTTCAACACTATTTACAATAAAATATTGCTCCAGCCTGTCCACATAGGTTGCCCAATTGTCCTTGTGTCGATCGAACGCTTCCATCTTGCCAACCGACATCTTTCAATTCGCACAAGATATTACTTCCCAAGCACTACACCGCGTTCGCACACACGTCGATTCGTTCACGACTCGTCGCCAGTTTATTATGTATGTCGCCAGGAAGGTTTCCCGGGAATGTTCAGGAGCAGCAATAAAACAGCGTTGTCTCTGAATCAGATCTATTTAAGGACTGCGTATACAAAATCCCTGACCACCCTCATTCGACAATTATTAAACAGTCTAAACCTACCCATTAATAAAGAAACATACATAACACATACAAAACTTGTTTTTGCTGTATTTCGTTTGTTTTATAAACTGGAACCACATAAACTAATTACAGACACAGATATACCTCATTTCAATGTATATGCAAAGTTTCGTCACAATTCAACACGTAGTTTTAAAATGAGAGCGTAACTACGTTTGTATGGGAATGTGAAATTCGGCCGAGCTTACTGCGGACTCTTAACATCTGGTTCTCTAGCTATATCTGAGTTCAGCTTCCTCTAACCGTTACTCAGGTCAGTAATTAATTGACAACTGAACTTACATCTACTGTAAAGTTCCGATACTCGTGCTTCCGATAGCTGTAGACAAAGTCAGAAAAGGTTTTCCCTGTTAAAGTATAAAGTTAATTTGGCTTGTGGAAGGATTTTCACTACACCTTCACCTCATTAATATCACATATTGCCAAAACAAACAGCGAAAATTAAAAACTAGTATATACTAACATTATAAAGAGGAAAAGTCTGTGAGAATGTAACTTTGTAAGTCTGTATGTAACGGGTAATCTCCGGAACCGCTTAGTCGATTTTAAGAAATCTTTCACTGGACTTTCTGTATGATTATATAGGCTTTAAGCATTATCCATAGTTCCATACCTAATATTATAAATGCGAAAGTGTGTCTCTCTGTCTGTTTGTTTGTCTGTTTGGTATGAAGATAGTTTTAATCCCGGGGCCTTCCCCTGATGATGATGAGTCCATGATTTCCAGGATAACCACTATCCTATGTCCTTACATAGGATAGTGGTTATCCTGGAAATCATCCCCTAAGGGGGCGATATGGGGGCGAAAGTTTGTATGGAACGCGGACGGAGTCGCGGGCAAAAGCAGGTTAGGCTATATTTTATCCCGCGAGTTTGCCTGCGCTCTTTGCAATACGCAGATGAAGCCACGCACTAGCTACTAGTCCATAATAAACGTTTAACACAATAACAAAACCGCCATCACCTTACCTAACAATACAGCCCGAGTGCATTAAGGGCACTTTATCTGGAACGCCAGGAGCTCGTTGACCTAAATGCAAAATGCGGCGAGTGCAATAATGTTATTTTACTCCCGCGACAATGCGGGACCATTTCCAAAAACATTCCCTGGCAGAATTTTGCGGTTGGGTTTCAGTTGCAGTTTAGATACAGAAGAGTACATGTATGTATGTCCTTACCAGACACTTGAGAGGTTATATCAAGACGAGTTGATAAGGATTATACTACCTACCTTATAGTTACCGTATTATTACATTACGTACCTAGGGCGGTGAATTCGTAAATGGCCTAGATCGCAGGTGTTTGGGGCCCAAACCAAAGGTGAGGGCCATAAATATGCGACCTGGGGCTTTACGAATTACCGCCCGTGGTGAGTACACAATTTTACGTCTTCATCTGCGAGTTTTACCGTACGCGCAGCGTGCAGTAAAACTCGCATTATGGCCAGGCGTGACGTAAAAGAATTAAAAAATCGTGCGGTCATGCGATTTGGGGAAAACTATTTTCTAAGGTTAAAATTAAAATCGTACCTATTGGGAGGAATTTTTGACTATAAATTATACTAAAATTAAATTATAGTATTTCATTTTTTTTATACTATCGTGATGTCGATTCTTTCAAATGAAAGCAAAATTTAAAATATTGCATCTTCCCTATTATACGTATGGTGATTTTTGTCATATCTGCGTTCGGCAAAACTACGTCCTACTATAAGAAAATCGGACCAAAAGCGCTAAGTAGACTTATAAATCCAGAGTCAAAGAACTGAACCCAGAATATTTTGCAGTTATCAATCATACCGAATAATGGATTACCTAGTTTAAAATTAAATGATACACATGACAAATTAAAAAAACAAGTAGAATCAAAAGATTTTTCAAAAAACCCAATTGTTTAGCCAGTCACAGCACACGTTTATAACTTTTATGAGGAAACCAATCACATGTCAAAATCCATCAAGCTATTTGGACGGTAGCCCATGAAATATAATTTTCTTGTCTACATACATACACTCAAAAACATAACCCTCCTTCAGGGGCAGTCAAGAAAAAAATTATCAAACTAACTCCGCGTTAACCCAGCTATTAACACAGCTTCTAAGCCAACAAAGAAACTAAGTTTTCGTTGAAGTTACCGAGAAATTAAGGCTAGGCGGTGAAAGATACGCAGCGTTTCAAACTTAGGAATAATAGTTTGTGTTGCTAGCTGGGTCGCTGGGGACGAAGGCGTTTGCGGGACGTAATTGTCAACTCAGGGAACATTCTGATATTAGATTTCACCAAGTGTAAAACCATATATTATACTTAAAGACGTAAGTAGGACAGAATGTTTAGTAAATCCTACTATCCTACTGGTACTAATATTATAAATGCGAATGTTTGGATATTTAGATGTTTGGATTTTCAGCTGATTGGATGTTTGTTACTCAATCATGCTTAAGAGTCCGCAGTAAGCTCGGACATAGATATACCTCATGTCATTGTACATGCAAAGTTTCGTTACAATCCGTCACGTAGTTTTAAAATGAGAGCGTAACTACGTTTGTATGGAGAATCGAGCTTACTGCGGACTCTTAACGGCTCAACCGATTTGGGTGAAATTTTGCACGAAGATAGTTTATAACCTGTATTCAAATATGGCATAGCTTTTATCCCAGGTCTACTCAGACGAAATCGAGCGCGGAGGCTAGTAATGATATAAAGGCGAAAGTTTGGATGTTTAGATCTTTGGATGTTTGTTACTCAATCACGCTTAAACGGCTCAACCGATTTGGGTGAATTTTTGCACGGAGATAGTTGATAGCCTGGATTAAAATATAGCATAGCTTTTATCCCGGGCTTACCCAGACGAAATCGAGCGCGGAAGCTAGTAATGATATAAAATCGAAAGTTTGGATGTTTGTTACTCAATCACGCTTAAACGGCTCAACCGATTTGAGTGAATTTTTGCACGGAGATAGTTGATAGCCTGAACTAAAATATAGCATAGCTTTTATCCCGGTTCTACGCGGACGAAGTCGCGCGCGGAAGCTAGTAATAAAAAGATAGCTTAGGTCACACTCATAACTCCCTTCTCACTTCTTTTTAGGCGGAGTAAGTTGCCGTGGTGATGATGAACTCCGAACCAGGAACATCATGAGGGAGGTTTTCCTTCGGATCGGCAACCCCAAGCTCCTTCCAGCCAAGTCCCGTTGAGATGGCATTCTAATTGAGCGTTTGTGTGCCATGATAACAACATGATAACTATATAGACTTTAATAAATTACCCAAATAACTAAATAGCACTTTCACTACGCCAAACGCAATTCTCAACAAAAGTCCCGTAAATTACGGCACAATATCCCGTTATCAGACGCCACGTCCGTCTGACGTGTTATCAGTCGTCAGCCGCAACGTCGTCGGCTATCTGACCTGTCATGTCGCGGCCCTTGGCTTTGGAAACACAAGGGAGTGAATTTCAGACGGAACGGTTGAATTTTGTGGGAGACTTTTAATTGGGATTGTGTTTTGGAATGCGCTTTGCATAAGTAATTAGAATCGTGCATATCGGTTGATGTGCTCTCGCTTTCAGACGCTGGCAACAGACTAGCTCAAGCGGCAATGCACCAACTAATAGGTACCTACTATTACAATTCCATCTTAAAACGTAGGTAAAACTTACTAGAACTGGGCCTCTGAGTACACGATGTTAAGAGTCCCTGGGACGCTCGACTATCCATACAAACGTAGTTGAGTTGAGTAAACTTCTTATCTCTCCATTTTTTTTCTATAATAATTTCTAGCAATATAAACTAGTTTCCGACCTAGACATGGCAGACCCTATTGTCTATAGAAAGTTTCATGTTATTTTGGCATCGCCGTTTTAAAACGTTTTAGAATAAGCAGCTGTGCACACTGCACTGCAACGAGACGTAAGTACGTAGGCTTATGACGGGGTCTATGATGAGCGAAAACATATTAAAAGTTTGTATAGTGGCACCGTCCCGATTAACACAGCGTGTGTTGTCAGGGACGCACAGCGCCTGTTTCCGTAGCCATCATGTCGACAACCCTACACAGCAAGGGACATACTGCGCAAAAAAGTATCTCTAAACTCGTAATATTACAAAATATCAGCCAGGACATCAAGCATAAGAGTAGGTATATACAACACAAAATATAACCACGTATGTATTTAAATTAGGCACCAGGATAATACAAGGTACATTTTACAATGTATCAAAATGAATATAATCAGCGTGACCATGCCTACGAAACCAACGCCACGTAACCAGTTACGTACAAAGGTTTTTTTTCTACCTACGAAACCCGTTTTTTGGAAAGTTTTGACGGAGACGGACCCATTTCTGGTCTGCATGCCCTTCGGGCATCTGAAGCTGCCTAACGAACCTAACCTATCTCGTAGTTAGTTGCGGTCGTAACAGGTTTTAAACAAGGAAGAAGGGAAAAGGGATCGTGACTGGTTACGAACTTGAGGTTTCGTACGCGGCCGAAGGGACCCGTGACTTACTTATAAAAAGGATCGCTGAGGCTGACATACATATTTTTCTACTTAAATATCTACTCACGGGACGACCACTGTACGTACGTACACTCAGTAGGGATATGTATTAGGCTTCGGAATTTTATGTTTCGATAATTTCACGAAAAGACGTCCCATATTCCATAATAAAAAAAAATTGGTAGGTATGAAACTACTTAATTTTGTTCTCATAGGCAGATGGGCAGGAAATATGACCTATGGGGTTGAAATGAGGTAGAATATGTTGTGGACAATCACAAATTGGAACGCAATGAGAAGTGGGGCGCGCCCTCGGCCTCGTAGATCCAATGATCTACAGGAGATCTAATTATTCCGCCAGGTTCATTATATGATATTTGTTTACCGCTGTCGGCAAATTATGTACATGAATGAAATGTCTAAATTGAAGCCCGGCAAAGCCCGCTTCTTTGGCCATCACAAACCCGTTTTCGGCCAACCCGAAGACCGAGAGACCCCGGTGAAGCACATTTTTAACGAAGTAATTAACGTTGTTTTCCTCACAGAACCCTCAAAGTCGGCAATTAAGAAAAAACAGCAATCATTTAGCAGGGAACCCTTTTAATGCGCGCCCTGGCTAATAGAATCCAATTTTAAAAATTCACGTCACCCCCTTATTTAGCCCGCACATAATTCGAACGGATTTAAAAAACTCTTTAATATATTGAAAGGGAGGCAAGTAAATAAAGGTGAAATTGCGAATTCACTAAGTTGCCCTATAATATACTTTATTCGGAAAGGCAAAATATGCACTTTAATTACCTAGAAGTCGTAAAAAAATGGTAGACTGGTAAGACTATAGGTAGACCGTTTTACCGAGTGGCCGTGCGGGGCGCGCGGGTGCAGGGGTATGACGATAACGGGGCGCGCACGGCGTGCGGGCGCCGCTCCGGGCTTTGCCTCCCGCACGTCGCCCACGCACGTTGTCGTCATACCCCTGCACCCGCCACCAGGGCAGGCGAGGAATGAGTTATGCGGTCGACCTATACCTACTAAGGATATTTTTTTAATCTATACGGTGGCAAGCTAGCATAAGGTCTACCTGATTATAAGCTGTCAGTTAGCCTATGGACGCTTGCGATTCCAGAATAATCACAAACGCGTTGCCGACCGTTTATTGATTTGAGGACCATCTGACCGTACGTGACCGTATGGATACTCGTAAGTACTAGTAATTTAACATCTGTATAAGTACAGTTTATTGTTAAAATTTTGTTTGTTTTTCTCTGGTGTAACATGACAGTCAATTATTATTTTTAAAGCAGTGGCTCTGAACAGAAAATGTGTTAAACAGATATTTGGGGACAATCTTACACAAATCGAACTAGTCCCAAACTACTTAAGCAAAGATTGTACTATGGGTACGAGGCGACGATATACATACTATATAGATAAATAAATGCTTATAATATGTACATAGAAAACATCTATGACTCAGAACAAATATTCGTGCTCATCGCACAGATAAATGCCCTTACCGGGATTCAAACCCGGGACCTCCGGCTTCGTTAGGCAGGATCACTGTCACTACCAACTATGCTACAGAGATCGTCAAGATATTCTATATCCTTAAATAACTCTGACCGTAACAAAAATCATGGAAAGTATTCCCAAAACAAAAACCGAACTGCAACCCATCACATCACCGTCCGTGAACTCCATCTCGTCATAAAAAGCTGTGACCTGGCGTGGACAAAGCGCACAGATAAGGGGAGCA
Source organism: Epinotia bilunana (assembly GCA_947049275.1). Taxonomy (NCBI): domain Eukaryota; kingdom Metazoa; phylum Arthropoda; class Insecta; order Lepidoptera; family Tortricidae; genus Epinotia; species Epinotia bilunana. The sequence continues at coordinate 16,383,551 of OX346266.1, read as the reverse complement.
TCAGGGAAGGACAGACGATGATAAAATATCATCGAGACGGCCTAACAGCCGAACTAACACTCCTAAACTTGCTCTACACGGAATGTGGGCTGAGTACGACGGCGACGCAGACGAGCGACTTCGCATCGGAAATTCCGAAGTTTGGGAACTCTCGAAGACGCATCTTGATCCGGTTAACGCTCAAATAGACGTAAGTTGCTCTAAATCATTCATGATTATACGTAATTTCCCTCAGCAAGGACGAACTAGATATAATGTACGTGGCAGCACGTCTATCATGCGACGGCCGCGACATACTCTCGATTGTTCTCGCACTATAATCTCTTGTTCTAAGTGTTCTAATAAGAAAGAGACGGATAGTCCGATAAAAATCGAGAGAGCTCGCGCGCCGTCGCAGCCGTGCAGGTCAGCAGACGTTTGCATGAATCTGAATCAGTAGGCTGTAAAATACAGAGTTGTTAGTACATTATGTGATCTTCTATGTCTTGCCAATGGGCGTACAAATATTATGTAGGTAAAAATACAATGACTGTATTTGTATCATCGTGCAATTGAAAATTAAGAGTCCGCAGTAAGCTCGGCCGAATTTCAACTTCCCATACAAACGGAGTTTTGTTCTCATTTTAAAACTACGTGTTGGATTGTGACGAAACCTTGCATATACAATGAAATTAGGTATATCTATGTCTGTAATTAGTTCATATGGTTCCAGTTTATAAAACAAACAAAGTACAGCAAAACAAGTTTTGTATGAAAAACTTAAATTCGCTGTATTTTTTTACTATGGTATCTGAAGCTACATAAACTAATTACAGACCTGGGTATATCTCACGTCATTGTACATGCAAAGTTTCGTTACGATCTAACAGTAGTTTTAAAATGAGAGCGTAACTACGTTTGTATGGAGAATCGAGCTTACTGCGGACTCTTAAATACAGATTCATCATCATGTGTTCCTGCTTTCACTGTAATGCCTTGTTTTAGTGTACCTACCAAATTACACACAACGTAATTCGCAGACATAAGCGCCATTATTGACTTGATTGAACAAAAACTTACTTTCATTAAAAAAGCTGAGGTTGCATTTTTTAAACAATCGTAGATCAACTATGGCTCTCAAACTTAAGCATACGCTTGCTGACGAGATAGATAAATGGTGTATCAAAGAACAAGGCTAGCCTCTCAGTCGAACCAGTGGGCGTAGCATGGTTGCCATTTTATCACTTATCGTTGTGGTAAAGACGCCCATCACGCTCTGACAAGTACCTATGCGAGTGCGAGAGTGATGAATGCCTTATCCACAACGATAAGTGATAAAATGGCAACCATGCTACGCCCGCAGCTTCAGTTGCCCGTCTACCCCGCTTTTTTACAGCCTTTATCATTACGCATTCTGACTCCCGCCCATCAGGGCCCGGGACCCCTATAAATAAGCTACAGGGCCTCCAGATTGCTGGGTTATAAATGAAAGGGTGCAGGAAATTAGGGTTTTTTACTACGCTGCCGAAGGCGTGTCGCCGTCGCCGTAAACAATTTTTAATACCGTGAAAACGGTCGTATTGAGTGTTCGCACGATGATGGAACGGTTACCTTGGTTTAGCGGCTTGGGCGAGATATCCGCGCGCAGAATGACTTGAGGGAAATATGCCATTTTTGGGAAACGCGACCATTTTGTTCACGTGATCGGTTTTTTGTCAGCAATACTTCGATATTTCAGTCGCTTCAAATACCTACAAAAATAAAAGCATTATATAGAAAAAACTAACTTAAAAGTACAATAGTCAATGATAACTGGTAGAATATTTCTAGATCCATTTATTTTTTTGTAGACGTCAGCGCCAATGTCAAAAGAAATTCTTATTTTCGATTCCCCGCAATCGAACTTGTTATGCACAAAATATGCTGTTTATAAGACGTGTATGTAAACTGTTTAACCATGATGAAAGACTTAAAGACATTGATCTGTTTAATTGTTCTATTAAGTCATTAAAACATGCTTTCCAGTAACCATGGTCTATATAATAATATTATCAATCACTTGACTGTGTACATATACTTACGAATGGGTTTATCACAATCTGACTGTAAGCTGTCATATTAAATATTAGAATTTCATTACTTAGTTACAACAGCAAGTTAAACTTTTAAGTCATTTATTATCATGAAGCTGATACTTAAGTTTGTTGATAATGTATGTTGGTAATATGCTTATGTTTATAAAATAAGGAAACTCCAGGTCTAATATGTAAGCGATAGTTTAAGAATTAATTTCTGTAAACGACTGTTTGTTTCTTCATTAAATAAAATAAATAAATAAATAAAATTTTCCGTCATTTTCTGCATTCATCATCATCATCACATCAGCCGAAAGACGTCCACTGCTGGGCATAGGCCTCCCCCAAAGAGCGCCACAATGACCGGTCCTGCGCCACCCGCATCCAGCGGACTCCCGCGACCTTTACCAGGTCCCTATTTCACCAACTTGACAATTGTCACCTGACAACGACGATTCTCCGTACATTGCTGGTTCCACAAGTAACCTAGCATTAATTTCTAGAACAAGCAATGTATGGCGAATTGGCAGTGTCAGGTGACAATTGTCAAGTTGGTGAAATAGGGGCCAGATCATCAGTCCACCTTGTGTGGGGCCTACACACGCTGCGCCTTCCGGTACGTGGCCGCCACTCGAGAACCTTTCCGCCCCAACGGCCTTATTCGCTATTTATCATTATTGCACTTAGTGTTCGCATTCGTTCTGTGATGACCTTTTTTGTTTTTAGGCTTACTTGCGTCGGCATGCGCCAAAGCGTGTCAAAAAAGCATGGAAAAATGCGATAGTCATAGTGATCACGTTAAGTAGGTAACCAAATACATCTGGAATATTCTTTGTTTTCGTATAAAACGAGTTTATATAAACCTAGGACCATATGTTTTCCGGAAACCAGCAGTTCAATTAATATATTCCGCCCGCCCGATGTCGACACGACCGTAACAACCATTTTATAGACAGGGTTGTCACCTGCACTTTTTGTCCTCACCTGGGGTTCGAGTGATTAAAGTTCCCCAATTATGAAGTCTCGGTCCAACCCTAACTCTAGTTTAAATTGCTCGTCGGATGGATGCGTCGAATGGTCTACCTGACCGATGTCCCGTCATATGTAGAACTTTTATCTCCTGCAATAATACACCTTATTGCTTGTGATATTACGTCGATATTTTAATAAGAAGAATGAGGAGTTGTTTAGTAATGTACGCCCATATTTCGTACGTCTTTTTGATTACGGACACGTGGGTTTTATGTACGGTCCTGGCCGTCGTAAAGTTTCGATTGGTCATTTGCATGAGATAAAGTAGTATGTGGTTATGTGATATGGTATTATATAAAATCTGTATCTAGAGGATGACAGAAATTGATAGTAAATATATATAATGTGTTGTTCTGGACAGGAACGATGAAATAAAAACTAAATTGTGTTGCTCTGTAAAGGGAAAACATGTTTATTAATTACGAGTTTGTAACTACAATTTATCTTAAACTATGCTAAGTACAATTCTTACCTGTAAAGAGAAACATTTGAAGCTATTATTTCTCCAATTCCTTAATATTGTCTTTACTATTAAATTATAATGAAATGAAAACTTTCGTTACATTGCAATTTTCAATAAAACAAGTGACCGCTCCCAACTGTCACTGTCAAGTCAACGTCCACGGCTTACGTCCGATAGTTTGCACAATTCAGTGTATATTCATTATCTAGATACCGGCTGTGAGCCGCGTCCGTCAGCCGCGTCCGATAATTTGTTTCAAGCTTTAGAAATCATCATCACCAGTGGACGCCTTTCGGCTGGTATGATTACCAGCCGAAAGGCGTCCACTGCTGGACTGCTGCCTCCCCCAAAGAGTGCCAAGGTAACCGGTCCTGCGTCACCCGCATCCAGCGGACTCCTGCGACCTTTACCAAGTCATCAGTCCTAGTGTGAGAAATGTGAGAAAGAAAGTACGTCAATGTAAATTATTAATTTTCGAGAGTTCTCAAATGAAGGTATTGGTACAAATAGCAGCTCTTAATGCAAGATTGAAACACGTAACCTTTCTAAGTTAGTAAACCAGCTAGCTAGTTTGGCAAGTGACTGGCTCCTAGCGCCGGCTTTGCCTATGCGACGTAATGAATTACTTAGTGGTGCGTCTAGAATGTCTAGTTGCATCCGCGCAACTTGCGCTAGCTAGTGATGGGAGTGTGGCGTTCTGGCGTTACAAAGTAATGTAATAAATACGATATAAGTAAGTAAGTTGACGACCTCTGTTGCCTAGTTGGTATCACTACCAACTAGGCAACAGAGGTATATATATCGTATTTAAGGGTCACCCCTGCCTACGAAGGAATTGGAACCCGGGACCTCCGGGTTCGAATCCCGGTAACGGCATTTATATGAATATTTGAATATTTGTTCCTGAGTCATGGATGTTTTCTATGTGTTTTAATATTTATCTTATAAGTATGTATGATCGATTTAGATGTTACTTTGGGGAAGCCCGAGTATTAAGCGAAGATTAACAATTTCACTGCTAGGAACCCACCTAGCGGGCGCCTACGCCGTAGTCGCTTTCCGGTACATACGAGGAAAACCACGAGATCGACTACGAGCGTAGATTCTTGGCAGCGAATGTGTTAATAATATTGCGCACGTGAGCAGTCGTAGCACGTTCATAGCGCGTAGCATGCATTCAGCGCCAATCATAACAAACATGCGTCCGAACTCTATGGGTGCTTTTAGCATATGAAGTTGAAGCTGCTACGGACTACGGCGTAGCGTGGAGGTGAGTGGGTTAACACTTTCACTGCCAGGAACCCGCCTAGCGGGTGCCTACGCCCCAGGCGCTTTTCGCTACTTAGCAGAGAAACCACGGGATCGGCTAAGAATTAAGTGTAGCAATTAACAGCAGTGAAAGTGTTACGTAACAGAAAAAGGAAAAATATGATGAGACTGAAAGGGTAGATCTCACTGTGATTATCACATGCATTCGCACATTGGGTACCTCCCTACCAGTCGCTCGGCGACTTGAGCCCAAGTTGGCAACTCCGAGACCAACTACCAACACTCATCGTTCATTAATAACGGAAAATGAGAGATTAGTTGTAAACGCGACGTAGCGAACATTATTTCGAAAAGTTCACGTTCTAACCGAAAGAAAATCACAGTAAATTAATAACATACATAACATTCTCCCTTGAAAAGGATGAAACCATTATTAGACGACTGGTGAAGAAAAAGTTCGTAGACAAATACTAGTTATGACAATCACAATATTTTTGAAACTTTTACTATTGACTGTTGATGTCTTAGCACTTAATAGCAGAGCAAAAAAACAATATTTGTACTAACTAGGGAGTAGGGAGCACGTCGTCCCTTATCGGTAGCAAAAATAGTATCTGTTGAAATCGTACAAAATATTTTCGCAGAACATATCACTTCTATAGAGGATATCAAATAGGTAATACCAATCATACATCGGATATCTTGAAACATCTTTATCGCTACCTAAACGCATCAGAATCAATAACATCCAATCGCAGTCAATCGCCTCATATTGCATTAGACGTCAAAACACGAGCGAACACAAAGCAAATTCAATAAGAGCGCGATGCAGCGAGCGTCCTGTCCCGCAACACTGCAACACTTGCAACATGCCTACGACATCTGGGCTGCTATTCTCAAAGCTTCCCTGCAGGAAAAACCAGAATAAAGTCAAACATCGGCGAAACGGGGTCACGGATACTTATTTTAACAATATTAAAAAAAGGCCAATCCAAAAACATCTGCAACCGACAAGGACCGAATGTTTGAAAGAGAACGAAGAAAAAGAAGTTTGCATTGGTATGCAAGGAAAATTAGCATCAATACAGGGGTAAATAATATATGCATGTACAGTCGCGGACAAATGTTCGCTAGTTTTAGACCCTAATAGCTATGATATAAAGTCCGAAATTGAAGAACCTTCCGATGGAACCAGCAAGTGTTACCCTTGAGTTCTCAGGAATCGGGTGAAATTTAAACGACGATAGAACCGGACCAGAGAAACAAAGAACCAAATGAAAACCTATGCAAGAAGTACAATGCCAGCAGTAGACGAAAATACAAAGAAAAAGTATAAAATAGAAATGACGCGCAATCCGGAGATCAAGTTATAACCAAGACGCGTTCTCAGTCGAGTACAGAATGTTCTTGAATAGATGGGCAGGTGCAAGGTGCAAAGGTTCCCTGAAAGCGAAATTGCTGTCGCCTGCTAAACATGGTAAGCAAGATTGCGGGGCCTGCGAGCTAAGTGAAAATCCGAGATTGGATGAGGTTTAATAATATTCACACTGCAAGTTTATGGGAGGTGCGGAAATGTGTTTCCAATTGAGAGTTAGATGTAAGAGGAAACTTTTCAGAGATAGTTTATTTTGCATGATGGATTAAGTCTATGAAGACTGTTGGGAAGCGAAGGGAAGTATTGAAAATATGTAATATTTAGATGTTGTGAAATAAAGGGTCTATTTGTTGTATTATAGAATATAATTTCGGCAGACCACAAACATAGCATATAAGTCAGATTTAGACTATAATGTGAAAAGACTATTCTGGAAAATGTGCATCAAACTATTGTTAGGACATCCGAGACTTAGTGCCAAATTTCCTTATTAACTCATTATCACCATCGTATCAGCCGAAAGACGTCCACTGTTAGACACAGGCCGACCCCAAAGGGCGCCATAATGATATTTTTTGATATTGATTTGCAGAAAATTGTACTTGAATATAACCACAAGATTCTAAATGCTTGTAGCTCTAACTGAACTTTAACCTTGCACTGGCTATATCACAGTTTGCTACGAACATCTACCATCTGCAAAGACACACAGGGCTCCAAATGAACGCCCAACAAAACAAAAAACCAGCATCAATATTCCTCAATTTCCACATCGGGACATTTGAGAGACGGCTGCTAGCAGTATTTCTATTTATCATTCGGAGCGGCCGCGGCCCATCCATTACATCTTGCACTCGAGAGCCAATCGGAAATTCAATTTCCGATATGATACGATTCACTAAGAGATTGCTAAAACAGGAGCTCGCCTCAAAGATGGCCGTTTCGTGCGATTTATGGAAGTGTTGAAGGAAAGCGATATTTGGAAAATATGACACTGTTCAATTTAATGTTATAATCAATTGAAGAAGACCAAATAATAGAGGTATGTAAAGTACCGTAACATTCGCATGTGATGTGTATTGATCATGAATACCTTTAAATATACACCCATAGTTATCCTTTCGGGTTTAATACCTCTAAACCATCATCCACAGTCATAGATGAGTTGTGATTTTTGGGATCTCGACGGCTGCCTTCGCGAGTCTCACAACACAACACGGCTTTGCGTGAGGAGTTGTCATGTGTTGCTAGCCTAAATTTGGCTTTCGACTGCAGATAACAGATTCTACATTGCCGTCTTTTAATCAAATCTTAAAAAGCACGCAGATGCACGTCATATATTTAAAGTTACAAATAATCTTAAAGCAGCTGGATACATAAATAATGTAAAGTGACAATATGCTTCATCCTTTGTCGAAGTCGAAATTATCGCATCTTTGACTCAAATTTAATGTGGCCAATCGCAATAATGAACTAGAGAAATTATACTACACGCAAACCTTATGCTTCAGTAAACTCATTCAGCGAAACTAAAGCTGAATCGTAAACAAAGGAGCGTGCTGTTACAAAATAAAAATAAACGAGTATACACTGTATCTATAAGCATGCTAAGTATATCCAAGTTAATAATTCAGACGCGCGACGCAAACTTGGCGAGCGAGGTTCAGAGGAACATTTCATTTTGTCAGGTACACACAAGGGAACAATGTTTAATAATTAGCTTTATAATTTAGCAAATTCTTACACCGACAGGCGGACTCACGGCTAAGCCAGCCAGGCTAAATTAGGAAGCTTTATGTACCAGCCTGTTGAGTTATTACTTGGAATGAGGGACCGTCTAATTTCGCAAATGAGTAAGTCTTGTTCATCGCAGCGAAGGTGGGTTTAGTCGGTTAAGAACCCAATTGTTCCCCTAGATTAGTGGATTATATTTTCCTGAGGCCATATTGTAATAAGTTACGGAATTCCTACACGTTTCTACCCCGAGCAACGGGGTGTAGAATAGAGAAAATCTCCTGACAAAATCCTTAGATTTTACAAATATAGGTAGTATAAGGCATGTATGTTGCACATTCATCAGAAGATTGTGTAAAAAAATTAACACATTCGGCGCCAGGCACCCGATAGGTGAGCGCTCTGCTCGTAGGAGCTTTTCTCTATATACGATTTTCCCATGTTATTGGCTACGAGTGTAACGCTACGAAATGATTGGCAGTGGATGTGTTTTTTGATACTTATCTATATATATAAACGTGAAAGTTCTGACTGACTGACTGACTGACTGACTCCCTCACTTCAATCAACGCCCAGACCAAACCGTTGAACCTAGAAAGCTAATTTTTTCAAATTATAATTTTTAAACAATGAATTATTATTTTTTGAACTGACGCCTTAAAACTTTGTAGAAAGATACCTTATTAAAATAAAAAAAGAACTTTCTGCGTTTTGTAAAATTCCACCTCTAAGGGGGTTAAATAGGGGTGCAATGTTTGTATGGGTAAACATTTTTTGAACTAGACTTGAAACTTTGTAGAAAGATTACCTATTAAAATACAAAAAAGAACTGTCAGCGTTTTATATAAATTTACCCCTACGGGGGTTAAATAGGGGTACGAAGTTTGTATGAGGGAAACTTTTCCTTTTGTGCTAAGGTCAGGTGGGGTAAGAGGTACTACCGGGAAAGCGAAACCTTAGATACTTGATAGTTTGTAGACAGTATATACTTTGTAAAAAAGTACGCTCAGCGTTTTGAAAAATTCTATCCCTAAGGAAGTTAAAAAAAGGTGCAAGGTTTGGATGAGAAACACTCATTTTGATCTGGACACTTAAAACGTTGTATAAAGATTTCTTATCAGAATAAAAAAAAGTTCTTTCAGCGTTTTGGAAAAACTCCACCCCTAAACTTTTATATCGGGAAATCATCCCTTAAGATGGTAGAACTTTGATTGGGACCCAAACTATTACAATGCTACTACAATAATTTACTAGCAATCATTTTTCTAAGACGGTAACAAGTTCTACGCGGACGAAGTCGCGGGCAACAGCTAGTTTAAGATATATAATGTGATGCAACAGAATAGATAGGCAATGTAGTGAGTATCCGCTGTTATTCAATAAACTTGATTGTCTACCAGTAATGGCGGCTGTCTACCGGCGGACTGAGAAACTTAAAACTATCGGCGATAAAAATAGTTATGCGTTTTACTGCCCAACAATCTCAATGTTCTCTGCGAAAGCAACCCGTTTGAGAAATCCAAGTGATCTTATTAGAAAATAAAAGCAGTTGTACACGCGTCGGAAGCAGTTTTCTTCCGCCGGTAAGGCTGTGTCCACAACGCCCCATCTGTGTAGCTGTACTCATAATGGAATTGGCTGTTTATTCGGGAGCGTGCTGCTAGAGCGGACGAAGGGTTAGTAAGCGTGGAAGGGTTACTAGATCCTGTAAAAATAAGCATCCTTTTTTTGGAATCTTCCTAGCAACTTTAGAGGTATAATCTTAATGTAATTTAAATCCTTATTTATTTATTTCCTTGTAAATGGGCTCTCAAATACACATCTTTTAGATGAGATTTAAAATGCAGTTTAGGGGACGAAAATCGATCTAGCTATGTCCCATGATGAACCATGCATGCAATGCATTGTGTTTGACACCGAGCATTTGCTCAGCTTCCCTTTCTGGTACATGAGACTCTTAAGGCGGGATTCCACCGGTGTGTGGCACTGTGCGGCACAAGAATTTTTGTACTGAATATGCTTGTGCCGCACAGTGCCGCACACCGATGGAATCCCGCCTTTTAGTCCAATCAATGAACTGACAGCTTGTATGTAAAAAATGTCAATTTTGGAAATAATTTATAATAGCTTATTTTTCATGTGTAACGGATATATTATCAATTAAATAGTTACCCAGCGACAAAATCCGACAAAATTTCAGACATCAATAAAATGATAAATTAACTAGCTTCTGAAAAGTCAGAATAAATATTAATAAATATTTTTGGCTTTACTTTGGTTAATTTACATCTTCTCTATAATATTCAAGATAAATCGTACAAAAAAAGACAATGCATGATTCATTGAAATCTACATAATTACTTCCGGGTGGAAAGTTTGTCGGATTCTTTAATAAATCATCTTAGGATAACATTTTAAAATGAAATCAACAAAAAAAACGCTATTATAAATTAATGTTTTTCAAAACCGTATTTTGCCTGGAGTATTTAAGCTGATTCAAAAACCAGTCTCCCGTCATTCCTCGGCTGTAACATGGTTCCCATGTTTACCAATTATCGCTGTGGATAAGACATCCTAACGCCACATTCTACAGAGAAGGTACATGCGAGTGCGAAAGTGACAGACGTCGTGCGATAGCGACAAGTGATAAAATGGCAAATGTTGAAAGTCAATAAGGCCATATTGGTATAGCGACTCAATGATAACTCGTCCGTATTGATAACGCTACCTTCTGGAAGGCCGATCCAGCAACGCTACAGCATCCCCGCCCTCGAATACTTCACCTCGATTTATGTGTCGCCTTCCATCGATAGCTCTTTCTTCGATAATATACGGGCTCTCACTAAGCGAACGAGTACTTATTGCACCTAGCCTTCGCTTACATACCTACTTACAGTACTAGTCTTTCGGCGTCCTCGACGAATAAAGAGTGAAATCGTGGCCAAATATTTGAGTTTTTTTTATATTACTATACGCACTATAAGTTAAGGGACCAGGGTTGAAGTGTGTTGTGGGCGATGGGCTAGCAACCTATCACTGCAATATCACACTTTGTCGATCTTTTATATGGATATTTATGCTAAAAGTGGCGCTGGAATATACGTTTCATGTACTCTGCCTACCCCTTTTGGGAATAAAGGCGTGATTGTATGTATGTTTATGTATGTACTATAAGTTACTAGCCATGACCGCGCAGCTCCGCCCGCGTACAACAAAGGACGCCTGAGACGAGCCGTTAGGCAAAATAATCTTTGAAATCAGATGAATACTAAGTTTCGGAGATTACCCCCTTTATGCAAACTTACACCCTCAAAAACTTTACCTCTTTATTACACATATTACGACAACATAAAATAAACGTCCCTCACACCATCATTCTTAAAAGTTCGCTGCTTTGAATCCAGCTCGAAGCAATACATTTGAAAATTTTACACTGACCTAAAAAACTTATTCTGCGAGCCTACTATGCCCCTAATGTGGGATGGATAACAGGAATACGTCATCATGATTATAATAATAATTTGGATGGGTGGATGGATTGATTGATGAATACATCAATCTAAAAATTCCAACTGCAGTAGTTTGAAAGGGCATATAGTTTCCTTTCAGACAGCTAATGGAACCGATACTCGATTCGAGAACGACAATCATTACCTACAAATCCGATATCTTGCAGCCAAATCGCATTGCTCAATGCTCGATAACGAGTGCTCAATACTAATACTCTATGTCACCGGAGCATGAATAGAATGCTTGCAGTGAATGCTAGTAGATTTGTCGACTCAAGGACTAAGGTATTGACGGTATCACAAGACAAGACCGTCATGTTATTTTATGTTATTTTCTTTGCCACTGTAATAAATATAAGCTTTATCTTCGTATTTGTCAACGTTCTCATGTTCATTTTGCTTTAATTTTCATGTCAATTACTTAACGGATATATAAATATAAGTATTTCACCAAATAGGAACCTGGTTTCTTGCGTAAATTCTTATGCACTTTACCAGTCTTTACCTTTTGTTTGAACTGTATTGTTATTATTTGTGCAATAAAGTATTTTTTATTGACAAATTAATCTTCAAGTACAGTCGGCTAAATTACTGATAAGTACAAAAACCGTTACGACGGAAAATTAAGTGAAAAAGAACTGTTTTAATTTTTTTTTCACCGGAGAATTTTGTTTCGATTGACTCCTCGATCATTTATCAAAATCGGTTCAGTATCTAAAACGCTACGCTACGGTGGAATACACGTAAATACAATCCTACTAATATTATAAATACTAAGTATTATAAATGCAGATTTTTGTTACTCAATCACACTTAAACGGCTCAACTGATTTGGATGAAATTTAGCACGAAGATTTAGTTGCCTAGCCTAGCCTGGGTTATCCTGGGTCCACATAGACAAAGTCCCGGGCGGAAGCTAGTAGACTATAAAATCTTATATCTTCCTTTCAGCTCTGCCGTGGTCGGGCAAAGATGTTTAATGTCTGCAATATTTATCTGACTGTACATAATTTTGGGTGGATAAGTATTTCAGGTTAAATTTAGTTATAAGCCTTAACGGCCTTATTCATACACGTTCATCAAATGCATTTTTACTAAAATGCAGTTAAAATTAGTTTCTCTCCGTCATTCACTAAGCCTTTAGCATTTGTGAGAAATATTTATTTAACAAACAGAATTTTCACTTACTATGAATAAGGGCCTCAGTACTTCACTTACTTCGTCTAAACTTACTTATCTCGATAACAAAATGTATGAGATGAGCAAAAGAGATATCAACTAAAGTAATAATAAAAAACTAAATTAAAAATAAAATAGCATAGTACTAAACTAAATCTAAAAAGGCCCCTGCGGCATTGTGCCGAAGATGCTGGCAGCATTACCTCGCTGAATAGCTAAGCTAATTCTTTGTGCGAGATAACTGCCAGCCCTTCGGTCACCGGTGGCATCTGTAAGCCTCTATCTCTCCTTATCTCGATTAGTCCAGTCAATGAACTGATAACTTGTATGGAAGAAATATACATTTTGGAAATAATTTATAATAGCTTATTTTTTATGTGTAACGGACATATTATCAATTACATAGTTACCCAGCGACAGAATCCGACCAAATTTCAGACATCAAAAAAATGATAAATCAACTAGCTTCTGAAAAGTGGGAAAAAATATGTGTCTTTATTATGGTTCATTTACATTTGCTCTATAATTTTTAAAGTATAATTATACAAAAAAACCGGCCAAGTGCGAGTCGGACTCGCGCACAAAGGGTTCCGTACCATTATCCGTTAAATGAAAGGTAAATTGCGGTTTTCAATTTATGACGTATTAAAAAAACTACTTACTAGATCTCGTTCAAACCAATTTTCGGTGGAAGTATGATGTACATCATATATTTTTTTTTAGTTTTATTATTCTCTTATTTTAGAAGTTACAGGGGGGGGGACACATTTTACCAATTTGGAAGTGTCTCTCGCGCAAACTGTTCAGTTTAGAAAAAAATGATATAGAAACCTCAATATCATTTTTAAAGACCTATCTATAGATACCTACGCATGGTATTGATGAAAAAAAAAATGGTTTCTGTTCTAAGTATGGGTAAACCCCAAAGTTTATTGTTTTTTTCTATTGTTGTGTGAAAATATTAATGAGGTTCACAGAATACATCTACTTACCAAGTTTCAACAGTATAGTTCTTATAGTTTCGGAAAAAAGTGGCTGTGACATACGGACGGACAGACAGGCAGACAGACAGACAGACATGACGATTCCATAAGGGTTCCGTTCTTTGCCATTTGGCTACGGAACCCTAAAAAGACAATACTTGCTTCATTTAAATCTACATCATTACTTCCGGGTGGAAAGTTTGTCGGATTCTTGAATAAAGCATCTTAGAATAACATTTTAAAATTAAATCAACAAAAAAAAGCTATTATAAATTAATGTTTTTCAAAACCGTATTTTTCCGGGAGTACTCTTAGTTAATTTCGAAAATAAAGGTTCAAGTTTTCAATTTGACATCAACTATAAAATCGTCCCGACTTCCTAATAGACTCAATACATCTCCGGTAAGGACGGTCCCGGGACACGAGTAAATTGCCACCGTTCCATTGACCAAGAACCGTACACTGGAGTAAAGAAAAACGCAGTAGCTACACTAGCTACGTACAGCCGGTGTGAATGTGATAAATAGTCCGTTTAAATAAGTATTCAATTGTAACTGTAATTGAACGAGCGAGCGAAGAGAACGAAGTTCTCCGTGTCAGCTTGGCCCAAAAAAATGTCCAGACGTCGGGCTGTCCGGCTATTCTCCTCTACAGGTTGCAGGTTCAATAATAGGGGTGTACACTCGTAATATATTATTACCTGAAAGAAAGAAGGCAAAAAATATGTCTAATGACGAAAATACCATTCAAAAGATCTCAAAAAATTACAAAGCTACAACCTTTTTAATGTTGCTTGTTAGAGAGAGAAAACGCTAGCAGATCGCGACGTCACGATCCCCGAGCGTCATAGTAAATGACAATAGTTTCATATGAATATGCGTTTTGCGGAAAAGGGACAGAACAACGCTCTTAAAACTTTGGATACTTTAAAACTTTGTGATTATTTAACCTCTTGCGTTGCTTTTTTCCATTCGACTACATTCTTAATCCTTTTTCAAGAAAATACATAATTATTGATTATTTTATTTCGTTTCTAATACACCCCTATCCATACTAATATTATAAATGCGAAAGTGTGTCTGTCTGTCTGTCTGTTACCTCTTCACGCTTAAACCGCTGAACCGGTTGAGATGAAATTTGGTATGGAGATAGTTTGAATCCCAGGGAAGGACATAGGATAGTTTTTATCCCGGAAATCATCTCCAGATGGGGTGAAATGGGGGATGAAAGTTTGTATCGAGCTACGATATATAAACGAGTTCCACGCGGACGGAGTCGCGGGCAGGTGCTAGTTATATATATATTTTTATGTCCATTCAGGATTTTAATTACGGGCTCTCTAGTTCTACAGCGTACATAGTCACTAGTACCTAATCATCTTGTACGAAGTTACTACATTTGTTGTAATAAAACTTGGTGCTAAAGTTTTGGGTTGCGCCACCTTATTGGCTCGTGTTTACTTTGTTTTTCTTTATATTGGAAAACTATAGTCATGGTTTTAATGGCTTCTCGATAAAGACTGATGGACACGGCTTAAGAGTCCGCAGTAAGCTCGGCCGAATTTCACCTTCCCATACTAACGTAGTTACGCTCTCATTTTAAAACTACGTGTTGAATTGTGGCGAAACTATGCATATATGAAAAACTTAAATTCGCTGTATTTTTTTACTATGGTATCTGAAGCTACATAAACTAATTACAGACATAGATATACCTCATGTCATTGTATATGCAAGGTTTCGTTACAATCCAACACGTAGTTTTAAAATGAGAGCGTAACTACGTTTGTATCGAGAATCGAGGTTACTGCGGTCTCTTAAACTAGCCTACGTATTTGTATTTCCGCTGTTTATAATACTTACACAACTTAGTCTAACAACTAACAAGACTTTATTCAAAGTTTGTTACGATGATTATAAGATTGTTGTGAGATTGTGTGGCTACAAAACGGGGTTCTTCAAGAAAGGTGTGTATTTTTTTTAAAGATTTGGTAACGTCAATGTGACGCACCTGGAATTGTAGGCGTCCACAGGCTTGTTTTCCGACGACGACGTATTAGAAAAAAAAAACATTTATTCGTGGCACAATAACACAAGAAAATTAATCAAGACACAAAAATCGAATTCAAAAGCGCCATGAATTGTATTAAAAAAATCTAGTACACAGATAGTAATTTGCGACAAAAATCCTTTAAAAACTTTTCCCAAAAAATCCCGAACCCTTCAAGCACGTCACAACTTTTCCATTAGCAAAATGTACCCATAACGATCATTTGGACCGCAAAATATTCATTACGCGAGTAGAAACAGCGTCATATTTATACACTTTGGTTTCCCCGCCCCTGGTCATTAAAGATCTCTAAGGGGTCTTAAATATTCCTTATTCCATCCTTCACCCAGATAGCCCGAGGAAAATGTTGCTTTTCATTATCTAAAGATCCGGCGATTAAGGCGGTCATTTCGCATCTAAGATTTTTTTGGATATGGCCGTAATGGCGGCTTAAGTAAGCGATCTTGAAGGGTAACGATTTATAATACCTTTTGTCAAAAATCTTGGTTTATAAAAATCTGGACGTTTAACTCGCAAGGTATATCTATACTTTGTACTATAGATTCAATATAGGTATGTACATACAAACGATGCTTATATATAGAAACTTTGTTGATGCTGGACGAATTTAACAGGTCATCTTGGTTTACAGATTCCAAAGTACACAGAATTAAATAAAAAAACAAATCCAATTAATAATCCAGTCCAATAATTTTCTACAGGTAACAAATACTAAATATGTAGTAAGTTTTTATTGCGAACTGTAGTTTTTTTCCATTAATCAACTACTTATTAAGGGGGTGCCAACGAGCTCAAAACACGACGAGTTTATCTTGTGTAGTTTTGGAGTTGCTATGTCCTTTCCTTCTCTATTATCAGATCAGCTTGGTAGTTCCTTAACGATCTCCTAGCTCCCAATGACCTTCGATCTGTAACTGTCCGTTTTTTCGTGTTTTTTCTCATCAACTCATCAAAAAGCGCGTGGAGCCCTCCATGCCAAGGTCAATCGGCAAATGTCTGAATTTTTTTGGCCACTTTGAAGACCAACTTACACATTTACTTACATAAGAACAGTGCACGCTAATAAAGCAATAATCAACATGCCATCCAAACATTCTGCGTAATCGCCAAGAAAAATATTCATCAACCCGTTTCCTGTATAAATTGGCATTGGCACCGCGCGCAGCAGGAGCTGCTCTCAAATAGCAAATCTCATGCAAATGGATTCGGAGACTTGCTCCGCAAAGGTTAAAGACACGCATCTCCATACAAGTCGACCTAGGTTGGCCTCGCCTGACATCTCCATATTCATGTAGACATCAAAACGCACTTGGATCAGCCCCGCTATCCTGCAGATTGTTTTAACCACAACTCACTGTTCACCCACAAATATATCTTGACGCAGCGATTTGTAAGTAAGCGTTATCAGAGGTCTAGTTTTGTTAGTAGCCCAAAAGGTCTGGTTTACACTGGTTCGGTAGGGATGGCGGGTGAGGTGAGGCGAATGAGCGCGTTCAGAAACAGTTCAATACACATATGTATGTATGTATGTGTTTGTGTGGCTCTACATTGTGCTGAGGACTCCTTTTTCCCATTTCAAGAAATTTTAATATGTATTGTAATGTTATATTCTGTATTTTTGCGAAATAAACTTATTTTCTTTCTTTCATATAAGTGCGTGTATCGACGGCGCTACCACGAATATCGAAACTCGAAGTTCGTATATCTCCGTCACTGTCACTCAAATAACATATGTGCGATAGAAACGGAGACATTTGAACTGCGAATTTCGATTAATTATAGCTCAGCAGGACGATCACGTAGTTAATAGGGTTAATAAGGGGAAACAAATAGGGTTAATTAGCCCTTAACTTTGTTTATTTATTTATTTATAAAAACATAACACTAACAGATAAACCTTACGTGCTAATTTATATCTTGAACATTTCATTAACATTAATAACGAATAATTACACATTTCATTGAATATAATAATAATACTACTACTACTCCTTGCATTTTATTAAATTGTCAAAAGGGCCTCTACGTGTTGGCTCAGTTGGTACTTTGTAGGTACCTAGCTCCACGCACGCCTCCCAAAGGTCCGGGACGTCATTGTCCCGTGAGCGGGAAAGACATACTACTACATTGATTAAATAAGCAAATTACATAAAAATACACGGAAACAATTTTTTTATTACTATTAATCATTTGACATGATCATCATCTTTGACAATGTCCACAAAGCGATACGAAAGGGTCCGCACAGAACCGCACCGCTCTGTGCGGATCCTTTCGTATTAGCTCGAACATTACAACCGGTACCGCCTCCGCGCCGCGCCGCGCCGCCACCGCTGTCAATGCGTTTCGGCCTTGTATCAGGTATGACCCATAAAGAGCTTGTTCTATCGGAACTCTATTGGAAAGTAACGCCATTTGTGACTATGATTCTCAGGTGGCGTTACTTTCAGGTCTACCTACATACCTTTTACTCCTCATTTTTATTCCTGCTTATGTGTAATGACACTGTATAGTGGTGCTTAAAATAAACTAAGGTAGACCAGCGAACGAAAAAACCATAGAGCTCGCGAGCCCCTTACCTGCCCAAACACGTGCCTAAACCCCGGTATGCGCATGTTCAAAGTAAACGGCTGACTGGCCTCGTTTTGACACCCCACCCCCAACTCCGCATAATGGCAATGGCACCCATTCTGTGGGGCTATTTTGCGGTGCTACTTAGACTTCTATGGTTTTTTGGTTCGCTGCGGTAGACTACTAAACCCATCACGTTCACTGAATATGTACATTATGTACTCAAATTATCTGTCACTTACTCTATCCATAAGTGTAGTTGGTAAAAAGGAACATCTAAATATACAAAAATGATATAACAAGCGATTTCCTTAAGCAAATCAAGGCTCAATGACGTCAGGAGTAAAATGAAAGGGACGAATGTATCGCGTAACATTTCTGATCTCTTCCCGATGAACTTCAAATTTGAAAATTAGAAAACTGAGGGCCTCGCACACATTTACAGAGACACTTCTAATTCGCGTGAAACGTTTTTCTGATACCCATTTGTCAATAAGCTCTCTGACCACATGTCCTCTTAAGAGTCCGCAGTAAGCTCGGCCGAATTTCACCTTTCCCATACAAACGTAGTTACGCAAGACTCCAGTTCTAAGGCCGTTAAGAGTCCGCAGTAAGCTCGATTCTCTATACAAACGTCGTTAAGCTCTCATTTTAAACTACGTGTTGGATTGTGACGAAACTTTGCATATTCAATGACATGAGGTATCTATGTCTGTAATTAGTTTATATGGTTCCAGTTTATAAAACAAACGAAATACAGCAAAAACAAGTTTTGTATGAAAAAATTAAATTAGCTGTATTTTTTTACTATGGTATCTGAACCTACATAAACTAATTATAGACATAGATATACCTCATGTCATTGTATATGTATATGCAAAGTTTCGTTACAATCCAACACGTAGTTTTAAAATGAGAGCGTATCGAGCTTACTGCGGACTCTTAACGACCTTAGAACTGGAGTCTTGTCAGATACACAATGTGGGCTTTGTTGTGGCAGATATTAATGCAAAATAGGAAAAGAGTTTATTCCAAGATTAATCAATACAATTCCGATGTTTAACCACAGATTAAGTCATCATTCCGGTTTGTTCGAATTCGGTCTTATAAATTAGTAATGTGAAGTTAAAAAGGGTAGTGTACCTTAGGGGTAACTACTGATTACTTTAGCTACTTCATAATAGGGTATTTCTCAGCCTAATGAACTTTATGTTTCCGACGAGACCACAAGTTTAGGAGCAATGACCTGGGTAGTTACATTCAATTTCCCATATCGGTCTCATCACCCATAAATGACATGACAATGTTACAATGACATTAATTAAATGTATCCTACCTACGCTATTAACGCGTAATGAAACAATATAGCATAATATATCGTTCCGTAAATACTAAACTGAGCTATAACCACGAAATTCGAATCTCGAAGTTCGTATATCTCCGTTTATATCGCACTCAGGGTTTATGGTACTCGAGCGACAGAGACAGAGATATACGAACTTGATAGATTGGATTACTCAACGCCAATCGTTACAGGCGCTTTCTGCTGCATCTGGAGTTCAAGCTGCTACGGATTACGGCGTAGCGCTAAGAGCTTAGCATGGCGGTGAATCGAGTTAAAACACGTATTAATAAACTGCACTCATGTTTGACACCTGTAAAACCTAGCTGGAGTGCAGTTGCAAAAACACGTATTTATTTTTATGCAAGCCTAAATAACTCCAGTTCAGTAGCTCTCCTCGTCAAAATTGCAAAAGAATTGCAAAAATGGACGCAGAAATTTCAGCCAACACGAGTCCATAAAACAGAATCGTTCTAATCAATAGGAAGCGATGAAAAATAAAACTATAAAAGCAATCGGACAATTCCCACCAATATTTCTTTTAAATAGAACTGGTCCGATGCAGTGTAAAAGCATTAGCCATCGAGGAATCTGGGAAGAAAATCTCGGCGCACCATCGTTGATATTTACTTTGTAGACGAAGATAAAAAGCATCCATTCGAAGGATTTATAAAATGGATCTTTAAACCCTCCGAGGACAATGCTTTGAGACTGAAGTGCTCGGGTCTTTTATCCGGGATGTGGCAGTTTTAGCTCGAGTATACCCGATGTTATCAATGTTGTCTGCTACTAAAAATTATTCAAAAGCTTGAAGAAGTAATTACCTATCTTATTTTCTCCTGATGTAAACTGGTGACCTATATTTTCTGCAACGTAGGTCTCGGCTGAGAGTATAACTATGTACCCTTTGGCGTCCAGACCCTCGGTCCGTAGAATCGCCTAAGTTATTTGCGGAAAACGCGAAACTTCAGTGTATTCACGAAAATCTCATTTAATTGTGAACGTCTCGCATAGGATTTGGCTGAAAGCAAATACGCCAAAATGGCACCCCACTTTGGTGCACCAATACACGGGACATATTCAAACACGTTCGTATCTCCACTTCCAAGCCGTTTAAATTATCCCGCACAATGGCGTTCGGTGGAAGCTAGGTGCCGAAACTCGGGATAAATCGTCCAAATATCTATATCTCTACACTTTATAAATGCGGGTTTTCACGAGCATGGAAATATAAGGATTTGGAGTTCCCTGTGACCTGAATTGATTGGGTAAAGCACTTCGATTTTGATCTTGTTAAGAGATTTTGGGCTTTGATGGTTACGTTTATCGCGTGGCAATGGCAATACAAAGCATTCGCCTCTTTCTTACACCGCACGATAATAAGTGACGGATGATTTATCTTGCCATTCATCACTTAATAATCGATCAAACGATGCACCTTTACTGAACTCGGGCTTTTTCATAACCCATTTACAACCACGTAAAATAGTTTCGTAATTTTATGAAAGACAGGAAGGATCAGCGATCCCAAATAACTCGGCGTTGGCGAAGGAATCAATACGCAAAATCGTCCTAAAAGCATCAAAGAGAACACATCCTCGATGATAAAAGCAAAATGCTTTATTTATTTAGGCGAGTGTTCTCTCGACGTTTTTCACAATTACACAGCGGCGCGGAAACCCGGCGAGGTGTTGTTTCAATTTCACGCTCAAATAATACAAGAGGCGGCCTTATTAAGGGCTGTTTAGTTCAAGGACCCAACTAAATGGTATTCCGGCCGAAACAATCCGGGGGACACCTGGGGCCAGAACGTAGCGCCGGCTGAAAAGAATTTAGTCGTTTGGTCCAGCGTATCGAATAATAAGGTTTGATAAAGTTAAACCTTACATAACAGGTGCCTTATCCAATATTCGGAACAAGCGAATCGTAACCCATTTTATTAATGCCATTTTATATGCTTTGTTCCCTAAATTCCCTCCTATAAATGGCACTTTTGATTTTCGAAAACTTCATGCATTTATGGAGTTTAGTAACGAGAGGGAACATGCCGTTTCAAGTAAAACTTAATTTTCAAACACACTTATTCGACAAGCATTGAACACCCTCATCCATTCAAATTATTCCCAGGCGGCAATGTACTGACGATAGACAGACAGTCACTCACACTAGCTCACGATATGTGACTCAGGATGGCATCTTCGCAAACTAAGCAGCCGTTACCACAAATCCATATCAAGCGGTTCGCACGAATAACTCATACTTAGCAACTAAAGCTGAATTAATCTCGAGAAATCCCGGCAGACTGGAATCAAATTGAATTGCGAAAAATCAAGTGCAGCGGCATAATAGCGGGCAATTTAGCCGGAGACCGTGTGGAAAATTAAAACAAGGCAGATTTACTTTTAATGCTCCGACATGGTAGTTGGCTTGGGCTGGTTGTATGGAGGTAATTACGTTTGTTGTGGAGCTATGGATGTATTACGTTACGGGAGGGATTTACAATGTGGTCATCACTATCTAGCATTTATTTTAGTTATGAACGTGTTCGTGAAGTATCTGAAAGATTTCTTGCTTACACCAGCTCTTTGGCTTTTTGATACGACATCAACTGGGTACAGTCAGCATCTTAAACATGTATACATTCCAGGTGGTTCTAGGACCCTATTGCTTAGAGCAGGGGGTCCCAAACTTTTTTTAGGCACGCCCCCCTGCTGCCTAAAATGAAGTTCCCACGCCCCCCTTCGCTTCGATGCAAGGAAACGGAAGTGAATGGGTTAGCTAGCCAATTCATCATCATCTTCCTAGCGTGTTCAAATTTCCCGAGGCCCCGCGCCCCCCTTAAAATGTGGTCGTGCCCCCTGGGGGGCGCGCCCCCCACTTCGAAAACCCCTGGCATAGAGATAAGGTCGAAAAGTACACACATATTTATGATACTGATCGTACATCTCGTGAGAACAAGGTAAAACCGATTTTTTTGAAAAAAAAAAACAGTTTCGAAGCAAATATTATGGTCTTAATTGACTTAGTAAATATATAAGCAAATTTCAAGGTTATAACGGATAAATAACGTTGCCAGCGGATATTCAGAATCACAATTAAATCATAACCTATCAAAAAACTAGCCTGAAAACCAGCTTGTGCCTTTGAGAAGTCCCGGTCCATGCGTATGTAACATGTAGCTAGCCTCCAAATAAATATACAAAAAATCAGAAATAAAAAACGTCATGGCTGTCTCAGCACATGGTGAGTTCGTTCATTTGTCACACAAATACACTTGTATTTTATCAATTATCATCTTTAAAGTTTTGTATCCGTTTGACAGTAAATATTTTCTTATGCTTATTATTAGTTACTTAAGTTGGTATCTATAGGTACTGTTAATACAAAAGTTTAATTAGACGAGGCAAGTCTAGCTATTCAAGACCGTGGTTAGTGCACAACCCCGAATGGCTTCCGACATTCACGAAGGTCATAATTGTAATTTACGACCGCTATTGCCGTAAATAAAGTGGGTATTGCAGTGACCATGCGCCAAAATGCAGCGTGCATAAACCTATATAAATAAGTATGCATACTATTATACTGTTCTGTGGTTATGTCGAAAGTAAGGATGGAGAGTAGTATACCGGCATCCAAATTATCGGCCTGGATTAGATTTTTGCAGCATTGTCACCTCTACTATATGGTATTGTAGCTGGTTGGCTTTTAGAGCTGGGCGTTTTTTCCCGTAATCGTTTTCAAAAACAGTTTCCTGTCATCGTTTTTATAAAAACAGTTTGTGGCTAGAACCACAAACCGTTTTTATAAAAACGATGACAAGGAGCTACGAGTGAAAGTCGCACGCAACGGTTGCAATGCAAAACGTGAAAACGCAACTCGAACCGTTTCGTTTCACTTCGTTTGGCGACCGGCGACGGCGGCAACGCACGGAGAAACTAGTTTATTTTTAAACTGCTATGCGATTTAAAAAAAACGGTTACGTTTCGTTTCACGGAAAAGTCGAAACGATCCAGCTCTATTGGCTTTATTCATTCCAAATATATTTAAAAAAAATGGATAAGCTCTAGGTACGAGCATATGCAATGCAATGTACTCGTAAGTATAAGCAACGCGACACCGCAGTACGTACCTACGTATTTTTATACCACGCATCTAACTATCTTCGACATGAACCAAAAATTACGAAAATAACCGTTATTAAAATCTGTTTCTTACTTTAGAATAACTTACTTATTGCAGCCTCAAAGACTTCAAAACCACCCTCCTCAACAATATTACCGAATATGGATTTCCCGGGATTTCCACCCGGGATTCTCGGATCAGATTCCCTTAGGTGCAACGTTGCACGCCCGGGGCCCATTACACGGCCCCAAACAACGTTAGGAAACTAACGATGTTAAATAATGCAAAGCGCTTTCTAAAATTGTTTTGAAAATGAAGCGTCTGCGGTATCGGATTTTGAATGCCGCATGGCTTGGTTACGTGGTATAGGATACCCGGGAATTTTATGGATATAATTTATACAGTACTAGCGACCCGCCCCGGCTTCGCACAGGTACTATATTATACATATAAACCTTGCTCTTGAATCACTCTATCTATTAAAAAAAAACGCATCAAAATCCGTTGCGTAGTTTTAAAGATCTAAGCATAGATAGGGACAGACATCGGGAAGCGACTTTATTTTATACTAATGTAGTGACTAGCTTGCGCCCGCGACTTCAAATCGGTTGACCCGCGTGATTGAGAAATAAACATCCAAACCCCCAAACATCGAAACTTTCGCATTTATAATATTAGTAGGATTATGAATGCGAAAATAAAACTGCCTGATACCTTTTTATGTTTTAACCGCTTGTCCAAGTAAACAAATTAAAGATATTTTTATTTATTTATTTAAACAGCCATATACTTACAAAACAATTCTTGCAAAAATGGGCAGAAATTAGGCCTAAAGTTAAGAAAAAAAAGTTAAAGTTAAAAATTGACAAAAACTGTATGGTCGAATCCGGCCTAAGGGGTTTAAATGGGAGGTTGAAGTTTATATAGAAGTGCGATTGTCGACATCTGACGTTGCTGGTAAAAATTAAACAACGTACATCTCGTAAAATTTACGAAATTTTATATACGTACAATTTCTAAGGAATTACAAAATAAACCTATTATGATGAAAACCAAGTAACTAGCACAAGTCCTTGAATAAGTAAGTAGCATACGAAAAAAAAACCAGTAAAAAGTGCGCTCGGAAATAAATTTCCGCTGCAGCAAGCCCCGGCCCCGCGGGACTTGCTTAATTAAATAATCCCGCGATTGAAACCTGCCGCCGCGATATCTAATATTTCACTGTATTTCCCGTTTCGCCGTGTTGAGAATAGGGAATCAATGCATGTCCGTGAAGGTAAACATGCCTGGTACAATCAGGACTGAATCGTGTAAATAGTTAAGTAACCTGTAAACTTGCTATAATTAGATACGTGAGCTTGACTGTATTAAGTACAGAATTGTTTGGTGATTTTCCTAAGATTTCGTAACGAAATTACTGTAGGATAATTATTTTACTATGTAAAGAAAATACCTACATGGAAAAGTGGATATTTACACTAATATTATAAAGGGGAAAGATTTGATTGTTTGTTTGTATTGAATAGGCTCCGAAACTACTCGACCGATTTGAAAAAATCTTTTACCATTAGAAGCCGACATTATCCCTGATGAACATAGGCTATTTTTATAACGTTTTTTAGTACCCGGAGCAAAGCGACGGCGGATCGCTAGTACGGTCGAGGTCAAAAATATGTTTACACTTTTGCACCTTATTACAAGGCAATAAGGTGCAAAAGTGTAAACATATCTTTGACCTCGACTGTACTACATGAACTACATCACTACATAGTATAAAACAAAGTCGCTTCCCGCTGTCTGTCCCTATGTATGCTTAGATCTTTAAAACTACGCAACAGATTTTGATGGGGTTTTTTATAGATAGAGTGATTCAAGAGGAAGGTTTTTAAGTATAATATAGTATCCGTGCGAAGCCGGGGCGGGTCGCTAGTAATATTATAAATAAGAACATGAATTAATTTGTTAATATTATTGACTGCTTAATCTTACATAGAAATGATACCAGTAGGTAAAACAGTGTTTTTATGATAAAGAAATCCAGACCTTGCCTCCATTTTAAAATAAAATTATCGTTGGCCTAATTAGCCATTAGGAGGGCCCTTTTTGCTGAGATCGCAATTAATTTACAATTATGTACGAGGGGATGTACGGAAAGTATTATAAAATGTTTCAAAAACGGTTCCCTTGTATATTTGGGAAATTTCCCTTTTAGCAGTCTCATTATGTTTTTTCGTGCTAAAAAAATCATAATTACCATTCCAAGTAACATCAAAGGTTGGTTTTGAAACGTAAGGTGATTGAATTTCAGGGAAAAACGCGCCATGATAATTATGTAAATCAATTTCATCGGAGCCGAACTAAACTTCGTGGCTCCGAGCACGCCATCGAACTCCGAAGAGCTTACCATAATTTAGGCACACCGTATCGATGGCGTCGAAGTGAATATAAAATGTTCAATCATAATCTCTGAGATCTCTTCACCCTCTCAGAGCCTACTTCATCCCTAGTATTTGAATTTTTAATAAAGACTTATGTGCGTCGCCCCGCGCGGGCGAAATATCCGTCAAATGTACACTTAACAGGCCTCTTCCAGCGGGAAACATTGGAATATGCTAATGAAAGATAGATTGTCTTTTCGGTGTCAAGACATGCCCAATTTTGGGAAGTAAGTACCTCTTGTATTTGGGTTAAACTTTGCCCAATATCGGGAATTTTATTATTTGTCTTTGCGGTACTGTTTTTTCTTTCATATTACTATTATTATTATTATTTTGTGCGAGTGTAAAATGTGTGTTACGCCGTGGAATCACCGGATGGTTCCATCGGAAGACCAGCGCTGCCCACCAGGCACCAGGCCAGCACAACGCTAAGATGGAACCTTTTCGTGGCAATGTTGTTCTCTCTTTTATATTAGTGATCACGAATAAATGATATTCCATTATATTCTATTCTATTCAATATCAAAAACTGTAGTTTGCTCTATTACAGGATGGTTAGAATATGTACTTAAACCAGGGACCGGAAACCGGTATTTTTTGTATGGGAACGAAAACGTTATTTTTTCGTTCTTTGTTAATTATTTCATTTCTAATTGGGCAATCTGATAATACGCAGTCGTTACCTCAAAACACAACTGAGTCCTACATATGAAGTATACAATAGTTCGAGATATGTGGTTATATCGAGGTTTTTGCAAAAAACCGGTTCCGATCCCTGACTTAAACATACAAAAAGAATATTAACATTGTCATGTTGTAATTGTTTATTTTATGTTACATTTTTTCACACCCACGGCAATACGAACATTGTACATCTATCCTAAATATGAGGGGGGAATCCTGAAATAGCGCTATAATGTTTGCATCCGCGCCTATACATGCCTTTAAAAACCCTCTCCAATTTTACCCGAGCCGTATTTTTTGACAAACGAGCCTCTTGATCGGGCCGGTGTCCGAGGGCCGGCTCCGATAATATCTCGTCACACGACAAATTTGTGACGCGGGCTCAACCCGCTCGCGCGATAAACCCTCTCACGATGCGGACGTATGCTGTCCAAATATAAAAGCACCTAATGCCGAGCAAGGGTTACAAATTCGCCTTGGTTTTAGCTCCCCTCAATATTCCCCGCCCTTTCCGCAAAATTTCACCGTAATATTTCCAAAAATATCTCCTTATTCATGACTATCAAACTAGTTATCCATTCTCTCACCGTTCGACAATGTTTCTCCGCATTCATGCATACCATACGAAGTTTAAATATGAAAGGAGACAAGAAAATCGCGGTGCTTTTTCAGGACAGCCATAAATATTGTTAGATAAATATGTATCATTGGCCGCTGTCGCGGGCGCGTATAAAGAGACGTCGTATCCGACGGGGGTGCAAATTCAAATAGTTTCCAACTCGAAATAAAGGGTGTCAACTCTCTTATTCCTAAAGATATTTGACGTTATCCTTGACTTACGTGTTACGTTTCGTGTCGACGTAGTCATAACCCTGTTTATGCACGGGGTTCAAACTACAATATGATATTGCACAGAAAATGGTTGTGTCACTAGTTTTAAAACGCCATACCGTATTTACATAACCTTTTGTTTCAGTAATCTGTCTGGAAATCGCTTTTCATGATCGCTCCCATTACGTGTCATGTGTATAATTTTGACCGATATTGTACGCGAGTGTAACGTACGGTGTACGTTCGTTTAATTTGAGTCCGTATTGTGTGGAGTCACGTTTTTAATTAAACCCACATATAAAAGCAGGCAATGTGCGATATTTTATGCAAGTCACAGTTCCATGTGAGCGCGGAGCGTCATATTTATTTAACAGCCAGTGGAAATGGCACCTGCCGTTTAAAAATATTTAAAAGTTAAGCTTATTGATCCTGCCCATTTTAACCTACGGAGCTCACTCTTGGTCACTGACCGAAACTCAAGTCCAAACTCAAGGTTTGCCAGCGTGCAATGGAGCGCGCAGTGTCTTAGGCATCATGAGAATTGATCGAGTCCGAAATACCACACTGCGCTCAAGAACTACAATAGCAGATGTGGGCAAGAAGACTGCCTTGCTTAAGTGGAACTGGGTCGGCCGTGTTTGCCGTATGCACCCACAGAGGTGGGCTCATACGGCTACTTGGTGGTTGCCACTTGCCACAGAACGGACACAGGCTGCGAGGTAGGCCAAGGCGGAGATGGCGGGATGACTTGGACGCGTTTTTTCAGCAGTGGGACAAAAAAAAGCTTATTGAGCGCCTCGTAAACTGAGCTAATTCACTTTGACTTCTCAACTTTACGAGCTCTGCCTGTTAAAACGTAATACGATAGCGAGATAGAATTAGATTCACACGCACGCCGGAAATAAATAAAAAGGAAAAACGTGGAAAAATTATAAATAAGGTCCGGCCCGCGGAGGTGAAATTTATGGGCGGAAAATAAATCTGTAAGCGGATACAAGTTTATCCATCCTTTCAAAATAAGGGAAGAGGTCCGTCGCGAGCGAAGGTCGGATGACGAATGCGCGCCGCCCCGCGCCCGGACGGGGTACATAACGCGGAAAATTATTATCGTCTTCAACTGTCCTCGTATGTTTCGCATATTCTAGTAAAATATCTGTCTCCTTAAAATCAAACACTCGGCATTTTTCGCACTTCCAACGTTCATAGCGTATTTGTACGCATTATGAAATATTTTCTGAGAAAGGCGGCAAATGAAGCGTGGTCTGGTCTAGCTTCATCAAGTAATTTCCGCGATAGTATCTCGGTGGGCGGTCACGTACGTACTCTAGTTTAATTAGCCGCCGATTAAACTTCTACCGGGCTCGCGAATCTATTTTCTTGGGAGTTCTTTGCTGTTTTATAAATTGTTTACACGGTGCAATACATTTATGGTGCTGTCTTATTTTTGCTGCAGCTTTAATATAAATTACGATGCAGCCGGTGCATGGAGTACAATGTTCTAGGGATGAATTGGACTAAACGTACTAAATTTAAATTAGTTGTGTATCTGTCGAGAGCGTCCGCTTCCGAGCGCACCTAGCATAACGTGTCAGACTGAACGAGCACGTCAAATAGAAAACCCACGGCCCCTTTCTCTTGAACACTTAATAATCCACGTGACTTGGTAATTCTGCTGTGAACGGTATAAGCCCAAATTCTCCTGACTTGTTGTTAAAGGAGAAATCTCTCCCAAAAAAATCTAAAATGTGTCCTCCGGGCTCAATATTACAAAATTAGTGCCTACATAATAAAATCCCCTTTATCTTACTACATAAAATTTCCATAATGACCGTTATTTGAATAAGGTCTCGTTCAATTTCCGGAATACTGTATCGGAACCTCCATTCTGTAATTAATTATAAATTCCTATCACTGGTTCACAAACATAAATATTTAAAGCAGTCCCAAAGTATGTTTTGCATTATTTTAAATTGGTAGTCAATAACGGACCCAGGTATGGCGATTCTCCCACTGCACCGCGTACCGCCGCGGTGCGCGGAGCGACAGATTTTACCATCGTATGCAAGAATCTCAATTTATATAGAAAACACGCCTTAGTACCTACAACACACTGCCGACGCGACAATGCGCGTGAATGCGCGTGTAAGAAATCTGCCGTTCCGCGCACCGCGGCAGGACGCGGTGCAGTGGGAGAATCGCCTTAGTCCTAAAACCCTGGAGTTCGGTGGGAACACTGCGCTCGCCAATCCACATGCTAAGCGTGGCGATTATGGCATACCTATCTGCATAATAATCCTAACTTAACCCTTTCTTGGCGTTTTCATCTGGGGGCCTGCCCCAGATGAAAACGCCTACGCCTAAAAAAGGGTTAAGAGTCCGCAGTAAGCTCGATTCTCCATACAAAACGAAGTTACGCTCTCATTTTAAAACTACGTCTTGGATTGTGTCGAGACTTTGCATATACAATGACATGAGGTATATCTGTGTCTGTAATTAGTTTAGGTATGTGGCTTCAGATACCATAGTAGTGTTGTGTTGTGGTGTGTTGTGTTGTGTTGTGTAGTAGTGTTGTGTTCCTGGTGGTGAGCAAGGTCGCCGGAGCTCCCGAGGATGCGTTGTGTTGAGTTGAGAGCGAGGGAATTTGTTCCTTCAGCTGTCGACACGGCGAATCCTTAAACATATCAAGGGTCGGCAACGCCCATGTTACTCCTTTGGAGTTGCATGCGTCTATGGGCTGCGGTGTCGTTGTAAAAAATACTATATTTTCATACAAAACTTGCTTTTGCTGTATTTTGTTTGTTTTATAAACTGGAACCATATAAACTAATTACAGACATAGATATACCTCATATCAGTGTATATGCAAAGTTTCGTCACAATCCAACAAGTAGTTTTAAAATGAGAGCGTAACTACGTTTGTATGGGATGGTGAAATTCGGCCAAGCTTACTGCGGACTCTTAATTATTATAAATTTACTACTAGTGCTAATATGTTTTTTTATTATTATTTGATAAATACCTACACCGAACCTATACCGCACACAGTACAATAATATAGTAAGCCCGGTTCAAATGCTGTGTCATAAGCATAAGTAATAATTTAAGCCCCGATTAACCTAATTGGAATAAGGATGTGATAACATTGTATGGTCTATTACTTACCCCTGGATTAAACTCTCTTCCTGTGTAGTTGAATTAGACATAAACATTCGCTTCACTAGAAATTAATTCGAGTGATACACTCTCGTGTCAGTTATTTATGACAATACCACTATATAGTAAATCAGCGCGGTTGTTAAGAGATGACAACCGAATCACCTCTACGGTTATTATTGCCAGTCCTAAATCTAAAGATAACGACGACTTGGGAGGGCCATCAGATTCCCTTCCTATGTTTAAAATAAAAATTTAACCCTAAAAATTTCGTTTTATGATCCTTCTTTATGTTCGTAGGTACCTTGAATGTATTTATTTGTTCTTAAAATTGTTACGGCGCCATTCTCGGTTTCGTATCAGCGTTTATATGAAGTTTGGGAGTTTTAAGAGTATCAGAGTTTATTTTGATTTTGAATTAGCTCTTAATTCTTCTTTGCTCACATTTTTCAGGTCGCTAGCATTTTTTTTGTAAGCCTATTTTGTGTCCCACTGTTGACCAAAGGCCTCCCCCCTGACTATCCCAACTCATTCCCAATTCTGGCCAGTCACTTTGAAAGACTCCAGTTCATCCCGCCATCTCCTCTTCGGTCGACTACGGCGCCGTTGCCCTCGCATACTTAAGTTATATATTGACTTTGTTATTTGGCTTTATCTTCTAATAAAATCTAGGGATTCATTTTATTATTGGATAAAGATCATGTACCTTAGTAGAGGCTCATAGGCTCGCTTTCGAAGGCATCCTAACCGAGTTAGATAAGCAGGGAACTGACAGTGTCTGTTACAGACACTGTCAGTTCCCTGCTTGTCTAACTACGAACACGCGGGCACGCGCTGAGACTACTGTAGTCTCCACGAAGAGTTAGCGAGTACGTATGACAATTATCGCGTTTCAATACTGTTAACCCAGCGCGTGCCCGCGTGTTCGTAGACACAAGCCTGCCATTCCCTCGCTTTTAAACACTAGCACCTACCCACATTCCTATCCCGGCATAAAATATCAACCATGGGGCCCACCCGGACAGTTTACCGGGAAAAATGGCTGAAATTTCCAGCGAAGAATGCCCGAGTAGAATCCCAGATGTAAATTAAATCTGGACCGTGGTCAGAATGCGGCAGTGCTACGGGGAATTCGTGTTAGCGCAATTTTTGCAGAATTTATTTTAAAGACTGAAATATTGTAGGGCTGCTGAAAGACGTACCTTTCTTAGACAAACCGACGAAAAACTTAGCGCTCAACTATATCTTTGTACTCACGACGAGACTCTATATCAGTTTGTGACTGGTTTTCTGTCAGTTAATAGTGCAGCTGTTATCATACGTATTTTCTAATGCATGTGGCAATTGCCTTTTCGCAAGGCCTCAATCGCAAACGGACAGAGAACGACACATGTATACGTTAGGTACCTATAATTATTCAGTTCGGTGAATATTAAAAAGTTTGGATGTTTAGATGATTGGATGTTTATTACTCAATCACGCTTTAACGCTTCAACCGAATTGGATGAAATTTTGCACGAAGATGGTTTATACCCAGGATTCAAATATAGGATAGTTTTTATCTCGTCTCCACGCAGACGGAGTCGCGGGCGGAAGCTAGTGTTAAATAATAAAACACTCGTTTTCATGTTCTCTCCTATTCATCAATGACGTCGGGCTATTGTTTGGTCAGTTGTTCAGCGTTGTTAACGACCCATGAGACAATAGGAAATCAGCTGGAAAGCCGTAATTAACACGTCATAAGCAGGCATAATGCAGCAATTATCCCAAGTTATTATATTTCCACTTTACTTTGCGTTTTGTGATTATTATCGTCCTGTAGTTCAGGTTGTTGTTATCCTACTAATACTAGTATAGAAGTCAAAACATCGCAAGAAACGGTCTTATAATACTATAACTTTTACTTCTATACTCACCTACTTACTAATTCCTTGTTACCCTATGCAATACCTAAGCAAACAGATTACGCACAGTTTTACCCGTAATAACATAGCTTATATATATTAAAAATCGTGTAGGATGTTGCCTGCGAAGCTGGCGGTCCTGGGTTGAAATCTCGGTAAGGGCAATTATTTGCGAGTACGTGATATGATGTGCATGAGTTTTTCGCAACGGATTGTTTTTTGTCAATTGTATTTCTCGAGATCACGAATATTACTAAAAGCTTATTTATCAATACGCTTATAGTTAAAATCGTGGCTTATTTTCATAGCCACGAATTTAACTGTAAGCTTCAGGGCAATCGGTCGATGTGTATATTTTACTTGCTAGCATATTCAACACAGGTCTCTCCAACCGCATTCAACCGCCATCTTTCAAAAGCAAGACAAAATTCACAGAACTCGAAGACAGCTTGAACGCCACAAGACAACAGAGTCAAGAGCTCGCGCCTCGCGACGGATGGGTCCCGAGGGTTGTGCTGCGAGTGCATCGCGTTCTGGTAACATCTAGTTTATGGTGTAGTGGCTTAGGGAAATAATGGGTACACTTGCGGCTAAAAAACTGAGTTTGGGTGAAGACAGCCGTATCATACTTTTTAAAGATGGCGTAATGCGTAAGCATGGTATGCAATGACTATCAACACATGATAGCTGCTGAAGATAATTATCAATAACTGGCCAATTATAAAAAAGTTCCAATGCCACTAATGGAGGATCTTAAGTTAGCTTTTCAAACTTTTTATACGTTTACGTTATAGATTCGTATATCGGTTAATATACTTATTTCGCGCTAATCACAACACACATCCTTCAGAGGGCTACGAGCGATTTTTGCTACATATGGAGATTAAGATGCCACGGGCTACGGCGTGGACTACGAACGTAGCTTAGCAGTGAATGAGCACATGATGTAAACCTCAAACAAAAAATATATAGTTGAGTTTTACTGGATATATTTTTTTATTAGATAAAATACTGAATGGTCCGGTCCGTATCGTAATTCAGGAGTCTGTAACTAATACCAATATTTGCCTTTTCGGGGACATGATTTATGTATCCAGAACGCAGATCCGTAATAGAGAGGCTTAATATTCCGTACACACAAATTCTTAGAACCAATAAATCACATATTACGCCAATTACGCAACGGTCAGCATTCCCTTAATCCGAATGGCGGGTCCCAAGTTAGAAAAAGGGCTCAGGACCCGACTTACGCGGCCTCTGCCAAGGTTCAATTGATTTATGCCTACCGATAAGCATCGGAAACTTTCTCAAACACCGCAGAGGCATCCGACGAAAAACTATAGTTTCTGTTTGCGGGGGCGGAGTGCCATTGTAATAAGTTCTGGAGGAAGGATTTGTGGGCGCAAGTTAGCGCACGGCTGCCCTGATTCCCAAGATATCGATCCCGCATCGCCGCGCGCTCCAGATGAAAAAACCGCCCAGCTAAAACTACCAATGACACGAGCACTTTTCCGGTACGTTTTATTACAATACATCGTGTGGTTTGAATCGGAGCGCTCGTTAGTCGGACTGCTCGCAACGCGAGAGCGTCATCATAGGTAATCGGAAGCGATCATCGCAAAAATGAGTATAATTTAGTGCGCTTCGCGTTTCAGTCGCACCAAATTGATGCCATTACGGCATATCGCGGCGAGCCACAACTGCTGACCATTTTACTTCATTGTTTAGGATTTGGGGTACAGAATTAGTCAAAATAATGTCACAGACCAGACTTACGTGGCATGCGTTTCAGGTGCACACAACTTCGAGTTTGTCTTTCTTGCTGTCTTGTTATGTCAGTTCAACATCTTCCTCTCAGGTTTTCTAGCATTTTCTCTCTGGCAGGATGTTAGATGGAGACGTAGATGACCGTTGCGTCCTAAGCCACACGTTCTCGTTTAATCTTCTTTACCGGTTTTGTGTGAACGCTATCGTCGCGAAGATGAGCAGGCAATACGCATTTCATCGAAGTCCCGATCACGATCCGCTCTGCGACACGATACTGCTTATCAGAGAACGGTCTTAGGAGTGCATACTGTATCCCCATGGACTTCCCTTTAAGCAAGTCGTCTTTAAGTATGATGTTGTCGTACAATTTAGTTTTAATGTACTCCATGACTTTCTGGATATCGGCGTTACTAAGTTTGAAGAGCGCTGCGATGGCGATTTTGTCAAAATCCTCCGAGTCTCTGAGTTCGATTTGGAGCTTAATGTTCTGGTCGTCGGAAGGGTAGATGACGTCTTTGATTTGGAAGCGGTTAGGGCCAGCTCCAAGCATGAAGGCGCACCTGAAGTGGGGGTGGCTGCTGAAGATTCCGTTGAGCCAGGTGGAGCTTCTTTCTAACGCATGGAGAAGAAAGTTGATGAAATCACCGATTTCTTTTTGCCGCCGCGAAGATGTTATGGCGGCCAGAGCGATCTCTGGCAGATTGTCACCTGTATTGGCATGCTCCCTGCCGCGCTTCAAGGAAATCTTGGATTTCAACAAGGGCATCGCTTAAGGAGTCTTTGTTAACGATGTTACGCTCACAATCGATTTAGAATTTTTAAAAAGAGTCCTTGCTTGTTCACCAAATATGATAACCAAAAGTGTGCTTTCTTGTTTTATGTCATTGTAAAATGTTCTACTATTTGCATCGAGAAGGTAAGGTTTACTCGAGGTTTACTCTATAGTGAAGAGTATAGTGTAATCACAGACTATTAAGAGACTAACGTCACAGTATAGAAGAATAATACAGTAGGTAATCTGAGGCCGTTTAGGAGCGTTCGTTACCTACTTTCGCTCGATGCGCAGGGCTGTGTCAAGTTTGTGGCTTGGCATACCTATAATACTAATTTTGCTCTTAAGTATGCAAAGTATTTCTGTTACAGTTTAATAGACAATAATGTATACACAAATTAATAATATTATAGATAGTTGGGTATGTGTTTTCAGTTTCCCACTTCATGGAATATTTTAATACCACTATACTATGCCTAAAATATTTCCTAGTAAGTATAATAGTTGCTAAACTGCACTAGGTTGGTAGGTGCTTAGTTACAAGCCTATTCGGCTCCTTTTGATATCGTGGCACTGGCGGCTCGCTGTCTTCATACCTACGAGGCGGCTTTCTTTGACGTAGCGAGTGAGAACGAGCGAACACCGCAACGGCGCGGCCCCGATTGAAGCATTCTCCATCATTCCCGAAGGCTATGTGTGTGTGCGTACCGAACACGCGCGCATGTGTGCAGCCGTGCGATGTACCTTTGTTCGAAGTTTATCTACTGTTCCTATACTGTGCTAACGTAGTGTAATATAACGTATAATATCGGGATTGCACTTTTACGGAATTTGCAAAATAATATCAAAGTAACTAACAGTTACCATTCTGTATTTTTTCTATGCTATGGGAAAGATAGGCTTCGAGTACAATATTTGCGTAAACTGGCTAACACCATAACGAATTTATTTTAACCCACCCACTGCTGTGTTATCTCCGGTCGCGCCTGGACTCCGTGAGGATTGCTTTACAGGTTTATGGTGTGACAAAAAAAGCAAAGAGGGAGAAATCTGACAAAAACACAACACCGTAAAAAATTCACAGTGCGTTTAAGCGAAACAACCAGTATCACGGCATGATTAATTATTCTATATTATTCGTATTTATATTAATGAATTAAATAATAGATATACAACAAGTGTATAAAAGAAGCCTTTTTACCTGAAACGTTTAAATCCGCCCGAGCCACCGGTTGTGATTGTGATAGGGGTAAAATGGATAATTTATTTTATTTTATTTTATTTTATTTATTTATGCCCGAGTAATACACACTGCTACTTCGATTGCGAGAAAATAACAGATATTTGCAAAATGGAAATTAGGAGCCAAAAATGCACGGCCACATAATGTACGGTCCGATAATCTGCGTCCACTTTTTGTGGGCTCGGATTATTGGGTCGTGCCGTGCATTATCTGTGCGGACTGATAAACTCCAGCGAGTCGACGCCACCCCGCGCAGACTGCTGACTGACTGCTGACTTTCTGGTCTGAGGGACACAAGTGAACCCTAACCTAACCGACCTAAGACAGAGTTCGCTTATGACTCCGATTATTAGCCCGTGCATTATCAGCTCGTACAAAATTGGCTTCCAATTATTGCCCCGGGCCAAGTTTGCTCAGGTCCGATAATCCATGTATATTTGACGCGGATTATTGAGTCGTACATTATTTTGGCCGTGCATTATCATGGTCGTACATTAACCGGCACTATAAAAATTAAGCTCATTCCCGTCACTCAACTTTTTATAGTTTTTAATGTTTAATTTTTGACACGTAATATGAGAGAAGTACTTCATACTGCTAAATCTTTTAATGTTTCAATACTTTTAAATAATAATTAACTTCTGTTTTATCTGGTTTTATTAATTTAGGAATAGAAAACATGGAAATGAAATTGATTAAAGCAAATCAAATAAAATAACAAGTTTATTCTACGAAGTTTTATTGTGCGTACGGCTGTTAGACTCGATTACGTTTGTACGAGATTAGTAAAATAAATGAACAATAACAATTCAGTACAGTACTTTTTGCGATTATTTCAACAGTCAATGGGTTTGCTTACACGTTTCATGTCTTTGGGTAGTGATCATATGAAGTACCAACCTCACCATAAAAAAGAATACTAGCGCCATTTTTAAAGCCCGCCTAAAATGCACCATGTCGTTTTCATTTCATGTTTATGTATCTATGGTGTTATACAATGAAAAAAAAATACTCTTGATAGATATCTTGTTGTCATTGTCATGTCAAGTGAAAAACTGTTTCTATTGTGTTACTTTATTCAGTTTAGCCAGTTTATAATAATGTGTATGAATAAGTGGTTTAGGGAACAATAAACTAAGTACCTAGCTTAGCACCTGTACTAGGCAGAGTAGGCAGTAGGCAGCTGTCTGGTTGGTTAATTATTCGATAGCCTAGTACTTAATTAAGTTAGGCATAGAAAGAGGGAAGGTATGTAGGGGCCGCAGCACTTAGATGACCAGAACCACCTGAGACCCTGTGGTTCTCAGAATTACTTACCTATATATGGCGGCCGACGTGGAGTCTTTAGTGGGTACAAATACCACATACATAACCCAGACTTTCCCGAAAACAGGGCACACTACCTGGCTCACAGGTTTTCTCCAAGGAAAAAAATAGGTAGGTATGTAGGTAAATGCAAGTAGTCACATCCATACAATTCATCATTCATCATATTAAT
Source organism: Epinotia bilunana (assembly GCA_947049275.1). NCBI lineage: Eukaryota > Metazoa > Arthropoda > Insecta > Lepidoptera > Tortricidae > Epinotia > Epinotia bilunana. The sequence goes on along the minus strand of OX346266.1, from coordinate 16,345,558 downwards.
AAGTTGAACTTGTTAGGTACTACTCCGTCACGCCGTATTGCAGTTAGCCGATATGTCCGGTACTTACATCTACAGTGTAAGGTGTAAGTTACACCGTGTAACGTGCACCAGTAGTCTGATCTGACTGTACTCGTATGCAATCTCACAAAGGTACAGTAAAAGTTACCTAAGTACCTGTCATATACACTATACCTACACGTAAGTTAGACATGTGGTTAGGTAGGTACTTACTTAAAAAAAGGATACGAGCCTACGACCCTACGTACTTAACACTTTGCCTGTATCTGCCATTTCCATTGGAATTTTGTATTTTTTTATGTCAATATCATTACTTAGGTACCTATGTTGATTCGTACTAGGTAGGTAGCTGAATGCCGCAAACTAAACCTTTAAGTAGGTATTTAACTATGCGGCAAGCCGGAATTGCCTAGAAACATTTAATTTATCCACTAAATACAGGTTAATTCGGCACATTCTTTGTAACTCCGTTGCGCATACAACGATCACGAAATAAACAGAAAAAATAATCGCAAACACTACCAACGAGAAATGTTGCCTTTCAAAGGGAAATAGCGAATGGCACGCCGCGAATCGAGGTCAAACAACGCTACACAGTCCCTCTACAATAGCTATAGCCTCAAGCAGGCGTGATTCAGTTAGGTTAGGTTCAATTTGGATAAAACAAATCATTTAACTTACGCGCACCGCTCGCATATAGTTTTACCGTTAAGATTCGCCTCAACGGCAATGCTGTCACGACCTGTCGAATTCACTCACACAAACACAACCCGCTACGTAGTAAACGTCATAACCTACGTTTACACTGGTAATTACACCATTTAACAACGTTTCTCCACTTTAACAACAGTATATCACACGCGGAACAACTAAATCTTTCACATATCACAGGCACAGGGCTCTAAGAGCCCTAGAACTATATAAAAACCCATATTTTTAGGCAAACACAGCCTAATCACCACTCCTTTTCTCTCACGAATTTCTATGATAGCGAACCGAACAGCTGCCGTGCGTGGTCGACCAAAACAAAGACTGGTAGTGTCATCTGTGTGCAACTTGTAAAAGATCACACGGTGGGAAGGGAAGTATGAATACGGAGAACTATCGCGGAGTATCGAGGCACCGTGTTTTGCGCCATCTGTGACACATCACAGATGGCGCTTTTCTCAAATCTGTGTACTTTGAGATAAAACACGAATTTAAGCTATATTTATTTAATTTTGTAAAGTGCAAGTTTATATAAGGAGTATATAATGATACCACATATAAATACTTCTTAAAAATTCACATTAAAAAAAAGATGTAGGTACTGAACAAGTTTATTCTTGAGCAAAGTTCCCTCAAGTTATTTAGAATAGAACATGTAAAAATTGTACATGCATTAAATATCTTTATTTAAAGTATTTTTGGTGTATACTGTATAGAATTTCTCCGATTCAGAAATGAAATACAAAAGGATGATTTAAAAAATGTTTACCACGGTGAACATTGTTGCATAAATGGTTAGATCAGGTTTTTCTAAAAAGTTTGCATTAATTAGTTAATAAAAACAAAAAAGCTCCGCCATGACAGTGTTGATCACTGCCGTGACCAGGATTCGAACCTGGGTTACTACGGCCACAACGTAGGGTCCTAACCACTAGACGATCACGGCTATCGGAGCAAGTGAGCACCGGAACGAAATTTGCTATTGCTTTCGGACTGTGGCAAATGTGACGGTGACGTGACGTAACATTGAACATTGAACGTCATGCGCGCATTAAACCTTCGGTTTATTTTAGTTGCAGATATTGATGTAGTTGTATATTGTATTCATTGCAGATAAGGCAAAGATAACATTTAGACTATAATGTCAAAGATGCAAGATGTCAATGGGACGAAACTATGATGGAAGTAGGTTAGTTTTAAATAAAAATCTGTATTTGATTTTATTGTAAAGATGACTGAAGTTAATACTAATGTTAAATGTTGGGGGAATAATGGATGGAAATGTAGGTGTAGGTACAGTCGAGTTCCAAAATATGTGGACGAACAATGTGATGAAAAATATGTTTACACGACTTTATTTTCAATGTTGTTCGGAAGTTATTGAAGCTTTGGGAACGTACCTACATATATCTATGAAATCGACTGTACCTAGAGGCAATGTTCCTAGATGAAAATATAACGGGCTAAAAGGGAATAAGGTCAAGACGATTCGAAATAAACCATCGAGTAACACTTTCGCACGGACTAAAATGGAACAATTCACCAGAACCAGAAACCGACCGAATTCGCTATTCGCTAGGCGTGTAAGTTCATACTACTGCCCGCCTAGCGGGCTCAGCCGGCATCTGTCGTCTGAGGAGTAGAGAGCAAACTACCATATATTAACCAGTATTCTCGCGACCATGGATGCTGCAACACGTCCGAAACGTCGATATATAAATTAATATAAGTATGGGTACGCGATTCAGTCACGCTTATTTAATTAGTAATTAATAAAATGCAATACTCGAAAGACATGTTACATGTGTACCTACCATATACCTATATTCTAAGCTAAAGCGATATCTGGTGCTGCGGCTCCCACATACCTAACCTTAAGCATGCTCGGCGAGAACACAAATAAAACTGTCTATAGTCAACCGTCGTTAGTTTCACTTGTTATTTTATTAATAAACATTATTTGAACGTGCATAAAATAACGATGTTATTTCGCAGTGCAGTGTTATTATTAAATCTAGTAGTTGCAAGGACTGCAGTCAACGTTACTTTGGATGAGGATGACAGTGATATTAGTGATATTGATGTAAGGTATTCCTTATGGCCGTCGACATCTAATAGTGTATACACTATTCATGGGTCTCGTATACAGGATAAGGGATACTCTAGTACCGAATATGATGCCCAACCAGATAAAGCTCCCATTCATGCTCTGAGCGGTCCGAGAGTGCTGAGGGCCTCCTTAGGGATTGGAGGACTAGTAATACTAGCAATAGCTTGTTACTGCTTTATCAGCTAAGAAACTAAAAATGTAATGCTTAAAAAAAATTATACTCATCCTTAGGTTATGTTCCTTTGCCGTACCTTATAGTTCGTAAAGCCTTGTGATGATTTTATAGCCCGCTAGCTAGCAAAAGATTGTCGTGACCAGGCCTTTAAATACCGCTATTTTCGTATGGTGCTATCGTTTATAACGTAATTTTTTTAGAAAGCGTTATACTCAAAACGATATTTTGACGCGCTGTATAGCGGTATCCACTATAATATAATAACGATATAACGATATGGCTAGCCCTTTCTCGCATTAATTATCGCCTACTCCCGCGATGTCACCGCGGCTCGCATTTTGAAACGATATTATGACGTTATTCGACCGTATTTTATAATGTTATGATTTATGATATTCAACCAATCCAATGTATTGATATTGGCGCCCCCACAAGGTGGACTGATGACCTGGTAAAGGTTGCTGGAGGCCCCTGGATGAGGGTGGCGCAGGACCGGTCACTTTGGCACTCTTTGGGGGAGGCCTATGTCCAGCAGTGGACGTCTTTCAGCTGATATGATGATGATGATGATGATATTCATTCTGTTACGATATTTATATCGTTATGGAGAATACTGATTTTGTTATAACGTAATTTTTCAACACTAAGTATATCGTTATAATATCGTTTTTATTCATAACGTTTTAAAGCCCAGGCCCCGTATCATGGTTGGGCTTATCACGCGATAAATGACAAGATAGAGCGTCCGTCACTGGCTGACACCGTTCGATAGAACGAGACTTAACACTCTATCTTTTCACTTATCGCGTGATGATAAGGCCAATCGCCCCACGTGCGATAACTTGTGAGAAGGTTCAGAGGCTCTGGTATAAGTTTTACCGAAACAAAACGTTACGACCGCGTTTGCGTTTAGCTGTCAAATCCCATACAAATTGAGGGTAAGACGCATACGCGATCGTAAAGTTTTGTTTCGCAAAAACTTATACTAGAGCCTCAGAATGTTGTGTCACGTCATGATGCTCGTGGACGTCAGCTGCGGCTCCGTCGGATACCAGCAGCAGCCTCCCACACGTAAGATATAAAAAAAATCAAATGTCATTTCCCCCCGATTCATTTTATCATCAAATGATAGGTAGTCAATCCAATGTTATGACGAAATAAATACGTCAGCTGACTACACACTGGTGGAAAGTCGGTCAGCTGGTCACACGAATATGTAGGTAAAACATTTTTTTTTTATTATTTCAATATATAAAATTTTCACAAGTAATCGCCAGAGGGGAATTGCCTGACAAAAAAATGCTCCTAGTTCGCGGGCTATTAGTTTAATAATAGGTACTAGTTTATATATCCCTCATTTTGCATCTGGAATATTTCAGAGATCAAAACTATCCCTTCTACTTACTTATACCACAGAATAAGTACTAGTACTTCGTGCAGAAGGTTCTCTGTTAACAAATTCCCTGTTTAGGTCCGCGAAACGTGCCTAAATGTGGCCATCTCTGTCTATCGCATTCGGTTCTCATCTCGGTTTGCAGTCGCCCTTGATGCGTATACTTAATGCGCTACATGACAATCTGCCTAAATTTAAATCTAAGGTGTTGCCGTACCCTAAATAATTATTGTGTTTCATTTGGTTTGTACTGTCTGTGTGTATATTTATTGCGTTTCATTTATTTCGACGACCGCTTTAGCCTAGTTGGTAGTGACCCTGCCTACGAAGCAAGAGGTCCTGGGTTCAAATTATTTATTTGTGTGATGAGCACGAATATTTGTTCCTGAGTCATGGATGTTTTATATGTATTTAAGTATTTATTTATCTATGTAAGTATGTTTATCGTCGTCTAGTACCCATAGCACAAGCTTTGCTTAGTTTGGGACTAGGTCGATTTGTGTAAGATTGTCCCCTTATATTTCATTAATTTATTCATTATTATTTTATTGACATAATATGTAGTTGATGATTTCACTAGTTTTATTCTAATATTTTTGTGAATTTTGTTTCGTAAGACAAAGTAAATAGTTAATGATTAGCTATTTAATATTGTTATTACTACTTTCATATAAAAATAATAATAATAATAAATAAAAATTGAATAGTTTCACAAAGTAGAATCGCAATGAATAATAATTTATAATTAAGTCTCTACTGTACTACGCTTTGTACCTACTCTCTAATTAGTCAATGCTATGTACTCCGTAATTGTCGCATATATCAGTAGTAAATGCCTTTTAAGATTAAATTAAGTCAATGATGTATTATATGTGATGTGGATATACTTATATAAATAAATAAATAAATAAACGCGCTCTTTCAGGGGCGGAGCCTTATAGCTAGGGTTGCCGCCAGCCCCAGCTATTAAATAATACGTTACTAGCGATCCGCCCTCGCTTCGCCCCGGGCACTAAAAAAACGTAATAAATAATTAACTTTAAAAACAAAGTTTTAACCGACTTCAATTTAGTACTCCGCCAAGCCATGAGAACATTTCCAAATTTATTTTCCAATTTACCACATGAGCTGATTTCCGAGAGCAAATGCGTTGATTATTAGGGAAAAAACCCAATCGCTGTATGTGGCCCGATAATATTTGAGGACTTCCGTCGATTCCACAAGGACCACCTTTGTCATTTCATTAGTTGCTATTTCAACGAAATCTTATCAGAATCTGTGACGTACATTTGTACTTTTAAGTACATCATTGAGGAGTTCCATAAGTCATCTGTGGTCTTCATCATTAATTCCACTCCACCAAATTTATGATAACCGGGTGTAAATACACGAGTTAAAATAGAAAATACCAAAATCACAACACGCCCCAACGAGCAAAAAGCGGTTTTATAATTATCCTAAGACCAATTTTCAATAGACTTATACCGAACTAATAAGCGCTTACAAGCCCGGAAAAGGGCCCACTTTATTAGTGTATTCAGTTTTTTAACAGTCTAATAGTACCCTCATGGAATTCAACTCACGACTGTAACAGCCGTGTAGCGGCATTTTGTAAAACCGTACACTCCTACGAAATCTATTATTAGTCTCTTATAAAACTAAACTAGATTGTTATGCACTTTGTAATTCTTCTACAAGTTCTTACTCATTCATTTCGTTCAATCATTCAGTTATCAATTTTGAGATTGGGAGTTTTGCACGCTCCTTGTAATCGTGAAAACTTATTAAAATACTTTATAATATTTTGGATATTATATTAAGTAAGTCATATTATATTTTTTCAGTGTTCGTTATTTCATGTTGTTAATCATAAACGTACAGGGAACTCGTATTTTTCGTGCAACATACCAAGTTGCTGGTTAAAATTTTAAAGCCCCTCTTAAACTAAGCAATTATACATTCGAGTATTCATTATTTTAAAATAACAAAATGTTCCCCATCAGTCTTTTTGGGTAGCCATTTTAGGCTAGGATTTCGAAGTGTGTTACAATACCACTATTGACAAACTCGGTTCTATAATGTCCCATAGTCACGCATTCACTCGCCATGTTGTTATCATTTGGGGACCCGTGATGAAATAAGAAAAAACGGTAAATATACAACGTGTTATTGAAAAAACACGTGTAGGTGGTGTTTGTATTCATGAATATAAGCAGGTATGTATGTATTTATTGAAGTTTGGGTACTTAATATTGTTTTGAGTTACTTCGCTTTTGTTGTAATATTAAGAGTAAAAGTTGGTCATATTCATCATGCGTTCAAGAGAACCTAAGTGGTTTGGTGTTACTTCAATAAATAATAATTATAATTATAAATCAGCCTATATACGAAAAAAAAACCATCTTTGGTATGTCATTGAATACATCTATCTATGCTGTACTATGTAAGTAGTAGCGAGTAGTAGCTGCAAAAATTGGCTTGTTTTGTATCGGGAAAAAAGTTAACAGTTTGTATGGGGAAGTCAAAAATTTATTTTGAAAGTTGTTCAGTTTCGTTGACTGAACAACCCCTTTCAGTTTTCGGTACAACATCGTTAACGAACAAAAATAAACATATACCACCACATAATAACATCCATGATTCAGGAACAAACATTCGTATTTATCACATAAACATTTGCCCATGCGGGATTCGAACCCGCGACCTCTGCATCTTAACGCAGGGTCACTGACCACTGAACCAAACGGGATGTCAATGTTATTAGGTGTATATTTGATTTTATTCCTAATGTTTGTAAGTGTCAACGAGCTGGAGCAATGGCTAAGATGTTTCTAGATATCGACCATAAAGGTCCATTTGACCAAAAAGGATTACCGTGTATTAAAAAAAAATACCTTGGATTGCAACGCATTTTGTACTGTCAGACAAATGCTACGGCTGTGTTCATGAAGTTTCTAAAGACAGGCCATTACATTTCATTATGAATAATTTTTAAGGGTTCCGTCGCCAAATGGCAAAAAACGGAACCCTTATGGATTCGTCATGTCTGTCTGTCTGTCCGCCCGTATGTCACAGGCATTTTACTCGAAAGCTATAAGGTATATTTGAATAAAAATTTGAGGATTGGTGTATTTCGTTAGCCGCTACATAGTTTTGTATTTAAATTACTAAAAAAAAACTTTTACGGGTGCACTCCATACATAAAACTGAGTCAAAATTTTTTTTAATTGTCAGCTTACGTGTGGCACATCAATCGATAGGCCTTTTAAAATAAGGGTTCTTAGCAATTTTTTTGATAAAGTGAATAGAGTCGGAGATAATCGCCCCGAAAGTCACTTAAATCTCCCCCCCATTTTTGAACCGTGTATTTTAAAAATATGAAAAAAATCATGGACATAGGAATTATTAAATTATTTCAGAGAAAATTGTTTTGAACAAGATCGGTTCAAAGGTTTTCGAGATATTTCAAAAAAACTGCCTTCCTTAAAGAAAAGGGCTTAAGTGCCATTTTAGTAATGATACGACCTTTTTAATAGTCACGGAACCCTTTGTTGTGCGTAGTCCGGCACGCAATTGGCCACTTTTTGTTATTATCTGAAGTTTGGTCTTCAACGTCAGTTTTACTCTCACTTGATGAATTAATACAAAATCTTTCTTCTGTATTTGAATCATAGTCCAATATACTATTAATTTGTGCGGAACCCACAATCAGGAACAGGTGGGAATGAAAATCAAAAGAACTATTTTGGCCTAAACCTCCTATTGCAAGGGTAAATAATCTTATAATGACAGCATTGAACATAGCTTGTATAAAACCATTACGCTTATAATAGCATGCTGCAAGTATGTTATTGGAAAAAGTAGTGTCATTAAGAGCGTTCATAAGCTCGTATAAAACTAGATTCAATTAAGACTTACAAATGCTTTTATAAAACTACTTTATTTGTAACAGGCTCAAATATTATACTTATAAGCGCTTATAAAACTAAGTAACAAGTGTAAATGGAATCAAGTGTATTTACACTTATAGGCAGCCTTAATAGGATATTCGGGTCTATAATAGCCTAATAAGCAATCTTAAAAGCGCTTACAAGTGCTACTTAGAAGAACGTTCATTCTTAAGTCTGATTGCTCTTACTGAAAGCTTTTACAAGAGGGTGCGTCTTATAGTGGTTTATATACATAGTTTTATAAGCGCTTAAAAGGCTAATTATCAGAGTAATCGTGATCAAATACTAAATAGCATGTCTGAGACGAATATAAGAGTAATTGCGAACGCCAAAATCAATATAAGAATCTTATAAGTGTCTTATTCCTATAACATATGTGATCTGAGACTATTTTGCTTGTTCGGGCGTGCCTAATATAATTGAAGAGTTCCCTCAGTTCCTCATGGATCCCATCATCCAATTGAATTTTTGAAAAAAATGGGACCCACCTGGAACTACCTACTTACAAACAAAAAAAAGAATTTACGAATCGGCTCATCAATGACGGAGTTCTGAGGTAACAAACATTAAACATAATATAAAAAAAAAAAAGAATAATACAACCGAATTGAGAACCTCCTTTTTTTGAAACCGGTTAAAAATAGCCTATGTTCTAATGTAAATTGACTATAAAACGTGTATAAATCAACACTACAGCAGAGTTCAGTGATACGCTAGATGTTTCGTGGTCTGTTTATTTTCAGCAAGTGACAATACATAGGAACGTAAACAAACGGTTTCTAAGTATATTTAAATCGTGACAGGCATGTCGTAATAACGATTACTTATGGCCAGCAGATACATATGCGATAATGCTCCAATATGTTCATCAGGGATAATGTCGGCTTCTAATGGCAAAAGATTTTTTCAAATCGGTCCAGTAGTTTCGGAGCCTATTCAATACAAACAAACAATGAATCAAATCTTTCCTCTTTATAATATTAGTGTAGATAATATAATAGTGTATTCATTAGTACCTAATTATTTAATTAACAAAATTTTTAATTGAGCGTGAACAATGTGTTATTGCTTTAATTCAAACAAAATTGATAGGTAGGTACCTATGCAAAAATAGACTTCAACGCCCTAGCCTATACTTCGTCTCAAGTATCGCAATATACTTAATAAATACGTATTACGTATCATCAGTATCATCACAGTTTACAGAAAGACACACTATCGCACCTATCACTGCAATATCACATTTTGTCGATCTCTATACCCACAATTATGCTAAAAGCGGCGCTGGAATATACGTTTCATGTGCTCTGTCTACCCCGTTTTGGGAATAAAGGCGTGTATGTATGTATGTATGTATGTATGTACACTTTCGCATTTAAAATATTACAAGTAGGTAAGATTATAAATGATTTATTGATTAGGTACCTATCTAGATGTATAATGTTGCCATTGTTGACTACTTATATCATGCATTTGCTGCAATAGGAAAAACCAAACCATAGGAAACTGGGCAAACCAATAACGATATTAAAACTAGCTTGGTATCGTTACGTGTTTAATTTAAATATGTACCTATACTATTTTTCATCTTATTCCCCAGACTTAAGTTCCCAAATGTATGCATGTTTTTAGACTCGACGGGTGTACAGTCGATGTCAGGTGTGTTTACAGGTTTGCACGTCACTCCTTTGTAATAGGCGAAAACTGTAGAAGTACATACATACTTACACATATTATCTTAACTTAACCTTATACAAGTTCATCAGATTTTGAATTTTCACCACTCTTAAATTTAATAACCGAACATTTAAAGAAGCAAAAACAAAACATTCAGCACTACATTAAGTTAAAGCAATTGTAGACATTATCATAACATAAATGATTTATTAAGATTACTTCCAAAAATAAACCGTTTTTTATTTCGCTTAGTTATTTATTATAAAATCATTTCTAAGCGGAGTCAACCCTAGCTTCGATTGGCCGGCACGAGCGGGCAACGACCCGCGCTTTCAAGGTCGCTTTGTAGGCATGCAAAACGGTAGGTATTCCCGTTTTTATTTGGCCTTGAGTATCTGTTCGTAGAACTATTATATAATCTGTGTCGAAGTCAAGGGCCAAAAAAGGACGTCGAGTAATCTCTATGTAGGAAATAGAGGGATGGCGACCACTCTGGAATTGGTAACTTTAGAGCCGCGGACATTAAAATTCCTCTGTTTATTTATAATGTGCAGAAGTCGAGATTAGATGTGAAACTGGAAAAAAATGTTATGAAACGCTATAAGGAGTAGGTATGACGCCTATAAAGTATTTGTACTTACCCAAGCATAAATATTTATTAAAGATGATTTATGGCTTGATGGAGTAGCGTTTCGCGGCCGTTATCAGCCCCCCTTTTCTGTAACTTGTTTTAAGTTCACCTCAACGTTCACCCACAAATACATCTTGATACGGCGATGCGTGGTAACTACCTAAGCGTAGGTAGAGGTCTAGTTTCGTGACGGGTGACCGGCGGGGTTAGTCGCATTAGCGCGTAGCGAATAACAGCCCTGCACGTTTATCATGAGACGGCCGCGACGTACTCTCGATTTTTCTCGCACTATACCTCTTGTTCCAAGTGTTCTAATAAGAGAGAGACGGATAGTGCGAGAAAAATCGAGAGAGGTCGCGCGCCGTCTCATGATAGCCGTCCAGGAAGAGGTGCGCGACGCTCCTCTCGCGTGTGCGCGACAGCCCCAGCCGCATTCTGAGCGCATTGGCGTGCCGATGGGATAGCCCTATATGGTGGCCCGCTGGATAAGTGTGCATGCACAATAAGCACGGTGTTGTTGTTAAATTATGTTATGTTGTTTATTCTATATTATTATTGTAACCTACTAACACTTAGATTCATAAGCACACAACTGTAATACTAACACTTTATGGGTTCTATGCCTGAAATAAATAAATGAATTAAATTGAAAATAACGACCGACAGGCTACCACTTTGTCCAAGAGTGGGTATTTATTTATATTACACTTGTTGCGGGTAGGACCACATCGCCGACAAACCACGGCTTCGAAGAGGAGACAGTTCTGTATCGCATTTTCTATCACTTTCTATTCAGGCAACCGTAATCAACGCGCTGATTTTGTGGTCCAAATGCGCAGGAGTTTTGAGAAAATCTACCCTCTTTCTTTCTTTCTGCGTTCTAAGCTTAGGCTAAGTAGACATTACTAGTTACTAAGTAATAGTCGACCAACTTAAAATGTACTTGAAAAGGCCAACTTTCGTACTAATACGGCCGGCGCAACAGCACCATTTACTTGGCGCGTGCGTGTAACTAAGACAGACAGGCAACTACGGACGTTACGGAACCCTACACTGCGCGTCCACTGATACGTACTTGGCCGGTTTTTTCAACCAACGCGACTGGTGCAGAAATTGGCGATGTTCGTGATTTATTCGTGCGAACGTACATACGAACTTCGATATTCGATTTTCTTGGTAGTGCCACAGGTTGGTAAACTTGATTCGAGGACACAGAAGAGAATATTACCTGTTGGGGTTCATAACGTAAAATAAAACATGAAAAAATCATTGCTATCGTTTATTGATTTAAAATACAAAACTTAGTGACATAAAGCTCCTATGATCCTTTTATTGTTACAGTGCCCGCGAACTGACAATCCGATAGGAAATAAACATTAGCTTTCTCGCTCGCACTCAACAGCACTCCTGTTCCATCCATTCAACTGTCACAGTACAAATAAATAGTATAGGTAGTATATTACATACAAACAAACATCTAGGGCCATCTCAAGTAAATGAATAAGTTGGAGCTATTCAAGTGTTGGTGTTTCTCTTGCTTCCCAGTAGTCGTGCACGTCACGGCAGATTCCCATCATCTTTACGAGGTAGAAATAAATATAACATTATTACAAGGAACAATAATCTTATGAACATAAATCGTACTTACACTAAACAAGATTTGCTACAATGTCAAATAGACGAACACATTATCCAAGAAAATCAAAAAATAAAGCTATTTCATGGTTGGAAACCTGCCTTAGAATTTGTTGCATCTTCTATTATAGAAATTAACATACTGTCACACCTATTCCACATACTCATTTCTATCAACCTTATATCTCATGAAGCAGAAAAGTATTACGGTAAATATTACACTATCAGAATGTTTCTTTACATAACAGCGAGATTAGAAATAGATTCAAATCTACAATGTAATAGAAATCCAACTACAAAATAGACAGAGCATTGAGAAGTGGTAAAATAATGTCAGAAAATACTTTAATGCTTCATGCCTGTGAACAAAACTGCACCATACAATCGTAAACTTAAACTTTCGAGAGGGAGTTATATAAAAAATCACGGCAACGTATGCAGTACGAAATACCTGCATTCGATTGCATATCTCGTTTTAGCGGCTTTATTTCAAATATTCAGTCAATGATTTCAATTATTGAACTAAATAGAATTGAACTTAGAATTTCCTAAATCACGTTTTGTTTCACAATAAAGTCGCTAAAGTCGGGGCCCGCCTCGGTGCGCCTTCGCCCTTGGACTGCTCCCATAGGAGCGGAACTCGTCAACTAATTATCACGTTATGTACAAATTATGTCGAATATGCGATTACGGATTCATCAAAAATAAACCTTGTGTTACATATGAATACGGCGCGAAGTCGGACGCGGCCGCGGGCCACCATTCGTAAAAAGTCCCGGCACAATAAGGCAGTGATTCAGTGTACGCTATACAAAATATCTCCGTTACAAAGTTTCAACCAGTCTGTTACAATGAGGTTAGTCTATTGTAGATTCAAATCCAAAAAGGTTGAACAAGTCATAATTAAATTTATTAACTCCTATCTGAAATACCAAAAATTTTATATATGATTCAACATTCTTCGTAACCTACAAGTACATTTTGTGTTTTATAGAATTACCTATCGCTACTCCTGTTTACACGTCCTCTGAATATTCCAATGGGTCAAAAATAAATGAGCTTCGACGTGGTACACCGTTGAGGCTTCAAGCACAATTTAGTTAGGAAAAGACATTTATACAACTCTGAAATGCGAGGGCATCGGTTACACTCCGCCGTCCCGAGCGAAGTCGAGCGGAATCGGTGCGTTTACAGAGTAATAAATACATTTCAGATTATCTATTTCAGCGTCGCTTACAAAAAAAAGTCTTGGCCCTTTTTGTTTCAGTCATCAGTTGCCGACACTTTAAAAATATAAAGCTTGCGTTAATTAAAATCGAATGAAAGCCTAACTAGCATAGATCGTAACTAAACTATAGATTAACCAGTTTAAGTCGCAGTCTGTAATCCATTAGTCGGTTTCCTAAATTTTATATACAATATTTATTTTCTACCATATTGCGTCCTTGATATGCATTGCGTAACAATAAAAAAACCTAGCTTTCATGCCGACGATGCTCCATCGCGGCGGGAGGCCCGGCGGCGCCGCCCGGACGTTCTCTAAGTACTGTCGAGAAGCGATTACAAATACATGTTACAAAGTAACAAGTCACAGTTATATTTTCTTTACAGTCAGACTTATCGCATTAAATAAAAATATAGAATTATAAATATGGGTTCAGTCCGGGGGCCGGCTGGCGGCCCCTCGAGTTCACGTCGCACTCACTCGCGTCCGGCGAATTAAACTAGTACGCTTAGTGTACAGGATCACTTATTTTAACTATACAGGTTGTCTTTTAGAGCACTGCGTGGTCGGTGGTCGGCGGTCGGCGGTCGGCGGTCGGCGGTCGGCGGTCGGCGGTCGGCGCTCGCTCGCCGCTAGTGTATGGCGACGGGGCTGACGGCGCGCGCGCACACCAGCAGCTCGTCGCCGCGCTCCACGTCCATGCGCTCGCCCCACGCGCCACCCAAGCCCACGCCCACGCCCACGCCCACGCCCACTCCCACGCCGCCCACGCCCACTGCGCACAACACATTCACGTTATGCCTAGGACAGTTACACACGCATTAGTTGGGGGTCGGTGCACAAGACGCACGAGACCGCGACGAGGGAGATATATTTTAGTCGCATCTTTTCTCGCAAGTCGCGCCGGTCTTGTGTCACCCGTGCTGGTTAGAAACACATTTTGGCAACGATTGCGGCCGAAGCCACGCGGCGAGTCCTGAGTCCGCGATGAGCAAGAGTACCTTGACACTTAGTACTCATCGCGGGCAGTCGCAAAGAAAGCTTCAAATTGCATATTTAACGCTCTCGCCTTATTGCTTGTCTTACTAGCTGCTTATCGTAGACGCAGAAAGTGCCGCGTCAGTGTAACTTTGGCCTTAAGAGTGCCATGGAATTCTTGTTAAGAGTCCGCAGTAAGCTCGATTCTCCATACAAACGTAGTTACGCTCTCATTTTAAAACTAAATGTTGGATTGTAACGAAACTTTGCATATACAATGAAATGAGATATATCTGTGTCTGTAATTAGTTTATGTAGCGTCAGATACCATAGCAAAAAAAAATACAGCGAATTTAAGTTTTTCATACAAAACTTGCTTTTGCTGTATTTTGTTTGTTTTATAAACTGCAACCATATAAACTAATTACTGACATAGATATACCTCATGTCATTGTATATGCAAAGTTTCGTCAAAATCCAACACGTAGTTTTAAAATGAGAGCGCTACGTTTGTATGAGAAGGTGAAATTAAGCCGAGCTTACTGCGGTAACTGATTTAAATAATAATTTGCATAAACTTTACAGCAACAATGAACATTCATGCGCTGATTCAAGAAAGTAATTCACAACTCCATCGTACTCTCCAAAACGTCACCAAATTTGACATTGTTTTATACTACGCTAAATTCAGGGCCCTCTAAGATAATACATAACTACAGAACATATCAAACTAATAAAACCATGAGGCCCCCGGATACTACGTAGTCTAAAACACATGGTTTTGCGCCGTTCGATTCATTTAACATCCTCATCTTCCAAAACAAACGCTTAATAATAAATATTGACAACTAAGGTCTGAATTAAAATTGAAATTTGGACAGAGCTGATTCGAATAGAACGGCCATTCCATGTAACTGGTAAGTTTGCATAATAGAAACTAGAACAGTTTGAAATAAGACAAATAATAGTACTTATATTATTTAAACGATTGGGGAATTTCTATCTATAAATAGTGCAAAATTCTAATAAGTTTTTTCTCTCTTGGTAATAGTGTAATTTGTATCGTTATTAATCTCTGAGGAGTTATTCTTGTATTACTACAACACGTGCATTACAACAATTATAGACTTGCCACTTTGCTAATACAATTCTTCCTGGATTTATAATTTAACATTATTTCCTACCTAACAATGAAACCTCAATAATAAGTAAAGTTTATGTGCGTGAAAGGATATATTTTAAATAAGGTTAAGCTTGAAATCAAGTTCCGGACATATTTTATGCGGTAGGTGTGTATGGTTTCATTATCATGAAACTTGACTTCAAGCTCAACCGTATATGTGAATCGAAACCTAATAAAATAAATAATACAGCATTATGAAATCGTTTATGGCATAAAAAGTTAAAGACTAAAGGGTTTTGAAGTTCAAGTCGCAGTGTATAAACTGTTAAACAAAACAGCCTATTACACAACGCCTTGTACAGTCGCTATCAAACCTATGTATACATTTTTGGCCTTATTTGAGACGAATAAGGTGCAAAAGTGTAAACATATCTGTGACGCCGACCGTACGTTAAACACGCAACATAAAATATGTGAGTAAGAATCAAATCTGTTGTCTATAAAGCAGAGTTGACTCTAAAGCTGCGGTCATATAGCCATTGAGACGGAGGATTTCTATTTGACGCGGTATATCTTTGAATCCTCATTTGGTTCTACCATTAATGATTGTGGTACAATACCTACGCCCGAAACTGTAAGAGTAAGTCCTGGCAAAAGACGCAAGCAAAAAACTACCTCATACTAAGAGCACAAAGTCGTGTTTTGCTTGCGTTCGTTTGACAGAATTTCCTGTTACAGTTTTGGATAGAGTATAACTTGAATATTTGTGATCCTTATATTCCAATGAGATGAGGTCTGCTAATGGTTTGTTTGTAGTCTCGTGGCATATATGAGGGCAGCCCGGTGAAGCCATGCAAACGATCATGCGTCGCGGTCGACACAGGGAGGGGTTACGTTGATAGTAAAGTCAGACCTGGCTCTTTAGGCCCATTGGGCGGCTAGTGGTGCGAGGGCCCGCCGGCCCGCTCTAGTCATCGCGGATCCGAGCTATCTGCCACCGGAACATTCACATTATTACGTCACATACAAGAACAGGGACAGGCCACACTCAAAAGGGGATTGGTTTCATTATGAGAATAGGCATTTTAAGCGCATAATTTCTAATTTCTGGTCTAAGTAACGATGCAGTTACACATAACATTTTAGAAGAAAGTGGGCGGTTCTGGAAGCCAACACCTGGGGATTTGACATGTATTTAATTTTGGAAAAGAGGTCATGTTCCATCTGTTTGTTATCGCGAAATAGTTTTGCTTCTGCTTCTGTTGCTAAATCAACATATATTATTTATTCTTCTTCTCTCAGATGGAACCTTTTAGTTAGTTCATATGAAATGATGAAAGCATTTGATGTGTTAGCGGAACACGACACAAGCTTGAAATGATTGATGTTAGGCTTAAAATGTACCTACTTATAAACAGATAGTATAACAATACTTTATTTCTTCGCTTCTTCAGATAAAAAGTACAACACACAACATGTTTAGACAGGGGCAATCAACGACACTTTTTGCTCTCATTTTCCACTAACTTTATAATTTAAGTTGAAAATAGATAAATTAATCTAAATATAAAATTGGGTAAAATTCAGAGAGATCATTTACGAACAAAATTCTTATATGTCAACTTTATGCACAAGGCAAGACTCGGCATGATAGCTCCGTCGCGCCGCTCTGTATAATCCGCGCTTTAATAATGTACAGCAAACAGTATCGTCCAGTAGGCCCTTCCCTAGAACAGTGAACTAACCGTGCTGGTGATGTGACTGCGCCTGCTGCGTGTTGGTGGACTCGTCCGCGGTCCGCTTGAAGAAGTTGTGTTGTAGCGCGTAGTACGGCGTCACGCGCTGCTTGGGGTCGTACTCTAGCATACGAAGAATAAGGTCCTGGAAATGATGTGTTCAACGTTATGGCACATGCTAAAATTTATCTTTAGATGCCATTTTGAAAAATGAAAAGTCCATGATAAGTTCGTCGTAACTAATAATAATAACTTACTATGGTACTAAGTGATAATGATAACTTGCACGATTTATGATGGGTTGGGTTGGGGGATCTGGAACCCATCGGGAGATTTAACAGAGATAATAATCTTGTCATAATTAAATCACACTAAAATCTTACAAATTATTCCAAAGTAACGAGGTATAAGTACGGGCGACCTCCCAAGGGGCTGAACACCTTTGACACGGTCGCATTAACGTCATGCTTATGTTAGCATACAAAGTTATGAAATGAGTGAAAGCGACAAGGTTGAGCTACACCGCGTGCCGCCCTTCCACGTCGGAGGAGACCGCTGTGTACATGTCCTGGGTCTCGCTCACCTTAAACTTAAGATAGTCGGAGACGGAGTGTCCGGGCTCGCCGCGGCGGCGCGCGGCCGGCCCGCCGCCCTCCACGCCCAGCAGCTCGTGCAGCCGCCGCGTGCCCGCCGACCGGTACTTCCTGGGACTGCTGTGTACATGTCCTGGGTCTCGCTCACCTTAAACTTAAGATAGTCGGAGACGGAGTGTCCGGGCTCGCCGCGGCGGCGCGCGGCCGGCCCGCCGCCCTCCACGCCCAGCAGCTCGTGCAGCCGCCGCGTGCCCGCCGACCGGTACTTCCTGGGACCGCTGTGTACATGTCCTGGGTCTCGCTCACCTTAAACTTAAGATAGTCGGAGACGGAGTGTCCGGGCTCGCCGCGGCGGCGCGCGGCCGGCCCGCCGCCCTCCACGCCCAGCAGCTCGTGCAGCCGCCGCGTGCCCGCCGACCGGTACTTCCTGGGACCGCTGTGTACATGTCCTGGGTCTCGCTCACCTTAAACTTAAGATAGTCGGAGACGGAGTGTCCGGGCTCGCCGCGGCGGCGCGCGGCCGGCCCGCCGCCCTCCACGCCCAGCAGCTCGTGCAGCCGCCGCGTGCCCGCCGACCGGTACTTCCTGGGACCGCTGTGTACATGTCCTGGGTCTCGCTCACCTTAAACTTAAGATAGTCGGAGACGGAGTGTCCGGGCTCGCCGCGGCGGCGCGCGGCCGGCCCGCCGCCCTCCACGCCCAGCAGCTCGTGCAGCCGCCGCGTGCCCGCCGACCGGTACTTCCTGGGACCGCTGTGTACATGTCCTGGGTCTCGCTCACCTTAAACTTAAGATAGTCGGAGACGGAGTGTCCGGGCTCGCCGCGGCGGCGCGCGGCCGGCCCGCCGCCCTCCACGCCCAGCAGCTCGTGCAGCCGCCGCGTGCCCGCCGACCGGTACTTCCTGGGACCGCTGTGTACATGTCCTGGGTCTCGCTCACCTTAAACTTAAGATAGTCGGAGACGGAGTGTCCGGGCTCGCCGCGGCGGCGCGCGGCCGGCCCGCCGCCCTCCACGCCCAGCAGCTCGTGCAGCCGCCGCGTGCCCGCCGACCGGTACTTCCTGGGACCGCTGTGTACATGTCCTGGGTCTCGCTCACCTTAAACTTAAGATAGTCGGAGACGGAGTGTCCGGGCTCGCCGCGGCGGCGCGCGGCCGGCCCGCCGCCCTCCACGCCCAGCAGCTCGTGCAGCCGCCGCGTGCCCGCCGACCGGTACTTCCTGGGACCGCTGTGTACATGTCCTGGGTCTCGCTCACCTTAAACTTAAGATAGTCGGAGACGGAGTGTCCGGGCTCGCCGCGGCGGCGCGCGGCCGGCCCGCCGCCCTCCACGCCCAGCAGCTCGTGCAGCCGCCGCGTGCCCGCCGACCGGTACTTCCTGGGACCGCTGTGTACATGTCCTGGGTCTCGCTCACCTTAAACTTAAGATAGTCGGAGACGGAGTGTCCGGGCTCGCCGCGGCGGCGCGCGGCCGGCCCGCCGCCCTCCACGCCCAGCAGCTCGTGCAGCCGCCGCGTGCCCGCCGACCGGTACTTCCTGGGACCGCTGTGTACATGTCCTGGGTCTCGCTCACCTTAAACTTAAGATAGTCGGAGACGGAGTGTCCGGGCTCGCCGCGGCGGCGCGCGGCCGGCCCGCCGCCCTCCACGCCCAGCAGCTCGTGCAGCCGCCGCGTGCCCGCCGACCGGTACTTCCTGGGACCGCTGTGTACATGTCCTGGGTCTCGCTCACCTTAAACTTAAGATAGTCGGAGACGGAGTGTCCGGGCTCGCCGCGGCGGCGCGCGGCCGGCCCGCCGCCCTCCACGCCCAGCAGCTCGTGCAGCCGCCGCGTGCCCGCCGACCGGTACTTCCTGGGACCGCTGTGTACATGTCCTGGGTCTCGCTCACCTTAAACTTAAGATAGTCGGAGACGGAGTGTCCGGGCTCGCCGCGGCGGCGCGCGGCCGGCCCGCCGCCCTCCACGCCCAGCAGCTCGTGCAGCCGCCGCGTGCCCGCCGACCGGTACTTCCTGGGACCGCTGTGTACATGTCCTGGGTCTCGCTCACCTTAAACTTAAGATAGTCGGAGACGGAGTGTCCGGGCTCGCCGCGGCGGCGCGCGGCCGGCCCGCCGCCCTCCACGCCCAGCAGCTCGTGCAGCCGCCGCGTGCCCGCCGACCGGTACTTCCTGGGACCGCTGTGTACATGTCCTGGGTCTCGCTCACCTTAAACTTAAGATAGTCGGAGACGGAGTGTCCGGGCTCGCCGCGGCGGCGCGCGGCCGGCCCGCCGCCCTCCACGCCCAGCAGCTCGTGCAGCCGCCGCGTGCCCGCCGACCGGTACTTCCTGGGACCGCTGTGTACATGTCCTGGGTCTCGCTCACCTTAAACTTAAGATAGTCGGAGACGGAGTGTCCGGGCTCGCCGCGGCGGCGCGCGGCCGGCCCGCCGCCCTCCACGCCCAGCAGCTCGTGCAGCCGCCGCGTGCCCGCCGACCGGTACTTCCTGGGACCGCTGTGTACATGTCCTGGGTCTCGCTCACCTTAAACTTAAGATAGTCGGAGACGGAGTGTCCGGGCTCGCCGCGGCGGCGCGCGGCCGGCCCGCCGCCCTCCACGCCCAGCAGCTCGTGCAGCCGCCGCGTGCCCGCCGACCGGTACTTCCTGGGACCGCTGTGTACATGTCCTGGGTCTCGCTCACCTTAAACTTAAGATAGTCGGAGACGGAGTGTCCGGGCTCGCCGCGGCGGCGCGCGGCCGGCCCGCCGCCCTCCACGCCCAGCAGCTCGTGCAGCCGCCGCGTGCCCGCCGACCGGTACTTCCTGGGACCGCTGTGTACATGTCCTGGGTCTCGCTCACCTTAAACTTAAGATAGTCGGAGACGGAGTGTCCGGGCTCGCCGCGGCGGCGCGCGGCCGGCCCGCCGCCCTCCACGCCCAGCAGCTCGTGCAGCCGCCGCGTGCCCGCCGACCGGTACTTCCTGGGACTGCTGTGTACATGTCCTGGGTCTCGCTCACCTTAAACTTAAGATAGTCGGAGACGGAGTGTCCGGGCTCGCCGCGGCGGCGCGCGGCCGGCCCGCCGCCCTCCACGCCCAGCAGCTCGTGCAGCCGCCGCGTGCCCGCCGACCGGTACTTCCTGGGACTGCTGTGTACATGTCCTGGGTCTCGCTCACCTTAAACTTAAGATAGTCGGAGACGGAGTGTCCGGGCTCGCCGCGGCGGCGCGCGGCCGGCCCGCCGCCCTCCACGCCCAGCAGCTCGTGCAGCCGCCGCGTGCCCGCCGACCGGTACTTCCTGGGACTGCTGTGTACATGTCCTGGGTCTCGCTCACCTTAAACTTAAGATAGTCGGAGACGGAGTGTCCGGGCTCGCCGCGGCGGCGCGCGGCCGGCCCGCCGCCCTCCACGCCCAGCAGCTCGTGCAGCCGCCGCGTGCCCGCCGACCGGTACTTCCTGGGACCGCTGTGTACATGTCCTGGGTCTCGCTCACCTTAAACTTAAGATAGTCGGAGACGGAGTGTCCGGGCTCGCCGCGGCGGCGCGCGGCCGGCCCGCCGCCCTCCACGCCCAGCAGCTCGTGCAGCCGCCGCGTGCCCGCCGACCGGTACTTCCTGGGACCGCTGTGTACATGTCCTGGGTCTCGCTCACCTTAAACTTAAGATAGTCGGAGACGGAGTGTCCGGGCTCGCCGCGGCGGCGCGCGGCCGGCCCGCCGCCCTCCACGCCCAGCAGCTCGTGCAGCCGCCGCGTGCCCGCCGACCGGTACTTCCTGGGACCGCTGTGTACATGTCCTGGGTCTCGCTCACCTTAAACTTAAGATAGTCGGAGACGGAGTGTCCGGGCTCGCCGCGGCGGCGCGCGGCCGGCCCGCCGCCCTCCACGCCCAGCAGCTCGTGCAGCCGCCGCGTGCCCGCCGACCGGTACTTCCTGGGACCGCTGTGTACATGTCCTGGGTCTCGCTCACCTTAAACTTAAGATAGTCGGAGACGGAGTGTCCGGGCTCGCCGCGGCGGCGCGCGGCCGGCCCGCCGCCCTCCACGCCCAGCAGCTCGTGCAGCCGCCGCGTGCCCGCCGACCGGTACTTCCTGGGACTGCTGTGTACATGTCCTGGGTCTCGCTCACCTTAAACTTAAGATAGTCGGAGACGGAGTGTCCGGGCTCGCCGCGGCGGCGCGCGGCCGGCCCGCCGCCCTCCACGCCCAGCAGCTCGTGCAGCCGCCGCGTGCCCGCCGACCGGTACTTCCTGGGACTGCTGTGTACATGTCCTGGGTCTCGCTCACCTTAAACTTAAGATAGTCGGAGACGGAGTGTCCGGGCTCGCCGCGGCGGCGCGCGGCCGGCCCGCCGCCCTCCACGCCCAGCAGCTCGTGCAGCCGCCGCGTGCCCGCCGACCGGTACTTCCTGGGACTGCTGTGTACATGTCCTGGGTCTCGCTCACCTTAAACTTAAGATAGTCGGAGACGGAGTGTCCGGGCTCGCCGCGGCGGCGCGCGGCCGGCCCGCCGCCCTCCACGCCCAGCAGCTCGTGCAGCCGCCGCGTGCCCGCCGACCGGTACTTCCTGGGACTGCTGTGTACATGTCCTGGGTCTCGCTCACCTTAAACTTAAGATAGTCGGAGACGGAGTGTCCGGGCTCGCCGCGGCGGCGCGCGGCCGGCCCGCCGCCCTCCACGCCCAGCAGCTCGTGCAGCCGCCGCGTGCCCGCCGACCGGTACTTCCTGAAACCGCTGCCACACACACACTGTTAACATCGCCCACAATTCTAAACAAACACTTAACACTAAACACACTGTCTAGTGGGAGTCAATAGAGACCGACGCCTTCCGCAGTGGCGGAACCAGGATTTTGGGTTGCTAGTAAGTCTTCACTACGTTTGGGCCCCTTAGCCTCCATTCTGGATCCTCTAGTGCCCATCCGCATTCTACGTTCGCAATAAATGGGAAAGCTCGTAATACAAAAGGAACGAGGAACGCTCTAGCCTGCCCTGATATACGTGACAAATGCGGGACGCGCCGTATCAGGGTGGCCGACAAAACTAAAGGCCCCGTCAGATCGGCCCCAGAAGCGGGATGGAGGTTGAGCAGTTTCAGCGCGGAACTGAATGCATGTAACGTTATGTTATGAGCTATGCCACATCAAGCGCGAGCCCGCCGCGGCACCGCGCAGCTTAGTCGACGACGTGAATTATACAGAGACGGCGTAAGGAGAAGGCGCGGCGCAGGCGCAGGCATGATGCCGCTGCAAACTATTGTAAGTGCAAAGAACTTCCTTGAGACCTTAATAATAATAAAATAATAAATCAGTCTATATACGTCCCACTGCTGGGCACAGGCTTCCTCTCATGGATGAGAGGGAACGGGCAGTAGTTCCCACGCTGGCCCAGTGCGGGTTGGGGACTTCACATACACCTTTGAATTTCTTCGTGGATGTATGCAGGTTTCCTCACGATTTTTTTTTCCCCTTCACCGAAAGCTAACAGTAAATATCAAATTATATTCCGTACAGTTCCGAAAAACTCATTAGTACGAGCCGGGTTCGAATCCACGACCGCCGTTTGACAGCCGCATGCCTGAACCGCTTAGCTGCCGTGGCTTTTTACACAATAACCTGTGACTGCGCCGCACCGCTTAATGTAATTCACGTCACACGTGGCCTATCAGGTGCGGCGCAGGCGTGGAACGCATACGGCACGGACGCGATGAAGAGGCGAGAGACGTTGGACCTTATTCCTTTGTACTAAGGCTCATGCCTTCGCTGCGCCTTCGCCGTCTCTGTATAATTCAAGCCTGGTCCATGCCGTATCAGATCCGTATAGCCGCGCCTTCACCTTACGCCGTCTCCGTATAATTCACGCCTAACACAGCACATAAAGTCCGTGCATTCAGTTTAGCCGCCTAAGGCTGCAATGAGGCAAACACCGTAGGTCGCGTCCGGCTTCCGCTGGACGCGGCTTCCAGCGCAAACTGCGATCGTTTTCTCGCACGCGCTAAATGTAAATGGACGTGAATATGGATGAACAAACAATTTTAAGAGTTCTTCTTGAAGAATTTATTGAAACAGAAGAGAAGAAAAAGGCGTCACGGCATTTTCGTGAAGAGAGAGGCTGAGTAATGGGTGAGGACCAAATTCTTGGCCAGTAGTTAGCCTGGTTGATCGCTAGTAGTTAAAAAGTTCCGTTGTGACACAAAAATTAGCCATACAATTCTATGGCTAATTTTTGTACTCGTTTATACTCGATGACAAAAACGCGACGTCCGTGCTGCCAGAATGCTCCGAAATGACTGCGTAAGCGGTCGGTACGACCTATGGACGCGGCGTGTCTGGCGTGTGAGAGAGACCGCTCTAGTGCATTTCCATAGTAAGCATTCGTACGTCGCGTACAGCGTCACGCTGGACGCGACCTATGACGCTTGTTGCAAACCACCGTTTCAGTCTCGATCTGACGCGGGCTTGGAATGAATATCCACGTTCGTATGTTTCACAACTCGCATACTTAAATTCAGCTATTATTACCCTTAAGCTATGTTATGTCTGCTCGCACCGCAACCAAACTATGGTTGTCAATTTGTCTGCTTTACGTTTCTAACGGAAGATCTTGGGATAAAGCTTACCTCCCGTCCTTCCCGTTGACTTTCTTCAAAACATATCCGCCGCCTTCTGACGCCGGTAGTTTGTCGAAGAATTTTCTGGTTTTGTGTGCCTGAAAAAGGTTTTTACCAAATTTTAATAACATATCAATACACCTTGTAATGGGCTGTTTGGAATTGGTACTAAACCAATATATATTGGTTGTAGTTGATCACTAATCAAGCTATATTTTCTAATTCAATAACATCTCTATGGATCTCTATTCTTCTTGGTTGCCAGCCCGGTTGGGAGTCGGTCCTAAGATGAGTACACCAGCATTTCTTCCTTATTTACCTACTAACTTACCTGGTCTAAGAGATGGTCCGGCGGCATGCCCAGCACTTCAACGATCTTGTTCATCTGATCAATCTCGTTGGCTCCGCTGAACAGGGGTTCTCCCGTGTGCATCTCCACCAGGATGCAGCCTAGCGACCACATGTCTATCGCGAGGTCGTAAGGTATGCCCAGTAGGACCTCCGGTGACCGGTAGAACCTTGACTGGATGTATTGATATATCTGGAATGTTAAAATACTGATTTGTTAACCCGTCAAGCGCGCTTGTGCCTAATTCGATTTGGTCTATGGCGCGCAAGGCACGTACGGTTGTGCCTAACGGCTGCGCCCTGTTTGTCCTTGCGCGCTCGTGGCGACGGGCTAAGAGAAAGACTCACGTTTGACGTGTTAATAACTGGAATTTGAGATTAGAAACATCCTTCCTTGGTTTCGTTTGTGATGAAGGAAGGACTGGAAGTTGAGATTAGAAACGGTCCTTGGGGGAGCCAAGCGCCACTCACCGGGCGCGCTAACACTAGGGGGCGCTGTAATGTTGTACTAATGGTTGCAAATGGTTGCACCCGGGCGCCACATGGGCTGGCTAAAGACGCCTCTTATCATGTGAAAGGCCACGCATTCTATAGGCCTAATTTCACCAGGTGATTTAACAGGGTACTCGTGTGACCGTCAATAGAATTTGCTAACTATGTAAACAAACCGCAATATTAAAATTGTCTTTCACTATGGCGGTTTGTTTACATAGTTATCAAATTTCATTGACCGCGACTTTAAATAGGTTGTTTTAAACCGTCGGTAATCGTTAGTAACGACCGTTAAAATCGGATTTTATGGGTAATGCGACTTTTTCGTAGGAGATGACAGCGGTCGGCACCATATTTAACGCATACCAGCCTTCTTAAGTGTGTGAAACTGAGATACGACACAGTAAATGCAATATAATATAATTATTGCGTCGCATATTACTGAATAACCTCCTTTAGAACGTAATGCAGGGAATATCGAAACGTACTCGAGACGCAGTAAGCGATAACCTCAGAGTACCGAATCACACGGCCTCTGTGTGATTTATCTTTGCAATTAGAATTTACTAGGAATACTCAATAAATCGGAACTCGTTATTAGAAATGTGCTGCCGTCGGGCAAGGACAGGCATTGCAAATTCTGCTTTATTCCAAGGGAATAAGACTTAGAAGTCAGTGGAGACTGCAGGACAGATGCGCGCCGTGTGAATAGGATTGGGCTGTCGAGGTTAGAAGTCGATTTCGGATATTGAAGCTTTAATTTTCGGGAGCTAAAATAGATTGCATACATAAAAGATTTCCATTTAGAAATGCCGAATTTAGGATTAGACTGGATGCTTACTTTCATTACGTCACAATGAACTTATCACTAATTTGCTAATAGACTCACCCTTTGGCCTAGTTGACACGAACTTCCGAAGTCTACTATCTTAATGGCTGACCTTTTAGGGTTGCATAATAGTATATTTTCGGGCTTAAGATCACAGTGAATTATATTTAGTTCTGAAAAATAAATCAAGGTGAAATTAGTATTGGAAATATGAACAGAAATGTTACTCATAAATATGTAAGTAAGTAATAGATTATATTAATTAAGTTCGCAACCCTCATCTCATTAAATGAAAGCTAATTGAAATTATTTAAACCATCAATAAAGCCAAACAATTAGCACTTTCAAATTGAATTATAGGCATCGTAACTACGAAATGTATGTTTTATTAGGTACTTCTGCAGGATTTTGCAGATTCATTGTATTGTATTGCGTACAATGAATTCAATTGATAATGGGTTCAAAAAAATCTTTTACCGTTTATTTTCAGGTAGCATTCAGTTACATGATGGGTTAAGTTTAGTACAATCTTTATCATTTCTAAAGATTGTAGGTTCACGGAACACAGATCAAATTAGAAATACTGCAAGTTAATATAAGAATTTCGGTAGTAGCACGACGGAAGACTCTTTAAATGGGTTTAGGATCTACATCTTACAAGACTCGAGAAAACTAGTTACAACCCGGATTCTGTCATCAACTGCGTTCTAACCGGCAGGGCTGATCGCCGTGTCTGCTGTCGATGACGCAATCATGGTCGCTTTACCGAGCATTCTGCTGTGTTCAGTGTTCAGTGTCCATTGAGTTATAGATCTGATTAAACTACAAGAGGCAATCCATTTAAGTCTTGAGAGTTGGTCATTCAATCTCGGAATCAGGTCTACATCTCAGAACTTAGCATCAAGTTATCAACTCCTTAGTTGGTGACTCTGAAATGAGAAGTGAACTCACCAGGTTGACTAAGGAACAGTAGCGCTGTGCAGAGCTGTTGCGCGAATTTCCGCGTTAGGTTGAGCGAGACCCCGCGAAAGTTGGTGTTCCGCAGCAAATCGTAAAGGTTGTACGAGAGTAGCTCGAACACTAGGCACAGGTGGTTCCGCCACATAAAGTGGCGTTTCAGTTTCACTGGAAATTACAAACAGATATGATTAGTTCATAGTTTAATGCCATATCACTTAGTTATAATGTTAGTTCACTTTTAGAGGCGCAAAGTTCACTGAAAACGCTAAATTGATAATTTAAACACGTCTTCAATGGCGTGTTTGAGCGCGTCTTGGACGTCGATGGTCTATAAAATAAATCACAAAGTCCTGCTATTTAATCACTGAAAGGGCGTGTTTTGTTGCCTATCCTGTTTCATGTGTGAATACACCTTTAAGGAACAAGAACCATTTACAATCAGCTTACAACAATAAACGTCTGCAGCGAGTAGCGGAGCTAAGCTTTAATGTTATTAACTGAAATAGTGTTCTTGAGACATTGTATACTTCTTATCTAGTCAGCTCGAACACAGACCCGCTATATCACAAATTTTATACAATATTGTGCCTTTCAAGAACTCACCTATATAATACTTATTTTCAGCGTCAGCTCTGTTCATCATTTCTAGTAACTTGACTTCTATTTGTGCCTGATTTAGGAAGGGTTTCTTATTCTTAATTATTTTAATCGCTACTTGACACTGCTCCTCATGATCATACGCTTTCACAACCTGGAATAAAAGTACACATAGTATGATTAATATTATCAGTATCTTATACTATTGTTATACTATTATTGTTATTTGTGGGTGAACATTGGGCTGTATTTCACCATTTTGAAAATTGTCACCTGAAAATGACAATCCCACGTACATTGCTGGGTCAAGCTGTCCAGCAACCAACTTAACCTGTCGACACTGCCATGTAAGGCGAATTGTCATTGTCAGCGACAATTGCCGTTTTTTTTAAATTTAATTATATGGGACACCAAGAGAGTATATAAGCCGAGTATATAAATTTATCTGTAGCATAATTATTATTCTCTGTAGAGGATACTCGGTAGAGAATGCCATTTGGCATTAAGTTCGCCTTTTGTACGATAAGTTTTCTTTTGTGCAATAAAGTTTAAATGAACAAATAAAATTATTTGGGATTTTGTGTACCCCAATTATAGGTCAACACGTCATATTATTAAGATGATTACATTTCATGCATAGTTTTAACAATTCAGTGAAGTAGTTATTAAGAGTGACAGAATACTTGAAAAATTAAATTTAACGCTAATGCTAACGACAATTGGATTATAAATAATCAACGGATAGAATTGAAAAATCAAACAAATACTTATTTATCACTCGTTTTGGTGAAATAGGGGCCTGAATGACCGTTCGGAACTTTCTACTAGAATAACATTTAAATAGTGAATAATAATTGAGCATATTTCGGACAAACATCTTCGGGTTTCTTAGACTAAGTAAATCATGCAGTCCTACGCATGATGTCAATGATGTTATGCAAATGCAAAGATAATAAGTTGTGCAATAAGGACAATTGAATATAATGTAGACTTGGTCATAATCATCCTCAGCCTATATGTAGCAGTCACAGCTGATGGCCTCCACTCATCGATAAGTGACCAGTCAATGTACGATATTTTGCGTGCTCGGCGGCTGCACTTTATTAGGTGTTTGATCAGAGTTGTCCAGTTAAAATTATAGAGTTAATACAATTAAAATAGCGTCGAGAGATCAAGTAAACGCGTTCTGGAGTCCTCGCTCCTATATAGAGCGGCATAACGATCCCAGGGTTGGTCTGAGGGCGAGCAACAGCACATCCACCTCAGAAGAAGATTGGAGAGGCGTATACCCAACAGTGGGTGCATACACGCCGAATAAAGAGAAGAGAATTATAGCGTCATCTTACCTGTCCAAAGGACCCCTTCCCTATAGGCGAGGAGATCTCGTACCGGTCGAGGAACTTCTCGCCCTGCTTGATGATGTAGTCGTGGTTGTCGTCGTCGTACCCGTCGTTGTACAACTTCCGCTCCTTCTTGTGCGAGCCGTCCTCGCCCAGGTACTGTTGCGCTCTCCGCTTCTTCTTCGCATAGTATACCTGTAGACAACGAACATTGCCTTTTATATTGGAATGAGCATACAATTCGCTGGGTCTCAATAATTCGTGGGTAGGCCCCTCGCAAGGTGGACTGATGACCTGGTAAAGGTTGCTGGAGTCCGCTGGATGCGGGTGGCGCAGGGCCGGTCACTTTGGCACTCTTTGGGGGTGGCCTATGTCCAGCAGTGGACGTCTTTCGGCTGATATGATGATGATGATGATGATGATGATGATGATGATGATGATGATGATTATACATCTGTCTCTATACTCAATACTCTATATACCCATGCATGACGAGAGTGAGAAAGATATGTGGATGCGTAGATTATCGAGCCGTACCTACTTTATTAGGATCCTTTACTTATTACGTTAATGATTTTGCGTACCAAGTACACAGCCCAATATGAATAAAACCCCTCAATCTGTCTCAGCTGTCAGCGAAGTAATAATCTTGTTATATAAAAATTGAAATATAAATGAAACATCAAAACTCAACGATCACACTTATGTAACGATCTCATGATCGCCATCAGGTACATAACAATTAATCCATGTCAGTCACAGAAAACGCCAGGTTTTTAATTTCTAATAACATATTATCAGTCGGCAGACGCACGGGATGACGGCTGTGTAATTAGAACAGTTAATTATGTACCGGTCCCGACTAAACTACTAGATAGCATCTACAGAATGATCGCAAACGTAAAAACCATTGTTGGCTCGTAATCTGAGCAGTTTTGGAATTGTTCAAGCTTTAACAAAAGGAAAACGACGGGAAAGGCCCTGACAACGCCGCTAACCTGTATAAAGAGGGTTTTAAATGAACAATGACCGATAAGTAATTAGGAATCACCTCGTTTCTGAAGTATATTTGTTGTTTCCAAGTCTGTATCGAGTAATTTCATCGCCGGGAACCACACTCAATAAATAGAATTATTCGATGTCCCTTTGATTTATGTGGGTATTGTTTGTTGTGACAGTTATTTGTGGCAGGAACTTTACTTGGTTTCGTCAAATGTCTATCGATGAAGTGCTTTGGATTGTTTAATTTAGAATAGGTCTAATAATTACAGAATAAAACATGAGACCCCTAGAGAAATGTCCTTTTACCGTATATAAAATTACATGTCATGTAGGGGCCCCTACATTGTACTCCATTACAATAAAAAGTCATCATATGCGTTATAGGAAATGACGGAGTACCCGAGAGCGGGAATTCGGCTGACGGACGTTGACCCAAATACGCGTTTGACATTGATCGACGACGCGTCGCGATATGCTTATATAATGACTATACATTCGTACCAAACGCATGAATTTAGGTCTACGAAGTTCATTGCTACTGTTACTTTAAATAAAATGGTACTTTAGTAACGATATGTTTAGTTATATGCTTTATTAATATTTTGTAAATTTTATCATTGTAGATATAATTACTTCTTATTCTCGTGTCGATGGTTTCCCATTTCTCAGGTTAAGATTGTGCAGGACCAGTAACTGATATGATTACTGTAATTAAAATGAAATAGTTTTTCCATGTTTTATGTATGACATTTCAGCAGAGCATCCAAAAAATTACGACAATTTCAATAATTGTTTTCAAGTAAAAAAACTTTAACCGTTTACTTGAGTATAATTCCTTGAATGAAAGTCTTTTACATGGTTCTTATTAAAAGCTCCTAAACACGCTCAACAATTTGTTACATCACATGAGCATGACGTACCGTCCGCGTCGCGTCACTCGACCTATAATATCTGGCATTCACAATTGGCCATTACGTAACATGGCAATAATTTATTGCCAATTGCACAGCATTCACAGCGTGGCGGTGCGGAAGTGTCGCATATCGAGGCGACCAAACAATAACCCAAATTTCTGACAGCGACCTACATATTACAGTGAATTTTACAGGCGGGCGAGCGGCCGGCAACTGGTGAGGCTTCGCTACATAGCTGCACACCCCACCGCTCCGGCTGGCGCGTCTGTTCGTTTGCCGGTGTTTAGCCACTCGCGTGGACATGCCACGCGACAGATACTCTATTCAGGTAACGCTGTACTGTACGGTGTGAAAAGTATGGTGACTTCGTTGGCTTCTTTGACAATCGGTCGCGGCGTGTAGAGTTTCACGAGAAACACTTTCGGAACAGAAACAATTTCGGCGTCGCTGAAGCGTGTTGGGGGAGATGTTTAGTGAGGTGTGAGCGGGGTCAGAGGGGTCATTTATCACATTTGAGAATCGTGGCCAAAGTCGGAGACAAATCATCGCGGTCGCGAGTGGTGAGCAGGGCCAGTGACCGCGGCACGTGGCCGCGAGATGAGCGCGTCGGGCCGGGGAGAGACGGCGCGCGGCGGCTGTCATTGATTTTCCCCGTTTTCCCCCTACCCCGAGCATGTTCCCCTCCCCTTCGCGTCTCACCCACTTCCAACGCCCGATAACGAGGTTAACGGGCGACGTGAGCGTCTCCTAAACTTTAATTATACCCGTACACCCGTCGTGCATGTTTAACCCGGCCTCTATTCAGCGTTTTGTTTGCTGCACACCTGATAGCGGGACCTGATCCACTATTTCGGTACAGTTATCGGTCTCATAAACGAAGCCGCAGATGGGAACACGGAGCGCAACTTGCGGCGCCAACTTGTGCTGCGATAACTCCGGTCGAGCTTAGGTAAATCGAATGCACTAACGTCGTCTCAACGCATAAGCCCAGAAATACGACTAACGTATGTGCACTCATTGTACTCACAATACAAAGCTTATGTGCTTTTTGCGGTTGCGAGCTTCACAAAAGATGCTGAAAGTCACGTTAACTCAAGTTTATATAAATAAACGACTGCACGTTTGCAAGAATGTGCTGAGAGCTATGAGACATAATTTGAAAAATTAAAGTGCCTGCATAAAATATGGTATTTTTGACAAACGACCGTTGTCACTAGGAGTTATTCTTTGTAAACAAATAGGTAGAGACTGAAATAAAACATGTGAACGGCACGCTCGTTGAACTAGTTTCAGACAGAAACCCGTGGGCGGTGGGGCCTGCTCCCAGATAATTGCAAATCGCCTATTTTACAAGACGGAGCCAACAAATAGAGAAACGTCCCACACTTTATCCGGTGCCTACGCATAACTTTATTACAGACACAGTTGGATTTAACAAGTTTATGATCGTGAAGGGCATCTCCTTAAAGAATTAACTTCATCGGCTTAATCCGGATTGGTTCATCGATATTTATCACTATAATGAGTTTTACCCGGAACGGTAACGAAAAAGAAACGCTAAATAAGCGAAACCGAAATGAGTACAATATTGACTGACTGATTAGAGCAGTGGCAATGCGATAGCGGAACAACTTTGAAGACTTTCTGTCCCCCTAATAATTATATTTAACGTTTCTGGTGTAGTCACTCTTTTCAGAACATACAAATAAGTTAAAAGGTTACAACTAGGTATGGTACGAAATGCTTGCATTTAATAACGTCATTACGAGAATAGGATTCCAAAATTTTAACTGATCGAGTTGGAAATTTATAAAATATAAGTAGTTATTCCTTCTTGTCAATTTAACCAAACTCTCTTCGCACAAAAATAGTGTTTGTCCCAAGATTAGCGCAGATTCAGGAATTTTTAATCCCAGATAAAGTCCATATTAAGTCCAGATTAAGTCCACTACTGACGACATCTGTAGCCTAGTTGGTTGTGACCCTAGTAGTGTATTATTGAGCGTTTCAGAACAGAAATCTATCGATTTCTGTTCCGAAACGCTCAATCGTATATACAGTATCATATCATGGTTAACTTGTTTTCTGTTCTGAAACGCTCAATCGTATATACACAATCATGGTTAACTTGTTTTCTGTTCTGAAACGCTCAATCGTATATACACAATCATGGCTAACTTATTTTCTGTTCCGAAACGCTCAATCGCATATACAGTATCATGATTAACTTGTTTTCTGTTCTGAAACGCTCAATCGTATATACACAATCATGGCTAACTTATTTTCTGTTCCGAAACGCTCAATCGCATATACAGTATCATGATTAACTTGTTTTCTGTTCTGAAACGCTCAATCGTATATACACAATCATGGCTAACTTATTTTCTGTTCCGAAACGCTCAATCGCATATACAGTATCATGATTAACTTGTTTTCTGTTCTGAAACGCTCAATCGTATATACACAATCATGGCTAACTTATTTTCTGTTCCGAAACGCTCAATCGCATATACAGTATCATGGTCAACTTGTTTTCTGTTCTGAAACTCTCAATCGTATCTACGCAATCATGGCTAACTTTGTTTTCTATTCTGAAACGCATCTGGGTGCCGCACTAATCATCTTTGAAACTTTACAACTGGATTAAAGTTTAATGAGCAAGCAAATACAAGTCGTAAGTCGTGATTTCAAAAAGCAAAAGCTTGAACACAACACGCATTCCGAGGCGGCCAACTCGGTTTGCATGCAAGGGTCCTAAGAACCCTCATAGCGCTCCCGATTTGGGTTAACTATGGTGTTTACCGCACAATATCTGACGAGTTGATCAAGTTCGCCAGATATGTTCGCAACCCCCAGAAAGCAGTTTCTGGCATAAGATTGCGGTGCTCTGAGTGAACCCCCTCCGGGTATGGTATCTATACGCTATCGACCGCGTAGGTATAGAGTACCCCATGTTTCGCATTCACAGTCAACACTACTCGCACCCCGGGTGGCCAAGTCCAAGATGCAAGATTTACGTGTTGGGGTCGTTCGGTCGTCAACTTCCCGACAAACAATTAAACTGAAATTGTATTTATACAAACGATACAAAAAACTTCATAAGCGTGATGTAGACCTGACCCGTTGATTGGCTAATGCATGTGACGTACTCGCACGTCATCTTTTAAAATTACTTAGTAATATAGACTTTAAGAATACATTTTTAAAATACATGTTCTTGATTCTAATAATAAAGTTTGTAATAAAAACTACAGCTACAACTTATGTCCCAGATTAGTTTTTGCGAATCAGAATCTTTAATAAAGATATAAGGTTGACATTAGAATGGAAATTTTGGATCATATTGCATTATAAAACGTAGCTACATTGAACATTGTAATTAAATTGCCATCACGCATTTCATTGAAATTTGAGTCATTCTACTTGGCTGCTCATTGCATTTGTTTATCGAGCGAGCGCGTGTTTTTATTGTTAAAAAGATACTAATCAACATCAAATAATTACAACGTAGATGGAATTATACTTGGCTCTATGCTTTACAGAGACCCCTCGTCTTAGGACCCTGTTTGACTACGATATTTGCACTCCACTTCAGACGAAGTGATCAAATTTGTGCTTCGAGCTTCGGTAGGACATCTATAGATACTTATCGACCGCACAAGTACAGCTAATCCCAAATTCAACACTACATGCGATTAAGATTGAACTACACTGATTGCAATGATTTGATTTTAATTTTTTGTCGTTTTGCGTTTGATATAAAATTAACTAAATTAAAGAAATGTTTTGCATTTGATATAAAACTAATTAAATGAAAGAAATGTCTGAACAATTTATCCTTTTATTTTTATTTTACTTACAACAGTACATTTATTATAAAACAAAGTAACAAAATATTAATGGTACGCAACTTGCTACATTTAACATACACGGACTTAAATATTATTTTCTTCATGAATTATAATATTTCAAGATAGTTAATAACTAACATTGCTTAATCTTTTAACAATTTTATCGACCAATTGTTCCGTAGCGTTCAGCATTTCATCAAAATTATCTTCTACAACATATTGCACTGCCACCTCTTTAGACTCGTTGTCCACTTCAAGACTTGATATACTTATTTTTATCATTCGCCTGCCTTTCTTAACCTTTTTAATGATGTACGAATTTAATCCATTGTCGGGGGTTTTATGTTTGCTATTTCCCGTTTTCTTCGAGGTTTCCTTCGAGCGTTTAGAAACTTTTGGTAAAGGAACATCTTGTTCGTGATTTAAATAATCGTTTTGGTACTTCAAGTAGGCGTTTATATCTTGAGAACAGCATAACAATGGGTCATCATGTGTAACTTGAGAGTAAAAATTTGGCCCTTCAACTTCTTTGAAAATGTCTATCGGCTGCGAACTGGATTTAATCTGTAAAGGAAAAAAATAATTAAACATTATCATTAATATTAGGCACACTTACAAAAAGTACATTTTTGTTCCCAAAATATTTGTTATTTGAAATAAGGAGGACTTACCATTTTATTATTTTCCATTGCAATTATCAGCGATCACGATGGCAACGTGTGTCGGTCTAATGAATTGGAGTAGAAATGGTTTACTACAAATCGATTTATTTATTAAGTACCTATATAATTACTCTGATGCAATCAACACAAGTTATAACATGATTTCGGATCATATAATCATGCATAAGACATCATATAGGTATTTTCATTGCATACAGGTTCCGACACGATTTCAATAAATAAACATGTGTATCAAATCATCGCATTCAGTGTAGTTCAAACTTAATCGCATTGATAAGTTATTACCATTGGGTTACTCTTGCACGAAGGAAATATTATATGATGTGCGAGACAAAAGACAGTTTGCGATAGGTACGCGGTCGGCGTCCGTTTGTAATAAGAGCCGTGCCTTTGAAATTAGCGCAGGCGCTATATAATTTAACAAGACACTTTTGTTTGTTACACATTTGCTTAATGTACAAAACGGTATCTGAGGTATCAAACCTTTAAAAAACATACTTTTTACGTATTCTGTAACAATACTGTTATTAGAAACTAATTGTGACAACGTTGAAAGGTTGAGAACTACTGGGAACGATTTTCTCCGACAGGATCTCACTTGTTAAAACGATCATTTTTACTTTTGCTTTCGACGGGCCAGCAACACAACACTGCATTAATCATGTTCGTAAGTTTTTAATAATTTAACTTACTTTTTATGTACCTAACTTGTAGGTATGATAATTATTTTTGTTCATTCTTAATCATGTATGATTATTATTTTTAATATCCTTGTTATTTACAGGTATGATTCTGAGTACTCGTCTGACGAACAAGTAGTCATTAAGCCTATTAGCAAGAATAAGGAGCTGGAAAACAACCAACCAACTTCATGGTAATTCAATTAAATATCTATGACATGATTTATTTAATTCGTAACGCTAAAATAATTGTGTACTTAATATTTTTTCTTGCATTTACAGGAAGCCAAAAACATCAAAAAAGAGAATCGTGCCTTCGGAATCCGAAGATCGTCCTGAACCGGGGTAAGTAATTTACTAGTTTTGACATTTCCAACCAGTTTTACTGAATTTGAATGAAATGAGATTTACTAAATGTAACATTTTATTTTAGGTTGAACAAGACAAAAAAATCGAAAAAAAGTATCGTGCCTTCGATAACTTCTACGAAATCGATCGAGTCAGTCAACAATACGAGGTAAATAATGCATTTTTATTATTTATTATTTGTGTCGTTTTCAATCACGGGACAATAGTATCCCGGACGTTTGGAAGGCATGCGCGGAGCCGAAGCCAACGCGTAGAGGCCCTTAGACATGTCATTATTATTTTAATAAATACATGTCCTTGATGAGCTCTATTTTTAGTTACCCTTTTTATCTTTATAGGACTAAGAAGCTGAAATCGTCGAAAAAAGAGAACGTGCTTTCTGAATCCGAGATCGAAACTCCTATACAACGGTAATTACATACCTATTTTTTTTTTTCACATTAACCTTGAATTTTGTTAACATTTATGCGTTAAGTAGGATGAATTTGATAAGTATTAAAATACATGTTTTATGATTTTCAGGCATGAAAAACCAGCGCACAAGCATAGTGGCGAGCAATCGGGATGGTTAATTGGCGGTGAAAGCGAAGACGAAGATTTTCGTGCGTCGTTCCGAGAAGATAAAGCGGCGCTTCAGTCTACGCTGATACGCAAAGTTCCCCAAGGTAAAGTGCGTCGAAATAGCCAGTTGTCGGGCGACCTCTATCTTGATTTGAAATTATATAATTTTGCCGACATAAAATCCGTTTCATCAAAAGATAGATGGGAAAAAGCTCTTGTTACGCTAAAAATTTGCCTTGATTCGAATTCACCGGAGGTTTCAACTATAAATAAAGCGTTAAAATTGTGTCGGGAACGTTTCACCGAAGAAGGAGTGTTTTACCGCGACTAAATTAATTGTAGACCAATAGACTAGATACAGCCTTGGCAAGAAGCGTTGAGCACCCATGCTTTAGTTAAACGGTACTTTAGTCTTATGAATAAAAGTTTTCTGGTTTCATAAATACCTTATTAAATTGCGCATCGTTTTTAATATTAGAATTTTAAACACATTGCAGTATATAAAGCTACGAAGGAAAATATAAGGTGCTCAATACTTCTGCTCAAGGCTGTATATTAATTTTTGGCCCCATAAATTGGTTAAATTAGAATTTAAAATAAAAATGAGTAGTAAATCGATATTTTGTTCAGTTTGCGAAACATCTGTTGCTAGTCGAGCATTTTCCGCGCATTTAAGAAGTACAATGCACAAAAATAATACTGGTATCGATAAGGGCGACGGTATAGAAAAAATAGCGAGCGCCTTCCGTAATAAAATAGCGTCGTACCGCGTGCGCGGACACGAAGGCGAACTAGCATGTTCGAGTCCTCCTGCAGAGTTTATTCGCAGTCTTCGTAAACGCGTTCATAAAATTTTGGATGCAAAACAATCAGTTTTCAATAGCATCAAAGTAAATTTTGAATTATTTGCAGAATTTTCTTTACTCAAAAACGATACATGTGAAATAAAATCATTTGCGACACAAAATATGATTCTACACCCTAATTATGATTTCAATGAAATCTTTTCAAATCTTTTACAATTGATTTGCCGAAAAATTGATGACTTTCAAGACAGAGATAGTGGCTGGGCTTTCATGCGAAATTTATACCTAGAACTAAACATCTGTAAGTATAATCCGCTGAGAGCGTCAGGTTTCATAGACTTACCTAAAAATATAAAACTTAAACGAGCGTGCATTAATATTCAAAACAATGATGCGTTCTGTTTTTTATGGTGCATAATGGCTTCTTTATTTCCCGCTAAAAATAATGCTCATAGGGTAACTTCATATCCGCATTTTGAAGACAATCTCAATATAAAGAACATGACCTTTCCGGTGGGATTGAATGACATCAAAATATTCGAAAAAAATAACCAAAATATAAGTGTTAATGTGTACGCACTGAAGAATAAAATTGAAGTTGTCGGTCCGTTGTATAAAACCGCACGTCGCAAGCAACATCATGTTAATTTATTATTGTTAGAAAACGGTCGACAAACGCATTACTGTCTTATTAAGAATATAGGCCGATTACTTAAAAGCCAATTGACAAAACACAACGGATCATTGTTTCTGTGCGAGGAATGTTTGATATTTTTTAACAGTAAAATAAAGTTTGGTGCTCATGTATGTGGAGGTGTAAAGACTATTTTACCCGATCAAAATGAACATATACAATTTAAAAATTATGAGCGTTTGCAAGATCTGCAATTTATAATTTATTCGGATTTCGAATGTTTATTGATACCAAATACGGAAAAAAGCAGCAATCAGAGTACTACTAAATTACAGGAACATGTACCAGCTGCATTTGCGTACTATATTGTTTGTTCATATGACAGTTCTCTCAATAAATATGTTTCATATCGGGGAAAAGACTGTATAGCAAAATTTATCGAATATCTGCAAAGGGATATCTGTACAATACACGATATTTATTCAAACCCTATGCCATTAATTATGACGGAAAACGATGAAAATGATTTTTCAAATGCTCAACATTGTTTTATTTGTCGCAAGTTGTTGCTCGGCGATTCCGTAAGGGATCATTGTCATTTAACAGGGCGTTACAGAGGTGCAGCCCATTCTTATTGCAATATACGTTACCGGTTACCTGAATTCGTTCCCGTATTTTTTCATAACTTATCAGGATACGACAGTCATTTGTTTATACGTCAATTGGGAGAAATGCGTGGTCATATGAACGTTATAGCGAAAAACAAAGAGAATTATATATCGTTTACCAAATACTTTATCAATAATCAAAATAAATTTATGCCTGTCCGTTTTGTGGACTCGTACAAATTTTTAGGCGCTAGTTTAGAAGAACTTGTAAGTACATTAAACACGAAAGATTTTAAACACCTTTCACATTTTTATCCGTTAAAAGAGCACTTTGACCTACTGAAGCGTAAAGGTGTGTACCCGTATCAGTATATGGATAGTTGGAGTCGCTATGAAGAGCAATCTTTACCTCAGCATCATTACTTTTACAACTCGTTAACTGATGACAATATATCGAAATATGATTACGAGCATGCTAACCTAGTTTGGAAATCATTCGTACTTAATAATTTAGGAGAATACACTGATCTTTACCTTAAATCCGATGTATTGTTATTGGCTGACATATTCGAAAAGTTTCGTCAAACCTGTAAGGTTAACTATAGACTAGATCCTGCTTTTTATCTAACCGCTCCAAGTTTAAGTTTTGATGCCATGTTGCTAATAACTGATATAAAATTACAACTCATAAATGACCTCGAAATAATTCGAATGATTCAAAAGGGCATTCGTGGGGGTATATGTTTATGTTCCACACGATATGCTAGCGCGAACAATAAATATATGCATAATTATGATCCTAATATTCCAAGCAACTATTTACTATACATAGACTGTAATAATTTATACGGGTACGCTATGTGCGGTAGTTTACCTTATGCCGATTTTAAATTATTGCAGCAGGATGAAATAGATAAACTAGATATCA
This sequence comes from Epinotia bilunana, assembly GCA_947049275.1. Classification (NCBI taxonomy): domain Eukaryota; kingdom Metazoa; phylum Arthropoda; class Insecta; order Lepidoptera; family Tortricidae; genus Epinotia; species Epinotia bilunana. The sequence continues at coordinate 16,305,427 of OX346266.1, read as the reverse complement.
TGTCAGTACCAGAAGATTCGGATTATGGTTTTATCCTCGAAGTAGACCTTTCCTATCCTGAACACTTGCACGACTATCATAATGACATTCCATTCTGCCCGCAAAAATTCGTGCCTCCTGGTTCAAAGCAACCTAAACTCATACCGAATTTATATGATAAATACGAGTACGTCATTCATTACGTCCATTTAAAAACATGTATGAAGCATGGATTGGTCCTAAAAAAAATTCATAGAGTAATACAATTTAAACAAAGTCAATTTTTAAAGCAATACATAGATCTAAACACGCATTTGAGGCAGAAAGCTACATCTGTATTTGAGCAAAATCTATGCAAACTATTCAATAATGCTATTTTTGGAAAGACTCTTGAAGACCCCGAGAAAAGGTTAAATGTAATGTTAGTTAATATATGGAATGACTGTAAAAACAAAACTAAAAAGAAATATGGAGCAGAGTGCTTAATAGGTAGACCTAATTATCATAGCTCAACCATTTTCTCTGAAAATTTCGTGGCAGTACAAATGAATCCTGAATCTATAAAACTTGATCGACCAATTTACGTAGGATTTACCGTTTTGGAAATTTCAAAATCTCACATGTATGACTTCCATTATTCTTACATGAAACCTTATTACGGGACTAATTTAAGTGTTTGTTACATTGATACGGACTCGTGGCTGTATACGATAACCACAGAAAATGTATATTCAGATATTAAATTGAACTTTCAACCTTATTTCGATACCAGCAATTATTCTGTAAGCAACGTACATGGCATAACTCCTCAAAATAAAAAAATACCGGGTTTATTTAAAGACGAACTTGGCGGTGAAATAATAAGCGAGTTTGTGGGCCTTAGGTCAAAATTGTATTGTATTAAAACAGAAAGTAAACAAGTCAAGAAAGCTAAGGGTACAAAAAAACATGTTGTGCGTCATTTGGATTTTGAACACTATAAAAAAGTATTGTTAAATAGAGAAAAGTTACGAAAGACGAATATTGTATTCAAATCTTTAAAACATGTTATTTTTACACAATCTGTAAAAAAAGTAGCGCTGTCGTCAAATGACGACAAACGTATTATACTGCAGAACCAATTTTCTACGATATCATGGGGCCATAAATCTATGTACTAATAGAGATATTCGAATAAGATAGTTGTAATTTGTAATATCATAAACATTATGTATGTGATTTTATTCAATTTAATAAAAAAAAATCCTATAAGTAATATGATTTGTTTCATTTCTAGCAGAGTTCCATCATTTTCTTTCCTTAAATACGGAAAAGATTTATGCTAATTTATATATTATTTTATTGAACTTTTATTTTACATTTTTTATCGATCTCATAACGTATAAATCTTATCTGTATTTAGGTTTTTCTAAGGAAGTTTCTATAAGGGTGAGTATAAATTAAAAACAAAAGTATTTTGTATTATTATATTTTATTTCAAAAGAAAATACAATCAATAATTGTTTTCATCCTTATCTAAATACCAGTTTTTAATACATAGTACATTTTTTAACGCACAATTTTTCTTATGATATACACAATTATAAATACCCTCCAATAAACAATATTTTTTATGCAGCTCTTTTAAATTAGGAGCGCCCTTTTCACCTAAATCTATAATAGTACAGTCCGGGCACAATTTTTTAACCCATAGACTTTTTTCCATGCCTTTCACAAAAATCGTTTTGCCTTTGATGTGGTTTACAATAAGTCTTTTAAATTCTCTAAAATCAACATACCCTTCTTGCCAGAACAACCCGAAGTGTTTTTCTAACCATCTTGTATGCCTTTTTTCATTTTCGGATAATTTAGAAAATGTAAACGGGGGCTTTATTAAAAAAACTTGAGTATACAGTAGTGTACTATATACAAATTCCTTTACAATAAACATGTTTTCATTTATTTTAAACCCTTGAAGGTCTACGAATATGTAGTCCGTCATTACGAAATCTTTTTCGTAATACCACTTAGAGGCTTATATTCAATAATACTATCATTTAAAATAAGGCAATAAGCTGAGGTTTGTTTAGGTATATCTGACTCACACTCTATGTCAATCCGTACATCAACTGATCCTGTTTTCAAGGTTTCGTTTTGTCGAGAACAGTCAATGACAAATAGTGGGGCTTTATTTCTAAATTCTTCCGGGCTCAGCAAAGGTGCTTGAACACGGTTATAGTAAGACTGTTGAAATTTAGCATACTTGTCGTATAATATAGCAAACTTCTCAGACGAAAAACTGACATCAAAACTTTCATAAGGAAAGTAACTCGAGTTTAAAAAAACTTTAACATCTCTCAAATTACAGTGATCAAAGCCTGTCATGTCTTTATCAGCGTGGTTTTTTCGCGCTGTTTTTAATCCAACTATGATGTAACGCGGTTTTTCAATTTGAGATGAAGTTTTGATAGCCCAAGAATGCTTTGACGTTTCAGGTAGAAGTGGATATTCATACAAATCCCAATTCCTGAATGCTATCTGAATAGCGCGATCTCTTTCCAAATATTTCAGTAGACCTAATCTTTCTCGGTCAGAAACCTTAATGTGAGGCATACGCCATACTATTTTAGATATGGTGATATGGTCTATGTATTCATTTACATTTAATTTAACACTATTTAAGTTAGTATTGGACCTTAAAAGAATAAGTTCATGTTTGCAATTAATAATAATTTTGTTATAATCCTCAGCAAATCCAAGAACCTTATTTAAAGGAACAGATACAGAGAATGTTCCATGTACATTTTTTGTACCGTTCATATCCCAACCCCATAATTTGGACATCGAGGCTTCAAGTTCATTCATGGATACGAGAGATTTCATAGTTGTTGTAACCCCTGCGTTTTTAATTTTATCTATTTCGATTCCATTAAGTTCATATCGAATATCTTGAAATAGGTGAAGTATGGGGTTATTGGTAAATAGAACACTGTTCACCTTTGCTTTCGTTTCTCTGTTGAATACAGTTATAGTACCCTCTATGTATATAGCACTCGCTGATGGTAAAACGTTAAGGTCTTGTTGGTTAATAGGTATCCGTATTTCATCATTGAAATTAAAACTGGTTACGTACGGCTTATACGAATGATATTCGAAACTCTCAATTGAGTTATCGAAGGTAAAAGGCTCTGTTAAATTTAATATACTCATTTTAAGAGACCTAGGTATTGGAGAAATTGTTTATTCTCTTTTGAAAGTTTCACTTTACGTCTTCTTTTCTTGATTGCTTGATGCATACTAGTACTACTTTTAAATGTTACTGAACTTTTATTAAAGTCTATCATTTTTTTCTAAGGTGTAAATATATTTGAATCTCTTCACCCCGTAAATTAACCAAATTATGGTTACCATCCAATATTCTTATTGTAATTGAACTTAAACTATTTTGGGTTACAGGGAAATAGATAACGTTTCTAGGTGTGTCTATTATCCTATAGCCGGGGGGTACGGACGGTATCAGCTCGTGTATTATGTGACTAGGTTTTCCGTTAACAAATGAACCGCTCACTATGTCACATTCGATTCGGACTATAGTTGTAGACAGAATGGACACAGGAAAGAGAGATTCTGTTAATATATTCGCCTGAATAGATTCTTTTCCGAAACCAAGTAAACTTCCAATAGAATTTTCTTTGTCGAAATAAATATTTTTAGTGCACAAAATTGATGTTTTCAAGGTATTATTATTGCATTTCAAGGTAAATGTGCATCCTTGAAGGTGTTCTTTAAGGTAATCTTCAATATCTTGAAGTTCATATGATCCTTCAGGAATTTCAATTACTTCGTTTTCTCCATAATAAAACTTATTATTTCTATAGTCTATATTAGGTATTGAATTAAACGATGACATATACAACAGTCCACATTCATATTCACCATCTAGTTGTAAAGGTGGTGAATGGTTCGTTATTAAATTGGCGGAGTTTCCAGTTATAGACAAAGTGAAAGACATCGTGTTACTGATAAGCTGTTTATTATGCAATGTTATTTAAACGGTTACACCAATAATTATTTAAGTATTTTAAGCATAAATGACCGCAATTTACAGTGTCAAACTTTTGATATCTATTGTAGTTATAACATATGTTATAATTGTTTAAATACCTCTGTAATTCTATCGGAGGTGGAAGGTCACCGTAACTATTAAAATATTCACAATAACTATTATCTTTCACATAGGCTACCCAGTGAGTTCCATTGTTTTCAGAACTATCCAAATTAAGGATTCCACATTCAACTTTTTTGGGACGCTTTGGTAAGCTATCCCTCATATAAACTCCTCGAAAATGGGGGATAATAGAGGAGTGTTTTAAAATATCAATATTCGTAAGAGCACGTCTGGGTAACCTCTGATTTAGTTTTTTGAAGTTTTAATACATAAACCTTTCCCATTTTTATATGGCTTAATATGTAACCCTTTTCCCAATGCAATAGATTCCATCATCTTGTTATGCCGTTCTGATTCAGCTAAGTTTTTTCGAGCAGCTTTGTAATCACCCACAGCTTTAGCGATTCCAGCAGCTCCACCTGCTAATGATCCTAATGCGGATAGTCCAGCGAAAATTGGTATTAGCGGTAGTAAACCACCAGTTTTTGGAATTGGTATTAAACGTGGTATTCGAACCATAGTATCGTTAGAAAAAACTTTTTTTGCGGCAACAAGTGCACGATCTACTATAGAGCCTTTCGTTTTAGCTTTCTTTTTCATTTCAGTGCGTATTTTAGACACAAAACGCTTAAATGTTTTCATTCCCGCACCAGCTTTAAGTTTAGATTTCATCACTTTACTAACTAACCATGAAGCTATTCTTTCTCCTTTCCCTGCATCTTTCGATCTCTTTCTTTGCTTGGCCATTTTATAAAGTTCTAAGTCTGCCTGGTGTCTTTCCGCTAAGTCAGGATATGTATCGTAAGCAATATCGTGTTTCATACACGCAGTGTCTAACGCATTAATTCCTTTGTCACCTCTTTTTAGCCGTTTGTGTAATTTCGTTCCCGGCCCACAATAGTTATAACCAGGTAAGTGTAGTTCGAATGGTAAGTGATTAATAGCACTATTTAAAAGTCCTCTTCCTTTCATATCTCATATGACAATGAGAAAGTTTAGTTTATAGAAGGTATATAAATATTATACGACAGCATTTCTATCAATCCAACTATTTTCACTATCACTAAGACCTAACCACTTAACGTACAACTTCCTACCCTTTTTTTTAAGTACCTTTTCTACCAAGTAAACATCTGGATACTTAGTTTTCTGAAGTTCTTTTTCGTAAAATGTACCTAGTATCATATTTTTTCGTTGGTCTTCAATATGGTATGTAACAGGTTGAGTGTGATTCACACGTTTAATAGTGAAAAGTTCTGTTGACCAATTAGGTGTATAACCTTTATGAAAGCAGCTTTTATACTTGCTAATACGCACACAATCTCCTTTCTTGAATTTATTTGATTTATAATTTCCATTGGAAACTGATTTTTGAATGTTGTTCTTAACTTCAATTTCATTAATATAGTTTACATCAATCGGTTTAAATTTTGTTGTACGATGTATAGTTTGATTATAAGACTTAATAATGTCATTTAAAGGATTTCCAACCCATTTATAGTTACTAATCAAACTAAAATATTTGTACAGTTTAAGCTTAATTGTCTTTATCAGTCTTTCAACAATAGATGCCTTCATAATTGAATACGTCGAATAATGATTTATATTCAAAGACTTTAAATAGCAACATAGATCGTTATTGTAAAACTCTCTTCCAAAGTCTGTCTGTAAGTTTTTAGGTTGTCGTTTTGACGATTTTATAATAAATTCAAATGCATGTTTTACTTCCGTTTTTGTCTTAGATTTTATAGGATAACACCATGCGTACTTCGAAAAGGCATCAATGACAGTCAAAATATACTTATATCCCTTGTTAACCTTATGAAATTTCTGTAAATCGATCAAATCGGCTTGCCATAAATCATCAATCCCTTTAAGTAGAACTGATCGCCGCTTAAATCTTTTTCGCGCAGATCTATGGATCTCGTCCACTATTTGTTCCTTTGCCGTCATTTATTATTTTCAAAATATTATCTATCTCCTTCTTTGCGTAAAAGTTGAGTTTTAACTGAGATGCAAGTTGATGAATTTGACTATTTATAATTTGAAATAACGAGTCTATGTGCTTCTTATCGTACATGTTCTGAATATATTCGTCAACGTACTGTTTATTTACTGCATCATCAGGTGCTAAAGGTTTCACAACACCTTTTAATCGCAATGATTGTAAATCAAAATGTCCCGCTTCTGTTCGAAGCAAAGCCTTGTACTTGAGATCATAAATCTCTCCAGCACGCAAGCGCTTATGGACATGGTGACCAAATTTGTCTATATTCATTTTTTGTTTTGTTTAGTTGAAAGTCAAAGTACGACTGTTAAAAAAATAAACTTTATTTATTTATATATTATTTGACTATGCCAGCTTCACGCAGTTCTTCAATAATAGATATAATTTCGTTACCTAACCCTGTATTACCAGCATCGCGTGCTGCTATAAGCAATTTTAATCTCTCTACTAATTCGTTCGGGTCATCCCAATACACATACGCAATGTCTTTCTTTACTTTTTTCATTGATGGTAGTCCATGGCCGGATACATGAATTTCTTCACTTACTGATCGTTGTTTAGATAATTTGAAAAGTGGTTTTATCACATATAAATATTTCATGCCCTTATTGCTTTTTATTGGTTTATTTGGATCAAAATCACGTCTATGAGCATTTGTTTTTAATAACAAAGTTTTATAAAATCGTTTATCGTCTTCAGTAACGAGACTTAAATCAGGTATTTTCTTAAACAATAAATCGTTTAAACCTGGCGTTAAATGAATACTTTCCCCACATATTTTGAGTTTTTGGTCATTCACTGAAATCGGATAAGATCCAAACATTAGCTTGCCACGCTCCATTCGTACACCAAAAGGAATATTTGTGTACGAATATTGTTTTTGCCAAACGGGGTCTTCACGAGGAGAAGCATACGAATCAGATGTTCTAAACGAAGCATTGTTGGTTGTATCAGAATCATTTTGATTGACACTTTCATGAGATAAGGCATCATCTAGGTTAGCGTTACTGTCATTTAATTCAGCATCGGTAGTATTTGAACTAGATTCTGATGATTTTCTCAGAAATGTTTTATCAACGAAACTTTCCTTATCTTCCTGTTCAGACGGACTATATTTTAATGTTTTTACTGTCTTAGAATCCCATTTTAATTCTTCGTTGTCACGATCAGTGTCATTATTATTCGAACCATGATTATTGTGTTTTGCCATTTCATTGAGAGGATCTATAATTGGTTTTAGCATTGTTTCCAACATCATATTATCGTTTGTTTTAACATCACGAATAAGTTTAACTTTTTTTCTTACGGCTTCAGCAGATCGGAGTACTTTTTCTTTAAATAATTTCTCCTCGTTCATTTTTAGATTCATGTCCGATCCAGATGGTTTCATCTTAAGTAATAAGTTTCAACTTAAATACGATCCTTTATGTATACCGTTACTCTAGCAAGATAAACGTATCAAAACCTTTCCTATAGCATCCAGAATTTTTATTACAGTCTTTATTAATAACTAAGTACTTGAAGGGTATGTCCCATACTTGTCCACACATTTCACGAAACTGAGACCACGACATATCACTTCCTACGTGTTCATCATAAACATGTCGTAAATTAACATCATCTTGTTTAAAAAGAATGATTAAATTTGCATTGTCTCGTATCAATTGTTTAGGTATTTTACTATACGTTTGATTCAGATAGAAACTGTCTATATTTTTATGCCTTCCCATTGCAAAGTAATCCCGTATATTATTTTGATTTTCACATGCAACATCGTCAAATATCATTATTGAATTAATATTAGCCTCATGAGGGCTTAATACTTCATCATTCTCACAATATTTTCGAAAATAAATTGAGGGGACCATTGTTAAAACTTGTTCTAAAAATTTATATATAGGCTGGAATAAAGTTTTAGAATAAATATAAACATTTTGGAAGCGTAGGCCTTGTTCATGAAGCAGCAAACCAACAATTAAATTCGTTTTTCCACAATTAGACGGACCACAAATTATACAGCGAATGGTGTCGGGTAAAAGTTGGCCATGCCGAAAATTGCGATTGCGAGTAGAACAAACGACATCCAACTTCAGCCTGTGAGATTGTTTTACAAACTTCATTATTAAAACTGTAAATGCGTCTGTACTAACCGACAAACTTAAAGATTGTAAGCGTTGAAGCATGGGAATCTATTTATAAACCGAAAACAAGGTATCGTGACGGTATACGGTTTCATAGTCACGATTGAGCATTTCAGAACAGAAAATAAGTTAACCATGATATGATACTGTATATACGATTGAGCGTTTCGGAACAGAAATCGATAGATTTCTGTTCTGAAACGCTCAATAATACACTACTGACCCTGCCTACGAAGCCGGAGGTCCCGGGTTCGAGTCCCGGGAAGGGCATTTATTTGTGTGATGAGCACGGATATTTGTTCCCGATTCATTTCGTCGATTGTCCCTAAATATTTATTTTTACTATTACTTAAACCAGGCAGGGTGAACACTCTATCAGTCCGATTGATAACAGAAGAAGAAGATATTATTAATGAAGTATACCTGTGCGTCACTACTGACGAGTCCTCCGCGTTGGCGGAATAGTTTCCGCTGAGAAGTTAGTGCATTGACGAGAAGCTCGTTTTACTGAGGTTAGAGCGGCCATCATTATCAGTTTCACTGGGTGTTTGGAGATCAGTTTTCAGGGCGGGAAGCAATACGTAGGGGAAGCTTTCCATGCGTTTTTTATTATACTTCAATATATCAACGACTGCTGCCCGTTCCCTCTTATCCATGAGAGGAGGCCTGTGCCCAGCAGTGGGACGGTATATAGGCTGATTTTATTTATTTTTATATCAACGACTAGAGGGACTACCTAGTTAGTACGAGTAATAAGTCTGGGACTGAGGTCCGGGTGTTGATATGATAATAACTGCCAACTTATGGTCATAACTAAACTAGAGGTGAGACGTATTTACTGGAATAGGTTTTTGGAACAGGTCTTATCATGTACTCGTACGTAGGCGTTCCCACGCGGCCGCCTTTTAGCGTACGAGTATTTAGGAGTACGGCGACTTTCAACGTCCAATCGGACGTACAACTCGCTTTAGGCGCCGCGCCGACCGCGACCGCCGAGTCCGTACTCCGTAAGCCCGCGACCTTCATGATCCCAGCCCAGCGTTCGGAATTTCGGAAGGGCTTGGGTCACTTCGCGTCAACTTAGCGACAGGCGACGATTTGCGAGAATTGTTGGGAATGGAAGTTTAAGTTTACTTTATTGCGCGAGTGAAGATCCTAACACAATGGCGATGCCTTACCTATTAAAAAAGACAGCTGACAGTCCTAAGCCTTTGTAAACTATGAAGGGAAGTTTTTAGTCGTTATCGTTAATTCGTTATGTTCCTAGATTAAATTAGATCAGATAGCCTGTTTCATCAACCTTTTCAATTTCATTTACAGAATAATGGCTTACATTTTTACATGGGCCTGAACTAGGATACCCTGTGTTTCAGGCAGTAGGATAGATCAGTATAACTAATTTAAACATACTTGCAAATCATAAAATTTTGTTAATTGCATTGCAAAAAGCGCAAAGTAGTAAAAAAAAATCGGCATTCCTTCCTAGATATAATATGCATATATCAACTTCGAGTTAAGTTAGGACTTGTAGAAATCTAAATAGTTTAGAAAGTACAGGGAAAGGAAATCTTATTTTTGTTACTTTTTATTTGTTAATTTCCTAGATTAAACCATGTATTGATTTAGAAAAAATAGTAAATACCTATTAATTTTCATAACAAGAGGTGCCAAAACACGTTTTAACATTGTAAGGACATTACAAAACTCATTAATCCTAGGTATATAGATAGATAGGCAGGTCTCGATTAAGTTTCTGTAGTTGCTGTGACTATTAATTGTGTTAAATTACTTGTATTCCCGGACGCATACTACAATGGCCCGTTTTACTTTTACTGACTGAATCGGGTACTCATAAGTACTCGTGGCGCTAGTCTTTGGCACTAGTATTTTTGTGGACGCGTACTTGTAAGACTCAGTACGCATTTTGCCTAGTACGTCTCACCTCTAAATTAAACATTGATTGAGTTAATGAGGCATGGGTTCATCCGTTTCTTTTGACGAAGTGCGAATTAAAACCGGTGTATCGTTTTCCACCAGGCCCTAACTATGGTAAACATCTAAATCCAAACTTATTAATGATTAAATGAATTCAATGAAATAACTTGAAGAATGACAGTTCCAGTCAGTCACTAATTATTCGGCATTACTAGTAACACGCGAGTGGGCCCAACTTGGCATATCTAATTTATTTATAATCAAACCTACACCTGTGTGCCAAATAAGAATTTATACGATATCCTACTAATATTATAAATGCGAAAGTTTATTTATTTATTTATTGAATCTTTATTGCACAAAAGAATATCTTATAGTACAAAAGGCGGAGGCGGCGGGCGGCGGCGGGCGGGCGGAAGGCGGCGGCGGAAAGTTTGAATGTTTGTTACCAATCAAACTTAAACGGCTTAACCGATTTAGATGAAATTTCGCACGAAGACGTTTGTAGCCTGGATTAAAATGGATAGTTATTATCCCGGGGCCACGCAGACGAAGTCGCGGGCGGAAGCTAGTTAGCTATAAAGGAATTGTGTATGTAAATTATATAAAGTCAATTATTTATTTCATTGAAACCATTCCATCCAAAACCGAACGGAACTTAGCAACTTCTTGCTTGCCTAGTGTACGTCTCTTTCTCTTCCTCATCAATGTAGACGCATTTACCATTTAACTTATATCATATTAGGGGGGGCGCATTGGTTCACCTAATTTTTTAAGTCCTATTATTGGAAGTCCGAAAATGTTTTTCATAAAATTTTACGCCATAATAATCGTTAGTCCTAATAATTCTTATTCCTAAGGATCTTAAAGTTCCGTTCGAAGTCATAATGACAATAATCAAAAACTTCTTATATCCTAATATTTATTTTCATATTTTCGTTCATCATATCATAACACTCACTTGTTTTCTCTCTTGTTTGCACTCAATTTATAATGACACTACTAGTCACATATTTTTAATCCAAAAATTGTTTTTCACAATATATTTCATCATAAATGTTACTTATCCTATATACGGATAACGTTTTTACTTAGATTTTAGTGTCTAATACTGAATAACCATATCACCCGGATCATTGAAACCACCGAGGTCACCTATTTTACTCAAAGGCTACGTCCGCACAGACAGGCGGCTTGCTTAGCGTCTAGAGCCTAGCGAGTCACCTAGCGAGTAGCTTAGTAAAACGAACATTATAGAATTTTCGCGACCGGCCGCACTGCGCGCTTCGCGATATCGAAGTAAATAAACGTGTTTGTTTTTGTCGATGTCAGGCCACAAGGCTCTAGCTAGATGTTAAGCAAGCCGCCTGTCTGTGCAGACGTACCCTAAGGCAGGTCCGTGTAGGTACGACGAAGAGCGAAACGAGGAGGTTAGGTGTACCGCGACCCTACGCGCGCGAGCCGAGTGAGCGAAGCGAGCGTGCCGCGGTAGCAGCCGGCGAAGCGCCAGAACCGATTTATTTTTCTCATTTACTTAGCGAAAGCCCTATTCATTTGAAAAAACAAAATTAGGAATTTTTAGTTATAATATTAGGACTAACAAAATTATGATGTATGTCGGTTATGAAGAAAACTATTACGATCAACAAAATTATGACTACAAGCAAGTTCTTAGTAATAAAATTATAAAGAAAATTTTTAGGACAACTGATCATTATGACTTCCGATGATAGTTACAAAAAATTAGGAACAAAACAGTTAGGACGAAAAAAATTAGGACTTGCGATGATTATGACTACAATACGTTAGTATAAAAAAAAAGAGGACAAAAAATAGGAATTTATGGCAGACAATATGGACCCCATATTAGGATAAAAAGAACTAATACCGTACATAGAATATACGCCGGAGCCGGCTAGCATGGCCGCGTGTATGACGTTTCGAAACTAGCCATCAAAATATTGGTTGCCTAATATGTTAGAGAGATTACAAAGTATCTACGATTTTATCCATTTGCACATATTATACGTTTGCAAGTATAAATCATGTGCATCTTGTTCGGAAGTAAAAGTGAATCTAGCTAAATCCAGAACACGCTAAAGGGTTCCTGTGACACACTAAATTGGTATCTCAATCACGCCTAATACACGAAAGACAGCGACATTAGCAAGGCACGCGATTGGTTGAATAACCTTTAGACGGCTATTTATATTCTGAATACGTCTGATTGGATGTTGTTGTTTGCATTGGTTTTTTAACCTCGACGAACCGATTTTGGATTCGAAAAGATTTTCAAATGTTCATCAAGTGTAAGCTGTGTTATGTGGTAAGTTTATTTAGATTGGGTTTGTCTAGACGGAGCCAATCTTAAACGACGTTGCTTAGACGGAACTGCAATCTTTCTGGCACATCTAGCAGTCTGTCTCATTACCTCTTAGGATTGGCAGATGCCTTTTAGTTTATGCCGCGGCTATAATTCTTTTTGTGAAACGTGAAACCATTATGGGCGGAATTGGCTGGACAGAATTTAAATAAAAAGCTTCTGTTTATACAACCTATCTTTATTCCCACGTGCTTGCTCAGATTCACGAGGATCTCCAATTTACATAAAACTGTCATTGTATTCAATAAATAAACCAATGATTCTTGAATAAACAAAACTAATCCTAAATGTCGATCTTAAACACTGGTATCAAATTGACTATTTTTACAGGGTAAATATAATAAATCGTATAATTGATTAACTTAGGAGCTTATAGCACCAATTAAGATTAACTATACTCCAAGAGCATTTAAGAAAGCGCAGTCCTTTCTTCCAGACGTGCTTGTTATTGTTAGTCTAAGCTGACTGCAAGGGTTGATTAGAAAGAGAAACAGTTGGGAATAAAGCAAACAAAAACGGATGCAGCCAAAACAAAAGGTAATAGGGACGACGCAAAAGGTTCAAGTTTAAAAAAGTGAAAGGGTTGTTTAAGTAATTAGTAAATATTGTCTCGTAGCAGTGAAGTTATGTCAGTGACATCTAATAAATATTTTTCCCCGACGGAGGGTCGTCTCGCACAGCCCCTGCACATCCGTATTTACTAGGCGACGTCACGATGACATCATATGATATCGTCCGACACTGTACACAACTCCTATAGGTACTAATGTTATATGTGGTTTTCAATAAGAGATGGTCAATGTCCTCATCATATTCGAATAATCACATCAATTAGTTGAATATTGATAGACGAACTGGAATACTATAATCGTATTGAGTGCAAACAGAACACGTATGCAGTGGTGGTAAATGCGCGAGTTTGCAGCTATTGTCATTAATTATCCACGGTCTGGCCGACGACACCGCGGCGGTAAGGCGGTAAGGCGGCAGGCCAGGCGGCGACGCGTTATCGGCCGCCGCTGCACCGCGACGCATCGCGACATCAATTAAACCACTCGTAACTGCGCAAGTTTACATCATTAAAGGCGTAAAAAGACATTTATTGCGAGAAAATTTGTGCAATCAATTAGGAGTTTTAACGGGCGGCTGGGGTCGTGTGATGGTGTGAGACACGGGGGTGCGTGCGATGCAGCGGGGAAGTCGGGGGGTGGCAGCGCGCGCATCTGTGTGCATTCGGCATATTTACCCCGATAGTGGGCGGGCGGGTTCACTGACCCGACCCAATGCAAGGCTCGTACGTAGGCCGACGCACACGCCGGCGCGTTTCATTACTGCCACCGCACCGCACAGCGATCCAAAAAGCTAACACTGCGTCAAGTGGGCACGCACGGCTTTTTAATCATCTGACGGATTCCGCATGCACTCTATCCATATTGCATCAGCCGATCGTTTAATATGTAGTCGCGGCCTTACCCATATACCTACTTGTATGATAACAGATCAATTTCGTAATTAGACTGCAACATTGCAGAATTACATATTGTATTGGTAATGAAATTGTATTGGCAATAACTAAGGAGTGATTTCATGCAGCAAAAATCGTTTCTAATAACAAATCATAATATAGCTATATGTAGTTTTTTTTTATCATGCACTTATGATCTTATGATGTGGCCAAACTTTTAACATAAATCCTAGAAGAGATGCATTCAACGGAGAACTTGCGAGTGCAATGTATTGATAACACCAATTATGCTAACAGTTTAACATCATTATAAGAGAATACCAGGGCAGGAGTTACGGTAGGTCAAAAGCAAAGCGCCGCCGGTCCATGCAGCCTGACGAGCCATATCGATCTCTTGTTTATTTCTGCCTCCACCGCGCTAGATAACTCATTAAACATTTATAAACACACTAAACTGACCGTACTCTAAGCTTCAACAATTGGATTACTACCTTAGAAAGGGGAGATAATCAGCATAAAATACCGCGTAACAGACTTTACATAGCAATTCAAAACGGGCCGAAATAAACACATCCGTATCAAACGTCATAATTACAGCATAGCATTCATAAAACCCGTGGTTAACGTACACAAACACACACACGGGCGTAGACCATAAAGCAAGGTATGTATACTTATGCAAAACCACCCTTGCAGCAGGATCGTCGGATGCAATGCAATGCCATAACCTACCGCAAGCTTTCCCCTCGCTGGGGCAGGTTCGGGCAGACGCATTTGACGGCTATTTCCATAATAACTAAGATACTCTCGTTATTATTCATTAACAGTGCGTAGATGCGACGCGTCGAGCCCTTTACCTTTACTTTACTTAACGTATCAATAAACGGGGCCCTCGGGGACGGAGGATTTAATGGGCCAATTTACGGAAAGTTGTACACTCGACTTTTTTTAATTTTGATATAATCGGGTTTTTCCTACTCAGAATCGAGAGCACTTTCGAATGTTATACGAGAAAAAAAGTGTCCCAAGATGTTTTATTCCGTTCCGTTACCGTTTCCATACTAAGCTTGTATGGTGGTAACGGAACGGAAAACCGAAAATTATATGTAACGTTTTGGAAAGTGTTTTTCTCCTATTAGGTTCGAAAGTGCTCTCGATTCTGAGTAGAAAAATTTTTTTTTTTTTAAGTCGTGTGTTACTTTCCGTAAAATGGCCCAAATATCGTTAAACGAATGCTAGTCTGATCGGATCATTAATTTGAGACGACAACTACGATTCAAAGATTTCTTATTTTCAATAGTTCCATGTTGCTGTCAAAGAAATCCGAGATGATAAATTAAGTTTTGAACTCGAGCGTCTGGACTTGGTATTTGATGACAGTCATTATCTTTTACTATAATGAATTACGTATTTAACATATAATACAAACACAGTTGCAAGTTGTATAAGAAAAGACGCGATTATACTTCGCCCTGGTATTTGAATGGAACATTTTCATGAATGCTAATTCCATTCAGCCCGAGTGCCACTAATTAATCACGTCAATTAGCCAGGCTTAAAACAGTTGTGGGAGCTCTTTACGCTTATCTCATGTATGCCGCCCTAATCAGTTCACAGATACATAAAGCCTAAATGTTCTAATAGGACAAGAGGATAACTAATACATCATTTTGTAGTTAACCCCTACTTTTAAGTTTTTGTATCTCTTACATTTGATTCATTCTTTCAAGTATGCAATAAATAGTATTTGTATTGTATATAATAGAATTCAACTACATCCGCAGTTCGGCACACGTGTATTTTAATAGAAGAAGGGATTGTGGCTCACTAATGGATAAGACATTTCTTAGATTAGTGAATAGTGATATACTTTATGCTCACAGTGAAGAGACAGCTGACTGAAATCTTTAAAGCGGAATGGCGATTGTTTACTATTATTACAGCGTTAGAGACAAGACTGTCAAGTCGAAGGCGTCGTAAAAAGATATAATTATTGACCTGATATTAAACCTGACCTGTCTTAATAAGCGTTGTTATCAGAAGGGTCAGTACGGAGGTAGTTGGGATCCGTGGATTGTTTTTAATTTATAACGTTTTTAACGGTTAGTTTGAAAGCGTGGCGACGCGAGGATTACGAGACGAAAACATTAGACACTTTTAAGTTGACCACTTTGTGCAAGTGTTGGTTTGTGTCGAACTTGGTTGAACATTGTTGAGAGTCTGGTCAAAATAGACTACAGGGGTGCATTCCGTTGCTCCAACTTTCAGCAAAATATAACCACACAAGGAAAGATTGTGAAGTTATGAAATTATAAACAAAGGTATAATGAGCAACTTGTGAAATGGAAAACGTTTTCAACTTTTTTTTGAGTGAGCTGACCTGCGGTGACCCGTGGCGCGGATTGATCACGTTTTTGCTAATTATTATCTATACGAGCATTAGCATGCCATTTTTTTACTAAATTCCCTACTTAGGGATCCTTCCACTGGTCTCCCAAAACAGCTTTGTTTGTGTTTTGAGAAGTTATAACTATATTACGTAATTTATCAGATATCAGATTTACCGAAGTCGTAATTGGATGCGATATTAATAGCAGACGATAAATAAGAAGTTCTATTTTGAGCGCAATCCCGTCGAGGAGAAATGCGGAAAATACCTGGTTGTAAACAACGGCAGTAGACACGTGGAATCAAATGATAATTTATTCGCGGGAGGTGTTTATGATCAACACGTAAAACTATTCACCTGGCAAGGAAACAGTTACAGCCATAAAGTAATGATTAGAGAACGCGACGCGGGGCCTCATCAGTGCGCTCCTCGGCCAGAAGCCCCGCCACGGCTCCCAGTGCGTTATTAGGAGAGCCCCATTAAAAATCATACGCGTTTAAAAAGCCCGACTTCGGCGCGCGCCGCCACTTCAAAGTTTGACCTCGCAATTACTAAAATTGGTTTGATTTACCATTTTAATTGTAACAAAAAGCTTATTTTTTCAGTGGCATGGGCTGTCGCGCCGCGGCATTGCAATCTCGACCGAGTGACTTTCGACCAGAGGGTATATTAAGGATCGGCGGCGCTGCGTTCGGCGTCGATCGCGGATCGGAATTTTGAGCTGTGGCGTCATGTCATTAAGGCGTAGTTTCTGTCGGTGTTCGGTAGGCGCGAGAGGAGAGCACTCGAGGTCGGATGCTGAGAGCGGGGTGGTGGAGGCGGACCGGGAGGAGGGTGGGACAAAATCGATATCGTCGGGCGGCGCGCGACGTCTTGCGTCCCTTCTCCCCACCCCTCTAATGAATGAGAGCGAACATAGTCATCTCTGCGGACGGCGGCTCCGGCGATACGGCACGCCGCCGCCGACGTCGCCTAGACTGTGCTGGGCTACCGATGCCGGTACGATGTACCGCACGCCATGATATCGGTCGAACGCTCAGCACAATCCACAATAACAAAACGAGATTGCGAATGCATTCCTCCAATAGAAATATACAGAAGTATATTTAGGTTTAGGCAAAGGAAATTGTAAAGTCGGGTTGGAAATTATCGTCAATGCTGTAAATTTCTACGGTAGGTATTACATGACTAAAATTTTGCAACTAGACACCGACACCATCAAATCAGAAATAGGCAGTAAGAATACAGTTCGAGGCAAGCAGAACATTGAGACATTATTATTGAAGGTACCTCCGCCATAGTAACACTACTACTTGCTCTGTAGTAGTGTTGTGTTCCTGGAGGTGAGCAAAGTCGCCAGAGCTCCCGAGGATGCGTTGTGTTGAGAGCGAGGGAATTTGTTCCTTCAGCTGTCAACACGGTGAATCCTCAAACATATCAAGGGTCGGCAACGCCCATGTTACTACTTTGGAGTTGCATGCGTCTATAGGCTGCGCTGTCCGCTTACCATCAGGCGGGCCGTACTCTTGTTTGCCACCGTCGTTGTAGGTATAACATTACATTGTTGACCCTCCTTAAATGCCGCAATAGAATAATTAAGACCTAGGAGCATGGCCCATAATAACTTACGGGCCGAAGCATAGCTCTGTAATAAGTTGTTTTTATGAAATAACCACGGCAATGATTCTGGCAGTGTATGTTATGGAAGAGAGAAATATTTATCTCCCAATAAAACTAATAGATATTATGAAAAAAAGCTGTTTCGGAAATATATTTATTATACCCACCAATAGCTGCTATTTACCTATAAATCTTATCTGAGTTCAATAGCCGTAACTTTAAAGAACAACCTTTCGTTAAATAAACATGCAAAAGACTTAATTACAAACAATAAAAACGAGTACAGAAGGAATCGCTATCGTAAATAGAAATTATATACCAAGGAATAGAAAACGTAGTTGGTTCTATTTCTTTCATCGGAACACGTGCTGTTGAGGAAAACGGGATTGCCTGAAATGTTTGGTTCAGTCTTCATTACACCTTAATATGTTCTAGTCATAATATTCCGCGGGAGGAGCCCTTACTTTGGCTGATGATGTTAATGAGATCACGTTACTGACTCTTCTTTAAAATGCATCCCCAGAAAAGCATTCCAGGCAGGCATTTATTATTGTAGTCTACAACTTACACGATGTTCAACTCTTGGACCACTGCAGGGCAAAGAAGTAGCAGTACCGTATCTAGTTTCAAAAAACTATAACAGCACATGAAGTAGGAAGTAGTTGGCAGTTCGACCATTACTGTTGGTGCAATTTTTTAGCGCTATCGGCTGGATCTGAGATCCCCGCTAGGAAGTGGGCGACAACCTACGATGGTGCGATACCGCCATGCCGGAAAGAAATTGAATGCGAGCTCCAAATGGACTCATTTTTGTGCAGTTTACAACACAGATGTTACTTGCTTTTTGATAACAGAAAATGGAATATTTCTGTACATATTTTAGTGCATAAATGTGGTAATGTAGTGAAAACGTGTTGGATGTAGTGGCTGGTTTTCACTGACTCTGTCGACATAAGTACCTACTTATGTTAGTAAGATCTGTGCATTCTAAGTAGTCAAATCAGTGGGGCGTGATTTCGTGACGGATCTGTATTAGGTCGTAGTAACAGACCAAAGTGAGAATGGTTTGAATTTGTCATATTGCAAGATGGATCATGGCAGAATGACAGCTGCTTCGGAGTTCAAGCGTACATAAAAGGTCGCGTGAGTGTAGACATAAGATCAACGACTATAGATTCTAGACGAGATCAACTTCCGGTTCGCATTCACCGCCACAAAAATAGTTTTCTGCGGCCTAGATAATTTATTTAGTTCAGGAATAGATGAGAGGCAGCACCTTAAGTTAAGAAAATAATTTGATATTGTACACAAACCTACGCAACCTTTTCAAGCCAGTTCAGTTTAAAAATTAAAACATTCCCAAAGGCCCGGATGATAGCCCCATGCACCTATATTTCAAAGGCCCGGATGATAGCCCTATGTATATTTCAATAAATAACATCATCATCATCCTCCTCGCGTTATTCCCGGTGTTGCCCCTAAAGGAGCCCAGGGTCCGCTTTGACAACTAATCCCAACATTTGGCATAGGCACTAGTTTTACGAAAGCGACCGCCATCTGACCAACCCAAAGGGAAAACTAGACCTTATTGTGATTAGACCGGTTTCCTCACGATGTTTTCCTTTACCGAAAAGCTAACGCTAAATATTCCGTACATAAGTTCCGAAAAACTCATCGGTAAGAGCCGGGATTCGAACCCACGACCGCCGCTTGACAGCCGCATGCCTGAACCACTGGGCTACCGTAGCTTCCAAATATATTATATAGTATATTTCAAAGACAACAAGTAAGCAAAAATGTAGCCTTAACTTTCGGTGACAAAGGGAGCATCTGATCATAGTATTGCGGAGTTAGGTTTTTTATTTCTTATACCTCAACACAAATGGGACTGGACCGGGCACGTCTGCCGCTTGCCAGGAGCGTTGTGGGCTACAACTACCACCAAGTGGGGTCCCAGAGAACCGAATACGGCGTCTCGGTAGACCACGTAGGAGATGGCGAGACGAGCTTGATGTCTTTGACCAAGACTGGTGGGAGTACCACCAGGACCAGGATAGGGATATGTGGGAGAAAAAGAGGCCTTTACCCAGCAGTGGGACACTTAAGGCTCTTAATAATAATAAGCCCGCGGGGGCAGCTTGTGGCGAGCTGACGGTGAGTGGCGACACCGCGGACCCCTAATCTCCAGAGACCCATTTGATCAGGTCCTCGCCTCTGTGCTTGCCTTATCCGGCCGGCCAGAGTGGAGCCGCAAGAGCGGAACCTATGCTCCAGGTTGGAAGTGTAAAATGTCATAATACCGGCGGCCCTTGAACGGATTACCGGGATCTGGCGCACCGCAGACTCACCTCTCGACAACCTCACAGACGCTCAGACGTTTTGCTCCATTGTCGCACTGTGCGTGCGAGCGACGTTAGTGTGGGGCCCACTTAACGAGTTGGCGAGTCACCGCCTGCTTTTTCACAATTTTGAGACTAATTGTCACGGCAGGTGTCCGCTAGTCTCCTCCCATAACCCATTTTCCAGACCACCCACCATTCAACCCAATAACCCATGACCTTTGTTTCCATCGCAGCACAGTGTTGCACTCCAATAGTCTTTGCATCTGGCGGGGACCATCATCGGGTGTATCATGTTGTGCGCTCGGAGATGGTACTCGTATCCGCCATGTGTATCCCTTTCCGCTTTAGATTATTTTTGTTTTAAAGGGCCTATGCACTGTTGGCTTCGGCCCCACGCATGCCTCCCAAAAGTCCGGGACCTCATGGTCCCGAGATATGGAAAAACATACAGACCATAATAATAATAATATACGTCAGAGATGTCCTAGGCAAGCCGAATCTATTTTGCCACTTCAAGAAGAACCGAATCTATTTTGTCTCTTCAAGAAGAACCGAATCTATTTTGTCGCTTCAAGAAGAACCGAATCTAGTTTGTCTCTTCAAGAAGAACCGATTCTATTATGTCTCTTCAAAAAGAACCGAATCCATTTTCTCTTCAAACAGAACCGAATCTATTTAGTCTCTTCAATAAGAGCTGAATCTATTTTGTCTCTTTAAGAAGAAATGATTAGTATTAGTTGTATATTATAATTGTGCTAGAATAAGCAAACCGTCTCTGCATTGATAAATGTATAAGTAATGATAATGCATAATTATTCTACAAATATTATAAATGCGAAAGTGGACGTTTAGATGAACCCGATTTGGATGAAATTTTGCACGAAAATAGTTAATAGCCTGGATAGTTTTTATCCCGGGTCCACGCAAAAGAAGTCGCGGCCGGAAGCTAGTAAAGCAATTTAAAAAAAAAAATTGGTGGCTTTCGGTAAAACTAAGGTAATTTTCATTTTCCAATCTGTATACCTATGAACCGTAAATCTAAACACGCTGGTTAACTTCCTTACATTCCAAGTCAATACGTAGTAAGGTTTAGAGCGCATCTAATGATAGTACAAGTGGGTCATCGCAAGGCCGAGCCCGAATGTCTACCGGCGCACCTGTGCAGCGGAACAGCCGTATACTTAGGTAAACAAGCAGCGACAATTCGCTTACATTTCTAGGTTACATATGCAACGGTCGACACGTGTGTTTGACCCAATTCGACTTATCGACGATTACATCAGTGTTCGCTCCGCGTTTAAGTGTTATTTTGAGCAATTTTGGGAAATGAAATGAAATGAAATCTAATTTATTTGTGTTAAGTGCAGTCATATAAAGTTCACATGAGATGTCAAGATGTGAGGTTGTCCAACACACTTAGCTTATTGGAATGGAAATGTCTCAAACATGTTAGTATACTTGGGAATTAACTGAACATAGAATACTGATTTGATATTTGTCGACGAACAGCTAAATTTCGAGTACCACATAAACAGAATCTCCGCAAGAATAAGAAAATCTATTTTTATTTTCAAAAAGCTTCGACAGTCTGCTGATAACTCTTTGTTCTTATTACATTATTAGTCTACACTGCGCTGTGCCAGACAGTGATCAGTTATTGTATCAACAGCGTGGGGCAGCGCAGCAAAGACCACCATACTGGAAATCGAGAGAGCGCAACGTTCGGTGCTGAAAGTCATGTTAAAGAGACCTTTTCGATACCCAACTGCGACCTTGTATGCTGAATCACACGTTATAACCGTACGTCAACTTTATAGCCTTGAAATTTCCTTATTTACACACAAAACCTCGAACGGCCGTATTCATAAACGTACTTTACGCCATTTTAGTTAAAACATTAACTAAAATGGCGTTAAAATTCGTTTGTCCTTATCTGTCACTGACATTTGTGTTCGTAAGAAAGGGACAAAACACATTTTATTTAGCAGAGGCATTTTAAGTTTTATGAATAAGGAGGTAAATCTATAACTTGCTATGTCATGACACACTACTTAAAAAGCGCGCCTTTAGGTAACCGGTTCCTAGAGTTCTTTCCAGCTTTGGTAAACGTTTTGGTGATTACATTAGGGTAGCAATCTATAACACCTTACTGAAATATTGTAACCTAACGAGCTGCATTATAAATGAAGCTAAAACCCTTATTTTTAAATTTCTTCATTCATTAAACTATGCTGAGCTTGAAGCTATTTTTGATATTTAAGTTAGTTTTTAAGTATAAACTTTTCACCTTGTAATATTTTTTCTTACTCCTCCGAACGTAACAAATACATATAAAAGGCAGTACATTTTCTGACAGGGCTAATAAAGAACCTTTATAAAAGTATACTTACAAATGAATGGCAACCGACTGCCATTGATCAGAGCTGAAGCTTTTCGAATCATGAAAAATGCGTCTACTTACTGCCCCAGAAAAAACCCATTACCGCCATATTATGTGATTTCATTATAACAAAAATAAATTTGCTAATAAACAACGGAATACTGAGGTATTAAACTAATACAAATACTAAATTGGATATAAGAATCGCCTCCCATTTCGAAGTCGATTAAAATATAGTACTAGTAGTAATTACTAATTACGCTTCAATCTCCCTTTGTTACCAAATGCACCGATGGCAGCCATAAAAGTAATCAGTGCTTATCGGTAGCATTACAGCCGCGGATGACACCGTATCTGGCTGAAGGCAACGTGATCTTCGGCCTTGCTTGAGCTGATAGCTCGCTACCACACGAACAGGACGTGATCATCGGGAAATACTATTCGATCGTTAATTAATACATACATACATAGATTCAAGCCTTTGGCCCTAAAAGGGGTAGGCTGACATGAAACTTATGTTGGATAGCTTGTTCAAAAATATGGTGGGTTACAACTCAGTGATCCGATTGCGTGATATTGGGCTTTAAAGGCCTAATTAATAATGTTATGTAGTTATTTTTGCTTATATATGTATCAAAATCTTTACGCTAATATTTCAATACGTCTTTGTTTCTTTCGTTCTTTATTTTTTGTTCGAGCGTCCCGCCCTCTGCCGGCTAAATGGCTACTACTGGGAATGTGTCAAAATTCGTGGCAGTATACATATTAGTTACCAACTTAATCCGTAGTTACAAATATTTATCCAACATTGTATTTGTTTGGACAAAGAACTACCTTGGTATGTTTGGATAAATTACCCATTTGTACATTTATTTATTTATTTGAAAATACACTATAAATGCACTCAGATCCGCAATTATGTCCCATGACCATCTCGAAGGTCTATTCTATACACTGGTTTAGTGTGAGTAGCTCCGGAGATTACCCCCCCCTACACAAAAACCTATAAAGCTACAACCTCAAGAATCAAAACACTTTCACTGCCGGGAACCCACCTAGCGGGCGTCTACGCCGTAGTCGCTTTCCGCTACATACGAAGAAAACCACAGGATCTGCTACAAGCGTAGCGCGTAGCGATTCTTGGCAGTGAATGTGTTGAAGACTCCCGAAATTACGGCACGCGTGTCCGTCTAAGGCAAGGCTGAAAGGCTCGAGTCAAATACTTTATCAGTCTTGTAAACAGCCTCTATATCGCCATTAAAGAGTAGGTATGACCGAATTATCATAAAAACAAAACAACATAACTTTGCATAGTTACATGACGTTTTGCTTAGTGATAAACTTCGAAACTGTATTGTTAATAACAATATGAATTTCGCAACAAAAGATGTAAATTATTACAATAGGTGACGTTATGCGCATAAACGTTACTGACGATATCAATACATACCTACTTCACGCGTGCGATTCCTAATAAACACACAATATAATAATATACGTAACAGTGATGTAACCCGGTTATTATTCCCAGAAATGTTAATAACTATCAAAGAAATAAAAATAAATCTTATGTAAAAAATGCTGTTTTGCATAATAGCCGCAGCGCCGAAGACTAAACAAAATCTTCATCTTCCGGTCGCCGACTGTCACACTCAATTAGAAAAAAGACGAAGCAGTTACAAGCGTTTTAATATAAGCGCGATAAATCCTGATGAAGGTAAGCGGAATCAGTTGGTAACTAGACGTACCAGTGTGGCGGTGCAGAGTGCTCGCCACCCGACCGTGGCGGCCAGAGTCCTGAGGAGCGCGCGAGTGGACCTCTCCCCTTCGCGCACCATCGTCCCGACTTCACGCACGGCTGATGGGTCAGTGCACTAATGCTTTACGAGCTTAACCGACTAGCCATGCCACTACCACGTTACCTTGACAGTTTTAAATGCGAGGCTAGAAAGTCGTCGCAGAATTCGGAGGTCACAGAACGTTTCCCGGTAAACACTGGCACATGAAATCGGTAAGGTCACTCGAGCGAATTCAACACAGGTGTCCGCAAGGATAGGCAGCGGGCATGTAACTATACGAATATCGAAAACACTTAAACACGCGAGATGCACTAAGGCTAGATCGTGCAAGGTCTAATAGGCAAGGCTGAAAGAGCGCAGAATTTAGACAGAACTGCCGGTACGTGGAAGCGGTATTGTTTGGCGTTAAACCCACTCAAGCGCGACGCAATGCACTAAGATTAACCGAATATGATTCAGTACAGATGTAGCAACCGCAATAATCGGCCGCGAGGACGCGACTGGCTGGCTCGTTATCGGAATAACACCTATTCTCCAGTTACAGTGGATTCCACATATGCGAAGTGTATCAGGCCGGCTGCGGTGTTTTGGTCAGTTGACGCGCGTCCTAAATTCGCGCTAACAACTCGGTCGCGCGTATGACGCTGAACTACGTAAATAATATCACCGATGGAGTTTATATACACAACTAGAAATGACCGGCTGTATTCTCGAGATAGTTGGCCTTTTTCTGAAGTACGAATGCGTCCAGAAATAAAACAAACAAAACATAGATAACTTTAAAAATACGCTGACAAATAAATGCGTCATCAATTTGAATTCAACGACTTGACACAGAACAGAAAGCGAGCATTAATTGCGAGTGCGCTTTATTTTAGTTAAAGTGTATGCAATTTTATTCGTTCACATTATTAGCATGGAATTGTATATTCTGTGAGCGGATTTATAATTAGCCCAAGCTTCGTGGCAGGAGTCCAGGTCGATCACTCGGGTACCGGGGCCCGCACTATATCGGGTGAACGGTCGTTGACAGGGACATTTTACCGGAATTGCAACCGAGCCGCATTCTCGAACCAGTGTCGCTCGATCAGGCGTAAAATAGAGATCGGACAGGATAAAGTGGCTAAACTTAATCTACCTAAAAGGCCGTGAGACCGAATTTATTCTCACAAAAATATCTGAAACGAATCTTATATCGTCGTGTCTTCCACAAAATTCGCTATCACATGATCAGTGCGGCTGGCGCAACTAAACTAACGTAGAGACGCGACGCGACACGAGAAAATATTCCTTTCCCTTTCTAACTTGCAAAGTGCGAGTGACACAGCGGGACGCGACTTAGCAGTGTGCTAGACTTACAGTAGGGATAACTAAAAAAAATTATCTAGAATGTAAGTAAACTTCCATTGCACTCCGTGTTATTTTTGGTTTGGGCTCCATCAATGACATTATTCATTAGAATAATTTAACTTGCCGAATATTATCCGTGAAGACAGTCTGTATACCTATACCTAGCATATATATATATATGAACATATTATGTTTATTTGCATCAGGTTGAAAGCGTATTGAAGGTAAACTGCCACAACTTTCAAAGGTTTTCACGTCGAAACACATCGCCATTAGGCTGTCAGTTGACGGTGTCAGTAATGAGTTAGCAGTTACTCGGTAGAAGGGTTAAGAGTAAGAGACATTGACAAGCCATTAGGTGAATATGCTGCAACGTCAAGAATTGTAAGTGGGATCACAGTCAATCGCAAACACCAACAAACTAACTGTTGTGCTCATGATTTATACGATGTCATGTTTTGAGGACCATAAAACTAAAAGCAAACGTTTTTGAAAACTTTTCAAGGCTCTAAGAGCACCGGAACAACGGATATGAAACCTAACTGACGATCGAAGAATAGCAGTTTCTATTGTCGTTTAACAACAATAGCGTAGCTGAGTACTTTCTAGCAAGCAAATCCTTTATATAGGACGTGGTCTGAACGATTTATAAAGTTTGTAGAAGGGTCATGCAGATATGAGAAACTAAAATTACCTTTTCTGTTCTGCTAATTTCTGTTATTCATTTATTACATGGTACTCAATATAGTTTTGGTTAGTAACGAAATTAATAATTCGGCTATTTAAAGCTCCCTCCGTAACTGTCGAGTTCCGGAAAGCCACTAGGCCTAGGCAGTCTAAACATTTTCTCAATAACAACACAGTGTCGTACAATTAACTAGACAAACGCGCAGCTTGTTCTTAATACTATTAAAACGAAAGTTATAGATCCGCACATGGTTTTCGTTTAAAACTTGGGTCCCGTAACTTTGAGCGATGAATTAGTGAGAGCTCGCTCCTTGTTGCGAACATTTAATTCAATAGGCCACGAGCTGCGTCGAGTCGAATAATAAATCAATTGAGGTTTTGACAAATTGAATATGTTTGTATGTGTTAGACAGTTGAATTATAAACTTTGTCTTCTACAGCTGAACCGGCATTTATCATGCTGTTGATGTTTTACATAGTTATCAAAATAATTATAGATATTTCGATGTCCGATTTATAGTGTCCGATGCCGTAAATGGCGCAGTATACAGTAATCTGAGGTAAAACATACTATGTAAGAAGGTATGTTAAATGAATACTAACGTAATTTATCTGCAGTATCTGCACTGAGATAACGATAAGACATTTTAAAGAAACACTATAAGACCCATGACTAATGAATGAAAGGCTTTTAGAATACATAATAGGAGTTTAAAACTCGCTATTATTATAATGATAACTCCTATGAATATCAATCGGATGAATAAAAACGGCGTGCCCATTAACATACCATTACCGTAATATTAAAACGCTTACGATAATGTTTATTCAATTAAAAAATCATTTCGATGTGTAAAATCATCGAGACAGCATATACAAACAAGAGAATCGTTTAATAAACATTTAACATTCTTGGCCGGGCTATAAAAATGTAAACAAAAAGCACGCACAATTATTTAGTGGTTAAGGTTTAGTATCGAAATTCTGCCGTCTCATAGAAGGCATTAACCATTTTATAAAGTACAAAAATATTTGGTTTTTGGGTTTCGTTCCAAGGGGTGGTCACGTTTTGCCACACATAAAGTGACATTTAGATATACCTGATGACGTACAATCCGTTAGGTGATCGACCAGCAGGGGAGGGGTACTAACGCGATGCTATTTGTTCTAAACTTGCACAGTATAGATATGGGTGTTGTGGGTGAAAACTGGCCTATTTATATGAGCTGCTGTTTTGATAGACGATGAAACCAAGACTTTATTCCTGGTCCTAATTAATAATAATGGGATGATTTTGATTACATCAAATATTTATAAGAAAGATGTCCCCATGTCCACGTGAACCCCGGATAAATTTTATCAAAGATAGATATTTTATAAATTGAAAGTACATACTTATGTATCCAACATAATGAAAACATAAATTCAAATGGTTTAAACGTCAAACTTGGAGTACCGCAGGGATCAATCCTGGGACCTTTTCTCTTTCTCATATATATAAATGATTTGCCCGATTTAGTGAAGAACAAATGTGAGATAGTACTTTTTGCTGATGATACTTCGCTAATTTTTAAAGTTGATAGGAAGCTAGATGACTCTATAGTCACTTAGCAACTTAACACATTTAGTTTTAATCGCATGGCTATCCATGCGAATAAAACTAAATGTGTTAAGTTCTCGCTACCTAATGTAAAACAAGTTGCCACACTTATAGAATTAAATGGAGATAAACTTGAACTGGTCGATCACACGTTATTTTTAGGCCTCACGTTGGACCACCAGTTACAATGGACGCCTCACATATCTGTTTTAGCGAAGAAGCTCAGTTCTGCCGCAGCATATGCAGTAAGACGAATAAGACAATACACAGACGTGGAAACGGCCTGTCTGGTGTATTTTAGTTACTTTTATAGTATTATGTCTTACGGCATAATAATCTGGGGGAAAGCAGCTGACATAGATACTATCTTCGTTCTGCAAAAGAGAGCCATTCGATCTATCTACAACCTAGGCTCTCGAGACTCGCTGAGAGAACGGTTCAAAGATATAGGTATCCTTACAGTAGCATTCCAATACATACTAGACGTGATAATGTACACACATAAACATATTAATAATTTTAAGAAGCAGTCTGAAGTCCATAATTTTAATACAAGAAATAAGCACAACTAGTCATGCGCAATTTTCGACTACAGAAAGTAAAAAAAACGTTCATGGGTAACTGTATAAGTTTTTATAATAAAGTACCCTTAGACGTTTGGGAACTGTCTTATTGTTCATTAAAACGATACATTAAGAATGCTCTTCTGAAAAAAGGATTGGAAGACAATGAAGCATGGCCAACCATTCAGGTTCGATAGTCGTTGCTTACATGCTGTTGGTTTAATTTTATTAATATTTTGACATTTTAATTTAATTATTTTTCTTTTTAAATTTTATTCTGATATTAGAGACACATCTCTGTAGCTAATTATTTTTATTTTTAATTTTAATTTTATTCTGACAATAGAGACTCTTTACATCTCTGTATTAGTTATAGTTATTTGTAATCATTTGTATTAATTTGACATTGGAGACTATACATCTCCCGGTGCGTATGTGCCCAGGTTTGTAAGGCTGTTGCTCATTAAGAATTGTTATGTTATATATTCATGCTTATTGTTGACTTGTGAAAGAGCCCAATGTGGCCTACTTACAGAATAGACATTTGATTTGATTTGATTTGATAAGAAATACGAGTTCTTGAGGCTTTTGATCACGTGCGCATTTGGGATAATAAGCACTATGGGAGTATATTAATATATTTTTTAAACATATTTTATTATCACGAGAATTAATTTGAAATCAATATACCTTGGTGAACAATATCTTCTTTTCGTTGCGCCGGTTCGAATCCGGCTCGGAGCGTTGAATTTTTCCTTTAATTTAAATTTTCATACACTGACTAGTGTCGCATGCCGCGCGCGTCTGCGATCGGTCGCAATGCACGGAATTACACCTTAAAAGGACGGTCATTCGAATCTGTTCAACGAGATACGTGGCTGAGACAATGATATAACATAATCAGTCAAAGACGGAATTCTGTTCCTAGTCTCCAATCAGTCAAGAGAAAATACGTAATTGAAGCAGTACAACATCGACACCCTCTACTTTATGCCTATCGTGTATGTTATAATTATTAAACACAATGTCTTCTTTTAAAATAACACTCGTCAGCAAATGTAAACTGTTTATTTATAATAGCAAAACACAAGTGGTCATTTAAGTTATTATAGGCAAAACTTTATATGAAAAATGTTCTGTTGAATATTTCATACATTTTTCTTTTGCATTTTATTAATAATATCATTATCATTACAGATAGTACAGTTATCGAAGTAAACATCAGAAGAAAAAGGAAGTATTGATTGATAAAATAAAAAAAGTATTTAATACCGATTAGCAGGAAAAGTACCTATTGTTTACACGTAGCATCGGTGTAAACTGTGCCGCGCTCATACGGGCAACATACCAACTGCCAACATGCCTGTAATCAATTCTAAGTTCAACGGCGAATCAATATTTGTTTACCCCTAATAATTACTTTTTTAATGGCTCAGCCGCTCGATGAATAACTCGTTTAACGGTACGCCTTTTTAAACAAACTCCGGGAAGTAAGTGGCTTAAATGTCGGCGAAGTTCTTTTTACAATATGCTTATAGGAGGTTCTTTGCATATGGGAACATTCAGTATAAAAGTCTCACCACTATAGCCATTTTAATTGTTCTAGGTTGTAATTTTATAACAAATCTTTCATTCTTTTATATCACCACCTAGTGCAAAAAATCGTTTAATTTCTCAATATAAGTTGCAGTAAAGTGTTCAGCACCGCACTTTTTTTTTCGTTAGTACATAGCAAGGATGGCTGGCGGGCGCCCGCGGGCGGTCGTCACGTGACAACGCCAACCGTCGCCGCCGCCCGTTTAATGGAGTTCTCCGTTGCACCCGATGATTGCCTTGTTCGTCTCGCGGGAGACGCATTCTATAATTGACATTTGACGTTGCCTTTTTTAAACGTCTAACAATTTCTATAAGCCTCAGATCGACTTCTTATTTAGTTCTAAAAGTCCTTCCCTATAATTTAGGAGTTCTGGCATAAATTCGTTCCACGCGCCTAAATCTTAAAAACAAACTTTTGCCAAGTTTAGCAAAATATCAGCGCGGCAAATAAAGGCAGGTCAACGACCCAAGAGGCCCATCTATCGGCGGTCTGATTTGGACAGTATCAGTCAATAAATCAATTGCTTTCAAACAGGGCGCACTATGCGAGTAATTCCTATTATCCGATGAATTGGCTTTAGACAAGGCGGTGGCGGATTCCTAGGCGACGGATGTCGGCATGCAGCCTCAGTACATTCAGCTAAATGGAAATGCAATGCAAATCGACTGTCATAAATGTCAAAATCCAAATAGTTGATGGCGGTAGTTGCGACTGCGGCGCGTTGTTTTGAATCCGTAAACGCTAAACATAATCAATATTCTGTCACGGTCAATATGAGGCTAGACTAGATGTCCAAACTACAGTTTAGATTATCTTCTCCATTCTAAATTGTAAGAATGACAGTTGCATTAACGTAGTTAACTTTAACTCTCTCTTAAGTCCCATCACGTGGTCTCTAGACAGTTACAGAAAATAATTATATGGACGATTAGCGTTAATGAGATTTTTTAACTGTATGGAACACCTCTTCGTGCGCGGTTATTTATCTTAAAGAGAACGCTAGTTATAATCCTAGACGCACTACGATGTTTCGTGCGCGCCACAGACGAGGCAGCAACGAAAAGCTGTCACATTAGTAGTATATCAAGTAATATAACGTCGTACGCGCACCATGACGCGCCCGGCAACGGCGTACAAATAGACGTTTAGACATGGGCGTGCCGCGCGAACCTACCGCATGCTCTGATAAAGGCGTCTGAATGTCGACGGCCCGACCGGTCACCTTGGCTGGTATTCAAAATATTAACAGACTACTCACCTCAAGAGAACCAGTTTAGGTTCGACCTACGATTACGCACTATTGGTATTATGCTTCGTTTCAGGTTATGGTAGACGTGAATGTTGAGGTGAGTCAAGTCAAGACAGCGTGTGAATAGTGATTGAGCCAGCGGCCGGGGACGGAGCGAAATTTGGCTAAAGTGAAACGATCTTATCTTGCGGGGTTAACAGACGGCAATAAGGGTCACGCAGGTAACCGAATCGGTGCAATGGGTGGGTGCCAATAGCGGTCTAGTGGGTGCCGATCTCGTCAGTCAAGAGCATTCCGGGAAATCAATTGATGTTAGTTAGCCATAGCCATGTGGAAATCTGCTACACGAATTTTGCGTGGGAAAGTTTATGCTTCATTGAGAAATTTGGACAATTGAGTACTTATATCGAAAATTGTTGCTACTAATTATATTTCACGATGGTAAAAGATTTTTAGCACACGGGTGTTGGTAAAAAATAGCAAAAAAGAATATAATTATGCAGGTTGACTCCGACAATGAATAGGTAAACTCGCAGTCGCGTTGCTATGACGAGACGAGCGTTTCATGAGCTATGCAAAGAAACACGTGAACATATGTATATACTTTACACGTCACGTATGAGGCCGTCAGAACTTTGACGTAGCGGTGTTACCACGCGATAATCGCAATGTACATGATTATACGGATAATCAAGTCAAATCGCGCGTCAGAACAGTATAATTGATTTCTTAGACTCGTCGCTGGACGCGTGAAAACCGTTTCGCAGAAGTCCTGAGCTGTGTGACTTCGTCGAGTTTTTTACGTAGTTTCGGCATAGCAATAAGAAAGTAACGCTTTGCGCGCGCACGATTCAATTTGTAGGTACCTACTTTCGCTGAACATTGAACGAAGATACATTTAAGGTTCGCTTTAAATACAAAACGTTTTTTGAAATTCGGAAGCTTACGGCGTGATATTTTAAGAAACTTAGGTAACAAACTTTCAAAAACTAGAATAATTTGCGAAAAATAGTTTTCTCGAAGAATCACGACTTCAAATTATTCTTGTTTATACAAGTTTATTCTAGGAAAGGGGGAATTTCGCGCAAAGGGAAAGGCAATTTATGAAAGTTTCTTACATAAGTTTCTTAACATATCACGCCGTTAGCCTGCGAATGTCGAAAGACGTTTTGTATGGAAAGCGAACCACCTTAAGAAAGAAAGAAAGAAAGAAAGATACATTTATTCACAAACACACAGGACACACAGGATCAAAAAACAGAAAACAGATAAAACATGAAACAAGTGTGTCTCTGCGGCAGTGAACCGGACACTGGCTCAGCATTATGCTGAGGTGTCAGACATCTGCAGCGCTGATTTTCAGCCAGCACCGTCGGTGACTCACGGAAACGTCATACAAATGTAATAAATAAACTACCTACAGTATTGGGACAGGCGAAAGAGAAATAAACATAAATAAAAAGTGAGATAATACATGTACACACTACCTAGATGCAGCTTCAATAAAATATGTATATTTACAGTACACATTAAAAACAAAAACTAGATAAGAAATTGGCATATTTATTGCTGTCACAGTGCTGGGGATTAGGGTTTTGATTTCTGGAGCGTCAACAAATAGCCTTTAAGCATACGCTTAAGGCTGCACATTCGAAATTTTCGTGAAAATGAGTTGTTTTGTAACCGTTTTATATATTATAACGTAACATTTTTGGCGTCGGAAAAAATATATCATAATCTGCAAGATATGCGACGGGTCATAGTTTTCGTAGAAATCCATTTAAACAATAAAAATTAGAGAAAAAAAAATCTAAAGTCACCCCTATTTTTTCCCTTGTAACCATTTTACTGCTCCATTTTTGATCAGAATAATATGAAATTTTATAACTTTCTTCATACAATAATGAACAAGGGCATCATTTTCTTACTTTCTTAATTTTCTTAAAAAATTTCCTCGTTTTCTGAAATATTCCGCCAAAGTTCCTACGCCTCCCCGTTTTCGTCCATATGGTCAGTGCGAGACGAGACACGTTGCATGACGGACCTGTGTCAATTTGCGCTGCGCCGAAATTTTTAAATGTTTGTGGAAATTGTGGACTATATTTGTTGCATAGAGTGGACAATCCGTTTTGTGATTCGTATAGTAGGTAACTAATAAACATTTGCGTATAGTTTAAGTTTTTAGTGACAGATACTTTTGTTGCATAGAGTGGACAATCTATTTCGTGGTTTGTAAAGTAGTAGGTACTATCGACAAGACAGCTGACTGACCATCCGTGCACTTTATGTGCATTGTAATGTATAAATACAGTTCATTGTTGTTGTGCAGGTTCTTGTATAAATACAGGATGGTCAGTTAACTATGTTGGCGTTTGTACCTAATTAACATTTACGTAGGTATAGTTTAGATTTTGTTTTTTAGTTCAAGATGGGAAATAAGCGCAGGAGGAAAATACGTAATATATATACACAAACGATTTATGCTTAAAATAGATTTGTTCACTGTATTCATTTTTCTTCTTAGGCTTGGTTTGTACAATAATGATATAAAATTAACACCGGTGGTCAGGGCGACAGAGAGAGGAACCTCCTGAAAGTCCTGACTATCCGCGCATTATTATTTACTAGCTTCTGCCCGCGACTCCGTCCGCGTGGAACTCCATTATATCGTAGATGTCGTAGGTATCGATACAACTTCTAACCCCCATTTAACCTCCTTTGGAAACGATTTCCAGGATAAAAACTATACAAAGCCTTTCCCGGGACTAAATTATCTCTAAAACAAATTTCATCTAAATGGGTTCCATCCAGATTTTTACCCTTTATTTCACCCCCTCAGGAAATGATATTCGAAATAAAAACCCTATCTCCTTTCCCGGGACCCAAACTATCTCTATACCAAATTTCATCTAAATCGGTTCAGGGGTTTAGACGTGAAGAGGTAACGGACAGACAGACACACTTTCGCATTTATAATATTAGTATGGAGTATGGATATGGAAGTATGGATAATATGGATTATACGTCTTTCCCGCTCACGGGACAATGATGTCCCGGACCTTTGGGAGGCATGCGTGGAGCTCTTAGCCAACACGTAGAGGCCCTTTTGTCAATTTAATGAAATGCAAGGAGTACACCAAGCGGATGCTGTCTCTGCCCGTGTCATTGGACGCACACAGAAACAGCACCCGCTGGGGTGTAAGAGTCTATTGCTAGTTGATGGAATCTAAATAAAACGGGATATTGGGTGAAAATGATGGACTAGTAGCTGGGCTATTGGATGAAACATCGGACGCCTGCCCAATAAAACTGTTTCACATTTTATCTCTGGCAGACGGTGACTCGCTAACTGCTAGATGGGCCCCTATTAATAGCGAAATTAAAAAAATGGCTTAAGGGCAACAGAAGGTAGGGATTATTATTATTACCTTTATATTTTTTTCGCACTATCCGTCTCTCTCTTATTAGAATATTTAGTAACAGAGGCATAGTGCGAGAAAAATCGAAAGTATGTCGCGGCCGTCTAGTGCTAGGCGTGCTGAGGGCCTACCGCGAAACGAAACCGAACTTCGTTCGTGTATCTCCTTCTCTGTCGCGCTTGCCAGTTCGAGCGACAATGAGAGTTATTCGAACGAATTTCGTTTTCACTATCACGGCTAGCACGATACGGCCGCGACATACTCATTAGTGCGAGAACATTAATTAGAACATTAGGAAAGAGAGGTCTTTCCTAATGTTCTAATAAGAGAGAGACCGATAGTGCGAGAAAAATCGAGAGTATGTCGCGGCCGTCTCGTGTTAGCCGTGCTGACGGAACTACACTAATCGTAAGTAAATAGTATTATAATAGTAGTAGGGACATAATTTTTGAACTAATCAATTATGTAATTTATGTATGAAAAATATCACGTTTCAATTAAGCATGACGAATGTCACCCACCCACGTCCACCCTTGCATTGGTAACGATGCGCGATGACGCGTCTTTAATCTTACCTAACTTAATCTATGTAACGCTTAATAAACGACGGCGGGTTGTGCGACTTGCGCGGGGAGAGGGTCGAAGCTCCGCCCATACGCTCAAGGACTTTAGCGGGTGTACAAGCCTTAAAGGTGTATCTGCTAAGCACCCTTTGGATAGGAGGCGGGATATCATTCCAGCACTTAGACGCCGCAAACTACCTCTGAACGCAGCGGTTCGGTGCATAGGTATAATGGCCATTGCCTTAAACCTGCGCGCACTTTTGGACCATACCAGTTTATGAAAAAGGTAGGTGGGGGTTTCCTGTTTTACCACCCCGAACAGCAGAGTGGCCAGGTGCAGGCGCCGGCGTGCAGGCATGTTAAGCAAGTTAGCGGCGTTCAAGTATGGAGTGATGTGGGATCGGGGAGGGACTCTGAAACAAAAACGAGCACATGCGTTCTGCACTCGTTGTATGAGCCTCTTGGAACGACCAGTAATGCACCCATCATAATTGAAGACCTCCCATTTAAAGTAAGTTGGGGCAGGAATACATTGACAACAATCAATTTAAATATTCCGTTTAGGTACTCGTTATTGATCAGAAAGGTAATTGCGTAACTTTTCGAATGAGTATTTTACCGTACAAATAACGCACGCACCAGCCCGAACAAAACGTTACGACCGCGTTTGCGTTTAGCTGTCAAATCCCATACAAATTGAGGGTAAAACGCAAATGCGATCGTAACATTTTGTTTCGGTAAACCTTACACTAGAGCCTCAGATTGAAAACAGAGAGCTTGAAGCGGAAATATCACAGCTTTCCTCCCGATTCTATTCCATCCATAACCTTCAGCACAATTGACTCGTCATGTCATGTCACATGTCAGAACCCATTCGCGAATCGTTACGAGATCGATCTTGCAATCATTGGCCGTTCCACAGTGTAGGGCAGGTGCCAAAGAGGCTGCTCCAGATTCTCAGTTGGATCGATATGACCGTGCCGAAATAGCACTAGCAACCGCTCAGAATACGCCCGCAAGGTCGCATGCCCGACCTGTACCCCCTTTATGACCCGTCGGATGAATTTCAACTCCCATAATCGTTATATACTGCCAGTTGCATTATTCGCAGTTATCAAAATTGGAAGGCAGAATAATATCAGGCGCTTGGAATTCACTTCACGCAACGCAATGCAATTTGATATCGGATGGGAACTTTCGCAAGCATTGTGTGATTGCTTTGAGGACCAAAAATTTCTAAACTAGTGCAAATACTTGCCAATTGCCAAGTGTGTCTGAATATGCATTCATGATTTCTTTTGTTCAAGCGAATTGAGCAATCGCAAATGTATATATAGCGAGCGGTACATTTTATATTCGTGCATTAAGAGTCGGTTTAGCGCAAAAGAACAGAGCTAGAAAAGGAGCACGATTTTATTATTACTCTTTTTTTTTTACTTAGCGATATTGTTGCTTGTGTCTAATTTAGGTACCTACACTAAAATAGTGTAAAAGCGCACTACCGAACCGAATAGTTCAGCTAGAAGAGTCGCTAGAACACCAAATAATGCTCGGAGCTTGCTACCTACTCTTATTTGCGTGCTCTTGAAACGGTTGCAAGGTAAGCCAAAATCTTAGAATGAGTATTTATTTATTTAATGCAGAAACCATGGTTACAAAGGTGTTACAAAAAAGATAAGTTCATACATGGTAGCCCTGTAAGGGCGTAGCATAATTTATAATTCGCAAAAGTACTTAAACCTACCTATCCTAAATTTATGATTCTATATTATTATAAATGCGTGCATGTTCGTAAGAAGCTTTTGCAACATTGAACTTTAATAAACTTTAATAAGAAGGAAGAATTTTTTATATTCTATAATATTTCAAAATTTAAATCCGAGAGATGCAAAATAGGTAGTCAAAAATACAATAATAACAATATACTTATACGAATTTATCATATCATTGAAGTATTCAGCGACTGTATAGTAGCATTTTGGGACCAGCAGTTTTTTTAAACGTTTTATGAAAGCTACATCCAACTTTTCATTTCTTATTACATCCGGCAATTTGTTGAAGATTTTTATGCACATAACGTTAGTGCTTTTTGAGTGCATTTTATGACCCACACCACTAGCAACCGCTCAGAATACGCCCGCAAGGTCGCATGCCCGACCTGTACCCCCTTTATTTATTATTACTCTTTTTTTTTTACTTAGCGATATTGTTGCTTGTGTCTAATTTAGGTACCTACACTAAAATAGTGTAAAAGCGCACTACCGAACCGAATAGTTCAGCTAGAAGAGTCGCTAGAACACCAAATAATGCTCGGAGCTTGCTACCTACTCTTATTTGCGTGCTCTTGAAACGGTTGCAAGGTAAGCCAAAATCTTAGAATGAGTATTTATTTATTTAATGCAGAAACCATGGTTACAAAGGTGTTACAAAAAAGATAAGTTCATACATGGTAGCCCTGTAAGGGCGTAGCATAATTTATAATTCGCAAAAGTACTTAAACCTACCTATCCTAAATTTATGATTCTATATTATTATAAATGCGTGCATGTTCGTAAGAAGCTTTTGCAACATTGAACTTTAATAAACTTTAATAAGAAGGAAGAATTTTTTATATTCTATAATATTTCAAAATTTAAATCCGAGAGATGCAAAATAGGTAGTCAAAAATACAATAATAACAATATACTTATACGAATTTATCATATCATTGAAGTATTCAGCGACTGTATAGTAGCATTTTGGGACCAGCAGTTTTTTTAAACGTTTTATGAAAGCTACATCCAACTTTTCATTTCTTATTACATCCGGCAATTTGTTGAAGATTTTTATGCACATAACGTTAGTGCTTTTTGAGTGCATTTTTCGTTTTGACGAAGGCAGCATTAGCATATATGCATGCTATGCTTATAGATCATGTTCGCCTCCGTGCACACTAAAGAGGGAATTCTATTTATAGGTGTGAAGATAAAATGCTTCCTTGTTGCGTTGAGTCAACCACTTCTCAAAAACTGACTCGGCAGTATATGGAAAGATATACTATTGCCAACAAACTGTGGGTTGTAATCGTCTTCAGCCGGCCCAAATCGCGCGTTATAATCCGGAACTCGGTTGCGTCGAATACATGTAGATTGTTTGCAAACTTAACTAACGAGTATGATTTGAGGACAGTGCGCCAGACGATTGTTAAACTTTGCATTCATCGTTCATTTAATTGAGTGGTCTCATCAAGATGCCCAACTTTGTTTCATTAGATTAACTGGGCCGGGAAAGATAAATCACGGAAATGCTTCTGAAACACGTTCCAGTTACAGATGTTATGAACGCGCCTGGCGATAATATTTCTTTCTCTAAGAGGACATTGGGGAACGAAACCATCTTGTCGTGCGAAATGTATGAAATAATATTAAAGAGCCCACGCCAGTGCTGCAGTCGTCGCCGACGAGCACTTCTCTTTTTTACTGCCCAGTTAAATACAATTAGTGGCATTTAACAAACAATTCATTTATTGATGAGGAGTATGATTGCCGTATCTATATATACACTCGCGGGCAAAGAATACGGGTCGGTAAAATACCGTCATATTTCCTAAAATAGTGCGTAAGAGGTTGTACAGTTAATCCTGTCATGATCTTTATTTAATTTTACATATAAACTGCTAATAACAGTAAAAAATATAACGTTACCAGGTTTAAATCGTACTCGTAAAAACCCATGAAAAAAAACAACGTTAACGGAGCGAGATATCGCAAAAATCGTGATTTTTGGATATCGATATTTTTTTGATAGGATCCAGGAAATTGTTAATACAGTTGGGTATTGTAAAGAATAGCATATTATGTAAATAAAACAAGTATTAAATATTTTAAAAAACCTATTGCAGTTACTTAATTTAGGGTGACCCGTATTCTTTGCCCGCGAGTGTAGACAAGAGAAAGCAGGAAGCTTGAAAAATATATGCAAGCAAGCACGAGAGGCGAATATAAATTGGGTCCATGAAACTTGTGTTCCAGTGCCACTTTTAGCATCAATGTGGGTATGAAAGATCGACAAAATGTGATATCTTAGTGACAGGTTGCTAGCCCATCGCCTACAACACACGTCAACGTCAATATGTGTTTAGTGAATATAAAAGAAAGCTCACATTTTTGAGATACATCAGCATGATGGTGAGTCACAACTTATTTATGTGTAGCTGGGCAACAAATAAGTGTAAACAGTTCTGTCGCCGAGCACGCCGGCCGCGGAGTGGCCCGAGAAACGGATAATTCTTTAATTAGATCTCCTATGCGCGGGTGGATTCTGTGTTTTGAAACAAATTTATGCATGCGAAAACGTCACTGTATTAGCACTACAATATGATAGCTTTGGGACCTGTTTTAATGAGGATAACTTAGTAAAAGTGTACGTCAATCATGTCAGCTACTTGAGTTGGTATTCGACTAATAACATGTTTTATGATTACTAGCGACATTAGAGGTCATGCATAATTCACAATGTTCAGTCGTGCAACGCACAAGGGCAGTATTGGCGAGCCAATTGATTTGCAAAGTTTCATAATGGTTTGATCGTTTCGGAATCGGCGTCTGGGTGCGCAGACGCCGACAACTGGAGCGTTTAGGCGCCGGCGCGAACGCTCGCGCGGTTCGAGCACCGCTGCACTGCACTCCGCTAAGAAATATAGCGTCAATTTTTAAGGCTGGCCGTAAACGTAACAATAACATGAACATGTTGCACATAAAGAAGTAAATAACATTTTTTTTTTGTATAAAAAGTGTAATTGGATTTGCAAGATTTGATTAAATTGATACGTGACATAGATTGGATCAAAAAAGTCGTCTCTCCTGTGCGTATATGAAATGTTTACCACATACATATGTAGAAGACGCTGTTTACGCGGATTACGAGTGTATTAAATAATTTGTCTTTATAGGTACTTTTAAAAACACTTAACTTTTCACGATGAGGCAAGCCTACATCTCTGTATGACCCACACATACTTCATCTATAAAGTTAATATTTAATATAGGCTTGTAAAAACTCTAAGACATCATTATATAAACATTCCTGTGCAAGTAGCCAAAGTAATCAGCCGTCATATGTCAATTTAGGTTTTCCATTAACTTAAAACACTGGGTTCACATCACATGATTAGCGGCCAGTGCAAGTGGGGTTATTCCATAGCAGCAAGTCCATCAAATAGATCGGGCTGCGATACCGTCTCAAATAGGCGTACCGGCGCGCCCGTGTTTCGCTTTACCTTATTGGACTACCTATCAATTTTATTTAAATAAAGAAACGGATTACATATAGTCTTTATAAACCAGTCTAATGGGACTTTCGTTGGAAACTAGTGGTCAGTTTACAGTCGAGTATATAAACTGTGTATCTGTTCAATGGAGAATGAATCAATAAATTCGAAGATGAAAAACCAATAGCTACACAATATTTGTAAATGATCGGCGGATAAAAAAAACAACTTCAGATTGATTTAAGTAGACCACTTTATTACTCGGTATAAAATTATCTGAACGATGAATAAGGCAGCGCGGGGAAGACAATGCCGAGACGGCTTTTATTTGTGTAGATTTTGTGATATATTGTAGCGGAGTCCATCGCAATATTGGGCCATCAATCTCTGGCGGAAGATAATGGTGCGGTGGCGATGCGATGCGATGTAATAGTTGCTTGACCGGCCGATTGAAATATCCAACCAGCCGAGCCGCCGCCAACGCTCGGCCTGCCTAATAAACCTTGTTGTCAGCCCCGCTTTGACGTACGCATTGCGTGTTTTCGGTACATGAGAAGACTGAGCAACGTGTTGCTTTTCGTATTTCAGCTTCAGTGTGATTGCGACTCGCTACTTACATACAGAAATCACAGATTGCGTCAGCAACAATAATCAACGATGTCTTACCTGAAAGCAAACAAAATATTTATTAGGTCTCTGTTTTTATAGCAAAACGTAAAACCGAGAATGGTTAGCAGCGTTGGGTAGGATCGATACGAGATTGGGATCGAGCATCGCAAGTCATCGGGGTCGTTGACACCGGAGTGTTTTGAGGAACAACATTATTACATGACTAATGATGACGTCAAGATTTCGTTACACTTAGGGAAGCCTTGAGAAGAAAACCCGAGTATCCCGAGATTTCGTCAGAATTGCAGCGTTGCCGCGTAATTGACTATCAGCACATTCATAAAGCATCGAGGCGCCATAGCGTTTAGCGTGGCTTGGGAAAAACTTTAAGCGCAGTGGATGCGCCTACGTCGTTGGATAATAATAGAGCATACAATTGTATGTTTCTGCGCAAGCATAGCTTACTTTACAATTGCGTCATACACAGCTGGTAGCGCCGCCGGATTGGCCCACGACACTAGAAGCGAACTTTCGAAACCAATAACGCCCGTCAAACCGGCTGTGACGAGAAGTTTTCTTCCCAGATTTGTGTCCGTTCGTAGACCACGGAGTCATAAGTTTGGAAAAATAATATATTTTCCCGGGAACATTAAGGCACGTCCGTAACGTCGAATAACGGCGCGATAAACAGTATGCCAAATTGCATGAGCCCCGTCGATTATCCCGACGACCCTTCTCTGCATGTGGCTTCAAGGGCCGTGCGTGCACCCTATCTTGAATTGCCTAATTTATCACGAGAGATTTATACATGATATGCGGCGAGTCGGCGGCATCCAATGTTTACACGGGTTATATTAGACGCGTTAGTATATGAGCGCACTCCGGCCGTGGTCAGCGGGAGACAATGAGAAAGTTATTGCTGGTAACGGAGTTGCCGCGCGGACACGCTTTGTTGTCGTCGCGTCTGCGCCGAGAGTTAATAATGCTAATGTAATGGATACTATGTATTGCGGATCAACCTACATAATAAACGTAACGCGTGCAGCTGAGCTCGTGTGAGTAATAAGAGGTTTCGAGTACCTACTCGTGCCTCATTTGAGATGGGAATGTAAAGAGAACGAAAAGCGCCCGGAGGCCCTATTGATCTGTGAAGGAGTTTGAAGCGTTTTCGCAAGTGTCTAACGCCGTGATAGAAAAAATACTTTTTAAGCCATAGATACTGTTAAACGGTAGTGAGAACAGAATTGGGCATGATATAAATTAGCGAGCAGGTATGAATTTGTTTATGCTCAGATACATTAAGTACGCCTAACCGACAAAACTGTTTGATGGTGGCCATTATGAAATGGTGGCGGTCTCGTTAGAGCGGGCTAACGTTCGCTCGGCACGCGCCCGGCGATCCGTCGCGCGATCGCGCCGTTGCCAACAACGATTAATTAATAGAACACTATAAATAACGTGTCAATAACGCCCTTACATAGTAGACTAGGCTTAATAGCGTAGCTTAGTCGGTTCGTTTGAGTATGCGAGCGGCAGATGCTTGCTTGCGTGAGTGATGTCGCCGTGACAACAGCTGGCATGCATATTTGTCTTCGACATCACGCGACTCTCTTTGAAAATGCATCTAGCGGGCGGAATGATATCATCACCATCAGACTGAAATAAGTGTAGGTACAACTTCAGGCTCCAAGACAGCAAATTACGGAGTTTATTTTCTTTTCTTAGTAAAAATTAATATTATTTATTCAGAAGCATTAAGAAGCTACCCCCGACCTGAGGGCAGTGCGGCTCCCTCAGTTTCCGCCCGTTTGTACGCAAACACGTTTTAAATTATCGTCCGCGGCAAAGATTGTGGGAGCAAAAAACATTATCGCGCCGAGATAACGCTTTCCATCCCAACCTCGTATCTAATTTAGTTGCAGAACTGGAAAACCAACCTTTATTAGTGCGAAATAAAATTTAAATTTGAAATCATCGCAAAAGGGGAAGGCGAGGACGGGAGAGTAAGTATTCGATAGGTGCCGCGGGCAAAGCGGGTGCGCACTTCGCACGAATACAATATGATCACTAAGTGGGGAAACTTGGGCGATTCAACTACTGGAACCGCATTATAAGTTGTTTCATTCATTGTAATTGGAGGAGGAAGCTTGGCTACATAAACTGGTGGAAATAATGTTTCTATTTAGTTTAGGGACGCAGCTTCTTATCAGTTAAGAACTAAGTAGTCTGCTAACTTTACACAACATGTTTTGGTACCGATACATTGTGGCTGCTTATTATATGAAATAGAGGTGATATGTTTGATAGACACTATGACAAGACTTTTTAAATATTGAACAAAGCTGTTATATAATTATAGGCCTACACTGTCACAAGGCTATTAATCAATAAGGTTATTACACGCCACCGCTGTAAGACTGGTCATGATCTACGACATATTGGTCCCGCTGCCCTGTAATCATCGTACGAGGTAAACTTCATGTCATGAGCTTTAACCCTCACCGATGTAAAAAAAACTGTTTCCTTACTTATTTTGTCGTTAGTTGGCAATTAATTTTATGGCTTCAGCATAATACTTTAATGCTATAGACACGGCAATATTGGTATTTTTAGATGAAACACATTA
Source organism: Epinotia bilunana (assembly GCA_947049275.1). Taxonomy (NCBI): domain Eukaryota; kingdom Metazoa; phylum Arthropoda; class Insecta; order Lepidoptera; family Tortricidae; genus Epinotia; species Epinotia bilunana. The sequence goes on along the minus strand of OX346266.1, from coordinate 16,261,328 downwards.
CAGTACAAACTGATGATTGGGCTAGCGATGCAGTTAAGTCTATTTATAAACTAACCGGCGTCGGTATGAAAATAGCGAGTCTCAACTTTGCGTGAAGCACATGAGCCGTAACGTAACATTGAAAAAATATTATAATTGTCTAATTTCATAACCACATCATGTCCACGGTTCTAAGAAACACCGTTCAAGCTTAGCCAATTAATCGAGGGCGCCTAAGTGTGTATTCAATATACAGTGGCAATAAATTGTAAAATAACAATGACTGTCATATTATGACATTTGTTTATCGTGAGCTTTGATTAACGAGCCCCTTGGAATGTGGTAATGTATTATTACGGAGGTTGCTATGAAATCTTATAAATAATGCTTTAAAGGAGGAGATATAAGCACGTATGTGGGAAAGGGCAAAGGTGTTTTGTTTACTTTAGTAAATAAGGTAAATAAGTACAAACATATCAGACAATTCAATAAAATGGGAATAGTTTGTGCAGGCCGGTAGTTGCAAGCCGGCATTACGCTATTATTGGCAGGCGCCCACGTGGACAAACACCGTTGCAATTCTGGTCCGGCTGGGCAACAAACAACTGCAGAAACGCTTGGAACCGACTCTCGACAATCAGAAGACCGATAATCTTAACGAACGTTCGCATTCCACCAACTTGTTCATAAAGATTACGCTTTATCGCATCGCACCAGATGTTCCGATTTAATTCCACCAAAGTTTCCTTAACACCTATTGGGATTTTATTAAGATTTCAGGCGTTTCTTGAGACGTCTGGATAATAATGTGAATACGTTTCTAGCTTCGGTAAATGTGATCGTGCTTGAGGCGAGATGCGTCTGGCCTCAAATCGAATGCAGTCGAGAAATTCAGTGCAAAAGTATACTTGTCGGCGTCAAGGCGGCACTCGCAGCCGCAGGCAGGGAACTACAATTAGCACCAGTTGTAAATGTCACGCTACCCTCTGATCGTCCAGGCATCCGCCATCCAACGTTAACGTGGAGCTGCTCAAGGCACGATTTCCTTAACGTCACTTTAAAGACGTCCTCTTAGAATCATTTTATTTTTTTATGCTCCAGGGAAGCAGGTCACGCGATTAGCGTATTAGAAAAGATGCAACTCAAAATGGAACTTTTAATGAAGTTTTTAAGGCTTTAAAAGTTCGGTGACTCGATCGTGGTGAACATAATATTAATTAATCTGTAGGTGGCGCGCGGATGCAACAGAAGATCAAGACATTATTTATATCGTTCGGAGACGATTGTCTTCGTGATGGCGTCGTATTATTTCTGTCCCACTCCCGTTTCGGAGCATTGCCGGCGTAGGATTCGGGTTAAATTAAGCTAAGTAGCAGACGAACACTTCCGTGCTGTTGAACTCAAAGCCAGAATATCAAGAAAAGGCTTATATAAAAATATATAGCTACACTTTATCTGAAAGATTATATAACGCGTGCTGGTGGCGAATGGAGAAGATAAGCTAAAATAAAACAATACTTTTTTTATGTTATAGGAGGCAAACGAGCAGACGGATCACCTGATGGTAAGCGATTACCGCTGCCCATGGACACCTGCAACACCAGAGGTGTTGTGAGTGCGACAAATATGGGCCAAAATAAAGTAGGAAGGGAAGACATTTTTGGAGGCTTGAATATAGTACATCGTAGAAGGCAAACACCAAGCTAAGCGGAAAATATGGACACTCAAGAGAATATACAAGGACCAGGAAAAGAAACAGTGAACGACGCAACCATAATATATCCATGCCGAATGACAGTAGTAATGGTTACTGAGCTAAGTCGAAGACGGACGGACAGACGGACATGGTGAAACTATAAGGGTTCCTTGTTAACTACGGAACCCTAAAAACGAATCAGATGTACTAATTTAGTTATTTGTTAAATTATTACGTTGTAGAGGCTAGATTTTGATTTTATTAGTAGACAGATGTTGAATCTCTAAAATAAATAGGTACAGTAGCTGACAACATTAGACGCCAAGTTATCAATTTAGAAGATATATTTAATCGGTAGCTGAGTTATGTTAATTGTTGTTTGTAAATTGGCGCTGGTTTTTTCATATTCTGTTGGGATAGTAAAGATGGCGTATTAGTTTAATAGAAGACGTTACGTTGCAGGTGCTTATGAAAACTTTAGTCGCTGCACTTAGAATTTCCCTTCTGCAATTACTCAAGGAGTAGGTACGTCTGAATGTCTGTAAATCTAGACCACTTTGACAGGCATAGCTTCCCCCAGATGGCTTGACCAGATCCGATCAAAGAAAAGGCTTAAGAAAGAAAACGCTCCAAAGGCAAGAGTTTCATGCATTTATAATGATGATGATGATGTATTCAATCAAAACAACAACACAACAACACACAACAATGTATGAACAAAAATTACTCCACGTCCAAACAGAATCACAGGGCAAAAAGACCATCAAGATATTTAACACGTTTACGGGACCACAAAAGAATTTTGTTTTCGTATGGAGTGTCAGATATATTGGCCGTTCCGTATTTATGGTGATTTCATACATAAACGAGACACCTGTGGGATAATTTATGTGAGACTCAAATCGCATATTTACCGTAAACGCCAGATGAAATATAAGGCGGCTCTTTAACGTTGGCATGTCATGCGAGATGGTACAATATCTCTCCGTATTCTAAAGGAATAAGATTCTAATTCTAGAAGCTTTATGTCTGACTAACTACTCCGAGACGGTTAGGAATGGTAGGATTGTCTCTCTCGCTCCTGTGACGCGTAACACTCACCAAAGCGGCCGATAAAACGAGGTGTAAATGTCAATGCATACGTATAATTTAGAATCGTTAATGACTGTTTAAGAGAATAAATAATAAATATTAAAAGAGCCACTCATCATCCTTAATAATTTCACTAGTTACGAACAACATAAATACTTTAATTGAGCATTTCTAGAAAATGTTGTACATCACGTCCATTAAGTTAGCTTGAATTATTCCTTAACCCCCGACGCATATATAAAGGAGTGTTATAAGTTTGACGTGTCTGTGTATCTGTGTGTCTATCTGTGGCATCGTGGCTCCTAAACGTTTTTTCTTACCGAAAGCCGGTGTGATCGAGATGGTTCGTATCTACGTGTCAACATAATATCGGTTGAACCAGTTTTGAGATATTGAACTTTAAAATGAATATGTCAAGGGTTTTTTAACTACTATAAATTGAAAAATACTGTATTGCGTCCTGCTCGCAATAGTCGCAATTAATTATCAAGTTCAGAGTTATATACTTGTATAATAAAGCCTTCTTTAATATAATTGACATTTCTAGGGAATAATACGCCAACAACAATAACACATTAATCAGTATCACTAAATACACGAATCTCAGATAAAAATTACATAACTCCCGTAAGCCCAGTACGGGTCGGCATTACGGAAATTACGATGCAGGCATAATAGAGTACCAATGCTGCTAACACAAACTCCGTACGAACATTGTATCCGACCGCCAACAGCCCTGTCATTGCTTGCTTTTATACCTTTTATAACAACATACTTCCACGTCTTTACACACGCTGCGACAACCTAGGGTTTCGCTTTGCTCGCATTTTTACGCTCTGCCTGTTTGTAGTTGATTCATTTCATAATATAGATATTGTTACGGACTCGTGCCGTAACATATTTGGTCATATTTATAACTCCCTTTCACTATGTCTTGTTAGCAACGGTACAATAATAAACATTTCAAAGAATGAAAATATACGTTTCCTTGAAAACATTAAATAAATGTAAATTATAGTGATACCGTAGTAGCTTTATAAGCGTCGGTAACATATTGGTCCATCGAACCAACGAACCACCGCCGCCGTTTACGCGACATTCGAACCAGAAACGAAAAAATTCTTGGCTATGTATACAATATGTGAGTAAAAACCTGTTGCAACAATAAGTAAAGAAAATAACTTGGCAGGCCTATAAAATTTTCATCTTATGAAAAGGATTTTTTCCTCGCAACATGTGTTGCAAAACGTATGAAACGCGCGAGCTTTGATAATTACATCCTCAGCTCTCTTATCACGCTCACCTGCGGCTCGCGTGATAATTCTGCCTCTGATGTATTTATCAACATACCTCACTTGTATCAAAATGTACTATTGCAAAATATTTTTGTCAACATTGCTGGGACTTAATAAGCGTCTTTTAGCCGTGAGTAGGTCCAGCGACGGAACCACTCGCTCGCTTGCAGTACTCATCGCGGGAATGCACATGATGGCTCTGACAAGTGCATAAAGCCAAGGATAGCTATTTCGCTATTCCCGCCAATAGCGAAGAAGATTACCATCCGACAAATAGTTTGCACATCCTCCGAGCTACTTCCAACAGTCATTTACTATCGTATCATCGTTAGTAATACTGTCAGCAGTACCGGCAGCTGTATGTTTTTCGGATATGGCCAATAGCATCTTTGATGACGAGCTTGATCCAGCATCATTTTTGATGACCATTGTTCCACATGTGTTTTGCGAGATCACTTTTTTTTTTATATTCTTTTTTTTATATAGGATATACAAGCTGAAAGAAACGCATTTTTTTAATATGGAGTCCTTGAAACCTACAATCCAGCAACGCTGCTGCGATAAGTAGGTACCTTGTTTATGGGAAATCAGTGATCCAGCTTGCTTAACATATTTCTCTTGATACTAATCATCAAAAGGCATTCGTTATCACTAATCTGGTTCAAAGTACCTTCTAATTCACACCTAAACTCAAGTGCCACGTTAATTGTTGTCAAATTTGATGCGCTCATAATGCTAACAGCATCTGTAAATTAATTAAAAAAATATATGATATCACCAATCAACTTCAATTCATAATCTTTCCAAGCCTTATGAATGGGGTTTCTATTTGCATGGTTATATATACTCTCTAGCATAATTACAATGCCATGCCATTATGTTGGAGTGGCAGTCTTAAGAGATAGAACTTGCTGATTTGCATGCTGTTCTCCTGTCATCACCTCGTTAGACTCAGATTCATCTCCTATCGGATTAAGTTCGTCATACTCAACAACATCTGCCGCTTCTATGCGTGTAGGCGCATGCACATTGTGTTCGTGTGGCTAGTTGGATTTTAGCACAGACCGAAATTTAACCCTGAGTCACAATCACAATAGTCTGCACGCTATTTTCACGCCGAATCCACGCCGGTGGAATGACCGGCGGCGGCGGCGTGGCATATATGACCGGCGCACACGTCTAATGGGGGCCATGCAACCTAGACCAGTAGGCAACGCTTAGTTGAACCAATCCTCTTCGATGAATTTCCACGACCGTTACTTTATCGATCGATACCGATCAATCCTAACACTGTTCCATACTTCCATATAACATAACCTGCCCATGTAAAATCTAAGCTAAGACAGCTAAAAAACCCGAAAACAAGACCGCGAGACAGTACAAGCGTATCGCATTTGAGGGGCTCACTCCTTTTGCGAAGTAATTTCATAAACTGCCAACAATGTCGGCCCGTGGCGGCGCGGGTCACTAAGGGACTTTATTGAAGACATGTTTATGGCCGTCTTCAGATACCCAGGCTATTTTTGTTATGAAAAACAAATAGATTGCAAGGTGGTTTTGTTTGCGGGCCGAGGTTGGACGGTAATAAGTTTCAATGTCGTGGGGTCAGTGGGAACATTGTTTGTGAAAGAGAACAAACCAATTGCAAAGGTTAAATACGATTCATATCAAAAGTTTTTTTTTGTATGTTACACATTAATGTGAAGATTTAACGCCGAAATAATAGGATCACTATATACGAGTAAAGGACAACCAGGGGTATATAAACAAAGTGTTAACAGCAACACCAGGATCCTTGAAAAAATATTACCATATTTGACATTTCCTTATCGAGTTAAGTCTGAACACACAAGGCATTCATGCACTTTCGGTTGTTTTATCGCTTGAAGAAAACTTGACAGATCATATCAGAACGTGTGGTCGTCGGTTGGATCTGAATAAAGCCTACGAGGGAAACGTATTTTACAACAAAAAACACTAATAACAATAATCCAAGGGCGCTGGTGAAAAACAAGAGGATCGTTTTCAATAAGCAGAAGGAATGCACGCCGCGACCGGCGGCCAGCGTCGGGCGGCGGACGCACGCGTTTATTGCTCGCTTTATTGGAAAACGCGCTTCCGCGTTCCTTGCCACACCAAACACCGGTATAAGACGTAATAGAGGGCCAATTAATGCGTCCTGATTGGATATCAGGTCAACATTTTGAAGATTTTAAGGTCAGGAATTTTGGGCATTCTGAGGTTTCGGGCCGTCGTTTCTGGTCAAGCTCGGTTGATCCCTAACACTTCATTACAGTTGCCACAAATTCATGGCGTTCAAAGCGGGGCAAAAGTCAGTTAAAAATAGGACTAGGAACGGTTTACCTTATTATGTATACTTAATGGGTAAATGGTAGTATATTATATTCTCAAAAAATGCGACTGTTTTAATTATAGTTTTTTCTGAGAATTTAATTATTTCCGCTAAGAATCACGAATTATTTTGATCCTAATAGGTCAAAAAAATGACCAAAAGGTACTTTTCCTCATGAGCTCATGATTCTGAGCAGAAATAACATAAAAGTTGCAGTTAAAACCATGAAAAAAATTGTGGCATTTTTTGTAAAGAAATGCATAAATTGTATGAGAAAACCTTTACAATAGAAAATCGCAAATGCAAGGTCTAATCTAATTTTTTCAAGGGATCTCCTTCAGATTGATATCAACTGAACTGAGTTTGTTGCAGACTATTTCAGTCATATTAAATAAAATTATAGGAATAGGTATAGGTAGACCGTTTAACTTAGTCACAGTAAAGCCTGTCCACGAAAAAAAGTGGTCGGTTTTATAACGACAAATTAGGAAAAAAACTAAGAAAAACAATTTCATGGGCTATTTAAATTAAAGTTTTATTAGTGTTCTTTAAAATTAATCAACCTCCTGTTTAACAAATTAACACTGGTAAAATGCCCTGACTTTGCTTCGGACTCCTTCCATCAATCTCTGTACATCACTTTCAGTCACCTTTTTACATGTCGTATCCCACATTCTTTTGAACTGTTGCTCATTTGTAGCAATTTTACCACTATTTTTCAATTTTCTTTTCATTATTGCCCAATAACGCTCTACCGGCCGGAGTTCTGGGCAGTTCGGTGGATTTGCTAATTTCGGTACAAAGGAGATATTATTTTCAGTGTACCATTCCAAAACAGATTTGGCATAATGTGAGGACGCTAAATCAGGCCAGAATATGACAGGCTCTGTGTGGTTTCTTATAAACGGCCATAAGCGATTTTTCAAAAACTCTTTCGTGTAAATGGATTGGTTAATCGTACCCGTAGTAACAAAAGATTTGCTTTTTTGACCACATGTACAGATGGCTTGGCAGACAAGGATTTTTTTTGCAAATTTATCAACTATTTTTGTTGTAAATTTTTTATCGGCATTCCCTCTTCGATTTGCCACATAGAACTGCAAACCTGGTAATTGCTTAAAATCTGCTTTCACATGTGTTTCGTCGTCCATCAAAATACAACCAAACTTCGTCAAATATTTTGTATACAACTTTCGAGCCCGGGTTTTACATAATTTATCCTTTATAGCATCGCGATTAGGAACTGTAGTTGCCTTGTACGATCGTAAATCTGCACGCTGCTTGATTTTTTGGACATACGATTTCGATACCTTACATTTTCTGGCGACGTCACGGACAGAGAGAGTTGGATTCTTCTTAAAATGCTCGATTACTTTTTTGCCTTAGTTTTATCAGCAGGACCGCGTTTTCTACCCGAACCACCTTTTCTTGAAACAGACAATCTGGACTGATAATTAGCCAATACCTTTTGCACGGTTGACTTCGGAACTTTTAATAATTTGGCTAACTTTCCTTGCGATATACCGATATTTTGGTTGTAGGTGTACACGATCTTTTTTCGGATGTCCAGTTGGCTAGACGACATTTTATAAATTTTACGAATTTATAAACTCCAAATAGCCCAAAACGATAGTTTATTCTTCCCGCTATCTAACAATCAGTGACAGATGTCAGTTGTCTTTTATTTTTTATTAATTTTTTTATTAAATGCTGACTACTTTTTATCGTGGACAGACCTTATAATAAAGAGTACTACCGTACAGTATGGCCACTCCCTGCCTCCCGTTGAAAGTGCCGCCCACCCGCTCTCGGTTACCTCACAGTTACCGGCTGGCAAGGACGCGACGACGCGGTGCGCAAAGCGGAGGCCCCGTAAAATATTTAAATATCAAACAAATATTTACAAATCCTTTTGTAATGGGCGTGTGTTGTGCTGTGTCCGGTTGTTTAAGCTCTATAAACGGCAAAACTAGTTCTAGTGGAAAACCAACTTACAATAGGTACTTATGTTTATTATTTATTTTATCCTATCAGTTTTAGACCTAAACCCATCAGATCAAACTGAAAACAACACAATATCTATATGAACAAAATGTTTTCAATTTACGTAATATTTAGGTGGCCTGAATTTCCTTACAAAAATTTTGTTACCTAAGTATCGTTTATACTGATTCAAAATAGGAAACTATTGTATAAATCGAGCTTAGATACCCACCTTACAGCATAATATGATTCTTATTTCTTCCTAATTCGCGCAATGAGTTTTGAGTCATTGAGGTCATCGGACTTGAACGCGGGCGGCCGGCGCGCGGCGGTTTCTACGCATGCTTCTACAACCTTGTGCGAAAGAATAATCAAAAACTGGATCGACAAAAAAAAAAACAGAATCTGGTCACAAAATTTCATGAGAATCAGTTAAGAATTGCGACCTGTAGGGGAGGACATCCGGACATACAAAAGCAAATTGCTCGAGTCAAAACATAGACCTTCGCTAACGCTTTGGTCAATAATAATCTCAGAAAATGGAGTTATAAACGTTTTTGTTTATAATTAATTATAACACACAAAATGATTCGACGCCGCTATTACATGGTCACCTCATATTGCCGATTGCGTTCCCGATTCGCAAACGTACTAAAATGGCGGCAACCCTAGCATGTCTTATCGCACTCACACAAACATGGTACGCGTTCACCTACACGAGCTTAGACTGTGTGCGTAGGAACGCATTTGTTTCATACATTTGATCCCCAGTGTCCGATGTGTGACTTAGTCCTCGCCTTGGCGGCGCTACGATAAAGGGGCGCGCGCGGGCGGCTTTGCCTCCCGTACGTCGCCCGCGTCCCGTTATCGTCATATCCGCGCGCCGCGCAGGCGAGGACTGCGTTAAGCGGGCGGCGTTGATAGTTAAACATAATAAAATGACAATAGAATTGATGAATAGCTATGATAGTTACCGTGCAGACCCGGTTCCTATGAATAATGGCGGTCGAACGCGGGGAAAGCCCGCGGCATACCAATTTGTCCCCGGGACGCTAATAATGCGACTCTCACATTTTTCACCCACCCACCTAGTGACAGATCCTTCTTCATCGTCACACCGATAACGTGGATTCGTAACTAACTTGGGGAATGCCTTTCGCATACCAATATAATAGGCAATATAGAACGGAATGGGCGTTTTTCCGGCAATTTCGTAAGTCCGATAGAAAAAAATCGGGTAGCAACACATGAAAGGAGCTCTTTATAATTCAATAAGCGGGGCTGAGACGACGGCCGGCACGCGGCCCCTTGGATTCCTATTCCATTAGGTGTCGCCGAGGAGCGCAATTTGCAAATGACTGCCAATACAAACTTATTGAAATTCTTTCGCGGGTCGCGCCGAGCGCACTCACACCGCGCCGGGAGCTTCAGCGATATTAGATAGATGGAGCATTCGTGAATCTTATATCATCCCGCCTGCGTAAATTACGTTTCATCACTTTAGAAAATATCATTAAAACATCCCACGTGTTCATTTTTTTACGTGTAAAATCAACAGTACGACGGCTTGAAGAAACCCCTAAGGCAAATTTACAGTACGCGAACCTCGAATCAGTTAAGGATGAAAAATCATCGATAATAATACGGACGGCCGAAATAAATAGAGGGCGGTGTATTAAAGGAAAACAAAATACTTTGTAAAATTTGCTAATATTCGTCATGTCAAGACATATGACCAAACTATAAAGTCGGAAAATAAAAAAGGGGCCGCCGTCCAATCGTGCGGAGTATTTTGCATAAATTACGGTGCGCTGCAGAAAACGGGTTGGATTTCTGAAAAATAAACGGGCGTAAAATAAGCAGCCGTGGCCCAATGCAAATAACACCATTATATGGTAATCTGATGTGCGTAATCCTTACTACCGGCGAGCGCGGGCGCCGCCGCGGGTTAGCCGAATTACGCATTCCGAAAAACAGCTGACTAATATTTTAATGACGCTTTTCAATAGTAAATACACTTAGGGACGTTACTCGATATCCTTTGATCTAATATAGCTCATTTTAACAATTCAAGCATACGTATAGTTTTGACGTAACTGAATTCAGTTACGTCAAAACTATACGTATGTCTAATTAGACAGTAATATTGATTATTCCAATATACTAATTAGATTGGTATAATTGTCGTAATATGAAGAGATAATAATAATAATATTAGGGAACTCCCTAACTAGGTGGTACCTAACTAGGTGTTATTTTGGACTCACAATTAAACTTTAATATACACATTGATAATTTATGTAAGCGAGCTAATAAAAAGTTAGGGATGCTCCTTCGGATCGGACAGCCTTTCAGGCGCCGAAATAATTATAAATTATTATTTTATTCTTTTGTTAGGAGTATCCTTGAGTTTGGCTGTGTTATTTGGACACTTCAGTCCAAGTCCATATTGACCGTCTGGAGAGGATCCAAAATATTTTCCTAAAGTCACTGTGTTATAGAACAGGTAATTAATTCGAGCATTCCGCGTCAGCTGCGAAGCATTTCTGTGTTCCTTCCCTTCATAGTCGGAGACAGTTTTTAGATGTGATGTTTTAGTTTAAAATTCTAAAAGGTGTGCCACACTGTCCAAACCTCTTGGATTTGGTTACTTTTAGTTGCCCGCATCATCCCTTACGTCCTAGATCTCTATTCCATATCAGCTTTGCCCGCAAAAATTACTCTCGGCATACTTTTTTCAGCCGAGTCCCTCGTTTTTATAATAAGTATCTGATCGATATTGATCCCTTTCATCAATGTTCTAAAAAAAAGAGTGTATTCAAAGTCGGCAGGCGTCTAGACGAAGGTGATCCCAAGTTGACCGCGGCCCAGTGGGCTCGGTCGTGTTTCGGCCGCCGCATTGATAAAGTGCTCGACGGTCAAACGGGTGTACTCCGCAACAGCCCTGCGAAAGCCATTTCAGACCGACTATTTGCGATCGTTCGTACACCCCGGCGCTGTTGAAGGGTTACCTTTGACGTTGGAAATATAAACTACCACGCTACGGGCTTATAAATGCAACATTTAAGCAACTCGCCGTTATGGCCATCGTATAAACCTGAAACGTTATAAGCAACGGCCTATTTCTCAGTAAGCTAAGTTCGTGCAGGGTATTTTTTGGGCGGCAAAAGAATGTATCGCTCACGAGTCGGAGTGGTGGCATGAGCCGTACCATTTCTTAGGTATGGCGGCGCGGCGGGGAGCAATTACCCCCAATATAACCCTCATAAAACGGGCGATTATGCCGTTATACGTTTAACATGTCTCGAACATTGGATGTACTCTAAAACCGTCCGTGGAAAATAATATGCACTCGCCGAGGATGCCGAGTCGTAAAACTGTTATAATAGGCGCAGTGCGGAAACATAGCTTTATAGGGTCCCTGAAACACGTAACATGCGCGTTCAATCGATTATCGTATGGTTATTCTGGTGCCTACTTGAAAATGATTACGGAGCAAAAATGTTTCGATGAACCACAAAATGAGGAATGCGCGGTCATTGATCAAATGCGGCGTAGAAACGGTAAGGCGTCGTCACAAGCGCTTTGGATATAAAATTCTGATTGCATTTTACGTTCTGAAATTCCGCCATCGAATTGTATTCATCTGTATTTAGTATACTATTACTACTTATCCGTAGATTGGTAGCATCTTGATGGGCGAATCATCTTCAACAGCGGACGCTTTATTCTCGCCTACTTACATTTTGTATAAATGACTTAACTTCCATGTGGCCTCTTTAAGACCCTTGATGGCGATTACGGAGCGACGCGAAAAAGTCACGCCTGCCGTTGTCGATTCTCTGAACTTTCGTTCAGCTTCGGCATTAGCGCAAGATCAACAGCTTTGATAGCGCCCATCAAAGGAAATTCCTGTTCGCAAAACTCTCAAATGAGCTCGCAAAAGATACAGGTTCCGAGCATCCATGCAAGCACGTATGGTATGACGGATATGGAGCAAGTTTGCTTTAGTTAAGTAGTTGACATTGTCTGAGAATTCACTTTGTACAAAAAGCAGACAAAGCTCTCTGAAAAAAAAAACAATTATTCTATGGAGACCCGTCGCGGTTGTACAGTTCTTCCCAGGCTGCGTGGATTTGGATAAACGTTCGGAAATTGCATCGGGCAATCGGTGCGCGTCGCAAAAAATATCAATTTGCTTTGAGAAGATTCAATTGTCTGGCGAAGGGAGATGCGTGAAACATAAGAAGCTAATTTCCTCCGGGACGGCGTTGGTCGGAAAAGGCCCTCCTAGGAGCACACACATTAGCGTTATGTTTTTGTTTGCGTAAAAAAACCCTTTCTAACATATCACAATTCCTGCGAAAACCTGTAAGACATATCCAAACATGGAGAAACATGTTTCAATAAGACATAGTTCAACAAACTCAGCTGACACGGCGAAAGTTCCAAACGAAACTTCCACTTTTCTTATTAAATTTCTAGATTTTTGTTAAAACTTAAAGCAAAAGTTTTGTTGAGTGCACTGCACACGGAATTTCATAACGCTTCCCCCATCCGTTTCTACGAAGTGAAACGCATCCCCAGACGTAAAAGGATGTTTTTAAAACGCGAACTTACCCAAACCGAATTTCATAATTATATTCCAGCATCCTATCTATGGGTAAAGGTAACAGAAACAAAAATCCCGGTAAGATGAATGAGAAGACGTTCGTAGTTCATAATTTAAACTTGAGTGTGGTGAGAAATTCATTGGTTCGAAGTTAGAAGACCGGCAAGGATCGAGACATGGATCGCTAGAGGTCACAATCACTGCCTCTGATCCTAAATTAGTGGAAGTGAAAAACGGCTCAGACTAAGAAGGGAGTCATTCGCGTGTGCATAATGTAGGGCCGAGAGCCGGCGGCCTCCCCCACGGCGCCGGCGTCAACGACCCGCGAGTCAAGGACGCGGGCGACCGCTAAGGGCCTGCCCACACAACGCCATGCCCGCTCGATGTAGAATTTCGCGAGCCGTCAGCAATAGCCTCTCTACAAAAGGACAAGAATAATTTTATGGCAAGATCACAATATTGATCCGTTAATTGTCCAAAGTCTATCGCTGTCTTTTTTAAACTGCATATATCGCTCGGCGCTTAACCATCGATCCCCTGATTACAGACAGTCTAAACGTGACGGGTGTCACAGGGAAATTCTGCACATTATTCTGAAACCGATACTTCACGCGCTTTAGTGTGCGTGAGCTTAACAATAGTTACTTGACACACTTCAGTCGAGGGGCTTGTTCAATTGGAAGGGGCAGGGATGGTTTCAAAGCGGAAACGATAAAACGAGGTTTCGACTGCAAGAGAACAACAGATTAGGACGAGTGTGTGTGTGTTAGCCTTTCTGAATGACTTATTGATTCAGGGACACCCTTCCATCCACTCTGTTCCAATTTCGTCAGTTACCAAGTCAAATATGGGCGCGTCAATTTTGTGGGAATCTCTCTGAAAGGCCGGCGTTAACCCATAGCCATAAAGCCTTAAAATACTGAAAATGTATTACCACAGTATTCATTACAACGGACATAAATACTCAACTTCTTGTACCCACATTTAAATAAAATCAATAAGCAACAACAATGCTAATAAATGCGCAGAATGATTTCCATACCGCATATAAATTAGGTAAACTGGATAGATAGACGAAACGATAGACAGAAAACTAACACCCGGGCAGTGTCAACGAACACTGGATATCCTGTTTGTCTATTTATATACCGATGAGCGCACGGCGTAAGACAACTTTTCATACTAATTTTTCGTAGTTAACTTCAAACAGATATTTCATACAGCGATCTGATTCATTACCCATATTATTACGTACGTATAAATTACGTACAACAAATAAAAACAATTTTAGTGTAAAAAAATTTTTTACAAACGACATTTTGATACTATAAAAGAACTACGAACTAGACTTATGACCTAAATATAAAATACCCCACCCAATTCACCCGCTTGAGGCAAGGACCCTAGGACGCTGGCTGCGTTGCCTCTTTGCAACGCTAGGCTTTAGACCCATTGAATATATATATATGGCTTTAATGTAATTCCAATACGAGGACTTTTTTTTAACTTTATTTTTTCTTCGAGTAACATGTCATTGGTTAGTTATTTTTTTACGATTTGCTATACAACCGGACGCGATTGTCGTTAAACACTGGAATGCGATCGCAGTTTTTAGCTGCATACAAATGATTCAAACTTGAAGTGAACCTGTTTACAGCGTAGTTACATTTCACAATTTCTAATACGCTTTATGTACAAACGACAACACTGTTAACTGACCATCCTGTGTTTATATAGAACCTTATTACAATGCACTTAAGGTGCACCGATGGTCAGTTAGCTGTGTTGTCGATAGTACGTAAATCGTTTTTTTTTTGGTTCATACAATTTGTATCCTGCTAACATTATAAATGCGAAAGTTGGGATTTTTGTTACTACATCACGCCAAAACGGCTGAACGGATTAAGAAGTATACAATTAGAGTAACCTGGATTAACATATAGAATGCTTTTTATTCCAGTAAAAGTACAACAAAAGGAAGTCAACGCGAACGAAGTCGCGGGCAAAAGCTAGTACTAAATAAACGAGATTTTTTAAATGAAATATACATACATACTTACATACACTTGAGAAACATAACAGAAAACAAGTTATTTTGTTGAATGACCAACTAGTTTTTAGCTATTTCCTATCGCTGTTACTGCGTACGACAAATTCCTTTTACAAAGTAGGCAGGTTCTCCGCATTAGCATAAAATGAAATAACCATCGTATTCACAGAAACTGGTCAAGGTGCGACACTTCCTGGAAACTTAAAAATACATTTTGATCATTTCTGTTCGTTGTTTTTGAAATAAATATCTTGATATTGTTTGTAAAAAGGTTTTTAATCATGTAATGTCTTGTGGAGTGTCTTTTAGGCACTTGCCCCTGCGAGTAAGCGAGTGGTTACTACGTGCTACTCGCTCAAGCGAACGAATTACTATGAGAGTACTCGCTACTCGCTCGGCGGTGGGAAAAGTGCCTTAATAAGATACTTTTATGAATAAATGAAGTTTCTTTATTGTTTGTGTGCATTTAATAATAATAGTTTAAGTGTATACTTTGTGACAATGATCTGATACCGAGGAGAGCTGCAATACTGTAGGTATTTTATAAAAGTATAAAATGTTCAAAAATAAATATTACTTTAATAATTACTCGGTTCAACTCACGTATTAAATGTCACTACAGACGACATGTTTCGAACTTTTCGGGAGTTCTTCTTGAGGATGAGTTTTTTCGCGGTGGTGTCGCTTGAATCACCTTGAGAGTTCGAAACATGTCGCCCGTAGCGACATTTAATACGGGAGTTGAACCGTGTAATTATTAGCATTATTTCAAAATGTCTCACGAAAGTTTAAATTCAAATATTACTTTGTTCATGTTCGTGAACACAATTAATATATTTTTACAATTTCGCGCAAATATATTTAAAGATCACGCTTATTAACGTTAACACTTAAAAAATATTAGCTAAGATAATATTAACCCGCGTTATTTACTCGGCGTCTAGCTAGACGCGCTTCAAGTAATTTTTTAATTATTGCAATAGTTTTAGGTGTATTTATTCTCTGTTACTCCTTCTCCACCTCCTATCTAATCCCTACCTATTTAATCCCAAACCTAATCCCGATAAGGTCTAGAGTGTCTAATCCCAATAAAGTCTAGTTTTCCCTCTAGGTTGGAAGGTCGGCAGTCGCTTTCGTGAAACTAGCCAATATGCCAAATCTTGGCATTAAAGCGGACGCCGGGGTGGGTCCTTTAGGGCACAACCGGGATTAACGCTAGGAGGATATAATATAAACTGTGACATTTTTATGTTCATTTTGCATGCCAGTTTCTGGTGGAATATGTGTTGACCATGATATAATTGTATACCAGCTTTTGTACCACATTTTTATGTACAATTAAGATTTGTATTTGTATTTGGATGATGACTACTTCTCTAACTAGGTATTGAAGTGTGATCAGCCTTTTTTAGGAACAGAAGGCGTAACACCGAATTAATGTAAGTAGCATTATCTTCGCTAACCAAAGGTTGTCTGGAATGGAAGAGATAGCTCCTTAACGATAAGAACGCCTGTTGCTTACCTCTACTTTAAGCTTGGTGATGTGGGTTTTATTGAGGTGCGCAAATGTATTTGTATTGTTTTGTTTTGGTTGTACAAAACAGAATGCGAATCGCGAGCCTAAGCATGTTTCTCGTGTCCATAAACACTCAAATCGCAACTCGCTATTATTGCTATGGTGTCTCTTGGCCGTATATTAATATGTTCGCGGTATTATATTAGTATGTTCGCGGATATTATATTAGTATGTTTGCGCAGTTCGCGGACGCGCAAGTGGACGGTTTCCCTGCGACGCTCCGCAGGGTGCGCGCCAGCCGCCACAGTCTCCAGCCCCCCTATTCTCTAACTTGTTTTAAGCTTACCTCAACGCTCACCCACAACGATATCTTGACACCGCGATGCGTAGTAACCAAGCGTAGGTAGAGGTCTAGTTTCGTGACGGGTGAACGGCGGGGTGAGCCGCATTAACGCTTAGGGAATAACAGCCCTGAACGTGCTGGCCGACAGATGGGACGGTAGCCTCAGTAGGCCCACTGGTCCTCCCTATATTTAAGTCCTAACATAGTTAATAATAATTATTATTAATATAAAAGTATGGTTATTATATAGTTTTGACAGGTTTATTTTATTTTCATTATTAAAAAATAAATTACCATATAAGTCCTGTAGACTAACAATCTATGGATCTAAGTTGTCCGAAATAAATGCATTTTATTTTATTTTATTAAAACGCACGAACTGCCAATTTCCTGGGATATAAAAGGTGTGAGGTAACGTATTTGTTTTTAATTATAAAAAAGGTGTTTCGCAAGCATTTCTATCGCCTTAAAGGAAGTACTAATTGCGGTAACAAGGGAAAGCAATATGGTTTTTTATAAGTCACGCGAGCTCACACTCAGTGTGACAAGTGAAGGCAATTTGGGTCGGAGGCGAGTGTTTGTCCAGCGAGCGAACTGGAGTTCTAAGGGCCGACGCGCACTTAGCTTCAGGGCGAGGATCCACCAAACTTTGGATACCTTCACAACGGTTCGTTTTCCATTCTCTACATTTGTATGGAGAGTCCAGCTTCCTGGGGACTCTTAGGTAATTCGATCTCTACCCGGAGCAGTTTAGCTTAGCTTAGTTCTATTGGTTAATTTTTTAAACGGGGGACGTAGGTCTATCAAGTTTTATGTTTAACTTCCTTAAGCATAGTTTTGCAGCTTAGCTCTGGCTCTATATCTTTGGTGGAGCTGTATGCTAAGGAAAATCATGGCTACAATTTAGGATTTTGTTACCACGTAACAACGGCTCGTACGCACAATTTTGTAACCTTACATTTATATGCACTGTGGTCATTACTGATTGAAAATACATAATTACAACATAATAATGACTAAAATACGTCTGCATTACTATAATACAAGTTTCGCAACGCATAAATATCGTTATAATTACGCAATAATCACTGGTGTGCATAAACATAGCCATAACAATTCATTGGGCGTCCCAATAGTTTGTTCTAGCTATGCTATTCACCACTGGCTGTCACTTTACTTCACAGCTCAGTCCTGGTACATCTTAATGCAGGAATTCGTAATAACACCGCCTGATCGGAGGTCTGACTTACGCTGGGTGAAGTGAGGTAAAGCGTCGTGACTACGTCCAGAGCGAACTGACCTCCCGGCCGTAAACAACACGATACACTGCACATACACGCCATAAACCCACTAAGCCCGCAATCGATGCACCTGGCGCCATCATGCATAATTGAGATGCATCCATAGAAGTGGACAGATATTTCGAGTTGTCACGTTGCGTTAGCTAAGTACGTGTAGGCAGGGTAAGCTGGGTAAGTAGTAAATTGTTTGACGGTCTTACTCTCTACATAATAAGGTTGCGTTTTTTTTATTGGCACTTAGTGTACAGTGGATAGTCTAAAACATTCATGAAGCCCCAGTGGCATACGAGACTAAGTGTCAGTAGACTGATACATACACATATCCATTGTTAAATGTCATGTAGAATGGTAAGGTTTGCTATTCGGAGTGGCGGTGGGAGATTTGTTTGCTCTTCAC
Organism: Epinotia bilunana; assembly: GCA_947049275.1. Lineage (NCBI taxonomy): Eukaryota > Metazoa > Arthropoda > Insecta > Lepidoptera > Tortricidae > Epinotia > Epinotia bilunana. Next base: position 16,242,711 of record OX346266.1, on the reverse strand, counting down.
CATAGAAAACCAAGGAGTCGGCGTCGACTCGTCGCCAGGAATCAGTTCAAAAAGTGCGTCGGAGTCTGCCATAATAAGAATAAGAGGTTTACCAACACTAAGCCAACAGCAATGCGATACAATGCTCCTCCAGGATAACAAACCACGAGCGATAGTGCCCATAGTGCCGATCCTTGTTGCTTTTAAGGGCTAACTGCAAAAAGGTCAATTAAATGTTACGTCAATAGCTATCTAAGGGTTTACTCTTATAGATTACATTTCATAGAATGTTTTAATTATAAACATCATTGCATGGAAAGCCGTTTTCTCCAACAGGTTTATCGTTATGGGATTGTTATAAAACCAAAACGGTTTTTATACCATGGACCTTGTACAGATGAGAAGAGAAACAAAGTTTTCTACGAAATGAAACTATGAAAATCGTAGACAAACATTTATTAGAGAAGAAATGTAATGCACATTGCATTACATTTCTACTTTTTCCATTCTGTCTTCACAGCTAGGAGGAGATTCATTCATAAGTCTAAACCTCGTGTAAACGACACAAATGGACAACCGTTTCCCCCATACATTGTAGCAGTAATCCTCCCACCATAATTTGTTGTTCTGTCAGCGATCGCGGGTGTATTTTTGATTAAATTATTAGGGCCCGACATAGGCGCGCGACGCTAAACATAAACGGCATTTGTGCCGCTAGGGCAATTGCAAACCATTTGTGTATTTAGATACGGCATGTGCACCAGAATGATTGTTCAATTCGATTCTTTGGGCGCCTCACAATAGTGCTTGCATGTCAAATACGGCATTGACTTTATGTATTTGGCGTACGTTTGCTATTCAAGTAAATGCGCACGTCAAACTACCATTTGTCTTTGTATACTAGACAAACTTTAGAGATTCTAATAAGTAGTTATACTATCGAAAACACAGCTAACTGACCATCGATGCACCTTAAATGCATTGTAATAAGGTTCTATATAAACACAGGATGGTCAGTTAACAGTGTTGTCGTTTGTACGTAAGGCAACAGAAATATTTCATATGAGTTATAGCGTCTGTATTATAAATTAGGAAAATACCAATTTAAATGGGCAGTTAGTTGAATCAACTCTGTGGCAGATATATGAATCAAAATGGCACAGTATGTGATTGTTGATCGGCGACGATAGTACTGTTTTGTTTGAAAACGTTATTCCGTGTCATTGAGGGTAAACGTGATGGCACTTGAGGAATGAGCATAGTGCTTTAAAAAATAAGTGAACTAATGTCACCGAAACGCACCAAGCTTCAAATCAAATATGACAATATAAATCTTATCATCAGTCGATAGCGTCTAAAACGTCGTAACTTTCTTCAGTGTTTTGGTGCTTGGCATTAAACAAGTGAATTGTGCTGACTTCTTAGTTACGCCACATTTGCACATTCCTTAACTAAATTAGGTTAAACAACAAGTGATATAATTAGAAGACTATAAATGATCGATTACTTATGTCAATTACTAGAAAATGCACTTTGGATTCACTTAGCCTATAATTTGTGCAAAAATGTTTCGCTTTTATATAATTATTGAGCACGGCAATAACATGTAATACACTTTCTAAAGCATTTTACAATACCATATGAATAAGTTTAATAGCCATTTAGCAAGATTGGCGTTTCTGATAACAGTACCATAGATCTGACACGGGAAAGCCACATACAAGCTCAATTTTTATATGTGTTCTCTGCATTTTCGTTCGGATCACGAAAACTCATGCACCTATTGCACATATCCTCGATTTTTTAAAGGATAAATCCTTATTAAGTTAAATCGCAAGTGCCACATCAGCTGAATTCTTACTAGGACATTCATTAACGTAGCTACGTAAACAGTTGGGTTTTGAGTTTAGACCAAAACCTACCTGCTTGCGTTTAGCTTACGGTTCATTTCTCGCGACGAAAAGTTGAACAAGCCAATATGCGGTTTGCGGGTGTGGTGTTTGTACCCTCCACTAGTACTTTTTGGAATTGATCCTTGAATATTAAGAAGCAGGCGTTGTAAGTTCACACTCGAGCCTAATTACGAGGGTTTCGGTGTTGTTTAATTTTCCCATACAACATTTCGAGTTTCGTGTTCGGCACAGTCACGCCATAACGCGGCGCCAGCTATGGGAATTCCCAGTATCCGCCATCATAAATATAATACCTAGACACGTGCAATTCAATGGAGTTTATTTATGACTACCTGCGCCGACGAAGCCTATATTTACTCTTATCAACGGCCGTTTATATATTTATAAAGGATCCTTTTATGTTGTAGCGACAGGAAAAACATTACGCGGAATATTTAGAAATTCACGTTAGAGAATAATGAAGTATTATTATACTATCTATATTATAATATCTAGGCACCTAAAACAATTACGTAGATTAACGTGGATTGTAAACACCCACCTATTGACCGCCTTAAGAGAAATGTATGTATGTATTAAAAGACCAGTCTGACAATTATAAGCTACCTACCGTGTTTCACAACTTCCTCAATAAACTCCATAAAGGTACGTAAAAAAATGCCACGTCTTTTCTTCTTTCAAACACAAATGTTAGAGTTATAGATGGTAGACAAACGTACAGTTCTTAGGAAAAAAAATGACAAAATCAGTGGCCTGCCTTAAAAATATTTGACGCCACAATAAGACGAATCAACAAACGGCTAATAAGAGTAAATAAGGCATGGGTGAGTCGCCCAATGTGGGCAATTCGTCAGGCTCCCACGCCCGCGTCGGCTAACGATTGATAATGATCGAGCGCGAGGGGACACGATCCCTGGCGCTAGCCGCACGGGGGCCCTTTGCTAATTAACTGTCGACCGGCAAGATTTGGTGGTGAGACGTGGGGCGAGTTAGGAGCGAGTTGCGAGTGAGATTTTGCAGTATAGTCACTCTGTTTTAACACTTATAAGGATGCTTTTTGATGGATCTTAGCAAGAACTACGAAAAAGATTACTAAGTCGGTTCCAGATTTCATGTAGGTAATGCCTTTTACCAATAATGTGTGTAGAAATAACGCTTTAGCTTGTGAAATAGAGAAATACCGAAGATTTTAGTTAGAGGGAACGATTGTATTGTGGCAAGAAAATCTACTTTGTGTCAGACATTTGTTCCGCCTATACAATATTATTAAGGCTCGTTATGGCAGGAATCAATCTGTTACTATAAATTCGTAAACCAATACAACTGAATATTATTTATTGATTTCATATTATATGTGTGAGCAGAGATTGATATTCAGGAATAGAGATTATGGAGTTAAATCAGTTAATGATTCTCCTTACTCTTTCTAAATGTTTCACACATGTTTAGCATAAGCACAGCACGATACGATGTATCACCAATTTTATTCATATCGCATTCAATTTATCACTCTGTACTTTAAATAAACAAGCTTCAATGTTTGTTTTTAGAGAAAATATTTTGGCTTTCTTGATACAAATCACAGAATCCAAGTTAAATTTTACGTTTTAATAAAAAAAAAATACAGATAAGTATGAAAGTTGTTCATGCACTTGCACAATACGTGAAAATGATATACATAATGCCTATTTCTGTCAAGTGTTTACTAATATTCCAGTAAAATACCAGGCTAAGTTTATCATCAAAACTGCGTAAGTATTTATTCCAATCTCGAGTAAAAAGAATCAATAAGAACCTCTAAATTTCAAGTTAATTAAACCATAACGAAACTGGCCTCGGTGGAGCCGTGAGCCGGTGGACGTTTCACACGAGCGCGCCGGAACGGACGGGAGAACCAGTTTAACATCAGACAGGTGTCCCGCACCTATGGGAGGTCTTTTACTTTTTGTTTTACCAATTGCCACCAATACTCCGTACAAGGAGGACTATTTACTGCTGGAAATTTCTACTGTGACTATAACAGCGAACGAAAAAAACATAGAATGCGTGCTCCTTACAAATTTCGACCTAAACCCGGTATGCGCATGTACGAATTAAACGGCTGGCATCGTTTTGACACCCCGCCCCCAACCCCGCATAATGGCAATGGCACCCATTCTGTGGGGCCATTTTGCGGCGCTACTTCGACTTCTATGGTTTTTTCGTTTGCTGGACTATACCACTTGAGTTTTGCACTGTTAAAACTGAGACGTTCTAAGGTAACTAAACTTAGATGCTGAATCGTTTACACTATAAAAAAATGCGTTTAAAATATTTATTATTAACGTCAATAAAAGTGCTCTCCTTATTTGCAGGATAATTGTAGTTAATATCAACGGTTTCGGCAACCGGTCTTTAAAAAGCGCCGTCGATATTTCATCTCGCGAGCAGCCCGCGCAACGACGGGAAGCTAATTATGGTGTACCTATTGACATTTCAACGGTGCCTGTTCAGTTCGCGTTTGCATGATTTTTCCGTATATCGTTGTTAATGAGCATTAAGACCTTTAGGGACTGTTTTTTACTTTGTTCACTTTTTATGGCCACGCATTAAAAAGGCGGGCATTGAGACGTGAATTTATTTAAGGCTATAAACGAGACAACATGTAAACGCTGCGCTGTTAAGGTGAATTATTAGGCGGCTCAAGCTCGACGGTATTCGAAAAGCGCTCATTATTTTACAGATATGAAATTAATTACATTTACTAGCGGCCCTAAGCATAGGAATGGTTAGGTGGCACGTAATTTCTCCGGGGCGTCTCCATGGGTCGCGATTCGGCCTCTCAAGTAATGAGCAAAAAGCGAAATCAATAGACTCTAAATATTAGAATTTAATGATATGTGGTATATTCATTTGAGAATATTCGAGCAGACGTCTGGAGCTCTAGATTCCTACTTCTAACTTCATTGAGTGTTAAAAACGCGGTGTCATCTTATGCGACGTGAAACGATATTGACAATCAAAGTTAAAGAAGAAAAAAAAGTCGTACGTCAACTGGTGTCGTAACAATGGAGTTTTGGTCTAATTTTTTGATGCTTCGCTTGTCGCTAGCGGACCTTTACCCGATACTAATTAAATATTAAGTGTATGCCGCTTAAGTCTGTAACTTATGCGACACCATCAGCGACGTGGGAAATTTAGCTTTTGACGTTGGCACATATGAATAAGTGTTTATGATGAATAACGTTGTTACAACGACATATAGAGGCTCCGGGAACATTGTCTGAGAAAATTATCACATTATCTCGCGTTTACGGGTGAGTGCATGGTAACGACGCCAAAACGTTAAGAAAGCTAATTTACTTCACATCCTCAGTTTATCCGGGCCCCGGTGAGTCTTGCATTATTCGTTTTTCGTACATATCTACATCCTGTATGTTATCGGCGGTGAGTAAAGGGCAAGTCTGCATTTTAATTAGCCTATTAAAAAACATTCTTTATATCGGTACAAACTCATACGAGATCAGTCGCATGTGCTCATTACATGATAAGACTGACATAAATGTTTCTTAGGTATTTTCGTTAAAGTTCACGTATCTGGTCAAACTTTTTAGAGACAACTGATTGTTTTGGGCGAAGCAACAGGGTGAATTTGATAAAAAGCTTTAAACAAAAAGGCCGTTAATTCATAAAAGCAATAATGTTAAGTAAGAGCTGCAATCGTCCATAGTTTACGGTATTCTTAGACCATCAAACAAGCTGTACCGTCGTTGTACTTATCCAGGTAGAACGGCGTCAAAATAACTGAATAACGTCGTAGTGTAACAGAGATAATCATGATCGATACCTATCGATAACAATCGGTCGGAGCTACGTATTATACCTAACCCTGGCGCCAACGCAACGGACGTCATGTCCAATGTGTTAAGGGGAATATAGATAAAATATAACATTCCGTGCAAACCATATTTCAATTATTGTTATGAAAAGTTTCATATGTTCCTATACCAGTAACATGAACCTACTTCCATGAACCGATGCCCGTTATCAACTTATTTTTATTGTAAGCGATAAAATAAACACACTTTAACTTTATTAAACACATTTCATTCACGTTCAGAAAACGTGAAGCGTGTCCAGAGGTCAACGAACGTGCAATTCCGATAGCGAATTCGTGAGTTTTCGGCGCGTGATAAAACTATGTTGAAAATCAAAAAAAGGTCGTAAGGGGTGCAGAAACTGCACGCAAATATGACCTTTACTCCAAGAGTTGTGTACGCGACTGGAGGCGAGACACCTCCGAAATGGCGCGAAACATGACGCAAAGCGATTGGAGGGCGTAATCAGTAAATACGCTACAATATCACCTCACTTCAGAAGTACTGAAACCTAAACACGACGCCGTGTTATCGCGGCAATTAAAATATGTCAATGACTATGAAATTGTATAATAATCTGTCGATTCGTTAAGAGTTATCAAGGATTTGCAGATAAACTTATTTAGTTTACTTCTTTAGGTTACTGACTTAGTTACTGGCTCGTTGAAAGACTACATTACTGATAGTTATGCATTGAATTTCGCATCATGAGTCTAATTGATCCTTCTCCTGGCAATATCAAGTCCTATATAACCTATACACACTCGCTTCCTAAAATCCATAGCTGTTGCTAACTGCCCTCTTTAGGCCGGGCGAGTTGCGCAGAAGAAAACCAATATGAAAGTCGCGCTTGAAAGGAAAGTCCCGTTTATACAAAGACCAAGGTTCAAGCTTGGAAAAAAGCATTATAGGTATTATTTTCAGATCGTGGCGCCATCACGCCATTCACCTACTTGTAAAGGTTAGATAAAACAAGTCACTTGACAAAATGCGTATTTTTTCTGAGAAAGCTCGTCGAAACACAAACATTTGCATTGTCACCTTTACAAAGACGTTTGTATGAAACACGTACAGGTGCCAGTGTAACGATCGAGACAGGGAGCGGCACTGCCGATAAAGCAATGACTCATGAACACTATGATTACAGTTGATAGATTGCACATGACGTTAGTCGACTATGTTTGCTGAATATTTGATAAAATTCCATCAATAAAATTTAAAGTTCAGGAAAACCTGATCATTCTATTTTGTATGTTGTGGTTAATAAATACTCAGGAAAGACAGGCACACAACACTCGTGCTTGTCACACAAATAAATGCACTGAAAAACCCGGTACCATTTTAGGTAGGATCTACCCACTAGGCGAAACTGGTCAAATCTAAGTAAAATCACTACTTTTTGTGACCATCGTCGGATACGCTGTTCGATATCGCATGATATAAAATGATAGCATTGATAGAGTCTACGTATTCGCGGAAATATCCTTATATGAATGTCGCTATCGGGAACTGTGCGGTGATAAAGCGCGGCTCAGCAACAGGTCGCAGCCGATTGTTTGTTGCAGTTACACCGAGTGGATTATTGACCCCAATGGAAAGGGGACCGAATGGTTTGTTTTGGCGTCGAACAGATTTAAGGCTGGATAGAGTACCGTCACACAGTTGCATCAATGTTTCTGTCGTAACTTCCCAGTCGTTGCGACATAAAATGATAATGTACTTAACAACAAACGTACGAGAAAAGCTATAGGAGCATTTTTCTAGACCGACAACGGGAAATTACCAAGGAACGGCTGTGTGAAGCGTCATATACGAGTTAGTCTCGAAATGGCATTTCTACAACCGAAGAATAGGGTCATTTCGTCGGTTAGCGACCACCTAATTTTATGTGCCGGTTGGCGACCACTTAGCTGAGTTGGTGAACTGAAAGGATATTTCCTCGGTTTTTTAGTAGATTTCTATTCTAAAACAACAACAAAAATGCATGTACAACTAATTGTCTCAATAGGGTTTGTAGAATTGATGTTATCTTCAATAGAAAAAACCTTCTACTTCAGGTGGTCGCTAATCGAAGGTGGTCGCGTAACCAGCGTGATGACCCTACCTAACCTACCTTCCCATCAGGGAAGCCACCACGTTGAACTGAACATTTGTGACTTACCTGTAAACAAAGAAACAACCATTAGGTATGTCGAATGCAAGTGAAAAAATAAAAGCAAGCGGATATTGCACTTTCAGTCTTATCGAAGATTTTTCCTGTTTCGTTCCAAAGTAGCTAATTAAAGCTGAATAAAATATTAACACTTATTTCCCGGTAGTGGAAGTTCATTTTAAATTTCCGCCTCGGACTAACGGTCGGTTTACATGAAATACGTAAGTAGGTAGCGTTGCAATGAAAACGTCTTCGGCGGAGGGTGATGAATGGTGATATAAAGGTTGCCCACAATGCTCTTATTAACAGCGGAGATGCTGCTGACAGTAGGTACACATATATTACTATACCTATTTTACGCAAAAATAGTGCATTGTTGTAGAGGCTAGAAAGTAGGCAATAGATGGACGAGTGGGTTCGAGATCTGAGCCGAAGGTGAGGATCTCGAAGGAGACGAGTCCATCTGAGGGGTGGCCCCTTCGGAGTTTTTTTTTTGTTTTCTGATAAGGAATCTTTTCATAAAGTTTTAATTTTGTAGCTCAAAAAAAAAAAGAGTTTCCCTCATACAAACTTTGCACCCCTATTTAAATCGTTTTTCCAAAACCCTAAAATTACTTTTCTTGCATTGTAATAAGGAATCCATACAGAAAGTTTCATGTCTCTTACTTAAAATTTTACTCCATCCCCATACTAACCTTTCAACCCCCTATTTACCCCCTTGAGGGTGGAATTTTCTAAAATGCCTTCTTAATGGGTACTTACGTTACATGAACTACCTATTGTGAAAAAATCAGCTTGGCGTTGATTTAAGTCAGTCAGGAGTTTTATGTTTATATATATATATTTATCCGAATTTATATATTCCTGAAATGTACGCAATATAAAGATATTGTAATCGCCCAGGACTTTCGAGTACCTAAGCGGTTTAATAATACATCAGTAGAGGTCGGTCCAAAGGTCGTGTTTGGGCCAGACGCAGTTTTGCGACCCGTGAAAGATCGTGATTTCGGCACTTTTTATACTCTGCGTAATTACACAAATACCTACTCGGGGTTAAAAATAACCATTGTATTTATTCCACTTGTAAAGGTAATACGCAAGCAAATAATGTAAAAGAAGCAACTTCTGTTAATGACTTAATTTCGTTATATTTTTTTGAAGCTTCTGATAATTTTGTACAAAGCAAATGCGTTAGTGGTTTAAATAAAACTGCGTATTTGAATAGTGATGTGAACAAAGATTTATCTCACTCATCAAAAGACTAAGCTCACAAACATGTGGCTAGAACCGCTAACAAAACGTAGAACAGTTAACCCGTTGCACAGCTCCGAGCTCCAATTTGCATATCTTTGCTATTGACCAGTCTAGACTGTGTAACTGGTGTCCGAACTGAGACAAGACCTACACCGTTACATTGTTGCTAAGAGTTGGTGAAAATGTACACTTCAATGATTTTAAATGAAGTGCTCGAATTAGAATGGGAATTCCGAGCTAGTGGAATGGAGACACTTTGCCGGTGGGGGTGGTCGAGACTAGGTTTTTAATTACTCTAGTTAATTCGTGGGATAACCCAGAGGTTTCATACCTACGTTAACAGCGAAAAAAGACAGTGTTGTCCAGGCCAACCGAAAACTAAACAGGATATATCTCTATGTGATTTGTCTTAAACGACGACTTGGTGCCACTGCCGCGCCAATCTGATGTTAAGGGATTACGGTAGCCTATGGACGCTTGCAACTTCAGGAGCTCCTATGCGCGTTGTAGACCCTTTAAAACTATGTACACAGACATTCAGAAAAACCAGGCCAAGCCAGGGAGTTCATGCCACTGATGGAGCGCTCGCGGAAGGATTTCCTCTGGACCCGTACCGTGCGCGATCATTTAGGTTCCAAGGTTTGAGGATGTATGTCTCGTCGAGTGGTGTGACATGGTAATGTCAATGTCACGGTATGACAAACACTTCTGAGGACAACCGTAAATGATTATAATATTCTCACATCACATTTTATCTCTGTATCATATCCAATGTTACCATCAAATCCGATTACCAAGTCCGATGATAATATGCACTGAAAACCATACGATATATTTTAGGGATAACATTTGTCAATTATCAACAAACAGTGATTAGCAATTCCGTACCCAAGCCGGCGGTTAGTTAAAACAAATGAAAGGGGTCCCGTTCGTCGTACAACCGTTCATTTTAACCCAATATTGCGGTAAACAACTTCGGGACCGACTGATAATTCCACGTTATACTCGATAACACTTGTAAATAACACGTCCGTTTCAGGAAACCATGATACCTACTATATTGCTTTTACAGAAATTCCCAAGAACGATAATGTTATTTATTTTCCGGTAGCCCGGTAATTGTTAATTATTTTTTATCGCGATGCGGTAACATAAAAGCGGTGGGGGAAACCCCCCGTAATGGTCTATTGGCGATTTAAAATGCGTACGTCAATTTAATATTAGGTTTGTACTTAGGAACTGAAAACAACACGAATCCGTATGAGAATGACGATGCAGAAGGATCAGAGCTACTATTTGCTGACTTAGTTTAGTGGTGCCTTAAAATAAAATTACAAACACATTTAGTTAAACAACGGATGAACAGACTAATGAAAATCTTAATCATGTGGTTACGACCGTGATCCTACTGATATTATAAATGCGAAAGTTTAGATGTTTGGATGTTTGTTAATCCATCACGCTTAAACGGCTGAACCGATTTGAATGAAATTTTGCACGAAGATAGTTTATAGCCTGGATTAAAATATAGGATAGTTTTTATCCCGAGTCCACGCAGAATAAGTCGCGGGCGGAAGCTAGTATACAATAAAAGTCGACTTGAAGAGCTACTGTTTCGCTATTCTGCATTTTTTACAAGCTTTATATTAACGACTTGTTCGTATGTAAGTATAAAAGTATGTAAGTTGTCCGTCAAATCTTGCAAGTTAAATTTGACCCACTTCCCGGTGACCGATTGAGCTGAAATTTTGGGTATAAGTATAGTTTGGATGACAATTCAATATTATGGTACCATCGAGCTGATCTGATGATGGAGACAGAAGGTGGCCATAGGAACTCCGTAATAAAACCACATAACCCCATCGAGTTTGGGCTCGTTAGAATCGTCTCAATGAGCAGTTGATGGTATACAGAAAAGTACAGTCGGCAATAAAAGCTTGTACCAAAAATGAAATTTTTGACAGAAACTTATTTAACCTCACCTCACCGTTGACCATACACAAATATATCTGTGAGGCGCATTATGGGTTATCTTAACATGGTGCAACAACTCGCATACGAGTTTAATTACATTGCAGAGTTTGATTGAATTCGTCGTATTTCGGTAGCCCACAGCCCGCAATGTAACGAAAATTGCATACGAGTTGTTGCACCATGTAACTGGCCCTTTAGCGCATTCCAAATAGCAGCCCGGGGGTGTAAAACTATGACGACGACGTGATGACGTCACAATCAGCTATCACAAACGTCGAGTGGAAGAATGGATGTACGGTCATACGGTCTCCGTAATGAATTGCTAATTCGCGGCCAGATATGTGCTGGAAAAAGGATCATAGAACGGCCAACAACACATCACATCTGACCGGATAACGCTCTCAAAATATCTCGCACGACTCTTTTTTTTCTCAGGTGATCACAATACCGGAATTATTGCTTTTAATCGGACAGACTCGCAGTCTTTTAAGATCATATGGTCTACGGATGGGTTCTAGCTTTCTATGGACAGCCAAAACCGCAATTCTTTATTTAGTCTGTCTAATTATTATAAAACCTCAACAGAACCGAGCGCTTAAAGCGTTACTCTTTATTTATAAAAATGTACTAAACATGGCAAAGTAAAGCCAAACACCGTCTGGTGTTTGTTTTCAAAAGGTTATAGCCGTCGCGTCGGTACCGGTAGCCAATGAGAACGCCCACGCATCCCATGCGCTTGACGCGTCTGATCTATTTTTAAAACTCCTCGAACACCGATGTCTATTATCGGCAAAATTCCTTTGAACAAGAACAACAACTGTAAACAGAACTTAGGGGACCCTCAAAGCTTGGGATAAATTAAATCTTGAAAACAATGTTTAAGAATGGAAAGTTGAAAATAAAAGAAATGCTAAATCGGAGCGCACAAAAGGAAAACGGTCAAGTATGGATCAAAGTGGTTTAAACTATTAACAATAGACATAAACTTTGCGGAAGTTGAAGAATTAAAATATCGATTGCTGCTTTTTTATTTTTGCTGCTACCGAATGACGAGGGAAAAAGCTCGCGGATCTATTACAACTCAAAATGAGAGCCCCGACGTTCTTGGACGTTCCATGAAAAAAAAAAGGTAAGTTGAAAAAGCTATACGAACTACGCCGTTATATGTTTCATTATGAGACCGTAATCGCAACGGCCACGGCAAAGCAACCAACCGCTAATGTACTGAGCTCCCAAAGACCAGCCAATCTGGGTCAGACTCGCGGCGCAGACGGTGTGTATAATCTCGATTACATATTAACTTTTTTTTTTGCTAGCCTGTTGGAGTGTCCTACTGCTGGGCAAAGGCCTCCCCCCTGGATTTCCACTCGTCCCTGTCCGCCGCAATATACAATTACGCCGCAATACATATTAACTATATGCCATTTAAATCTTAGCATGTAGTGAAGGACCTAAACGAAACACTAGAAAACATAAACGAGCATGCGATTCATTGATTCTGTATTTTAATTTCCGATACAGACTTGCCGCTGGAGTTAATCGTTACGAGAAAGAAATTAAAAAGAAGCTATTCCAAGTTTAAAAGCAATCTCGTCTCAATGCTCGGGCATTTTCATCGATGCAGTCGAAGTTGAACAGGTAAAAAGTGGCGAATAGAGAACAATCGCACTTGACTGAGCGCACCACCCAGCACGGACAATCTAGGACAGACGGACGGTGCAACCAGACACTTGATATACAGCGCGAAGCAACCATCTTGAGAGTTCGGCAGGTCAGGTACAAACGAATTGAGAATATGTAAGTAGCTTTGGGATAAGAAACAAATAAAGCTTCCAAATAACGTATAAAATATGGGTATTAAAATCGCAACATGCCGTATAAACTATATCATTCGACATTTTCGCTTTTTGGTCAGGCAGGTAACTGTTTTTCCGTGCACTGATTAAGTCTCATAATGAACTTCGCTTGCGATGCCGTTTTAATTACTTCGAGCGAGCGCTAAGAACAGCAACAGCTTCTTCGCTTCAAAGGGGCAGAATATGCAATGCTGCTATCATTAAAACAAGCTACGCATTTTCGTAAAAATAGTGGTTCCTTATCTTATCGAAACAGTAAAGAAAATACGTAGTATAAACTGGATAACAGATCATTATTGACCACTTAGGTCAGCGGCAAACATTCTCAACAGGCCAACGCCCCAACGTGCGACCGTGTAATCGCGAACGAATATCGCTTTAAAAATAAAGTACCGCAAGTCTCAAAATCACGTGGCAATAGGCGAGATAGTTGGACCGAGCATCCTATACGGTCCACGTCAATGCATTTCCCGGAATGCACCGGTCTCCTTTTGCAATATTTTTATTGTTATTGTGAGCCAATTTGGTGTAGATTTTTCCTCGTAGCGCCGTATAAATCAAACATTTAGAGTGGGTGTCGTATGGAGTGGGCTCTTGCGGGGTCTGCGACACAATGGCTCGGAGTCTTGCATTGTGATAGTGTTCCTTATCGGAGCGAGGATTTCGGCGGTAATTCTATTGTTGGCGGCAGGAGAGGCTGGTGATTTGTCGCCGGCTCGGATGACGGTTATTGTCTGCTACCTGCCCGACACTGCGGCCGTGAGGTTATTACATGTGTTTTTGTGTTCAACTAGATCGACTTAAACTTATTCGCTTCATGATGACTGTGATTTCATTTGCGTTATGTGTGATTCAATGCCAAGATTTATGTTCTTTTGACGATTTTCCCCATGGCGCCATATCGAAGTAACTGTTGCTTGGTCTTGTCAATTTATTAATACTCACTTATTAAATACAAACTTTTCAATTTATTCTAGGTAAATTGTACAATACTTAAAGGCGACGAATAGGTAAACTATAACTTCAAATACCTACCTATATGTGAAATATTGTTCATCTTTCAGTGAACACTTGTCGAAGTATGAACACTAAAGCAGCCGAGGAAATTATTGTAGATTAACATACTTTTACAACATATAAATATTTGAGCCCGTGCACACACACAAATTATTTACAGATGAGACTTAAGTCTGACAACAATATATTATCATAATACACTACATTCATCTTGAGTAAATTATGTCAACTTCAGTGATGCTATACTAACCGTGATGTAATACGTCTTGGATATTTGGTTATTTATATTATGATCAGGATTTGTATTACACTTTGCATATATCTGCGCGTCATATTATTCGTCCGACTCACATACCCGTATATATAATTAACGCAAGAAATTTGCAAGTTTCCGAGATAAAAGATAACAAACAGTACAGGTAAAGCGATATTTAACTCCACCGGTGTTCCAATTGGAGATGAAAGTTCCTACCAGCAAGGCTTTTTTCTGTGTGAAATTCAGAACGTTCAGAGGCGCCATAACCTTTTATTAATTTTGCTTAAAGTATCCTTGTGAAAATTCCTTTATCCGTCTTCACGTACGTATTACTAATTATGTTCCAAAATTACATTGCACAAAAAACACTCATATTTCTCATATACTACGCAATAGGAAAAATCCAGTACATATTGGAACGCGACTTGGAAAAATCAGTAAAATACAGTTAATTTAACAACTAGCTTGCGATAAGTGAAATAATATGATATGATATATGATTTATAGTATAACCTATAGTACCCAATAAATAGTATGCTATCGGCATCGCAAGACAGTCAGGCGATATCAAATTGGACACGCGTGGCCGGCCATCATGGGAATAGGTTTTTTTTCATCACATGCTGAAAGTCAAATTTACACAAGTCAAAACCCTCCTTAAAGTGCAGGACTACCAACTTTTTCCAATTATCATTGACTAGCGACCCGCCCCGGCTTCGCACGGGTACTATATTATACATATAAACCTTGCATCGTGAATCACTATCTATTTAAAAAAAACGCAACAAAATCCGTTGCGTAGTTTTAAAGATCTAAGCATACATACAGACAGCGGGAAGCGACTTTGTTTTATACTATGTAGTGAGTAGTGATGATACGACAAAAAACGACTTTTTTTCGAAAACATGATACAATTATGATTTTTACGGAATGGCGCTAGGTGGGTTATTTTACATTGGAAATTGCTCCCGCAAAACGTAAGTAAGTACGTTTGTATTGGGGGTACACTACATAAATCCGATGAGTCATTTGTCCGAAAGCATATATTTTCCGAATTTCATAATTCCGAAAGCCATGTTGCGCTGAAGGAATTTTTGATTTGTCAGGATATAATACTAACCTAACATATTTATGTATTCCAGCAAATCATCTGCTCCCAAATTTAGTTTAGCGGAAAATAGTGTTCGAAATATTCTGTGGTCCCGCGCGCTAGTATTGGGATTAAAACAGTGTTCATTTTGTCAGGACTGCCGACAAAATGTTATAACATAAATAATGATGTTAGAGGCGCCCACCCTAGTCACGGATGACGACATCGCACTCGTCATAAAAGCATAGCTGCTAATGAGGAAAGTTTCTGGCTCGCTCGTGCTCGTGCAGTGACAGAGTAGGGTTGTCACAAGTGGAAATAAATTACTTAGGTGCATCATATTATACGTAAAGTATTCTGTCAACTGGTAAAATGCAATTAAAATGCTAGTTTTTTAAGAATAAATTATGTTACGTGCATCGTACATACTAAAGCGTACGAGCGTGCTTTAAAAAAAAACCGGTCAAGTGCGAGTCTGACTCGCGCACCGAGGGTTCCGTACAAACTATCAATTAACTCAAGGTTAAGAAAATGTGGCTATATTTGACACCTTTATTCTGTAGCTAGCATGATGAGCAAGAATTGCATGAAATTTATCCACGCAGTCATCTTCGATGAATTATTTTCAATTAGGTACGTAAGAAAAACTATCAACATCCATATAAAATTTTCTCTTTAAGCTTTTATAAACCCGTAAAATATAAATTACCCTCGTATGAAACAGAAGAGAAAACAACGAATTCTAATACCTCAATGTATCAATGAGTACATTTTATTTCGTTTTTTCCTAGCCGATCCGCTTCAGTTTTTCACATTACGAAGCCAAACCCAACGAATACGACGACAAATAGACCGAAGTAAATTTCGCCTGTTAAATTACTTATTTTAACCCAACACAACAGAATTCAATTTCAAACAACGAATAACTTTTACACCAAGACCATCGAACTACCAAGACAATTGTATCACGAATTCTTTTTGACCTGCTATTGAAAGATACCCGTCCCAACCACATTCATTCTAGAAAAATCTTAACAGCGCGATGTAGGAATAGGGTCAGCGCCATCTATCGGCCCCATTTGGTAATAACGTGCAAGGGCAATCAGCTTAGTATGTATGTTGGTGTTTTAGCGATTATTGTTTATCACGTGAACCAATCTCGATTATTATTATTTTATTTGAAAGAGAGTACTTCTATTATAGTCTTATAGGAATTTCAAAAGAAAAAAATAATTATAAAGTTGATTAAATTGCAAACTTAACTAGGAAATGATTTTTGAAAATAAAACAAAAAATACGCTAGATATAGAAAAAAGTTATACTTTTCCAGTAATTTTTATGTTTATCTTAATCACAAGTAATTATTTCAAATTTTTCGCTTGGATAACGGGGGCGGGAATGGTATTTTTTTTTACATTTTCCTCGGGAATGGTATTTTTTTTTACATTTTCCTTCCTAAATCAAAATTTTACCAATGTAGAAAATAAAAGAAAAACTGTTTCAAAAAGTACAACTCATGCCCTTTCATATGATACCCCACTTGACCTAATAGTTGAATTCCCCCCCCCCATATTCGTAATTTTTCATAGAAAATTAAAATGTTTATTTAAATTTCTCATTTTCCATGCACGTGGATAACTCTCATTTAAAACCATTCCAAATTTCAAATTGATAGCTTAAGTAGTTCGTGATATATTTTACTTTGTGACAGACAGACAGACAGACAGACGGACGGAGTCGCACCATAAGGGTTCCTGTTTTACCTTTTTTGGTACGGAACGCTAACAAGCAAATAAAAAACATATTTCTTATTTGACGTTATAATGCTTTTCCGATTATCAATCTCAATTCGAGTATTAATATGCGCTAACAATACTCTGAAAAGAAAGAATCTTGATACATACATATCACGATATTTTACATTTAAATAGTACAGCGAAATGCATCAACCGCACACTTTACAGGCCGGTAAACGTTAAACATGGCACCGTCAGCCCTTAGAATACTGTCAAATTTCGCATACAATCTGATTTTAATTGTAATTTACGATTACTGGTGGTTTAAAACAACCTGCTCTAAAACAGTTTTAACCATAAAAGGAAAAATCAAGGGCCAACCCTAGTGTTCAGTGCGTGCGCTTTTCGTGTTGTGCAACTTGCCACTCGGACGGTACGTCGACCGGAAATGTTTCCAACAATGCCTCCGAGGCAGCCTGCTTACAAATACAACCTCTGTGCGACTTGCAAGTTATCAATCACCGATAGGTACATTCGGTGAACAATTTTGTGGCAACTTTGTGCACTAATTCACTGCCAAGAATCGCTACGCGCTACGCTCGTAGCAGATTCCGTGGTTTTCCCCGTATATATAGCGACTACAGCGAAGACACCCGCTAGGCGGGTTCCCGGCAGTCAAAGTGTTAACACGTTTACTACCAGGAACCCGCCTAGCTTTCCGCTACTTAGTACCTACGTAGCGATAATTGGCAGTGACTGCGTTAAAGCCGACCGGAACCAGTTACAGAATCATTTTCATAGAAACGCCATCAGATTGATACGCATACCATCGACTTACCTTCGCGAAAAAAAATCCAACCAAATTGATAAAAAGTTCATTAAGGAGCTTAATAAGGTTTACTGATGTATTTAGAAAGCGATCAACTTATTTTAATTTCTACGCTAAAAACATTAGGTCCCTGGCTTAATTTATATCAAAAAATTCAGCTCACGGGTGTGGCGTGACACCTGTATGTTCCAGTCCATCATTATTTGTCGATTTTGCGAAAAACCTTATCATTTAGCCAATGGACGTTGATCAATTTATTCGATTGCACGCTATTCAACTGTAAATTACCGGAAACTACCCAAAATTGGCGTAAACATTAAAGTAGACTGAGTGACCACTCAAAGTTCCAGTGAAAACATCCAATTACCATCCACACTTCAAAGAATTTCCGTCGAGGTTTCCATGAAACAATTGCGCATCAGTGCATTCACTAAATCGCCCGTCAAATCAGGCCAGTCACCTAGATTCGTCACAAATAGACCTGTTCAAGGGTCAAGAGTTATACTGGTTTCTCAATAGTGCTGAATCATGTGAATCGAAAAGCATCTGCGCGATTCACAACTTATCTCAACTCACCTCTCTGTATCTAATATAACTTGAACTCGATATTCGTAAGGACTATGTGCAATCGGAGACAGACTTATATTGTTACATTTGACGGTAGCCTTGTGAATACCAGGCCAGAACGGTAAGGTACGGCGACACGTATTCAGCATACTAACAAGCAACGGTCCCGTCTGCGCCGGCGCGTCACAGAGTTGCGCAACCGGCGCGCGCGCGCCGCCATTCATCCGGCCGCGGCGCCTGGCAACACCATGCACTTCCGCGTATGACGACAACTAGGTTATCCACTTATCCTTAGGCTTCTTGATTTTGGAATAAGGACCCAAACCAAAGAGGAAGAAGGCTTATTATCATATTCGAAGATTGAGAGAGATACGTCGTTATGAAGGGGAGTTGTTATGCAATGAAGGCCCGCGGATAAAATTGTTCACGGAACTAAATTATCAGCCAGCATGGAAGCGGTCGGATGTAGAAGTAACCTCGCTTATGTATAGAACATTGAAACAAAACGGAGAAATTAGAATTACGAATTACCGCATTTTTTACTAATCGTTCGACTAATCCATTAACAAAGCGACAATAAGCTCCGGTAGACAAAAATACATCCGCCACTCAATTAGTGATAAGGTTTCCATGAAACTTCTGTAAGCGATAACGGCCGGATGTTTTCGCAGCATGGCAATGGCATTGTTCACTCTGACCGGGCATTTACAAGTGGCACACATGATGATTAACTTCATTCAACTTTTGCTTTATTTTTTCTGCGTCCATTCATGAATGAATTCTGAATTTCCCACTTACGAGAGCTAATGTTTCAAAGATGATATTGACGGTATTACATGTCGAAAATTATAATTAATTTTAATGAGGAAGTTGGGGAAAAGAACGACTCATTGTCTGTTCGCCAAACGGATCGGGCGTTAAACAATACGCCCCTTAGGTGCAAATGTCAAACGTTAATTGAGTTGAGCAAGTACTGGTCCATAATGGTATTAATGATACCGGATGTCTGTCTAGTTACACTTAGTTGATTGCTCATTCTGCTCGGAAATGGAATTTTCGAAATAACCTCTTTAAATCGTCAAGAATAAAGTCAAACCGACGTCATTTTAATGCATACCGCATAGTCATAGAAATAGAAAAGTCGTGCTTGTGGCCCATTAAAGGCAAAGCGATAGTAACAATGACATAGTTTGCAGATTGACTGTATCAAATCAGCATTTGATGGTATGCAGCACTAACTTGATCCGGCGCATAAATAGGTTACTTTACGACATGTGTACACAGACGGTATCGGCCACTACATCGACCGCTAATTGATGCGAAGGTGCTCTCCAGATATCAGCGGATGTTGGTGTATCTAATCGAAAGGCTGTTGACCTGAAGTGATACGAGTGCTTCTGATTTTACCAACGTATTATGACAGCTAAAAGCCTGTCTACACCCTCGGAAGAAAAAAAATGTAGGATAAAAATATGAATTGAAAATTTAAGCATAAAACAGTGTATGTCTAACAGAGATCCTCGTGGCTCCTGGTACGAGCTCACATGGCATACAATAAATGCTGCTTGCTATCAACTTATCAGTGGGCGTAGGAACGAAAACGAGAGTGGGCGGTTATCGAAGGCGCGTGCGTCTCTCCGTCACACCGGCCCCGGCATCGACGTCACAAAAGTGAATTATATAACTAGATCAGGGATTACTTTCTTCAACAATTCAATGTATGTTACTGTACCTATACCTCTCTTTAGTAAACAGTACACTAGAATAAAGCGTAGACTGAATGAGCAGTTACAGGAAGTACCATATTATATGCGCAACTGATTTACCTGCCAGTGCAAATTTCAAACAAACGACATCCTCAGCGAGGAGAAGTATGGAAGTGCAGGATTAGCATATAACAGAACTAGAAATACCAGTTTCGGACGCGAGCAAATGCGGAATTGCTCGCAGCTCGTCTCAAGTTAGCAGGAATGTAAACGTAAAGTTTAAAGTAGGTATAGATAACTATTTATTTATTTAAATTGTGTATAAACCTCCTAGTGGGAATTCCTTAGGGAATAGATCTTAAATTTTATAACTTATTTTCCTTTGTAAATCCCAATAACGAAAATATCGATATCGGAAATAACTTTTGGCTCAGATGTTGTTGGCTTGCATTGCTGATGAGGAGTTAATGAGTAGTTTTGAGTTCCTGGCTGCTTTTGGTACGTTCAGTTATAATTAATTAACTAACAAGTAATGATATACTTTAACTAACAAGTAATGATATACTTTTGTATGAGCGTTTGTTTCATATTAAATAAATAAATAAATAAATAATTAAGTTTCGTGGAAACGATAAGGTAATTTTATTTATGTGGCTGGAAGGGAAAACCCGGCGTATCCAAGTATGGTGCTAGCTAACTTGGTGGGCAAGCCTGTAAACTGGAGAATTTAAGTAACAACGGGCAATGCCAGGCCAAATCAATTTTCCGCTGAATAACCATTAACCAATAATAAGTACGCAAAAAACCTGCGGTATGGCTATATTGCGAATTCAATGAAGAAAAGATTGGTCGCATTGTAATAAAGAAAAAAATGTAGGTAACTTAAATGTATTCTAGAAGATATTTTTCTTTAATTTCGCAAATTAAACAATGAATGGCTATAATTATAAACATATGCAAAAGCATCATATTTTATAAGCAAATCATCATTTAAGCTAAAGGTAAATAACCAATTAATTATGCATATTTTGCAATAAAAGATACTGCCAAAACCATTTGTAATTCAGGTGTCTCTATGGCAACCTTTCGTCTCCGTTATCAGAACTTCAATAGTATAATAATATTGCAATGTTATCTGACCTACAAAATGTTTACTAGACATGTATAGGTATGTACGTACTTAGATAGAAACAAACAATATGTATGTATCATTTAGTGCAAAGTGCATAAACGACACTTACGAAGTTAAATAAAATCTTGTAATAAAGTTAAACAAACAAAAGGGCAACCGACGTCAATTGATAAGTGCGGAATTCCCAATTTAGAGACTGAGACCCGTGTTGTGATATACTGCGCCGTCCAATGTATCGCGGCTGCATGAGATCAGAGTGACTCACCATTGGCCGTTGCCACATCAGCTGACTCATTGAGCGGGCCCCGGCGAATGAGAACGCGAAATCCATTGTTTCTCAATTTGTCCTTAAATCTCAGATTTCGGTGCATCTAACTACCGAGATAAAACACGTGAGAAGATATAGACTCGAACACAATAGTGGCGAAACGGAAAGTCGACAAGCAAACAGCTGGTGCTCTTCAAGAAAACATGTTATGCCGGCGAACGTTGTGAAATGTCTGAACTTTCTTCAGGCTTTTAATTTACTAGTAAAAGTAATAAAACAGTGATTTGGTTTAATCTTATTCGTTTAGGTATTCTTTTTTTAGGTATAATTGGCACTGGGTGGTTTTATAAGCAAAACGAAGAGGATAATATTCCACTTTACATCTGGGTAAAACCAACATGAGGCATACATTTTTACTATATACTTCAACCGATGCTAGGTCAAACTATTTTTGTTTAATACAGAAGGATATACGAGGTAAAACTATTTGTCAAATAATTTACTCTTAGATTAAAGAGACGGTGATGCAACGATCAAATGTGATAGTTAGAGGTGTGCATAAAGCCTCAGGTCTAATCAAGTTAATTATACTACAGATTCTATATATATCGTATAAAATATCCAACCCAGTTCAGTTCGTCAAATCAACGAAGTAGCGCGCCAGTTTTAACTGCGCTACAGTCAAGACTCAAACTAACATTTACTGACGAGTAGAGCGTTTCCTTGAGGATTCAATGATCTATAACGTAGAACATCTTGACTAGCAATATGCATTTGCAGCGAAGGCTAAAGTGAAGTTTACATCTTTCGGCTCCTTCAAGAGTCAACAAACCCCTGCAAGCATCAGCTGTTGGTCAAATAGCAAGGTGCGGTCGAGTGTGCAGTGAGTCAGCCATCAGCTGATTCATTCGACGACCTTGCATGCACCGCCTGCGATTGAATAACCATCGTCCTTAGCCGTAATTGCAGATACCTAGGAAGAATTACTTTCGTAGAAAAACTAAGAAGCGGTCAATTGTGAAGCAATTTACACGCGTCTTTGACGTGGCGGTTATGATTGATTTCCACAAACTGTCTTGAGAATGTCTTACTTGAGGCCATATCAAATTAGCGTTTTTTTTTAACCCAATAGTAAATTGGTAATGCACTGCTGTAACATTTGATTCCGTTTTCTACTCGCTGCAGCTATACCTGTCGCCGATCAAGTTTGGGAAACAAGGTGACACAGGTGACCCAAAGGTGAACCCGGCTCAAACACCAACGAGGTTCGACGAACTCGCGTTATTTTTGTTAATATTTCCACTTATTTCTCACACTCCACAATGCATGGCGAATAAAAGTTAACATACGCAAATGTGCAAACAAGCCGGCTCGATATATTATACGTTTACCGCCGACGTCAACCTTGAGAACGGTGAGACGCTGAAATTATTATTATAAAAGCAGTCTAGACAATACGTAGCACCTTATACGGAAACGGTTTAACGCAGCCTATCTGCGCGAACAAAAACCCTCAAAACTCATCAGTTATGTAGCCAACAAGGTAAAAGGTTTGGGTTAAAAAGAAATATGAATAAAACTAAAAGGATGAAGCGTATTTACCCCCACCGCGACGGGCAATAGAGGCGCCCGCCAACTAATTGCGAAAAACGAGATTAACGCTCACTGTAGAGGCGCTAAACGAGGATGGCTCTGTTTACCACCGCAGTCTCATTCCTTTTACAACGCCACTAATAGACTTATTTTATTACATAGAACCGCCGAGATATTAGCAACTAAGTAATCTTCATAAAATTAACACTATTAGGACTGTCTACAGTGCACAGTGGCCTGTCTAGTCGCAGATAGTCCTATTTGTTTAATGGATCAATACGATTTTAAAGACCGTTAACTAGCTAGTGTGTCGAAAAGCATCTCGAGACGTAGTTCCAAGAGGCGAAATTCGCGATATGTTCGTTCGCTATTAATTTTTTTGCAACAAATATGCGACGGTTAGTCGGTTCACGGCCGACACACAAAAAATAAACACTGCATTCCCACGATAGAGATTTATATGCAGGCGGCCATCTTAAGACTAGCAAAAACATGTTAATAAAACGTTGACGATGCAAAAGGGATTTATAAAATAATAACTAACGCTCCGTTGATCATTGAGCTTGTAACAACGGCCACGATAACTGAAAACAAAGGTCCCAGAACTTGGTTAAATCCCGAATATAGTCTGTGAAACGAAGAATTGTGAAGTGAAACAGTTTGTGCGGGACGAAAAGCGAAGCGGCAACAATAGTCGACGGGGCTCGGGACGGGCGCTCGGCGCTGGTGGTTAATTGCCGGTAACCATACAAACGAGATTACCACCCGCACGGCCGCTGGTCAGCTCTGTCCAGCCCAATCGCTCCTGACGCAATCCAATTACTAAGCCACTGTTGTTTTAAAAAACTCCGCCATTTCACCTTGGTTTCTGTGGTTTTGCGTTAACTTGAGTAATTCGGCTTCAGATCTCTTGGTGGTTGAAAATTGAGTATCGCATTAGAATATTATAGAAGAGATTTCTGTTTGTTAATCCCCCTTCAAATTGTATAACTGTGTAACATTAAATATAATCCGATTAAGTAGAAACAGCTCATTAATTTTGATAAAACCACAAATGAGACAATTAAAAGTTAAATAAAGGGTTTACTCCATAATTACTTTTTTCAAACAACAATTGAGAAAATTTGTCCACACTCAACGGTACAATAATATCCAAGAAACTTAGAAATTAATTTGGGCCATGACAAATTATTTCTACCAAATTGAATGAAGAGTATTTTAGGGGTGAAATAAAAGCAGCTGGATCGTTTTGAAATGTTAATTTCTGGAAGTGGAACGTTATAATTATTTCTTTTATTCAGAACTTGGTGGGCGAATCCGATGTATTGCTTGTATGTGTATAGCCTGCGCCGTAGCATAGAATGGGATACTGAAAGAAATCATTACTTTTAACTTTTTATTGGAATGGCCAGGATACTCGAGGCTAGTTTTTAATATAGGATAGTGCTAGCTAGTAAGCTAGCAAGCTAGTGCGTCTATCATCGTGTATACAAAACTAGCTTAATTTCGAGGCAAGTAAGCTAGCGAGAAAGCTAGTGTCTGAAGCCTGCCACTGCAATGGTACTGGCTGGCTTACAATTATCTGACATCATGTAAACAGCACTGGCATGTTCCAAGCGAGGACAGCAAGCCAGGACAGTTTAGTGTCTAGCTTGCTATCCTATAGGTTGAGAAACCTCGTGTATGCCGGCCAGAAGAGATGGATCAAGTCCATCTTCAAGTATATTTAGTTGAGGAGGAGCATACAAGGATATATTCTCACTATATTAGGGTCACGTTGCATGAAGTAAAACTCACGGACGAATCAAATGTTATCAATTATGAATAAATATTCGCCTCGCCTAGTAACAGGTGTTTACACGGCTCGTAATATGAAATTGTTTCATTGGCCTACGCCAATGTAAAACGGCCGTTTTATTGTATGCCGATAATCCCAATCCAATAGTAGGGTACGATAACATTATTATTAACATTTTTAACTGGTTTATAGCACAAACTCATTCAAGTTATATCGTACTACTATTAAAGAAAATCGAACTAGCATGGAAATAAATGTAGTTACCATAGAATGCTCAAGTAAATAGGTCTTATGTAACACTATATAAAGATAAAGGCGATATACAAAATATGTAAACAAAGCTGGCTGTAAATCAGTTACTTAATTGTTGCCTTGAAACACATACTTAGTTATCAGACGGGTTAATGGGCGTGACACACATTTGAAACACCATTAACTGATAGCACAGCTTGATATCCATTCCAGCCATTTCAAACCTTGTCACTGTATTCAATTTAAAGTAAACAGTACCGAAACTAAACCGTTTATTTCCAGACAAACTATAAAAGTTTCAGTACCACACCCATTAGGGTTAACTTTAAGTATGACAAGGTTGTAGCAGAAGACCAGCTAAGAAACAACGTAATCGAAAACGTGAATGTTTCCGAGTAAATCTCCCTCGAGGACCAACGGCCGCAGAGCTATGGGGGTTTGTGGCGTCGTTCGGCCGAGGAAGATTACCGGGGGTTCAGCTAATTTGGTCGCGCACGAAGGCCGTGCGATGTCAAGTAAATTTTAACACGCAATTAGTAAGGCGGCGGACACCTTGGCACCGATAGGCTGCCTCGTGCAGGGGCGACCTCTGGTTTCCGCTAAATTTTCAATGTACAGCCCCATAGCAACGGGCGGTTGAATACGGTAACGATATTCGAGGGAGGCCGCGAATAGTTTTATTGTTTGGTGCTTAACTCGGTTTTTCGGTATTAGGGGCTTTGGCAACAAATGTCGATCATTGTTTTTGTGCACGCAATCTGTCGGTTACGAACCGTATAACAATATAATGAAACCTTTTCGTTGCTGTTCAAATTCTTTTCAATCAAAAAATTGTTTTAACTGCCATAACCATTTATATTCGGTGTTCACAATTTAAATATGTGCAGATTGCGTGACGTCGGGACTGTAAAGTACCGATTAAACATTTTAAATGGGTAATTTTGTACGTATTCCTTAAATAGGGCTTTATTACCCGGTGAAAATAGTACTATAATGAGACATTCCTTTCCCTTTACAGTTATTTCCGTAGATTGCTTGACAACATAATTCTTCAAGTATTCGATTCGGTTCCGAACTAACTATAATTACAATAAAATTCAAGCATACAATTTTCTGCTAGAAATGTTTTATACTCGAATGATTTTGGCTCTAAAGCGGTGCCCCTGTAAGCTAAATAAAATAAAGTCGATATCGAAATCCTTCAGTAGTTTCTTAGTTCGCTCTTACAAACAAACTTTCCTTATAAAATTAGTGGAAGAGTTCGGAGCATTCGTTCGGAGTTAGGAGCACCGGTGCTTGAGTAAATTTTCCTCATCCCGAATGTACAAACGCAATTCCCGTACGCACACGACGGTCGTAAAAGGATTCGCAACGCTCGTCGCTCGCGCCGTTTCGCATAATATAGGTAAAGTAACTGTTCTCTTGCACGATATTTTTGGGTTGGACCTATACCACTGCATATCTTTATGCTAGTGACAAAAAACGAATTAATAAATTATAGATCGATCAATCCACGAGTATAAACCCAATATACGCATTGTGTACTAATTTGATCTGTTATTTCAAAACGGGGGGCTGAGCACTGGATGATGCTAGCATGACGCAGCAGGGTAGTGGTCTTTTTTAAAATGGCAACTTCTCTCGCATCTTCAAAGTATGCCGTAAAACGTCCTAACCTAGTTTTTATTTAGAGACGAATAAAAGCTACAAAGCTTTCAAATCTAAACATACTATAGCAGTGTCTATAACAGTTGTCTGTTCAAATAAGGCGATGACTCATAAGCAGTTCGCAACAAATTAGCGGAGGGAAATCTCAATGGGTTTAGACCTTTTGTCTCCTTTTACCATGCCAATGTTAATTGAGTGTATAGACCTAGATCATGGAGGTTCAAGAGGCGGAGCAGGCCGGCCAGTCGGCGCTGCTGAACGATATAATCCGGGTAGCAACAGCATGTGACGTCGCGGTTTCACCTTGACTCAGTTTAGTTGGCCCGCTTGCATTACCGTTCTACTCGCGATTAGGCTAGAGCTTGTGTTAGCTGCTGACATGTGACTAAGGGTGTTGAGTTGTTTAACATCTATTAATTGCAATGTGAACTTTACCAACGAACAGATTTTTTATGTTTAGCATCTGTTTAGACTCAGTATTCCCGCGATGTTTGGTTTACACATTTTCACAATATGTAGCCTAGATTAGACACCTCGGTTGCGGAGCAGTTTTTGCAACCGTCATCACAACACTGGAGAATTCCAGATGCGTGTGTCATGAATCAATCTCTAGTGTAGCATTTTCACATGAAATGAAGCGTTGCCATGAATGGGCGATATCGTTAATTGGCGGATAACTCGAACAGCTGGTGTGCCGCGATTCGTGTCGTATAAACATGATAAAATTCAACCGTACAAGAATGTGAGCTAGATGGTCTTGTGTATCTTTGTGACGGGAAATTCCGCTTGCACGGAGCTTGCGATTGTATGATTGTAAGAATCGTTAAAACAACAGTTGAAGTACGTTTTTTAAAAAAAGGTAAATTAAATGATAAAATTAAATGGGTAAAGTAACATATAAAAAAAACCCCACCCGGACATCAGTTACAAAACTGAGGATTAATCGAATAACCTAACCAAACAAGATAACATTGACATGTTTTTTTTGTTATGTTACCACAAGGCTACCGACAATAGTACATTACTACAGAGGCCGGGAAGGAAAGGGTTGCCGGCCGAGTACATAGACGGCCGAGCGTAGCGAGGTCGGATAGTTATGAGGCCGGCAACCCCTTTTTACGCCGAGGTATGTATGGTGCTTTTCTCAAACATGCAATGAAATAAATTAAAAAAACTCCAAGAAATCAAATTTTAATTTTCATGGCTGAACGCCGTGATCCTGTGCCACAAATTGTGGAATGGAAATTAAAAAAGACCATCTTGCCGGCCTAGGCCTCCAACTTTGTATGAAATGCCTTTACGGGTCTCGCTGTGCCCGAAACGTGACACTTCGAAGCCCATTATAAAGAACACAACGTCAATATTTCATTGCACGTTTGGGAAAAACTATTACACCTTAGGTTTTATTTCCATAAATCCAGTTCGTAGGTTTCTGCTTAAGCTAGCTTGTTTATATAGGTGGTTAGATTCTGTTATCCTTGGCCCGGCAGCGGCATCGGACGTTGCGAAATTCGCCCACAAACCGTACTCAATATTCATTGTCCCTTGCATTAATGCAGTTACAGACGTTGCTTCATGCTATATCATTTGAATGCACTATCGAAATGGTTTATGATAGGTAGCATGCCGGGGTATTATTCAGAATACCGTGCATAGTCGATGCGAGGTAAATACAACATGGATGTATTTGTAAGTGATTGATTCATGATGTTGCACTCGCTTTGTAACTAGAAAACAAATTCCATCGGCTGTTCAAAGACGGTCGATAATCGCTTGTTTACTTTAATAGTCTCCTTTGCACATTACACTTGGTATTTATAAAGAAAACCATAATCCGGGCAACATAAAGTTCAGTTTTCATAACCGTGCCATGGGAAAATAAGAGATTAATAAAGTAATCAGTAGATATGTATGATTTCTCTGGACTGTCAAGGCGCGTAAAATGTGTTCCGTGTTACCGAGACTCGGATTTATTGGAAGGAACTCGGCAGTCATTTACAATGACGAGTTCAACAAATTAAAGCTTTCTCAAGTAGAAAGCGATTTCGTCATAACAACGGAAATTATTCCGTTTCCGAGCTTCTTTTCGGGAAACCGTGGCGATTGACGAATTTTCTTATGACTATTAGCTTAAGATAATCAGGAGCGTGTCCTCCAACAAACAGAGACGTATAAAATCCGTATTCGGTGATCCGTCCCACTCGAATGTATAAAGCCAATAGGAGTCAGCAAAACTATAAACATATTCACAAATCGACGTATTATGTGACGAACTCCGACATATTTGCGGCCCGTTCTAGCAAATCAATTGTCAGTCAGAGGAATGTCAAAATGACGCAATTGGGTCATTTGAAACCAGAACTTGGCCGGAGAAACCGCAATATAGTGTTGGCAAACAGCTACCTAGGTAAGGAATACCAGCACTTGGATAGTGTAACATAATTAATTTGTATCGATTACTCGTCTCCTTTACGTGCGATTGTTTTTAAATAACGATTACTCATTCAATTTTTTCTGCTGAAAACCATATTAAGCGTATAAGAGCTCATAATAAACAAAAACGAAATTCATGAAGATGATGATTTGATGATGTTTGTTGTTGACGACAGTATTCCCAACGACGCAAAAAACCGCTAAAAACATCATGAATAATGCACGTTATCATATCATTAATTGTTGTTGTGTGCAAAAAAAGAAGTCCAGAACGAAGTGCAATCAAGATAACATTTCGGCATAACACAAAGTAAATGATAAAAAAATACACTTGCTTGAAAAAATATCGTCAATAATCAATAAATCATGTGAATCATGTCGATTTAGCAGTAAAGCAGTAGTGAATATTGAGTTACGTCACTATCGATATATAAAGTAGCCTAGCAACAATCGACCTAATGAGTCACCGGACAAGTTTCGTTTTTCCTATAAATTAAAAATCCGCGAAACAAAACGAAATATTGTCCAATAAATAAAGGCCTTAAGTGTAGTTGAGAGTGTACCGTACAGAGGACATTTTTATTAGGGCAGTTAGATGCTTCGACTGTTCTCCTGTGAAGTGACCGCCCACGTAGCTGCGTCATCGGCACGGTACGCTATACGATTCGAAAGTGTCTCGTCTCCTCATCACTCGTCGCTAGTATAACTGGGCCCGGAGATTCCTAACAACAATGCTTAGTCCGAGGTCAGACTAACAACTGGTTGGTCGAGGTGAGTTGTCGATAAGCGCGAATACCGTCACAGGTCTTCTGGCACAGCGCCATGTAAACACACGACCAAATAGGGCAACGACCACATCACAAACTCAAATAGACATCTATTAATACTAGTTCAAAAATAAAGTGAAAGCGGCGAACACGTGTGAGGATCCTAGATTAATTGCCGATGAGTTTCAGAATGAGCGGGGATATTCTTTTAAGTTTGGGTGTTTAACATTGATTTATCTCATGTTGACGAGCCAACGGAATCCTTTCTGACAAACGGTAATATATGTCTAGAGGTGACAATATTTATTAACAATTTAATTTTTCCACATAAATCACGAAATGGATATCCATTTCAAACACTTTTTTATTTTCTTCATTGAGGTACATATACCTCAATGAAGAAAATAAAAAAGTGTTTGTGCGTCATCTATGCATTTTTCAAAGCTATTCGGATAAGTAGAACCGAGACCAAACTTATATTAGAATTTCTGAATTTAATTACATATATGGAATCTATTTAAAGCTTTTATTTTTAGCTTTTTATTTTTTATGGTTGATTTTGGGGGAATTTCCCGCAACAATGGAGCTCACTCGACGTGAATTTCGTGTTATGTCATGATTTATTATGACTTTAAAAAAGGTTTAAAACCTCAAGAGTGTTTAGAACTTTTAGCCACTTTTGGTGAGTCCGCGTGTTCACGTGCAAATGTTTTAATTATTTCGCTGAATTTAAAAGAGGACGGGAGAGCTTTGAAGATGAGGCTAAGACAGGACGGCCGCCAACCGCAGTCACTCAAGAAAATGTGCAAGCTGTGGAAAAAAATATTCGTGCGAACCGACGAATTACATGTGTAGAGGTCGAGCGTGAACTGGGCATTAAATCAGCAGCATTGCAAACTATCATTCATGATCAACTGTCCCTTCATAAGCGTTGTTCAAGATGGATGCCGCACAAACTCACCGATTTGCAGAAAGACCGTCGCGTGGATTGGTGCAAATTTATGATAAAAACGACGCTGGCGAAAAAAAAAAAGTTTATGATATACTGACAGGTGACGAAACATGACTATATAACTACGATCCTGAAACAAAGCGACAGTCCACAGTATGGTGCTTTGAAGATGAGCCGACTCCAACAAACTGGCGCCGAGCACGAAGCACACAGAAACAAATGGTTGCCTTATTTTTCTGTAAGACGGGACATATTGCTACGATAGTGCTAGAAGATCAAAGGACAGTTAATTCATAATGGTATGTGACAGATTGTGCCCCAAGAGCTTGGTGTGACAAGCGGCCGAAGTTAGGAACCCAGCACTTGCTCTGGCACCACGACAACGCTGCCCCGCACACTTCTGCTAGAACACTTGACTATTTCAGTTAAAAAAACGTTACTATTCTGCCCTACCCACCATCTTCCCCTGATTTAGCACCCTGTGATTTTTAACTTTTTCCGAAAGTTAAAGAAAAATTAAAAGGAAAGCGATTTGAGAACAAAGAAGATGCTCTGACTGCGTATAATTATGAAATTTCTAAGGTGTCTAAAGAAGAGTGGTCATCAGTATTTTCCGAGTGGTTTAGACGGATGGAAAAGTGTATACGTGTTCACGGTGAATACTTCGACAAAATAGATAACTGTAATAAAGAATAAACTCTGTAACTTTTGAGTATCTAATTTCTTTTGGCATGACCATCGTATTACTAAACTAATCCAGTTATTCAATGAAAGCCTTGGATAGATCTATACGTTTTTTCGCGAAAACGCGGGTCGGTAAGGTCGCGATACCCCTGATAATTTCGTGAAAAAACGAATTGAGCTGTCCTACGACACATAAAACGAATGGCACACAGAAATAAACATAATTGTTTCTATACATGTAACGAAGCTTCTATATATTTAGACACAGCTAATTAATAAAACAGCTCGTTAAAAACGTATCATTAGAACCATTTACATATGCTCGCTTTTTCAGATTGTTCGAGTGCATTTTAGAGCAGCTTCCACCGCAGGCGTCATATCATTATCAATCGGTTCGAGGAATGGAAACTGTGACGCAGATAGCGTCGCAGTACAACGCACTGAGTGAAAACCTACCGCCCACGTGACTGTAAAGGTCACACCGGCATAGACGCAGTAAGCGATACATTGTGAAAGAGACGGTCAAATGCGTAGTTACGTTCTATCGGGCTTTTGTTTTGTTTAGATGCAACGTAGAATATTTTTGTTTTGTTTATGTTGGTTACGTGCAAAATCGATAAGCCTTGAGGCTTCTGTTAATATCGGGTTATAAATAGTCTTTTGTAACAGGGACAGGGACTTTAATTTACAAAATGACGAAATAAAACGATGCGTAATAAGTAATTCGACTTTCACATACAGATCGCATCGAGCACTTTCGTATCTCACGGCGAATTTCATATCTAGTAACCCGGTCACTGTTTTCATTGAGGAGTTGTTTTTTACGACCCAATAAATTTGCTCCCACGCCGCTCGCGCCCACGTTAGTCCAAAAAGGTCGCAAGCGAGCGTGGAGGCGAATCAGATGCTTGCTTTGCAAAATCAGGATTTCAGGAGGTCCGTTTGATTCGACGCTTTGGAATCATATTGGTGAGTCATTACAAAAATCGAAATAGCCCCAAAGTAAGCTCCATAAAGCCTTGTGTGGTACCTACGAGACGGCGATATTTTTAATGGATTTATATTCTTTAATACGTGGAAAATATCCAAGGCTCACAAACATACATGCTCATCACACAAATATTTGCCCTTGCTGGGGTTTGAACCCAGGACCGTTAGCTTCCTAGACAGGGTCACTACACTCACTACATTATTAATGTAAAATGTAGTTTACTATTTTTTTTGATAATTCAATTTAACATGATTTGTTTGATAATAGAAATAAATGCCTCATTAAATTGTATTACATATTAATTTCTAACAGTTGACGCTTATAAACCAATTAGCACAAAGACTAAGAACTGGCTGAATTCATTAAGACGCTGGCAACCAAAATGCCGTTGAGGATTCGGGATACGGCGCACACTGTCTATTTGTATCAGAGTAAACGAGAGCGACTGTTACTGGGCGGCCAGGTCTTAGAAGATAATAAATAAATATTGAAATGAAAAAAAAAGTGTGGATTATTTGTGAAAAATGCGGTTTAGGTATGAATATGTTGACTTCATGTTTTAAATTGCAGACCCACGTCAAAAAAATAAAGACAGAGCCGTTTAATGATGATTTTAAGACCAATCTTTGCAATTATTTTCTATCGAGTCGATTTTGTCCAATTATGTATCGAATCCGTCCACGGTCTTTGAAATATGATGATTATTAACATATTTTCTTTTTATGTGCTAGAACAAACTGTTTTTCTTAAAAAACTGCTTAAATAGCATCAATTTCTACAAAATTAGGTCTTGTCGGCCTCTTTCCGATTATATTTTGTACAGTTCACAACAACGGGATATAAAAAGGGTAATTATGAAGAATGAAGTAAATTTCCGCTTGCACGTACAGTCGACGTCAAATATATGTATACATTTTTCGCCTGAATTACAATGGAGCAAGGTGCAAAAGTATATACGTATCTTTGAATTCGAATGTACATAAGAAGTGGGACTAGCGCCGGCTACTCAATTCACAACGTGTCGACTCATCTGACGACGCGTTTCTAGTCTATCTTGATCTACTATTATAACAACTATACCTCATTCCATATAACGAGATAACATTACTTTTTAACGGACAAATACATCTACATTTCTTCGTTTATCTAGAATACCAAAGATATAACATAACAATGTGAATGTTTTTGCGTTTTAAAATGGATTTCCTTGAAATAGCATGACGATTTTTCTAATGTTGAGGCTGCGTTTCGACCAGAGATGTGCGAGGCGAGGATGCGTTGCGAGGGATGTTTGTCGTGAACCAAATAGAAACACCATTTACCTACCCTCGCTTAGCTTAGCTCTGGTGGAAACAGCTCAGCGGAGCGAGGTATGTGTGTTGCGAGGCGGCGTCTGGCTCCGCTCCCGCCTCACCGCACCCCGCCCTAGCCCAGTCATTATATCCAAAAAACCGACCCTACCCTTGAATAATTAGTTCTTGGATTATTTTTTCGTAGGTCCTCGGGGGCATTGGGAGTGTAAATTAAAAAAGTAGACTGAATCGGGCTCCTGCGTATATTCGAAAAACGGTTTTTCTTGAATAACTCGGCCATTTTTGATTTTACAGTAAGTTGTGAGAACAAAAATTTTAGGAAATTTGATTCTCTACAAGTTTGGTCCTCACAATTTTTCTTCTATGATCGATATTTTGGAAATTAAACCTGAAAAAACGCGACAAATTCAAAATATTATCATTATCTTCTGTTCCGCGTTTTACGGCATGAATGAAAAGAAACAAAGTTGTAGAGAATCAAATTCTGAATAATTTTGGTTCCCACCTTTTTGTAAGGTTTACTGTAAAATCAAAAATGGCCGAGTTATTCAAGAAAAACCGTTTTTTGAATATACGCAGGAGCCTGATTCAGTCTACTTTTTTAATTCGCACTCCCAATGACCCCCCCGAGGGACCTACGAAAAAATAATCCAAGAACTAATTATTCACAGGTCAAAACTATAATGACTGTACTACCCGCTTATTTGAAAAGAGCCCGCTACACATCCTCGCTACGCATTTTCGCACCACTCAGCTTCCTCGCACATCTTTGGTGGAAACATTCACACCGTTACACATCCTCGTTACAAAGCCTCGCACCGCTTAGCTACCTCAAACATCTCTGGTGGAAACGCAGCCTTAATGGGTAACAGGGTATAGGGTATATGATATGTGTAGTTTGTAGTCAGACTTATTAATACTGGTCCAAGCCTGGAGAGTTCTCGGGAAGGGTTGTGAACACCCTACACCCTGTGCCTTGACTCACATCATCAGTCGTGCCTATACAGGGTGTCCCGGAACTCAACGATAACCTGGTACCGGGTGAGAGGCCAAGGTATACCAGTAATGAAAAAAAAAAATTGACATGGATTTTTTTTCTTAATTTTTTCAATACTGGTATACCTTAGCCTCTCACCCGGTACCAGGTTATCGTTGAGTTCCGGGACACCCTGTATACCTAGTATAAACTCCGACGAGTTTACTTTTTGCATAGTATAACTTGGACCCAGGATAATAAACTTTGTATAGCCGGTGGTCTGATAATACCGGTCAGATTCAAGCGAGTTGTTGGTAAGCGTGAATGTTAGCTGGCGCCTGCAGCTCGGCAATAAGTAAATTAATAACCGCAGGTGACACCGGTTAATGCCGGATTAATCGAACAATCGGAAATTGTCCAATGCGATGATCAATTGCAAATTACACCGCATACCCGATTGTTCGTGTAATATTAATGCACTCTATTTCTCCCGTTTGAAAGGGACTATCTGTATGCAGTTAGGCGTCGACAGACATGCGGATAGGTCGGGGAAAATAATATTTAATTCACTCTGAACGTAATTGATAGAGATAGCTATATCATCACGTCAGTAAGCCTAGTAGAGCCGCCCAAAGCTATAGCCGTTTATATCTGACAATCACGTCTGGAAATCATTTAGTTAATGTGCTAAATATAAACAAAAATATAAGGGTGAGGACCAAATTCTTGGCCAGTAGTTTGCCTGGTTAATCGATAGTAGTTAAAGTTCCGTTGTGACACAAAAATTAACCATACAATTGTATATTTAATTTTTGTGTCGCACAAAAACACAAACACACAAAAAAAATGTGTCACAACGGAACCAACAAACCTACCTGGTACATTTTGCCAAAAAAATGTTTTGCCCAACTTATTTGAATTACCCAATGAACAATCATTTTCGCTAAAGCTTCTATTATTATGACTTACCTCGTTTATATGTTTGTATGTTTTGATGAGATCCACGCTTAGCTTCCGTAACGGTGCTGTCGAGGGGTCCCGAAAGTGGTGTGGTATTCGGGCTTGCATAGCCTGTGCAATTGGAAAATATGCGTTAGTTAATTATTTTATGAAGCTTGCTTTACTTTAAAGCAAAAATAAGAGAAGCAAGGAAGCCGATTGGGATTGAGGCAGTTCGCTAAAACATTTCAACATAATTCACAATAAGTATAACAGTTCAAAAACCTATTAATAAGTGAAATAATGTCAGCTAACAAGTATCGAATAGATTAATTATTTAAAAAAAAGTCACGAATAGACATGCATTTCAAAAATCTAGTTATGTCATTATTGCATTTAGAATATTGGCCTTGTTTAAAAATAAAACAACTAAACTAAAAGCTACAGTAGCTTTTTTATAATTCATTACTGATTAACTCAGTTTATACTTTTTAATTCAGTTTATGATGAAATTGATAAATAATAATTAATTATTTCGTATTAGCATTTTACAACTATGTCCAGCAATAAATATATATTCAATAAAGACAAAAAAAAATCGGCCAAGGGCTGACATGCACGCGTAGTGCAGGGTTCCGTAGTTGCCTGTCTGTCTTTGACCTTTGCTACATTCACACGCGCACGCCAACTAAACATCGCGGTTGCGTCGCCCGAATTTGTACGAAAGTTGGCCTTTTCAAGTACATATATTAGTTGGTCGACTATTCCTTGTTAACTGGATATGCCAACTTATCCGTGATAATTTTCGAAGTAAATTCAGTATATTTACTATTGCCATGTTTTTTCATATACCCGGTAGAGGCCTGGACAGATCCTTAACTAATAAAAATTAAGGCTTTAAAGCCCAATATCACGTATACGCATCCCTGAATTAAAAAATGGTTTTTAACTTTAAGACCCATTTTATTTTACCAAGCTATCTAACGATACCGCACACCATAAGGTTACCGAGACTAGTTATTTACGATACAAGTGCCAAAAATAGGAAATTCGCAACGAGTGGTGATAAATTAAAACACGACCGAAGGGAGTGTTTTAAATCGACACAAGTTGCGAATTACCTATTCGCACGTGTATCGTACAACGTTTTACTGTACATATGGCTCTTTAAAGTTTCGACATATGCACGAAAAGTGCTCTTTTCACAGTAGCACCATATGTACTGTAAAAAATATTACATCCCCACTTTCATTTATCCCCACATTCCCAATTTTATTCTACCGTTTTGTCGGCGTGATTGATTTATATACCTACTCATGCCGACCTGGTAGTATGGGTCACTGAGCTACGCCGTAGACAGACGGACATGTCTAAACTATAAGGGTTCCTTGTTGGCTACGGAACTCCAAAAACGATAGAGAACTTGCGTCCACGCAATACTGTCGTAACTCAGTACGTCAATAGCTATAATATTACAGGTTTTCAATAATAACGCGCAGATTATCTAACAAAGTTTGTACTGAAGCAAGCTAACTCGGACACAACAAGAAAGAAACCCAATCATTTCACGCGGGAAACTCTAGTCGGCGTTCATTTATTAATTAAGTTGATGTGGCCATCCAGGGGGTTAATTCTGATGAACATATGAAACTGGGTTCGATTTAGTATTGATCGAGCGGTTGTGTTTGCATGCGGCAAGCCCCAATGCAGGTGACAAATAACTACCAATTACGATTCAATACTTTTAGCAGAATAGACCCCCAGGGCCTCCGATCGATTGGTGTCACAATTCAATACTGAACCGTTTCAGTGAAAGCGTAGTTTACCGTTAATTAGCGTGGTTACGTTAATTTATTTAGTTGCGTTGTCTAGTAGCTTGTTATTAATGTTCCTTTTAATAGAACAAAAGGACGCGGACGTTTAAGTGCCGACGCGCTTTGTGTAAGCATTTGTAGCAAACGCACGGGCACAGTGGGACAGAGCGGCGGTAATGTTTGAATGTTCTAATTTGTATTAAAGGCCGAAATGCAGTCACAGCGGTGGCGGAGCGGCGCGGCGCGGCTCGGAGGCGGTACCGGTTGCAATGTTCGAGCTAATACGAAGGATCCGCACCTAGCGGCGCGGTATTCTGTGTGGACCCTTTCATATTAGCTCGAATATTACAACCGCGCCGCTCCGCCACCGTTGTCAGTGCGATTCGGCCTTAAAGGATATAAAACCGCATTTCCCCCCGTGTGTCCTTTTAAGCAAGTTCCAATATTACAACGGTTACAGGCGCTGTGCGTTTGTAGCTTTAGTTAAATGGGCGACCTGCGGCACTACCACGAAAATCCAATATCAAAGTTCGCTTGTACGCATATCTATCGCTCCAGTAGGTAAAGCCTATCACAAATTGGCGCGGCCTGCGTTGGCCGTTAGTAGTAAACTATACAATAATCCTAATAATAGTTTACTGCTGACCGCTACCGCAGGCCGCGCCAGTCTGTGAGTGCAATAGAGATAACCAAACTTCCAATTCCGATTCACGTGTTTATAGCTCTGTACCGCGAGCACTTGTCGAAGCTACCCCAGCAAACTGCCTCGTGTATCATTTACCTGGGCGGGGATACGGTAGCGGCGGAAAGCCCGGGGGTTGCGCGCGGTGGCGCTCACCTGAATGTCTGAAGGCGCACTCATCGAGGCGAGCTGGTCCTCCGCCACCAGCCGGCCGTAGAGCGGGCCGTGCCGCCGCTCGCCGCCCGCTTCGGGCATGCCGCCGCCGACAACGCCTACTGGAACAACGGATGGTAGGTTAGTGTGGGCTTGGGTTACTATTACTACATACAGTGGGCAAGCTTGAGCAATAGGTACAATCGTAGAGCAGTAAAACATGGGAGAAAGTGGAGCTATTGCCACCGCCGCTGAATGTTGGGTATGAAATTTAACACCAAATTACGTTAGTGCTAGCAGATGCCTTTGTTAAGTAGAAAATAATTCATAAAAATATGTATATTCTAATCAGTTTTCTTAAAATATTCACGTTGTCTGTGGAATTATGGTACAAATGGAGGAAGAACGGTTGATAAAGTGATAAAAGTCGGGATATTTCCAGTAGTTACTACCGTCCTAGTGATAAGTTTGTGATTGGTTTACAGTACTAAGCTTAATTAATAGACATAGACATAGACATATTTATTCAGTAAACAATACAAGATTGTGTTTGAATTTCTTACAGCTTACAATATAATATCTTATATCTAATAACTAATAACTACGCTCTAATATCTAATAACTACACACTCTACTTACTCTCTATCAAATATTTCGTCAACACTATAAAAGCACCCTCTTAACAAAAATTGCTTAAATTTTTCTTTAAAACTATTATATTTTACGATGCCTTTTAGCTCTACAGGAAGTTTATTAAACAACTTGGCAGTCTGGTTCCTAGTACATTGCTTCTCTATAGTAGTCGTCGGGCTAAAATTTGTTTTCATATTTCTGGTGCGCGTTTGTACACGAATCCCTTGTTCTTCATATGTTTCGAACCTTGTTATATGTTTAACAAATTCAGTGAGCAGTATAAGAACGTATAAACTAGGCACCGTAAGAATCCCTAATGTCTGAAAGTATTCTCTGCAAGACACCCATTGCGGGATTCTAAACATTATTCTTATGGCTCTTTTTTGTGCGATAAGAGCTCTGCTAATATTATATTTAAAGCTATTACCCCAAAACATGATACTGTAGCGCAGTTTGGACTCGATTAAGACATAATACACAACTTTTAATGGTTCTATGCCAATTTCGTCCCTAAGACTTCTTAAGGCATAGCAGGCTGAGTTGACTGAGTTCTCAATAGCGTCTGAATGAAGATTTACGGTGATAATTTCTCAATGTTATAATTTTATTAAGTCAGGTGATTTTTTACTGATAATGGAAAGTTTTTCCGCCCTCCAGGTAAGCATTGTCTCTACTAGACACGAGGCGTTTATTCCAGTTGAAGTAACCCAAACAGTTAGTATATAAGAGTCTATGAGCAGTAAAATCCATGATATCAGGGTGCATGCGAATGCCACGGCATAACTGTCCAAAAATCAGAATAACCGCAATTTCGTTGTGACACACAAACAACTACACGATCTACAAAATGACAAATTCAAAAATCCTCAGTGAATTTACAGTTTCTCTATATAATTCAACATGTATTTCTCTACATGATTTAGAACAGAAAAAACCCATTACAAATTGATCGAGCCGCAAAGATACTAAATGTGAGAATTTCCGCATGTTAATCGTGTCACGAATAGAGGAGGCGATGTATTAAAATCATTAAATGTCGCTATTAACACTGTTAAACAGCGTCGGCACCGGGTTTTATAATGACGCTGCGCGAACGCCGTTATAATAAGACATAATAGTTCAAATTGCCATGTGAACGAAACTCATTCACCTGCCCGCCCACCCGCCGCCGTTTCCCAAATCACTTGTGTGAATCACCATGACACGTTTGTCTACGTCATTGTAACGTTTATGGTGATATCAGATCGATGACGCAATTGTTTAACTATCAATTGTAACTCAATCACGAAGTGTGAGAAGTTCCAATATAATATGAAGCGGTTAAAAAATAATGGTACAACGGTAAGTTAACCAGGGTAATGAATGCCTCAGGCCGCTGTGACTTAATGGTGTAGTAGCCAGTAATTAAGTCTTAAGGATCAATTTAAGATTAATTTATTTTTCTGCTTTATTATCAGCGCTACAGCGTTTTTAAACGTAAAACTGATGCTTTACTGCAAATTATTCAATTTAAAGCAAATAATAAAATTAACTGTGTTAGTAGACGGTACCAGCTAAACAGATTAACGGTAATAATAATACGAATAAATCAGCCTATAACGGTAAACGTAAAACAAAATAAAATAAATATTTAAGGGGGCTCCCGAACAACAAACGTTTTTTTTAACTGTTTTTATAGATAATGGTACGGAACCCTTCGTGCGCGAGTCCGACTCGCACTTGGCCGGTTTTTATTTATTCTTTCTCATATGCTATTATTTCAAAAGAACGCTGGTATAATAATAACTTTAACAAAAGGATATTAGAAATCCATTACTAAAATAATCCACTAATATTTAAAAAAATAAAACGCCACAAAACAGAAAAAGAACGACCTATTAACTAATAAAAACCATGCAAATATATTAGAACGAATTTAGCTTTTAGTTAGTAATCCGAGGTATGAGAGTGAACTTTCCCGCGTCAAATTCAAAGGTCGCAGACAAGTTAATTCAGACTTATTTATGTATACCGTCTGGCGCGGGGTGACATTTCATAATAAAACACCACCAACGTTCGGGGCTCACTCGTTTGTTTAACAGCGGCTGCTGCTAAGCTAAAAGTTTGTACAGCGTCTCGTAAATTCGCAACACTTTACACAGACGTTTTACGTTATTTAATTTCGACCTAATTATGGTCAGCACAAAGGCAAAACCTTCAGAGGTATTTTATGAAAATAACTTTGACCTGATCAATTAAACGAATTTATCCGATTTTGTGTAACGCCGAATATGCTGGATTCCACGTGTAGGCATCGGGCCAAGGCCGTTAGCAGATTTCAATATCTTCTCAATTCACAATTACATATTTAAGTAAGCCATTCTGTAAATTGATCTAAGTTTATTGCTTTTCCTCGTGGGACGCACAAATATCACACACACGTGTATGTACTCGGAGAGGTATGATATTGTGTTTCAAGTACCGAGTGACCGCATGAAACCCAACTGCGTAGGTGGCCGCTGCATTGTGTATGAAACATATCCCATACATTGATTCTATAACCGTACATCGCGATTCGAGGACCGCACAAAAATCTGACGATGAGTTGTGGAATTTTTAAGATCTCTCGCTTGAGAGAACTTACCTAATGACTTCATTAGGTAAGTTGTTATTAATGTATAATCAAAAACATAAATGAGTAAATGTGAGCCAATTTCATTATTAATAAGAATTGGCGTGGTTGATGAAATAAGTATCATTACTGTTTGGAAAGAAATATTATTCATCATTCAGAATTGATCTGTAAAATCCATTTCCATGGAACCTATTCCCTATGAAAGAATCAGATTAAATACTATAAAAATTTCGAAAGGGTGTTAAGAAAAATCGATTACAAGAAAAAAAAAAATCATAAAAAATTACTTTTTTCAGATATTTTCCTTTCTATACATCAAATTAGGTCTCCTAGTTAGGTAGTTAGGTTTTTGATCTAAGTGTCAGTCGGTAAATATTATAAATGACAATTTTTTTGACGCTAATATCTCAATAACTCATTAAGTCGTATTTATGAAATTTAGGGTTCTAGTTAATCTACGGGGTTTTTATAAATAAGCCAAATAGTGTTTATGTTACAATGTATTGAGTCCCTAAAGAGGATCGTGTAAGTAATATGACATACGGTTACTGGGTTGCCAGATCCCTTTTCGTGGCTTGAACTTCGTTTGACACATTACCGCCTGTCTAGATTCCGAAAAGAGCGAAGAATGTGTTAAAATGTTTCATCAAATCACTCCCCGCGCAAGAGTCACTTGAAACATGCTAAAATTATCAACATCCGTTTAGCTCGACGCGCTCCGAGATGAATGCACAGCGCCGATTGAAAATCAGACCACATCCGCCTATTAGCATTAAAAACGATTTCTTACAATAGATAGACCAGTGCACTTCCGTTCCAGCGCTTCGAGTACAATCCACTACAGTGAACACTTACTCTACAAATACTTTAATGATTCATGCAAAGTGGGCGGCAGATTTCTTTGAGGTGACCAAATTTATGTGCAAATCAAAATTCCACGGAGAAAGGTAGCATTAAGAGAAAGCCTGAGATAGCTCGAAGACTGTGGGATATTAAGTACATTTAGTTTACATTTTTTGAAGAGCGCAATAGCAGTGCCAAGTGGGATCGGGCCTCATGATAAGGTAGGATTCCCCCTCGGAGGTGTCGCTAGTGCGAGGCGGCGGGAGGCGAGGAAGGGCTGGGGCCGACGAACGCAGAGACGTGTCGCTACGTCACCAGTGCAAAGCCGTTGAGAACCGGCCGCACCGCGGCCGACAACCTGTGGTAGCTATGCAAGGAATGCGACTGCCTAGCCGCCGGTCGGACGCTCGTGGGTGGTGCAAGATACCGTGTTCGCACAACAAACGCAATTTCTGAACATTTTCGCCAAATAAACCCATCAAGTGATTAATTTATTACGCAATAGATTTAGGTGGTTGCCATTGGTAACAAAGTTGTAAATGACAAGTGATAACGAAGTCCTGAGATCTGATTCGTCATGGCGCAATTCGCATAGAAATTTACCAAGTCTTATTATCAGTATGTAAATAATTATACAAAATCACTTTACTTACTTAGACCGGTACGAAATAGCAATGACCTAATAAAAAAGACGTAAAGTCAGAACGCTTGTGAAGTGGATATACTGATATATTAACATTCGTTGCACGGAAGCATTTGAACTTGTTTTTCACAATTGAATCGATTATTCGAGGGTCTCTAGTTGAACTTTAAGTCGGTAGCATTAAGCACAAGGTCGTATTGGTGCCGTGACATGAAGTTGAAATGTATGTAAGAATACTGGGTAGTCGCCCGTTCGGAGTAACTGCGCAATTCTGTGACCGAGGCTTCGAAGAATCCATTAAGGCGATCTCCTTGAAGCGGTGCTGCTAGCAATGAGGCCGAAAACCTCTACAGTGGGACGATTTTGACGACGTAACTACTTTTAGTATCGTTTCGTTTGCAAAAAATAATGAGGAGTTTGTGTAATATTACAATTTCTTTCTGTATATAGAGCGATGTATCCTTAAAGATCTTGTCTGGTTTGTATAGTCTCTTATTGTAATCACTTACTTTCACAAATTTCACCTCCAAGTTTAACTGACATCACTTAACCAATCAACGAATTGTCGACAGGTAATTGGTTTCTCACGCACAACACTACACTACATATACGATATATCACTACACATAACACTGACCGATTATAAAATAAACTGAGACCACACACGTGTAATGTTTGATCAAAACAAAGCACTTCGATCAGCCGAGCATCGGAGGTACGCTCAACAAGGCTCGTCACATTTTCGTTTAGGTACGGCGGGAGCTGTGCCGCCGGTTTCTAAACGTTTGTCGATGCAACGGCATTGGCGTCTAAGTAGCGTCCTTGCGCGCGTCGCTCGCTTGTTTTTGTTGCACAACAATGTTTATACACGTGGCGTTCGATGCGCACTAAAGCGCGCGTTGATAAGGACGCTGTGCCGGCGCGCGGCGCGACCAGCCCGCCACAACTAACGCGCGAACCCACCGCTGGCTAGTAATAACCGAGCGGAAGGCCACGTGATTCAGATGACAAACACATCAGTAAACTCTGTACTGACCGAACGAGCCGGTGATTTTATCGGTGCGATATAGTACACGGCCCAGACCACGGATCTGTTCCATTATCGCTGTGTAGCGCTTGATAAGTTCATTGAATTTCTTATGAATACAAAACATACTTTAAACGCTACCTGTCAAGTGCGTCGTTAGTATCATAATGAATGAGAGATGATTGTTTTGAAACAGACTCATTCTATTATAATATCATAGCAGTCAGTCAAATGTG
The DNA here is from genome assembly GCA_947049275.1 of Epinotia bilunana. Taxonomy (NCBI): domain Eukaryota; kingdom Metazoa; phylum Arthropoda; class Insecta; order Lepidoptera; family Tortricidae; genus Epinotia; species Epinotia bilunana. Next base: position 16,198,114 of record OX346266.1, on the reverse strand, counting down.
TAAATCGTACATCATACCTGTTTACGTATTGCAAATAAATCTACAGCAGACAAGGACTTACAAAATTTTCTTCGGAGCGTTTGAAAGAAGAGCGAGGGGCCGGCGTCTCCAATGATCATATGCATAAAACTACACGAATTCCTTTTTTCCCCGACTGCTGCGAGCCACGCAATTTCTCCGATTGTATGCAAATCCTCGATGCAAACAAAGAATGAAAAAGCACCGACGCAGACGTTCGCTCCATTCCACCTGTCCCAGTGTGCTCTGCGCGCGTCCCGAGTCCCGGCTGAGCTCGGCTCGGGGCACACTAGCGGACGCAAGCCGCCCTTGAGCCGCACCGTAAACAATCTCACCAGGATATTAGTCCTGAATAGATCTCATCTCTTTACATAATCGACCGCAACCGTCTTGTCGAGCACGCTTTTATTAGGTGTCTTCAACTTGTGAATAATTCAGCGAGTTTTCTATTAAGCACTTAGGAAGAAGAATAATGCATCTGCCACATTTTCATAGTGGCCGGGGCGTTCGTTCGGCGTAAGCACAGGAGGACGCCATCGCGACCTTATTAGCGTCACCTTGGCGCAATCGGCTCCTGGCTTTAGGGAAATATGTCGCATGCATCGGAATTTAGAACAGAACTTGTATTTATAAAACGGATTGCATAATAAAACGCGACGCCACGTGTAACTTTATCGTATATCTACGTATTATGGCGTATATTTATGTATCTACTTACGTTAGATTACACAAAGGCTACGTAACCTGGTAATAAAACAACTTGGTTTCTATGGGAACCTAAACAATAACGCAGTCGCACATAATAACATATTTCGCGTATTATTTGTGTTTTTATTGAACGAATATAATTAACTTTCAGATAACAAAGGCCATGAGATATAAATGCATATAAATTGATAATATTTTATCTGCATGCTAAATCATGTTGCATTACCAAATTGATTCCATATCAATTTAATTTGTCTTTTTCCAATTTAAATTAACATATAACTTATATTTGACTAGTAACATACATTAATAAATAATTTACTTTAACGTTTATTTAATTTTAAAATACAAATACCATTTGATAACATTCATGAAAATTAATTAAACTATAATTCGAACAAATGCATATATAAATTATTGCTTAACATACATTACATACATTAGCTCAGTATGTTGTGTTATGTTGTGTTATGCCACCTTGCGGCGTCAGGAAGCCGCCGAAAGCCAGAAATCTAATTCCTTTTAGCCATAATACTCGTTTTCGGAAGAACACTACATTAAAGCTGATTTTCCACCGGTGGGGCGAAACGAGACGAGGCGGGACGAGAATTGAAATTTGTGTGGCAATTACTATTTCCACCGAAGATGGGCGAGGAGAGAATTGAAAATTTGCCATACGAATTCTCGCCTCGCCTCGCTCGTCTCGCCCCTCCGGTGGAAAACCAGCTTTAGAATGGTACTTATCGGAGAAACTGCTGGCATGATGCTCAAAAAAATACTAAAAATGTATATAATGGCGAGACTCCAAACTCAAATCTTCACTGGCACATTTCTAAGATCTCAGCTTTAGCAAAGCGATGAAGACGGGGCGGGGCAGACCGCTACGTCATCGATGTTGCACGGAACAACGCCGAAACTCCAAGTGTTAAGGTTGAAAATAGTCAGATGCTTGCCTTCGACTGCTACCGCCGTAAAAAGCCCAGTTTCCTATGACGTGTTAATAAATGGCAATGTAAGTAGAGAACAATGTAGGGTGGAAGCTTGTGAAACTGCCCTGAATTCGTGTAATTACACGCTAAGGGAGTAATTAGTCCAGACTTGAGGGTCGTAAATGAAAAATAAAACAACTTTTATTTGACGATTTTATCACAGTGGGCTAGCCCAGTGGTGCTACACTTAAATACCTTTACGCCTTTCTATATCCTACGATTAATAATGCCGTTGATAGCTGCTCATTTAATACCCGTATGAATGAAAGAAATCGCAGGGTTTGATTTGATTAGGATTACGCACGACGAAAGAAGGAATATTATTGAAGTGCCTAAAACTTTTGAAAATAAATATTTTTTTGTTCCGAAGAAAACAAAAGAACAATATGAACCGACCATCTTACCGAATTTAAGTTCTGGTTTCTGACATATCTCATATTCTTAAAATCTAGATGTAAAATATTTAGCAATGAATGCAAACAAAATACCGGGCTTATAATTTTGTTTTTATTTAATATATACATATATTGCCTGGAACAAAAATTAATTGAACGTATCTTATTATTGATTACCTACTAGAAGCGTGAAATGAAATCAATTTCATCCAGTAAGTATACACACTGTGTTCCCCGTGTGGTGTCGGGTTAGAATTTCCCCACCCCTGTCTTCCCGTGGGTGTCGTATAAGTCGACTAAGGGAGCAGGTTTGAAGTGTGTTTTGGGCGATGGGCTAGCAACATATAACTGCAATATCACATTTTGACAATCTTTTAAACCCACATTTACGCTGGAAGTGGCGCTGGGACATAAGTTTCATGTGCTCAGCCTACCCCTTTTGGGAATAAAGGCGTGTATGTATGTATGTATTTACAGTTGACGGATTTGTTGGCAAGATTTTGGAACGAAACAGCGAAATTCGTTAATCTTTTAACACAAAGTTAATGTATTCCATCAATACTCGAAAACTATTCTAGAAAAATGACGCTTAAAAAACAAATGTATGACACAACTCCCAAATTTAGTTAAGGCGCGATAACTTCGAAGAAACGTTCAAACTTGCAATATTTATTTGGTAAGTAGTCAAGTTCATACACCTCCGTCACGCCAAGGTCATAGTAAAAATAGTAGTCACACAAAGGTTTTATAAATAAGTAGACAAATATTTAAATTGAAGTATAAAATAATTCGGGTATTTAAAATGTAGTACGAACTGAGATTAAATCGATAAATAGTGCGTGTGCGCCTTGCTAGTGTTACAGTTGACAGTGCGCAAAAGGCTTTAGCGACGGGTCGCTATCGCCATCGGGTTGTGAGGCCCGCGAGGCCGCCTGGCAGGCTGCAGGTTTAACGGCCTGTCTGGCCATTCACCCGAGGCCCCACGGGGGCGAGCTGGCCGAAATGTGCGGGAAACCGCCGCGCCCGCGCCACTACGAGCACCATTCATTGTGGGACGAAACAAAACAAATGGTTCAACCAATGCGCTCATGCGCATGTGATGCGATGTGTGATCTAATCAGATGTAATTACGGAATTGGTGATCATTACTAATGTTGGTGACTACAATTATTATTCATATAATAGGTACGGGTTTACAGTTATGTAACTTGCCATCCCAGTATTTACTTGGAAGTACATATTACATGCTACTTATCGGAAGCATACATACATATCTTAAAAACATCAAGGTTGAACTTTAAAAAAGACACCGGAAGTGAATTCCAATAATTGCAAGGATCTCTCAGGAACTCACAGTGCTTATTTGTGAAGACTGACGAACGTGATCAATAAAAAAAAACTAGTTGGCCGTTATTGAAATAAAGCCCAAACTTACGAGAAACCGGCAATTCCTGTATTTTTTCTGGTCACAGAAATCAAACCTCTATGCAGGCTAAGGAATTAGATGATACCTATATATCAGTAGATTGTACATTGTTGTACAATCTACTAATACATAGGTTGTGCTTAAAACAAGCCATTTTATACCAGACAATTTGGCACTATGCTTTTCCACTTCAATTACGACTAAATTAATCAAAAATGCAGTAATAGTAAATAAGGTTAACATTTTTAAACTCGTGTGGTGCTGCGAGGTGGCACCTCACGGCCGTGGCGAGGGGTGGATTTTACTTCATGAATTAGAGCATAAAGAACCATTTTAAGCAGCTTACACATAACATAAAGACGAACTTTACAAGCATAAGAAGTGGTTTGGTTGAATACAATACATCGGACGCAGTTTTTCTATTTACGTATTATTTATAGCCTTGGCAAGACTGCACCAAACATTGTGCCTTTTTTAAGGGATATTTGCAATAGTGTTCATAAGTAATTTCCCCAACCTTGATACTCGTAAATCGTATAATGTATCATGTTGATGATTAAGGACTTTATATTCAGGATTTTCCCTAACACCTTTGAGCTTCTCCAGACCCGAAACTCGGATATCTTCAGATATCCATCAAAACATGCCGGCATTTCCTGCTGCATTCCCAACTAAAAATAAACATTTCCTAATTGCTAACCGTACCTGCGCATGCCATCCAGCTTTCCATACAAAGAGAGCAGGCGTCCGTTGTGCCGATATGCGCAAAAACAGTCCGGTCAACGACGCGGAGGCCCACTGGGGATAAATTAACACTGGGACGGAGCCTTCGCAAGTCCTGACCGCCGAATACGCTTTTCAACTATTAAATACCAACGTGGGCATCTTGGGTTTTCTAAAAGTTATTAACACACGTGTGTTATCAAATGTGGTATGCTTAAGAGATACGAATTTTGCATGATTCGGATACTTAAAATAAGCTAGAAGTATAACTACTATCAGTAGCCAGAAAGCATCAGTAGAAGTAGAAGCTTTAGAGCAAATTACCCACTAAAGCTAAGCTTTTCATACAAGTCAGCCAAGCTACAAAACATTGTCCTCTTTTTTTTTCGAAGCCTATAGTGTCCCACTGCTGGGCAAACGCCTCCCCTCTCGACTCCCATTCATCCAATCTCTGGCCAATCGTTACAAAATGCGTCCAGGTCGTCCCACCATCTCCGTCTCGGCCTGCCACGTCGCCGCCGCCTATCGTGTGGCACCCACACCATGGCTATTTTCGGCTACCTCTGTGGATGCATGCGGCACAAGTGGCCAGCCCAAGCCCAAGAAAATGTTATAGTAAGAATTTGCAACTTCGGTCTTAGTCTGTATGTTAAACGACAAAAAAACTGATTTCAGAGTTTTTTGAAATTCATCCCCTAGCGGTATAGGGGTTAAAACTTTGTATGGAGAGCAAGACATTTTTAAAGTAAGAGATTTGTAACTTCTGTTTTAGACTGTTTGAAATTGATGCCATAATTATTTATATTAAGATATTTATATTTCTAAAAACGGAGTTGGAATGAACTCATCTGAACGAATATAGATTAAATGTTCCGTACAGATAATTTGAGATCCTTGAAAGGATATAGGATAGTTTTTATCTCGGTGGTAGAACTTTGTTTGGGTCGGCGATAATTAAGGTTCCGTCTACAATAATTTAATAGTTTATAATTATAATTTTTCTAAGACGGTAACAAGTTTTACGCGGACGAAGTCGCGGGCAACAGCTAGTCGATGTATAAATTCGATGTTTTTTATTATTTACTAGCTCATACCTGCGACTCCGCCCGCGTGGAACCCGCGCAGAGCATAGCTCCATACAAACTTTCATCTCCCGTTTCACCCCAATAGGGGATGATTTCCGGTATAAAAATGTATCCTGTGGCCGATAACTATCTTCGTACCAAATTTCATCACAACCGTTTGAGCGGTGAAGTGAAGAGGTTACAGACAGACACAGACACACTTTCGCATTTATAATATTAGTATGGAGTAATTACTCATTCTTATAAACTGTATGTGATCCACAGAGATATGGGTTCGTGTTTTTTTTTCAGTAATTTTTTGGTTGCATTCATAATCCGCATAAACCGCGTCTCCTCCTCCAAATATGTGTGATTAAAACACAACTTACATGTACTAAAGGGATCGCATAATTGCGGTGATTGACCACACGACAGAAGACTTTTGTTTTGGACGCGTACTGCAAATCAGGGATCGGAAACCGGTATTTTTTGTATGGGAACGAAAACATTCTTTTTTCGTTCTTTGTTAATTATTTCATTTCTAATTAGGCAATCTAATAATGCGCAGTCTTTACCTCAAAACACAACTGAGTCCTACATATGAAGTATAAAATAGTTCGAGATATGTGGTTATATCGAGGTTTTTGCAAAATACCGGTTCCGATCCCTGCTGTAAATGGCACTGCTTATCAAGCGTGAGCAGGTATTTACTTTAAAGTTAAGAATCGTAATTTACTTTTTTTACTTGTTGATATTGATGCGCAAAAAGAAAACGAAAAGCTCTAAGGTTATTGTACAGCATAATAACATAATAAGAGTAAGTCAAGTTCCGTATATAACACAGCTATGTTTTTTACCGTTACTATTGGTACTTTCCAGTCATTCAATTATTAAAATGTAACAGTAATGTTGGACTCGCAAAAACCTTGCCCGGGTCAATGACACGGGGGGCGCGTTAGGGAAAACTCGTCGCACCTTCGCAACGCGGCTTGACAGTAGGTTTAATACACAACACGTGTACATTATCAAATTACTAAAACGCTGTCAAGTTAATAAGACCAGTGGATGGCTAATCAAATAGTTTAAATATAGTAGTATATTAAAAAAATGATGCGTTACATAGAAAGTTACATTTTGGAGTAGGTTATAGTAGATAATCAAAAGGCTTTAACAATAATTATTTTGTCTGTAATAGGTATTTGGGTCATTGTCAGTCAGTAAACAAAAATAGTCTTTTCAGTGGGCAATAGTTAAGGGCTTATGTTTATATATAATATTTTTTTATCGCATATAATTATAGAAGAGACGACGCCGTTTATGCGGATTCAGAATTCAACCAAAAATTAGGCTTTAAAGCCCTTAACTTTAGCAATGTCCAGTGAAAGGACGCGAACCTAAATCTGACAATGACCCATTTAAGACATGAATTTAATAATAGGACATCTTTACATAGTTATAGGCATCTAGTCAAGAAGAAAAAACGTAAATTAGGCATTCATTTTTTTCGAGAATTCCATGAATTCGAATGCATGGAATTCCATGCATTTTATTACCAATGTCAAAGCGAACATAAAATCGTACTTATTAACCTATATTTTACATTTGAGCGCGGAGTTTCCAACTTACCCATATCAACGTGTAATTACAACAGTAATCGTCCAAAATTTCACCAGCACGCGAAATGATCCGCTTACATGCCGGACTAAACAAAATTGTAGTCAGAAGAGACAGCACGCGTACTCGTATCATATGTAAGCAAGAACAAAGTAATCCAATTAAAATGCAAATACACATAGTTAGCGACGCGCATTGGAATCGTGGCCATGTTAAGGCTCGTTTAGGCTGACGCTGTACCGATCATAGATTAATGTTCTAAAGATAACTGAATAATTGTGACAGCCTCATAATTTACTGCGGTTCAAAGGAGAGATTTATTCTTGTTTGTATCTTCCTTGACTGCATTAGTCGTGGACTAGAAAGCAGCAGAAACACCAACGAAGTAAATGTCAAGTGTAAGTTACAGATTATTCATTATCTTTATCATATAACAATGTTTTTTTCTAGTATACTAGTAGTAGCGATCGCAATCAATTTGAAGTCCGGAAGTAATCGAAAAGTGAGTTTTATGGGTATTGTATAATTAGATATTACACACAAAAACACAAACCACACTCTAACAAGGCCCAGATGTGCCCCAGTCCCGAAACCTTTTCAAATTCTAGCAATATCAAATCACAAAAGTTTCCAGAAGCTACAGTACCTACACCGAAGCCTTTACAAGGAAGTCTGTAGAGAAATCGTCGCAACCATTCAGGGCCGATTCATAGACGTCCGTGGACGGGAAAGGTCACATGTGACCCACGATTCTGTACACAATAGACTGTTATGCATTCGAGAGTGCGATATTTGCATCGGGTCTTGTATGCCCACATGCCGGCCACGTGGTCGAAACATTGTTTCAAGTTTCACTCGGCTTGAATAAAATTAATGCACCGTATTGAAAGTCTATTGTTGTATTGGGAAGCGTTGGGTTTTTATTTTCATATACATGAGTAAGAAAGCCGTGTGAATAAATGTCCTTCATGACGTCCTTGATGTGGCCCCAGCAACAACTTGATGTTATAGGACAGACAGGCGAAACAGTTTTCAATATCATCTCACTTTTAAGTACAAAAAATGGCTGGCTACTACTTACTACTAGTACGTGAGTACTTATATTTTTTGACTATTTGTTACAAAACTGTAACATTCTGGAAGAGCAATGAATGAAGAATGAAGAGAAGAGAAGAGAAGAGAGAGAGAGAGAGTATAAAAAAATATTCGTGATTGCCGTTCATGATACCAAAAAAATTAAACAAAAAGAAAGACTACTTGATTGTATTTTTGAGACCCCAAAAGTACACCGCCAACCAACTTTTATCAGCTGTTATTGTTTGTACAATACGATATAAGAACAAAAGGAATAAAAATACTTTAAAGCGCGTTCATTACTCTAAATGTTTTTTTGAATACCAGCAGCGCACGAATTAGAATAGCTACACATTCAGTCAGTGCACAGTATCACTATTAACTTTTAATTTTAAAATTTTACATTGTACGCTCGAAATGAGCAACTGTTGTTACTTTCTATATATTTTTAAAACCTGTATGTACACAGTTCACAATTAATAAATACTTTACTTTACTTTACTAAAGGTTGAAACGCACTATTGAAAAAGTTTCTGTCAAAAATTTCCTTTTTTGGTACAAGCTTTTATTGCCGACGTACTTTTCTGTATACCATCATCAACTACTCATTGAGACGATTCTAACGAGCCCAAACTCGATGGGGTTATGTAGTTTTATTACGGAGTTCCTATGGCCACCTTCCAGCTCCATCATCAGATCAGCTCCACGTCATCATAACATTGCATTGTCACGCGATTTGCATATTCGTGCAAAATTTTAACTCAATCGGAAACCGGGAAGTGGATCAAATTTAACTTGCAAGATTTCATTACAGGCAGACAGACAGACAACGGGACAGGTGAAAGTAAATAAAAGCATGTAACAAAGGGTCCGCACAGAATCTCTGTGCGGATCCTTTAATATTAGCTCGAACATTACAACCGGTACCGCCTCCGCGCCACACCGCGCCGCTGCGCCACCGCTGTCAGTGCGTTTTGGCCTTTACAAAGACTGCTCATCCGTAAACGCTCAAATAATGGATTGCGACAAAATAAGGAATGAGAAGATTTCCAAACACCTGGTAGTGTAATTACATTCGCAGCCGAATTAAGTAAGCCACGGCTTAGATACTTAGCTGGTACCGAGTAAAATACGCGGAAAGCCACGAAGTTTCTAATTATTCTCGACAATTTTAATCGCGCCGAAAATTTTGGCTGTACGATAAATCGGTGTTCCGCATTCCGACGTGAGGCTCATTCACCGGACGCCGTGACGTTTAGTGTCTGGTGTCTTAGCTAGACTCGCCGTCGGAGAAAGGTGACCATTCACCGGCAGGGGCCGGCTCGGTCCAGACACCCAGTACCGTTAACGATAACATCGGCATGCCGTCGGCACATACGTTTCAGCTGCGTACATTTTTTAGCCACGCCGCGAGTGAAATGAAGTACAAATTGCGTACGAGTAGTCAGACATGGAGTCCGTGAGCTGCCAATTATCAGTTATACAATTGAAAGTTGAAACCGCTCTGTTTCACAAATCGTCGAAATGAGCGTTATTTAGGGTAGACACTCGCTTTGATTTGTTTTTTTTTTTTTTATGGGTACCAACGTTTAATTACCGATCGCGTTATCGCCAGCAGATTAACCGTTCTACTTGTGAAGGAACGGCACAAAGCGGATATATAAAATATTCGTATCAGTACTTTCCAAAGATCACGTTATCATGTACATAACGCCGGTAAACAGCGTTGGACTTTAATGACAGTGCACCGTAAGGCCAGCATCCGCATAGCAACAGCTTTCAGAGAATGAAAGTTGATCGCGCGGGCTAAAATGCGAAGCGGCCATGCCTCTGCTTCCGGCCAGAACGCCGCCGCAAAATATTTGGCACTCCCGACCAGCTTCATACAATTTTCATTTCCTTTTTAGATACGCAGTTTTTTCATAAATAGGGAGGCGGTACATTTTAACGCTTCCTGACTTGCGTAATAATTCTGTCCCTAGTAAAATTCTTTCCTTCCGCTAATTTATTCAAGTAAATTTTGTTTCCTCAACCATTCTACGGAATTAGCATGTTTTATTTCGCATTCATGAATTTCAAAGAGGTTGTTAGCAATATTGTCAGAGATCTGTTATCCTTATCCTCGTAAGTAAGAAAGATTTCGCATTTAGGGCCGCGGGTTGGAGGAAATCCCTGATGATTATTTGCTGTGAATAACCCGCATCCAAACAGTAATCGTCTTCCTTATTTTATGGCTGTTTCGTTAATAGGTAAATATCGTTATTTGTAATACTCTGATGTGCAGAGTAACTTACCGATTACTCAATTATTAACGAGTGGAGTTCATAGTCGAATCAGCCGTGACGACACCTCAGCAAAATACCTACTTAGCTAATTATGTGAAGGTAAATATAACCCGAGACTGGTCCGCATTTCCAAGAAACTGGGTGAGCACAATCTTTTGTGTTTATTTAGATCCGGCGAATGCACCGATTTCTAAGTGGAGTGCCAAAAGCGTGGGAGAAGAGCGACGGAGCTAGGTTACACCCGGAGGAGAATTAAATAGAAAAAAATAATGGAGAATGTCATCCATTTTTTTACTCTTAAACTTAACAATGAAACGATAGTTGTCCTTTGTGTGAGATTTACAAATAAATTTAATATTATCATCGACCCTTGGGGCTAAAACAGCCTGAATTGTGGAGTCTGTTAAATATTTACAAAATTAAAAAAACCGGGCAAGTGCGTTTCGGGTCACACGCAGTGTATGATTCCGTAGTTGCCCGTCTGTCTTTGTTACATCGACACACGGCGTAATGAGAGCGGTGCAACAAGTTGTATATTTTTAACCCCCCGACGAAAAAGAGAGGGGTGTTATAAGTTTAACATGTCTGTGTCTGTCAGTGGTATCGTACTTCCCAAACGGATGAACCGATTTTCGTTTAGTTTTTTTTGTGTCATAGATAATTTTATCCCGAGTTCTTAGCCATGTTTCATGAAAATCTGTTCTGCCGTGGTTCTGACTAACTTCCTTATGCCCGATCGAGTCGAAATTTGGTACCGTGTTACTTCAATGATATTGAAAGTGTATACTAAGGTAACCATGACCTGATCAGCTGTTTGAAGATCATCAGCTCTTTAATAGTTGATGAGGGGATCTGACAACCTTTCATATGTCCTATCGATTCGAAATTTGGTACAGTGTTACTTCAATGATATTGAAAGTATATGGTAAGGTAACCATGACCTGATCAGCCGTTTGACGATCATCACTTTAAAAAGGACAAAATAAAAAAAATTAAATGTATTTCCCTGGTGAAACTTAGTACCCTGCTTAAAAAATCTTGGTTTTAAGATGTCGTGTAATTCTTCAAAACTGTTTTTACTCATGTGAAAATAAGTGTAAAAACGATCTTCATAGGAAGTCAGTTCTTGGCATATATGATGGAAATCTCCAAATATTCCTCTTTTTTTATTTATTTCCCGGATGTCCGTTTTGATTTCTTCTTTTTGTTTTGCCATAAGGCAAGTAGAGCGAAATCTCGTCATCGCTATCTGAATCTGAGGATATCATTTTTGATCTTTCCGAATCTGTCAACTGTCGATTACCGCTTGATATGTCACACACGCCGCCTTCGCGCCGCTATCCCGCGCGAATACCGGACGGGATTTTGGTGCGACGTCCTCCGGACCGCATTCGCTTTACCGCAAAGCCGCCTCCGCACCGCACCGCGACTCGCCGCTGTGCGTTTGCAGCTTCGGTGCGTTTCGGCGTTTAACGAGAAAAAAAAATGCCTACTTTACTATACCTCCTCTACAGATCTGGCACGTAAGGCAGCACACTGTGTGTGGTATTTTATTTCATAGTTCATTTTGAATCTATTGTATACGATACGGTGATTTTATTATTCAATGAACGTTGTACGTGGCGGTATTTTTTTTGGCAAAATATCGCAGCACGCTTCGCCTACAAACAATGCCCATTCGTGAGCTCAGTTCACATGATTTAAACTATAACTGAGCTAAGCCACAGACGGACGGACATGGCGAAACTATAAGGGTTTCTTGTTGACTACGGAACACTAATAAAAAAAACGGTCGTAAACAAAAATCGATTAATCGACCCTGCCCGTCTCCGCTACCCGTATTGTTGAGTTGAAGTGATTGAAATGAAGTGATTCGACCAATCAATAAGTTGTGTAGTTGCATTGTATCCCAATTGATTATAGCGAAGCTGTTGCTATAAGAGAGACATAAAAGTCGAGTTATCTAATAAAGGACGGAACACCCCGCGAGGGCTGTGCACAGAATTAGGTTAAAGGTAGGGGTCGCTGCTCGCGTTAAACAATTTTTGGGGTCGGGTCGGGACTATATGGACCGATCATAATTCGCCCCGAAATAAACTACAAATTATGTCATAAAGCAATCTTTACGGTCTAGAAGCAGAGCTATTATGGTTCGCAATTTGAGAATTGGCTTTAACATTGATGTAATTAAAATGCTAAATTAAGTTAGTTGTGTTCAGTAACCTCAGCTTTTATAAAGAACAATTAGACCTTATGTAAGTAATGTCAAAAAATGGACTGAGTTACTAAAATTTTATCTGGTAATGGGTCTAACTTATCTTTATAAAACCGGGTTTAAGTAAATGAAACGAATTGGACAAGTACGAAAAGCTGGCACCATAGCTAGAAATAGAGAAAGAGCTTAAGAGTTTGCAGTAAGCTCGATTCTCCATACAAACGTAGTTACGCTCTCATTTTAAAACTACGTGTTGGACTATAAGGAAACTTTGCATATACAATGACATGAGGTATATCTGTCTGTAATTAGTTTATGCAGCTTCAGATACCATAATAAAAAAATACAGGGAATTTAAGTTTTTCATACAAAACTTGTTTTTGCTGTATTTCGTTTGTTTTATAAACTGGAATCATATAAACTAATTACAGACATAGATATGCCTCATGTCATTGGATATGCAAAGTTTCGCCACAATCCAACACATAGTTTTAAAATGAGAGCGTAACTACGTTTGTATGGGAAGGTGAAATTCGGCCGAGCTTACTGCGGACTCTTAAGTTAAATAATGTTATTCATTAATGAATAAATAACATTAAATTAATTAAAAAAAAAACCGACTGCGTCAAAGACGAACTCAAAAGATAGAAACAAGATGTAAGATGTAAAGAATCAATTTAATCAATCAAATACATCTTTATTAATAATATAAAGCGGTGTTTGTTTATATGTTTGAAAAAACAGTCGGAGGCATATCGCGACAAGTTAAACATACCGTAAATTGTATGCTTCCGACTGCATTTTCAAATCGACACCACACTAGTTCTACATGCGAACATATATACAATACCGCTGTATATTATTAGTAAAGATGTATTTGATTGATTAAACTGATTCTTTACATCTTACATCTTGTTTCTATCTTTTTAGTTCATTTTTGACGCAGTCGGGTTTTTAAATTTTTTAAATTAATTAGTTTTATTTGTGACTTTTTAGTTAAAATCTCGTAGACGCTGAAGCTCTTTTAAAGAATTTGCATCGAGTTTTTTAGGATCGAGTGTACTAATAGCCAAGTCTGGTAATGTTTTTACTCGAATAAGAGCTACGTAAGGTCCATAACAGCTCTATCTAAAGTAGTGCCTTGTAGCTTGTGGAGAGTGACAGCCCAGCAAACAATTAGGGGCAACATCCTTCTTTCAATTCTTCCTTGGCACGAAGTGGCATCAAAATCGACACTGCAGCCAACCCGGGCTGATTGCCTTTGACCGTAGGATCATTGAATTGAATAAATCGGTAAGCAAACCCGTTCTAAAAAAATACAACATGGCCTTTCCCAAGGATCTGCGCTGGCACCCTTCCTCTTTCATCTGTACCTATACGCACAACCTGCCAGAAACCAGGGTTCGAAATTATCAAGATAATTACGCTTCTCGATAATTATCATTGATAATTATCCTTTCGAAACCTGCCAGAAACTTTATCTAGAAAGTTTATTTATGCCGATGACATCGCTCTAGCTCAGTGTTGGCGTTACGCTCTAAATTACTACTCCCACCTCAGCAAGTAAAGCAAGAAGCTAGGAACCCGAAATAATGTCCTTCACAAACTCACTGGCACAGCGTGGGGAGACAGTGAAGACGTACTACGTACAACAGGACTAAGCCTGGTTTACTCTGCGGGGGAATACTGCGCCCCGGTATGGCTTAATAGCGCCCACGTCGAGATGGACAATGTGCTGCATTTCCAACACCTTTGACACAGCCAACTTTGAGCCACTTTCCGCCACCTCATCTTAGGAGACAGCAAGCCCTGCTAAACGAAGCAAACAAGATCGCTGCAAATCCCAAGTTACTTCTCCACGACGAGTTGTTCTGCCCGCCTCGATAACGTGTGAAATCACGACACCCGCCCCAGAAAACGGCAAAGGAATTGATGAAACACAACTTTAAAATCCATGAGGAGTGGTTTGCAAATTTGCCTAAGGTCACCCCTGAAATTTGTGATACCACACAAAAACCTGAGTGATTTTCGGCTCCGAGACGAGAGTGGTGCCAACTAAACAGACTGAACACGGTCGATGTGGCGAATTCAAGTTGAGATGTCGGTGGCGTAATGCCGAAGAGAGACTGTAGGGATCCTACAGTCAACCTATCACAATATCAACGAGTGCACAAAAAGGAAGTACACTGGAGATCCTCTGGACTTCTTATCATTAAGTGGAAACGCAGCCCAAGGGGTGAATAACTTAGATATTAATTTGTAAACATGAAGACTCGCTAACTAATAAATAATGCCATACGATGAAATAAATAAAACGGTTTTTAATATTTGAGAAAAACTGCAGTTTTCTAAAGGTTTACCCCGCGTGGATAATTCATGCAAAGGATATTGCCGCGCATCCATAGTACGTTTTGAGGATATTAAACTACACTTCCACTACACTAAGTCTTTTTTTAAATGATACAGGGAATACGTATTTATTTGAAATTAATTACGTTATTTTGAGGCAATCTTTTTGTTTACAATCAATCTTGACATGTCAAATCATATTTACCAACCTACAGAAAGAGAAGCCGGAAGAGCTTTGACAGGTTAGGCGTCGTCATTTACAAATGCATATAACCATTCACGAACATACGCGTAAAGCCTGCAACACACTGGCGCGGCCTGTGGTGGCGGTCAATAGTAATTTTGACAGCTAATTACAAGTTTACTATTGTCCGCCGCGGCCAGGCCGCGCTAGTGTTATTCAGGACTAATGCATACTTAATACTTGGCACATTGATTGTAGGTTCAGTAGCTTCATCTAAACTATGGACACTAATGTTTCGAGGCACTAGAAATGTGGAATTAATGCAATGTCGATTCGAGAAATCCTCCATTGTGTAATATTTTTACATTAACACAATGTAATCCTTCATGCGAAAGCTGGATTTTGCATGATTTGAAGTAATTGAAGGTAGTTGACGTTTCTGTGTGTAAAGCTACAGACAAGCTACCTGAATAACTGCTGCATGACACATGCAAGCAGAAATAAAATAATAATGTACTTGCCTTTTTAAATTGTTTACAAACACTAACATTTTAAATAAGGTTTGCCGTTGCATGTGTATCTGTGAAAATTAAGCTGTGAGTAGTCAAAAGTTAGCATTTCATATAAATAATAATAATGCATTATTGCTGCTACTATATGGGACTTGTGTGTCCGGAGGTTTATATTACAATATGTAGGCATACTTATTTTGAGATTGGTCAAAATCCGTCAAACGGTTTAGGCTGCAGGGCGTGCCAAAGAATAAAGCCCGTCCCAGACGTAGCTATAATATATATTAATATAGCAAAATATATATTTATAGCAAGGCATTTTACGGTATATTACGATATATTTTGCGTACTATTTGACAGAGTCCACACACTCAGCTATAATATACTAAAATATATATTACGCAAAATATACCGTAAAATGCCTTGCTATAAATATATATTTTGGTATATTAATATATATTATAGCTACGACTGTGGCGGGCTTTATACATAGTCACATATATACATACATATGCTCGAAAAACATAACCCTCCTCTCCTTCTGCAGTCTGGTAAAAACTAAGCAGGCTCGGAAATTTGGGATCGCGACGACTTTGCCGAAACTTATGTTTATATCATCATACAATCTTCGCATTCCTAAAATAACAAAATCTAAAATAATCACTTCACAGGACCAAGACCTCTAACGGACCATAAGTTTCGCGAAACATCCGAAACGTCGATTATAAAGTTAAATTGGTATGTGAAAGTGTAGACTAACTCAATTATATTTCTGCAGATAAGTATAGCCAACCTTAGGTTTATAAAACGCATTAAAGGCTTGTCCCATCTAAACAATATGACAGAAACAGGTCAAAGGGTAGGTTAGGGAAGCATGATGGTTCATATAGGGTGTGCATTCTACGCTATGCATACGTGTATATAATGCACGTCTCTATGGAGGTGGTAGAACGGAAAATCGTAATATGCCCAATGAATCAAGGGATATAAACTTGGGGCAAGTTGTCCTTTGATTGTTGCTAAGGGGTGGAGGTGTGCAAGTACATTGTAGTAGATGATACACATGTGGCTTATGTTTACTTTTCAAAAACATTGGAACTACATATATGACAAAAAAAACCGGCCAAGTGCGAGTCGGACTCGCGCACGAAGGGTTCTGCACCATTGTCTAAAAAAACGACAAAAAAATCACGTTTGTTGTATGGGAGCCCCCTTAAAAAAATATTTTATACTGTTTTTTTTTAGTATTTGTTGTTATAGCGGCAACAAAAATACATATCTGTGAAAATCTCAACTCGGTTCATGAGATACAGCCTGGTGACAGACGGACAGCCGAGTCTTAGTAATAGGGTTCCGTACCCAAAAGGTAAATCGGGATTTACCTTTTGGGTACGGAACCCTAAAGGTATGATAAGCATTATGTCTGATTTTCAAAGCTAACATCTTCATCACACAGCTTTTATAATAATATATAATAAATCAGCCAATATACGTCCCAGGAAAATGTTAACATTAACTAATTATTAAAACCGGTCCATTCGTTTAGGTGCTACGATCCCACAGACAGAGACACACACGCAGACACACAGACGCGTCAAACTTATAAAACCCCTCTTTTTGCGTCGGGGGTTAATAAAAGCAAGCTTATTAGGAGATATTCATGTATCAAAGATTCATCTTGTTCTAATTTGATCTAGAAAAGAAAATACTATTTATTTATGAGCCAGCCATGTTTAGGAGCCAACATAGATAGTTAAAAATATCCTTTTCTCAAACATGCAATGAAATATTGACGTTGTGTTCTTCATAATGGACTTCGAAGTGTCACGTTTCGGACGGAGCGAGACGAGAGATCCGTAATGGCATTACATACAAAATTGGAGTCCTGCAAGATGGTCTTTTTTAATTTCCGTTCCACAATTTGTGGCACAGCATCACGGCCTTCAGCCATGAAAATTAAAGTTTGATTTCTTGGAGTTTTTTTTATTTATTTCGTTGGATCTTTGAGAAAAGCACTATTCATACCTCGGCGTGAAAAGGGGTTGTCGGCCGAGTACATATAGACGGATAGTTATGAGGCGTACTTCCCGGCAACTGTAGTAATGTACTATTATTATGTCAGTAACATAGAGCATCAAGCAGTATGGTATTAAAACTCCGTTACTGTATAAATTTCTCTCTCATTTTAGCATTTACACCAAAGCATGTTCAGCAAACACTTAAGATCCCAAGAAAAAAAAACTTGTAATAAATAACACGTGCGGACAGATCTTATTATCAGAAATACAAGGAGTCAACAGAGATTCCACCACCTGGCATAGTAAGGCCGGAAACAGTGCTCGACCGACGGTACGTCCTGATCGTACGTCCTGAACGTCAGCGCTGAGCGTCGGTTGCGAAAATGCATCCAGTGCAACGCTGACGGCGAACTGCGACGCGTGTGTGCAGTATGTACGGTCAGTCGCTCCGTCAGCGAAGCACTGAACGCATCCATACAATCTCATAGCTCGTCGGTCGACCGACTACGCGCGACCGACGAGCTCGACCGACGGTTGCGGTACGCCCGACGTAGCTGTACGCGCGTAGCAGTTTATCAGCGCTGCACTGTATTTCGTCATACATTTCCATTGATATAGCTACGTCCAACCGATGTCAGCGCTCACCGTCGGTCGAGCACTGTTTCCAGCCTAAGAAGAGAAGACGAATTCAGGAACTTCATAAAGTAAGCTCTTTAAGACCCGGTTGTGTTAGACCAAATCTCAGATCAGATTTTAGTAACCCAGTACTTTTTTACATTACTTACGATATAAGGTCTAACGGATCTTTATCGACCAGCACGGCTATGTCAAGACGGCGCGCGAGCTCTTTCGATTTTTCTCGCACTATACGTCTCTCTCTTATTAGAAAACTTAGAGAGACGAGACGAGCACGCGCGCCGTCTTGTGATAGCCGTGCAGGGGTAAAAAAGGACATGATAGTGATATGATTAATGCATCTCAGCACCATTAAATTAATAAAGAATTAAATTGTATAAAACACTGGATCATTCATATTTTACAAATGTGCATGAGATACTAGCTGTATTCAGTGCACGTGGGTTGCGTCACAGAATCGACAAAAACCGTAATTTAACTACCGGATTTCATTGGTTTTACGTTTGGTTTTACGAAATCTCGCTTTTCAGAAATCGCTGAGAGCTTGCAAACGATTCTAAAAGTTTGGTAAAACACAAATTACACCCTCACACTCACAAGTATCAAAAATTATTAATCGAGTTGCAATTGCACTAGTATTTTAGAAGCATTTAAATATTATCAATTCAAAGATATACCAAAAGACTTGGTTAATAATTATGTTAGTTTAATTCAGTTTGTAAATGGATGAACCTAGTTGCTTAGCTAAGTTTGATGTATCGGGGGTTTTTTAAAAACATATTTGTTGTATTGCTTAACATAGATGGTAGGTATGGAAGATCTCTCAGATTTTTTTGTAATTAGTGTGAATCAGTTTAATGTACTGCTAAATATAATATATTGTTTTTCCAAATAGTAGCGGGTGAGCATCTTTCAGAATTTATTTTCAACACTGGTCTTTTCTTTTTGAGGCTACTAGCGGAATATGATTCCTTATTTTATGTTAATGGTTCAGCTGTTTATAAATTTTATTCCATTCACTTGATGTATGACATGTAAGCACAATTAATTAACCCTTTAATGGGTAATGGCAACAAATTTGCCGTCAACCGTCATAGATGAAATAAAAACGATTGTATTCTGACTGATTTACGGTTCAAATTTAAATTTATTGACAGAGCTGTCAAATAGTCAACGGGTTAAGCCTTAGGTCACCTGCCTAGGTAGCATCATCATAATTTGTTTATGTGAGAGAGGGATAAATCCTTTAGGTCCATAAAGGATTTGTCCCTCTCTCACATACACAATTGCTAGTAAAGGATAGCTATTGCTAGCTTTATGTCCAACACGAATGTGATATCCTCGTGGCGTCCACACGCCTTTTGATAAACCAAAATAAACATGCCGACCCAGAACTTTTTCAAATAACTTTCAATTACTGTTTATGCGCCTTTCAGAAGGCAATATTAATAAACTCATAATTATACCCTGAAAGTTTCACATCAAACCAGTAACTCTAACACATACAAATTTCAACTCAGTCTTGGGTGGATATGACTATAACTATTATGTCCTATAAGAAGGACGATCGGGTCATAGTTAAAGAGAATAAGTTACCATTCCATATGTTTTACAGGGGTAACTGAGTAACAGCTTACAGAGTGTCTTCAGTGTATATATAGCGTCTACCAGTGTAAACGCTATATACACTGAATTCCATTGCAATAGGGATTACAGATAGTCATTTAGCTATCTTGTCAATGGTATGACTGGACATAATGATTCAGAACTTTATCGCAGTAACATTAAAATCTTTTAGCTAGCATAAGCAAGATGATTACACTTCTTAATAAAACAAATTATGTTATTAAATATTTTTGTTTTTTGTCAATGTAAGTGGAACTTACCATGATCAAATTTTAAACAATATGATAGAGAGAACAAATAAAAAGGAAAACTAAACCATCATTGCATGTAGCCCTAGACAGGACAGACTAGACACGTGTCTAGGGCTACAGACGATGAGCGTTTATTTTTCCATTACTTTTGTTCTCTGTATCATATTGTTCAATACAATGATGTTGGGTGACTTAGAAAGTTAACAGAATGATGCAAATTCGGTAAAAACAAACTGAAAATGCTCATGACTCATGAATCTTTTTTATAATGCTAATCAGTATTTACATCATATTTTGCAATAAGCATGACA
Organism: Epinotia bilunana; assembly: GCA_947049275.1. NCBI lineage: Eukaryota > Metazoa > Arthropoda > Insecta > Lepidoptera > Tortricidae > Epinotia > Epinotia bilunana. The sequence continues at coordinate 16,177,716 of OX346266.1, read as the reverse complement.
CAAATAAACTTCCAATTAATATTTGCTTATTCATTGCAATAGGGCGAGTGAAACAATGATAATTATATCTAGCAAGCAAAAATTACTGTGAATATGCCCTTGAAGAACATCTGACCAAATCAATCGGTTTTGCTTAAATAATATTGTGGTCGGATGAAATTAAAAACAAATCACCTTTAATAAATTTGCTTAGTTTGCACTAAGTTGGCATAACTTGACTATAGATTTTGAATCTAAAATAACACTTTTTTCTATATTGACCTCAATTCTAATGTTTTGAGACTAATACCTGTCTGATGAAGGAAGATCATTTTACAGATAGAAAATTAAATAACAAAATAATACAATCTTGAATGCAATTATAATGTAATATAGGCTGTGTCCAGTGTCTCATGCATTGCTTGGCCAATTCCAAATTAATAAGTTTTTTTTTTTGTAGAGTACTCACACTTCTTGGCGTTCTCGTCCATCAGCAAGTTGAAATGGTGGTGGCGGTTCCACGCAGCCATTTTGCCTTCGTGCGGAGCCCCAAGAAGCACCAGGGCCGCCCCGGCGGGCCCAACTCCGGCTAGGGGCTCCAGTGTCCTTACACAACAACTTTGTCACACACTCATAACCCAAACGACATAACACAGCTCACAGCTCAAAGCACCGTCGTCATCGGCACATGCCTCACTTCCCCGACACGCACTCGCACTCGCGTAAACACCACAAGACAACTACAGCGGTGATTCACCTCCGGCGCTGCGCCGCCACTGCGCCCGCCCGCGATCCGTCCCGACTATCACCCAAACACGCGTCACGTGGGCTCGCGCCGAGTGCCCGATGTCGCTGCACCGACCAGTGCCCACTATCCTCGCGCTGCACAAATAATGCACGAGAGATCACCGTCTAACAATCCGATACCACAATGAATGAATGCTAGCTCGCGACGAGCGAACAAGACGGACTACGCGATTTCCCTTCAACGGTCCGATCCTTCGTCTGCAACCGTGACGGGCTCGAGCTCACAAACAAAATAATAACAAATGTGCATGAGATACTCGCTGTATTAAGTACACGTGGGTTGCGTCACAGAATCGACCAAAACCGTAATTTAACTACCGGATTGCACTGGTTTTACCAAAAATCGTGACGAAATCTCGCTTTTCAGAAATCGCTGCGAGCTTGCAAACGATTCTAAAAATTGGTAAAACACAAATTACACCCTCGCACTCACAAGTATCAAAAATTATTAATCGAGGTGCAATTGCACTAGTACGACCAATACACTATCTCCTGAATAATTTGTATACAAAACACGGGCCGTAATACATTCAGAAAATAACAGTTTGAAACAATAAACGCGTTGATCAAGCGCGACAAATAGGACAAAACATGGCAGACTCGACCGAAAAGCGCACGAACTTAGTCTGTGGTCGTTTTATTTTTAAATGCTAGAGCTATGCGAAACGTTCCGACTCACGCTCAGGTTATATTTTAAGTTAGGCGCCTAAGACAATATTGTTTCTATTACTTTTTATTTTAACGTAAATAATAAATATAGTTTTGATAAAATACAACTTTCAACGGATATAGAATTAAAAAGCTTGGTTTTTATTTTATTTTAATATAAACATGAAGAATTTTATTGTGTGTGTAATGGGATGACCACGCGTGACCATAGACAAATTACAAATAAAAAAAAGAATTCTGAATGTGACCAGTATATAAAGTTTTTACTAAAATGGTAGATTGGATAATCGATTAACAACTTCACTGTCTCCATACGTAAGGCTTTTTCAAACTACCCCACGTCCACCCTTTATGTTAATTGAATCCATGGAATATGTTCGCATCAAATTATAATTAATCATAACAACTGAAAATTGTTGTTTTTTTTATTTTATTTTTATATTCATATGTGGCTCACGAACGTGGCGGCACATACATTATTTTCACCTCAGTTCAATGAGTCTGATATTAGCAGTTATGTCATTTGACTCGTGAACGTGGCACATACACTTTATTCCACCAAGTCCAATGAGTCACACGCACAATTATTTTTGACATTTGAGACTCATGAACGTGGCACATAAACCTTATTCGACCAAGTCCAATGGGTCTCATGTGAACACTTTTTCTTGACTCATGAACGCACTGTATAAAATTATTTCTAACAAGTTTAGTGAGTCAAATAAGAGTAGTTACCTAATTATCTTTGGAATACGAACTAGTTGTGAATGTATTTAAAATACCTATTGCATAACTTGTTCAAAAAGTTCGTTATTGTTTCGTGTTACATTGGAAAAATGGCTAGGCGAAAATTTTACAGTACGCAAGAAATAATACGATATTTAGAAGTGTGATGAAGAAGATTTTAGCAGCGGGAGTGAGAGATGACCTGTATTTTTATAATTAACTTTCTATAATGTTGACTATTTTACTGTATACCAATGAGAAATGTAGGTAGATATAAAATAATGAAGCCAATAAATCGTTCCAAAAACAAAGACTTACTCCTACGTATTTCGAGGTATTACGTCCTATGGTATTTCGAGGTCGTATATACGTCTATGGTACTGGCCACTAGAAAGGCCATATAAAACAAACTATTAAAAACAAAATCATGTTATATTTGTTTGAATTTTTCTTGAGATATTCAACGGCAAAGTTCACCATGCCTGAATTATCAACAAATATTACAAAAATTGAGCACCGTGCTATAATTAAGTTCCTTACAAAAAGTGCTAAATCACCGCAATGTATTTTTGAAGAAATGGCTAGTATTTATGGTGCCTCTGGACCTTCTTATGCGACGGTCAAAAAATGGAGTCGCTTATTTAAACTGGGTCGGGAGTCGATTGAAGACGATCCTCGTTCAGGGAGGCCAATATCGGTGGTGACTGAAGAAAATGTAAGAAAAGTCAGAAAATTGGTAATAGAAGACCGGAGAGTTAAGGTTTGGCAAATAGCTGATACTTTAGGAATTAGTAAAGAACGGGTTGGGGAGATTTTACATGAACATTTGAACATGACAAAGGTCAGTGCTCGCTGGGTACCGAAAATGCGGACGGCGTTCGATAAAGAACGTCGTGTTGAAACTTCCAAGGAGTTTTTAGATCTGTGCGGAGATGGTATAGATAAAGTTTGCTCCCGAATAGTAACTGTTGATGAAACATGGATCAGGCAGTATAATCCGGAGTATAAGTCTGAATCCATGCAAGCACTTTATTATGCCAATCTATTGAGACAGGTGCGAAAAGCTGTTGTTGAGAAAAGGAGGGGCAAATTAAGGAAAGGCTTTTTGTTTTTGCAAGACAATGCACCCGTTCACACCGCCCGGGTTGCGAGGCAGACTGAAGGAAGGACTTCGATGAAATCGACCACCCACCCTACAGTCCAGACCTAGCCCCTAGCGATTATTTTCTGTTCAGTAATTTAAAGAGAGAGTTACTGGGAAAGTGATTTGGCAGTGATAAAGAGTTGAAGGCGACGGTACAGGAGCATTTTGAAGGCCAATCTAAAGAATATTTTTTAAACGGCCTAAAAGCATTGTATAAAAAATTTCAAATTTGCATTGAATTAGAGGGAGATTATATTGAAATATAAACAAGTTATTTTTTATATATTGTTTTTTCTACCATAGGCTTTGGACTTATCAGCCGCCCCTCGTAAGTATCACGAATCTTTTGTTTTAGTTTTGAAAATAAGGGTTTTAGCAACACGTTCGTGCTACAAACACTTACTGATTAGGCCACGTTCAGTTTAAAAATTAGGATGAACTTTATTAAAAAAATGAGTCACATATATATAACGGGGTCAAGAGCTTATTCCAAAAGGTTTGTATGAGTCATATACGAGTATGACACTTTGGACAGGGAAGTTGTTAATCAAAAAGTATGATCAGGTTTGTGAGTGAAATACAAGGTGACCATTCTATTATAAAAACAATAATAATATTTTTTAACTCTCCTTAATGAAATTTTGCATCGTTTTCGGGCACTTTTTCATCTTGTTCAAGTGCTGACAGAAAACATTCAAATGTTTTTTTTCCAGTGAGTCCAAAGAATAACGTTTTCCGTGTTTGATGATGGATCTGCCTCGAAGCGGCCTGGACGAAAATATTTTTCCAGTGTTTAATTATTTTGCTAAATAAATTGTAATGATGTAAACCTGATATTTACTAGGATTTATTTAACAAAAATGCACAAGTAGTATAGAAATCATTTTGATAGTCAGAATGACAGTGACAATGCATTATTTCATAATCACCACACAACTAGAATAGCTTGGGTCTTAGCAAGGTCAACAATGAGTCCATATCTACGTCTCCACTTTGAGATGCTCTCAGGGTCTGTGTTTAGAGTGCCGATGACAGTCGAAAGGTCACCAGCGACACCCTGCGAATAAATTTGAAGGTCATCGGCATAAAGGTGATAATATGAGGAAAGATGATGAGATTGATGAGTAATAGAATTAACGAATATTGAAAATAGCAAGGGAGATAACACGCCGCTCTGCACGACTATCCCGCGACGCCGCGCGAGCTCTCTCGATTTTTCTCGCACTATTCGTCTCTCTTATTAGAGCACTTAGAACAAGAGGGTGCGAGAAAAATTGACGAGCTCCGGTGAGGTGAGCGGGAAAGTGTGAATGCTAAGTAAATTAGAAGACTTTTTTAAGGTTGCGCTGGCCACACTTGTTAAAGTTACATTTTGAATAAATAACATTGGGCAACAAATGCTGCCAACATGAACAAAAGATAAATAGTTGGTAGTTTTATTTTGTCTGTGCATTCTCGCACTCGCCTCGCATGTTGTGTGGAGTGTGGAGAGTGAAGTGGCGTGTTATTTCTTTTGCCACACACATTGTTTGCAATTTTAGTCTTGTTTCATATTGTTTTATATAATATCGGGTCTCCTAGTCCATTCTTGCCGAAATATCAGAGCGCATATCTATTATATTGTGTAAAATGCCGAAGCGTGGTGCTTTAGGAAAACCCAGAAATTGGAGAAATGATGGTGGTGACCATTTTGGTAAGGTTTTTCCTGTTGTTTTCAAGGTTACGACATACGTTTACGTATTTTACGTAAACGAGATCGATATAATACCAGTACTGTAATTAATTAATGATAATGAAATCTTGTTCGCAGAACACGATGATCGCTCATATCACAGTAATAACACTCGTCGCGTCAGTTTCAAGCCTGGGACATCAAAAGGCAAAGGCAAATTCCGTGGTTTCAATGACCCAAAATTGTTGCTGGACGACGACATTGACATGGGGGCTAACTCTGGCGGCCCTGGTCACATGAATAATCGCAAGGGCGCCTTCAGAGGCCGTGGAGGCCGTCTCACACCTACACCACGTCGCCCAGGCGGACCTAGAAGATTCGTTCCAGGCCCACTTCCCTGGTATCAAATAGTCATCCCATATGGAGGCAAACACCCTAAAGAAGTGATTCTAAAAGCTTTGTTAGGCTTCATGTCACCAGAAGTCTTCATACCTCATTACTACAAGATCAATGGTAATGCTGCAGTGTTTTATGTGGATGATGTGAAAGTGGCTGAGAAGCTATTTCATACAGACAGGAAGATTGTGATGTCTGATGGCTTTAAGTTGGTGATTATGGTCAGGAATACAGCTCCAAATGTGCAGATTGATGCAGAGATGAAGGAAAAAATGAAACTTGTTATGGCAAAAAGATACAATGCTGCTACTAAAGCGTTGGACCTTACAAAGTTTCATGCCGATCCAGGTAACTATTTGTTCAGTATTAATTTTGTTTTAAGCAGTAAAGGCTAACAAAATCATAAGTTTATATTAAAGGAAAAGTTTAATGCTCCGAGTCTGATAAACCGGCGACCACAGGCATTCATGCCGCTTGCTACTAACCAAATGAGCTATTGGAACAATGTGTCTTGGCCACCAAATTTTGAATCAGTTCCTTTTACAACCCCTTAGGGAGGTGTGTAGTGATGTCTACCAGAAGACTTGGGCTTCTTTAGAGGCACCAACATCTCAGAACAATCAAATTTTTCATTTTTTCCTAAAATATACATTTGTCCAGTATTATTATTATTAAGGTCAATATTGTATAATAGATGAACTTTGCATATGTACTTACAGTACGATTACTGTTAGTTAAGACCTGACAGATGGATTGCCTTCATTTAATTTTCAACTTTAATTTCATATAGATAAAGCATTTTTCAGAATACTGTTACCCACATCTACCGATTTAGTAATAACTATTTTATTTGTATAAGATTAAAGTTGAAAATTAAATGAAGGCAATCCATCTGTCAGGTCTTAACTAACAGTAATCGTACTGTGTACTACTTACTCAAACAGGGTCGTTTTTATACATGTCATAAATACTGGCTTACTATGCTGGCTCAGCATCCCGAAGTGGATCTTGACACTAAGACTCGCCACTGTGCACTGTAAAATGGGGCTAGCATAACTGACGCCGCAACGCGATGCAAGTTGAGAAAATATATGCTCCTCTTGCCAATTTCTACAGTATGAATGAAACAGGAGTTGCTGACCCACATGTGATGTGTCTTGGCAGCAAGTTGTGCAAGACATACTGGGTAGCTTGTCGTTAATAAATATACTAGGCATTTTTTCTGTCAACAGATCTATTAGACATATTTTGTGCACTTTTCCGGCCACAAATTATGCTAGCAGCCATAGACATCATTGCTGAGAACATTCCGGACCTAGAAGCTCTGAACCTTAATGACAACAAACTACATGGGATTGAACACTTGAAAATACTCGCAAGCAAATTAAAAAGCCTCAAGATTTTGTATATGGGAGACAACAAGGTACTTACATGCATTACATTACATTAAATAGCCCTTCATTCGGAACATTAATTTTCCACAATTCTTGTTAATATAAAACTCTTAGTTTGATGTGCCTATTGGCAAAGGCCTCCTCAATGTTTCCCATCTCTCGCCACTGTCCAGTTGGGCTGGCAGTAGGGACTTACAGTCATACTAATGTCTTAATTTTTTCTACTTAAAAAAAAACATGCTGTATAAACAGCAGGACAGGTCGCACTTAATTCAACTATACCTAGGCGGCTAGGACCACATTTGTGGTGGGTCGATCAACTATTTGGTCCTGGTAAGCCAAGAGACAATAAATAGTAAATGAGTTTCTAAAGAAAATTACTATATATATTAGACTCTTAGCATGCTTAGTAGGTGCCCTGCCGTGGAATGTATACACATGTCCAGCAAAGTAATGGCATTCATCATTCCCGGGTGAAAATGACTACTTATTTCTTTGCAAATATACTTCGAAATTTACTTTTGTTGACTACCAAATATTACAAATGACAAATTACACAAATAATATATTATTTCTTATGTGTCCATACTCATAATATAATGGTTTAGTATGTACCTATTCCTTTCTTAGTTCGGGCCTTAGTTGACTGGTTTAAGATTGTCCCAAATATTTATTACTTTCTCTATTTTAGATACCCTACATTGGTTCACTGGACTGCTTGAAATCGCTGCCACTACTTGAGCTGTTTCTCAAAGGAAACCCACTGGTCACCAGGTGTAGTGACCATGACATCTATGTCAGGTAATATTTATCCAATTATTTCCAGGACTTGGAAGAAAAGTAGCTTGCCAGGGAGCTTGGATGCATGGCAAAGATATGGAAGATGCCGTGTTAGGGTGGTTGTGGGGGGTTGTAGTGGTTCTTGCGGTACCATAGCAATTAATGATGTACCTTTTGGATATTTTGACATTGAAGTGACTGTGTGTGTATTGAAGGATTATAAAATTTCCGTTTCTGCCACATAGTCAATTTTCGATAGAACTGATCAGTGCTAAGTCATACATCGAAGGAAATGTCGAGTTTTGTGGCCTTTATCAGCAAAGGCATGCATGTAGTGAGATCTTGTAGTCTCTTTAGAGGTCATAAGAAAGAAAATGAAATGTTTTGTCTTAAGTAGCAAAAGTGGTTGTTTAACATATCAATTAATGTGTTACATAAAAAGCGGGATTATTATGTTTGTTTAATGCAATAGGCATCAGAGCTTGAAGATGTAATTAAATTTGTTACTTGATTAAGTTTATGATATGTCTTACGGTCTGAAATCATCGAATTGTTGCATAACTTTTATTTTATTCAGCGAAATAGGTAATTATTCACTACTTTACTTGACTCTCTGAGGTGGCCCAAAGTTTCGGATGTATACAGGTCATCCCTCAGACAGATAATTAAATAAGTAAATTATATGTGACTTGCTTCTGCCCGCGACTCCGTCCGCGTGGAACTCATTTATATCGTAGATCCATACAAACTTTCGACCCCCATTTCAGCCCCCAGGGGCCCTTAGGGGGTGATTTCCGGGATAAAAACTATCCTATGTCCTTCCCCTGGACTGAAACTAACTCTTTACTAAATTGAATCTACATTGGTTCAGCGGTTAAAGCGTGAAGAGGTCACACAAACACACTTTCACATTTAAAATGTTAAGTCCAGGGTAGAAAAAAAATGAATGTTTAAATCAATATATTGCATTACTTGGTCCATATTTTCCATGTGATATTACGACTACATGTGATATCACTACATAATATAAAACAAAGTCGCTTTCCGCTGTCTGTCCCTATGTATGTTTAGATCTTTAAAACTACGCAACAGATTTTGATGCGGTTTTTTTTAATAGATAGAGTGATTCAAGAGGAAGGTTTATATGTCTAATATAGTACCCGTGCGAAGCCGGGGCGGGTTGCTAGTTACGAATATATGCCGAAATAAGGAATCAATCGAGCTTTTCCTCAATTTCACACTGCGCAATTCCACTCATTCTAAGTGTCGTAGATTTCTATAAATTGTGTCGAGTCGCGTATCGTCGTCCATGTCATATGTATAATTACAGTCACACTATTTGCTAAGTAACAACCTATAATCCTACTAATATTATAAATGCGAAAGCTTAGATGTTTGGATGTTTGTCACTCAATCACGCTTAAACGGCTGAACCGATTTGAATGAAATTTTGCACGAAGATAGTTTATAGCCTGGATTAAAATATAGGATAGTTTTTATCTCGAGTCCACGCAGACGAAGTCGCGGCCGGAAGCTAGTGTCTCATAAAATCCAAGTAACGCGAGAATTCTTCCTATAGTGCTTTTTGTATGGTCAAGTCTAATAAAAATTATGTATACGATTTTCAGACCCATTCCCCAGACATAAGTTCGAAACCGTATAGTTGTTTTTAGACGTGACTACTACAACCGAAAGAGGCTTCCTAATACGAGGACGCGTCGCAGACCAGGCTTAGCAGCAAGAAACGTTTTATCTTTACGTTTTCCGTGACGTTTCACTACACTTTGGCCGTAAAACGTGACGATAAAACCTATCGTGTTAGCTTGGGTCCTCCAATTAACTTCCATATAGAATGTACGGGCTAGCAGTTCCATTCTGTCATTGAAAGAAGTCGCGTCCGCTTTCTCCGCGTGGCGTCCTCGTCTTATACCTCCTCTACACGTCAACAGATGCGTCCGCGGACGCTGACAGACGCATCCGCAGATGGATCACCTCGAGTTGTCCACACGTCTGTAGATCGATCGTCTATGTTGATTCTTTCAGTTCAAATCCCTTTGATCCGTGCCACAAAAACCGACAACAAGCGGATAAGTGACAGACGCATCTGCGGACGTTAAATACCTACAACAAACGCGCAAATTACCCCCTCTACACGACGGCGGACGCATCCGCATATGATGTGTGCAGATGCATCTGCAGACGTGTAGTGGAGGCTTTACGGGACACCGGGACGCACGACTCTCCATACAAATATAGTTTGGTTCTTTTAAAACGACATGCTATAAAACAAAACATGGTAGAAAAAAGTAAAAAATTACATGATATTCTAGTACATTAAAATTGAGAAGCAAAATACGTTTGTAAGCAGAGCCGACTGTTCTGCCGACCTATACGTTTCTTCGATTTGTGTTGTGCTGTTCGGAGAACAGAAACAGTCTAATGTTTCAAGAATCTTTTTAATATAGAAAGAGCTATATAGTTAACAGTCTATAATTGTTGCCTATAAATAAACTGAATACACCTCAAATCACCTGCAGCTGAATTGTGAAACGTTTTGTTTTCTAAGCCATTTCTTGCCCTGATTTGGGTAAGGACCAAATTCTTGGCCAGTTGTTAGTCGGTAGTTAGCCATAAAAACTGAAGACGTGAACAAAGGTCCGTTGTCACACAAAAAGGACCGGGTTGCATTCCGGGAGTGCCGGCAGAAGTGAAAACTCAATGACATTGTAACAGTTTTTCGATCAGGTCACGTGACCTGTCGCGAATCTCACGTCTTACGAACCCTACGGTCACGTGACCTGTGGCGAGTTTAACAATTTTTCCCCATCACAAAAAGTGCACAGCGCCGCCAAAGAAGTTTTCACTTCAATAACCATAGAATTGTATGGTTAATTTTCGTGTCACAACGGAAAACTTTCATAGAAAGTTTAATTGAGTGAGTTCGCCTGGCCAAGAATTTGGTCCTCACCCATTTGGGATTTTAAACCTACACTGTTGCAATCAATTTTTGTAATTAAGCTGCTAGTGATATTTGTGACTTATAAAATATCTTTGATCCATGTGGTTCACAATGATGTTACTAATGTGCGAGACTTTCAGAAGCTATCATTGATATGAGTTGCCATCTTGTTTGTCTCCAGCGATGTGCGGAAGAAGTTCCCAAAGCTTGTCAGATTGGTGAGTTTGTTGCCTATATTTTATTGGTGAACTTTATCTCGTTGGAATAAGGTTGCAAATGGCCTGTTACGGTTGGAATCATTTGAGATGGATAATTTGTATACGGCATTGCAGTTTGAACCTTCTTACTTAGTTTTTATGGTCGATTTTTGCTGCAAACGTCTATCTGAAATCATTTCAACTATTTCTATTACTGTTTATATAATATGAGTTTTGGTACTGTGTTGTCAGTGTAGTATGCAGGCAGCTACAGTGAGGCCACCGTACGACGTACGTACGTAACTATAACAGTGATTACTGATTACTGTGATTACATTCTGCGACTTTTTGCATCGCTACAAACCCGATACAGTATCGATACATAAACTCGACGTCAATGGACTTTGCTAAGTATGTAAACAAACCGCCATATTGAAATTGTCTCTGAATGATGAATTTACTATTGATGGGGAAGACTCTTACTGTACTCTTTTATGTCAAAACATATCGAATTTTAAAATGTCGAAAGTAAAAAACAAGTAGGTATATTTAATTTTTTTTTACCACTTTACCCACTGATAAAACATTACGATTCTTTACGTAGTACGTAGTTCTGGGTAGTGTGTAGCGGCTTTACAATATCACCAACTTTTGTCACACACCCATCATAGACAATTGTAGAATTTAAAAGAAACAAAAACGTCATTCCATCATGTTATAACTACTACCCTAACTTATGAAACCATTTTAAACTTTTAACACGTTGACTGCGGCACAGGTCAGATTTGACCTGTAGTGGACTTTCGGCCGGTGCGGCGTAAGAAAATAGGTTACTTCACCCTGGTGCGGAGGTGATTTTGCTATGTTTTTTTATTAGTATGAAGGAGCCAAGTATATGTTTATATTTCTCGTTTTGAATCCTGACCGACAATATAAAATAATTGTACAGGTCAGATTTGACCTGTGTCGCACTAGATCAAACAAGTTGTTCTTCAGTGCGGCACAGGTCACATATGACCTGTGACCTGTTACCCTCCGCCTTGTATAGCACTGCGGGAAAGGGCATTATAAGTTCGTGCTGTCATCATACCCACACGTTAGTTTTGAACGCGTCCAGATCATTAATATCTCCGAAAATAAGAAAATGCACACTCTAAAAAATACAATAAAAGAAAAGCTTGCACAGAATGTTACAAGACACTGTGTAAAACTATGACAAGTCAAGAAGTGGATAAAAAAGTTAAAAAAGTTTACTTCGTGTGTTGAGTGTGAGAAGAGCAACTGTTTGGACTGCTCTAAAACTCATTCAAACATGTAACTTTTGTGACAACATGTAATAAGTACACTTTATATAGATATATTTGCTTTATTATTTTCCGCTTCACTAAAATATTATCGACAGTTTTATTTATGTCCTTTTTACTGGTGCGATACAGGTCCAATTTGACTTGTCAATCAAATTCTCTATAAATCTTCAACAAATGGTCAAATTGTGTGGCGCAGCTAGTATTAGATGTATTTATTAGTCAACTAACTATTTACGTCATAAAATATATAATATATACATTGCACAAGGATATTTTAGGTAGAATGTAAACACTCACTTACAGGTCACCTTAGTCTTGTACCGCACCAGAAAAAAAATAGTTACGGGTCATTTATGGTAGGTGACGCACAGAGAGCGAGTTTGACAAATTGGCTCTCGCAGTCAATGAAATATCCAAGGTTCAGTTATATGTTATGGTTTTGTATTTTACGGTAACGACCGGTCCAATGGTGTATAGTGGTGTTTGATCAGGTGATGTGAAAATTCGAGGAGAAACACTGACAAAACAAAGTGACGTCCTTTGCTTACATAGTACGCAAAGTCCATTGCCATTTAGTTTAGATAGAGGATGTTAAAGATGGCGTCCTAGCGTATGCCCGAAAGGGGAATTAACCTTACTAAATTGAGAAGTATCAAAAGACTAATACATTCTTGACGTTTAATGTCCTCTATAATTTAGTCGTGTTAATATCGGTTACGTCAGTTTCAGTACAATATTTTGACAGGTGACAAACAAGCTGATGACATAAAAAAGCCTATATGCTCTCAGGAAATTAGACATTGTATCTCGTTCCCACTTTGGTATTGTCTCTGTAGCCTAGTTGGTAGTGACCCTGCCTACGAAGCCAGAGGTCCCGGGTTCGAATCCTGGTAAGGGCATCTATTTGTGTGATGAGCATAAACATTTGTTCCAGAGTCATGGATGTTTTATATGTGTTTAAGTATATATTTATCTATATATTGGTCGTCTAGTACCCATAGTACACGCTTTGCTTAGTTTGGGACTAGATCGATTTGTGTAAGATTGTCCCCAAATATATATATATTTATTTTTATAATTGTATGAGGATAACAGATACAGTCGAGGTCAAAGATATGTTTACAATTTTGCACCTTATTGCCTTGTAATGAGGTGCAAAAGTGTAAACATATTTTTGACCTCGACCGTACATGTTACTATTGCAATATGAGAAATACTATAACACGGTCAATTTAAATTCCACATTAACACGCACACAACTACAGGACGGCGCCGACCTACCACCAGTGATCGGATTCGACGTCAATGAAGACTCAGCGCTGCCACCAAGAAAACAATCGTTCCTCGTGGACGAAGCCGGCAAAGACCTCGTCAGGGATTTCCTGACGCAGTACTTTGCGATATATGACTCGGAATCGAGACAGCCGTTGCTGGACGCGTACCACGAACAAGCTCACATGTCGATGTCGGCGAGCTATTTGAGCTATGACGGCAGAAGCGGCTCTGCTGGTACCAAGTTAGTATTGGTTTTTTATGAGCTTCAAAGTTCAAAATATAAATTAACTCAAATGCTTCATGCACGATTTTTATTAATACTAATAATTGCACGGTTCAACTCACGTATTAAATGTCACTACGGGCGACATGTCCTGTCGGCGCGTGCGTCACGCGCCGCTCGGCGTTCGGAACGGGCGCGGGCAGTGATTCAAGCGACATCGCCGCGAAAACACTCATCCTGAAGAAGAACTCCCGAAGAGTTCGAAACATGTCGCCCGTAGTGACATTGAATACGTGAGTTGAACCGTGTAATTATTAGTATTATTTCAACGTGTCTCACGAAAGTTTAAATACGTCGATTTTTATCGAGCCGGATTCCAACCGGCGACCACAGGCATTAATGGCCCGTGAAATTGCGCGCCATACAACTATATGATGACATTCGTGTTTCAGACTAACAAACTACATATCAAACAGTCGCAACCTAACTCGCGTGCAAGACAGAGACGCTCGGCGCCGGCACCTGCGCACGGGCAAGCTGCAAGTCGTCTCGTTCCTCTCCGACCTCCCCAAGACCACTCACGACTTGCTTGGCTTCGCTGTCGACTTGCCAGTTTTCTCTGTAAGTAGTATTATATTTAACCCATCCGCTGCCGAGGCGCAGATATTCCGGACATGCAAATTGGTAGGCGGATTAATTATGATTAATGCCTGGAAGAGCTATTGGTCCATGAAAGATTTGTTGAAGGAAATCCGGGATTTGAAACTTATCAAACTTAGTATAAAAAAAAAAACTTAGAGACGTTGATACTATCGATCCTTTTACAAGAAAAAGATTGTCCTAGATTATACTATGTATTTTTATTTGTGCGTCACGCGACTATTATAAAATAAAATTCTGTCAAATTTTTTTGGTACAAGACGGTACTTTTCTGTATACACCGTCATCGACTACTCATTGAGATGATTCTAACGACCCCGAACTCAACGGGGGGTTACGTCGGTTAAGTACTTATTGCCACCTTCTGTCTCCATCATCAGATCAGCTCGATGGTACCATAATATTGAATTGTCATTCATACCTTTACCCAAAATTTCAGCTCAATCGCTTGAAGATAGATCTGGTGCAAAATTGGGTTGCAAGATTCCACCCGAACAAACATACTTACATAGTTAGGCACATACATTGCAGTGGCGGCGCGTGAATATTTTCGATGGGCAACCCGGATCAAAAAAAGTTATGAAAGAAAAAAAAAGACCACCCCCCAGCCAAACCTAACCCAAGCCCCGTACGTTACATCAAAAAAACCTATAAACGTATTCCGCAAATCCGCATTTTCATTAAAAAAACCGTGTTTTGAAAGCACAGCTCCCGCTTTTTGTATTCCGGCATCTGGCAACACTAAATCTTACGTTCACGTGACCTCCTACGCTCCTACACCCTGTGGCGAGTTTAACAATTTTTCCCCATCCCAAAAAGTGCACAACGCCGCTAAAGAAGTTTTCACTTCAAAATTTTTGCCTATAAATTAGTTTGAGGCAAGATTCAGATTCATTTATTCACAATATAAGATTACATAATTATAAGCCGGTGGAAATCGGCTTCTATGGGCGCTTCGCCACTGATACATTGCAAGTTAATAGAAAGCTTGTTAAAAGTCGGCATACGAAAATGTGCAAATCAAATCAAATCAATTATTTATTCTGCAAATAGGCCACAAGGACACTTTTACATGTCAAACCGTAATTTACAATAAAATAATAATAATAATCTTACACAATAATAATTTAAAATTATATATAAAAGGTTAACAAACTAAATGTCACTAAGTTAATGTAAACAAAACAAAATTGCAAAATATGACCATTACATTCGATATAAGATCTGTATCAGCATTAACAAGAAGTTAATCATATTAGTTCAGTATTCCAGAGATGTATAAGGTCTCTGAGCTTCCAAATACAATTAATAATTATTCTAATATGCTAAGAAATGTATACGGTCTCTAAGCGTCAAAACAAAAAAGGAACAATGATGTAATATTGTCAGAGATGTACAGGGTCAATAACAATAAAACGTGTCAAGATCAGAATGATGTCTCTCGTCAATACGATAATAATAACACTAGTATGTAATTAGTTAACTATGTATTATGCCCTTGCAAGCATGAACAGTCCGGACTCCACAAACAGCACCCGATCACGAGTATGACGCATATCTCAGCCATCGCCTCCCTCAACCATATTTTAGGGAAGGTGGCGACCCGATCAACGACGCCACCGTAAGCAAAGCCCTTTAAGCGAGCATGACATATTCAAGCCACCGGACATTGCCGGTCCGTAATGGAATATTTGGGACATTTTTTTTCTTGTATGAGGATCGTCGATCGGAACGATTCTGAGTATCAAGAATCGAAAAAATGTGAAATTGGAAAAAAAAGATGTACTCTTTTTTTGGAAAATGACCTATTGCTTTTTTATTTTAAACTTTCAAGCTCAGTTATAGTCGCTGGCCGAAAACCAAAAGTCCGAACTCGAGGTTTGCCAGCGTGCAATGGAGCGCTGTAACTTAGGAGTCAAGAGGACTGGGACGAGTCTGATACAGCTTATGACCAGGGCCCGTAGTTTACATGCCGATGACATCAATTTGACGTCACGCTGCATATAGGATGACCCCAAATAGTTTTATTGTAATTATTAATCATTAGTCGTCAATCATTTTCATCATGTACAAATTTCTTCAAAAGTAATCTATTCACACGTGGAATAATGAATAGGTACCTCTTTGTAATATAAGCATAGATAACGATGGCATTTTCCTAATACTTATCCAAAGAGGGGCACACCGAAATGAACGGGAATAGAAAAAAATCGATCGAAGATGTAACTTAATTATGGCTCGGCCTAATTATCGCTCCTGGGTGACGCCGAATTCAAACGATTCTGGTCAAGAAACAAAAGTCAGTCAACAGTCAAAGATTATGTCCAGCCCGGTCGTTCAACATTTCTTCAACATTTTCTTCTCTATATAGTGTCATAGCCCGACCAGGAAAATAAAAAACAATATTGCTGAAAACTTTGTAAGAGTGAGAGTAACTTTGAAGACGTCATTAATGCCATCTGTCAATTGCTGTCAAAGTGAGGTGTCGGTGATTTCTTGGATATTATGTGTATTTGTGCATTAAAATGCCGAAAACTATTAAAAGTGACTTAAGAAAAGTGATTTACAATATGACGAAGTATTAGTCGGAGAGATAGTCTGAAGTATTAGTCTCTATTCCTCTAAATAACATCACCGACCTTGTTGTCAACATGACTGGTAGGTATATCATATAGTATGTGCAATGGAAATGAATTAGTGTTGCCATAATTATTGCTAATTTAGTGACCCCAGACCAGGTTTTTTATTTTCCTGGTCGGGCTTTACTAAACTTACATATCTTCCTTCCAGCCAACCATGATCGTGCTAGTGATGAACGGCGTATTCAAAGAGCCCTCGGTCGGCGGCTCGCCCACTCGCTCCTTCCACCGCACGTTCGTCATCGTGCCCAACGCCAACGGCGGGTTCTGCATCATGAATGATATGCTCTTTATCACCAACACCACCAAAGACCAGGTGAGTCCATGTACTGTTAACCCCCTCCTCTCCCACGGACTATTATGTGTGTCTGGGTATTTAACAACCAACGTTTCCATGTTTTTGTTTAAATTAGAATTTTAATAAATAATATAATTGGGTTTAAAGTAAGTTGTGCATATGTGTGTCAGAGGGAGACAAAAGGTGCCGATATAGCGGCCATTGGGAAGAGGAAGGGTTAACACATACACTTCCAACAATCTCGTAGCCATGACATGCGAAAAACCGTTTGTAGAGTAGAGCGCCCACAAAAACTTGGAACCCAGCACTAAAAAAAGTTGAGCTAACTCGTGGCGGATATAGGCGCGTATTATACAGAGACGGCGTAAGGTGAAGGCGCGGCGCAGGCATGAGTACAGTCTGCGTCAAAGATATGTTTACACTGTTGTGTACCTTTTTCTTTTTACCCGACTGCCGAAGGAGAGGAGGGTTATGTTGTTCGAGCGTATGTATGTATGTGACTATGTCTTATTTGATGACGTCTAACCATTTTTTGACGTTGACTGTACCATACTTCATTAAAATGTAACAATTCTTATAAATTAATTTGCTTCAATTGGGTATTGACAACAGTGATTAGATAACAAATATTTTTTTCATTAGCAACTGGTAAACATTACGAATATACTTGGAAAGTATCAATCTTTCTTTTATGTTGCTATTTTATAATCATTTTAAATTCGTAAAAACGAATAATAAGGACGGTGTTTGATTGTGACGTCACGAGCAAGTAATCCCTACAAATTCCATACTAACGGAGCGTTTTTGACGTTTCATAAAAAGAAGCTGATTTGACTTTGTCAAATACCGTATTCCAGGAAGAGCAGGCTTTCTCATCAGGCGCGCCAGTCGCGCCGGCCCCCGCGCCGGTCCCGGGTCCGGTCCCGGTTCCGGGCGCCGCGCCGGCCGGCGACGAGCACGCCGCGCTGGTCAACATGCTGGGACAGCAGACTGGCATGAACCAGCACTGGTCCATGAAGTAAGTGGTACAACTATCTATAGGTGACGCCAGACGTTTGCGCGGCGGACGGCATGAGCGGTACCAAGTTGTAAAGTAGAGCGAGATAGGGATACAATTTTACAGGACGCCGTGCATCCGGCACGTATCCACACGGGCTGCATGCCGCCGCGCTCGGTCGTCTGGCAAATGGGAGCCAATAATGCACGGCCAAATAATGGACGGCCCGATAATCCGCGTCAACTTTTTGTGGACTCGGATTATTGGGTCGTGCATTATCAGCCCCAATCAGCGGCTTCCAATTATTGCCCCGGACCAATATAATCCATGTATATTGGACGCAGATTATTGGGCTGTGCATTATTCTGGCCGTGCATTATCATGGTCGTACATTAACTGGCACCTGTTCTATCCAACGGTCACCAAGTCCATCTGAAATGTCCTTTCTATATGCTGGTGAAAGAAATAATGAAATCAGATTAGTAGTTACGGAAGCGTAGGAGGCTACATACAGACTTAAAACCTCACAGACTTTTCCTCTTTATTGAACGAGCGAGCGATGCGAAAGAAGTTCTCCATTTCAATTTGGGCCAAAATTCTTTCGTATATCCGGATGTCCAGATATGCCGATGTCCGGCGGCTCTCTATGTCGCATTTCTCAACCGATTCTCGTGAAATGTTGCGAGCAGGTTCATTAATTAAATTATATAGAAACTTTTTGTCCATTCAGTTTTTCGAAATATTAAGATAAAGTTCTACAGCTCACATACCTACCTAATCTGAACAGACAGACGACAGCGCTATCCGCCAGGATCAAAACAACATGGCAGCTCTTAAGTCCTCCTGTGGTGCGTTTAACGAAGCTACAAATTTTGATATCTATCGATATTGATCGAAAAAAACATCTCTATATCGTACGCGGCGCTAAGGTGTCTGTTACACAAGGGAGCGCGATTAACGATTATCGAGGAACGCTCTTATACATATCGCGGGGAATATTGATCCTTATGACAGCTGTCATTTCTGTGCAATTTATAACTTTAAAACGCAAATTGTAATGAGATGACAGCTGTCAAAGGGATCAAGATTCGCCGCTTTACGTATTTATTTAATCGTTTGACGTTGACGTTGGCGAAATCGTCGACTATACCGATGGGGCCATAACACACAAAGATTGATTGGTGGCATACATTATTTCGCCTTTAAAGTTTGTCACTCTTTAGCACCACCCAGGGGACACGTGCAGGGTTGTGGTAGGTAGCTCCTTCGGACGCGAGTAACAGTATAAATAACTAAAGTGGCCGTCAATAGAATTTGCTAACTATGTAAACAAACTACCAAATTGAAATTGGCTTTCAGGCACTGATCCCACCGCCGGCTAGTAAGCTAGAAAAGTTGGGCGAGTAGCATTACATTGCGGATCTGTAAAGGTCGATTGATCACACTGTGCCTGGTCAGCACGCAATGAACCGTTACTCGCCCAACTTTTCTAGCTTACTAGCCGGCGGTGGGACCAGTGCCTCACTATGGCGGTTTGTTTACATAGCAAATTCCATTGACGGCGACTTTACGTCACATCATAGTTGCTCATACTAAGGGTGTTCTTTCCAGTTGCCTACAAGAGACCGGTTGGGACTACCAGCGAGCACTAATTATCTTCAACCAGCTACACTCTCAAGGCAAGATACCACCAGAAGCATTCATCAAGTGAAGCCCTGGATTCTCCAAACTTGAGGCTGTGCCTAATGTATATATAATTTAAGGAGAGACATAGTTTTGTTAGAGAAATGAGTTACAATTATTAAATAAGTTAAGATAGCTAATTTGAGAGTAACTGTGTCTTGTAACAATTATATGTTCCTTGGATTACGGATATTGGAAGATGAGTTATGCAGCCTAGCCAAGCGTATATGACGGTTATAAACACAATGTCTATTTTGCTCCTGATAGCGGATTCATAGTTGTCTGCGGGGCTAGCAGAACTGACGCTGCGCCGCGACGAGAAAGATCTACTCTCCTCTTTCTAATTTGCATGGTGCGAGTAAGATAAGAGCAGCAACTTGTGCTAGACGCACTGACGAACCGTCATAGTTCTATCGCGCCACAACATGTCATGGCGATAGAACTATGTCGGTTGCATACATTCATTGCGGTTATATTCACATTCATCTGATGCGTTCTGACGTGATGGCTCCTGTTGTGTCAGGCGTAAAAGCGCATCAGATAGTATCACGTCAGATAAGTATGAATCCGGTTCTAAGGACATTATAGGAGCATTATATTACAAAGTTGGTACGGGCCAAAACAACGTCGGCAGCGATGTATTCAAAAACCTAATGTTCCCCCGGCAGCTGGGTGGTCACGTAACGTATTGTACGCGCGTAGATCTAAATGTCGCTTTGTATGGGAGAATGACAGATGAGTTGTCCTAACGTGCGTTCGAAACGTTAGGTGATCACCACTGGGAAGGACGTTTTTAGGTCTTCAGTCTGATTATGACCCATTAGTACAGTGTAATTGATGAGGCTGGTGAATGATGTTTTCTTGTATTGCTTTTCTATCGACGAGGCGAAGCGGGAAATGTGTAATTCGGCGGCGTTCTAATATCGCCGATTGTATAAATATTCTCGTCTCGTCTCGCCGTTCGTAAACCACGGTTAGTCCCTGTGTGTTTGAGGATAACACTTGATTAGTTTTCGTTTATAGTTAGCCGTCTTTCTTTTACACGGGCATGATACTTGCCAAGTTTTGATCCAAATGGAGTGCTATCCTTGAAAATTTGATATTTGTTCAGAAATGACATTTTAGTTCTTGCCTATAGAAAGTTTCTGTAGTACGTTGAAATTAGATTAAAAATTGTTCTTATTTGTTCTGTGAAACGGACTACATTACACTTTTCATAGAGCAATATGAATTTCTATAAATAAAAACGATGACCACAAACTTGACTACGTTTGTCTTGATTATAGATTTGAATTTAGAATATTTTCAATATAAGGAACGCAAACGGAGTCGAGAAAAAAATATGGTCCATAACACACTGACTGATAAGATTTCTGTTTTGCTATTGATACAGCTACTTATTTTATTATTTTGATACTGATCTTGTGAAGCCTATTTCAATGAATTCGTACATAATGTATGGAACAATAAAAATTTACGGACTGTGAAAGGAATGTTTGAACACAATGTTATTTTTTAATTTTAGTAGCAGTAGCTTCAATTGGAGCTGATTGTGAATAATGAAGGATTTTAGAAGGAATAATATTGTAAAGAGTAAACTCTGTCAACGTATACCAAAAAAGCTTTCTTCTTACTTAGACACAAATTACTCTTAGCGTTTCGTGCCTACTAAACTTATGAAACAGTTTATGTAAAATAGGTACATAAAGAAAAAAACTGTTAAATCGTTGGTTAAAAAGTTTCCGTTATTTTCTACATTGATTTAACTTTATTCATGGTAATCATCTTGAGTCTTATGTATCTTGATTTGCTATGTGTAATACTAGTACAAATAAATGTAACAATGAAATAACTGTTGTGCTCAGAATTTAATAACTAAAATATAAACTGCCAAGTAGTATAATGTATCATCTAATATTAATCCAGTTGCAGATAAATATGGCGTCAAACTAACAAATTACTGCACGGGATTAACTACCATAGTAAATTAGCGTTTAGTGCCTTTTTCACAGATTTCACTATTGTATAACTTTTATTCATTTGATTATGATTGTCAAAATGTGACGAAGCTACTTAGGCTTTATGAAGCATAACAATATTTGAATGGTAAATTATCGTCCAACACATTAAAAAAATAATGACTTAAAAAAATACACAAGTAGGGTAGCGCTTTGGGGTACGAGTCACAGAATCGACAGTTATGGCGCGTGTCAACAGCTGTTTTGGTGTCCCACAATGCCTGGTCGATGGAACCCCTGGTCAGGGGTCCGTACAGGGTTAGAGACCCTGCCCAAGCCACAGCGACGGAACCCCGTCATGTGGGCTAGTCGCTCATTCAATGCTTGGGATTGTCACCATGAATTTGAACTGACACCATTTTTACATTGCTGCGTTTTTATAGACACTTGCTGATTCTATTGAATTTCTTGGTCTATGGTTACTTTTTGTGAGCTGGGAGAGGTCATTTAAGTAACCTAGAGACTGGGATATTTTCCAGAATAGCATCGCCTTTTCTTTCTGCTGTGGCTCTGTTCGGGTGGGGCTTAGGTTGTCATGCTGAGGTTTTCTCAATTGTATATAATGATGTTTGAATAAATTCAATTTAAGCCTTTATTTTTCATTTTATTCTCTCTCATGGTTCCATTCGTAACTTAACCTATCGGAACCTGGACAGTTTTAGACTTCAGTACTAATGCGAAATCAATTGATTACTACATATGACATCACATGATGGCGCTAGGCGCTAGATGGGGAGGTAAATGCAATAATACCTATTTCCGTCCGAGATGTTAGCCCGTTGACCGGCTTTGGTCTCTGACAAGAAATGACATTCAAACACGTACATCATCATTTATCATCAATAACTGATGATCAATCAGATGGTTCCATGATTAATTATTCATCATCAACATGTTTATAGATAGTGAGTTTTCCGTTTTTTTCTTTATGACGTTGACATAAGATTGAATTTAATCTGGCCTGTGGAAAAGGTTCATACACTATTGCTTGACTAGAAGAAGCGGCCTTTAGACCTTGCTTAAGAGGAAACACAACGGCCGTTTTTCGATAGAAACGTAGTCCCCTGTTTTCTCCCTGGATAAGGGCAGTAGAGCAATTTTTTTTCCCATAAATCTATGGCCATGATTGACATGGTCCTATGTTTTCCTTTTTTTCATAAATTTATTCTTAAAAGAGATATTAACCTAAAAAAATGCCAGATTTTCCGCTGTGTTCAAACATCCAGAAAACAATTTTGACTAGATTATTTAAAAAAAGGAAAACATAGGAACACGGCCAAAGCCTTTCTTTGATTTTTAATAAAAAAAAATAGTTAAATAGGTCAAGTTTTGGAGAAGAAATCAGGGGACTACGAAACGTTGATTTTATGTAATATTAATAGGTATCTTCGGTTCAAGCTGCAGTTGTCTCTATCGCGCTCTGCGGCGGGAGGCTTGTGGTTGGCGCGACAGCAATACATGTTACAAATACCTATTTCTCAATTATCTTGACCTTAGTGTTTCCTCTTAAATGCAGTGCATACTGGGGGAGGGGAGATAAACCATCTCGCTTTAATCAGTGAGTGTGAGTGCAGTTAGTGCACTGCATTTAGTAATGTTTATAGACCGTAGGCCCACTCCCAATACACCTACGTCACATGACAACGTGATAAAATGCATGGCAGCAGGTCAAGAAAGTTGTGCTGCAAGAAGGTTTGAAAACCCTTCACTTCCGGTCAAAATTTTTATGGGCAGGTATATTTACGTCATGTGACCACAGTACGAGACATTTTACCAAAGACAGTTTACATAGACAGTAAAACAAAATTTTCTCGACTGCAATGTCAATGTGTTGAGAAAATTTACGTCAAATGCATCGCGAAGCAATATTCAATTCAAAGAGCAACAAATTCTGTAAAATCTCTTAACACTTAGCTGTAAAATAAATATAGAGAATATAATTAATTTATTATTATCGAACAAAAAACCTCGAGTATTGTTATAAATGTCATTTGCTTAAATCTGTGAGTGAATAATTACTTACTCTGCATATGCAGAAGTATCGACAAGAGAACAGAACGGTCTACCGCGAACAATTCTACGAGTTAGGAATAATTTGTACGTGCGATTGCCAGCGGGTGTTGGTGGTTGGTGTGGTTGGCTAAAAAGGTGAGCCGCTCTTCTGTTAAGATAAGATAAGATAAGATAAATCATTATCTACATATATAAAAGAAGACTGCCTGACTGATTCAACATCGCACAGCCGAAACTACTGGGACTAGAAACTTGAATTTACACCAGGACTTCCTTTTATGACGTAGGCAAGGGATACGACGGGATTTTTGGAAATTCCATCCCTAAGGGTGTTAAATAGGGGTGCAATGTTTGTATGTGGGAAACATTCTTTTTTGAACTAGAGACTTGAAACTTTGTAGAAAGATTACTTATTAAATAACACAAAAAGTACTTTCAGCGTTTTAGAAAATTCCACCCCTAAGGGGGTTAAATAGGGGTGCAATGTTTGTATGGGGGAAACTTTTTTTTTGAACTAGATACTTGAAAAGTTGTAAAAAGATTACTTATTAAAAAAACACGAAAAGTACTTTCAGCGTTTCAGAAAATTCCACCCCTAAGGGGGTTAAAATAGGGGTGCAAAAGTTGTATGAGGGAAACTTTTTCGTTTGAGCTAGAAACTTGAAACTTTGTAGCCATATTACTTATTTGAATACAAAAAAGAATATATGCAAACCAAGAAAATGTTATAGTAAGAGATTTTTAACTTCAGACTACAAAACTGATTTCTGAGTTTTTTGAAATTCATTCCCTATAGTGGTTAAAGGGGGTTCAAAGTTTCTATGGAGAGCAAAACATTTTTAAAGTAAGGGATTTGTAACTTCTGTTTTAGACTGTTTTAAATAGATTCCAAAAAGGGGGACACATTCATCCCCTAAATGGGCTAAAAGGAGTTGGATGTTTGTACGGGGAACAAGACAATTTTAAAGTAAGGGATCTGTAACTTCGGTTAAAAACTAGGAAACTAATTATAGCGTTTCTTAAAATTCATCCTCTACGGAGGTTAAAAAGGGTTGAAAGTATGTTTAGGTCATACATAATCCGACTGCTAGCAGAAAAGTAGGTTAGGTTAAGTTAGAACCACGACTCCTACAGAACCAAACAGCTACCTACCAGAAATGTAGGTTAGGTTAGGTTAGAACTGGGATGCTCCCCCAACCGAAAGGTAGGTAAGTAGTAGTAGTAAGTAGGTGCGGATTATTTTGTTAATTTTACTTTTTTTTTGGTGAATCACAATAATATTATTCTCTAACACCGTTAAATGGGGACGGCGGATGGAGATGGCAAGTTCTACATCTTTTAGCATTAGATTACGTTTGCTTTCGAAACTATTTTCAGTAAAGTAGCTTTCTTTAATACATTATGAAAAATATACAATTTAAGTTGAAACGTCTGTTGATGATTTTTAAGATATTTATATGTGAAAAAACAGAGTTTTCAATTTAAACTAATGAACTCATCGCACTGTTACCTTTTACGCTTAATCCCTGAACGGATTTAGATGAAATTTTCCGTACAGATAATTTGAGACCCTAATTTGAGGATATAGGATAGTTTTATCTCGGAAATCATCCCTTAAGATGGTGGAACTTTGTTTGGGTCGGCGATAATTAAGGTTCCGCCTACAATCATTTAATAGCAATCATTTTTCTAAGACGGTAACAAGTTCTACGCGAACGAAGTCGCGGGCAACAGCTAGTTTGCTATAAATATGGTACAATATGGTGGTGACTTGTTGCCAAATTATTACTTTTAGAAAATATACAAGGGAGGTACCTATAAGTTACGGTAGCTTAGTGGATGCTATGGTAGCCTAGTGGTTCAGGCATGCGGCTGGCAAGCGGCGGTCGTGGGTTCGAATCCCGGCTCGTACAAACGCCAACACAGTTAACTGACCACCTGTATTTATATCGAATCTTATTACAATGCATATAAAGTGCTGAGTTCGCTGTGTTGTCGCTAGTACCAATGAGTTTTTCGGAACGGAATATTTACCGTTAGCTTTCCGGTGAATGAAAACATCGTGAGAAAACCGTTCTAATCCCAATAAGGTCTTGTTTTCCCTCTGAGTTGGAAGGTCAGATGGCAGTCGCTTTCGTAAACCTATGCCTACGGCAAATCTTGGGATTAGGTGTCAAAGCAGACCCCGGGCTCATTTAGGGCACAACCGGGAACGACGGTACGGACCGGACGTCATCTAACACGTTCCATCGTCGCCGCATAGTTTTATGGCCCATCTAGTTTTTACACTGCCTCCCTGACACCGCGATGAGTAGTAACTAAGCGTAGTTGAGGTCTAGTTTCGTGACGGGTGACCGACGGGGTGAGCCGCTTTAGCGCGTAGCGAATAACAGCCCGGAGCTGTGCAAGGTCGGGAGGCGGTGAGTGAGGAAATCCACCAATAGCGTACGTGGCTGGACGCGGTCCATTTTGTCCTCGTTCATCGCCTCGCGATCTCCCACGGCTCTGATGTATACTCATCCTTCCAGGCTCGGATTCGGCTTGCATCTGGAATTCTTGCCTCTCTTCCCTGCCAACCCTAATAATTAATTAATTTATTTATCGTATGGCAATTACAATTAAAATACACTGTTTTATAATCTAAAATTACATTCTGCCAGGTAGTTGGCAGCTGCACTCGTTTTTTTTTTTAATCTTCTGCTGGACCATCATATTTGGTTAGTGGACACTCCAAGACGATATGCCGTACAGTTTGCTTTGGGCATCCGCAACAGCAGCACCCTAATAATGGAAATCCTATATAGAGGAACAATTGTTGTTACTTATTAGTTATTAGTTTATCGTTTTCGGGGCATATTCCGCAAGTCGACATCCATCCTGCCTACTTTACGACCTATGGTTAGATAGAATAGTGTCCGTCAACAATATACAATAAAAAGTATAATTACAAATTATCGCTAGAATAATTATTTACCATTATATGATGTTACAATTCTTAAGAGTATTCTCTTAGTTAAGGTATATGTGTATCATATTGGTGGGAGAATTTACGTAAGTATGTGCTACCGCAAATAAGAGCGTTTCAGAATGGAGCCGCGGAACAATGATATAATTGGCATGCATTGCATTAGAATAGGTATAAAAGTATATCATGGTCTGAAGAACTTGTTTGTGATCTGTCATAGCTGAGATGTTTACCAGTGATGCTGATAACAGCTGACTTCGGTCAACACTTCTAAATCTCTGTAGCAGTTTCTAGGTCGAATGTCTTGAATGACCTGTCTAGATGTTAATTTGAGTAATTTAGACTTTAAAATATTTGAATAAGATCTCATTTCGACGGAGAACTTTATAAATATTCATAAAGGTTGCGTGTACGTAGTAGAATATCAACTGTCTCACTCGTGTTACCATTGAAAAACATCACCTTGTGCTTATCATCATCATTTTTGTAGACTTAAGTAATTGTTAAGTCTACTATTTATATGGTTTCGAGGACAAGACCATAAGGAACGATAAATTTAGACACTTTTTGTTTCGTGGATAAAGACCTGCGAGGGTTATTTTTGGGGAAATTTGATTAGGTATGTGTTATTTCTATTACCCTCAGCTGCCGTCTGCGTTGCGTCTGGGATTTCGGGAGGCACGCAGAGCACTCCTCGCGACTTACTTTTACACGTTCGTTCCGAGGTCTTATCGCTGTCTACGCAAGGGTAGCTAGGAGAAATCCCCCCCTGCCTACCCCTTTGGGAATAAAGGTGTGAATCTATGTACATTACTGGGTTATGTGGTATATTTAAACCCAATAAAAACTCCCCGGTTGGGCATCCATGCGTAGACCTTCAGGATCTCAAAATGAACGCACTGGAGTCCTCCAAGCACCTACGCGTACGAGAAAGCCTTCGATTCGATCGAAACTTGGGCTGTACTACAGTCTCTCCAGCGGTGACTACCGCTATATCGAAGTACTGAAGTGTTTGTACGAAAACGCCCCTATGCCAGCCCGATTCAGGACCGGAACTCAAACCTATCGCTGCAGCGGGGAATCAGGTAAAGAGATGTTATTTCTCCAAAACTGTTCACCGTTGCAATGGAGGACGCAAGGTTAGCTGGAAGAGATCCCTTATAGGAATAAGTTCGCCTTTGTACTTTGATCTATTGTGTGACATGTATATTCTTTAACCTGTTATTGTGTACAATAAAGTGCTTACATACATATATAAGACGCTAGGCATCAACATCAACGGCGAGTAAATCACCCACCTTCAGTTTGCTGACGATTTAGTAGTCTTGGCTGATACCATGGAGGACTAAGTACGATGCTCGATGACCGCAGTAAAGCCTCCGAGCGAGTTGGTCTAAGGATGAACATAAGACGAAGATCATGTGTGTTGCCAGTGTTGACACATGGCACTGAAACGTGGTCGCTTACTATGGGCGTCATAAGAAGGCTCAGTCATCCAAAGGGCAATCGAGAGGGCTATGTTGAGAGTATCTCTGCGTGATCGCATCAGAAATGAGGGTACCCGCTTCAGAACTAAGGTAACCGATATAGCCCTCCGAATCATTAAACTCAGGTGGCAGTTGGGCGGGGCACATTGCACGTAGAACCGATGGCCGTTGGGGCGGAAAGGTTCTCGAGTGGCGACCACGTACCGGAAGGCGCGGCGTGGGTAGGCCCCCCACAAGGTGGACAGATGACCTGGTAAAGGTCGCCTTTTACGATAGGCGGAGGAGACCGTACCTATAGCTATAGTCGATCAGAGGAGTAATCACGTAATTTTTCGAACGCGCGTTAGAACAATTTAAATGTAATTTTTCCATATAAAAAGTGACATTTAGATCTACCTGACACGCGTACAAACGACAAAACTGTTAACTGACCATCCTGTGTTTATATAGAACCTTATTACAATGCACTTAAGGTGCACCGATGGTCAGTTAGCTGTACAATACTTTACGTGATCAACCTGCTGGACTACATGGCTGGAAAATAGATAGGACTGGTGTTGTGGCCAAGATGAACATTGGTGACCCATAAAAAAAAATGTTGTTTATTTAGGTAATAACCCATTTTCAAAAATTTACAAAATGAACAAAATTAAAATACAATTAAACGTTAAAATTAAAAGTTACTCGTAATCGAACTGAACCGAAATGTCGGGGGCACTATCTTAACAATACTGTTTGTCGATTCGCTCACCCTCTTGACAAAGGACCAGTACCTTTTACGCATAATTGCGTAAAAGTCGTCCACTGTTCACGGCGAACATCCCAGACGCGCTACACCGCCACGGCAGAACGCCTGGCAAAAAGCTCCGAACAGAGTATTTTTTACTTGGTCAGAGCAGTGAGCGAACCGACGTGCCAATATATTGCTTCGCATAGCAATGGCCCGCCGCTGGCTCTCAAGATCGTCGTCGTCTTTTAGTTTGTCTGTCAGTATATGTCCAAGATACCTAAGACTATTTACATTTTTTTACTCGGTCCCGTTCAGTCTAACGGGCGGCACAACTTCAGGTCCCTTGCCGTACTTAAATACCAATTATCTCGGACTTTTTCACATTATACTTAAGTCCGTGTAGTGCAGCATACCGCTCGCATATGGATATCAGCATCCTCAGTCCCGTGATAGAAGGGCTCAGCAGAACCATGTCGTCAGCGAGGCTAAGATTATTGGCGCATACGCCTGCTACGTGACACCCGACTGCGGCCCTGCTGAGCTCCACTATCAGTTAATTCATGTACAGATTAAACAGTAGTGGCGATGTCAGCCCACCCTTTCTAACCCCACAATTCAATTTATATGGGTCCGAATTGCTACTTCCCCATTTAACGCTATTCATTTGGTTCCCGTACCAGAATCCCAGCAGACCGGCTACTTTTCTCGGCACACCGGCTTTTGATACCTTTTCCCATAGTAAACTATAGTCAATGGTATCAAAAGCGCGGCTAAGATCTTGGAAGCAAGCGTAGTTTTTCTTAAGATATCGGTTTACGGTGTTTTTAAGACAAAAAATAGCCATATCTGTCGACAGACCTGGACGAAACCCAAACCCAAACATAATGCCATAATGTCTGCACATCGGGGTTCTGAAATACAGATGTGAAAAATGTGGACCCAGGAAATTAGAAGTTAGGTAGAGGTAGCTCGTGGCGAGTACGATTATAGATGTCATTAGTTTATACTTTGCAATACACCTGACATTATGCAGAGGAATGGCTGCAGCAAGTCAAAAACGACTTTAGTCATTATGTGAACTCGAATTTCGACCAGAGTTATTGAACACATATGGCGCTGTCAATCGACGAATTACTCGGCACTTTTTAAAGATCCCATTATTTTAATTTTGTATAAAGCAGTAACGCTGCTGTTTATTCATTTAGGTAATTAAAATTTATTCCATTATTTTTGCAGATACTTAGGTATCAGCCCAAAAAATTAGCAGATAATATAACTATGAAATTACTAGCTGTTGCCCGCGACTTCGTCCGCGTAGAACTTGTTACCGTCTTAGAAAAATGATTGCTATTAAATGATTGTAGGCGGAACTTTAATTATCGCTGCCCTTAACAAAGTTCTACCATCTTAAGGGATGATTTCCGAGATAAAAACTATCCTATATCCTCAAATTAGGGTCTCAAATTATCTGTACGAAAAATTTCATCTAAATCTGTTCAGGGATTAAGCGTAAAAGGTGCGATGAGTGAGTTCATTAGTTTAAATTGAAAACTGTTTTTACACATATACGTATAAATATCTTAAAAATCATCAACAGACGTTTCAGCTTAAATTGTATATTTTTCATAATGTATTAAAGAAAGCTACATTACTGAAAATATTTTTGAAAGCAAACGTAATCTAATGCTAAAAGACGTAGAACTTTCCATCTGCATCCGCCGTCCCCATTTAACGGTGTTATAGAATAATATTATTCTCATTAACCAAAATTTTTTTTTAATTAACAAAATAATCCGCACCTACTTACTACTACTACTTACCTACCTTTCGGTTCTGGGAGCATCCCAGTTCTAACCTAACCTAACCTACATTTCTGGTAGCTGTTCGGTTCTGTAAGGGTCGTGGTTCTAACTTAACCTAACCTACTTTTCTGCTAGAAGTCAGATTATGTATGACCTATACATACTTCCAACCCTTTTTAACCTCCGTAGAGGATGAATTTTAAGAAACGCTGTAATTAGTTTCCTAGTTTTTAACCGAAGTTACAGATCCCTTACTTTAAAATTGTCTTGTTCCCCGTACAAACATCCAACTCGTTTTAGCCCATTTAGGAGATGAATGTGTCCCCCTTCTGGAATCAATTTAAAACAGTCTAAAATAGAAGTTACAAATCCCTTACTTTAAAAATGTTTTGCTCTAAATACAAACTTTGAACCCCCTTTAATCCCTATACTTAGTGAATTAATTTCAAAAAACTCTGAAATCAGTTTTGTAGTCTTTTAACATACAGGCTAAGACCGAAGTTAAAAATATCTTACTATAACATTTTCATAGTTTCCATATAATAGACCTTTAATCCCGTTTTAACCCCTTAGGGGTGGAATTTTTCCAAAACGCTGAAAGAACTTCTATTTATTCCGATAAGAAATCTTTATACAACGCTTTAAGTCTCTAAAATTAGTGTTTCTTATCCAAAGCTTGGACCCTTTTTAACCCTCTTAGGGGTAGATTTTTTCTAAAACGCTGGAAGTAATTGATTATATTATAATAAGTAATCTTTCTACAAAGTTTCTAATCTCTAGCTCAAAAAAGTGTTTCCCATACAAACCTTGCAACTCTTTTTAACCCCCTTGCGGGTGGATGTTTCCAAAAAGATTAAAGTTCTTTTTTGTATTCAAATACGTAATCTGGCTACAAAGTTTCAAGTAGCTCAAACGGAAAAGTTTCCCTCATACAACTTTTGCACCCCTATTTTAACCCCCTTAGGGGTGGAATTTTCTAAAACACTAATATAATTTTTTTTGGATTCATATAAGTAATCTTTCTACAAAGTTTCAAGTTTGTAGCTGAAAAAATAAAGTTCCCTCCATACAAACGTTGCACCCCTATTTAACCCCTTTAAGGGTGGAATTTTCTAAAACGCAGAAAATACTGTTTTGTATTCTAATAAGTAATCTTTCTACAAAGTTTCAAGTCTAGTTCAAAAAAATATGTTTCCCCCATACAAACATTGCACCCCTATTTAACCCCCTTAAGGGTGGAATTTTCTAAAACGCTGAAAGTACTTTTTGTGTTTTTTAATAAGTAATCTTTCTACAGTTTCAAGTTTCTAGTTGAAAAAATAAAGTTCCCTTCATACAAACTTTGCACCCCTATTTAACCCCCTTAGGGGTGGAATTTTCTGAAACGCTGAAAGACATTTTCGTGTTTTTTAATAAGTAATCTTTCTACAGTTTCAAGTCTCTAGCTTAAAAAATACAGTTCCCTCCATACAAAACTTGCACCCCTTTTAACCCCCTTAGGGGTGAAAATTGCTGAAACGCAGAAATTACTTTTTTGTATTCTAATAAGTAATTCTTTTAGATAGTTTCAAGTCTTTAATTCTAAAAATAATGTTTTCCCCATACAAACATTGCACCCCTTTTTAACCTCCTTAGGGGTGATATTTTTTAAAACGCAGATATAACTTTTTTGTGTTTTAATAAGTAATCTTTCTAGAAAGTTTCAAGTCTCTAGCTCAAAAAAAAAGTTTCCCCCATACAAACTTTGTACCCCTATTTAACAACCATAGGGGTGGAATTTCCAAAAATCCCGTCTTATCCCTTGCCTACGTCATAAAAGGAAGTCCTGGTGTAGTCCCAGTAGTTTCGGCTGTGCGATGATGAATCAGTCAGGAAGTCTTCTTTTATATATATAGACTAGCTTCCGCTCGCGACTTCGTCCGCTTGGACCCGGGATAAAAACTATCCTATATTTTAATCCAGGCTATAAACTATCTTCGTGAAAAATTTCATTCAAATCGGTTCAGCCGTTTAAGCGTGATTGAGTAACAAACATCCAAACATACAAACACCCAAACATCTAAACTTTCGCATTTATAATATTAGTAGGAAGTAGGATGAATGGAGTTTACTTTAATATTACAATGCATCATTCTCCTATTAGCATCTGTCATCCATTGACGTAGGTGTGTATCAAAACTACGAGTATATGCTGCTTATTTCCTGAAGTTCGTATTTTATGAAATTTCCATCAGCGAAAGCTTCCTTACCGTTAACGAAATATAGTTGAATCTCGAGAATCAAAGTAAGGGAAGATGTGAGCTCACTAAAGTTACCAAGTTAAGCAGCGTTACATGGACGCAGACGAGCAGATAAGACAGTGTTAATCTGTTTGTTCGGTTTTAATAGATTCAGATTTATACTCCTAACAATCTGGGTTATTTTCAAGGCTTACCGCGGCATTAGCCAATGTCAGTACCACTTCATCAGTAACTATACGTGTGCCCCGCCCCATATCTACCCATAGTTACCTAGTTCTTAGGAATATCGGCGTCAGTCAAGTCATTAGGAATAGGAAATATAGTAGTGCGCTTCGGGTGTACTATTATCTATTCTGTGCTTCGGAATGAAGAAGAAGAATTAGGAATTGTAATTTTTTCTATTTTTTTTAAACATTGAAAAGCATTGATAATGTTAGTAGTTTATTTTCTTATTAATTATGTATAATATAGAATCAACAAAAGATATACTTATTGACTTGTTAAAGGGCCCTTGCCGCCGATTGCAGAATAAATATTTTGATTTTGATGCATTTATACTAACAATTGTATTGGTACTGTAGGTTCAAACCTGCTTGCTTTTCTTACCCATTTAACAAAAGAAAGCATTAAGTTTTTGCATTTAAGTTCATACTTACGCCAAGAAAAAAATATACCGACTGTTCAAGGGTCCATTTATTAGAGTAATTTGATTCGCGAGGCTGTCTTTTCTTCAAAATAAATATTAATATTTCGTGATCGACAAAATAATCTATATAATTATTGAAAGTGGTTACAAAATTTCACGAGAATCGTTTAAGACCTACGACCCATAGAGGAGAACAGCCGGACAGACAGACATCCGGACATACGAAATAATTTAGGCCCAAGGAGAAACGGAAAACTTCGTTCGCTTCGCTCGCTCGTTCAACTAAGGAAAATAGTGTTTCAAAATCTTCCGAACAGATGTTGTTAATTTTATACCATACCTACGTAGGTGGAGTACTCCATTTTATAAAAATAACCCATAAAAAAAACCCAACTGCTTTTTTCAAATTGTATAGCCGATGTCACTCCCACGATTAAGAGGAATCCAACGAGACCTCATATGTCGAAATCCGTCAAACGGTTTTAGGCTGCAGGGCGTGCCAAAGAATAAGGTCACATATAGGGTTTGCAATCCGGATATCCGGATATCCGAAATATCTGGATATCCGCCAAATTTCAGATCCGGATCTGACAGGCTCCTGGATCCGGATTTTTCGGATATTACGGATCCTTAAAATACAACCATGAAAACCGAAAATACCGCTACAAAATGAAGTTTGTATCGAGTCCACGCTAAAAACGGAATGATATAATGTAGATCATTCTCAATCTCTGTTTTTATTCTCCACTTCTTCATCCCAGACCAGATTATTTTTGTTTTTAATATATTAGTCACAACATTGCGGAATTTGATGTCGAAAGTTGGCGTTGGTTTAAATGCACTAATCCACCAATATTACTTAGACTATACGAGTAGGTACCTACCTACTTACTAAAGAGTTAGTTTAGATACATCTAAACTAACTCGAACGAATCGAACCAATTGAATCATGACCCACCATAGAACCTTGTTACAATTAACGATTATACGTACGATCATATGACGTTGATATGTCAGTTAATTGTAACAAGGTTCCATGGTGGGTCAGGATTCAATTTTGTCGATAGTACCTAAAGAAATATTTAAGAAGTATATTTGACACATTGTAGTATTTGATTTAACACAGGAAGTAAAAAGTAAATGCAGCAACAATATATGTTTTGTAATTGTAATAAATTTTTAGTATTATGGTCTTGACTTATAATATGATCATGTTAAAATAAGAATTGTGCGCTATATACAGGGTGTACCAAAAATGGGGTGTGAACCGATCAAGTATCGTGTTCTGATAAGAAAAAAGAAAAAAAAAATTGACGAGATTTTTTTTAACCTTAGTATGGAGCGTTGGCCGACTGGGGCGACAAGCTCCATAGAAAAGTAAAAAAAAACCGCGTTTTTTCTGTTTTTTCTTTTCAGAACACAGTACCTGTTAAGCCCTTGATCGGTTCATACCCCATTTTTGTTACACCTTGTATAGTTCACCGTTTTTGCCATATCTAGATCTTTCTAGACATACCTAGTCTTATTAGCCTAATGGAATGTCCCTTGCTAAACAAACACCTCTTCCCTTGATTTTCACGACTTCCGTGTTGGCTCTTCTTCCAATCGATTACTGAGTAAGGCGTCAGATTCATCATGTCAATTTCTTTTACAACCCTATCGAATTAACTGTATACAGGGAGCTCATTGAAATGTATGTAGGAACACCAGGTACGGAGTTAACGCGACCTGGTTGTAGTTATTCAAGTGACAGCTTTCAGTGACTGAACCAACTTTGCTAGTTAGTTTGTAGTCGTAAGTTAAAAGTTGAAACATAATAAAGTTTTATACCCCTTATGACCTCGGGAATGCGTATCTATTTAAAATCTTTCGGGTAAATAAATACGGTGGTATAGCCGTTTTTAGTTTTTTCTTTGTTTGGCCTTACAATTCCTACTTTATACCAAAAAAACTTTGTGGATCCGTTTTATCCGAAAAATCCGGATATCCGGATCCGTTCTATTTAAATATCCGAAATATCCGGATCCGAAATATTGGCGGATCTTGCAAACCCTAGTCACATACATACATACGCTCGAAAAACATAACCCTCCTCTCCTTCCGCAGTCGGGTAAAAAGGCCAATTAAATACTAAGGAAAATGGTAAGAGAAAATCTTCCGCGCACATGTCTTTAATTAGTTGACTGAAGATAACAGTTCGCAGTAACCGGTGTCGTCGTAAACCTCATTTACGTGTATGGAAATTTTCATTGGTAAATATTAAGGTGGTTCGACGACCACGTTTTTTGACACTCGCAGGCTACCGGCGGGATATTTTAAGAAAGTTATGTAACACACTTTCATAAATTGGCATTCCATTTGCGCGAAATTCCCCCTTTCCTAGAATAAACTTACTTATAACGTATAAACTTGAGAAATTAGTTTGTCACGAGATACTTTGGGAAAACGATTATTTAGTTAGCCTGCGAATGTCAAAAGACGTTGTGTATGGTCGTCGAACCACCTTAAGTAGGTACAGGTTACGTATTACTGATTATCGTGATTTTCCGTCTATGCCAAGTCTCAAATGACCTCGTTTTCCATTAGCGAGGAGAGAAATTCCACACGATTGGCTATGACGAGTGTCGAGTTTTATTGCCGTTTGCCGGTGGGAAACCACCATAACAGTGGCAACTCTATAGACATAGTTCTAACTATACACATATAAGTATTTATAATTATATGTACAGTCAGACAGAGGCGTCTCTAGCCCGTAGTGTCATGGCGCCCGGCGAGTTGCGCTCGGCGCCCCCTAGGACCACAGCCACAGTATAGAAGAATAATAATACAGTAGTTAATCAGAGGCCGTTTAGGAGCGTTCGTTACCTACTTTCGCTCGATGCGCAGGGCTGTGACACGTATGCAAAGTATTTCTGTTACAGTTTAATAGACAATATTGTATACCACAAAGTAATAATATTATAGATTAAACACCCGCAAACGAAACGAGTGGAGCGCGCGAGTAACTAATCTCACACTTCCTTTCGCTTCCCACGGCGGAATTTCACTCTCCTTTTCCTCGGAAAAAAATAATAAAAAATTCCTGGAAAATTTGAAAAAAAACAGAAAAAAAACAAGACAACCGCGGTGCGCTCGCGCACCGCGCCGCA
The DNA here is from genome assembly GCA_947049275.1 of Epinotia bilunana. Lineage (NCBI taxonomy): Eukaryota > Metazoa > Arthropoda > Insecta > Lepidoptera > Tortricidae > Epinotia > Epinotia bilunana. Next base: position 16,140,861 of record OX346266.1, on the reverse strand, counting down.
GGCAAAATACTACTTTTAGTATACTATAAATCTGCAATACGACTCATTTCTTACTGACATGGTTGTTCTCCGGGATCGAGTGTTAATACAACCTCCCGATGTATGGAACTAATGTAGGGTCTACCCGTGTGACCCCTAGAAAAATCTCACATTTCGGGATTTGCTTCAGATGTGTTTTTAGTTTCCCACTTCATCGAATATTTTAATACCACTATACTATGCCTAAAATATTTCCTATAGTAAGTATAATAGTTGCTAAACTGCACTCGGTTGGTAGGTGCTTAGTTACAAGCCTATTCGGCTCCTTTTGATATCGTGGCACTGGCGGCTCGCTGTCTTCATTCCTACGAGGCGACTTCCTTTGACGTGGCGAGTGAGAGCGAGCGAACACGGCAACGGCGCGGCCCCGATTGAAGCATTCTCCATCATTCCCGAAGGCTATGTGTGTGTGCGTACCGAACACGCGCGCATGTGTGCAGCCGTGCGATGTACCTTTGTTCGAAGTTTATCTACTGTTCCTATACTGTGCCACAGCGCCCGTGTGCAACGCACTCCCTGCACCATAGGTAAAACCCCAGTGTACAGTCAGAGAGAAAAACGTGCCCCTTAGGGAGGTTGAATAGAAGCGTGAATGCGAGGGGTGTCTCTGGGGGGCGCTGACTTGACATAATCTACATATCGTATTGGTAAGGCATCTATTTATATGTATGTCAGCTTGTTATACTACATCAAAGAAGACCCGAACATTCAGTTCCTTATTTAATAGTAAAGGGCCATTTACACGGTGCAACAACTCGCATGCGAGTTTTATTACATTGCAGGGTTTGATTGAACTCATTGTATCCCGCTGACCCGCAATGTAATGAAAATCGCTTACGAGTTATTGCACCATGTACATGGCTCTTTCGGCTATTCATAGCATTAATTCATCTGGTGCTCCGAAAGCCATTTTCTAGTGATAGAAAATTTTGTTGTTAGTAGAGATGTTAAGAAAATATGAGTATGTAAAATACGAGATTTCTGGGTTTTTGTTATAGGTAACACATTTTTTTTCTGGAATTACGTTGATTAGCCTGTGTATAGGTAGTCAATCCAAACTATATTCATTAATGGACAATCATTATTATGATTAAAATATCGTACCTGCTACGTACAGTCAGCAGTAAAAGTAGCTACGCAGATTAAGTGCTCAAAATGACCTACACTACACACGACTCTAATAGATCATTTTGAGCGTGTTATATTGCGTAGCTACTTGTGCTGCTGAGTAGTTTTTACCCCACTGCCTCCGAAGGAGGGTTATATTTTTCGAAATATCGGTATTTGGCGACTCTGGCTGCTACTAACTATATGACGCGGACTGTACTTAGGGCTTGTTTATTTTTGACACCCCCCCCCGCTATCATCATCATGTTATTCCTTGAAATGGGCCCTCCCCGCCTAATAAAATGACTATCGTCATCCAATGGCCAGACCCCCCCCTATTTTGAAACGACGTAATATATGGACAGCCCCCCATGTATGTGGACAAGATTATATTTCACGGGTTACAGGTTTTTAAACGGCTTTCGACATATTAGTACATTGTGATACAAGTGAGGTATGTTGATAATTACATCAGAGGCGGAATTATCACGCGAGCCGCAGGTGAGCGTGATAAGAGAGCCGAGGATTGTAATTATCAAAGCTCACGCGTTTCATATAAAATTTGATAGGCCTGTCAAGTTATTTTCTTTACTTATTGATGTCAACAGGTTTTTACTCACATGTTGTATACATCGTCAAGAATTTCTAATGGCGTCCATTCTTTTTATCACTTTTCTAGTCACCACGACTCAACATTTTAATAATCCAACACGCATTAACAATGTTTACAAATATCTGTGAAATAACCTATAATGGTGTGCATCAATTTATTTTTGTGAAGCTTGCGCAGTGCGCGCGCCTTAGATGAAATCTCTCAACAGCCAATACAAAATAAAATAAATAATTTCGTTTTAAAATGTTATCTTTATTAAGTCATGTAAAATGTTATCAAAAGTGAATAGTTTTACTATATTAACCGTTCAATTAATTAACAAAAGGATTTAATTTGTTTAGTCGGGTAAGAAACCATTTGCCGAGAATTAAAAAAAAAGCTGTACATTCTGTACAACCCGGTTAATTTTAGAATGCACCGTGTGCATGCATACATCTTGCTGCAAGGTGCTAACGTGACTTAATCGGGATATAACCATAACACACAAGTATCGTAATGTTATTAAACACGCTTGTTTAATATCCAGGATTATGAGCCTAAAAGCGACACAATAAGAGGTACGTTACGAGCAATTGTGTTGAAAAGTACTTATCGTTGGATTCCTCATTATCTTGTGAGTGATTTCTATAATATAATATTTGAAAGAAGCACTTGGGTTTTTCGAAAAAATCTTTCGATTTCACTCGTATTTAAATTTTAAATAAGCAACAATCGCGACGTTCTGTCAACAGCAAAAGTAGATGATGATTTTAGTGCCTTGTAACTTTCACTACTTTGACGCATACCAACTGTCACAATATTGTTACGTTTAATACGACAAAATATTAAAATGACAATTTATATTTGCTTTTGACCGTACAGTCGGCATCAGAAGTAGCTAAGCAAAAGAACACGCTGAAAATGTCCTACACATATCCGTATTCCCTTGACATTAGAGTTGGTGTGTAGATCATTTTGAGCATTAGGACAGCTTAGCAACTTTAGCTGCTGAATGTAAAAGGAAATCAGTTTCACGCCTTGTAGTTTCTTTGCGTTCAGAGAATGTGGAGAAACAATGTTCCAAGCAAAGATTTACAGATTAGTTATATTTGTTAATCCACACTAGATATATTATCGCTACTTTATACTGTGGCAGAAAAGCGTATGAATACCACAACAGAAGGTAATAATAGTGCGATAGTATCTTTGGCATGCTAGATGACTTTCAAATAGGAATATGTTCTAGAGCTAATAATTGCTTAAATTAATGATGCGAGTAATAGACAATATTAATAAAAGCGTGTACTGTAAAGGGGTTACTGCTAGTTTTCAAATTATAACACGCGATTTGAAAGTGTCGCCTCAATCTGTAAGTACCAATAGGTAAGTATTTGTGCAACAAGGGAGCAAAATTGTTTTTTGCTGCGAGTGCAGATTTTGAGTGATATAGGTACTCGTTTAACCGAGTAGCCGGGTAGTAATATTGACGAATATTATTAAAAATATTGAAATACTTTATCATCCCTGTCAGTCAAAATAGCAACTTCCCGCTTTCATTGCTTTCAATCATAGATAGATACATATATTTCTACGCACCTTTATTTTTTAAATAGGTTCGGCAATGTGCAGATATGTATCGATTTAATCCTCTCATAAATATGTAAGAAGTCTTACTCCGATGACATAAGAGCAATGGGCCATATTTATGAGTAAGTTGTAAGTATGCACCCACATTTACACTTGACTTAAGCACCAAGGAAGGTACCTTGGTCCTTAATCGACTCTCAGTACCTAAAATAAAGCATTCAAAAGGTCAATATTTGATTCAAAATTCGATCAAGGTTTTTTATCCATCATTAATAAAGCCCTTCACCTTCAATCTGCCAAACTAAAGGGCATCTAATGGTTTCTAAATCTACTTAATCTCAAACGCCTGCCATACTGACCGCAATTAGCTTTGCCCCTTGTTCTTACTTTGAGTCATCCGATTTTTAACTTTGCTTCTTCCTATTTAAAGTAGAACTTTAGTGGACCTGTTTGGTTGAATCTTCGTCCGATATTGTAACATTTGAGTGTGTCAGGGCCGGAAGTATTAGTGTCGAGTGCTTAATTACTATAATGTAATAAGTAATAACGGACCAGGGTTACTTTTTCAGTTGCCTGTCTGAGGAATACAAATGTCTGTGAAAGATTACCCTAATTTTCTTTTCTTAAAACAGATATGAGCAAAAGATAGAAACAAAATATGAACAATTAATATGAACGACTTTATATTAAATATTTAATATTGATCACTATAAAGTTCTGTTCTGTTGAAAGTTTAGTTAGCGTTAGTAGTATATTAAGCTTATATAAACTTTGACATGGCATACGTTTCGTTATGACCTGTACTTTACCAAAAGAAAAATTAACATCAAGTGCCGAATTGCATATCTTGGTGTTATCCTTGTCTTGAAGACAATCCATACTCACTAATATTATGAATGCGTTTCTAAAAGTGTGTCTGTCTGTCTGTTACCTCTTCACGCTTAAACCGCTGAACCGATTGAGATGAAATTTGGTATGGAGATAGTTTGAATCCCGGGAAGGACTTAGGATAGTTTTTATCCCAGAAATCATACCCTGAGGGGGTGAAATGGGGGATGAAAGTTTGTATCGAGGTACGATATAATCGAGTTCCACGCGGACGGAGTCGCGGGCAGAAGCTAGTTGTTAATAATGCCAAAACTCGTGTTCTAAGTAAGATCAGACATTCGACTACAAAGAGATCGATAAGGCCAAAGTTACAAAAATATGTATCCAATACATGACCGTAATATTAAGGCAATAAAGTCGTGTATACATATTTTTGTAACTTTGGCCGTATCGATCTCTTTGTAGTCGACTTTACAGTTGATTAACAAAGTAGCAGTGCAGGTGGTTCGTCTTTGGAACGGCCTTCCCCCCGCGATCAGGAAAGCCCCGAGTAAATTCGTTTTTAAGAAATCTGTGCGTGATTTCTTTGCTGGCAGATCCGAGTAGACTGAAGATTACATATTTGAAATTTCGCTTGTAAGTATGCATGTATTATATATTTATTTGTGTATGTATGTATTTATTTTATTTATGTATAATGTATTTGTGTAAATATGTTGTATATAGTACTACCGTAATGTTATTATTCTTTTAAGTTGTTATTTGCACTGCCCACTATCTTTTCCGCTTTGCCTTAAGGCTCCACATTCGAAATTTTCGTGAAAATGAGTTGTTTTGTAACCGTTTTATACATTATAACGTAACATTTTTGCTGTCGGAAAAAATATATCATAATCTGCAAGATATGCGACGGGTCATAGTTTTCGTAGAAATCCATTTTAACAATAAAAATTAGAGAAAAAGAAATCTAAAGTCACCCCCATTTTTTCACTTGTAACCATTTTACTGCTCCATTTTTTATCAGAATAATATGAAATTTTATAACTTTCTTCATACAATAATGAACAAGAGCATCATTTTCTTACTTTCTTAATTTTCTTAAAAATTTATCTCGTTTTCTGAAATATTCCGCCAAAGTTCCTACGCCTCCCCGTTTTCGTCCATACGGTCAGTGCGGGATGAGACACGTTGCATGACGGACCTGTGTCAATTTGCGCTGCGCCGAAATTTTTAAATATTTGTCGAAATTGTGGACTATATTTGTTGCATAGAGTGGACAATCCGTTTTGTGATTCGTATAGTAGGTAACTAATAAATATTTGCGTATAGTTTAGTTTTTAGTGACAGATAATTTTGTTGCATAGAGTGGACAATCTATTTCGTGGTTTGTAAAGTAGTAGGTACTATAGACAAGACAGCTGACTGACCATCCGTGCACTTTATGTGCATTGTAATAAGGTTCTTGTATAAATACAGGATGGTCAGTTAACTGTGTTGGCATTTGTACCTAATTAACATTTACGTAGGTATAGTTTAGATTTTGTTTTTAGTTCAAGATGGGAAATAATAATAATAACAATAATACATACATACATACACGCCTTTATCCCTAAAAGGGGTAGGCAGATCACATGAAACCTGTGTCCAGTGCCACTGTTAGCATAAATGTGGGTATAAAAGATCGACAAAATGAGATATAGCAGTGACAGATTGCTAGCCCATCGCCCACAACACACTTCAACCCCGTTCCCTTAGTCGACTCTTACAACCCCCACGGGAAGAAAGGGGGTGGTGCTATTCTAACCCGACACCACACGGGTAATAATAATAATAATATAATATTATTAATATAATAATAATAAATTCTTTATTTCAGGCCAGTTTGCCCATAGATTGTTAGTAACATACAAACTTACGATACTAGAGTTATTAGGTCTTAGCTTAGGTCTCATAAATTTTTCAATAATTATTTTGGGTCTTTGGGGTTAAATAAGCGCAGGAGGAAAATACGTAATATCAAGAAATTTTACAAGAGAAGAAGAAAAAGAATACACAAGTAAATACCTATTCTATCAAAGTATCAAATATCTAAACAGTATCAAAATTGGGAAATCGCTAAAACCAGACATTTTATTAGTAAATATATTTACAATATCTATTGCCTACTAACAATATTGTTTTATCTGCTCGTATTAATGACTGTCAAGTGTTAATAGAATAAGTTCTAATAAAAATAGTGGGCTTGGCAAATATTGTAAGTACCTACCTATGGGTTGCATGCCAACTCCAAGTTCGATACAGAGTTATTATTTGATATGAAACAAAGTATGGTTAACGTACAACTAATCTATAAGTATATAAATATATACTCGGCGTCGGGTAAATACCCGACGCCGATTTCTGTACAGTCAGTATAATATAGTTAATATAGTATAATATAGTAATAGTCTTTGTTAAGTAATAAGTAGGAGTAAGGAATGTGTTACGATATATTTGGCTACTTTGGATGCTACTAAAATCATCATCAAATCAAGGAAGTAGACGTTAATAAATATACCGAAAATTAGTTTAAAACTTAACAACCTTACACTTACACAAAAGGTAACAGACAGACAGACACACTTTCGCATTTATAATATTAGTATGGAGTATGGATATGGAAGTATGGATAGTATGGATCATATGTCTTTCCCGCTCACGGGACAATGATGTCCGTGCGTGGAGCTCTGAGCCAACACGTAGAGGCCCTTTTGACAATTTAATGAAATGCAAGGAGTACACCAAGCGGATGCTGTCTCTGCCCGTGTCATGGGACGCACACAGAAACAGCACCCGCTGGGGTGTAAGAGTTTATTGCTAGTTGATGGAATCTAAATAAAACGGGTTATTGGTTGAAAATGATGGACTAGTAGCTGGGCTATTGGATGAAACATCGGACGCCTGCCCATTAAAACTGTTTCACATTTTATCTCTGGCAGACGGTAACTCGCTAACTGCTAGATGGGCCCCTATTAATAGCGACATTAAAAAATGGCCTAAGGGCAACAGTAGGTATGGATTATTATTATTACCTTTATATTTTTTCGCACTATCCGTCTCTCTCTTATTAGAATATTTAGTAACAGAGGTATAGTGCGAGAAAAATCTAAAGTATGTCGCGGCCGTCTAGTGCTAGGCGTGCTGAGGGCCTACCGCGAAACGAAATCGAACTTCGTGTATCTCCCTCTCTGTCGCGCTTGCTAGTTCGAGCGACAGAGTTATTCGAACGAATTTCGTTTTCACTAGCACGGCTAGCACGAGACGGCCGCGACATACTCTCGATTTTTCTCACACTATACCTCTCTTTCCTAATGTTCTAATAAGAGAGAGACCGATAGTGCGAGAAAAATCGAGTGTATGTCGCGGCCGTCTCGTGCTAGCCGTGCTGACGGAACTACACTAATCGTAAGTAAATAGTATTATAATAGTAGAGACATAATTTTTGAACTTAATCAATTATGTAATTTATGTATGACAAATATCACGTTTCAATTAAGCATGACGAATGTCACCCACCCACGTCCACCCTTGCATTGGTAACGATGCGCGATAACGCGCCTGTAACTTAATCTATGTAACGCTTAATAAACGACGGCGGGTTGTGCGACTTGCGCGGGGAGAGGGTCGAGGCTCCGCCCATACGCTCAAGGACTTTAGCGGGTATACAAGCCTTAAGGTTTGACTGGTAGAGAATGCCATTTGGCATTAAGTCCGCCGATAAGTTTTCTTTTGTGCAATAAAGTTTAAATAAATATATATATATGTTTACAGCCTTATTGCTTTGTAATAAGGCTAAACATTTAAACATAGCTAGTCATAGTCATATTCATAGTCATATCATTTATTGCATCCATAGTTGTACAGTTCTAAGACGTAAACATCACTATAAACTTTAAATAATTTCCTTAAATATAACAACGAATTATATAATCATTGGAGGTTGAATGTTATACATTTTAAAGGTATGCATTCATCTATGGTAGCTAATACTACCGAATCCCATAGTAATTGTTTTAAATTTTAGAATCAATAAAGGTCAAAATTATAAAAAAAAAACAGCGGGCTTGACTTTTACCTTGAATCTACACTGTAGAATAGGGAATGCAATGTCGCAAGCATTCAGACCGAACGGAGATCTCGCGATCTCTCAAAATCAGTCCCGCGAAGTTTCGAGATTTACGAGATCTCGCGAGATCACAAAACCAGTTCCGCGAATTTTCGAGATTTACGAGATCTCACGAGATCACAAAACCAGTCCCGCGAATTTTCGAGATTTACGAGATCTCGCGAGACTAGGCGTTTTTCACTAAAAATGTATACGGAACTAAAAACTCCATTAAATGATTAACAACATGTGATATAAAAATAGACACTGTACCTATGTATAGTGGTGTATATCCGTTTTTTCTTTTTTTAACCGACCAAAAAAAAGGAGGAGGTTCTCAATTCAGTTGTATTTTTTTTTTTTTCAATATTTGTTACCTCAGAACTCCGTCATTGATGAGCCGATTCATTTTTTTTTTTTTTGTTTGTAAGTATATGCTTCCAGGTGGGTCCCATTTTTTTGAAAATTCAATTGGATGATGGGATCCATGAGGAATTGAGGGAACTCCTCAATTATATTAGGCACGCGTGTAGTGATTTTGGTATTTTCTATTATAACTCGTGTATTTACATCCGGAAATCATAAATTGGTGGAGTGGAATTGATGATGAAGACCACAGATGACTTATGGAATTCCTCAATTATGTACTTAAAAGTACAAAAGTATATTTCAGATTCTGATAAGATTCCGTTGAAATAGCAAATAATGAAGTGCCAAGGGTGATCCTTGTGGAATTGACGGAAGTCCTCAAATATTATCGGGTCACATACAGCGATTGGGTTTTTTCCCTAATAATCAACGCATTTGTTCTCGGAAATCAGTTCATGTGGTAAATTGGAAAATAAATGTGGAAATGTTCTCATGGCTTGGCGGAGTACTAAATTGAAGTCGGTTAAAACTTTGTTTTTAAAGTAATTATTAAGAAAGAAACAAGAATACAACATAAACAAGTACAGGGTCCCGCAAAACCGTTTGCACAGTTTGACTGTGGGATCGAGCAGTCTCTACTCTCTTCTATTTATAATATTTATCTATAAGTACTATTTATCTACGTCTACAGGTACAATAATTATTTTATACGTTTGACAAGGTAACTACGCAGCTTTTTACCAAGATTAGCTTTATTGGCAATTATTCAATATATATGTATATATATTTTTTAATATTTTTATTTAATCATCAGGTTGGTATTGGTTTTTCATATAGATCTCGTACGAAAATTGTACGAGACTCAATCTCGTAAAATAAGGGAGCGAACACCGGTGTTTAACGCTGCGTAATACGCGTTGACGTGTCGTATGCGTCACGTATTCTTCATACATGCTGCGTTTTACGGTGCGTTAGCGTATTTTGAGCAGCGGTGTGGTCCCACCTTAAGGACGACATATCGAGATTGCATTCCCAACTGTAGACTAAAAGGTATCGCAAAAAATGTACAAATTAATTGTCTTTTTCGGAAACGAAACGAAACGATTCCTAATAGGTACTTACTTACGCCGAAACATGTTTCCTCAGTTCATCTTCCTCAAAGGTGAAGAACCTTGTTCCGGCCAACGAGCATGACATACGAGCACCTTAAGAATCTAGTGATTGTAATCAACTATTTTGTACCTTTTCATAGGCCTTTGAGTTACCTAACTTGTACTATAGAATTTACTCAGTTTTTATTTTTAGAGCGTTTAGGCCAGTCATATATGACCAGAAAAATCGCTAAAATCGCAAGCTAACGGCAAGTTGTGATTTTTTAATATGTTGGTAGGAGCACTACCATTACCTACCGTATATATCCAAGTTTAAAGCTGCGAGAGACCTATGTTAACTTTGCAGCACTCACTATACACCATTTGTTTCTACTGTTCTTCTTCTTCCAGTACTCACCCGATACCACTCAATTACTAGGTATCTCACTCTGAGAACTCCACTCCGAAGACTCCACTTCGATCAGTCACTTTCCAGACTCTCAAGACTGACTTGTACCGCGAACGTGGTCCCGTTACATAGGTAACCCTTTCCGAAGATTTACCTTAATTTCGATCTTCATTTCGTTACTCATTTGTTTTGAGTAGCATGGACTTGTCCCGATGAACGTGCTACGTCCTCGTTTCTCGAATATTCCAAGCCCATATGTTCACCACAGAAAACGTTCATCACAGGAATGCGCTGTGTCGAGACATAGCGCATTCCTGTGATTTCGGGCGATCTTAGGAACTCTAATGCAAGTTCAGAGCCAGTCCCTCCTCTCCTCGAGAGTCGTGTCGTCGTCGTGTCGCTTGAACATTTTTCTCGGGTGTGATGTGTCTCCATTTTCTTCCTGTCTGTAGCCGAGTGCAGCGCGTCGAGAACTTTCTTATCATAATGGCCGCTCTACACAATGGGCCATCCTGACCCATCATAGAGGACGCAACTATGCGTTAAAGGGAGTAAGACATGTTTATGTCTCGTTCTACCGCATAGCCGCGTCCTGTATGATGGGTCAAGATGGCCCATTGTGTGGAGCGGCCATAAAAGCGCTGCGTGAATTTGTCTGTCTTTCAGTCTTCTGCACCTTCGATTTTCCCAGTACTTAAAAATTAATATCCCTAGGTTATTTATCACTTTCTTTCTTAGTGATAAGACGTATTCGAGTGTCCAACCGCTTAAATAAAAAATACCATACTAGAATACGAAACGTCGAGTCAGATTGGCCTCCTCGTAATCCATTCCATTGCATTTCTCCGATCAATTTCGCATGTGCATTTTTCACGCGAGCCGATCATCGACCGTGTTGCGTGTTTGTGTGCTCAAGCGGCGCTGGCGCAAAACATTTTATGTTACAGAGAATTTAAGAAACTTGGATGTAGTATTATTAGTGGGTACTTATTGATACAAAGCTTTAAGCAGAAATAAAAAAAATAACGCGCACACTAGCGGAGCCCGACAAAGCAGACCGGGAGCCGCCGCCGCGTCCAATTTTACAAGGTTTTATTTAACTTGCAATGTGTGTACACATGTATATAACTATTATGTTTCTTCGGATGGAATCTTGCAACTCAATTTTCAAGCAGATATCTTCAATTTCAACCGATTGAGATGAAATTTTGGGTTTAAGTATAGGTAGTTTGGATGACTATATGGGAATTTAGGACTTAACAGACGCAACCCCGTTGAGTTTGGGCTCGAAGCTGATTTTCCACCGGAGGGCCGAGACGAGACGAGGCGAGGCGAGAATTGAAAAATGTATGGAAAATTTTCAATTCTCTCCTCGTGCGCGCTTGGTGGAAATTGTGAGAGCCATACAAATTTCAATTCTCGCCTCGCCTCGTGTCGGCTCGCCCCTCCGGTGGAAAATCAGCTTTTTCTCTTCTTAACGAGTAGTTCGGTATACAGAAAAGTACAGTTGGCAATAATTGTTTGTACCAAAAATCTCAGTCTTTGTCAGTATGTCAGTAAATTATTTATTTGCACTTTTATCTTAGTGCATTGGCACCTATTGAGGTACAATAAAATGCTAATGTATTTTCCACATTAAATTGATTTTGATTGAAATCTTTTGATAGGTATGTAAATAGTTGAATTACATAGTTCCAATCGACGCCAGTTTATTTAACATTTGAGGGTCTATGCGAGAAACGTAACAGTTCGGAATTAGTTTAATCTTCAGCGTAATATTACGTCACCCACGGTAGGTGCATTGCACACATCTTTGGCAATCAATACCTAAAATGGGGAATGACCACACACATATTTATTGGCTCTGGTTCTGAAACAGAATGGGGAAACCCGTTTTTGCGGGATTTTTACGTCTGTCCCTGAAAGTTGTTGGTAACCAGGTTGGAGCATACGGTATGCCTGGACGTTTGTTGATTGCTTATTAGTTTTTACGTAGGTAAGATTCTAACAAATCCAGATTTAAAAATATTCAAATGTTTTGCCTTTAATTAATTTTTTTTTAAATACTTACCATGCCCATTTGCCCAGCAGTGGGACACTCCAAGGGCTTAGAAAAAAAAACTTACTGGAATACCAGCACGCCTAGCACACGACGGCCGCGACATACTCTCGATTTTTATCGCTCTATACCTCTTCTTCTAAGTGTTCTAATAAGAGAGAGACGGATAGTGCGAGAAAAATCGAGAGAGCTCGCGCGCCGTCGCGTGCTAGCCGTGCTGTAAGTTTTTTCAATATACAATAGTATATTGACATGCGTCGCAGCGCACGGGCAGTTAGTTGTTCATAAAACGGGTGGAATACAGTAACAACAAAAAACATAAATAGTCTACAATGGCGAACTTATCCCCTTAAGGGATCCCTACCAGTTAGCCTTTGAGGAAATTATTAGTGAGAGTAATTTATACTACAAAACAGACGCACACAACCTCATATTTTTGCGGAGACGTGTTAAATATTGTAAGCGATGCCGCCTCGTAATCCTTGTATGAGTGAATGTTTTAAAAGCGTGGCGGCCCAGTCTAACAGTAAGTTCGTATGTTTATGTTTACATTGAACTAGTAACATTCAAGTAAAGGTTCGCAGTGAGCGGTAAAGGCGTGTACACACAATCAGGTTACTACACCGTTCAAAGTACGTAATAAAACAGATAAAGGTGTGGGCACATTCTGGACTTGGTCTAGGTTATAATGTTGGCAGGTATTACAGGTTAAACAACCACTCGTGGATAGATTAAAAACAGTGTCCTCATTGTTTTATTCCACTGAGTTTTAGTAGTACTATAGAATACGGTTAAGGCGGCTATAGAAAATACCATCAATTGGGCAGTTTTCACTAATATTTTAAAACTTTCACTGGCGAGACACAATAGAATTGTCATAAATGCGTCCGGCGATCAAGCATTGTAAAAAGGTTGGGTCAACGGCTAACTGAAATCTTGGCAAAGTTGTGATCAGATCGGTCGGTTATAACTATCTACACTTTAGTAGTTCCATCTACATTTTTAAAAGAAGGGCATTGTGTGTTAAAATTTGAATGTAATTATATTTTAATGTTGGTTCACTTGCTTATTGCTATACTATGTACTTATATAACCTTTTCATAAATCATTTCGCAGTTGTCATTTTGACCTTGTTAACACAAATAACCGTGCTGTTTGGCCGTGTTGTCGTTTGAAATCCAAGAACAACATCTCATTTTAACTTATTAGAGAAGTCTTCTTCTTCTAACTGGTACAATTCATTCCTGAATCACGATGGTTTTTATGACAGGCTTATTCATCGCGTTCTCTGAGGTATTTAGCCAAGTGATGTGGCTCCCGGTCCAAGGGTGCCGGCGACCCCGACTACCAGTGGCTCGTTTCACGAATAGAATAGAATAGAATAAACATTTATTCATGACAACAACATATACATGCACATAAATCAGCATACAAATACCAACAACATTGCCAACGAAACTGTAAATGAAGCTGCAAGTTCCAATTTTACAATTTAATGAATTGGCCAGCTGTTATTGGTTAAGCTCCTCTGTGTTTCTGTTTAGACTTGAATGCTTCTAGAGCTTCACTATGATGAAAATTCATCATCATTATCTTATTGCCGAAATACGTCCACTGCTGGACACAGGCCACCCCCATAGAGTGCCAAAGTGACTGACGGGTCCTGCGCCACCCGCATCCATCGGACACCGCGACCGTTAGGTCGGGTGACGAATATTACGAAAAATAAATAGTAGCTTTTTACGACATTGTAGACTCATTTAAAAAATTTAATATGTGTTTACAGTCTGTTCAGTAATTTTATTTAAGTGGGTAATTAAGAAATATGATGGAATGTATTATTTATCCATTTTAGTAGGTCCTTCACCCCGGATAATACTGGATCACCTCAAGCTAAGAACCCTGCCTATTAGTGTCTTAAACTCATAAAACAATTGCGATTTTAATCGGCGTTAAAAAGAAAGGCTCACACCGCCTTTCCATCCAGTGTGTTCACAGCACTACTTGCACTATCTTGATTTACTTATCTGGCAATGTAGTCGTTCGACGCAACCGGCGGTAGTCAGTCGTCTGTGCTCGGTAGTGAATGAAAGTGAGGCCCTTTGGATCTGTGCTGCAGGTAAGGCTGTGCTAACGGTGCGGTTTGAATCGGTGTTCTATGTTTCCGATGCTCGTTTGTTTTTAACGGCTTTTGTCCGAGCGGCGTACGGTTCCGTTTGTTTTGGTTGCGTTTTCTCGGTTTGCGATGGTAGTTTTTTTAGGTTTGCTAAATGGGGTCTTGGAGCGGTAGTTATTTTGCCGCAGGCGCGATCGGATTAATAAAGTATTTACTCGTTGTTTGAGTAGGAAAGGTGGTAGTTTTTATTTAGTGCAGAAATAGTAATTATCAAATCACTCTAAATACGTAATAAAATTGAACAACCTCCCATTTCGCCAAATATTGTGACACTAAACCCTAATCAGCTACCAGTTCTAATTTAAAGAGTACTAACTAAATGAAAATAATAAATCTTATTTAGAAGCCTGTCTCTCGACAAAAAGTCGAGGCACATACAATTACTATTTATACATATAATTCCTAATTTGTATGGATTCCCTTTCGAATTCATACCTAGTTTTAATTTATTTTTACCTAAATTCATAAAAACCAAACACCTGGGTATCATAATGTATTCTATTTTATATTTAGAACTTCCATTTAGATCCACAACCTCTTAAAATTTGCATTGTTACATTTCCTCTACAAGCATGCATTCATAGTTGCATACAAATAGATTTCGCCGTAGATACCATTCTTCTAGTGACCTGCATTTGAATTTGACATTTGCATGTAGGAAACGTTTAGTTAGTTTACTCGCGAATATACATAGATGCGTGCAAAGTTCGATATTTCCATCCAAGAGCGGTAGGCATTACAGACGTTTACAAATGTGACAGGCAGAATGATCCAGACACGTGACACGTGGATTGGGACCGCAGAAAAAAACCGAAGAGTAATTTTTCCGAAACCATCATTATTCCGAAATTTAAAAATTCCGAACGCATATTAGAACGCAGATGATTTAATGCAATTAAATTTATAAGTAGGTTAGGTTAGGTACTCCTAATATATCCTAAAAAAATAAAAATCCTTCTACGGAACATGGTTTTCCGAAATATAAAATTCGGGAAAAATATAGTTTCGCACAAATGCCACTTCGAAGTTATGTAGGGTACCCGTGGATTGGTGGAAAGATTTTGTATGTACAGTCTGCATCATACATAAGAATACTTACTCTTTTATCATATCTGTAAGCAATACGGTCCTAGAACCACCTAGAATATTATACGTGATTATGAAGCTGGTTGTACATTCGCTTGCAGAAAAAAGTAGCGCTTCAACATAAAAAATACATTTAACTGTGTACCCACATAGTCAACTTTAAAAACCACACTCTGTGTATCTATAAAGGCTTGTTCGGACTAGGCTAGTATTTTAGTGCGAGTCCATACAAAAGCTACTCGTACTTGCAGCAAATGTATGGACTCGCACTAAAATACTAGCCTAAAAGGAAAGGGGATCTCCGCTTCCCGATTATAGACAATTACCCGTAGGTATAGTAACAGATCTTCAATCAAATGCTATATTATGTCCGTAAAGTTATGGAACGAGTTGCAACTTTCCTTAATTCAGCAGTCAGTTACATCCTTACATCGTTGAAGGAAAAATGATAGAAACGTTGGCTGTCTGACGCTGGGTAATATTTTGTTTTATACATTCTTGTTTTAAAATTTATTTCTTTTCCCCTCACTGCCTCGGAAAGCCGTCTTTTATCCTTTAAAACCAGTGGGCAAAAACGCATTTTATCCACTTGTGGGGAAAGTAATTTGACCTTGGAGCGTGTTTAATTAGCTTTTGTAAGATAACAAAAGGTATAACGCACATAATACATTTTTTTTTACAGATGATGTATTAATGTTGCCGCTATAACAACAAATACTAAAAAGCAGAATAAAATAAATATTCAAGACCTTTTAAAAAATTGCTTGTTCCTTTTATCAGGCGCTGGGTCTCAAAATATATGGGAAACTAAAATCCGACTCGCACTTGGCCAAAATTCTACTTGATATTACTTAACTGTTAAAAAAAATCGTTAAAAGAAATCATTCTTATTGAAACTTCTTAAGCACTCTTTGGGGGAGCCCTAAGTCCAGCCGCGGACGTGTGTCGGCTGATGATGATGATGATGGATGACGATTGAAACGTCTTGCCAAAATGTCCATAAACAATCGGAAGCGGTGCTCATTTGATTGAATGTAAATACATAATAATCCGATTCGTCGCATGAAGTTGCATCCTTGTTGTGATTTGTGATTCAAAACACCCACGTCAATTAGCGCCACAGAAACGTCAGCGACACCCCGTTCCCATAATAAACTCATTGTCACAAGAAATTCATAATAAAAAACTTGAAATATATGTAACACTTATTCAACAGCTTTCGTCACGGCTTTGCTAGCTTGTCAAGGATAATTTTAGTTTTAAATTTGTAAATTTTTCCTTTATGGAAAATTGACACTCTTCAAGTGGCAAACAAATATACGTCTCTACGTTTATAACAACTTAGATAAGTTGAAAACCCCCGATATTTTCATTTCAAAGTTCAATATCTCTAAACCAGTTGAACCCATTTTGTTGAAGCATAGCTAATAACCTCGATTAAGTCAGCTTTCGGACAAAGAAAACCTCATTAAAATCGGTCTTTTCGGTTTGGAGCTACGATGGCACAGACACACAGACACACAGACACGTCAAACTTATAAAATTATAACACCCCTTTTCTTGCGTCGGGACCCGAGTCGGGTTAATGTAGAAAATCAGTGATTACAAACCGCTAAATAAATAACTCCGGACTTAGGAATATCTTAAAGGACTTCAATAGAGTAGTGTACTTAACTACTTATCCTCCTACATATCTTGAAATCTAATTACTACTTCTTTTTAGATATCTATACCTACTTGAACATCATCGTTTGGCCAATTTGGTCTCTAAACAACTGAGTTCCTAACAAAACCTTTAGTGTTGGTTGTCACATTAAATAAAAAAAGACCGGGTTGCACTCCGGGAGTGCCGGCAGAAGTGAAAACTTGAATAATATTAATTTTGCAAAAAAAAGACAACGAACGAAACTTAATAATAGTACCATAACCAATATGTATTCCTAACTAGTAATATATTGCAAACCATAGCGTAGGCAGTTAGTATTAAGAGGGCGTATTCTTAGTTTAAGATGGTTTATGCGAAGTTACCTTATTAAACAGTAGTGCACACGACTCCTTCGCACATTTCCCAGTGTCCATCAGCCGCCCTTATGAGTACAAGCCTTACGGCTGGGTTCAATGACCGTTCCGCACCGGCCGTTTAATTGCCGCCATCTCATTTTCTCGAGATGACGTGCTAAATCAACTGTGCCTCACTTGGTGGAGAAACGGTTTATTCTACCTTTCAACAGTTACTTACTGGTATTAATTATTCGTATATACTTTTGGCTATACTAATACCTTCGTGCGGACACCGCAGCCTATAGACGCATGCAACTCCAAAGGAGTAACATGGGCGTTGCCGACCCTTGATATGTTTGAGGATTCGCCGTGTTGACAGCTGAAGGAACAAATTCCCTCGCTCTCAACACAACGCATCTTCGGGAGCTCTATAATTAGCAACAGCAATTATTTTTATACTCTAAAGCTTTTTACGGAATTTGCATTTGTTTTTCGCTTTATCGTCCTTTCGGCGCGTGCGTCACTCGCTATCAATGTCAACATAATTAATTAATTTGTCGGTTTACACCGAATCTGATACAGGGTAGTACGGGCTTTGCCCTAAAAATATCCACTTATTTTTTTCAAATCGGCACTACGTACGTTGCCATATAATGTTAACAGCACAAAGATTAAGAGAGTGAAACCAACGTTGCTGATTAGATTTCAAATTATAAGTGCAACTGGTATTTAATCTGTCTGTCTGTTACGTTTTTATGCCGAAGCTATTTGTGATCAATGAAATGTAGAAAGCTTAAGCCGTATGGGGTGGCAACTTTAAATCCCCTGGGAGATATCGACACATACCGAATCCTACGCGGTATAAAATAAATTAAAAATGAATTCCGTAATAAATACTTTCTTCCACAATTAACACAAATTTTCTACTATAGGTTACTTACATGTACCAGTCTAACTCCATGGAATATATCTACATAATTATATCAATGCGAGACTCAAATTACCTTTCTAAGGCTACAAAGAAAACCAATCATCGGCGCCGACGCTAAACCGATCACGAGTCAATGGTTTAATTAAGTTAATAAGAGGAAGATAACCAACACGTACGGAAGCGTTGTTTGGACTCGATTTGACTCGATTACTTCTACATTGCGTGTTTCGGCGCGGAAGCCCGCTTTATGGTACCTTCCTAGTTGGAAGCGATAGGTTTTTTATGGTTGCCACGAATTATAATCGCTGGAAATTGTATCGGTATTTACCGATACACCTCTTTCGTCTATTCGCTTTCATATTTTCTGGTACACACTTAAAAGCTTCCTGTAATGTTTACGGCTTTTGTATTTGAAGATAAAACATTGCACTGCCTGATGCCTGTTTATTTCTAACACGAGTTAGGATTTTATTTTGACTGATTTTTTAGAGATAATACATCTTTTAAGAGTGTCCTTGTGGCCTATTTGCGAAATATTGATTCATTTTGAAGTGGACTAAGCTTGAAGAAACTCTCCTATCGACATTGCCGGCTGTTGTTATGTGTCAAGAGCAATGAAAAGCAATCAGGTTTGCATTGACTTCCCATAACACTTAGATTTTGCTCAAGATGTTTATTGATCTCGAGTATACCTATCCTTTTTTTTTCTTATTAGTCTGTAAGGAATATTGGGTACTTACTAACTTTAGCCCGCGGCCTTCTTCCTCGTAGAATTAGACGCACTGTTATTTCAGCCCTTTAGCGGATTAGACTGGATTTTAAAAAAAACGTGTTAAGCCAGGGACTGTCTTTGCCAAATCTCTTCAAAATCTTTTTATTCGTAATCGGCTGGATTGGTGTTTTGGATTAACATAACATACCATCCCTGAAAAATTGTCAGTTATAGATATTTGACACCCAAATATAATATTTTCAAATCGAACGAAACAAAACAAATGCAACTCTAATTCCATTTAGAATTATCCATTGATTCCATTGAAGCAGGGGATGCTTTTTAATTTAATAGGCCCTTGGCAGCTAGAGGCTATGCCAAGCAAAATACAAATGTGTCAAATGTATATATTTTGCACCAGAAACAAGTGACCCTAAATCTGTCCAATGCACTAATCTCAATGAAGGTATATTCGAGTGCTTGGAAGTCGTTACATCCAATTGAGCGATCAAAGCAAGTGGACAATTGCGAGGCGAGACGCTGTAATAGTGGCTGATGACGCCACGTGTACCCTGAGGATGTTGGAGTGAGGAAATCTTAATTGATATACATAGACTGATCAAACATAACATCGTGAATCCTGCGTCCCTCTTGCCGCTTTGGCTAAAGGTGGTATACTACTTCACCAAGATCTTTGTCCAATGTGCATTGCGTCTCACTCACTCTTTAAACAAAATGTCAGACGCAAACTCGGCTACCGCGCACCTACGATGTGCAATTCTCCCGAACGCGGTTGTACCGCAGCTGGCGTTGTAGCACGGCAATGACACGCAACGCAACCGTGACGATATTAAGAGGATGCCTCGATGAGAGTAAACCACGCCCCCTTGAAAGATACATTCTTATAATAATAATAATAAAATTTATTTATTCAGACAACAAGATCCACAGTTTTTTAGTAGTTTTCTTAATACTATGTTATCCTATGTTAGTAAATATATGTAGCTAAAGATACAGTATGTTTAATTAAGTGTTGCATTATTGGGCACTCACTCCTAATGGCTACAGTTTTCAGGACGCTGTTTGAGCTGCCACGTATTCTGGCTAGAAGTGATGCCATCTTTTTCCGCAACACAGCCCCAAAACTGTCCACTCGCGCTTCAGCGAACATGGTGGACGCGCTGCAGAACCGTGGCAACCCCAACAGCACCCTGAAAGCGTTGTTGTACTGGACCCGCAGAGAGCTGAGCGACCGCCGCGAACAATTCGCCCACAGAGCACCAGAGTACATTGAAGTGCAGTACGCTCTAAAAAGTGTTATTTTAACTGCATCTGTACACCTAACGAACCTGCAAGCCAACATGTTCGCCCGAACCGCCAGCGCTCTGCGTTCCCGTTCAACGTCAACGTCGTCCTTCAAGTTGTCAGTTAGACAGTGGCCTAGATATTTAAACTGACTAACTCTGGTCACTGGAACTCCATTTAATAAAACAGACAATGACATATCCGGTGTTCTTACGCCCGGAGCTTTAAATACCATGTACACCACCTTCTTTATATTGTACACGAGTCCATGAGAACCCGCGTACTTTTCACATATGCTAATTAATTCATTGAGTGCTTCGACCGATGGGGCCAGTAGCGCCATGTCGTCGGCGTAGCTAATGTTGTTAAAGCTTACCCCGTCTATAAAACAACCCGCATGGGCGCCACTTAGCTCCTCGATCAGGGCATTCATGTATAAATTAAATAGCTTAGGTGATGTCAGCCCTCCCTGCCTTACGCCGCACTCGAGTACATAAGGTGAAGACAGTGCATTTGCCCATTTTACAACATTAGTCTGATTACCATACCAATGCCGAAAAATGGCCAAAAGGTCAGATGGCATCCCGGCCGATTTTAATTTGCGCCACAAGATGTCGTAAGAGACCAAGTCGAACGCCTTCGAAAGATACTGACTAGGACTAGAAAACATCCATATACCGACGTCTTTCTCTCTGTATAGTACTTGACAGCATGCTTCACCATCACTATAGCGCTCTCCGTGGATAGGCCAGGTCGGAAGCCGAACTGGGCATCATGCAAACGCAAGTACTCGTCTAAACGTGAGTTGAGCACACTGTCACACTGCCTTAGCTACAATTGTTGCCAGTGAAATAGGCCTGTAATTCGACCTTGTCGACCTTTGTCCTGTTTTTTATTATAGGTACCACTATAGTGCGCATTAGCGCTGGTGGTAGGTAAGAATGACCAAGGCACAGGTTATACAGCAAAGCCAGAACTCTGGGCAAGTGCACTCCCGCATGCCGCAGGTGTTCAATACTGAGCCCGTCATGGCCCGGCGATTTCCCTTTTTTCATATTATGCAAGGAGACACGAATATCTCCAGCTTTTATCAGGGTGGGAACTGCGCCATGACAGGGCGCACAATCACCTCCAAACTGTTGTGGCTCTAAGGAAGATCTGACAGTGAAATGGTCCTTGAAAAGGTTCGCTATATCCTGCGCCTCAGTCACGCCATCGACGCTCACAGGGAGACTATGCGAGAGAGAGAGTGAGAGGCAAGTTTGTCCATCATTATTTGCCGTATGTCTTGCGCGCGCGAGAAAACGAGATGCACTCTTCGGTAATCGCTTTTTAGGACATACGATAAATATCTAAATTTGGGAAGTTTTATTAATATTTAATTAAGTGAGATTTTAGAATAGGTAAAATACCATAATTTTAACTTAATTGTGCCGTTTTATTTTATATGACAGGCGGTGGTAAAAAAGGAAAATGGAGACCTAACTTTGTGTTTTTTCTCCATCTATTTTATTATGTTCGAGAAAATTTCAAAAAATGATATTTCGGTTAAATCTAAATGAAAACATAGTCATGAATCATATATCAGAAAAATCAGTCCTTATTGTTTACTAACCTGGTCAGAACGCGATATTTTTCAATTCACGCCCTTAACTAGGCGACAGAGCACGTGCTATGAGGTTGAGCGGGTTGCTATCATTTGAGTTTTCTAAGGAGGACCTTGTACGTAAGCAGGCATTTACTACTATTTATTCCATGCTACAACTCATATCTATAGACGAGCGAGGGTAGACGATCTTTCCCAGCGCCTTTTCACATGTCAAATACATGCCAGTCCACAGTCTGTACCCTTCAAAAGGACGTAAGGCCGCAGTTTCAGCGGGATGCAGGGCGATATGCGGCAGTTCCTAGTTGAGCATCGAGCTCAATCTATGAACACCCGTTAGTCGCCCCGCTGCCCGCTGTGTTCCAGACCGCGGCCTAACACACCTCAGCCACATTATGCTCCTCGCATTTCTGCAATGTTGGCCTCTCTGGCCACACACTGCTCTGCTCACGCGATTAAAAGCTACGCTCCGCAAGTTACTTGCCTTTATTGCCGCTCCTTTACTCGCGCCTGCGCGCCGCGGAACGGTGGGCATGACGAGGACTCCTCGTCGAGGAGCAAGATAAGCGTCATGACGAGCAAAGTTCCCACACTATGTCTCTGCCTCCTTTCCTACCTATTCCCCGCGTCACTCAACGAGTGTCTGGCACGGGTAATACTGATGTGATGATATATAGGTAACGAAAATGAGGTTTAAAGCATCATTGGTGGCCATCAGGATGCTTTCCCTCCTAATTAGCAGAAGCGATTAGTTTAGTGAATCACAACATGCCAGGTTCCAAAAACAAAAGCCGAAATATGTATTATATTTCGGCTTTTGTTTTTGCGTTCCCCATTATACACTCACGTAATATGTTCCCAGAAGAATGTATTAGGTATGTTTAAAACATAAACATTATAAAATACTGTGGCATTCACATCGACTCACCGTGTTCTCGGAATAGCAAACAGGGCAGTACGTTCGGGAAAACAACGTTCTTTGTCAAAACAATTGAAAAACGCTTCTCACAGAGATCCTTTAGGGGTCGTCAAGAGTGTATCCTCTCAGAGGAGGCTTCTCGTTAATGTCCAATTAATGATTTGTTTTTAAGTAAGACAGTTTGATAATATCTTGTTTCTAAAGGCTGGCACCAACTTACGATTACAGACCGATCAACGTTAATTATGGCGCCGGCAGCTGTCATTCCATTGAAACTGACAAAATTTCCATACATTCCGATTTTAACGAACACCGCTTGCGATTACAGACAGTTTGGTAGAACCGTAATCAAAACACTACTGTTGCTAATCGAGGGTAACTTTAGTATTCTCTCTTCTCACCAATAATAGAGTTACAAAGACGACCTTTATGCTTTGGTAGTAAAGCTTAGATTTAAAAGAAGCTACGATTCTCCCGTTCGGCCAGGCCATTTATCCAAGCGTGGAGAAGCGAGATCTTTTCCAAGAACCGATCGCTGTTAAAGAACCAGGTCTTATGAAAATTGCGTCAGCCTACATTTGAGACGAGGACATGTAATATGGCTGACGTCGGCGGCGTCGCAAAACCATAAACGCCCGATATCGACAGTGTCGCGTGACATTATGCATTTGCGAGTGTAAACGCGGCCTTAGCGTTGGTCTCATCACGACTTACTTACGCAAGTTACGCTTTTGTGAATAAGTAAAGTGCATGCAAACTCTCCGTACAAACATACATATACTTCAAAAAACTTTTGCTGGTCATCAAAAAAACTTTGTGTGGCTAGAAATTCCCCTAATACTTAATTGCTTTCCTCTGGTAGCTAAGGGACGTTTTTCTCCAGGGAAAAACCTAAACGTTATTATTTTATGGTGTAGGTAAGTGCCGAAATTTTAACATGCGAATGTGATCTTGACGTTGACCGACATGTCCTGGCTATCTGATTAAGTGCTATCAAAATTGCATGCGAATTGAGCAATATTACTTAAGTATTGTGTAGTTTGAAATTATTATATCATTTGCAATGGATATGGTTCGCCATTAAAAGTTCCGGGCACTGCGTTTTAATATAATATGTACCCATTTTACGTGGTACCTACTTGCACGTGTAAACCTTCTCTTGGGCAAATACCTTTGTCGTCTTATGAACGCCCGTAACTTCGAAATGCAAACAGACTTAATTTAATAATGGACTTCAAAAAAAGATTTTCCATTCGTATTTTTTTCATCATTATTATTTGAATACCTGCTACAATTCTTTTTTTATTAGAAAGTTTTGTGCTTTCAGGTTGGACCCATTGTTATCAAAACTCCAGTTGGATGATGGGAACCATGAGGAATTGAGAAAACTCCTCAAATATTCGCCTAGTGACTGCAATACAGCCACATCTCAAGAATAAAGTACATTTGAGATGTGGCTCTATTGCACAGTGCAATACGGTCACATCTCGAAAGTAAAATACATTAGAGATGTGGCCGTATTGCAGACACGGCGTATTAGGCACGCATGTAGTTTTCGGTATTTTCTAATTTAAATTGTGTATTTAAAACTATAAAAGTACGTGACAGATTCTGATATGATTCCGTTGAAATAGCAACTAATGAAGTGCCAGAGGACCTCCTCAAATGTTACATACCTACAGTGATTTGGTTTTTTTCTGTAATAGTCAACGAATTTGCTCCAGGAAAGCAGTTCATGTAGATATGTGGAAGTGAAATGTTCATGTGGCTCGGTGGAGTACCGAATTGAAGTCGGTTAAAACTTCTTCAAAAGTAATTATTCTTCAGCGGTTTCCCGATTTGCTGTATCATTTTATCTGTATATTTGTAGCGATGATGTCACTATTTCAGGACGGGGTTTCGTTAATTTCGGTGACATTTTGAAGGTAGGATGCTATGATTTAATCACAATTTAGTAGTTTCGTATTCTATGAGATATATTTTTCGCAAGTAACAAAGCTCAATTCAAACGTTCTGTAATCGTAAGCTACGTCCGTTAAAATCAGATGTACAAACGACAACACTGTTAACTGA
This sequence comes from Epinotia bilunana, assembly GCA_947049275.1. Classification (NCBI taxonomy): domain Eukaryota; kingdom Metazoa; phylum Arthropoda; class Insecta; order Lepidoptera; family Tortricidae; genus Epinotia; species Epinotia bilunana. Next base: position 16,115,827 of record OX346266.1, on the reverse strand, counting down.
CCAACCTGTGTTTATATAGAACCTTATTACAATGCACTTAAGGTGCACCTATGGTCAGTCAGCTGTGTTGTCGATAGTACCTAGTACATTTTTACCGGCCTGGTAAAGTGAGGTAGATGCAACCCTACGTACACTCAAGGGCACCAATATGTATTCATTCAAAGCTTCATAAATATGTATTCACTCAAAGCTTCATAAATATGTATACTAGAATAGAATAGAATAGAATAGAAAAACTTTATTCAACATCACATGACAATTTTTGTTACATGGGAACCTTAAAAGTAGACTTAACATATAAAATGAAAATTAATCCTACAGTTAACATTATGTGATGTTAAAAAGGGGCTTGCCTCAGTATAATGTTACAGTAGTCAGACCACTGCAACGCTGGTTTTCAGGCAGACCCTGGTAACTATATTAATCCATTTTACATTGCTCGCTGTTTGTCGGGAACGAAATGTCTCAGTTTGTGTGCGCGCGTGGGTGTGAGTGTGAGTGTGTGCGTATTTGTATGAGTGTGTGTGTGTGTTTGACTTGACGGAATATGTGTGATATTGTGTCGTAGGAATGTTTGAGTAGGTAATAATATTGTATGTTTGGATACGCACTGTAAACTTATTTGGCCAAAAATAATAATAATAATAATAATAATTGGCTATATGTTTAAAGTCCAGTGCCACCTCTCTTCCCCCCAGCTTTCTGACCGGTGTTGCCCTTAGGCCATTTTTTAATGTCGCTATTAATAGGGGCCCATCTAGCAGTTGGCGAGTCACCGTCTGCCAGAGATAAAAAGTGATGACAGTTTTATTAGGCAGGCGTCCGATGTTTCACCCAATAGCCCAGCCACCAGTCCATCATTTTTTTCACCCAATAACCCGTTTCATTTAGATTCCATCAACCATCAATAGGCCCTATACTCCTCAGCGGGTGCTGTCTCTGTGTGCGTCCCATGACACGGGCAGGGACAGCATCCGCTCGGTGTACTCCTTGCATTTTATTAAATTGTCAAAAGGGGCCTCTACGTGTTGGCTCAGTTGGTACTTTGTAGGTACCAAGCTCCACGCACGCCTCCCAAAGGTTCGGGACGTCATTGTCCCGTGAGCGGGAAAGACATAATAATAATAATTAAAATCAAATATTATTATTAATAAATTACTTTAATTTACCAGGTACTCTAATGTAAACGTGTGTACTACAACCTTATTATTGCAGAAATCTGGTCTGTGTACATATTTTTGAGACTATGTGGTGTATGACATATTGGCGCCCTTGACTGTACCTACAGTTCAGCATTTGAACCCATTGTTTTATTTATAGCTCAAACTCCTCATTTGATTGAATAATTTTGACACCCGCATACGGATAAGTCCAGACCCCGTATAATGGTCGGCCTTATCACGCGATAAGTGACAATATAGAGCGTCCGTCTCGTTCTATCAAACGGTGTCAGCCAGTGACGGACGCTCTATCTTGTCACTTATCGTATGATAAGGCCGTCCATGCTACGGGGTCAGTTCAGACCATGTTGTCTAGTAGGAGTTATAGGTAATTAAATGTATGGTTCCTATCGTAACTTAATAAAATAATCTATGAATATAACCTACTGTAATAAACGGGGTACCTACGTGGTAATTAATGATTCTAACGTGCCTAACCGTTTTTACGCGACTCCAGACTCGTTCACTGAATACCTACCTACAACATACTTAGGCATTTTATAGCCGTGCCTAACGGTCTTGCCCTAGACTCGTACTTTACATCCATACGTGTACGTATGTACTTATAATGAAGTAATATCCCAACAACCTATACGCAGACTGCATGGAGGTCAGTCTTCACACGCAAAAGAAGAACGTACTAAGTTTGAATGTCTTCATATGTTCTTAATGTCATTCAAAAATCTGCGTTAGTGCACTGTTAAAATTTATGACACTAGGACACGAGACAGATGATGTCATAAGTCATAAATATCTAGAGCGAGTTACGATGTGTGCGTAATGGTTAA